>BSBN01000339.1:5515000-6765000 GCA_027924645.1 Cunninghamia lanceolata
TTCAATCCATTTGTCATAAACTCCAAATTGAAAAGATGCTCTATAACTCCCAATTTTGACCTTTTTCAATGTAACCTTCCTATTTAATACCTTTTGACACAATACCCCAAGTATCCTAGAGGATAAATAATAAACAAATAATGTCCCTGCCCTCACATGGGCATCCCATTTTGGCCACTCTATGATGTTTGGACATCATACATTATTTAGATCATCTACATAATTAAATACAATTTACAAGACTTAGGATTTTCAAGGTGCATGGCACACCTAATCTTAACATTATCCTACTTGACATTTACATTGCAAGGGAAACTAAAAGTAAATCAAGTTCTAGAAGTGTCAAGGCCAATGTCCTCTCTCCACCAACTAAACTTATCCATGCCCATTGGATTAGTGAGAGAATATACAACATTGACCAAAGTGTCAACCTTATGTATCATGACTTGCCACCCTCAACCATCTCACAAACAATGCAATCCTAGACATCAATACGCTTTGTACGAGAATGGAACATCTAGTTCTTTGGCAAATAGATATCACTTTTACTATTACATCTAATCCTGACATGTTTGCATTCAAATCAAATACTTGAATACAATCTCTATAACCACGTTACTCCCTTATAGGCATGTGCCAAAACCATGTACTCTACTTCTATAGTGGAAAACACAACTATAGTTTGTCATTTACACATCCAACTAACAACTCCTCATAATAGAGTGAACACATAACCGCTCATGGACCTCCTATTGTCCAAACAATCAACCTAATTTGAATCAACAAAGCTCTATAGATAAAACAACTTGCTCACATCATTCATCCCATGATAGAAAATATAATAATTACAAGTCCTTCATAATTAACTAAAAACCCTTTTCACATAATTCTAATGTTCTCTACTAGGGTTAGACATAAACCTACTAACAACTCCCAATACTTGGGCAATGTCTAGTCTTGTACAAACCAGTGACATTAGGCTATCATGACATTAGCATAAGGAACATTATACATATCCTCCAAATCATCATCTAACTTAAGACATTGATCCAATGATAACTTAGTACCAATAGGTAAAGGAATGCTTATTGGCTTACAATCCTATTGTCCTACCTTTGTGTTTTTCTCCTATACCCATGTTCAAAATCCTGTCATATTTCCTTTTTCCTTGATATGGTTCTCGGTGCCACTCTTGACCCCTTCCTCAATTTAGTTTTCAGTGGGTCAACTATTGATGTCATATGTCGTCTTGATGATTGAGTCAACTTGTAAATATGTCTATAAGACCTTGGTTGCTAGTTTAGAAAGTTAATGCCAAAGTTAAGAATGTTTCCAATAATTTTGTAAAAGTACGGAGCCCACTAGAAATCTTACAAGTATTGCTTACTTACTCAACTAATTCATAACCCTACAAATTTTCAAGCATATAGATTGTGGAGCTTTGTCACCCTTGCATAAGTTTTATAAAATTGGTAAATTGCATATGTTCTCCAAACCACACCTCCACAAAATAGTATTAATGTTAAAGTCACAGACTTCACATGCACATCAATAAACTTGCCAACCTACTCACTTGTCCATGGATCCCCACAACCTCAAAACTCACTACATTTGGAGAACTCGAGCCAAATTTTGGAAACATCATAATTGTGACATTATTCCCTCATAGAAAGTAGGTTGGCATGAAAATCTATATGTATTTATTGCTTTCTTGTTCTAATGTATGGCCTTAAATGCAGTTATTCCCTTCTTATTTTTATAGTCATTTACATTTCAATAGCCATTGAAGCGCTTTCACTACCAAAAGAATGAATTTCTTTTCCCTACTCATACCTAGTGAAGGTTTTCTTTGTGCTCATGAAGATTTATGCAAAGATGCTCAACCCATATGAATCAGAGTAGTCCAAGTCTTCTTATTTGAACATCCATGATTTGGGTTGTGTTTATAGGTATTTATCTCAAAGGTTTTGTTTGCTCCTTTGCTTTAATGGTTAAATTCATTGTCTAGTTCAAAGTCTCACTCCATTGATATGTAGTTCAAACCTCAGTGTGCTATGTTCCTTTTGTGAGATTACTTTGGGAGTTCTCTTAGTTGGGTTTTTTCTAGGCTTTGTGCATGCACTATTATTTTGAGTCTAAAGATTTCATTTTGCATTTTGTCCTTTGGGTTATTTGAGTTTACTTTGTGCTTTCCCTCATCTTTCTTTTAACTAGCTAGTGAAAATTTTTGTCTAAGAGCCCTCGTAGTTGAAATTTGCTTGTCATTGGATCGTTCTTGCTCTTGGTAATTTTGCCTATTTATCCCTTATGGAATTATAGAACTCATTCACACATTTGCAAAACTTTCAAACTAAATCCTTGCTCATGCCTCCTAATTACATACAAAACATGCTTGTTGTGGAACTTCAAAACATCCTAGCAGCTTAACATCTATTGCAACTTGCTCACCTTCTTCCACATTCTGCATTTTTGTGGTACATGTATTCTATGAACTTGCATATTTTATGTGCATCCAAGGAAAATTGTCTATTGCTCCCCAATTCCCACATCCCACATTTCTATAGTCTTATTTCTTGTAAACTAAAATTCCCATAACACTCTTATATGACTATACCTAAAGTCAAAGAAATGAAATATCAATTCAAGGGGGTATCCCCCATCGAAAATTATATGTTCATTTGGGGACATATCAGATACCAATCTGGAACATGTGGACATGGAATATTTATTGTGGAGAGCTTGTGCTGATGACATAATGGATCATGTAATATGTATTGCAAATAGTGGAATAGTTCAAGCCATTGCATTTCCCACATCTATTCAATCTCCTGATCTTGTTATGACTTGTGCAAAAACACTATAATAAGAAGATTAGGAAGATCATTGGTCTTGCTAATGAAGTATTTTTAGATATTACTCCAAAGAGTATTGAAGAGACTTTCTAGATTCCACACTATGTAGAGTATGTTGCACAAACATTTGAGGAATAAAGCAAAGGATTTATTCCTTGAGTTTGCCTAAGGTACTTTACAGGAGTGAAATTCAACTTGAAATCAATGATTTCATCATCCTATTAAATAGAATAACTAGGAATCAAAGTGCAAAAGAATTACTACTGAATGTTTCAATTTACTACTACAATTGTTGAAGATAAAGAGAGAATAGATTGGGCAACTCTCATTAATGATACACTCCATAAGCAACTATCAAAAGTTTAAGATGCAAATAAATTTTATATGAATTCTTATTTAGTGTATCTTATGGTGAGAAGTGCCATCTTCCCTAGGTTGACTAGAGTTGGAAAATTACCTTAGGATAACAAAAGGTCTATGAATTTTACCCTTAGTTGGAATTTAAAGAAATTCAAACGTATTTTAAAAGAGTGAATGACAATTTTGTGTTTTATTTAATTGGAAAATAACATCAACAAACACCTATCTCTTAAAACTACAATTGCCATTGCATTATGGGGGAACTGGTTTATCCATTTTCCAACTTTTACATATATCATAGTTAGTGGTTTTATAGGTACACCATATTGGTTACCTAAATTTGTGAGTGAGAAGTTGGCATTTTTGGAGCTTTCTAGACAACTATGTGAAGTGCATGAAGTATTATCTATCAAACACAAAGTTGGCATTTATTTTCCCATTAGAATTATTGTTTATACTTATTCTTCTCTTCTTCATTCTAAGAGTTCGAAAGAAGAATTTCCCAATTTAATTTATATTTATGACAAAAGGATCAATATTTGAGCCAAAAAGTGATGTTGAGGAACTAACAGGAGTAGTATACAAACATAAGTTTAGCCTAAAAGATTTCTAGATTGATTGTGAATAAGATCACAAGGAAAGAAAAATAAAATATTTAAGGCTTGCTACTTTTCAAATAAGGGCCATTGGGATCACTAATGTGCCAAAAAGTATTTTTGATGATGGGAATGTTTTAAATGAAGTCTACAATACAAGATACATTTTATTCTACCCATTCCTGATATTAATTGGGTGAACGAAGAGGAAAATTCATTGAAAGCCTTGAGAAAGGAGATTGTAGACAAGATCCTGTCCTGGCTAGATAATAAGTTGAATAATCCTAACCTTCTTGAGAAAGAGAAAGCAAAAGGCAACAAAATATCCAAGCCTCATACCAAGCCAAAGAATAAAATTGTAAGCCAAAAACAAGCAATGGCTTTGGAAATTCATAATTTAAGTGTTGTAGATCCTGAGACAAAAGAAGAAGAAAAACAACCACTCCTATGGAAGCCTAGACATATTTTCAAAGTTGGAGAATAATTTGGAAAGGATACTATAAAGGGGGTTTCTAATATTCCCATCCTCCCAGTTCAAATATCTACTCTACTTCCTCCCTTGTCTCCACCTAAGTCACCCCTTGTTTCTCTCATACCTAAAATAGTTTTGCCTACTTAATCTTAGGATCCCCTGTAAAGAACAATTATTTAATAATTCGACTCATCTCAAGCCAAAGTTCCTACATGGCTTTATATAACTATCAAGAAAATAAAAAGCCTCCATACCATTGGTGAATGATTTGTCCATGACTTTAGCATTGCTAGATAAGCCACCCCAAATAAAGAAGGCCAATGTTATCTCCTTGATTTATATTGATTCTAAAGGATCAAGGATAGTAAAAATTGATACTTCAATTGTAGATAAAGACAAGAGAGATCTTTAAACTTTGTACTACCAATTGTCAAAAGTGAATTTAGGAGTGCAAATGAGGAATCAAAAAGTGAGAATGTTTAATCTGATATCATGATCATTGTGTCTTAGATGAAAAAATATTATTAGACCAAACAACAAATGAATGAATAGGTACAATAGTTAACTTCACATGTCAAGGACTTAGTAGGACCTCTCTAGTCTTCTCAAGTTCTGGTCATTACACCTATTATGATTTCTCATGAGGATGCCTTGACAATTGATGAGATGAAATGTGTTTTTAATACAACAAAGCAATGGCTTGGTGATTTGTTGATATATGGATCTAAAATAATTGAAGATGCTAAAAATTTGCACGTGAGGGTTAGTGAAGATCTTTACTCCATCAAAACATTGTTGACTCAATTTGCTGAAGAGTCAAATCCACACAATTAATTTTCCACAAATTAAAGAGATGCTTAAGGTTAACTTTGAAATTCTTCTTTTTAAAGGTATTTTAGATAAAGAAGATCAATCTATGTTAATGTAGAGATCTAAAATAACAAATCTAAGAATTGATTTGCTTAAATAAGGAACTAAGAAATTTGAAGATGCTTGTGTCACAACTATGGATTTAACTATGGATGTTCACAATTTGATCAACAAGATAACATGGCACTTCTACAGTGGTGATCAAACAGTCTATTCAATCGATGTTTTTAAAGGCCACTTGACTGAAGAAGTTAACTAATGATTGAATCAACCACTTAGTTTTCATTTTACATCTCTGGAAAGGTTAATGAAAATAAAATTCATTTTCAAATAATTTGAGAAGCAAATGGAAAAGAAATGCATGCAAGTTAACCAAATTGTGAATGCATGTGCCACTTATTGCTTTCATTTTAGTTATATAGAGAGATTCAAATTGGATAGAATTAAAGAAACATTGGAAGGATTTAGGAAATATCAAAATAGGTTATTAAAGAAAGTGAAATAAGTCATAGTTATCATCAAGGATATTAATATGGAAGAAGACTCAAGCAAGGAGTTAACTACATAAGGTTGAATGAAATGATAAACAATATATCTCATTTTGTAATGTTTAAACTTTGATATAATTATTTTATTTTGGTTTTGCATGCATAATTTCTTTGAAATTTGTATTTGATTAATTTTTTGTAAAAGGATACATCACATAAACCCTCTTTTACATGCATTTGTAACTAGTAAGCCACATCTAAATCTAGTACCTCTAAAGAAAGATCTCCCTCCCCTACTTCTTCATCATCTCACATGATGAGAGAGTGAAGAACCCAAAAGGAACACATGTTTCATGTGGAATAATCACAAGAGCAACTTTCAAGCTCCTCTAGACTAACCATCAAAAAATTAGCAAAGTAGAAAGAACTTGAAACCCCTATGGTTGACCTGCTTAGCAACATCTAAGACCCTAAGGTCTTCTTTAAGCCCTATAATAGGAAGTAGCTTTTGGATGATTCCTAATAGAAAGAAAAAGAAGAAATCATCTAGCCCTCCTTCAACTAGCCCCTCTTTCCTTGGCTACATTTAGACTTCTAGGCTCACTTAGGTGATTCCTAAGTGGTTCCATCCTATGCCAGAGTTGGTAGAGTTATGTGCCAAGTGATTATGCTCTTCATCTTAAGAGGCTCATAAGCAGGTCCTTAATCCTAGAGGAGAGGCCATTCTAGACCTAAGTAAGGAAGCTATTCATCTATCTTTTGTATCCATCTCACAGAGTCATAACAGTCTATCATGGTTGTAAAGCTAGAGGACCACTTTGAGGATAAGTAAAGGTTGAATCTCTTCAAAGATTTATAAGAGAATTTTTTTCCTAAATTAATGGACCTCAAAATTCTCCTATTAGATTGACCTTATGCACATTTAAGGAAGCCTTTTGACAAGCCTTGAGTACTTGTTCCTACATCCATGGGAAAGTTGATGATCATGAATTATGTGGACACCATTTATTGGTCATATACATGATTGAGCACATTTATTTCTACACTACTTTAATGTGGTACATGAATTTGTCTTTATAATTCTTAAAGACATTTAGGTTCCCATCTTTGTTGGCCTATGTTTCACTACACCATAACATCTCAAGGTCAAGTCATATAGGCGTCTAGATTTCTACCTATGACTCCAAGGCCTTCTTCTGGTCATAGACTAGACCCCCAAAATAGATACAATGAATGCCAAATTCTCTAACTTCTCTACAATTTTTTTTGGTACCTATGATTGCAGTCCTTTCATCTAAGGATTATGTGTCCCATATTCTCCCTAAAATGGACATATTCTTATCTCCTCTAGAGAGGGTCACATTTAACTCTCTTGAGATAAAAGTTCTATTTCACCACACATATAGAGATATGGTTACATGGGTTCTTAATTTCACCACGCACATGGAGATATGGTTTCATGGGTTCTTAAGACCCCTTGCTTGGTTGTTGATTTGAGGCACTATGTGCATAGTCACAATGGAGCTAATATGAAAACATGACATCCAAGACCATTATTTGGGTGCAGGTATTAAGAAAACCAAGCTTTGCATGACCTTGATGCCTTTCACATTATTTTAGATGGTAAAATGGAATTGCAACCCTTTTATCCATGACATGTTATCTAGTCTCTCTTTAGAGATAACTAATGACTTCTAGGGATATGAATTGGAGACCATCTTTACCACCAAAGTGAGCAAAAGAAAAGCCTTAGGCTTCATTCATCAACCCCACCTGGATATCAAGGCTATCCATAGTCTTGATGAAGATACTCTTATTTTTAACATCGGTCTTAATGACT
This sequence comes from Cunninghamia lanceolata, assembly GCA_027924645.1. Taxonomy (NCBI): domain Eukaryota; kingdom Viridiplantae; phylum Streptophyta; class Pinopsida; order Cupressales; family Cupressaceae; genus Cunninghamia; species Cunninghamia lanceolata. Next base: position 5,522,479 of record BSBN01000339.1, read on the forward strand.
CGTGATGGATACAAAAATAATGCATCGAATGGTTATTGCTCACGTATCCTAGATAGCATAAATAAATCCCTCCCTAGTGGAAAAACACTTCCATTATGAGAAATAATTCAACTACAGCCCCTACTACATTCTAGAGCACAAATGCAACAACAAAAGGATCTATAAGATCCACAACCAAACAAGGTGGTTTAATGATAAAATTAGGGAATGGTGATGATTTTGTTGTAAAGCGAGCAAGCTCGAAACCTCTATTTGAGAATACCAACTAGAGGATGGGTTCAACACCCTCTTTGAACAATGGGTTAAGGAGAGGAAAGAACAAGGTCTTTGCTCCCATATTTCTACCTAATGGAATCCACTTAAAGATCCCATTATGTACTATCACACCAACCAAATATGTAAGAAGCCCAACTAGAGTAGAGCCTTCGGCTTGAACTAGCCACAATTGTATATAATAAATGTACCAAGGAACTTTGAGATACATATGGTCCTAGTGCACATATTATGGTTTAGGTAGGCTTCACACTAGGATTTAGTCTTGGAAAGTATGATTAGGAGATAAAAAAACCTCTTCACCTCACCACTTCCAAGACTATTAAGGATGATAAAATTGGACTCAATTCACCCTAGGTTACCATCTTAGAGGTATATACTCCTAAATTTGTTTCCAAGGACTATATTGTCCCTTTCCCTATGAAACTTATGTAGGAATCCATCCCTCAACTTGCACCTTCTCATAGGCTAAGGAAAATCTAGAGTAGCTTATTCTAGTTGTAACTCAAGAGGTTGAAGCCCAAAAATAATGTCTCCACTTAGATCATTAGAAGTGAAATGATCCATCGTATGGATATGAAGGATCAACTACTAGCCTTGAGAAACAACCTAGAACTCACAATCCCAAGAGATATGTTGGCTACAATCTATCCAAACATTAAGGGATGTAGGAAGAAGTAAGGGCTTCATAGCTAGAGACACACCTGACTGAGTTGGCTATTATAAAAACTACCACAAGGCTATAAATATTTCAACTAAAAGTACCAAATTATTCCTCCCCTCTAATGTAAATATTGTAGAAAATGTAAATACTCATGTTCCCCTTGAAAATTCACCCTTCCCCCTTCTGAATGTGAATTCGCCTGTGGCCAAAGCCATCCTTCCCAAGGTTCTTGAGGTACATTCCTTTCCTAATGCTCTACCCCCTGTAGTGATCCCTAAAAAGGAAGATGCTTTACTTTTCTGATCTACTGCTAGCCTGCACATCCTCAGCAGTTGAGACCCCTTTCTCTATTCAGGTCTAACCTCCCATGGGAATTATCTCCTAAGTAGCTCTATTTTTTTGCTCCTAATAAACAACCCCTCCCCCTTGAACTTTAGCCATATTCTTCCCAAGATCCTCATTCACAAGATATCATAAGTATGGAAATGTCCACCCTAAATGTGGAAGCTTGTGATGAGTTCTCGTTAAATGAACCCTCTTCCCAACCCTCTGATAAGATCTCATTGAATCAAACCCCTACTCCATTCTCCATAGTTTCACCTTTTATGGGGATATCCCTCATTTCTCCCTTTCCTAAACTCAACACCACTCTACACTCTCAAGTTTTAGAGCAATTTAGTTCCATTAAGCTACAAGTGGAGTAGTTCTATAGTGATCAACAACCTTAATTGTTACAACATACTACTCCTTGGATTTAAAATGTCTTTGACCCAAACCCATGGATCATGCATTTTAGGAGTACGATACTAATCCATAGCCTAGCCAATGTTAGACATGCACCTTGAAGATTGGTCAACTGGGGTAGATTTCCTTCAAATTCATCACAAAAGTGTAGTTGTATTCTATTGAGAGGCCAATGAGTCATTATACTTTGAAATGGAAGACACTAAGTAGAAGCTAAAAATGATCACCACAAGGGTAGCTTGGTTTTTCAAGTAAAACAAATATGAGAGGTGTTGATGGGTGTTTTTGCATAAAACTTAGATAAAATACTAAGTATCTTATCTCTCCTGAAAGGAATCAAATCCCAAAGAAATGGAAAATGACTACCCCAAGGTCTAAATACCAGCTAGGTCTTGGCCTCATGAGATAACTTAGTAGCGTGATGTTCTTTTGTTGTTTTAACAAGGGGCCTTACACAATTGGACCAAATAAGATTAGGATTTCAAGGTTAACATACTTCAATAATTTATAAACTCTAAGTATTTCTGTGTAAAAGATATGAAAACAAATTCTCTTATCATTAGATAAACAAGTGGTTGATGCTTAATTTTTATCCTAATCTAAATGTGAGTGATTTCAAAATAAAACTCAAAAGCTAGGTGAAAAAGAGAAAAAGTTTAGAATGATAACTATGGACAGTTACAATGATAAACTCTTATCCAAATAGATAGATCTCAGAATAACTAATCTCTACTTAATCAAGAAACCCACAAAGCTACAGAGATAATGAAATATTCAAAGGTACATATAGGATTTTCAAATCATGAGAAGATTTCATTAAACACCCATATATGGTGCAACTTAATCAAATTCCTCACAATTGAACTCAACAAAGTGTTCATACTAACCACACATAGTACCTCACTATCAGCAAATAACCAGTGATATCAACATGAAATCCATCAGATATCTGAAATAATTTCTCACAACTGTAAATGAACTAAACTAAATGAAAAGAAACCATGCAAGCAATGTTTGCAACTAACAATCAAGCTCAGTTTGCCTTAACATTTTTTTGGATTGTAAAGCACCACAAAATAAATATTATTTGTATTAATTTTACAATATTGCCAAGTCTCAACAATTCATGATCATCCTTTACAAGAGAAAGTGATTTCCTATTTATAGATGAAACAAGAACACTTAGTATACAATGAATGGCTAGGATTCGTCCTTCACCAATGGCTTAGATTTGATTACAATTAATTGTTTGGGGTAGAAGTATATTAGTCATCCATCTCCAACTACCTTTGGATCCAATGGCTATGACTCTCTCACTTTGACTTTGTAGAAAAGGACAAATACACCTTTTTGAAGATATCATACCAAGAAAACTATACATATCTTGGAGAAGTGAGCACAAAAGATAAAATTAACACAATTTCCTAGGAGCAACATCCAACTTGGGAGTCCTAAACTAGTTCATCCAAAATAGTAGGTGTGAATAGTGCCTAAGGACTGGTAACATAATCTTCCACTGTGATTTGATCTTTCACCCTTTCTCTTCTTCTATAGTCCATCAATGTGTTGAGAGCATGATTCAAAGCTTTTGGAAGTGGATCTACAATGTAATTCATTTTGAATTTCTATGTATCATACGTCCTAGAGAAGATGTTAAAAGAAACTTTTCTTTAGTGTGTTCCTTTGGAAAATGTTTTGATCTGAGCTTTGATTTCCATTAACTTGTTCAATCTAGGCACAACAAAAGAGTATGGAAGGGTCTACAACCTTTCTTGTATAACCTACTTTAGTTGTTCCTTAAACAATTGTATGTTTAGTTTTGTATTATCCATGACATAATGCCCTACTATGTCACATAGTAGTTCAAAACAATCACTCTGAATATCCAAAACTTGTGCCAAGATAATCCCTAACTCTTGTTCACTTTTATCCACCATTCCCCTTCTAAATTTTATCAATTATAACCACATATAAGGTAAATCTAATCTCTCCTCGATAAGGATATTCTCTTTCAGTAATACCTCAAGAGACAGCTTGCACATCATCTCAATTCTAGGGAAAACTTGGGAGTGATTTTCTTCACCTTTGCATTCTTCCAACATGGCATTCACATCTTCCTTTAGCTGAGTGAAGTTTTCATAGCTTGGACTACCTCATCTATAGCTTGGCACCCCTAGTCATAGATCTCATTAAGCCAGCTATGGGTAGTCCTTGTTACATGCTTCATCTTCTAAAGCTCATCTACATCTTGTTGTGATAAGACTACTAGAAGGGCAATACTCCCATCTTATTGTTGTAATTGAGCTATTAAATGTATTACATATGCTTGTAGCCCAAAAACCTATTCTTTCAACTCCCTCTTGGTCATCTCATCTTTGTGTATTCTATTGACTATAGTAGATACAACATTCTACACTTCTTCTATCTCTTGAGCTCATGTAGAGTGACCAAGATTGATCATGGAAATCTGATAGTCTTCAGCTCTAAGTTCTCTATTATCCTTATCAACTGTAGGAGTTAAAATTTGTGCAACCCTAGACCTAAAAGCATCCTTAGAGATGGAGGATAGAACCCTAAGTTTCATTTTACCCCTAGACTTATCCAATTTATTAATTAAGCTTGAAAAATATAATGATGTAGGCTTTACTATTGGTCATCTTTGATCAAGACTTATTTGTAGCCATTGAATAATCAAAGAATTATCATCAATTGTATCTACATTTTGTTGTTGAGGGGGAGGAATTGATACTTCTTGCTCTCTTTGAATTCTATCTTCTTTCTCTCCTTCCATTTGTTGATCCTTTAGATCATGGTCTTTTTCACCAAGGGAGACTGATTCTTGTGTTGGAACTTGTTCAAGTAAGGGCTCCTTTATTTGTTCATCCTTCAAAAGATCTAACTGATACTCAACTGTTACTTCTTGTTGTTTCTCTAGAGCTTCTGGCAGCACACTTTCATCATTTTATCATTAATTTTCTTAGAAGGGATTCCTTCATCTATTATGGATTCTTGTGCCTCAAATACTTGGTTCACTTTATAGATGTTATCTAGGGTAGGAGGCTCAAGTTGTTTAGGTGGTGAACTTGGAGGAGTGTATAGATTGATACTTTCATGCTCCAATACACCCTTATTCACATATGAGAGGATAGGTTGAATAATATATGGGATAGGATCAGTAGGTGGAGGTTCAACATCTGTAAAAAGAGGAATAGATTGAAGAACATATGAGTCAATGGATGGAGTGAGAATGGTAGGGACAGTAGTAGACATGACAGGTGCACAAGAGGGGATTGGGAGTTGCACTTGTGGTAGGGATGGAGATGGAAGTGGAATAGAGGATAAGGATGGAGGAAGGGTTGTGACATAGATAGAAGGAGTGGGGTGAACAACATAAATTGGAAGGGCAGTTTGGATGGAGGGAGAGGGAGAATGAAGTGATGGGTCAAGGGAAGGCTGAGTTGGAAGTGGAACAGAGGTGATTGGGTAGCCTCTAAGGTACTATTCTTCTTCTTCTTCTTCTTCCAATTAAATTGTGCCTCAAGCTCCTACTCTTCACCCTCTTCAACTAGATCTTTCTTTTTATTGTAAAACTTTTATTGGGAAGGAGGAGGTTTTTTGCTACCTCTCATTCTTGGTGGCGTAATGAATGAAACTTTCTTTTCTTTACCTTTGCTCTTTGGTGGAGGAAGTCATTCCTCTTCTTCTATGCTCTCCTCATCTCTTTCAATCTCCTTCCCCTTAGCTTTTGAGGCTTCCTCTTCTTTAGGTAACTCTTCTTCTTCAACCACCTCTTCTACTTCTGGCTTCTTTCTTTCAGATTTATCCTTGGTGTAGGTTAGCTCTATTCCCTAAACAACCAATTCAACCATGTTATTGTCTACCCATTTCTTGCTATACTTAATATTCTCCTTCATTAATTCTTCCAAGGAGGTAAATTCCTCCTCTGCCTAATTAGGTGGAGGGATGGGATTAGTGAATGCTATATCACAATCCTCCTTTTGCAAAATTTTCCCATCTGAGACTTGGTGAAGCACTAGATATATGTTGAACAATTTGATGTGAAAGGCCAATAGCCTAGAATATATCATTTTCTTTACTTCATGCTCATCAAGGTAGTTTACCCAAAAATCCTCCAGATGAAGGACATGATAATATTACTTTCTAACCAATTGCTCCAACTTATGATTGGGATCAAAGTGTGGTCTTGCATTGTAGAAGTGGAGGTGGTATTTTTAAATCTTTGCATTTGAGTCCTTGGATGGAGGAAATGAAGGACATGAAAAAACTACATTTCTAACAATTAAAGGGAATGAGACCCAAGCCAATGCTTATCTACTAGGAGCTGTTGTGATTCACAAATTTGCCTAGTGAGCTCTAACAAGATGATTCTATCGGTAGGGTATTAGGCAATCTATATGCATGGTTGGTGAATCCCTTTATTCTTATGTATGAAAATTTTGGGAATTGGATTAACCAACACCCATATTTATTTACCAACTCCATTTCTGGGACTGAAAGCTTCTTGTTCAAATCTCCCTCCAACATTCTAGTAATGTACATTGTGAAAACATCATTGACCCTCTTGTTATGATTAAGAGAGTTTTCTAGTTGTAGTTAGGGATAACAATCATAAACTTTAACTAGTCCTACTCCATTTCTAATGGTTTCATTCCTTGTTAACCTGTGATAGTGAGCATTTCTGGCTAACATATAAACTACATAGCAAGTCATATAGAACTCCCTAGCAACCCCTACTCAGGTGAGTTGTATGTGTAAGTTGTCACTAATGATGTTTTCTCAATGTATCTTTAGAGTCACCAAATCATTGATTTCAATCTTTAAATCACTCTAGTAAAGAGTCTTAGGGAGCTTAGAAATCATTGCCTTGGAGGTCTTCATCTACGTAGAGTTTATGATTCTTGTACATTCCTCAGGCCCCTAGTTGTAAAATGTTAGTCCATCATCCCTAGTCAAATCAACCATGACTGGATAGATTAGGATGGCAAAGGTTGCAAGAGCTCGGATTGAGAGATGAACCAACACTATGCCATCATTAGTCATTATCCTTCTTGATCTAGGGTGGTAATGTTGGGCACATTCCATGATGAGATCATGGCATTGAGCAAAAGTAGGGAATTCAGTAGATTCGGCTATGCCATTTATCGCCAACTTCTTATCTCTTTTCATTGAGTTTGGCCCATACATCCTCTATCTAAAGTCTTCTATATCAACGTGGCCTAAATCAATGTCTATCACTAAATTCTAGAGTAAAGTGATCTTTAAGGGAGGATACACTCCTTTAAATTCATACTTCATATCTTTGATTATATACATTACCCTGCAAGACAAGAATCATAATGAATTTTCCTTCAAATTTTACTATATTCAGTTAAAATGACTTTTGTAGGCTTTTTCTACCCAAAAGGATATCAAGATTTGTAAATATTTTAATAAATTTACTTCCAAATGAAGGATCATAAACAGTGAAAACATCATAGCATAAGATTCAGAGTAAGCACTAAGAAATAAGGATTTAATATCCATGCAAAACTTTTACTATACTTAGAATCAAAAGGGAAATTTGAAGTTATCCAAAAGTAGAGAAAACCTCCACAATTTCATGTTTTCTCAGAGGTGTAAGTGTTTTGTGGGAAAATGATGCTAGAAAGGATGCATGACACATGTAATATCATCTCTTAGAAGTTCTGAGGTCTTTGAGATTTTTGTGAATGGAATGTAAAACTTTTAGTAGGAAATGGATGCGGGATGAGAAAGGTGGTTGGGACATTATAATGCATTCGTCCTGATGATGAAACTCTACAGTTTGAAGTTTAACATACTTTGCAGGACAATGAAGGTTATTCAGACTTGTAGGAAAATATGTTGAAAGTGGATATTCCAATATGCTTCATGGAATTTCACAAAAGTACTTTGTGAAGGCCTTTTGCAAGAGGTAAGAAGAGAGTTGGATTTGTGGGTAAGGTCAAAGAAAAGGGATATATCCATCATCCCTAAAAACTCTACAAAGAGATTTCAAGTTCCATCCAATAGGGAAATGAGGAGAATTTGGATCTTGCAAGTAAAACTAAACAAAGTGGATAATTTCACTTACTACTCTAAAATCTAAAAAAAGGGAGTCTTATGAATTATGACATGACTTTGCAGAAATTAAAACATGGAGAAGATCTATTAGTATAAAAAAGGAATGACCATGGATTCAAACTATCTAATTCCATTTGGGAAATTTCACAAAGGTGGAGAGGAGGGGTAAATACCAATTTTCCAAAGGTATTTTGTTATGGTACAAATTTTTCATTAGGGAAAAGAGACACCTAGGGCACCTTGTTTGATAATGACCTTTGTCTGGTTATTATCTCAAAGGGACATCATGTGAAACCCTCCCCCCCAATGGTTTAGTTTCAAAAATATGTTACCATGAATCTTGAATTTTCCAAGATCGTCGTGAAGTTATAGCTAGGTTCTAAAACATGGAGACAAAGGGGGCTTCAAAATTCTACCAGGTTTGTCTATTGACTGAATGGAGATGGAGTTTGTAGTATATACACCAAGGTACATGCCTAGCATTCTTGCTAGGGATACAAAAATAGCTGAAAGATTGCTCGTGGACATCACTTTGATTCAAAAATTTGAGAATTGTAGGTAGAAAATCAAGTATTTTGTGAGCGAATGGCTATAAAATGATCATGAAAACTAGTTTAAATACTTTAAAATTCCCCTTAGATAGTAGCCATTAATGCAAGCTAGGTAGGTCGTGATGTGATATTTTCATCACGAATGCATGGATCTCTCCTAGGCAAAAATGTGGAAAAAGGAAGATTTGTAGGATACAAACGAAACTCCGCAATGACTAAAGATAAACAAAATACACTGAGATTGTAGAGTCATACAACTAGATAGGATTATCAGGAGAGAATTATAGGTCCAGACATGGCTCAAGACCCCTCAAATGCAATGACATAATAAAGTTCTACATTTCTAATTAAAAGAACATTTAGAACCAACTTGCGTGCAAATGAGGTCCGAAAGGAATGAAATGTTCCATGACAAGGGTGTCCAGATATAGCTTGGAAGTCTGCATCTTGATCCCTAAGAAAATTCTGCAAGTCTTATTAAAGGTGGAAACCTGACCCCTAGCAAAGGCAAAGTTGATCAGATTATTCTTAAGAGACTGAAATCACAAAAGTATGAGAAACAACCATCCAAAGTATTCCTAGAAATCACTTCCTAAGAGAAGAGATCAAAATATGAGACTTCAAGAAAGAAAAAAAAACAAAAGAAGGGGGGTCCACATTTGTCAAATCAAAATGGGGTGTGTGTGCAAGGCATAACAAATGGTGACTCTGCTGGAGAAATGATCTTGAGCATTTCAAAGATAAACAAAAGTTAAGAACCTAGAATTCTATGTACACCCACACATTAAGCAAAATAAATATGAAGACATGATCAATAAATCAAAATTAAAATCTAGTATAACCTTCCATATTTTGAAGACCCAAATGTTTGTGATTGCATTCATTCCCATCCTTTGGAAACTAAGGTCGTCTAAGCTTTCTAACATTAAGCTACATTGATGATTCTCACCTCATAAGCTACCTAGACATTACCTCGCTTCCAGTCGAGCATCTATAGCCCCGATGAGGTTGTCTATGTGATTCCACTCAAAGCATATCTCTACTGCCATCTAGGTGTCTATAACCCCAATAGAGATACTCAAATAGTCTATCTAGTTGTGTTTTGATTGGAGTACTAAGAAGTACAACCTTTTCATTTCTTTCCTCACTTCAATGATTCAATTAATTGAGTTTGAATAGGAGTACTATGAAGTACCACATTTCATAGCACATGTTTTTTCCATAAGGGCTACATATATTTTCAACTTTATTGGATTGGGAATCACAGTGGTGACAAAGGTGAGATTTTAAGATTTTTCACTTAATGCAAGATCACCAAGACTCACTTAACTACTTCAGGATTCTTAAGATGTTAAATGTATGAGATCTCAAAACACTTTAGGCAATACCAAACAATCGACTCATCTCCCAAGAACAAGCATCATTCCATCTAACACTAACAATGGAGTCTACAAGAAGTCCTTAGGTTATAATTAATATTTTCTCAAAGGAAGACTAGGAAACGCAATCCAAAAAATCTCATTGTATATACTTGCAAAAAACCTTGTTATTGAGAAAATGCAAGTCCCCTAGGCCGAGCAACAAAACACAAAATAGAAAACAAAAAGGAAACATATACTAACTATGTATAAAGGTAGGCATTAAGGCTAACTAAGCTTGAAAATAACACTTTAGGAATTTCCCATTAACGGGCAATAAGATAGCTTCACTAGTCAAAGCTTTTAGCCTATAAGTACTATCCCCTAGAATCTCAGCAATCTAGAAAGGACCTAACCATAGTTTTTCAAACTTACCATGATCTCCTTTGTTCTCATGAGCTTTGTCCCAATCCAAGACTAGGTCTATGATATGAAAAGTTTTAACTATTGTTCTTTAAGCAAATGAACGCTTTGATGCTTGGAGAAATTATTTATGGCTATATCTCATTTTTCTTCCAAATGGAGGAGTTGTAAGAGTTTAGCTTCAATCTTGTTATACGTATCTAGGTAATCATTCATGAACTACAAGGTAGGTATCTTAAGATGCATTGGGAAGATAGGCTATAGACCATAAACTAGATGGTAGGGTGAAGTACCTAAAACAATCTTATTTCTAGTCCTATCTGCCCACAACACATGTTTCAATTGAGTGTGCCATTCCATTGGGTTTTTATCTAATAGTTTCTTGATAATGTCAAGTAGATTTTTGTTTATTGATTCAACAACTTCGTTGCCTTGGGGATAATAGTTTGATGAAAACTTTATAATAATGCCATAATAAAAAGCCCAGTTTGAAAACTTTAATGAAGAAAAAGTAAGTCCATTATCACATACCAAAGCAAAAGGACATCCAAACCTAGTTATCACATGCTCCTCAAATATTTTACTAATACCTCAATGGTCATTGTTTGCAGGCTTGTTCCTCTATCCATCTAGTGCAATAATCAGTGGCAATCAGAATATACCTATGGTCTGCAAAAGAAGGTGGATTGATCATACTAATGAAATTGAGCCATCATTGTGCAAATGGCTACATTTCTATTATTGGCTGCAGAGGAAGGGCAAAATTACTCTTTGTATTTGTTGTAATATGACAAATATGGAAAGTTCATACATGTGTATGTGCATTTTAAAAAATAGTAGGCCAATAATAGCCTTGTCTCGAAATCTGGTGGTCTGTTGCTAACCCTTAACCATGCCCAATACTGAATCTTTCATGAAAACTAATCAAAACTTGAGAATCTTCTATTCTATTTAGGCATCTTAGGTATATCCCCTCATGGTTATTCTTATACAACATTGATCCTTTCAACATAAAACCATTTATTTTCAATTGTAATGTCCTTCGCTGGACCAAATTCAAATGTAGTGAACACTTCTGGTTCAGTAGGTAGAACACAATGTCATCATAACATTCATCTTTGAAAACATCTTCGAGGATGTATTGGTGGGAAGAGATCTTAGGATCGACTTCAACCAAAGTTTTGGTGAGTTCTTGTCCTCTCACAAGTTTCATGGGTTGATCTCCAATTCAAACTCTTATAACATCATCACCCATTTTGTTCTCCTATCTCCTAATTCACTTTGCATCAATAGTGCTTTGACTGCTGCATCAAGAGCTTTTGTAGTGACCTTTTGAGGATATAATGCTTGAATTTTTATACAGTTCTTACCAAGTGTAATATTGCTTCTCAATGTTTGGATATCTCAATTCAACATCCTTTAGTAGAGTACTCAAAAAATAAATTGGTCACTCATCCCTTGGTTCTTTTCTCTAAGTAAGCATCACTGCACATGTGTGCTCAGAAGCAAAACAATAAATAAAAAAGGGCAATGCATAATCTAGGCTAACTAGAACTGGTGCCTCCAAAATAGCCTACTTAATTTCAACAAATACCTTTCTTGCTTTTGGGGTTCATTCTATCTTAGCATCTTATTTTAACATGCCATTGAAAGGTTTGACAATCTTAGCAAAGCTAGTGATAGATTTTCATACCAAATTGATCTTCCCAAAATAAGATTTTAACTCCTTACTTGCAGGCAGTGGGATCTTGAGAATAGCTTGCACCCTTTCTGGATCTATTGATATTCCCTTCTCTAAGATTAAGTGGCCCAAAAGTTTTCCTTCTATAACTCCAAAGATGCATTTCTTTAGATTAAGGGAGATGTTGTATTCCTTGCATCTTTGTAGTACCTTCCTTTGTGGTCTCCTCTTTTGTTTTGAAAACACAATCAAATCATCCATATAAATGATGATGCACTTGACTACAAGGCCTTTTAATGCTATATTGATAGGCCTTTGGAAGGTGGCCCCTGCATTGATTAGCATATAAGGAAACTATTTGTACACAAAGATTCCCCACTTGGTTGTGAAGGTTTTTTCAATTTGTCCTCATATTCCACCATCACTTGGTTGTATCCTGAGTATCCATCCAAGAAGGACATCATATAAGAGCCATTTACTATTTGGAGCACCTCATCTAAAGATGGCAAAGGATAATTATCCTTTTCTAAGGCTCGATTCAAGTTCTTAAAATCCACGCACTCCCTGATCTCTCCATTCATTTTCCTGACTAGAACTAAATTTGCTATCCAAGTAGAATGATGGACTAGAAAATGATTCTCACTGATAAAATTTTTTAACTTCTTGTAATATCAGGGGCTCCAATAGTACATTCACATGTCTTTGCCTTTGTCGAAAAGGTTTAACTTTGGGTTTTAAAGGTATAATATGTGTAATGATTGAAGTATCATATGTCTTTAGATCGTCATAACTCCAAGCTATAATGGTGTGATAATCTATTAGTGCTTTAATAATACCTACCTTTTCTTCAATTGTACACACTTTTCCTATAAATATGTTTTTCACATTATCTTGGGAACCCATGTTGTATGAATCATATTTTCCACTCTCTGTCTCAACATGCTCTTTGTTTGTGCCTAGCTAATCCAAGTCAAATAGTATTTCCAACTACACCATCACTTTTGGAATAGTGTTAGTTTTCAAATGAATTACTCCTTCCAAGTCAATCTATGCTTCTTCAACATCTACCTCATCAATGATTTGTGCTACAAATATATTTGTATTAGTGATAAAATCCAATAAATGTCTATCATCCTTGAATACTTGAAAATTTATAACATTATCCGGCACAGATGGAATAGGGGTAAGTTCCACAAATAATTTTTTTTAATTTGATAAGGCTAATGGTTCCAAAGTACTAGTTGCCTGAGCTAGAGCGTTTACCACATGATTTTCCTTTCTAGGAATGAGCTGGATAATAAAGGCATCAAAGCTCTCTATTAGATTCCATACTCTATTTTGGTAGCAGCTCAACCTCTTGTCATGGCATGTATATTGTTTCCTCACCTGCTTGACTACTAACTCTAAATCCCCATAAGCTTGGATTATTTTCACCCACTTCTTAATAGCAAGAAAAAGACCATGTACTAATGATCCATACTCTGCTACATTATTAGTGTATTGAAATTGTAACTTGAGTTGAAAGAAAAGACTCACCTTTGGGGCTTTTCAACTCAGATCTTATGTCGACACCTTTCTTGGACTTAGAGCCATCGAATCAGAGTGTCCATATTTGATCACCTTCTTAGCTTTCTTCTAAAGTTTTTTGCTAGAGTTCTTCTTCTATTCATCTTCTACCACATATTGTATCATTCTTATAATTTTTGGATGTGCTGAAGGATCTTCTCTAGTGGCCTAAGATGTTATCTTTGCAGGCTCCAAGTTATTGCTTGCCTTTGGGTCTAGAGGATCCTAATAGTTATTAGGAGGGTTGGATATAGTGAATGAGTCATTCTATTTATTTCTCCTAAGATTATAGGCATTCCTATTGTTATACTCTTGATAGGCTTGCACCTCATCAACCTCATCATTAGGTTCATTGTTCTCCTACCTAGGAAATCCATAGCTTTCCAATACCATAGTTGTATCATACCTAGTTTTCAGTAGTAGTTCGTATCCTGAGGGAGGAATAGTGTCTTGTGCTTCAGCATTCTGAACTTCTCTTTGAAAAATATTTGAGGCTATTTGAAATTCATGACAGTCCAATTTAGAACAACTATTGGTATTATGCAACCTACACTAATTGGACATAGTTGCTTCTGCCAAAAGAACTTTGCCGAGGGAATGATTTTCCATTTGATTTTGAGCTTCCAAAGGACTGCAAATTCTAGTTTTGAGTTCTCTGAGAATTTTATAAATAAGTGTATTGATTTTAGAAATGAATCGGGCTTTAGTGGTTAACTTCTTCATTTGTTCAGCTAGTTCCTTTATATCATCCTTTTCTTTGTAAGATTTCACAAGTGTGGTAGTTGAAGATGAAATAAAGAAAGGATGATTTGACAATGGTGCTTTTGAAATAGCCACTCTGGAATGCAGAACCATGGCCCGAGGAGCTACAACTAGTGCCAGAATAGGGAGTGGGTTTAAGATTGGGGTGTGATTTTCCAGTGCAGTATATATTCTATAAACCTAGTTAAGCATTCCAAGAGTTCACATGGAAATAAGAGGATCAGATCCTAACTGCCCCATGTCTGAATTAACTTTAACTACTTTAGCATATGCTCCTGCCAAAGTGGTTACAACATGATTTATTCTTCTAACGAATATAGAGGTTAAATTATCCAAACCAAATAAACATACTTGTAGTGTAGTAGGTTCATTTATATTATAAGACGGCCTCAGGTGGGTGTAGGATTTATGGAACCTATCATTGAAAGAACTAATAAATTCATTATCACACCTCTTGATATATATGAAATATCTGTACAAAATAATAGGTTTGATTGGTACTTTGAACCTATTTAGAAATGCGTCTTCCATATGTTACCATGAGGTGATTGACCCTACATGGAGATGTACGAACCAATAATAAGCTCCATCACCTAGAGAATAAGGGAACAACCTACACCTGACATCTTCATGTTCAATCCTTAATCTCCCACATGCATCTAGAAATATTTTAATATGCTCTTCAACAGTTGATTTGGGTCATTAACTTGAAAATTAGAACACAATTTATCTACATTTTTTGGCATATCATGGTAGTTAATAAAAAATATTGGGGAAGGATTTAGACCAAACCAAGCCATAGTCTGAGGATTCCTCTGGGTGAATGTGAAAATCCACTTATGGATTGTGGATGACTTGACCTCAGCTACCCTTTATCTTTTCTAGTTCTTCTGAGTTGATCTATCTATAAAAATTCCTCACCAGTTGAGCTAGATCTAGTAATAATTCTTCTGGATTCTAGTTTATCTTTCCCTCCTTCTAGCGCCAATCTATTGATGGGTGTTTTTACACACAACACCTTAGATAAAATACTAAGTATCATATCTCTTCTGTAAGGAATCAAATCTGAAAGAAATGGAAAATGACTACCACAAGGTCTCTACCAGCCTGGTCTTGGCCTTGTGAGATAACACAGTAGCTTGATGTTCTTTTGTTGTTTCAACAAGGGGCCTTATACAACGAGACCAAAGAAGATTAGGGTTTCATGGTTAACACAATTTAGTAATTTATAAACCCTAGGTGTTTTCAAGAAAAACATCTAAAAATGAATTCACTTATCATCAGATAAATAATTGGTTGATGCTTAATATTGATCCTAATCTAAATGTGAGTGATTTCAAAATAGAACTTAAAAGCTAGGTGAGAAAGAGAAAATGGTTCAAAATGATAACTATGACCAATTACAATGAGAAACTCTTATCCAAATAGATAGATCTCAGAATAACCAATCTCTACTTAATCAGACAACTCACAAAGCTATAGAGACGATGCAATCTTCAAAGGTAAATATAAGATTTTCAAATCATGAAAATATTTCATTAAACACCCATATATGGCACATCTTAATCAATTTCCTCACAATCAAACTCAACAAAGTGTTCAGACTAACCACACAAAGTAACTTACTATCAGCAAATAACTAATGGTATAAACATGGGATCCATCAGATATCTAAAATAATCGCTCACAATTGTAAATTAACTCAAATAAATGAAAAGGAACTATGAAAGCAATTTTTGTAACTAATAATCAAGCTTGGTTTGCCTTAACAATTTTTTGGATTGCAAAGCACCACAAAATAAATCTTGTTTGTATTAATTTCAAAATATTGTCAAGTCTCAACAATTCATTATCATCCTTTACAAGATAAAGTGATTGCCTATTTATAGACAAGGCAAGAGCACTTAGTATACAATGAATGGCTAGCATTCATCCTTCACCAGTGGCTCAGATTTGATTATGATTAATTGTTTGGGGCATGAGTATATTAGTCATCCATCTCCAACTACTTTTGGATCCAATGGCTATGATTCTCTCGCTTTGACTTTGTAGAAAAAGACAAAATACACCTTTTTAAGGATATCCATATAAATAAAAATATACATATCTTAGGGAAGTGAGCACAAAAGACAGAAATAACACATTTTCCTAGGAACAACATCTAGCTTGGGAGTCCTAAATCGATTCATCCAAAATAGTCGGTGTGAATAGTGCCTAAGGACTGGGAACATAATCTTCCACTATGATTTGATCTTTCTCCCTTTCTCTTCTTCTATAGTCCATCAATGCGTTGAGAGTAGGATTCAAAGATTCTCGAAGTGGATCTCTAGCATAATTCATTATGATTTTTTGTGTATCATATGTCCTAGAGAAGATGTTAAAAGAAACTTTTCTTCAATGTGTTCCTTTGGAAAATGTTTTGATCTAAGATTTGATTTCCATCAACTTGTTCAATCTAGCCACATCAAAAGAGTACGGGAGCGTCTGCAACCCTTGTTGTAGAACATGCTTTAGTTGTTCCTTGAACAATTCTATGTTCAGTTCTGTATTATCACTGACATAATGCCCTGTTATGTCACATAGCAATTCAAAAAAATCACTTCGAATATCCAAAACATGTGCCAACATAAGCCCCAACCATTGTTCACTTTTATCCACCATTTCCCTTCTAAATTTCATCAGTTCTAACCATCAATGAGGTAAATCTGAGCTCTCCTTGATAAGGATATTCTCTTTCGTTAGTATCTCAAAAGATAACTTGCATGTATCATCTCATTTCTATGGAAAACCTGGGAGTAATTTTCTTCATCTTCTCTGCAATCTTCCAACATTGCATTCACATTTTCATTTAGCTAAGTGAGGTCTTTTAGAGCTTGGACTGCCTCATCTATAGCTTGACACCCCTAGTCATAGATTTCTTCAAGCTAGCTCCAAGTAGTCCTTGCTACATGTTTCATCATCTCAAGCTCATATACTTCTTGTTGTGATAAGACTACTGGAGGGGCAATACTCCCATCTTCTTATTGTAATGGAGATATTAAATGTCTTACATATGCTTGTAGCTCAACAACCTTTTCTTTTAGCTGCCCATTGGTCCATCTTTGTGCATTCGATTTACTATAGTAGATGCAACATTCTACACTTCTTCTATCTCTTGACCTCATGTAGAGTGACCAAGATTAATGGTGGAAATTTCATAGTCTTTAGCTCTGAGTTCTATATCATCTTAATCAACCATAGGAGTTGCAATTTGTGCAACCCTAGACCCAGAAGCATCCCTATAGATGGAGGATAAGATCCTAGGTTTCCTCTTACCCCTAGGCTTATCTAATTTATTAGTTAATATTGAAAAATGTAATGATGCAAGCTTTAGTATTGGTTGTCTTTGATCAAGACTTATTTGTAGTCATTGAGGAATCAAAGAATTATCATCAATTGTATCTACGATTTGCTGCTAAGGGGGAGGAATTGATACTTCCTACTCTCTTTGAACTCTATCTTCTTACCCTCCTTCCATTTTCTGATCCTTTGGATCATGGTATTTTCACCAAGGGACATTGATTCTTATGTTGGCATTTATTCAAGTAACAACCCCACTATCTGTTCATCCTTCTAAAGATCCAACTACTGCTCATTATTAGTTCTTGCTATTTC
This sequence comes from Cunninghamia lanceolata, assembly GCA_027924645.1. Taxonomy (NCBI): domain Eukaryota; kingdom Viridiplantae; phylum Streptophyta; class Pinopsida; order Cupressales; family Cupressaceae; genus Cunninghamia; species Cunninghamia lanceolata. The sequence continues at coordinate 5,540,257 of BSBN01000339.1, forward strand.
TTTGGATCTTCTAGCAGCACACTTTCATCAATTTTATCATTAATTTGCATATAAGGGAGTCCATCCATTATGGCTTATTGTGCCTCCAATTCTTGGCTCACTTTATAAATGTTCTCTAGGGTAGGAGGCTCAAGTTGTTTAGGTGGTGAACTTGGGGGAGTGTCTAGATCAATACTTGCCTACTCCAATATAGCCTTATTCACATCTGAGAGGACAGATTGAATAATAGATGGGATAGGATCAGTAGGTGGAGGTTCAACATCTATAGAAAGAGGAACATATTGAAGAACATAGGAGTCAATGGATGGAGTGAGAATGGAAGGGGTGGTGGTATACATGATGGGTGTAGGAGAGGGGGTTGGGAGTTGCACTTGTAGTAGGGATGGAGATGGAAGTGAACAAAGGATGAGGATGGATGCAAGATGGTGACAGGGATAGGAGTGGGGTGAACCATAGAAATTGGGATGGAAATTTGGATGGAGGGAGAGTGAGAATGAAGTGATGGGTCAAGGGAAGGCTAAGTTGGAAGTGGAGTAGAGGTGACTAGGGTAGCCTTCGAGGTACTATCCTTCTTCTTCTTCTTCTTCTTCTTGGTCAGTTGTGCTTTAAGGTCCTACTCTTTACCCTCTTCTATTGGATCTTGCTTTCTCTTGTAAACCTTTTGTTGGGATGGAGGAGTTTTTTAGCTACCTCTTATTCATGGTGGCATAGTGGATGACACTTTCTTTTCTTTACCTTTGCTATTTGGTGGAGGAAGTTGTTCCTCTTCTTCTGTGTTCTCCTCAACTATTTCAATCTCCTTCCCCTTAGCTTTTGAGGGTTCCCCTTCTTCAAGTAACTCTTCTTCCTCAACCACCTCTTCTACTTCTAGCTTATTCTTTGTTTTAGATTTCTCCTTGGCGTAGGTTAGCTCTATTTCCTAAGCAAGCAATTCAACCACCTTATTGTCTACCCATTTCTTGTTATACTTAATGTTCTCCTTCTAATTCTTCCAAGGAGGTAACTTCTTCCTCTGCCTAATTAGGTGGAGGGATGGGATCATTGAATATTTCATCATAATCCTCCTTTTACAAAATTTTCCCATCATCTGATACTTGGTCAAATACCTGATATATGTTGAACAATTTGATGTGAAAGGCCAATAGCCTATAATATCTCATTTTCTTTACTTCATGCTAATCAAGGTAGTTTGCCCAAAAATCCTCCAAATGAGGGATATGATAATACTCCTTTCCAAATAGCTGCTCCAACTTATGATTGGGATCAAATTTTGGCCTTGCATTGTAGAAGTGGAGGTGGTATTTTAAATCTTTGCATTTGCGTATGAAAACAAGCCATTTCCAACAATTAAAGGGAATGGGATTCCAAGCCAATGCTTATCTACTAGGAACTTTTGTGATTCACAAATTTTCCTAGTTAGCTCTAACAAGATGATTTTATCGGTAGGGTAGTTAGGAAATTTGTATGCAGGGTTGGTGAATCCCTCTATTCTTATGTATGAAAATTTTGGGAACTAGATGAACCAATACCCATATTTCTTTACGAGATCCATTGATAGGACTAAAAGCCTCTTATTCAAATAGATCTCTCCAACATTATAGTAATGTACATTGTGAAAGCATCATTGATCCTTTTGTAATGATTAAGAGAGTTTTCTAGCTGTAGTTGGGGATAATGGTCATAAACTTTGACGTGTCTTGCTCCATTTTTAATGGTTCCATTCATTGTTAACCCATGACAATGAGCATTCCTGGCTAACATTTAAACTACATAGGAAGTCATACAAAAGTCCCTAGTAAACCCCACTCGAGTGAGTTGTATGTGTAAGTTGTCACCAAATCATTGATTTCAGTCTTGAAATCACTCATGTAAGGATGCTTGAGGAGTTTAGAAACTACAGGCTTGGAGGTCTTCATCCACCTAGAGTTTATGATACTACTACATTCTTAAGGCCCCTGGTTGTAAAATGTCAGTCCATCGTCCCTAGTCAGATCAACCATGACTGGATAGATAGGGATGACAAAGGCCTTAGAAAGAGATCGGATTGAAAGATCAACCAACATTTTGCCACCATTAGTTGTTATCCTCCTTGAGCCAAGGTGATAATGTTGGGCACATTTTGTGATGAGATCAGGGCATTGAGCTGATGTAGGGAATTTGGTAGCTTGGGCTATGCCATTTCTCACCAACTTCTTATCTCTTTCCATTGGATTTGGCCCATACATCCTCTATCTGAAGTCCTCTATATCAACATGGCCTAAATCAATGTCTGACACCAAATTCCAAACCTAATCGGTCTTGGAGGGGGGAGACACCCATTTAAATTCATACTTCATATCTTTAACTCTGGACATTACCCTGTAAGACAAGAATCATATTGAATTTTCCTTCAAAACTTACTATATTTAGTTAAAATGACTTTTGTGTGGTTTTCCTACCCAAAAGGCTATCAAGATTTGCAAAGATTTTAAAAAATTTACTTCCAAATGATGGATCATATTCAGTGAAAACACCATAACATAACCTTTAGAGTAAGCACTAAGAAATAAGGATCTGAATATCCATGTAAAACTTTTATTGTACTTAGAATCAAAAGGGAAATTTCATGGTCTTCGATAATGGAGAAAACCTTCGTAGTTTCATGTTTGCTCAAAGGTTTAAGTATTTTGGAGGAAAATGATGCTATAAAGTATGCATGACACATTTAATTTCATCTCGTAAAAGTTCCAAGGTCTTTGAGATTTTCATGAATGTAATGCAGAACTTTGAGTAGGAAATGGATGTGGGACGAGAAAGGTGGTCAAGACATTATAATGCATTTGTCTTGACAATGAAACTCCATAGTTTGAAGTTTAACGTACTTTGCGGGACAATCAATATTATTTGAACTTGCGGGAAAAGAGGGTGAAAGTGGATATTTCCATATCCTTCATGGAATTCTGCAAAAACACTTTGTGAATTCACTACCCCTATTTACTTATTCACGCATGCTTTTTGTTTTATATATATTCTCTAACTTTTTACTTAGTTTATATTTAGTAATTTTAATAGATTTATCTCTGGTATTCATCTATACTTTTACTTACCTATTCTTATATGCTTCTATTTTATTTTATTTAATTATATTTATATCAGTTATTTGTCTATTCAGTTACTATGGTAAATATTTTACTTATTCTTATATTATTTTCCTTTTTATTTCAATATATATCCTCCTGCTTATATTTTTGTTGTTAGGTTTTACCATTACCTCCTTTCTTATACTTTTTCCATCATATATATGCTCCCCTTCTGGCTCTCTCTCTTTCTTTTTCTTTCCCACTCCCAACCGTCATTACTTCTTCGGTCTTTGGTTCTCTTGCCCTTGACTCAATTTATTCTTTCTCCCCCCTTTAGGTACTTCTTCTTCTCCTTTTTGTTTCTCTTAGCTGTCATATTTCATGGTAACAATTTAATTTCCTCTCTTTTTGATCTTCATTCCTTCTTTCCTTAATGTTTCTTACTCTCTAACTTTAGGTACTCTTTTTAATTGGTTTGTGTGAACTTATTGCTCTTTCCCATTACTTTACTAGTTTCTCTCCCCTTTAGTTAAATTTCGTGCCCACACTTTCCCCTCTCTCTTTTTAAGGAACCCTCTCTACAATTACAACTTACTCATTCTCTTCTCTTCATCCTGATGTCGATTTAAAAAAGCTACACACCGTGTCTTCGAGAAGCTCTACACATACTTATCATGGACTGTGGAAATATGCTGTCTGTTAACTTTGTGAATTGATTATTATCTCAAAGCAATGTCTTGTCAAACCCTCCGCCCAACGGTCTAGTTTCAAAATTAGGTTACCGTGAATTTCATTTTTTTTGGGGACCATCGTGAAGTTATAGCTAGGTTTGAAAACATGGAGACAAAGAGGGTTTCAAAATCCTACTTGGTTTGTCTGTTGATTGAATGGAGATGGAGTTTGTAGTATATCCACCAACGTACATGCTGAGCGTTCTTTCAAGGGATGTGGAAATGGCTGAAAGATTGTTCGTGGAGATCACTTCGATTCAGAAACTCGAGAATTGTAGGCAAAAAATCAAGTATTTTGCGAGTGAATGGTTATAAAATGATCGTGAAAATCGGTTTAAATACTTGGCAATTTCCCCTTGCGAGTAGAAATTAATGCAAGGTGGGTATCTAGGTACGTGGCGACATGATCTTTTCATCATCAATGCGTGGATCTCTCCTAGGCAGAAATGCAGAAAAAGGAAAACCTGCAGGAATCAAACATAACTCTACATCGACTATAGATAACCAAAATACACTCAGATTGCAAAGTCATATGACTGGATAGGATTATCGAGAGAGAAGTATAGGTCCAAACATGGCTCGAGACCCCGCAGATGCAATGACATAATAAAGTTTCACATTTACAATTAAAAGAAAATTTAGAACTAGCTTGCGGGAAAATGAGGTCTGAAAGGAATGAAATGTTCCACGACAGGGGTGTCCGGATCTGGCTTGAAATTCTGCAACTTGATCCCTATGAAATCTCCACAAATCTTATTAAAGGTGCAAACCTAACCCTTTGGTTAAGGCAAAGTTAATCAGGTTCCTTCTTAAGAGAACAAAATCACAAAAGTATGAGAAAAAACCATCCAAATTATTCTTAGAAATCACTTCTTAAGTGAAGAGATCAGAAGTTGAGAATTAAGGCAAAAATCAAAATAAAAAGAAGGGGGTCCACATTTGTTGAAGCAAAACAGGGTATGTGTGCAAGACATAACAAGATGTTCATTTCCAAGCTTAGTAAGAAGATGATCACCGAACTCTTAGAAATCCATCAATGCCTTCAAGAAAAACTAAAAGAATCAACGTGTAGAATTGTTGAACGACTCAAAAAAATCCTCCAAGAAAATGAATCACTTTGAGAATAGCTCAAGTTGGCCAAAGAAAAGTGTGAGAACTTAGAGGGCATGTTGACTATTATCATGATCATCTATGACCTTTACATGGCCACCCAATGCAAGATCATTACTTCGACCTTGGTCATGTATCAACATTTTGTGATAATAGAGGATCTTATCCAGAGAGTTGATGAGGCTCTCAAGACCCTTCTAGCCTTGAAATAAAAACATGCCACTTGGTAAGAGAAAGCAAGCAAAGTGTAGTACTTAGTAAACACTATTATGTAATAGTAGTTGATCGGTCTAGGAATCACAAATCACTTTGAATCATCTAGAATGTGTTACCACGTGATCACCTACATGAAAATTATTGAAGACTACCTAAAGGCTCTTCATGCAACATAAGAGAACAAGGATAACTTCTTAGTGACATCCATTGAGTTGATTCGCAAAGGATTCCACTCCCTATGGGATCATGCTAGCAATTGTCTTTATTCCATTGAGGCCTATCGAGAACTCTTGGTCCCTGAAGTGTAATAAGAAAATGATTTGCAAAACCTACCCAATAATACCAAGGTGGAAGACTATACAAAAATTACTCATCCTAACAATTTTGGAGGAAGAGATCAACATTTCTATATCAATAAATTTTAAGATTTCTCATTGTTTACTTTCCTCATTTCACAACAGAGATTAATATACTTAAGGGATTATCTCTACCCCAAGTGATGCATGGGAGTCTTTGTTTAAGATACTATTGCATTGACCTATTCCTTCTTTGGCATCTTTATTATTATTTTTTTGATTTAAAATTGTTAATTTCACCTTAGGAAGATCCCCTTTTTAATAAATTTTTGGGTCTTACAAAAACATTTCTTTAGCTAATGTTACCCACCATTATATGATGTATTAATGAACAAAGCATTAGATTCTTGCTACCTAAAAGTACCTTTTCTAGCTTCTAGTTGGAAAAAGGACTTGTTCAATTCAAAATTAGGATAGAACGCAACCAAGATTTTTTGTGTGTTTAGGATCAACCCATTAAGAACAACAAGGCAATTATAAACACTATCAATTTCTTTGAAAACCTAGAAGTATCTAGTGTGCATTTCAAGTCTCTACTTGATATGATAGCATGGAAATAATTCGAAGTATAATGAAGAAATGGATATATTTTTCGCTAGTCCTATGCAGTATATAAGGAGAATGAAGAAATGGTCGTACAAGGTCAGAAGATTCCAACCTTTTGTCAACTTGGCCAGAACTGCGAGTGGTCCCCTCAAATTTTTACCTACAGGACTTAACAGTTTCAAATTTTTTCTCACCCTTCTATCTCGTTCAAGATATATATTTTTTCTATTTCTCACCATAACAATTAAGACCATCTCAAAGAACTAACATGTAGATGAGGACAATGGCTAGCAATCTCAATGCCACTACCCTTTTCATCTAAGCAATTAGTCATTCCTCTCATTAGATAGTGTAACCTAGGCATCTATAGTCCCCTTTCAAGAGCTTGGATGTGGCTATTTGAATTTACTAGTAATCTCTCTAAGTTGTTAGTAAGTTTTAAAGATGGACATCCACTCCTCAGGTTTTACCTAGGTTTCACCACCTTGACAACAAGCCTCACACCCTTGATAGCTTGAACACGAATAATCTAGCAATTGTTGGTTGTCCAAGGGGAATCATCTTCATCTAGTAAGGAATGGTTGATTGCCTATTTAGTTTGGATTCCATGGGCATTTCATTTTTTGGTGATCCACCCATTCACTCTATTGCATGGTATTCACCCTCATGCGTGAGTATCTACAATAGAAATATCAAGACTCCTCAACACGTGGTAGGTCTTTGTACATGGTGCTAGAACAAATGAAGACCTTTCCTAATTGAAAGAAACATCCAACATCAAACTCTTGAAGAGTCTCAAGAATAGGGTAGTAGACAAGAGTGACACATACAACAACTAACATACTATTTTGCTAAAAAGGGAAGTCAAATTCATTTGAAGAAGCAACATCTCCATGATATTGTCCTAAAGGTGTGACTTCGTGCCCAATGGATAACATTTTGGGATCTCCATCTTTTGGGCAATATGCCTCTATAAGTCACCAAAAATGTAGTGTTTTTTATACACACGCTTCCTTCAAGTAGTCCATGCTAATGTAGATGGATTCCTCAAGTTCATTCTAGCTAATCTATTTGAACTCTAGATCTCTCTAAGGTCTATGAGGTTCCTTTTCTTCAAGGTCTAGATCATTCATTATGATCCACATGATTTAATGCTTGAGCCATAGGTACCATTGTGTTTATAGAAGTTTTCTCTTAGTTGATGCCTTGGTGTTATCTGTATCCCTTTGTTTTCAATTTTGGCTAATTCCTTAGCTTCCCTAAGAATCTTTCAATGTCACATTCATTAGTTTCAAAGATCACTTCATCTGTGAACATTCTATTTGCATGGGCCTCACCCGTTCTTTTTGATTAGTTTCACAACCTTTTTTGTCCTTGTGGTGACTTAGCAAGCTAAAATCCTCATGATTCGTTCATTGCTCATTTGGCATGGGTCATTCTTTCTTGAAACATTGATGTCCTAGTAGTCCCCACCTCTCGACTCACCTCCTTTTCCTTTCAGAGGTTTCCACTAACTACAACTGTACTAGCATCCTCTAGAATGTGCTTGTGTTTCTTAGAATCTACCCATACTCAACGCAAGTGAGTCAGACTCTAATATGGAACGTGAATCATGTCCTTGCAGCCACTGCTCACCTAGTCACTCCCACTCTCATGGGAGGAGCTAGTCAAGTGGAGGTAGAATTAGAGGGTTGTTCTATTCACAGGGAAGTAGAATTCCATGGATCACAGCTGGTTTGATTGTGTTGTGTATTGATGTATGCGGTTGTTGATTACTGTTACAGAAGTTATGATATTGTTAACATTTAATGGGTGTGGTGGTTGTGATTCTTGTATGACCTAGAGGGTCACTTCCTCTAATCCTATTTTTTTTGTTGATTGTATGGAGGTGAAATCTATCTAACCTCCTTTTCTCTTATTGAATGAAGTTTTGGAGGAGTTTATGTTATTGGTTATAAAGTTCCTCTACTTTCCTCCTTTGTTTTCTCATTGTACGAGCCTCAAGATTAGTTCTTATTCTTGCACTATTTCTTCAATGGGAATTGGTAGGGGGATGATCTTCCTGATCTAGCCTAAGATGAATTTGACTCAGTCTTCCCTTATAACTAGGCACATTGAATACTAGGCCAAAGGGGAAGGATATTTGTTCATTTTGATTGGTTCCTTGTGATAGAATCAAGGGCATTTGTTTTCTTTGAATGTTTTGGTTGTTTTGATGAATTTCTAATCGCAACTAATCTATATGTATGCAAGCAAATTTTGGTTATTTTCCCCATTTTTGTTGAACTAATTACTATAAAGGAAAGATGAATGCAACTATATGACTTTTCTTAATGCAATTTGATCTATGTTTTTGTATTTTGTGATTTGATTTGATTTGATTGTAAACTATTAAAATTGTAACTATTCTAACCACAATGGAAGCAATAATGAATTAACCTCCTCTAATGAATAAAGGAGGGGGGTATTTATAGGTGTAGAATCAACATCAATGATGGTGGCGATCAAGTAGATAATTGGGATTGATTAGGGAGAGAATAGAGGCTAGAGGGGAGATCACAAAAGACTAATTAGGAGATGATAAAGGTTTTATTGGGAGTGAAAAAAAGAGTGATTGAGAGTTTAGAATTAGTTAGGGGAAGTCAAAGTTCAGTTGTACATGGAGCGACTCTCAATCACAAGCCAAAAACAAAGGTAAACTAGGTAAAACTAAAATAAATATTGCATGAAAAAAGATGATAAGATCACCCATTATGAGAAGTAGGTCACCCATATTAGCAAGGAAGGTCACCCAAGTGACCCACACCTAAGTTGCAACGTCACCTAGGCGACCCACTCAAAGTGGATTAGACAGGCAGCTAGAAGGTATGTAGGATTTTGGAAAGTCAGTTTGAAGGTTATGAAGGAATGATCAAGGGGGGAAAACACTGGGAGACATGTCACCAAGAAGAAACTACTAAGAGGAGTACAATTCATGCCTACATGGCCATGATTAGGACTATTATATCATCATCAGACTACCATGTTGGCATGTGCACCTTTTTGTACTTACATATTTACCCCCTCGGGTATGATAGTCTAATGAAAGGTAGGTACTATTCTTGGAGAATGGCCTTACCTTTGCCATTGTCCTACCTCTAAACCTATAATATAAACTAATTCAAGTGTAACTCCAATATATGATAAGTTGGAAGTAAGTACTAGAAGGGAGAGGAGAGAACACACCATAGATGTTGAGTTTACCTATATCTCGCTTTGTCATAACCACTTGCAATGATGATAAAGACATGCAATGCAAAGACAAAAGCCTAGGATAAGGAAAATGAGATCATAGTCACATGCTAAGCTAGAGATGAGAAGGATACATTCTTCTTTTAGTACTGATTTTGAAGAACGTATTTGATTTTTAGGGATTTTTGAAGTTTTACAATTTTTTGGGTTTTTCTGATTTTCTATTTTTTATGATTTTTTTGAAGATTTTATGATGATCTAGATTGACTTCCATTCCTTGCAGTACACCTTGAGGTCTTTGGGATACCTATGTTTATTGAAGAGATTTTCACTTACCCCTTGCATGCGGAGACTTGCACACTTGAGTGCTTAGTTTTTTTCTTTTGACTCCATTAGAGGAGTGACTTGTACTCAAACATTGTAATGAATCTATTGTTGTGAGACTTGATTCATTGAGATCTATATTTAGCTTGGTTGATATCTTATACTTCACTTTTTCTCTTGTGCACATATTGGCTAGAGTTTTTATTGATGTTTATGTAGATGCATACCTAAGATGATCACACATGGATGATAATGATGTCATTTTTGTTCTTTTCTATTTATGATGTATGCAGTGTATATGGATGCATTTGATTCACATATATGAATTGAAAAGCACTATGCTTACTATATGCTAGATACCATGATCAAATGACATGTTTTATTGTTTGTATGTATGCAAATGAAACAAATAGTGTGAATGCTCTTAAGTAGGATTTTAAACGTAGGGGATTGCGAGTTGACCTAGTATAGGATGACCTACTAAATCTTTTTTGAGATAGGATAAGGGAATCGAGTGGGAATGGGAAGGAGATGGAACAACTTCAAAACTTGATTTTGCAAAAGGCTAAACACTAACCCTTATCTAGACAAACAATTTGACTAGCTTTCAACTTAGACTAGCAACAAATTTTATTAGCACCTTCTAGACTTAGATCAAAGATGGCTGACAAGTTAGACCTAGGCTAAAGGAAAGGTTCCAAAACAAAAGATGGCCCTAAAAGATAGCTAGACCTCAAATTTTCCCAACTGGTGTGTGTGTGTGCTTTGTACCTCTCTCTTTTTATTTTCTAATAGATGCCATCCTTATAGATTTGAGCTTAGATTTATCTCCACCTGAGAGTATGAACATCAACAATCCTCTCTTTTCATTTTTTGGCTCTCTTTTTTTTACCTTTTTCATATTTTCTGATTTTGAATTTTTTTTTTGTAATTTTTTCATTTCTTTGTGGAGTTTTGATCCCCCTAACATTTTTGGCCAGGTGAATAAGGGGTTGGGCATCACCAAAAGATTGATTGACTCCTAGGAATTCCTTCTTACTAGCGAGGATTGGGGAAGGTTTAATTGTGAGTTTATATTGGGTACTGTAGGTTTGAGTACTTGCTTTGCTTATACTTAATAGCATGATTTGTTAAGCTTGAGATTAGTACCAAGCTAAAAGCTTGACTTTGTTTGAACTTGTTCAGAAGCTAAAAGGGAAAATGGATAATGATGGTATTCAGGGGATCTTTAAGGCTTAGAAGGGACAACCTATACTAGACAACCTTAAGACTCCAAGTTGCTAAGAGAAAAATCTAACAAGAGCATATCATAAATAAAGTGCATGGTGAACATAATGAAAATGCATTTTTTTGATTTTATGTTTTTATGTTTTTTATAGAGTTTCCAGATGCTGAAATCTTCACCTTCCATAGTGCATAAGAGGTAAGCATCATTTTTGACATGTTCCTTGACTATGTATGAACCTATTCAATTTGGTCTAAATTTTCAACCTTCACTGGCTCTTTTGTTAATTAGATTATATATTTTGAGTAGAAGGTCTTTGACTTTGAATGGTTTTGGGATGACCTTCTAATAGCATTATTTTGCTATTTATGTTGACCTATTTATTTGATATCCATTATCTGAAAGTTTTTGCAAGGTCATTCTTAGGCTTAATTAAAAAACATCTATAAATTTGGTGAGAAGTTTTGTGCACTCACATATTTCATTGTTTGATGATTTCCCCCCTAGCCTTGTCATTTTCTATTTTTGTACAGTTGAATCATGAGTTGTAAATGGGTTACCTTCTTTAAATTTATGAGGCGCAATTGATGTCAGTGTTCGAACAAATTTTGGTGACTCTCCTAGTTCCTACATGGGTTTTGATTTTCTTCTTTGCTTAGTGGTGGTCTCAACCATGTTGATGTGAAGGTCTCTATGAATAACCTTGTCTTTTCTATAGGAAATGGATGCTAAATTGAAGGGAGGATAAGGCTTTGTTAAGTGGGGATAAAAAGTGAATTCTCCTATTTCCCACTCCCCTATACATTTTGAGGTCTTAGCTATGTTTCTGATTTGTTTTGATTTCTCTCCTTTTCCAAAATTTTTGATTCTTGGGTCATTAGCAATTTTTATTGCCTTTCCCTTCTTTTTGGCTTGTTTGAATTTGTAAATGCTAAAAGGATCAAGGTATCCTTTAATGATATGGGTTTGACGCATGTACAAGAAGTGGATTTCTTGAAATGGGCTAGAGGGAACTCCCCTCATCCTATGAATCCAAGGTCTTCCTAGAGTCATGTTATAGGTGGTTTCTTTGTTGATGACATAAAATTTAGTTGGGAGAGTTTTGGGACCCAATGTGATTAGAAGATTGACTTCACCAATGGTTTGAATGTTTGGGTTGTCATGAATTCTAAGGATGGAAGTTTCTTGTGTGATGTGAGTTTCATCATAACCCATCCTTTGAAGCAGAGAGAAAGAGACTATGTTGATTGCATATCCATCATCAATCATTACACATTTGATGGAATAGTCTTGAACTTGGACTATTAGGTGAGGGGTAGATCACCTTGTTTAGGGATGTGATTATCGTAGGGTAACTTTTCAAAATCAAATGTGGAAGAAGAAAACTTTTTTGTTTAGAGTGTTTTGAACTATGTGGCCTAGATCTAAGGCATTGAGGAGAGCATTCTTATGAATAGGAGAACTTTTGAGAAGTTCTAACATGTGAGAAAAATTTGAGTCACTAGAGGTAGTCTAACTGTTTTGGTCCTTGGGTAGTACACATGTTTAGATCTTTATCTAATTCCACAAGGCCTAAGGTGTTTTGATGGTTTTTGGGACTATTTCCTTCATCTTGTGGGAATATGTCCATGAATGTTTGATCTTTTGGGAGATTTGATATGAAGTGATGGTACTCCTGGCATGACTTGATATTATGCCCCCTTCTCTTGTGAAATGAATAATATTTACTATGATTGTAATTTTAAGGTTTTTGATAAGGATTGAAATGATCATTGTATGAATTCCCATTGATTCTTAGGGGATAGTTGTTGACATTTTGGTTCCTCAAATTTGTATAAATGTTGTAATCATAGTTTTTGTTGTTCCTAGATGGTGAAGTGTCTACTAACCCATCTATGTTTTGATTGTTTGTCAAGAATGTGTTATCACTATCGTGGTTTACCAACCTTCCATTGGCATCATACTACTTTCTTCCACTATCAATAACAACTTATTCAATTCTAAGGGCACTCTCGAGTACCTCCTCATATGATTTATAAGGGATTTTTTGGACTTGTTCTCATATATCATTATTGAGAGCATGTAAGAAAAAATTAGAGAGTTCCCTATGATCCATGTTTGGTGCACTAGTTGAAAAATAGAGAACTTTCCTCCATCATGTGATAAAATGTGTGGTCGACTCATTAGTTTCTTGTTTGATCATTAAAAATTATCTTATTCCTATCTTGACCAATTTGTTTATGTCAAAGGCAACCACAAATTGATCAAAGAGTTCCCTAAATGAGTGGATCGATGCTTTTGGAAGTCAATAGTACCAATCCAGAGAGATACCCTCCAAAGTCTTTGGAAAAATATTTGCTACCACCCCATCCCAAGGAAGGAGTTCCTACACTACTATGATGTAGGACTTGATATGCGAGTTGGGATCATCCTCTCCTTTAAATTTTGGAAGTTTGGGGAGAGGATGTGGTAGTATAAAATTACAAATGTTGTAGTAAAGAGCCTCCTTTAAATTCTCAAGGTATGTTCCTAACAGGGGGCTATGTGTAGAGAGTCTTATTCTTCCAAATATTAGCCCTATAGGTGGAGCTTGTGCACTTGTATTTTAAAGGGCATGCTAGATTGTTGATATATGTAGAAAGTTTGATACTAGATGGACTCATGTTTACATTTTGAAAATTGGGTGGGATTGTTTGTGGTTGATTTTTCATCATAGGAATCCCACTTGTTTGATTAAATATTATAATGTTGAATGATGAGGGAAAGGGAGGCATGAATGCTTCATAGCTCATGTTGTGGGAGTGGAAGTTTAGATTAGGGGGATTATGGGTTTCCCCTAGTTTGATCTTTTTGGTGACACTTGACACACCATAGATCTTTCAGTTTGATATGCTACATAGAGGGCTTCTCATGCCTCCTGAGATTCTTTTAAGTTCTTCTCTAGATGGGTCACCTTGTTGTCCATTTGGGTGGCCATTTTCTTATAGTTTGTTATGGGTCTGTAGACACCTAAAAGTGTTCTCAGATTGTGAAACCCTAAACACTTCCACATTCTACCAATTTTCCCTAATTTTCCTCTATGGATAATTAATTAATTATCTAATCATTCACATTCTAGATATCCCCTTTCACTCAATTAAATAAATTCCATTTGTTTAATTAAGGTTTACATGTCCCCTTCATTTGATTTATTCAAACAAATAAATCAACCCCATCACATTATCCCTCTTCTCAATTAAATTAAATAAATGTACACCATTTATTTAATTTTAAAAAATCCATTCCACCTCACCATTTATCTCATTTAAAATTCAATTTTGTCCTCTTGTGGTGAGAAAACCCTAACTCTTCTCAGCCCTTAATTTGGCCTCAAAGTCAACATGTGATCCTGGCCATCCATTCAAATATGCTCTTCTATAAAACACCTTTTTCCAGCTCATTTTGCTCTCTTGGTTCATTTTTCAGTCTCTCTCTCAATCCCTTATGTTCTTCTTATGCTCTTAGAGACTAAAAATCTGTTGCAACTCTCTGAGATCTTGCTATCCATATTCATGAGCTTCTCTAGATGATTGCATAAACTTGCAAATCCGAGAACAAATAGTCCAAGATAGAGGAGAACAATGGAGATAAGACAATATTAGCTTAGATTTTAGTTGTTTTTCATGTTTTTCATGTTTGTCTGATTGATTTTCTAAGATAGCTTGCACTTCATTACAGTTAGGGTTTAGTTAGTTTGTTGTTTTAGACATTAAACCTAATTTTTCCCTAACATAGGGTCAGTCTTGTTGATGATCTTAGACCAAACACTCACTTGACATGTTTTGCTTTGGTTAGATTGAATGACCATGTCTTCGTATAATAGATTGTTAAAAAAAAAAAAGTTATGGGGCTCTTGTTGGATGCCCTTTGAATTTGAGTCTTCAAAGTCTAATTGATTTGAGAGTGGAGCTATTGGATCTAAACGTGTGCTAATTTCATTGGAGGGGAAGTTCCCCTAAACTTTGCATGATTTTGTCCTAGTTTAGGGGTGTAATAGACACCATAGAATAAATGAGATGAAAGTGGAATGGAATAAATGTGCACAAATGCAAAAGATCCCATTATAAATTTTTGTTGTTCATGTCGGGTTCACCAAAATATGTGTTGCTCAAAATCTGCCAAGACTCAACATAGGTGAGTCATACTCTAATATGGCACATGAACCATGTCCTTGCACTTGACACCTACCCAGTCACTCTCACTCTCATGGTAGGAGCCATTCGAGTGGAGGTAGAACCGTGAGGGTATTCTATTGGCAGGGAAATAAAATGTCATGAATCATGGTTGGGTTGATTGTGTTGTGTGTTGATGTATGTGGTTATTTATTATTGTTGCAGAAGTTAAGATGTTGTTTAAGTTGAATGGGTGTGGTGGTTGTGATTCTTGTATGACCTAGAAGGTCACTTGCTCTAAGCCTATTTTGTTCATTAATTGTATGGAGGCAAAACCTGTCTAACCTCCTTTACTCTTGTTGAATGAATTATTGGAGGGGTCTTTGTTCTTGGTTGTGAAGTTCCTCTACTTGCCTCCTTTGTTCATTTTCTTGTTGTATGAGACTGAAGATTAGTTCTTGTTCTTGGTCTATTTCCTCAATGGGAATTTGTATGGGAATGATCTCTCTGATCTCTTCTAAGATAGATTTGAACCAATCTTCCCTTATACCTAGTTGCATTAAATGCTAGGCAAGAGGGGAAGGGTATTTGTTTGTTTTGATTGATGCCTTGTGATGGAATCAAGGGCCTTTGTTTGCTTTGAATGTTTTGGTTGTTTTGATGAATTTCTAAATGCAACTAATCTATATGTATGCAAGAAACTTTTGGTTCTTTTCCTAATTTTTGATCTAATTACTATAAAAGGAAATATGAATGCAACTATATGGATTTTCTTAATGCAATTTGATCTATGTTTTTGTATTTTTTATTTGATTTGATTGTAAACTATTAAATGACAACTATTCTAAGCATAATGGAAGCAAATCTACTCTAAGAGAGCAATAAATTCTACCTATCAAGTGAAAGATAAACAATGTTTTACTTCCTCAAGAGCAAGAATTGTGATCTAATTACTATGAAAGCATAAGAGAACCTATATGAATAGGGCACCAGAGCCAGAATTATGTTCTCAAAAGTCCTGTAGCAATCGTCTCCTCCTCTATAGTAGTGAGGTCCTCCTCTTGGTGACTGTAAGCACCAAATCACGTACAACCTCCATGAGAACCCCGATGATGACTCATAATCCTTGTCATGTACATGCAAGTGTAAAATAATGCCCTCTCAAAAACAATTCTCTTGGTAGCATGTGGTTTCTCCCTCCTCTTGTTGTTTCCCCTTTGTCGTACTAACCCCTTTCCCACTTTCGACGCTTTTCAACACTTGTTAATTTTCATTTCTTGTGTTTGCAACTTCGTCCCTAAGCCTTGTATTCATCTTGTTGTTGTGTTTTGACCTTTCCCTAGCATTTTTCATCCATTCCCACCCCTAGGAGCCCTCTAGAGGACCTCCCAAGCCATCTCCAACTTTCAGTTTTCAATTCCGGTCAACCAGTACAAATCTCCTATTATTTCAAGATCTACCCCAGGAGATTCAACTTTTGCAAGTGGGGATTTGGATTTTGACTCCCTTTTGACCAATTTTCGGAGGTAGTTCACCTCCTTAGCAATCTCCAACCCCACTCTTCACCCTAGGACTTCCCCTTTGTGGGTTACCCATGGGTCGCCCCCAGGTGACCAGGACTAGTGAAAGGGGCGACCAGTGGGTGATCCAGTTGTCTTTTCAGCCATGAAAGAACTCAAGTTTTTGACCAAACAAAGCTCTATTTTGACTCATTTTTCTTCCTGTTTTCATGGGTTTTTGGCCTAAACATAGAGTTAACTATTTCAATCCTCCAAGCATGCATAATTAGCTCCTTTTTAACTCAACTTGTCAACCCATGCATCCTTGTTAATTCCATTTCTTCTTCAGTGGTAAGCTATATTGACTTGATCACTCTCTAATTAGCCTAGATGACTCTTGTGTCTTCTAAGTTAACTCTCCAATCAAGGGACTTAACTCTCCATCCTATGCCACCTCTCTTAGCCTCTTTCAACCTATAAATACCCCTCTCCCTCAAGCACAAAGGGAGGTAATTTCATTTGTGCATACAATCTTTTGCAAGGTTTTGCTCTCCAACTAGCATCCATATAGTCATAGAGGACATTTGAGCCTTTTGCTTTTATTGTTTTCATCTAATCTTTGCTAAAAGCTTCATATTGCATCAACACGCTGCCCAAATTGCAAGCCACAGTGCTCACAAGCTCACATTGAACTCGCATTCAAGCTTTCAAAAGCTCTTTTTGCATCCCCTTTCTTATCGTTTCCAAGAGGATCTCCGCGCTACTACAAGAGGATAAGAGCTTTCCGATACAAGGATTTCTGAGGGTATTGGAGGCTCACGTGTCTCTCATTCCAGGTTACTTAGTGATTTTCTTTCATAGTAATTATAAAATCTCAATTTTCTCTTGGAAATAGTAAATGCACGTTGCCATTTCCTTGATAGGCTAAGTAAGATTTTGCATTGTTAGGTTAGTTTGCTTTCAAAAGTTCTGAGATTGGTTGTATTTCAAAGCAATTTCATTTTCCTAGAGTAGTTGTTCCAAAAATTCAGAAAATCAAATAAAAACATAGATCAGATTGCATTAAATAACTTCATACTAGATTGCATACATATTTCAATTCCTAGATTAGAAAAAGCACTTCATTTCCATAAAGATCTAAAAAAGCATAAATATATTGTTTTGCACTCATATAGGCTTGCATACATCCAAAAATCAAAAAGCACAAAAACATTAGTATCACAAGGTGATTACAAACCCTTGATTCCAACACAAGGTCAACACAAAGTCAAACCTTAGGTCAAACAAACCCTAAGTCAAATCAAGGTTAACTTCAACTATCTCTCTCTTGGTTTGGGGTCATGAATGTGACCTGCGCTTAGAGGTGAGTGGGTGAGGGCAATCCTCGATGAGATTGAGGAGATTCACCCTAAACCACAACTAGATTAACAAAAAATTCAACAACAACAACACAGGTTGAGGATATTCCAAACACAGGTTATCATCCAACAATTCGAAGAACAACTCCAACTCAATAGAAGTATCAACGAGAACAATCATCAACCTACACAATGTTGGAATCTTAGGAATCCAAATAGAAGAATAGTGACTAGTGACCCTTCAAGTCATATATTTATTTCAACAATGGTCACAGAACATCAGATTAAATTCAATGCACAGACTGACCAACCACTCTTTGTGAAGTCTAGCTCTTAAGCGAGTCAAACCGCCCCTTGTCTCACCTCCTCTCGACTAGCTACGCCCATGAGAGCGAGAGTGATGTGGAGGTTCGCCCTATAGCAAGGAGAGGGGTCCATGTGCGTGCCAAAGTTGACTCGACTGCCCCAGGCTATCGAGTCATGTTTTTGAGTGTACAATGACAGGGATAAAAATAGGGACATGAAGGAAATGGATTGATCTTAGAAGCTATTGCAAAAATGAAAAAGCTCGTGTAGTCCTATGTAGAGCATAAAAATGCTAACGAGGGTTGCTTTGGATAAGCTTGAGCAATACAAGAATGAATTAACCTCCTCTAATGAATAAAGGAGGGTGATATTTATAGGTTTAGAATCAAAACCAATGGTGGTGGTGATTGGGTAGATAATTAGGATTGATTAGGGAGAGAACATAGGCTAGAGGGGAGATCAGAAGATTGATTGGGAGATGAAAAAGGTTTGATAGGGAGTGAACAAAAGAGTTATAGAGAGTTTAGAATTAGTTACGGGAAGTCAAGGATCAATTGTGCATGGAGGGACTCTCAACCACAAGCCAAAAATGAAGGTAAATTGGGTGGAATTGGAAGAAATCTCATGACAAAAGATGATAGGGTCACCCCTTATGAGAAGTGGATCACCCATATTAGCAAGGTAGTTCACCTGGGTGACCCACACTTAATTTGCAAGGTCGCGTAGGTGACCCTACAGATCATATGGGTGACCCACTCAAAGTGGATCAAATAGGTAGCTAGAAGGTATGCAAGAATTTGAAAAGCCAATTTGAAGTTTGGGGAAGAATGATCAAGGGGGAAAACACTGGGAGACACATCACCAAGAAAGAAAATGTTGAGAGGAGTATAATTCATGCCTATTTGGTTGTGATTAGAACTTCTATATCATCATCAAATTGCCATGTTGGCTTGTGCACCCTTTTTGTACTTGCAGTGCTAGCTCTTGATCTCTAGAAGCATTTAATAGTGTTGTTGCCTTTGTATTGCCCCTTCCATGCACTATTAGGCCTAGCCCCATGGTGGGTCCCACTTTAGCCCATGTCCTTTTCACTTTAGGAACTTTTTGAGTTCCCTCCACACTAGCATCTTTTGGATTACATTAGCCACTAGTTTAAGAATTACATTCAATAGCCTTGATCTTCTTGAGTCTCCTCTTTGTCAAATGAAGTCAGACATCAGAGTTCCAAGAATCTTCACATAGAATCCATCTTTCTTCATAGTGAGTTTAACATTATTTCTATCTTACCAAGTGTATTTAACCCCTTGGTCAATTAATGCTAGTCTAATGTGGCATGTTTCACCTCATGTTTAACACATTCTCCACTCTCCTCGACAACCATTGATCATGAGATTCCATTCAATATTTGTTGTGGTCAGTTAGGATTTACTTTATCTGATCACAGGGCCCCTCTACTATCAAAGATAATAGGTGGCACATGCATGTATAGGAGGCTATCATGGTTTCAATTGTCTATAACTAAAGTTTTTAATTTCCTATGCATGTCATCAGTTATTTTTTGATTTGATATAAATTGAATATTATCAACATATGTTGTGGCTCCTCTAACATCTATCTCTTCTCTCTTATCATTCTTTATTATCCTATAAATATTCTCAGTTCCTTTGGTTGTAGTTGCACATGGATCCTCATGGTTGTATTAATATGGGATGTGCCCTTATGTAAATATCTTTTTGATTTCTAATATAGAATCAACTTTGGATTTTTTACTGAAGAGTTAATTGGTCATGGTTTATTATCTTGTAGGAAATGTGAGTGTGTTTTAACACTTTGTGTTTTCTACTATTTATCTCGGATAGTGCTCCTAATTTAACTCTATGAATGTATGTGTTCTTGTTTTCTTATGCTCCCAATTGATGTGAATGATCTATATGCATCAAATTTCCATTGGATAGAAATAACAATTAATGTCATTCTATGTGTAGGTAGGTTCATATAACATCAAACCCACTACATGCATACACTATTCATATGAGAGAGTTGGTTGTGCACTATAGAGAAAGTTAATGGTTTTCCCTTCTTTAACACTCCTCTACCCACCCTTTTTATTTGTTTCTCTAACCTATCTTCTTTTCAAAAGCCTAACCTTCTATCTCTTTTCCTAAATTTTCTGTATTAGTTACACAGGCTAGGTTAATAGATAAAGTAGTTTTATTCTACATCATATGTAGTAGTATCATGTGTTTAGTTAGTTTAGTCATAAGTGTAGAATAGAAGAAGTTATACTTCTCTAGAGGTTCTTGCATAGTTGTTTGAAAGAAATTACATATTGGGGATTCCCTATTTGTTGGAGCTTCTTAGGTACCAACAAAATCAATGGGTGTAATTCACATTTTTGTGGTATTTGGTAAGTGTTGGTCATGAATGTCAATCTCAAGTGGTCAAAAGGTTTAGTATTTATGCATGTTTATGAGTGCAAGGATTCCTTCTCACCTCCCATCTATGACAACTTTTTCCCAACACCCATGGTTGAAAATCCAACACCAATAACACTACTTTACACTCTTAATAATATACCCTAATGGATTCTACCATTCCTGTAGTAGTATTAATTTGTATAAACAATAAATGGAATAGTTGAAATAAAGCACAATGCAAGAATCAATCACGACACAATAGTTTCTCATGGATAAAACCCATAATGGTGAAACCCTCCAGCAAGGGTATGCTTGTGGCATCTCATTCACTATACAGTGCAATTGCATGGAGATAATGCCATAACAATGGTCTTTCTAAGCATGGATAACAACAAAATACAACAACCTTGTCTCCATACAACTCCTTGCACTCTTCAAAACTATTTAATTTGTTTTATATCTATCAACACAACAATAAGCGTGTTTTGCATATATAAACTTCTAATGTCCCCTTTCTTTTGTGGATCTTAATCCAATTTCCATATTTCCCATGGGATAAGGAGGAATTACTAGGGAAGTATTTTATAATTATTGGTCTCAAAATTAATTACTATTTCTCAATTTCAATAAAAGGGGCCAAGTAATTAATCAAATATTATTATTTTTGAGTAATTACCCAAGGAGTTCATGGACACGGGATAATGTAACTCTCAAATCTTTTGGCATCTTCTTTATGACACATTTATGATAGTTTTAATGGTAGCTCATTATTGGGGAGTTACAAGTTGGATTTTGTGACAAAGTGGAAGCTATGTTTGTGGAAGGACTATTTTATGACAAGAAATTAGAGGGGGATCTACATATTGGTTGTGGAGGAGCATATTCATAATTATTTATGACAATTGTAAGTGGGTGTAAGAGTAGCATCTTTACTGGACCTAAAAATAGTCCAGAATCATGGGAGGTTATGACAACTCATAGATTGAACTTAAGTGGAGAAGGAATATTTTATGTTTTTATTATTTTTGATATTTTTGGGCATATTAGGATGTGGGAATTTGTGAGCCAATTTTTATTTAAGTTAGACAACCTCACTAGTTTGCATCTTAAGCTAGTTTATCAAAATTTCTTCACAACTTGAGCATTTGTGTTCATTTGTAGGATTTGAGGATGAAACTCCTTGGATTCTTGGAGATAAAAGGTTCAAAACCCTTTGATTTAGTGAGGGAAATCTCATACAAGGATTGTATTTGTATTTTAGAGTTTGTGTTGATTTCAACATAGTTTCAGTATTTTGTTATTGTAGGATTTTGGAGTTGGAAGCTACAACATTCTCTATATATTTTTAGATCTTAATATTATATGTGTTAATGTAATTTATAATATATATCAATAGTTTGTTGTACATTTTAGTAATACAAATAAGCTCCAGTATTTTGGTGAAGTTATGTTTTGTGTGTACAAACTTTGAATTCTTCTAAGATCGTTTATGAAAAATCAACATTATATGTTTTAGTATTTTGGCATAAATTCGTGTGGAGTCTTTTGCAGGTGTTTCTATATATATTTTAAATTTAAATCTTTTGAAAAAATTTGAATAATTGTATGGTTGAAGACATTACAAAACTCAACCCCCAAATAGAGTATTTGGTCCTTTTAATCCTTCTCTACATTCCATTGATGGGTGATGGATTAGTTTCCCAAGAATGACAATGGCTATTCTTGCATAACCACTCAACTATCCAACTATCCACATGGGAGCCCAAATGATTAATATTTTAGGACTTTTGGCCTTTATTAGAGAAAAAAATAATTGATTGTCTAGCATGCATGCACATACAACCATGAAACCTTGGGAATTAATAATAGTGATTGCCAATGAACAACAATCTACAACATATGGTGTTTTCCTTCCTATCGTTATCCATGAGTAAAAATCAACTTACATGGCCTTTTTCCAAGTAAAACAAGGAAGTAAATCATCACTTTCTTAGTCTTCTACCTAAAATTACTTCCAATATTAATAACCATTAAAAAATTAACAAATGAAGATATGGATACTTGGTACTACAAATCTCCCTATAATGTTTTGAACCTCTATTAAGGACTTGTAGATGCATTTTCTCCACTTATACACTCATTGTATTTTATTCTAGTAGTCTCCATATTGTTGAAAGTAATGGAAATCACCCCAATAATGATTCCAATAGAAGAATAATACAAGATATTACACCCATAGCATCTTGTTCTCAGCTATAGTAGCCCACAATATGCCTGTAGTAGCCTACACAATACTTGTAACAAGCTACATGAATCTTGTAGCAAACCACACAAAACCTATAACAACCTACACAATTATTGTAGAACTTTTACAAGTGATCTACTAATGATCTTGCAATGTGTACCTAACTTTGAAACCTCCTTGATCCAAAATACTCAACCATTTTTAAATTAGTACTTGACAATGATCTTGTTGATAACAAGGGAGTCCATACACATCCTCCATTATGAGGTCCATTGGTAATAATCCTTCAAGTATTCCACTCTCCATGATGTCTTCAACTTATTTCAATGGTACCTCCACTTTGGGATCCTTAGAGTTGCACAACTTGTCTTTCTTCACTAACATAGTCATAACTACCAATCCATATAATACTTGCAAGTATTCAACCTTCTTGATAAATTTTTAAGTAGTTACAAATATTACCTTACTCAATATGGCTTCTTCCTTAGTCTTTAGAAGCTACAAACTAGACTTCTTTCCACCCTTGGTGATGGTGAAAGTGTTCTTCCTCCCATCATTGAATGTTTTCCTCGACCATGGTTCTTTGTCCTCTTTAGTAGGTTTGAGTAAACCTTGCACAACATCAAATTCTCTCCACCTTCTAGGGTCACAGTTTTTTGTTCACTTCCTAAATCTTCCCCTTGTGCAATGTGCACTCTTTCTTAGCATGACCTTCTTGTTGTGTGACATTTGGACACTCAAATTCCCTATACCCTACTTCCCACATCTAAAATAGGTACCACCAAAAGTTTTCCCACAAACTCCTTTGCCTTTACCTTCCTTATTCCTAGAAGTTTTCTCTCCCTTGAAGCCTTATGCATCACAACAAGACTTTGTAGTTTCTCCTTGCACATATCCTTCCTTGATATCCTACCTACCTTTTGCACTCTATATTGCTTAGGGATAACTTCTCCTATACTCTTATTACAGGTTGGTAGGCATCCTCCACAGAATGAATCAACAATAAACATATCTCATCTTGGATTGTAGCATGAAAACCATTCAGATACTAAGATACCTTCTCCACATGATCTTCAACATGACCTACATGACTATTGAGGTGATAAAATTCCTTGGTATACTCTTTCACATACAATTCCTCTATTGCAAATTATGAAACTTCTTGAACAATTGTAAATTATAATTGGTAGGCAAGGACTTACCTTCAACTTTGTCATCATTTGATCCCATTTAGATATCTTAAACTTGTTCTTCTTAACTTGATCTTTTTGTACATATCCCACTACAAGGTGGCATGCCCCTTTAACCTAGTGGCAACATACTTGACTTTCTCAAGGTCTTCCATAGACTCAAATTCAAAAATACTTCTCTAGATTGTTGATCTAATCCAACAGATCGCTGGGATTCAAACTTCCTAAGTAAAAAGGAAGATCAAATCTTGGCTTCCTTCTTGCTCTCACCAATGTTATAACAGATGTATCGTTATGACTTAGTTCATCATTAGAACTTAAAGCATCTCCAACACATGGTTCATGATCTAGTCTATCATCATCACTAGAATCTGTAGCTACAACTATTTCTCACCTATGCATGGTCTCAAGGGCCTCACGCCTTGCTTTTATAACTCTCATTATGTTAGTTGATTCATTATCACATTTTTCCCTTTAATTTTTGTCGCCTCTTCTCCTACGAGCCATTTTTCCATGAATCACTTGCAAAGTACACAAACCCCAACACTTTTTCTATAGGGTTACCACCCACCTTTGAATAGCCTAGAAGCTAGGCTTTGATACCAATTGATGCAGTCATGGGTAGAGGCTCTAATGAAAGACAATCTATATAAGAAACATAAATACAAAAAATGAAAATCCAATACAAGCGTACACATAACAAAATTTATAGAGAAGAATGAACAACAAGATGGCATTTAATAACAAATTATAAATATATTTATATGATAGAATTTACAACAATTCCATGTACAATTTGATTGGAACAACATAAGTACATGATAAGATTCATAGTGGTACTTGATTTGTAGGGTGGCATAGCCCAAAGCATGGTGATATGAACCTCCCTAGGACCAATTTTCAATTAGGTGACCTTACTCTTTGGCATGAAATTCAAATACATTGCCACATAGCCTAAATAAGGCTCCTTTTACAAAAAGAACACCTGACAACTTAAAATAAGTAGCAAAATACAAATTGGTAAATGTGAACATGGTCAAGGTCTTCTTAAGATATTTTCTTTATATTTTGGAGGCTTCAATAGTAACATGTGGTACAACACAAAAAGATGAATGATTGTAGCTCTATGCGGATAGCAAGAGGACTACAACAAGAAAAATGAATCTATGATAAAATATTTGTTGCAAGAAAGAAAAACTTGCAAAAGACTAACAAATGTTAAAGAAAATATTTTTGTATGATGTAAGATTGCACGATGCATGGGATGCTCTTGCATAACAACCAATTAGAGAGGGGCATATATTATCACTATGGTTCTTCATGAGTTTGATTGCAATAATACATTTATGATAGTATTATCATTTTTGGTACTAGACAGAGCTTTCTTATTGTTTCCAAGCAAAGTAAGCTTCTAAATAATTGGAACCCTTATCATGTTATTTGCAAAAGATCTTGTTCACATGGTAGGAGTCCTTTGAAACCTTATCTATTTGGTTGGAGTCCTTTTATATTTGTTTAATTAGTCAAAACCCCACCACTCTCTACTTGGACAAAATCTTTTACCCTTCTCCTTTTTACTTTTACTTTTTTGAAGATAGTTCTTTTATGTAGCTAGAGGCTATTTGAAATGTGTGATAGATGCTACTCATTGTATATTTTTCTATTTTGTAGGTTTCTAATAGAGTGTTCATTACAAAGAGAAATTAAGATGATTTGTATACTTTGATCAAATTCATATCCTTTTAGTTAGAAAATATTTAGATTCCATGTTGATTTCTTGTTTTTACTTTGACATGCATCCACTAATGGTGAAAATTGCATATCCATGCCATTTTCCCTTACGTTTTGGGTTGTCTTTGATTAGAGTGTCCTTAATGCAATGACTAGTCTACAAGTGGCATATTCTTGTGTGAATGTGGCTCATGAGATCATCCTATCTTGATCCCATTATCACTTATTTCTAGAGGATCCCTAGATCCTCCATTCATCACCTTGGTTTAGATCCACATTGCAGACTTGACCCAAGTCATTTTTGTAGTTATGAATCTAAACCTTAAAATTTTAAAATTCAAAATTCAAATTTATATCTAGCTAAACTCTTCAATAGTTGTTGTGAGTGAAAGTAGCGTATATTTGTGTTAATTTGGGTACTATATTTTGTATTTAAAGACATTCATCTACACATTTGAAATCATGCCAGAATGTGAAAAAATATGTATGTCAAAGAGCTTAACGAGGAATCAATTTTGCATTGTTTGCATGTGACATCATCTTAGGCCCATTGCACACTTGTTTGATGTTCCTCATCATTGTTCTAAAGTTGTTGAATTAGTGTAACCAAGGGTTTGACTGAGGAGAACTTGACCCTTATAATTTAGTAGATTCCCCAAAGGTGTTTGTAAACACCATTAATCCTTACCAAAATTTAGATACCAAAAGATCATGGCAAGGGAATTATAACAATGATGGTCTACTAGTTCATTATTGTGGGTACAAGTTTAGGGTGAGCGCTAAATTGTTTCTACACTTGTAGAGAACAATTTCGTAGCCATAGATCTAAATCAAAGCAAAACATAATCAATTTGTAGAATTTGAAACAATCATTTGAGCAAACCCTAAAAATCCAATGTTGTGGTAAATCGATTCTAGACATCTTCTACATCATTTTCATACCTTCAAAATTCAACTAAAGAGAACATTTAAATTTATTTAATTTCCACATTTAATTTAAAATTTATTATTTCCAGAAGACACGACAAAAGTTTAGTTTTCAGAAGATAGCTGGAACAAAGTCAAAATTGTCAATTCTCTACACAACAAAATGGAAGACCTGGAGAACAAAATGATGGAACTACATAAAAGACAAGACATAATCAATGAAAGTCTTGCTAAGGTTGTTAACTTTAGAAAAACAACTATTAAAAATTCTCCTACTAATCTATATGACTTATGGAATGAGCTTCATAAGAGGAAGAGTATGGGCCAAATGGTCGACCCTTATAAGAGAACAAGAGCTCAGGCAACAACAAGAGATAAATAAGTTATTGATATTGAGGAGGATACCATGGAAACTACTATTGAAGATCAAATTGAATTCCTTATTGAAGAGTGGAAAGTTGCAATTGGACTCAAGGATCTCTCTGCGCATGGTTTCTATGTTGTTGGTTTTGTATTTAGCTATTTCTATACCGTTTCTTTTTTACTTTGTTGTTTCTAGACTATTGTCTCTGTTTCTTATTGTAAAAAGGTTTAAGGCCATTTCAAAATCCACCTTTACCTAATATCAAAAACATTTATTATTTCCATTCCTATTTAAATCAATTCTTTTCCATTTACCTTATTTATTTAATTAACCTAAATAATCATGTTAGTATATTTTCCCTTCATATTTATGAGACTGCCTTTCCTCTCACGTTTATACGGAAATTAGTTTCTTTTTTGTTTATTGGAATCAACGAGTTCTTGAATATGTGAATACTTCTGCTGCGCTATTTAGATATGGTTGGTATATATTTGCATCGGTAAGGAAACGATTAATCAAAGAATTGAGGAAGCCTAATATTTGCGATGAGAGTTGGCGAGGTTGCAGAAAACATTGCGACCGACTCCCTTTCAGGAAGCAAAGGGAGTAAGAGGAGAAGGGATGAATCTCAAGAAGAAGAGGAAGAAGAAGAGGAAGAGGTAGAGGTAACAGGTCTGGCTATCATTTGATCTGCTGATTTTTCTTCTAATTTGCCATTATTTACTTCTAAATTTTCTTTATCATCTGATCTGCTGTTTTTTCTTCTAATTTGCCATTATTTACTTCTAAATTTTCTTTATCATCTGATCTGCTGTTTTTTCTTCTAATTTGCCATTATTTACTTCTAAATTTTCTTTATCATCTGATCTGCTGTTTTTTCTTCTAATTTGCCATTATTTACTTTTAAATTTTCTTTAATTTTGCATATGAGAGTTTTTTTAGTTGTAAATGGTCGAGTGATAAATCTGGGAAGAAAACTATATAAATTTAATTTCATTAACTTTTGGATCACCCTCGGTGATCCATTATTTTATTTCACTATCTTGATGACAGTGATACCAAACATTGATAAAAATTAAAAGCACTCAATTTTTTCCAGAAGCATTATTATTCTATCTAGTGGACTGAAAATATCATGTTCATTATTGTAAATAGTTACTGTAATTGGATTCTCCTTTAATCAAGTCTACTGCATACAATGTCTCTGACAACACAAAACATAAACGGTGATCATAATTGATACAATAATCAACACAAAACATAAACAATAATCAACCTCTAAACAATTTCAAATTGCTATTGAAAATTTGAAAGTCTTTAGAGTTAATGTGATTTTCCGGTTCCTTATTTCCTGAGTGAAACGTCAGGACTAGATTAGCAGGCAGGTGTATGTGATTGTGCTTTGAAAATCTTCTTCTCAATCCTAACCAACGAAACACAAAATAACTTGAGATTCAAAAGGAGCTCTTCAATCTTAAAATTCTGCGGCAGAGATGTCAAACAGAGAGGAAGAATCGCATCATGCCCATGCTCTCACATGAAGTGTTTCCACTCTTCACGGTGGACCCACTCAATGCGTAAAAACCATTAGCAACCATCATGAGTGTATTTGGAAAACTACTTAAAGTTCACACTCTTTCTATTTGTAATGTCCCCTCTTCGAAATTGAACTTACAATTCATAATTGGTTTGCAGCGATCAATTTATAATTATCCTTGTTATTTTAATGCTTATGCGGTTGCTATAGAGTGGTTACATTCTAGTTGTACCAATCATCAATTCCTGCCGTAGATATTCAAATTGCAAAAAAAAAAGGAATTAAGTCTGAATTAATTTGTTGGGATCCGTAGTGCATATTTGTTGCTTTAAAGGAGCCAAATTCTGACACAGAAATTTGAATTGCCTGGGCTGATTCTGTTTTATCAAGGGACATTTGAAGAGTTATGATTCTTGAAGGGAAAAAGCTATTTAAGAGCAGCCAAGCAAGGAGGAGGAGGCATATTGAGAAAACATTTTATTAACTTGATTTCTACTCCTTGTTGGAGCATGAAACTATAGTTCAACTAACCTGAGGATGAAAACCCTCTAGGTCTGGAATTGGAGGACAAAAACCCACTTAGAGTAATTTCACATTGAAATCACTATTGTGCAAATTTGGTTAATTTCAGTTTGAATTTAAATATCCTTTCACTAGCAGCAGATCGTGGCATTCTTAAGGTGTATATTAGGCAGATTTTGAGGCATCTCAAAGGCCTTTCACTAAGAGATAAATCGCTGCACATTTGGGACAAAAATAACAGCCGCTACAAAGGATTAATTTGGTTGTTGAGTTATATACTAAACATTATCTCTGAATTAGATAATAAACTATTAAAATGTAATTTCTGGGTCAATTTCCTATTTATAATTAATTGTGCAAACTATTATTGTGAGCTAGGGTTTATTATATTTATTTATTTATTTTAAATGGAATATTACAATGATATCAGAGCTGGATCTTGCTAGCCTGTGAGATTTTCTTCCTATGCATGTCGAGTGATAGAGCCAACATGTATCATCACAGGGAACTAAAAAACCTCAACATCAATTTCCCAAGAACAAAGAAACAGAGACTCCTTTGAAATTTGAGACAGAAGAAGCAAATATGGAAAGAGAGAACAAGGCTTCGAAAGATCCTATAGATAAGTTTGAAAGAAAGTTTGATCTTATGTTAAATATGATGGGGCAGATGTTACAAATGAAACATAACAACCACAAAACACAAAATAATGTAGTAAATTCCAACAATCAAAATAGTGAGGCAAGTTCTTCTAGAGCCAATAACAGTAACATAATAAACAGAAAAGTCACGCACAAAGAACCATGGTTGGGTCTGTTGACAAACCTCTTCATCCTACTTTCATTCAGAGGGAAGAAGAAGTTCATGTGGGGGAAGCACAAAGTTCAATGCAAGATGATGTTACTACATGTTATGCAGAGTATAGAAATCTGAGAAGATGAATCATGAAACATGCCTTTGGGTTGCTCTCATATGTCCACTACCCAAGCACTAATGAGGCTAACCAACCATGCCTCTACTTCAACTCTATTTTGGAACCTATAAAAGTAGGAGGTTGAAGACACATAGATCAAGAATATGATCCCCCTCCTTTTGACACTTATGATGCACATTCATGTCACCGCACAAATGAACCGACTGCTTCTCTTGCTGCTATGCGTTAGTCCTAGGAAGGGTTCTAGATTGTTCCCTCTGCTCTTCTTGAGAGTGTTGTGGGTCCTACTCTTGAGACATTTCATGTCTCAACGGAAATATCTCCAGGAAGTGGAACACGCCAAGTAACTGTTGAGTAGGCTTAATAGTTAATATAGAATCCTAGAGCTCCTGGTGTAGCAGCTTGTTGTATCCATACAAAATTTTTCGTATTGAGTCAAATCCTTGACATTCTTTGTTTTGTGAGCCAAAATTCAATCTTGTCTTCTAGTCATGAAGATTGTTTTTGTTGTTTCTAGTCACTGTCTTTGTCATGCCA
This sequence comes from Cunninghamia lanceolata, assembly GCA_027924645.1. Classification (NCBI taxonomy): domain Eukaryota; kingdom Viridiplantae; phylum Streptophyta; class Pinopsida; order Cupressales; family Cupressaceae; genus Cunninghamia; species Cunninghamia lanceolata. Next base: position 5,570,773 of record BSBN01000339.1, read on the forward strand.
ACAAAAGGAATTTTCTAATGCATCACAAAAGGCAAAGATCAAAACGTGGATTAGGAAGGAAAGGCAAAATGGTTTAAGGCATGGAAGTGGTTCATTTAGGCCATTGGAGTGCACCAATGCACTAAGTGATCCAATTTCGGTGGAAAAAGTGAAGGACATGGCACATCAGGGTACTTAGAGTGCACTTGGACAAGGGAGAGTAACTTTTGAGCGTTAAGCAATGAGAAATGGCACAAAAGGGTCTCAAAAGTGTGCTCAAGTCACTTATGTGGAAAAGTGTATAAAACAAAAAGTGATTTTTTGGAACAAAAGGCGACTTAAGTGAAAAAAAGTGCATGAGTTGTCCAATGTCAATGTCAAATTAGAACAAAAAGCCCCTTAAGTGACAAAAGGGAGTGTTTTTTCACTAGGAGAGCAAAGTGAACATCAAAATATAACAAAAGCGGACACCAAGGCCCAAAACACATGCCTCATTCACTTAAGTGAAAATGGAAACATGAAAAATGCATGAGGACCCTAGGAGCGCACCTAACGACCTTCGTGAACATAAAAATGCAAGGAAAAGTGCATGGAGACCACAAAAGGAGTGCCTAATCACTTAAGTGAGTGATGAAATGTGTTAAAAAGTGCATCCAAGTCTAAAAAGTGTGCCCGAGTCACTTAAGTGAACTCAAAAACATGAAAAATGGTGCAAAAAGTCCAAAAGCATGTGCTTGGGGAGGAAATGAACAAATTTTTAGATGAAAATATGCAAGGTCTTAAAAATGCACCTAGAGAGAGGGAAAATCACTTGTCACCTTGGAAACATGAAAAAGAGGTGCAAATCACTTAAAAGTGCACGCTTGGAGAGAGAAATGGCAAGTTTCAAGATCAAGAAGGTCATCAAGGGTCAAAAAGAGCACTAGGGTGAGGAAAGACAACATCAAAACATAAAAAGTGCATATGGACTAAAGGGGTGCACTTTTGCATGGAAGAAGCCATGTTTCAAGTAGAAAACACAAGAAAAGTTGCACCAAATGTCTCAAAAGTGTGCCTTATCAATGGGGAGTCAAAAGTGATAGGCAAAACACAAGAAAACTTGCTTCTTAAACTCAAAAGCGTGCCTATGTGTGCGGAAGAATAAAAAAGTCAAGATAGCTTCATTTGAGGGCCTTATCCTCATAAAAGTGTTTGCCATTGTGTTTTTGGTCATTGTTGAGGATGCCATTGGAGCAAGTTTCTTAGCATCTTGTTAAAATTGTTAGCAGAAAAATCATCAGCTTTCATTGTAGTTTTCCAAGAGTCAACACTCATTTTCATCCTTTCAGCACTTGTAGTAGGGTTTCATAACACCGAGTTCATAGATTTGGCATTAGGTAATGAGGGTTTGAAAAGCAAACACAAAGAAGTTATCATTTTTTTTCACTCTTCCCCTAAGGCATTTCAAGATCATCGTGCAGTGGTTGAGTTCATGATAGATTGTTAGGGGTCATATGTAACAAGGCTTAAAGTTTAAAAATGCCAAGGTTTGGACGTTTGCAGAGAGAACAAAGGATGATAGAGTTTTCAAATTCAAGTCACCAAGATTGTTGGGGAGTTGTTAGCTACAAGTTCTTTAGAGGATCTACCATGCTTAACGAGGAAGCTGCGTCATAATCACTAAGAGGAGTCAACTCTACTAGACTGGCTTTTTAGCCCATGCTACTTTTAACCATGACTATTTTTAGTCATTTCTATTTCTGGGAGACAATTATTTTTAGATGTTTTATTTAAGGCTTTCTTATTTTAGACAACGTATTTGATGACAATTATGTATTTTAAGCTTGCTTTGTGTACTATTTTTAGCATAGGAACTTTCAGTATACTTTTATTTGTCTTGAATAAGTAAATCACATGCAAAAAATCTTGTGAACACTTATAAAGAAGCGTTTTTGGCACTCAGATTTTGGTGATGGTGATTTTATGCCTACTTGCTGCTGAAAATGCTATTCAAGCCCACTTATGTGTTTTATTTGTGATATTGTGATTTTGTGAATTTTATAGTGTTTGATATTTATTGTCGGCTTTGTATTGCAGTAGTTATTGATTTGGCATTTGTGGCTTTGTATACAAATCTTCATAGTAAATTCATAATATGTTGTGTGTATTATCCAATTCTAAATTTTGTGATGTACTCAAGCTTTCTAGTCTCTGCTTTTACTTAGAGAGTGTGATCATTTGTTAGCTATTTTAGTGTTAATTGTGAAGAAAAGATATAAAAAATTCTCATCTTGAATAGAAGTTTTGATAAGCCTTGTGCCCTTTCCTACAAACTAAAAAGATAGCCAATTTCTTTAGTTTGTTTGCAATGCATGCTCAAAATCTATTGATTTAACTTGTACATATTGTAAAAATCTAGAGGTCCTTTCCTTAGGTTCCAGGGTTTAGTTTTGTTTTTAGTTACAAGGGAGCTTTCCCTTATAATTTAAAGAAAGGTTTTATCTTTGCTTTTAGCCAGAAAGTGTGAGTGTATGTTAGCTGTCATAGGCTAGATTATTAAGATTAAGTCAAAAGATTATAAAATCTCTCATCTTGTAGAAGAATTGTTTGGTCTTGTGCCCATACTTGAAAACCAAAAGACGAGTTATATCTGTAGTTTATAGTTCTAGGATTATAGTTTATATTTTAGTTACAAGGGAGCTTCCTCTGCTAATTTGAAGAAAGATTCATCCTTACATGCTGTTCCCTGTTGTGTTGACCTGAAAGGAACAAAGTAAAACATTAACATACCTATTCACCAATCCATTGGTCTAGAGGGGTTGGCCCAAGGAATAATTTTCACCATTTTTCTTCTGGATAATTAGGGCACAATGACTCCTCCAGAGCATGATGAAAGGTCTACAAAGAAACACCATTCTCAGATCCAACCCAATTGTTAAGGAGACTTCCTTCTGACTTTCTTGGTCACTTTTCAATTCCCAATTAGATTCCTTAACCCATGCAAATTCCAGCACTACTCTTGGTCCACTGTCATACTCTGTCCATTTTAAGTTCTCTTGCTCCTTCACCCGAACTATTTTCTGAACTCAGATGACCTCCTCCCCTTGATCTGCAACAGTTGCTCTTTTCTCCTCATTTGCTTGCTTCATTCCATTCGCTTGAACAACTTCACTCGCTTGCACAACTTCACTCCCTCACATTACTCCATTCACTCCTCTTCATTAAAATCTTTAAAGAATATTCTTTTTGTCTGATATAAAATACTTCAAACTTTTGTTAATTAGCATCCCATTTTAAGTAAAATCTTTAATTGGCATATAGAATTGATCACTTTCAAGATTTGTAAAGTATTTGAACTGCATTTGGTGCCTAATTTAACTAATATTCTATATTACTTCAACTTGCAGAGGACTTGATTATGTTCCAAGATACATTAATTGCTCTGAAGATAATGCGTTCCCAGTTTCCCAAGATTGAAAAGGTTTGGATACTTCTGTGCATGGATTTGTTGACTATGTTGCTGTATTTTTTGTTTGGGCCCATCAAGTTGTTCATGGAAAAACCATGATGCATAATAACTAAAAAATTGTCCTACAAACTGAAAGTTGAAGCTCTGAACCAAGAATATATTTGTAATGTATATATGGATCAGTTTGACCAAGGAGCAAATGTTCAATGTTGTAACTTTTTGACAATCTTATGGTTTGTGTAATTACCTTCGAGTTATGTTTCTTAATGAAAATATTTATTTTTTCAGGTGGCAATCAAGCCATTTGTGCTCCGGTCACAATTATACAGCAGCGTTAAAGATAGAACACAAGTTGACCGGGAGTTGGAGGTTTGTTTTGCTATATTTTGACATCATTCCAAGCAGGACACTTTATTTCATGTTAATTGATATGATGGTTTTGTAATGCTTTGTACCTTTCTTATAACAAGGCCTATTTGATGAAGTTTGTGTTGTTTGTTTGCCTTTCATCTGCAGTTGATAGGTCCATTTATATTTGTGCCCATCAGAAAACTTGTAATGCATCGGTTGCTAGCTCCCATAATTCATATTAAAATAAATTAGATAGTTTATATTAATGGTCATCTTTTGTAACATATTTAGATTGTTTCTATTCTGCTGTTTAGATTAGCTGTAATCTTTTTTAGAAACATCTATACTTTGTATATTTAGAAACATATGTATTATATAGAGCTTTGCTCTTTGTTAATAAAATTCATTCGATTATTTACCATAATATGGTATTAGAGCCAGCTCGAGTGGAAATTTTTTTCTTCTGAAATATTTTTCAAACCTTCAAAAATTTCGGCTCATTCCTTGTAAATCTGTACCATCGTACGGTGTTGTACCTGTTCGTACGACCTTTGGCATTTCTTGATTTCCGTTTTTTTGAGGGTTTCTGTTTGCTCACTGGATTTCAACATTGTTATCAGAGGTCGCGCTTTTTGAGTTGGTCGCCATTGAAGCATCCCGTAATCGCGTTTTCTGGGTAATCTGAAGGTCGCAACTCTGTGTCTAGACGCGATTTGAAGACTCTTTGGGTCGTCATTTGTTTGTTTGTGGTTGCCATTTGTCTTCCCATTAGCGTTTATTTTATCCTCATCTGCCTAGGTCGCATAATCTGAGGTCACCGTTTGCAAATCTTGTCGTTGTGTGTCAAAAGAGATTTGCCGGAGGTTCTACATCCTTTGCCGTTGCGATTTCCTTTGCACACTCATGTTCACTAGTCTAGGGTTTCACCGACGGTTTTTTTGGTTGCTCGTGATTTATATTTTCGTGGCGCTGTTTGAAGTTGTTGGTCGCTGGTGGTGTGTTAAGATCAAGCCTGTCGGTTCCTGTTTGACTTCTGTAGCTCTCTTCAGCGGTTTCTGTTTTTGCATTTGGCAGTTTCTTTTATTGATAGGTTGGTGGGTTCAAATATAAGCCCGCGGTCATCTGCCTACAAACTCTTGTGACCAGCATCAGGCCCGAGCTACCTGCTATTTGCTAGTTTGTTTGGTGACCTAGGGTTGCCTAGATTTACCTCGGGTTTTGAGCTCGTGTTTTCTGTCTTGGAGTTTGTGCCATCAATTTGCCTCGTTTTTCGTGCCTCGAAAAGCGTGAAGAATGGCCCATGTTGCAGACCACACTGAGTAGGAGTCTGCGTTCTACGCCTTTATGGCCAAGAGACTTGCAGATCATGTCCAATCCTCTGCTTGGTACATTGATTCAGGTGCTTCTCGGCATTTCACTCATTGACGAGATTGGTTCACTCAGTACATGCCATTCAAAGATTCTATTATCTTTGGAGGAGGCGAAGAATATACTGTTGTCGGAAAGGGCAACATGCAGATTCAGTCTAGTGGGAGAAATTTAATATTTCTTGATGTATATTTTGTACCTAGCATGTAGCTGAACCTTCTCTCAGTCAGACAGATTATGCAACACTCTCCTCATCTGGATCTTTTCAGCATGCACACATGCAGCATAGTGGATCATGAGACACGCACCACCGTTGCCCAAGGACTTGAGGATCATGGTCTGTATAGACTTGTTGATTCTGGTGATTCTCAAGAGCACGCCATGGCAGCCAAGAGTACATCCATCAACAAACTCTTGCATCAACGTTATGGGCACCTGAACATGCACTATCTCTCTTAGTTAGCTCGGGAAGGTTTGGTTGGTGGTCTTCTTGAGATTCAGACTCAAATTCATGGAGTATGCGACACATATCAGGCTAGAAAGCAGCATCGGACTCCATTTTCAGATGGTGACAAATGGAGAGCATCCAAGGTATTGCAGTTGGTTCACGTCGATGTATGTGGACCAATGAACACTCCTTTAGTTACTGGGTGCAGATATTTACTGCTATTTGTCAATGATTTCAGCAGAAAGATGTGGGTGTATTTTTTGAAAAACAAATTAGATTTGTTTGGTATATTTCAGCAGTTCAAGGCCTTAGTTGAAAAAGATTCAAGCTGTCCAATAGTCACTCTTAGGTTTGATAATAGGGGGGAGTTTTGCTCTTTTGACTTCTCTCGTTTCTATGCTGGACATGGCATCAAACACCAGCTTACCACACCTTACACCCCTCAGCAGAATGGTGTCGTTGAGCGTCGAAATCGCGCCATTACTGAGATGGCATGTTCTATGCTGGAGCATAGAAGTGTTCCTAAGAAGTTCTGGGCTGAAGCAGTCTACACTGCTGTCTATCTTCTGAACCGGTCTCCTACCTATGCCGTCAAGAAGATGACTCCGGAAGAAGCCTGGTCTGGACGTAAGCCTCGGGTCAACCATTTGAAAGTTTTTGGCTCTACTGCTCATGTTTGGATTCCAGATGCCAAGCACACCAAGTTGGACTCCAAAAGACAGAAACTCATGTTCATTGGTTACAGTGAAAATCATAAGGCATACAGGCTGATTGATGTAGACATTGATCGTCTCATATTTAGTTGTGATGTAGTGGTTGACGAGGCTACTGGGCCCTTTCTTCTGTCTACTCCTTTTGTTAGCCCTGAGGATCAGCCTTTGAAGGCTTCAGATTTAGGTATTCACCTTCCCCTAGCTCCACCTGACGGGAGGGGTTCTGCAGTTGTCCAGGCACCTTAGCTTGTTGTTCCACCACCCGCCCCTCCTCAGGACGATCTGGATCCTCCTGACATTGTTCTTGCCACACCAGGTGACACTGTTCCTCCTAATTCAGATGTTCGTACATCTACTCTCTGGCCTAAATGGTGGGCTAAGACTATCGGTGATCTTCATGATGATGAATTGATCGAGGGTAGATCTGCTCGAAAAAAGAGCAAGCAATAGAATACATTCAATTTTGCTCTTATGGCCAACCTTCACAGCATCTTGGAGCGTCAGTCATATTCGGAGGCTAAAGGCGTACCTGAGTGGGAAAAGGCTATGGAAGCTGAGCATCATAGCCTTCTGAAGAACAACACTTGGGTCCTTTTTGATCTTCCACCTGGGAAGAAGCCATTGGATGCAAATGGGTGTACAAAGTTAAGTACAAGGCTGACAGAACCCTTGATAAGTATAAGGCTCTGTTGGTGGCCAAAGGGTTCTCATAGAAAGAGGGCATTGACTATGAGGAGTCTTTTGCTGCCACAGCCAAAATGAGTACCATTCAGCTTGTCCTCTCTATTGCAGCCCAGTTTGGATGGAAAGTCCATCAAATGGATGTCAAGAGTGCATTCCTCAATGGAGATTTGTAGGAAGAAGTTTATATGACGCAACCTCCTGGCTTCAAAGTTGCTGGTAAAGAACACCGGGTGTGCAAACTGGTGAAAGCACTCTATGGCCTTAAGCAGGCTCCACGGGCATGGTACATGAAAATTGATAAGTACCTTGTGCATCATGGTTTTCAGCGGAGTCCTTCTGATTCCAATTTGTATGTCAAACAGTATGCTGATGATAGTCTTTTTATAGTTGTCTATGTTGATGATCTGATCATTACTGGTAGCTCGGAGCAGTTGATTGATGCGATCAAACATGATCTTGGTCAATCATTTGACATGATAGATTTGGGACTTCTGCATTATTGCCTAGGTGTTGAGGTTTGGCAGACAGCTGATAGCCTCTTCATCTCTCAATCCAAGTATGCTAGAAGTCTGCTAGACAAGTTCCGGATGATGGATTGCAAACCTGCATCCACACCTACGGAGAAAGGGCTGAAACTTTCAGCCAACTCTGATTCACCTGTGGAGAATGAATCAACATTCAGGCAACTAGTGGGCAACCTCATCTATCTCACTGCCACTAGACCTAACCTCAGTTTTCCAGTGAGCTACATCTCTCGCTTCATGATAGCCCCTAAATTTGAACATTGGGTTGCAGCAAAGCGTGTGCTGAGATATGTGAAAGGCACTTCCGACTTTGGCATTTTGTATGGGAAGTGCAAAGATCCTAAGCTGATCCGGTTGTACAGACTTAGATTGGGCAGGCTCTGTTGATGATAGGAAGTCTACTTCTAGGTATGTTTTCAGTTTGGGCACAGGTGCAGTCACATGGACCAGCAAGAAGCAGTAGGCAGTGGCTTTCTCCTCGATAGAAGCTGAATATCGGGGAGCTGTTAAAGCAGCGTGTGAGGCAGTTTGGCTTCGAAGGATGCGTTTAGACATACAAATGTCTCAAGCAGGGCCTTCATCCTTGTATTGTGACAATCAAGGGGTGCTGAAACTTGCCAAAAATCCAGTCTTCCATGAAAGGACAAAGCATGTTGACCTTCATTGTCATTGCATTCGCTAGCTTGTCGAAGACAGATCAGTGGTGTTGCAGTATGTTCCAACTGAGGACCAGACTGCAAATATTCTCACCAAATCTCTGAGCCCGGATAAGTTTGTCAAATTTAGGGGGCACCTTGGTGTAGTTGATAGATTGACCACTAAGGGAGGGTATTAAAATAAATTAGATAGTTTATATTAATGGTCATCTTTTGTAACATATTTAGATTGTTTCTATTCTGCTGTTTAGATTAGCTGTAATCTTTTTTAAAAACATCTATACTTTGTATATTTAGAAACATCTGTATTATATAGAGCTTTGCTCTTTGTTAATAAAATTCATTCGATTATTTACCATAATAATTCAGATCTATTAATTTATATAGAATGCAGATATGCACTGTACTTTTATGAATTTGTTTTGTGTACTAATTTCTTTTTAAAGTCTAATCCCAAATTAGTACTTTCCTTTTTCTTCTCAGGATTAGGCGGTTGTAATTATCTTACTGTTTCATTAGACTTTTTCCAGCATATTTTGGATAGTATGTTTTTAGCCTTTTAGCCCAATTATTTTTAATCTAATTTATCCTATCAATCCCCATTTTCTTTTTCTGGATTGGTAAATTGGGGGTCAACCATGGGTACTCCATTGATAAAGAAAAAATCCATAACTACTGCCCCAAAGAAACACAAGTGGAGTATATATAAAGTTTTGCTTTTGATTACTTAACTGTTTCTTCATGTGCAAAAGGAACTTAATAACTGAGGCTTAGAAACCTTGCATAGTAGTCTAACATCTGTGAAGATTAGTGGCATTATTACCTAGGCTAAGTTCTGGCATACATTTCCAAAAGAATGCTTTAGTCATATCAGATGCTGTTAAATAATGTGGAAGGATCTAGTTGTATTTTACATGTTCTTTCCCATTTTGATGGTTAGGCATCTTATGCCAACATGTGGGACAAATTTATTTGGAGGAGAAATTTTGTATTTGATGGGAGTGCTATCATGATATACCTTACACCTTTTATTCGATGGTATAGTGGCTATAATAACCACTTTATTCAAACTGCAAGAATTTGTTGTTAGTTTATTAGCTATAAATTTATGGAAATACTAATATTCATAACACCTTTTAATGTTATTTCCTAATGTCAACATGAAAGTACATCATACTATCATTGTCCCCCCACCTTCCCCACTACCCCCTCTAAAGTAAATATATACATGACAAAAATGTGCACCGAGTTTGGGTCTGTAATTTATAACGTCTTTTGTGTTTGATCTTTCCCTTACCCATAATACATATATATTATATATACGTTTTCTGTATAGATATCATAGCTCCATTAAACAAGTTTTCTTTAGGCTGTCATCAGCCGCGTCTTTTGTAGAGGTAGAGTCCAATCATTCTATCCAGTCAATCTGATTCAGCTAGACACCCCATTAGTCTGCCATCACCCTTGTGGAGGTATAATTTTGCTCACATAGGCAGTCATCCATACACACTAACTCACCTTTATAAATAGTTACATGATTATCATTAATAAATGTTTTATAGCCAATGCTATTATGTTGTTGATTAATTGTTGGCTTAGGTAGTGTACTTCAAATGACAATTATGATCCGTTAGATCAATGATTGTCTTAATTATAGTTTGCAAACTTGGACTCGATTCGGACTTGTCAAACCAAAAATCTCCAACTCGGCAAAAACTTGACAACTTGAAAAATACTTAAATTTTTTTTAAAAAAAATATATATATATTTTTTTAATGCAAAATACAGCTACAAAATGTATCAAATGAGTTTGACGGGAATCTGGGGGTAGCACTCTCAGTGGGGTGTCATAACCCCTCTCCTATAGGCCGACTATCATCATTTGAAGGGATCGAGGTATTAAATTAAAGATTTAAATGTTTATTAACTGAGAATGATGTGGTGCGATCAGATACGATTATCATATGTTATACAAGCTGATGAAGAAAAGCTACAGCAATAATTAAATGTTATAAGGATAAATGATTTACATTTTGGAGGAGGAGCGCTGTCCACAAAAGAAGATAAAGACAAAACAGATGAGACAAAAGACAAACTAATTTACAAACTAACTTGTCTTATTATCCACAAAAGATAAGGTGCGATCCATAATAGAAAAGGCAAGTTTTTATGAGGAGCCACGATCAGCAAGGGTTATATCCATTCAATTAATGAGTTGTGTCTTCTAGCAGTTTGCTTCTCTTGGAGGAGTATAAATTATGAGAAGATTAACGAGGTATAGGAATAGGGAATCAACCAGTAATGGATGAAGCACAACAACAGCAATCAAGCATCAGATCATTGGATCTCTGAGTATAAACAACAGACAATTGATCAGCAGAAACATATCCATTTATACAGTCATCAAGTCTAATAAGACAGCAAAGGATTATGTTGTAAACTCTGATCTGAACTATAAGTTCAATAGGAATCATTATTGGAAATACATGCGAAACAGAATAAGGAACATCAGGTCAGGATATTATTGACTGTTAATTACCTTACCTATTGCATATCACTGTTATATATAAATTATGCATAAAATATTTGTAATAACCTTTCAACATGAGCAAGGAGGGTATAAGCTCTATGGGAGAACCGCTAAGGGCACCCTTTACATTGACAGGTAGGGAGAACAGCTAGTAGGGCACCCTACTGTCCTGTGAAAGGGAGAACTGCTAAGGGCACCCAAGGGCAGCATCTTCCTCCTTGATCCCCATGCTGAAAGTTTATTGACAAGTTAAGTTTCACCAGTCAAGAAAGAATGGTAAAAGGGACTGTTTGGAGGGAGAACTGTTGATTGACAACACCCTGCCATGCCTCCCTGCATCATCCTTTCCTTTGACTGAAGTATGTAAACAAACTGAGTTAGATGCATGATAATGAACAGATGATCTCTATATTAGTATTGTGTATAAATCTGAATGCAAATGTACTTGTGTCTAACACTAACAGTTAAAGATGCATAGTTGGATTTCTGTATTTTGTATATGTTTTCTATGTTGTGGCTGCAGCACTCAAGTATAGGAAATTATGCAGTTTTGAAAATAAAATAAATGGTAATCCTAAAACCGTAACCCTAACTTGTGGTATTTGAATTTTCTAGGGTGAATTAGGTAAGGGACATTACATGGGGGTAACACTCAGCTGGGGTAGGGGTCTAGGGGCAGTGTCCCCAGAGAGGGTGTGGGGGTAGCACCCCTAGTGGGGTTGAGGTGCAATTCTCCAAATGAAGACCTTCAAAACCACACAGCCATGGCGCATGCCATTTTCATATTTTTTAAAAGGCAAAAAACCATGTTTTTAGTGTTTTTTCAACATTTTGGTGTGTTTAGCATGTGGGTAAGTCAAACCCTTGGATTCGCTGAGTACTCGCCAAAAAGCTCTTGCAAACTTGGTAAAAACTTGGCACCTAGGTCTCAGTGAATTTACTCCAGAAAAACTCGGGAGAAAAAAATGATGAGTACTCGGCAACTCACTGAGTTTGCAATCTATGGTCTAAATTGACAACCATTCGGTTTACAAATAGCATTTCCACTGTTGGGATAAGGGCGTTGATTTTCTAATAGGTCCTTCCTAGAGAAGCAAGCATTGTACTAAACACCATAGTTTGCAAACTTGGCAAGTTCTCATCAATGTTGCAAGTAAATCTGCGGGTGGGGTAACTCATGAATGAATTGTGAGCTGACCCCTACAAAAAGACTTGTGAGTTACTCAGCAAGTTTCCTTTAAAAAATTGCTTGGACTTGGCAAGTTTCTTTGCAAACTTGGCCAATAAAACAGAAGTGCTGGGAGTTGATAAAAACCCAAGTTTTTTGTTTTTCAACATTTTTGTCTTTAGTGATTGTAATCTTAGCCGATTGAATCGATGGTCGATTGAATGGGAGTGCGGTTTTGAAGGTGTAATGTCCCCATTTTGAGCTAAGTTATATTTTCTAGTTGAGCTTGTTTCTATACATGGAGAACCGGAAAGTTGGTATATATCTATACATGGAGAACCGGAAAGTTGACTCAACTAGTATTTTGCTTAAGTTTTATTATGTGAATAAAATAGAAAATGGAATCTTTAATTGCATTTTCTTCTAATCTATTTTTTATGGAGTTTTGTGTGGAATAAGGAATTGCTCCAGGTGGGACCTATTTGTCATCAAGAGCCAATGTGGGAGGAAGATAGGGTCCAAGGTGTTCAAATATATTCAAATATTTCAAAAATGCCTATTTCAAATGGATTGACTATCATGTGGAGTGCAAAATCATTGGATATTGGTCCCTTGAGTTCCAATGCCCATAAGGAGTTCGCCCAAGATAAAAGCGTACACATATTGCATTGGATCGTGGAATTAGAGTGTACACGTTGGAGTAAAAATGTACATGCCTTGTATTGGATCAAGTGCCAAACGATGAAGAGCAAGCAAAAGACATTTAAAATATTTTGTTTGAATGCCAACGGCTAAGAGGAGAATCGGCGCTCAAGGTGAAAGTATATTTTAAATGCAAATTGATCATTTTAAATGATAAACGCCAATGACAAGTCATCACCCAGCCAAGAGGGAAATTGTTATGAAGGTTTTAAATGCAGATCGAAGGGTTGTTAGCATTCGCCTAGCCAAGGAGAAGTTTTATTAAATGAAATATTGCAAAGTGCTGGCCGCCGCCCTTGGGAGATGATTCAACTTGCAAAGTAGATCGATCCAATTCAAAGAATGGGTCTGTTGAAAGTGAAATGCATTTAAAATGATATAGATTATTTTTAAATGTTTGCCAACCTTGCTAACCGCTGCCTATGCAAGAGGAGTTCATTGCCAAGGAGTCGATGCATATGAAGATTAGATACAATGCATTTAAAACAATTAAAGATTGTTTTTAAATGAGTGAACTCATTGATGTCATTCATTTACAATTGTTCAAAATTCTTGTTTTCTATTGATGGAACTCAAATTGCATTACAAAACATCATAGAGGAGGATCGCTCATCCAAGGAGAAGTTAAATAGAGACTTCTATCTTCATTTGGGGGATATGTTGAATCTGGGGGGATATGTTGAATCTGGTATGTTTCTTATTCTATTACTTCGATTGGAAATTCCGATTTTCATGTCTTTTTGCAAGGTGATGACCCCTTGTATTTGTATGGTGATGACCCCATACTCTATGTGAGGTTATATTGTACGAATATTCACCATTGAGCTTACATTTGTAGGTTATTGCAACTATTTGGAGTGATAAGATATCATTATTACCCTTGGTTTCATTGCTTCTAAGCCAAGGTAGTAATTGTAGAGTTTGCAAGCATTATTGGGAAGCTTAAAGCTACATTTATGAGGTCTGATTTTCCATCACTGTCAGCTGATCATAGTGTATTTCAGGGTTTTAGGAGCTATTTTGCAATAAGGAGTAACTTGTGAAGACATTGGAATCCATTGCTTGCTTGGAGAGTAGATTTGATTTCTTTATTAAATCTGGGCATGCTACAGCTATGCAGGGTTAATGACAGTCAGCTACAGCAGTCATATACAGTGATATTGCATGAACATATAGCTCTCATGAAGCTTTAATGAAGCTGGATTGATTTGTGGCACAATATTTATCATTGTCTCTTTGATTGTATCAAATTTGAACATCATTTGGAATCAATTTCATGGTCATATCTTGGTCTGATATAAAACAGTATATGACTGTTAAGTGGGACAGCAAACATCATTCTTGTTTTGATTTTCAATAAAGACTCCAATTAAGTTTGACATTGTTGGCATTGACTAGTTTATGATTTGTCTATGTTGAGTAATTGATTGGTGCAAGAAATCTTATCTAAAGTTGATTACATTTTCAGTCATATATGATAAGGTCTCTTACAGAATGGGAGTGTGGTTTGAAGGATTTATTGACAATTGGAGTGTGTTTGGACAGATATTTGTTTTATTGTGTATTCTTTTTTTTTTCTTTTTCCAAATTTCAAATTCAAAAGAATGAAAACCTTGTTATGCTGCTGATTTGTTTTTCAATGCCTATAATCTACAATATGCAATGCAAGTCGTGGACAAAACAAATTCTACATGGAAGCATGGCACATCGGATGTGATCAAGGGCATTGTGGCTTATGATTATTGCAGATTTAATATTAGAGGTTGTATCAATTGATTAAAGTACCACCCTACGCGAATTGCTGTCTGGGATATCTAGTTGTGCAGTCAAGTGGAGGAAGAAGTGAAAACAGAAATGATCTCTCTTGAATCATTTGGAAATTCTCTTCTCAGCCCACAAATTTGGCATTCCTCCACTCACATTGAGAAGAGTTCAAGCCATCTAAATTCCCCACCCAATTTCTTCAATCCTTGCAATGTTCTAGGTGCACAACCTTTGCTTGAAGTTATTGCTTGGAACTGAGAGACACTATGAGGTGAGGATGCCGGCTGCAAAATTTTGGTGCTACAATAATATAGCATTTAATGTGGCAAACTACCCATACATGGCTAATAGTAGAAGATTAGAGGATAATATATTAGAAAAAGTGTATCGAGTGACACATGGGTATTCTATACATGCCTCACAGAAAGTCAAGAATGCTAGGACTTTTTGCAATCTGTTGGAGGGGTTATCTAGGAGCGTGGGGTAGAGAATGTTGTCCAAATTGTCACAAACAATGCAATTGCATATATAGTCGTAGGGAGATGTATTTAGGAGAGGCATCCCACCATTTCTTGGAGCCATTGTGCTACCCATTGCCTAGATTTAATACTTGAGGACTTGGCAAGATTGGATGGATCAAAATTGTGGTTGAATATGCTAGAAAAATTACCAAATTTATCCACAACCATACTTGGGCGCTTAGCTTGACGAGAACACAACAAGGCAAGGAGCTTGTGCAATTGGGGCTGGCGTGGTTTGCCACAAACTTTATCACTATGTAGAGCATTGTAGGGACACTACCTTCTCTCAAGTAGATGTTTGTGAACACATAGTTGGACTCTCCATATTCCAAAAGGCCAGAGTAGGAGAAGGTAGTGAGGACAATTCTTGATGAGGTGTTTGTTGGGAGTGTAGAGGAGATATTCAAGATAAGTAATAAACTTAAGTTTTACAAGGAATTTTGTATTTTTTGTTTCTTTTTTCGTTATTGTTTTTTAATTTTCTATTAATATAAATTTTAATTTTCAAATTTTAGGTGATAGAGCCTTTGGCCAAGGTTTTGTGTTTGGTTGATGGGGATAAAGTGTTGTTGGGCCGTCTCTATGAGGTCAGGAATAAGGCCAAGGATGTTGCATTATTATGGTGGGAACAAGAGAAAAATATGAAATCATTTGCAATATCATTGATTGTAAATGAATGAACCAACTCCACCAACCAATACATGTCATGGGGTACTACCTAAACCCCAAAATTTTATTTTTTGATATATTTAAGGTTGACAAGGAGGTCATGGTGGCCCATGGGCCTTGCTACATGCATGGAGAGGATGCCATTGGATAAAGGCGTTAGAGACACAATTCTAGATGAGTTGGGGGCCTACAAGGATACAAAGGGGAGGTTCATTTCTTCACCTTTATGCATTTAAAGGAGAAATCCAACATCCTGGTAAAGAAATGAGTTCTTTAATCACGCTTCTTTGATAAGTGCAATTTTAATTTTTAGCTTAGTACTAGAAAGTTTTAATTAATAATAAATTTTAAATATTTTATTTGTAGATTTGTGGTAGATTTTTGGTGTTGGAACTTCAAGTCTTTAGAGGCTAACCATTTGTGTTTTGTCCCAACATGTAGCACTTTTAGGGGTGAGTGCAATTGGATCCTATTTGAGAGCATTCACATTAAGAAGAGAAATAGAGTAGACCCAAGAGAGCCCCAACGACCTTGTTTTTGTTCAATACAACCTTAGCCTTCAAACCAAAAAGGTGGAGGGGAAGGAGTTTTATGATGCCATTGACTTGGATGACATTGATCCATATTCATATTAGATTGTCGAAGATGCGGATGTAATGTTCATTGATGAAGATCTCATTGAAGTGGATAGAGAAGCAGCAACAATGGAAGCATTGGAGGAAGACATACTTAAATCGGATGAAGATCTCATGATGCTTCAGATTTACCTTCTAGTTAGACGCTAGATAGTACTAGTGCTAGGAGGGGAAACAAGAACTTGTAGATTGTAGTTGGCTGTTATACACTTATACAAAGCTTGAAATTTTGAATTTTGAGCATTTGCTGTCACTTTGAGGGTCATATGACATGCATAATCTTTGAATTATAACAAATTGATAATCAAAATAGATTTTTGTGCTCTCTAAACTCATCCTTTGAGCATCTCATGCACTAATTCGAGTTTTTTTTTGTCTCGAGTTCGAGTCAAAGAGCTGCTAGGTTTTCACCGAGTTTGAATTTTCAAACTATGCTAAACACTACCTACGTGATAAAAACATTATTCTCTATATTCTCTGTGTTGTTCAGTGTTAAGATATGTGATTCCAATTATTCTTTTGTACTACAAGTTGTTTGGTATTATAGACTTACTACAAGAATTTATGATGTTGTTCGTGAAGTTGGGTCAAGTTTGAAGTAGAGTGATAATTGGTTGACAGTAATCATTGACAATGATAAAGATGGAAGTTGATGCAGACTGCAAGGAAGTCAACTGAACAACTGGCTAACAGTTGCCTAGAGTTATACAATGAAAGCACAAGAATAAGGAAGAAGATGAAAAATCTGGAAAACACACAACCTCTTTTATATGTAGAAGATTTAGACATCCTATAGGCTACTCCAAAATTTTATGGAATTCAACCAACTTGTGCTACCCAACCAATGAATATTTGGTCTACTTGCAGAGACTGTTTTTTCTAGATATATTATGTGGGTTTTATTAACAGGTCCCCATTCCTGCAACAAGCTTACGTTAACAACAATCTTACTACAAAAATTTCATAAACAACCCTGTACATGGGCGTAGTAGAGAGAAATACATTATGCATAACTAGACAGCCTATGTGTGATCCCAACATACACAAAACCAGCAAAGCAACCTATCAAAAGACACTTAAGAACTTAACACCGTAGTATCAAGGCAAAGCGGAGACATCCCAGTGCACCATACCTCCTCCAGCACGAGCTCTATTCTAACAATCATATGAACAATTATAAACTCCATGCCTTGACACTTTAACCAGCTATAACATTGGCACCACTTGACCTACTACACTCTCCAGGACATTAAAATTTATACCCTTGATAATATCTATGCCTAATAGAACTGGTGAGCATCTCATTTTCCAGCAAAGGCCTAGTATAACCACTTGTAATCTTCAAAATACCTTTATGGTGCAAAACAATCATGTTTTTTATAACCAGCCAAAGATCTTGACAAAACACTTCAAGGGATTGGACATCAACCATTAATGCTTTCACCACTTCTTGCATAGCTCTAAACTCCACCCCCATATCTTCCACTTTTGACTTCCCCTTCACCACCCTTTCTTGCATTTCCTGCTTAAACACCAACATTTCCTCACACTCTTCATCTTCCTTCCTGCGCAGATAAACTAGCAAATCATGTAGACTCTCTAACCTCCATATCCTACACTGCCAATTTGTAAGATCCCTAACCCAAATTTGAACCCAACTTGCAATATTTCTGATTTTAGTTTGCTGCCATTTCGTCAAACAGTTTGCAGAATGTGTACCACACAAATTTTCTAGATAAAATATGCAAGAACAGCTATAGCTATGATAGTTAAACATGAAACATTCTCATTCACAACATATTATAACAAGATCTTGTAGGGACATTTTGTCAAACAGTTGTTTGTTCATTCAACCAGCTGAAAGAATGTATAATAAATCCATGAAGGTGCTGATATAAAGTCAGAGATACAAATGAACTTAAAAAACTCAATTTCTAACCTCAATATGAAGCTATGATGTTCACAGCAGATACTGGCTTGTTTGGCACTTCAAAATAACACTATAAAATGGCAGTCTGGTTCTTCAAATACTCTTGTAACAGCGAACTCAGCTCTATGTCTTCACCTGGAGGGCAGAATAACATGTAAATGCTAATGGTCTATCTTCTTGCATATGTAGGACTCCAATGCCGTTTCTTGAAGTATCACTTTCAATGGTAAATGGTTTGGAGAAGTCTGGTGGGTGAATACTGGTGTAGTGCACATGGCATGCTTGAGGAAATCAAAAGCCTTTCCGTATTGCTTCTAACCAAAGTAATGTATTTTTCTTTAACATGGTGGTCAATGGGACTACAAATTTACCATAGTCTTTGACAAATTTCTTGTAATAGCCGGTGAAACCTAAGAATCCCCAAAGGCCTTTGAAAGCTATTGGGTTTGGACCAATTTTGCATGTCTTCAATTTTTTAGGGTCTACCTTAACTCTTGCTGATACAATATGCCCAATTTATTCAGTCTCTATTTGGCAGATTGTATCCTTTTAGAACTGGTCACAGCTTTATGGGGACAGTTTCATGGTCCATACAGCAAGGGAATGGGCAGATTTTAATACATTAAATTCTCAGTTCAGTTACATCAGTCCCAGCAGGCTTCCTACTCAGCAACTCTGTTGGAATTCATTGCATATACTGGCAGATTTCACTGTACCTTTAGATTTCAGTATTTAGAATTAATATTTTGAAGTCTCCATCAACATTTATGACAGTTGAAAAGGTCAGAGTCTATATTCCTTTCAGTTCTGATAATTTCTGCAGTTGTATTCAGGAATGCATGTTTAAATCTTCAGTTTGTTATGAATCATTGAGGTATTCTCTAATTTATCAAATGTGGGTTGTATGACAACCGTTTAATAAAATGTCTCTCTTTTTTTTCTTTTGAGCATTGTGATGTAATTTGAATGGTTCATGATCTAAATTATCAGAGAAGTTGTTCTATAACAAAGTACTCAGAAATTCTATGTGATAAGCATTATGCAAACTGTTTGACAAAATTCCAGTGAGTTAAAATTTAGAAATATTGCAAGTTGGGTTCAAAACTTGGGTTAGGAAACTTACAGTGGTATCAGAGCAGTGATCTTGCCAGCCTGCAAGGTAGAAAACTAATTTTTATGCAAAAAGATGAAGATAGATCAATAACTCATGATATAAATACTGCAAGAATTTCAAAAATATCAGAAGAATCTAATAGCATTGATGGAAGATCCTTACACAAAGAAAATGCTTTTGAAGGAAAAATCAGTGAAGGTTGATGAAAGGTTAGATAAAGCGCTAGAGAAGAGGATAGAGGAAGAAGAATCACACGATGCATCTGTGAGTGTACATGAAGAAGAAAATGTATTATTTCAAGAGGCATGCATGGTAGAGCTCCAAAATGACTTCATAGAAGGATATGCAGCTACAAATGACGGGATTGAGCTTGCTAGAAATTTCAAAACAACCACCTTTGATAAATACTTAGAACAATCCGGTGAACCTTATTTAGAAATTGAAGGAGTGGCACATGAGACTAATGGCTCCTATGATGACATCATTGGAAGGTATGAAGAAAAATCTGATTTTGGTTTGTCTACTAATAGCAATTCATTATCCTTGCATGAGTCTAGCATTCATGAGGAGGATTGGAAAAATCAATTAATGATGACAGCTGAGAATGAAGTGCAAATCCTATCAAGGTTGGACAATACAAAAAGGTTTATTGAAGGATTAATGCAAAAGGAACAGAGAGGTCAGCATGAACAAATTGCCACCTATTCAGATGTACAAACAGTTAAGACTACAATGGAAGAAATCAAATCAGCATACTTGCACATGATCCAAGATAGAGACGTGGCTACCAAAATTGCAGATGAAACCAAGACAAAGGTTGATGAGCTCACCTTTGAGCTTAAGTCAACTGAAAATTCTTTGGAAAGCATTCAAATGGTATTATTAGAAGCAGAAGATCAGCTTGATACTGTTACAAAACTCAAGGAACAAGAGAACGAAGAGAGGGCTAAAGAAATCAAGCAGGTGATATATGAGTTGGGCAGGATTTAAGAAGATTTTGATTTGGAACAGTTTCCTAAGGTTGCATGTTTAGTAGTGGAACAACAGGGAGATTGGTTTAAACATGAAAATGAAAATAACTTCCAATTCTCTGATAATCCACTCTTTGAAATGGATGCAGAATTATCCTTTGATAATCCGCTTTTTGAGATGAATGCTGAAACACTTCTTGAATTTAGTAACACAAATGGTGTCAAACAGGATATGGGATCCAGGTGAGGTTTTCAGACATGAGGTGATGCCTCATGAGATGATTAATGGACCACCAAAGATTGTTAATGACTGGTTCCTTGGTTGACATGAAATATTTAATGAAGACTTGAGATCAAATCATGATGATATGCAGAGGCACGTGAACAAGCGTGATAAGATTCTTGTTGGTAATCTTCTTGGTAGACCTCTTGATAAAGAAGATAGAATTGAGGTTGTAGGTGAAGTTTCCCCATGGGATACGGTGACACAAGAAGACTTCATCATTTCAAGTATCTCGAAGACACCTCCTCTGGATAACTTCTGTTATGAGAACAAGGTGTGCAGTGTTGTGGATTTTGTTATAGAATATCTATATGATAGAACTTGCTCTGTGTTGCATCAGCTTTGCATAGCATCTGAGCTTACATGTTTGAGTTTACCAAGTAATTGGAAAAATCATTACTATGGTAAGTTGAGTTGTGTTGAATATTTTTTTTTTGTGAAAAAGTCATCATGAATATCAGAATGGCAAAGTATAAGTATGTGGGTTCTATTTCAATATTCAGTTTTCATGCAAGAGAGCATCAACTGATGGTGTTAAAGGTTGGAAATGACAGAAAGAAGGTTGCACAGAGGTTTACAAATCTGAATTTCATCATTAATGCTGCTGATAAGATACAGTCCAACCACTGAGAAGTTACAATTGAGTACTTACAGGTGGTATGGCAGATGCTTGTTGATAAGGGAAAGTGTACATGTCAATTGATGATTGACTGTGATGACTTTTCAGCTGTTATAAAAGCAATTTTCCTAATTCTATTTCTTCCATTATCAATGCATAAAAGAATAACCCATATTTGCAGCAGTGGTGCTAGTTCCAAGTTGCTGATTTTGATGAAATCAGCCAATGAGTTGCTAATTCCAGATTGGAGCAGATGCAAGGAAAAATCTCTAAAGGCCACTGAATCATGGAAGCATCCATGTAAAGAGTTTTAGTTGATGGAATTGAAACTTTCAGCTCATATACCCTGATGTTGGGTTGAACAAATGGTCCATGGTTGTCAAAATTATTTTTCTGCTCAAACTAATTCATGTCATTTCTGGAGATCAGTAACAAGTTGTTTTGAGTATCATACTTGCTTGACAAACAAGTTGATTTCTTTGATGCCTTGGATCATGATTGACAGTGGGGTTGAAACTATTATTTGCAGTTAGACACTTCGGTATGAGATGTTCTATTTTACAGAGGTAGAATTCGGATCTTGTAGGTGTCTCAGCTTGGCTCATCAGGGTAGCTATTATTTTGGGCTACAAAAAAAGAAAACAAAATTGGCACACTGAACTTCCTTATTATATCAGAGTGGTGTAGCAGAAACGTGTTAGAGCCAAGCACTTAGAGGGGGAGTTTGTTGATTTCATACAGAGGATTGTGATTTACAGATTTAGTTATCGAGAAAGCTGAAGGAGATCTATTATGAAGTTCAATTGCAGATTATTAACCCAAGTAGAAGCACTTTCAGACATCCTAGATTGATTTGGGATCCTAGGATTTCATTTGGTTTATCTAGGATCAAACAGAGATTGAGTTGTGATTGCTTGAGGACAAGCAATCTTGGGGAGGGAAGACTATAATGTCCCCTTTTTATAGCCTTTCCAACATCTTTGGAAGCTCCAACTTTTTTGGATAGCACCAACGTTTTCGAAATGGATTTAAGTTAATGGCATTGTGCTCAGAAGATCAAGATGAGTTCGCCAGTTCTTTCCGAGTGCAGTTTCGACATTCTGAGTGCTTTCCACACTTCTTGGAGAGGTATTCTATTTTTGGAAAGTATCAATTTTTCATTAAGTTGGATCTCCAGTGAGCTTTAGAATATGTTGGCATTTTTAGAATTCACTTTTGGGCTATTTTTGTATTTTCCGCAACTTTGGGAGGATGTGCGGAAAATAATTAATATTTAAGTTGTCAAAAGGTGAATTAAAAGACAACTTATATTAATTATTTATAAAGGTGATTTTAAGTGACTTTGGGCTCAAAAAGTAAATAATAAAATTAATCACTTATTTGGAGCTGAAGGTTTATTATTAAAAAGTAATTTAAAATTATAATTTAAATTAAATTTCCAGAAAGTTCTAAAAGTACTTATAAAAGGGTTTTTGGAGGAGAAGAAGCTCATTCTGAATATTTTATAAAATCATAGCATATATTGGAAGAGAAATCTCTTGTTAGCAGGTTGCTCTATCTCCCAGCCAAGGCCTACCATATCTATTGCTGATTGCTTAACATTGAATGAAGCATTTGGAGTGTTAGAGGGAGGTGCAGCTGTTTGAACCTTTGTTAGATGATCAAAGGTCATACATTCTTTGCATTAGGGTGATCGAAGATAAAAGAGAGGAGGCAGCTGTTGTTGAAAGGTTTGGCAGCTATACAAACCCTAGCTGCACACATTAAGAGCATTGTGTCCTTTTAGAACTGGTCGCAGCTTTATGGGGACAGTTTCATGGCCCATACAGCAAGGGAATTAGCATATTTTAATACATTAAATTCTCAGTTTAGTTACATCAGTCCCAGCAGGCTTCCTACTCAGCAACTCTGTTGGAATTCATTGCATATACTGGCAGATTTCACTTTACCTTCAGATTTCAGTATTTAGAATTAATATTTCAAATTCTCCATCAACATTTATGATTGTTGAAAGGGTCAGAGTCTATATTCTTTCAGTTCTGATAATTTCTGCAGTTGTATTTAGGAATTCATGTTTAAATCTTGAGTTTGTTATGAATCATTGAGGTATTCTCTAATTTATCAAATGTGGGTTGTATGACAACCGTTTGATAAAATGTCCCTCTTTTTTTCCTTTGAGCATTGTGATGTAATTTGAATGGTTCATGATCTAAATTATCAGACAAGCTGTTCAATAACAAAGGACTCAGAAATTCTATGTAATAAGCATTATGCACACTGTTTGACGAAATGCTAATGAGTTAAAAATAAAAAATATTGCAAGTTGGGTTCAAAATTTGGGTTAGGGAACTTACAGACAATGTATATTTAACAATGTTGTTTCCTTCAGCTAAAATCCACTTTTATACTCATGTGATCGATGAATACTTGTGTTTGTGATCAAAGTAGCTTCTATTTGATTAGTTTATTGTGTCTTTAAAGTTTATTTATTAAAGGGTGCATGAAACAAGTTTTAAATCCTTAAAAATCTCTATATTTCATGGTCTTTTCAATTTGCTGAGTCTTTGCTGACTCTTGGCTGAGTCTGAGTGGAGAGTCCGAGTCCAGGTCAAAAATCAGCTTGCCAAGTCTTAGGCGAGTCTGAGCCTTGTAACAATGGTTCAAATGCCCGCCTTGAACAATTCTCCAATACTCTCTAAGGCATATGTGATTGAGTTCAACTCTATGTTCAGTGTTAATACACTAACGTATTAACCACTACTTCGCTGAGTGTCACAACACTTAGGGTCCCCTGAAGATATTATCCGCTAGTTTAGTACATTCACAATACACTATACTGTCCCATTCCAGATGACATTGTGTAGAATGAATTTTCTCATGGTTTCAAAATGTATAATGAGTAATTCATAGTACAGGGATAGTGAGACCATACCTCTTAAGGTTTTGTAACAGTGGCCTAGGGTCCATTCATGTTATACAGTTATTCTAAATGTACCTAACTGATGTTCAAGATTACAACTTTTACTTTATTTAATGTACATGGAATTTATGTCACTGTGATGTTGCACCAGTGACTACAGAATTGTTCCTTGGCATACCACTATAGTTCATTCTATCATAAAAACATTGGTTTTCCTTTTTGGTCAAAGTTCAAACCATACATCTTATAGATTCATTTGCCTATCCTTCATTGCTTAAGATCTGTTCTAGTTTACTAATCCAATTGAATCAAGTTATAGCAAATAAATCAACGATCCAAATGTTAATTAAAAAGGTATCCATTTTGACTGTTGGCAACAGTAAGGTACCCTGAAATATAGCAGTGTGGTTCAGTGACTTCCTAGTAAGATCAAAACTTAAGAATCAATTAAATTTACAAGTTCTGTCATAAAACTTAAAATAAAATCTGTTACAACTTATCTCAACATAGCAAGGGTTAATATATTCATTCATAGTTGCATGCATAGGTTCCAGCCTTCTTGAAACAAAATCAATCCTCAAGGATTTGTTTAATATTTCATATGTGACTTCAAATACATGCTAACTCAAGTATCACCACAAAGTGTTTAATTACCAGCTCAAGATGCAATAATAGTAATAAAGGCCAAATTCCAAGACCATACAAGTTCGGATGCTTCCAAATACAATCTTTCTCTATCAAAAAGAGAGACAACAGTAATGACGTCATCCAACCCTTCATGAATTACTGAGTACCTTTCCAAATAAACAGGGCATAGTGTATTGTGCATTTGGATGCTTATACTTGGGAAATAGGTCAGGTTCCAGAAATCTTGTGTATGTGTAGTTAGACTTATATCTATGGAACTAGGTGATTTCCACTGTGTAAACAGTATGGAGGTATCAGTTAAAAATAACACTAGAAACCAAAGTGCGTCTCATAATACTTCAAAAACTGTGATGAGAATGATGTTATGTGTTGTACTCTGTCTCAGCCATAGATGCAAGCGGCATACAAACTGATACTAGCAGCTTTGCATTTTAATTTAATAGTTTGTGTGGATACTACTCTACTTTAATGCATTTCCCTATTTTGTAGGATTTGAGGAAAGAGGAGGTTTTACGCATATTCAAATTGAATACTGGTCAAGATGATAATGCCATCATGTTCATGGATGATTATCTTCAACAGGTGCTTCTGCAATTCCTACCTTGTTTATTTGTGTTTATTCTGGTAAGTTATATAGCTTTTGAAATTTTCGAAAGACTGGTGTATCTTAATTGACATTGACAAAGTGCAAAACAGTTTTCGGCTCATAAACATATTAGCTATGGAGGCTAGATGAGCAGTATTTGAGCTGTTGTTACTTTAGCAGTAATGCCGAATCATGTGCTGCTGTTTTGTTTGTTATACTTGGGATCTATGTTACAAGGTTCGAGTTTGTGTTCGTTAAGATCAGCAAAAAAAGAATAAAAGAAAATTGTGATTAAATTCGACTAATATATATTTGCAAAAAATTTTAATATAAGAAATAAATCCACAAAATTATCAAAATACCTAAACATTCCTAAATAAACTTAAAATCTATATAAAAAATGTGCCATTATAATAAATTTAAAAATATAAAATATAAATAAGTATAAAAAATTTAATTTAAAAATTGTAAATATATTAAATATAATATATTATATATATTATTAATAAAAAATCTGAACTAAATATATTAAAATATTAAATTTTAATGTATTAAATTTTAATTAAAAAAAGTATAAAAACTAACGGCACATTTTAAAATTTAATGTCTTAAATTTTATAAAAACAAAATAAAAATAATAATAAAACAAACATAAAGACAAAGACTAGCAAAAAGTTCAAAAAACCACAAAACCTAAAATACCAATGCAGATGTGGGCCTAGCTCTACCTCTCGCAAAGGTCTCTTGCAGTGTTTAGCCTGAATGAATGCACAATAGTCTTGCTGCTTGTAGTCGTCACTCTGTCTTTGTTTCTGGACTCCGCAACATGAGCGGCCACCATGTCACCAGGTTTGAGATAGCGAGGCATGAGCGACCAACAAATTCAATAGTGAACACTTCATGTTTGAGCAGCAGGTGTAGACTGTACACCCGCAGCCTGTAAACTCTTGCAGGACAGAGACTCGTAAAATAAACATCACAAAAACCTCAGCATTTTTCTATAGGAATTTTAGGGCAAACTAAAATGATTTTTTTGAGATTTCTTTTAATTCGCCTGATTTCGAACTTCATAGATTAAATTCGGCGAACTCTGTGACATAACTTGGGATATATTGTGTAGCATTTACTTGTATATGTAGCTGTGTGTTAGCGTTTTAATCTGTCCCTTTCAGGGCAACACAAAATGGAACAGCATGTAAGGATTAACCTTTCTTCAAATTGGAAGGGGAAGCCCCCTTGTAAACAAAACAAAACTAACCCTAGAACTTTTGGAAACAATCTTTAGCTTTCAGTTTACAATACAAACAAACTTATAGTAAATGCCTGTCTTTTTGTTATTGGATATGGGCACAAGGCTAATCAGCATTTCTATGCAAGATGAGCGATTTTATGGTAATCTATTGACTTAAAGTGAACAACCTTTAGTAGCTAACAAACATCTACTCTTTTTGGCTAAAAGCTAAGACCAAAAAATGTGAGTACAACACAAGGAATGAATTAGATTAAAACACACAAGTTGTTATGAACTAAATATGAGAACTATATACAAAGCCACAACACCCAAATCAATAAAAACTGCAATACAAAGCTTGAAATAATTATCAAACTGTATTCAACTCATAAAACACTCACAAAATCACAAAACTCAGCTTGAACAAGAATCTCAGTAGAAAGTAGGCATAAAATTACTATTGGCTTCAATCTAAGTGCATAAAACATTTATTTATAAGTGTCTATAATGTTTTGCATGCTCAGGGAATGCAATTTGTTCAAGATAAATACACAAATTAAATACTAAAGTTTTATGCTAAATATAGTTTGCTTGCACGTAAACAAGCCTCAAATACCAAATTGTCTAAAAATAAAGCATCAAAATAAAGAAGAATTGAAATAGATTTCTGTTAAAAATACAAAGTATCAAAATGGACTTTTTAGGTCATCTAAAAATCTATGTTCCCCCAAGTACCGGGCACGGGGACGGCGATTTTTTTTGGCCATTTTTTAGGGGACGGCTACTAAAAAAATAAGGTTTTTTTTAAAAATATTAAGGAAATTTCAAATATTTAGATGATAACATTGATAAGGCATTCATTATAGACATTATAGAACATTAAAACATGCATACATAACCATAACATTACACTTGAACTTAGTTTTCAACTTGTTACATGAGAATTGGCAAACAAATAAACCAAATTTAATTGTTTTCAACGACAATTTACATATATATTATATCAAAATGCTCAAAGGCTGCAAGTTTCAAGTTTCAACAACAAAATGACAAAAACATAGAGTATATGGCTGTCCCTAATCAGCCTCTCCTAATACTACATCAAAATCAGAATCTGAGTCCGAATCACTGCCACCATGAGGGTCTAGTAGACCCTCATCCAGTGGAACCCCAACCAATCCCTCCTGTGCCTCCTCATCAATCTGCATAACATCCTCTAGATCAACATCCCAACGTGCAGCTGGAGTTTGATGATACTCAGGTCTCTGTCGATCTTGTAGCCGCAAGGCACTATGCACTGCCACCGACTTCTCTGATCGTCTAGACGTAAGTTTGTTCCTCTTCATTGATTGAATGAAGCTATATGTGGACCAATTCCTCTCTGTAGTAGAGGAACTGGCAATCTGTGCAAGGAGGCGAGTGGCAAGTGTCAATTCTGGTGCATCCATGCCATGCCACATCCAACATCCAATAGGGTCAGTTTGAGCTAATGTAGCTCTATCCATCCTCGCCTCTTTTTTGCTGAAGTTTGGACCACGTAGATTGACAAAGGCCATCCATTGTGAGCGAAGTATAGAAGCCTCCTCCTTGGTATACATTTTTTCAAGGGCCCTCATGAACCCTTGTTTCACCTCATCATCATGAGATGGAGGCACTCTTCCAGGTCTAGAAACATACCATTTGGGATTTGGAGCATATGCTGCCATATGAAGTGGGGTGTTCATAGTGTCACACCTCCGCGTCACAATGGGCCTAAGATGCTCCTCATAAAATCCCAAAGTAGGATCCTTGCTCTGAATGGCTTGCTTCATTTTCCCAAGCATGCTATCAAATGTCTCATAAATCTCTCCAAGACTAGGAGAGTCTGTGTCAGCATATCTTATGACATCCACAACAGGTGCAATGAAGGAGCAAACATAGCTGCAAGTGAACACAAGTTACAAAAATCAGCAATTTAAGAACAAAAATTAATTTTTTAATAAAATGATAATATCATAATATAAATAAAAAGAAAATCAGCAATTTGAAATTTCAATTTCATACCTTATTGTGGACCACCAATCATTGTCAAGGATCTTTTGCCTCACACTTTTTCCTTTAGCTGAATTTGACTATGGCCATCTATTCCATTCTGCATTAACCACCAATAATTGTAGAGGCTCCTTCACCTCAACCATCCTCTCTAACAAAATGAAATAGCTGGCATATCTAGTTTCTACAGGTTTGAGGAATTCCGTCTTCAAAAAAGTGCTGAAAAGTGCAAGTGAGGTTTGATGGTTGCAAATGAACATCTGTATATCTTTAGCTTCTACCACCACTTCCTTCACCCAAGCAATCTTCCCAATGTCTTTCAATGCATTGTTCAATGCATGAACACAACATGGGGTCCAGAAAATGTGCTTATAAGCACCCTCCACCATCAAACCTATTGACTTACATACACGGGCTGAATCTGTTACCACTTGGACAACATTAGATGCCCCAACCTCTTCTATGGCATCCTTCAAAATCTGAAATTGGAAGTGAGCATCCTTCCTCCTCCCTGTACAATCAATAGCTCTAAGACAATAAGAGTCAGCTGGACATGTGACAATGATATTGATGAGTGGCTGACGTTTGATGTCGGTCCATCCATCCATGACAATAGAGCAGCCATCCCTAATCCAAGTTTGTCTCATGTCTTCCATCAAGATACTCACTTGAGAATATTCCTTGTCAAGTAAGGTGGTGCGTAGCTTATGTTCTCCAGGGGGGACATATGAAGGACCAACATCTGTAACATCTCTTAACATTTTCTTGAAATAGGGAAAGCGTGCCACATGAAATGGTACGGCATGGGCAAAGAAAAATTTAGCAATGGAAGAGTCGGCCACCTCTTGTGTTTGTGCATTAAACAACCCTGCAACAGTAGTAGCTCTTTTCTTTCCCCTACTAGAAACCTCTTCCACTTGGCTTTGTGAAAGCAATGACTCAGACACACTAGGCATATTCTCCATTGACAATCCCTTAGATTTTGCCTCCCCCTCCATGTGCAACCTAGTTGCCTCGACCTTCTCAGCTAGGGAAAATTTTCGACAACCTTTAACCTCCACTCCATCCAAATGCAAAAGGTGAGAATAAACTCTTGTATAGCTGCCCCTATAGGTTTCATTGCAAATGTGACAAAGCCATACTCTAGACCCCCCAGTATTCTTTTGTTTGTCACTATCTATGCGGGTTGTAAATTGTAAGAGAGGTTTCTTAGGATTATATGGGCCTTTTGCATGAGTGGCAAGTGTTTTGGAGGGGCATTCAAATGGATTAGATTTGGATGAACTCACATTCTCTACTGTACCACTGCCACTAGCACAACCCCCACTCTTTTTACGGCCTCTAGTTCTACTTGGTTACCGTTGCACTTGAATTTCAATGTCATTTTCAGAACTTTCACTATTGTCATTGCTGCTCATTGTTTTTTGTTTGAAAAAATGATAATAGACAGCTGCAAGCAAACATAAAAAAAAAAACTAAAAACCCTCCCCATGTGTTTGAAATTGAGAAAAAAACTAAAAAAAATACAAAGGAATATGAAAACAAAACAAAGAATGTCAATCTTACCTTAAATGACGATGATTTGATGCCCTAATGCCTTCTCTTCACTGTTGTTACCCTCCTCCAACTGCTATTGCTCCTCTTCAAGCTGCTGTTCAAGAGTGCCAAAATGAGGTAATGAGTTTATGTTTTTTGTTTTTGGATGATATAAGGTCTTTTTTAGGTTTAGGTTTGTTTATGAGGGATGTGGGGGTCCTTGTGGGCCCTCCCATCCCTTTTTATTTTTATTTTAGTGAGTTTTTTTTTTTTTTTTTTTAATATGCTTGGTCGCTGCTGGGCCGTAGGGGACGACTAGCCGCCCCCTACGTTTCTGCAAAAAAGGGGGACGTCCCTAGGGAAACGGGGACGGTCAGGGGATGTTTCCTGGCCGTCCCCGGGACGGGTACACCTTAAAAAAGGTAGGGGACTCGTCCTCGGGGAACATAGAAAAATATCCATCCTCCAAAAATATAAGTAGCTAAAAATAGCTACTCAGAAACAATAGTTCGCGAACCTAGTGCAACAATGTCTTGAGAATCCTGTACTACTGTTTGAAATTTGTCAATGATCCTCTGAACCTGCGAGATCTCAGGCAATGGAAGAGTGTCCATATAGATGACATGGACCTCTAGGATGTACATACTTTTAGTCAACAAAGTATCAATCTAAATTTATCCTTTTTATACCGTTCGATTGTGTTTAGAAATGAAACCCAACCTATCCATGTTTTCTAGACTTTGGTGCTGTACCAAGCTTTTCTTTCACTAACCTCTGAAACTTTGTCCTCACCTCTACATGCTCGATCTCTTGATTATTTTCATCATAAAAAGCACAATAAATAGCAGTAATGAAAGTGGCAATGTCTAGCTCAATATCACCAAGCTTACTCTTTTGCTCCCTCAATGTCTTCACTGCATCCTCAAGAAGTTGAACAACAAATTTATACTTTTCAGGCCACACAAAAGAGTTATCCTTTGTCATATATAGCCACAACCTCCATCTCTATCAATTTTACTAGACCAATACTATACATCCTATGAAGGGTTTCCATGAACCGTTCGTATATGGAGTGACAATCTAGCATGACATGCTTTATCTTTGAAATATCGTTTTTAATCTTATGTACCTCGCTCAACAAATAATACAATGTATCAATAATCTGCATATCTTGGTTGCATATTTGATTAATCCATTCTTGTGTGACCCTCCCATGTGCAACTAACTAATCTAGTTGCTATTCTTGATGATTTGAAGACAATATCTGTGGAATGGATACTGAAGAGCTAGATGTGGACTGCAACAGATGAGCAATGAAGTCTTGAAGTTCTTTGGCTTCAACTTTGAGGTCTGTTTTATCTTTACCATCATTGAGGACTCTTTCCTAGAGACTGTTTGATGCAATTTGAAAGAAATTGAGGTCACCTTGCCACGAGTATGAGTCCAAATCAGTCTCAACAACCTAAAAATCTATAGGCTTGATCTCATGAACTGTCTTCCTCTTGGGAAGAATAGCCATCTCAAGATTCTCAACTATCAAATACCCCTTTGTGTTCTTCACCCGTGATTATTGCTTTTGCTTCTTTGGATGTGATTCTGCAAGAAGAGAGGAAAGAGCTGAAAAGTTGATTGGGCACGAGGGCACGATCTTCCTCTTTTTGGTAACTTTGGTTCTAACCCACTTTGGCACTTTTGCTTCTTGTGCTGGTCTCCGAGGAGGCCTACTCATAGGAGAAAATATAGTGATGTAGGTGGTTTGGGATAAGGGATAATGGGAAGAACTAGAGAAGGTGGGTTTTAATGTAACAACTACCCCAATTTTTTTTTTCAAACAATGAACAATGATCATCAATGTTAGCACAATGATGTATGAACAACTAAATTGCCTCCACACTTCTGATCACCAAGTTCCCAAGATGGGCGAGGTGAGAGCATACAGTGCTTTGGCTTCTAACAAATACTTTGCTAATGAAATTAAATACAATCATCCGCTAAGAAGTAGGCATCCACTTATCCAGTGGGGATTCTCCACTTATTCAATGGGTGAAGAAACAAGAAAGATAAACATTACAGTTCCTCCACACTGGCGGTACCATCCAGGGGTTATAAGTGTTTGCAACTAAATACAATGATTACAATACTATGAATAACTTGCAAACTGAACCCAAATGCCCTGATTTGCACAAAGTTTCACAGCTGCAACCAGTTAGAGTACAAGGCCAAAGATGATTTGAATAAAGCATCATTAGAATCCACCATGAATGTACTAATATGAAGAGTATGAGGAATGATCTCAGATTAACAACTTCAAGGCACTGCCGAAACTGTTCTAGGGGCTGCTGTTATCATATCAGCATTAAATCTTATTCACATCAGTCCCAAAAAACCATCTACCATACTTAGAAATCATGCAATAACACCCTCCCAAAAGGGCCACCTTCAAATTTGGATAACAATACTCTATCTCAGCCAATAACTTCTTTCAACAGTTCAACAATGATAGGACTCTGATATGGCATGCTGGGTAATTGGTACGGACTGCTGCTGATCAGGCATCTTGTTGGTACAGTCTGGTATAGAACAAGAAGGAAATGATAATCAGAAAATGCACCTTGAATGCTTAAGTAAGCCTGAGGGATCACTCCAACAAGATAAATAAAGCCATAGCTACCAAACTCTGTTGCTAAAGAAACATTCAAATAACAGAAGATATCTCATTGTCATGTACGGAATTTCAGAGGGTACGGCTACAGCAAAGAGGCAACAACTCACAACAATTACCAATGCATCAAATTCATGATCAGCTTTGAGTGCTTGATAAGAAACTTTCAGTCTATAAACTAGCTCAGACTTGTATGCTAAGATTACAAATAATCACATCATGCATGGTATGGCCAATCTGCATAGTACGACCTGCTAAAAACATCATTCAAAACTGCCAAAAACTCATTAATTCTGGTCTGCAGATGGCGTCTAGTATAGGCAGAGATATTCAAGAGAAACCCACATTAAAACACTCCACTTTTCCAATACACAGCATCATATACAGTACGGATCAGATACATCATAGTAAGGCCCTCCAAGTGTACAGATGTCTCTAAAAACAATCTGTCACAGCAAACTCACAATAAAACTCTATGGAAATTGTGCTCCCTAACATGCTAACAATATCCAATCAATATTAGCACCAAGAAACCAATGAATACAACAAAATATTATTCGAACTCAAGCACTGGTACGGCCATGAGAGGTACGGATCAGCCAGAGAAAATCTTCAATCTTCACAAACTCCAAAAAAATCATCAGTACTCCATAAACAAGGCACAATATAATCACAATCTCAATAGATATAACATCTACTCAAAACTCCACAAATTCATGAAAGCACCATGTGATTCCTGTATGAAACCACCATTAATCTCAAGAGGGTTTTCGTCCTCATGAGCATTCTACAAGAGGGTTTTCGTCCTCAAGAGAATATGGAAGAACTCACAGGTTCAATCCATCTGCAAACAAAAATCAATTCCAAAGCATAACCCTTCAAAATGAGCTCTTATCCCTTATTTATAACCTTTGAGAAGAATATAATATTATTTCTTTTTTATCTCTTCATATTTCTCCTCTCAAAAAGGCCTTTTTGAAATAATAATAAAATATCAAGTGTGAGGTCCCCTTTTTAAGTGTCCATCATTTAGAACACTTGAAAACCTTTCCAATGAGCTATAACACTTAGGTATTTATTATCTATTTTCACCCCTAGGAGCTTAAGTGAAAATAATAATTAAAATAGCTCATTAAAATATTATTACTTTTGCGGAAAATCCCAAACGGCCTCCAAATGCAATTTAAACTGAACCAATATGCTTTATAAGGTTTGGGATGCGCAACGATGCCTTCCGGGTGACTTTCCAAAAATAGACGGCTCCTCCAAGAATCTTGGAGAGCAATCCGGGAGCCCGATCAAACATCAGAAAGCATCACTGTGAACCTGAACATCCACTGAGCTCAAAGCCAAGGCAAAATTAGTCCATTAACACAAGGGAAACCCATATAACTATTTTGCAGACTGAACCACGACCACTCCAAGAACATTGGAGTTCTCCCAAACATGCCGGATAGCCTCTAAGAGACTAGGAACAAGCCAAAACGCACACAAAAATCTATGTGCCAAAAAAGGGACATTACATTTAAGGATGAGGTGGAGGAGTGATGCCTTGGAAGGGGTTTTGAAAGTAGATGATGTAACATCCTTGGGTGTGGGTGCTAGAGAATGATGAGCTGGTTTCCTAGGAGGAGAAGGAGCAGAAATAGGAGTCATAGTCTAAGATTGATTTAGCTGTAAGCGAGGAGATCTCCCACTCGCCCTTGTGGCCAATTTGAACTTTATGATTGTAGGAGCTGAATTTGTATCACATGGGGCCTTTATTTTTTCTCTTCTTTCTTCTTCATCACCTTCACTACCTTTAGTGGCTTGTGTATGTAATGTCCCCTTTCTCCGAGTGATCACCCAACGGAGTCGGCTAGCCTATTCTATTCCTGTAGGCTAAGTCGGAAGTGCTAGGGAATAATCTAATTAGTTCAATACTAAGTAATCTTAAGTCACCTTTGGATTATTTATATTTAATTAATTAGGCTGGACCTAATTGTAATGTGAAATGACTTTATTATTTAAGTGAAGCCACTTGATAAATAAAATAAAATTGCCAAGAGGGAGGTTGGCCAAAAAAGGAGGATAAAAATAAAGTAAATTGCCAAAGGGAGGTCGGCCAAGGTGGAGGTTATTTGGTGGCTATAAAAGAAGGCAAAAACAAGTTATTTACATCATTCATTTTCATATCATTTCATTAGAGATTTTCTCGTGGCTGCAACTTAGGTTCAGCATATTCCAAGGACGAAAATCCTTAGGAATATTGGTGGATTGGACGAAAATCCAATTCCATCTTGGAGGTGGATTCATACGGAGTTCACATTTGCACTTCATTGGAGTTTTGGAGAAGATTGAGCTTCAAAGACAGATTTATTTCTGCAGATTTGGAGAAGAAGATTGAGCTTCAAAGACATTTATTTCTGCAGATTTGGAGAAGAAACCCTAGTTTCAAATTGTGAGATTTGTGGCCAAATACAATTTGGAGATTGAAGATATATTCAGATTTTCAGAACAGCTTGAGAGCACCACTTTTTGGAGGGTTTTGAGTGAAGTTTCTTGCTAGGGTTTTACCCTAGGTTAAGGGCCACTTCCCAAGGAGGGTGATTTCATATTTTGGAGCATTGGAACCCAAACCCTAGCCACCGCCTCACTTTGCATGCCATTCTTCATCATTCAAGGGAGTGTCGCCTAGCTTGGAGGATTCGCCCACCTAGGGTTTGAGAAGAAGAAAATCAGAAATTTAGGGCAGATCTGATTAGGGATCTTACAGTGTACCTATTACTGTATGTGAAGAAGGTCCGACTCTCCCTTGTGTGGGCTAAGATTTGGTGGCTGATTTCTGACTCTTATCCTTTGTTTTTCTTGAAGCTCATTGAGAAATCTTTGCTTGTAAATACCTCTTTCTTTGGTCCTTCAATAGTTTTGTCTTGTTTTGAAGTGAACTGCAGTTTTTGATAGACTTGTTCACTATAGGCAAACGATGATGGCCCATGTGTGATGCCACAAACCTAGGAGATGGAATTTTAGATTCTGAATCTGAAAGGTCCTCAAGTACCTCCTCAAGAGTGATATTGGGCAATTTTTTTATAGTCATACAATTATATTCTTTTCTCTTGACCTCATACTCATCAACACAATTTGCCCAATAGTCTTCTATTTTTGGCACATGTTGGAATCTACTCCCTAGTTTGCATTTTTGCTGAAACACCAAGGCAAGGAGGAAAAGGAGATGGGAAGATGAAGGAAAGAAAAAAGAGTTAAAGGAAAAGAAAAGTTAATGTTTCGGAGGTTCGGCAGGTTTGTGAACCTGCGAACTTGCTAAAACGGTTTGTAGGTTCTCCCTTTGGTTAAAATGGCGAAAAGAGGAAGAGGAACAAAGGCGAAAAGGAAAGAGAATTGAAATGAAACCAAGTGGCTTTTCGGCAAGTTCACCGGTTCGCGAACTTGCTGAAACGTCGAGAAAGAACAAGGCAAGTAAGTGGAAAAGTTGATGAGGTTCGCCGTTTCACCAAAGTGAGGAAACGCCGAAATGGAGAAAGTAGATGAGTAAACAAAGTGAGTTTCAATGATTTCAATGGTTTGTGAACTTCCAAGTTCGCCGAAAGCATCCAAATAGTGTGGATGTGTTTTAAAACGTGTTTTAGTTTGAATGTTCGCACCAAATGATGATGATAAAGTACTGGTAGGTGGGGAAGTTGGTGTGGTTTAATGCAACAGGTACCTGAGGTTGGTGGGGTAGGCGATTCCCGCTCAAACACAGTAGAGAAAGAAGTGCTTTATATACATGCTCTGTAGATGAAAAAAGGGTTGGTCGCTAAGCCAATTTGTAGACACCTGCAGGTGTCGAGGATCTTACACGGTTTCAAATCACGTTAGTTCTTTCCAGTTAGAGCAGCACGTTTGTAAATCACGAAGAGATTTGTATTGTATATGGTGTTTGTAATAGAATGGCTCCATGCCTATTTGTAAATTTTCAGGGAAGCCCTAGTCACAGCCGTGTTTCCTCTTGCCACATTTGCTGGCACGATTGTAATGAAAATTTGACAAATGCTGTAGCATTTTAATTCATTGTGATTCTGTGTTTATGTGTTAATCAATTCAATCCATGTGTACTTGCCTTTCTTAGCATCTATTTTTAGCCGAATAGCGCAAGTGTCTAGTTGTAGGCTCCGACTTTAGTAAAAAAATACAAAATTCTTGCCTTGTGATTGAAGCACGTCTTTGCCTTTTGCATGTCGCAAACCCAAAAAGATCACATATTTATGTTTTATTTAGCATGAACGTGAAAACACCTTTGAAAACACTGTAAAGTTTGTAGATTGCAAGTACATATTGTATAGTTTTCGATTAGTTTTATTTTACAGGGAGCTTCCCCCTATAATTTGAAGAGCGGTTCTACTACACATCTGTTCTGTTTTGCGTTGCATTGAGAGGTGTGAAATAAAATGCTAACACTATTAGAGTTGGAGCTTTTACACTCAAATTACCAAATTATCAAGTGCCGTTCATCAGAAGCAAAGACTTCATGTAGCTTTAGCAAAGGAAGTAAAAATATACTCAGAAGCCATCTATGATAGAAATAAATGATTTTGAAGATAAAGTTCATCTGGCTACTAAAATGTTGCAATACCTTCTCCAACGTCGCCATGTAATTTAGAATCAGAAGAAGAGAAAAATGATTAAATTAATCTTTTTTGGAATAAATGCTAAATTTTGTCTACATGCTATTTTGAGCTCTAGTTGAGTGCCTAGATAGGCATATTGTAATTAAATAATTCTTATTTTACGGATAGGGATAGGGTTTGCTTTAAAGCTGAATTAAATAATAATATTTAAATATTATTTTAGTCATGAAATTAATCTCTTGAAGGTTATAAATAAGTGCTAAGAGCACGTTGTTATCATCTTGGAGAATTTTTCATTTACGTTGTTCGTTAGAGAATAGAAGTTATAAGTTAGAAAAGTATTCACCCAAGACGAGAAGAACAAAAGCAAGCCTATGCTGCTGAAATTTTCCTTCGAATCAAGGCATGTTATTGTACTTGTCCCTGTTGAAGAATAAGTAGTAAAGTTTTGTGTTAACTTTGTATAACATCTTCCTTCAATCTTCTAAAACAACTTTGCATGTTTCATAATTGTTAACTTATCTTTCATTGTCTAATTATGCTATGTTCAAATCAACCTTTTGAAGATGTGATGCTAATGATGTTTGCTTTAATCATCACGTAAAACATTATTGTGAAATCTTATTATAGTTTAGTATTGCAAAAACATAAAATCTCTTTGGTGAGATAGGAAGTTCTTCAAGTCTGCTCTAACCTCTGAGATAAAAAACAGATAGGTTGGGTTTTGTTTCAAATAACTTAATCTTTATGCAGAAAACCCCAAAGAACAAATTATGCAGGCTTGATTTTGTTTAAGAGTTGAGTAGATTAAATTAAGGAGCTTCCCCTGCAAATTTGAAGAGAGGATTTCCTCATCCACCATGGTGTTTTCTGTTGTCACGGAAGTGACAAATTAAACACCAATAATTCAGAAGAAGAAATCAATATTGCTTTTGATTTTGCATGCATTCCATGATGATGCAAAAGTGACAAAAGAGAAAATAATCAAAAGTAAAATGCTTATATGTATTTGGAATATGCAAAAGTTAAAATTAAAACTTCAATTCTTGCACATTTCCCAATGTGATGAAATTTCCACTTGAAATATATGAAATGAAGCTTGGCATAGAAGACATTCTTATAGGATGCTCTGATCCATCCTTCATAAATTTTAACACCATTGTAAAAACTTTTCTCCTAGACAAATGTTGTAAATAGCTTGGAAGAGAGGTTTTCCTCATCCACTATGCTGTTTTCTGTTGTCATGAAAGTGACAAATTAAACACCAATAATTCAGAAGAAGAAATCATATTGCTTTTGATTTTGCATCCATTCCATGATGATGCAAAAGTGACAAAAGAGAAAATAATCAAAAGTAAAATGCTTATATGTATTTGGAATATGCAAAAAGTTAAAATTAAAACTTCGATTTTGGCACATTTCCCAAGGTGATCTGAAACTTCCATCTGAAATATATGAAATGAAGCTTGGCATAGAAGACATTCTTTTAGGATTCTCTGATCCATCCTTCATAAATTTCAACATCATTGTAAAAACTTTTCTCCTAGACAAATGTTGTAATAGCTTGGAAAGATGGCAAATGGAGGTAGAATTTGACAAGGTTGCCAAAGGATAAAATATATGAAATGATCAGATTCATATCCAGTTAAATTTGTAAAGATATTGTGGCCTACTGAGTATGATCACTACATTGTTGCTAGTTCTTCCATCATAAGCCAAACTATCTAGAAGGTAAAGAATAATGGTAGGTTGGAGGGGGAAGGAGAACTGTCACTTCTATCCATACGAGGAAACTTCCCCTCACACACTTTTAGCACTGTTCTTGGATAGATACATTAAAAAAGGAATTACATTAAGGCATGGTCTAGATCATCTCATACTCAAATTGGAGGAATGCATAATAAACGGAAATTAAATCAAAGACATTACCATACATCTATATCATGAAGAGAACAGATTCATAGAACAACTAATCTTGGAAAGCAGAGCAAGGTGTTTTAGGGAAGATAAACGAAATTGGTACACCATGATTACAATTGCATGAATACAATCTAAACAGCATGCACCTAGATGGCAGATCTGTTCAACAAATCTTTGGGAAGAACAGTAAATGCAAAGATGTTCTTGGAGTGAGGGCATATGCACTTATGTTAAAGGCAGGGCAATGAAAGCATTAATGCTAAGGTCTAAGTCATAATTTGTTTTCCAAGATTGTAAGTCTGAAGTCAAGCGATACTTATCTAATGTACTCTTTTTTAGTCAAATCATATGTTGGAACTTGGGAGTGTAGTTTGTACTATGCAGTTTAGGTTGGTAGGAAGTTGTAACCTCCCAAAAGATAGTTTATATGGATATTATGTATCATGATGTTTTTCAGTTGGATTGCATACAACGGTATGCCAACAATTCATGTACATTAATTTAAACTTTTTGTCCCATTCATTAAACATTGTTTGTTTTTTTAGTTGCTATCATTCTTTAACAATGGATAGTTCTAAGAAATAATTCAGTGTTCTGAGTTTGACTTGCTAGCGTACCATCTCTCTATTGGATGTATAAGATGTAATATTATAGTGGAATGCCATAGTTCAGTTTCAAACTTTCATGTGGTAATGATCGTCTTCTGGCTGGCCTGTAACTTATTGAGATTTATATGAGTGCAAATGGGCTTGCTGTCAAAAAGATGTCCGTGGTTATGCTACATTGTCATCCCCTCTCATGTATTATAAGAAACAAAAAAAAAATTAGTGTCTAGTGGGTTGTTGCCTCTCTATGTAAACATAACACTATGTTCTCTGTAGTTGCCTTTTCGTGCATATTTTTTGTTGTCAACAAAGCTGTTTATCCTTTTGATTAACTTCAAAAGTTCTTTGACCATTTTTTTTTAATGAAAAGGGACATGAACGTGAACTAGACTAATTGATATCAAAGACTGATGTTATTTTACTATCTCTTTCCTAAGCCCGAAGGGTTAGTCCAATGATGCCTTGGCTCTCCATGTATGTTATTTCAATACATAATTTTCAGTTTTTTCGCAAAAGAAAATGAGATTGACTTTCATTTTTTAACATTTGTGTGAAGGTTGAGGCCGCGAAGATTTCAGTGCAACTAAAGCATCCAGATGATGTTGATGTCTTTGATTGGTTCCAGTCACATGTACTTGCCTCTAATTTGGGAGTTGGTATTAGCCATTCTAAGCTGGTGTGTTAATTTATTTCCTTTTTGTACCTTGAATGTAAACTATTTTCCCTGCATATACATCATTCTCACATGGAACACACTATAATAGCTTTAAACTCTTTTCATCCTAACCATTTTGATTCTACAACCTATAGTTTGAGTTCACATAGGTAGAGTGTCATCAGACTCTAACTAAACATATTTTCCACTCTCAACAATACAAATTAGTAAACATTTCCACTTTCATTTACTTTCCTAGAGCTCATCATATCTATTCTGGAAGTACAAACATGATAAGATGAAATCCTTGATGAGCAAGTTGTCTTTTTTGTATCCAAGAACCTTGTACTTCTGTGTTCATCTTGGTTTTTCAAATTTCAAATGTTGTATCTGTAAGCAACTAAAATTACTGCAGTGCCAAATCAACATCCACTAATGATTCCTTGGCCTCGCTCTTCAATGAAAGATAACATGAACATTATCTGTTTCTAGCACAATTCAACTGCTTCTCCTCTTTTGCTAACCTTCTGTTTTCTCTATTCCCTTTGATCTTGCTCCAATTTTCATGCCGGTGCCCTGGGCCTTTGTGTCCTATCAATTTTTCCTCTGATCCCTTTTTGGCTTCACAAATGGGAAAACTGTAAGATAGGTTGCAACACTGCCATAACAGTTGCATGTCCTGTCTTGATCTAAGCCGCGATTTCATCACAAAAATCTTTGGAAGGAAATGGAGAGTTAGAAATGGAAGGTGGATGTTTACGTGTATCTTTGGCACTTTGTTTTCCTTGCCATGCCTTTCTAGTTGCCCCCAACAAACATAATTGGTCCTCCTCTACTTTTTATTGTCTAGCCTTAAATTTTGGAAAGTGCAACTCAACTCTCTGCATAATCACACATATACAAGTCAGGTTATTTAAACCAATTGGGGTTCTGATTTGCATTTCAAGCTATTGCAAGAAACAACACATCAAACTATCTGTAGTTATTGATTAGAGCAATTCAGTAGTTTTCTTTGTACTCTGGAGTCTGTTTGCATATTAGATCAATATTAAATCTTTAGTTTCCATTATATAATTATTTTCAAATAGACAATTTTATACCCTTATTTATGCATAGTCATACACACATTTATGTGTAATCATTACATAAATATCCCATAGCAATGATGAGCACTTATTAATTTAGTAAACACTGTACTGAAATGATGTTTTTAAACAAATCATCTATGTATATTTCATTTCAACTCATTTGCTAATTCATATTGTATAAATATCCACAAAAAGGCACCCCGATGAACTAAGGAAAAATGCATTCTCAATAACTCGGAAAACTTAGATGCCATAGACATTAAAATCAATGTAAAATCTTCATGCAATTAACAAGTAGGAACTTACCCATGCATTCACAATGCATCTAGAGAAGGTACACAAAAAACACCCATTTTGATTTTTAGTTGGGAGAAAATCCCAAAGGAAAAAGCCCACGCCTAATGTGGTGAACTTTAAATATGTTATTCTATTATAACCAAACAATGAAATTATAGGTACACAATGGTGTAATGAGGAGATAGAGAAGGCCATTTGAGAGCTACTTGATATGGGGTATAGTAGACCTAGTTCCAATCCTTTTGCTTCTTCAGTGGTTTTGGTTGAGAAGAAGGATGGGACAATGAGGATGTGTATTGATTACAGGGCTGCCAATAAGAAAACCATCAAGAACAGGTACTCTATC
Source organism: Cunninghamia lanceolata (assembly GCA_027924645.1). Classification (NCBI taxonomy): domain Eukaryota; kingdom Viridiplantae; phylum Streptophyta; class Pinopsida; order Cupressales; family Cupressaceae; genus Cunninghamia; species Cunninghamia lanceolata. The sequence continues at coordinate 5,612,985 of BSBN01000339.1, forward strand.
CCCTAGATTGATGAGTTGCATGGGGCAGTCTACTTTTCAAAGATTGATCTTTGATTGGGGTATCATTAGATTAGAGTCAGAGAGGAAGACATCCATAAAACAACATTCAGATGCGATTATGGTCATTGTGATTTCTTGGTCATGCCATTTGGGTTGACCAATGCACCTGCTACTTTTTAGTCATGCATGAATTAGGTTTTCAATAAGTAGTTGTGTAAGTTTATACTTGTCTTCTTTGATGATATTCTGATTTATAGTAAGACTTAGGAGGACCATCTCAGACACATTGATGAGATCTTAGGGATCATGGAGGCACAATCACTATATGCCAAAATGTCTAAGTGTGAATTTGGGATGATAGAGATTCTATATTTGGGACATGTGATTAATGTAGGAGTCAAGTTTGACATGGATAAGATTCGAGCCATCTTGGATTGGCCACTAGCTAAGACATTGTCTCATTTGAGAGGATTCTTCGGGTTATGTAGTTATTACAGGAGATTTGTAAAGAGATTTTCGTAGTTGACAACACCCTTGATAGATTTGACCAAGAAGGGGTCTTTCATCTGGACAGATGTAGCACGATAGACATTTGACAAACTCAAGGTCATGAGTTCTTGTCCAGTTTTAGCATTGCCAGACTTTTCTTAGCCCTTTGTATTGGAGTGTAATGCTTCGGGTGAGGGCATTGTAGTTGTCCTAATGCAAAACAAACATCCTATTGCATTTGAGAGTAGGAAGCTCAAAGAAGTAGAGAAAAGGTTTTCCATACATGACAAGGAGATGTTAGCCATTATGCATGCATTGGCTAAATTCATACAGTATTTGGTAGGAGGTAAATTTGTGGTAAGGACAAATCATAACAACTTGAAATACTTGAGCATTGCATTAATTACAACCATTGAATCCCTTTCCACTGTCAATTGCTTTATATTTTGCAACTTTGTAGCTCCTAGCCCTACTATTAGGGCTTCCCATTCCACCTCATTGTTAGTGCATATACCCCCAAAAAGGGAGCCACTATAGAGTAAAAAGCCCTACAGAAATACCCCTATATCATGAAATGTGCTGGTCTAGCTGAGAAGAATACATTTCTTATTTTGGATAATCTTTCTCATTTGAAAGGTGGCCAAGTCATAGAGAAGGCCCATGGGGCGGAGATACAAGTTCACTTATTGGTCTCCTAGCTGTATATACATAACTCTTCATGACTAGCACCGATTGGACCAAGCGAAAGCCATATCTTTATAGTGGGGGTCAATCAGTCGAGTAGATCTAAGTTCTGTCATCATTGTAGTTCCAAGATGTGGTGTTGAAATAGAGGAGGGGTAAAGCTCTATTCTTCTTCTTGAAGCTTCTTGGCTATGGGGAAATGACATATTAGGATTAGATAGTGTAAGATACTACCCCAAATTTTTTTTCAAAATTACATACAATGATATTAGTGTTAGCATAATTTGCATATAACAAACTAAAATGCCTCACACTTTCTGATCACCTAGATCCCAAGATGGGCCAGGTGAGAGCATACAATGATTGGCTTACACTAAGCAATTATGCAACAATGAAAATACAATTCATCCGCTGCGGCGGGCATCCACAAGCTGTGGGAATTCACCACTTTCAGTGGGTAAGAAAGCAAGCATGAAACGATTACAAAGCCATCCACTTATTCAGTGGGAATACTCCACTTATTCAGTGGGTAAGAACAATAGGTAAAGGTTCGTTTCTCTACACTGGCGGTAAACCATCCAGGGGTTATTAAATGATTGGCAACATTAATTGAATGTTTACAAAGAATTACAAGTTGCTAACAAGAATAGAAATATCAATCTAGATCATCAAATCAGTACTTATGAAGACTTGGTATCATGGAAACCCTTGCACAAGTAGTTTGCATCATTACTCACATGACAATAACTGCCCCATCTGAGTAATAAGCATGATGAATCTGCTGATGAGAAGAAACTCAGAAAATCCAACTGATATCCTGCTATACGGACTAATTGGACAATCTTGAATCCCACAAAGAAGCACCAATTGGTCATGAATCAAATTCAGTCTTTACTAATCTCAGAACAGACCTGAAAGTCAGCTACAAAGCATTATTTCTGACATTAAACATTCCATTTGAAACTCACACCAATCAAAGACTCATTATGCTATACTGTATGGTGCACCTCTGCTGGTATGGCAGCTTAATATAGAGATAACAGCACTAAGTTCAAAGCAAACTACTCAGAAAATCTGCTCCTTAGCATAACATTTACTTTCAAATGGTCTTCAACACCCTAAAACCCACAGCAATCACTTCACACAAATAGACCCAATTGCTTGGTACGGTCATGGAATGGCATAACTCATCAAAAATCAAAAGACTGCCCAGAATTTAAGAAGTGATCAGGAAATTCTGGCTAACCATATTCAAATGCCATCCCATATAATATTTCCACTAAACATCAAGCACCATGCTCAATACAAGATGTTCCAGGTATGGCCGTACAGCCTCATAGCATCATGAGCATTTCATAATAATCAAAACTTAGTCCAAACACAAGTTTGTTAACTGCAGAGGGGATGCCAAGACCCAACAAAGAATTCACAACCTTCAAACTGCCCACAGAGATAGAGATTGAAGCCTTACAAACAAAATCGTACACCAGATGGTACGGACTGTGCTGGTATGGATTACTACACAGTCATAAATCTGCATTCCTATCAGTGAAAATCTCTTGCAAAGGGAACGCCAGGACAAAAGAAAGCATTGACAAACATTATTAAATCATAGCTATCATCAAAACCTCCAAAATTTCTGATCAACTCCCTGCTTGTATGACTCAGCCAGTGTACAGCTAGCCAGGGAATAACATTAATCTCAAATGTCAAAAGCAATCTGAAAACACAACTTCATCAAATAACCAGAATCCCATCATAAATTCTCATCTAATCATCAAAACATTCCAATACTTCAAAACTCCATGAAGGCTCCATGTGATTCCTGAATGAAATCACCCTTAATCTCAAGAGGGTTTTCGTCCTCAAGAGCAATTCTACAAGAGGGTTTTCGTCCTCAAGAGAATATGGAAGAACTCACAGGTTCAATCCATCTGCGATACAAACAAATTCAAAAACATCCCCCCTCCAAATGAGCTCTCATCTCTTATTTATAACCTTTTGAGAAGAATATAATATTATTTCTTTTTATCTCTTAATATTTCTTTCACAAAAGGCCTTTTTTGAAATAGTAATAAAATATCAAGTGTGAGGCCCCCCTTTTAAGTGTCTAACATTTAGAACACTTAAAAACCTTTCCAATGAGCTATAACACTTAGGTATTAATTAATTATTTTCACCCCTAGGAGCTAAAGTGAAAATAATTAAAATAGCTCATTAAATATTAATTTTTGTGGAAAATCCCAAACGGCCTCCAAATGTAATTTAAACTGAACCAATATGTTCTGTAAGGTTTGGGATATGAAACAATGCCTTCCGAGTAGAGTTGCTGGATTCGACAACCCCCTCCCTGCCGGTACGCGTATTGCCATACCGGGCACGGATATGGACAAGGTACGGCCTTGATACGGCACAAATCCTGTGCCCGTCCGAATCCAAAATCTGTGAATAATTTTGCCGTGCCAGATACGGATTGCTGGTGTTCTCATCATTCGTGAGTTTTTTCCATAAATTCATTGCGTATTTTGCAGATTAAACATTTAATAAATTCAATATTTATTAAACTTTATGATTCTAATCGATTAAAATAAAATATTTAGGTAAAAAATAATATGTTGTATTTATTATTAATAAGATTAATCTTTATTATTGATAAAACTAGCACTTGCACCTATAGGAGGTTCAAGGAATACGGTTCGAAAATTTCCTGCCATGAAATATTTTTTACGGCGTGAGACAATTTATTTATTTACAGCTTGAATTTTTTTAATGGCCTGAGAGAATTTATTTATTTACGGTGTGTGTTTTGTATCTGCGTGAATTTTCCTAGCACTAAAAGCCTATCGGCTTATAAGATTAATATTAATATTTTTAATAAGATTGATATTTATTATTAATAAAATAAATTTTGTAATATTTAGGTTAAAATAATAAATTATTTTTAATATAATAGGTTATTTAATAATATTTTTTAATTTGCTATATATTATAATATTATATATTTAATTATATTTAAATATAATATGTATTTAAATTTTAATATGTATTATAATTATATATATTAGTATTAAAATTAAATAAGTTCAATATTTATTAATAATTATATGTTATTATAAAATAATAAATTATATATATATATATAGCGTCGTATCTTGTTGTATCCATATTAAAGGATCTTAAAAAAAAGCCGTATCCATATCGGATATCGTATTCATATCGTATACCGTATCCATGTCCATGCAACCTTGCTTCCGAGAGACTTTCCAAAAATAGACGGCTCCTCCAAGAATCTTGGAGAGCAATCCGTGAACCTGATCAAACATCAGAAAGCATCATTGTGAATCTGAACATCCACTGAGCTCAATGCCATAGAAAATAATCCATAAACTTAAGGGAAACCCATATAACTGATATGTAGACAGAACCATGACTACTCCAAGAACATTGGAGTCCTCCCAAAGATGTCGGATAGCCTCCGAGAGACTAGGAACTAGCATAATAGGCACAAAAATCTATGCGCCAAAAAAGAGACATTATAGATAGTACCAAACCAAATTGATTTTCTATGTCTAAGGTGGGATCATCATCTATTCCAGAACCGCCTAAAAACCTGGTAGGGATTTAATCTAGATTGCAAGTTACATATCACATAGCCATGGCTTGTGACATGTCCCCTTTTTTGGAGTGTTCACAGAAGAACAACCTATTGGAGAAGGTAACTTTGGAAGAAGAATTTCAAATCTTTAATTTGAAATTGGTGCCAAAATTATCTAAGGAAAGTCGGCTCTTTGAGGAGAAAAGAATAATAAAATCATATTGTGCTAGTCGGCCAAGTGGAGGAGGCCAGTCGGCTAAGGTTGGCCCTTGTGATGAAGGGCAATTCAAATATAATTTTCTAGGTCGGCCCAAATTGAGTCAGCCCTTTTAAGGGAAAAAACTATAATTGAATATGAGCGCCATAATTCCCAAAGGCAGGTTGGCCATTTTTGAATGAAAAATGCTAAGTCAGCCTATTTCAAGACAAGTTGGCCTTATGAGGAAAAGCAAATAAAATTTAAATTTTTGGGTGCCAATTTTCATTAGAAGGTCGGCCTAATTTAGATTTTCAATGCAAGAAAAGAAGGAAGTCGGCCAGCATGGAAAAAAGGAAGAATGCAAGTATATATACAAGTTCACTTTGGCAATTGAAGGCATCTTTTGGCATGTCAACTTATTCCTTTGATCTGCAATTTATTTGCAATCTATTCCAAGGACGAAAACCCTTGTCAATAAGAGGTGTATTGGACGAAAACCCAATTACATCTTGGAGGTGGATTCATACGGAGTTCACACTTGCGCTTCATTGGAGTTTTGAAGATTCGTTGAGCAATCTTAATACATCATTTCCAGCTGATTGGATTGAAGACTTGATTGAAGACATTAGAGATTTCATATCAGATTTATAGCGCCATTATTGAAGATCATATGCATCTAGGAGAGCACCGATTTTGGTGAAGAAACTTGCATAACTTGAGCGCCATAGTTGGAGAAGGGTCATCGCTGGTTTGAGGAAGAGTTATATCAGATTTAAGGATCAGCGAGCTGTTGCAGCTCATACCCTAGCTGCTGCCATTTCTGGAGTGCTGGACTGTTGGAGGAGTTTGCCATCCTTCGGGACTGCATCCTAATCATTGTTGTTCATTTGACATCATACAAAAGGGGCCGATCTGCAATCTTACTGAGCAGCCAGCATTGTTTGTGATTTAATACTTCAGATTTGCCATCAATAAAGGAAGCGACCAGCATCTAGGAGGCAGCGATCAGCCTTAGAAGAGGAGACAGCATACATTCACATCACTACTCATCATTTGAAGACTTCTTTTGCCAATCTTTCATCATTATCATTGAAGACCAAATTGTGTGAAGAGGTTCGTCCATTCTTGTTGGCATCAAATTGGTATGTAACTCAGATCTGATTTGTAACAGCAATAACTTGGGAGTTTGATAGCCATGAGTGGCTTATGAAATTGATGTAATTCCATTCTAAATCATCATAAAGTGGAGCAGCAGACTTGTTTTCATATTTTGCATGCTTGCATGTGTATTTCATGGTGTAATTCGATTTGATAAGATTGCCGATCTATACTTTCCTTTGCTATCAGATTTATATATGTTAGACTATGTTTCATGCTTGGTGAAGACAAATTGATAAGTTGCAGAAATAAATCAGAATTCAGTCCTAGGATTTCAAGTTGAAACTTTGCAAATTCAGAAATTTTGGTCAAACCCTAGTTTGGGACATGTCAACTTGTCGGCCTCAGGTTGCCCTATGCTGCCCCATCAAAATTCAATTTTATATATCCTTTCAGGGGAGGAGACCAAGAGACTTTTCTTTGACTTTCTTCATTCAACTTCAAATTAGATCTTCAAGATATGGAACCCCTTAACCCTTGAGTGGGAAACCAATAACTGCAAATATTAAGGCATCCTTCAGACACCTAAAATTGGTTTTATTGTACTAAAGTTGCAACTTAGGGTAAAAATTAAAAACTGGAATGCTAGAATGTAAACTTCCCTTATGATTTAGGTAGGGAAAATTTTCTTCTAAGCAAAGGCATATCTGATAGGAAGCCGTGTTAAATGTTCCCAAATAACAATGAACATTAATTACTTTTGAAGAGCATCATTGACGACAATAGACCGTTGAGTCTTTTGTCTCCCTGTCAAAACTTTCAAGATAAAGCTAAATATCTAGGATACAAAGGATACCCACTAAAGGATTTTGAAGATCATACAATGAGATTGAAGTAGCTTTTGAGGATTGCATTCTTGAATACAAAGGCTGGCTTTAGCTTATTGTTTCCATGAAACTAATATGGTTGCATGGTGCACTTGCTAAACTCAACGAGGAATGAGATGATCTCGTGTTTGCATATTCCTTGGGAAGGGTGTTTTTGAATGCTACAGTGATCAAGTCTTTCATAGTGATTGCATTCAAGCTTCAAAACTCATGATAATGGGAAAAAACCACACAAAATATTATAATGGGAAAAAACCCATTCACTCATGTTCACCTTGAAAATTATGTCATCCTCCAACTTTTTGTCAATGTCCTCTTGTACATTCTTTGCTTCCTTAGTCCTCTAGTATGGTCTCCTTTAGATGAGTTGGGCTATTAGCATCATTGAGATCTTTTGCACACATAGCTTTTATAGTGACCCCTTTAAGCCCTTGTACCTCCAAATGAAATATTTTGTGTGGTCTAAGGGTATATATTTGCAAAATTAGTGATTCCATCATTGGTATGCTTGTCATCATTAGTGATGGACAAGACTATTTTGATCCGTACTTTGGTTGTTGAAGTTGAAGTTGATGTTTATTTTCATATTCAAGGTTGGCTTGCCCCTATTCACCAATACTCACTCAAACACAACATTATAACTTGGTTTTAATATTGAGATGCTGACAAAGTCCTCCATGAAGGCACTCCTGTAATGTCCCTTTTTGCAGGCAAGAAAAATAAAATAATTAATTAAATAAATAAATTAAGTTGCCTTGAAATATTTTAAAAGCAACTTATATTTATTTAATTATTTTATTTAAAAAATAACTTTTAGCCCAAAGGAAATGAAAAGAAAAAAATAAAATAAAAAGTTCCTTTTGGGAAAAATAATAAAAGCTTTTCTAGAAAATTCCTAAGTGGTTGCAAAAAGAGGATTCTAGAAGAAGCCAAGAGAAGTTATAAAAGAGGCTTGGGGAAAAGGTTTTAATTATCCATTTGCTTGTTTCCATCTTTGATATTTTTTTTGTTGTGGAAAAGGCTTTGAACAACTAGTTCAAGCTACTACAGCCTAGGTTTAAAAACCCTATGGTGAAAGGTTGATTTTGGAGGACGAAAGGAGTCTCCCTAGTCAGCAATTGGAGGTGAATTCATTCAAGATTCACATTTGGGCATATTGATGGAATTTCAGATTGGGAGAAATTTATTGGGATTTGTGTTGAATAGCTATACTTTCTGATTGATGGAGTTTGAAGATGAAATTTATTGAGATTTGAGTTTCAAATAATGAATTTGTGAGATTGGTTTGGGCGTCATTGAAGATTATATACAGATTTGAAGGTTTATTTGGGTATATGATATTGAAGGGTTTTATCCAGTATTTCTCCAGCCGCTCCAAGTTTAATGTGAATGGAAGTTGATCGTACCATTTGGAAGGTAATGTTTTTATATATTAAAGGGGGGCGAATCATATTTGGAAGGCTTTGAGCCTAGCCACACCTCATTCAAAGTAAGCCGTACATGCTAAAGAGGAATCACAAGCATTGAGAAATTGCTAAGGAAGGGCACTAGTATTGAAGACTTGTCAAGCTGATGTGTAGGGGACGTGGGACCCCCAAACTCCCAATCGCCACCTCTTTGAAGATTTAACATTGTAGAAGGGAGGCGTAAGGATTGGAAGGGAGGTCGTGGCTGTTTGACTACTAGTCGCATTCTTTTTGGAAGGTCATAATATTTAAAAAGGTGGTCACACCCTTTAAGACAGACTTCATTTGTCTTTAAAAGTGTGTAAGGTATGATGGAATATGTGGGTTGACAAGTCAAGGGACAGCCTTTGACAAAATAAATAAAATGTGGAGGGTGCGTGAAGTATTAAGGAAGGAATAAGGAAGATTTAGGATGAGTCGCTGCCCTTTGGGAGTCATAAGGAATTTGTTACTGATATTACAGGGGTCACAGAAACTCAGAAGTTTGTATTACTCACTGCTGTTCAGAGATTTCAGAGCTATAAGGAGTCATTTCAAGCTATATCCGCCACTGAGGAGGCTGTCCATTCTCCTACAACAGTTTAGCATTCATTACTAAGAGTGTGTGATATCATATTGGGAGGTTAGAACCAAACACTCTTCATCTCTGTATTTCTGATTTTTGAAACAGCAATATATATTATTCATTGAATGTATTTCCAGCCATATTGAAAGCTTGCAAATTGTTTGACAAAATCTATCTCTATTATCTATGAATACTGTGATGAATTTGTGAATGATTCTTGATATAAACCTTCAAACAATCTGTTGTATATCACACATATTCAGAAATTCAGTTTAATGGGTATTTTGCAAAGTGTTTGACGAAATGCCAGCATACTAAAAATCATAAAATTTGTGAGTTTTGGTTAAAAATCTATGTAAGGGATTTTACAGTGGTATCAAAGCTGGTTTTCCTACCAGCTTGTGGGGAGTTTCAGATTGATACAAAATGATGAAGACAAATCAAGAACTCATGATGGAAATATTGCAAGTATTTGGAAAATATTAGAAGGATCTGATAACATTGATAAGGGAGATGGATAAAGGGGGCTATCAACATGATCTTACAGATGTGCCAACAAAAGAAGATAAGCACTCCAACAATTTCAGATCAGAGTATGAAAGAGATGCCTCTATGCAAAATACATATGAAGTGGAATTTCAGAATGCACCACAGGAAATTGTCTTATTTCAAGAGGCATGTATGGCAGAGCTCCAAAATGACTTCATAGAAGGATATGCAGCTACAAATGACGAGATTGAGCTTGCGGGAAATTTCAGAACAACAACCGTTGATAGAAATTCAGATCAGTCCAGTGAAGTTTATGAGACTTATGGTTTCCATGGTGACACCATTGGAAGGTATGCAAATGATAAATTTTTTGGATAAATTTTTTTTTGAAGTCACTAATGATGAAATTGGGTTGGTTGAAAATTTCAGATTAACAGGTGATGTTGAGCACTCAGATAAATCTAATGAAGCTTATTCAAAAATTGAAGGAATTAGCAAGGCTAACAGTGGAGAGGTTGCTGATTTTGAAAATCTTGTTATTGAAAACAAATCAGAAATCCAAATGTGTGGTGCTGATTTTGAACAAGGGCCTAAAGAATTACAAGTTTTGAAGAATCAGTTTTTGGTCTCGAAAGAAAAGATTGTGCAAGCTTTAACAAGATTTGATAGCACACACAACTTCCTTGAAGAACTCTATTGGAAGGCCCAGATTGAAGAGAGGTAGAAAGGAATTAAGGATGAAGTCACCCTTACTTATTTGCAAACCATCAAAAAGGCTTTACAGATAATGAAATCGGATTATTTGCACTTGCTTTCTGACAGGGATCATGCCATCAAGTTTGCAAAGGAGACTATGGATGCATACAAAGAGAAGGAGAATGAGATTGTTGAGCTCAGCCTTGAACGTAGCCTAGTTCACTACTCACTCCACCAAGCTGAAAATCAGATGGATGTTGCAGGCATACCTAATAAGCTGAAATTTGAAGCAAGAGTAGAGGTAGCAGATAATTGGGGGAGTTGTTGAGCTTCTAGAAAATGAAGAATGTAGTTGTGATTCAAACTCTTCTTGGAGGCATGAACAAGGAATTAGGAGTGATGAAAAATCGCTCAATGATTTCAGCAGTCCTAGAACCATGGAGATCCAACATGTTGATAGCACTTGGGATGAACATCAAGAGTGCAATTTCATGGGGCTAGAAATAAAAATTTTCATGATGATACATCTTCTATTTTGGATGCAAAATTATCTTTTAATAATCTGATTTGTGAGACATAACATAGATGGTGTCAAAAACAAGATATGGGATCCAGGTGAGGTTTTTAGACATGTGGTGTTGCCTCATGAGATGATTAATGGACCACCAAAGATTGTTAATGATTGGTCCCTTGGGCTACATCAAGTTACAGCTAAAAGATTGGAAGTTTTGAGTAAGCAAACTCTTCATTTTCCAATTGGTCCCTTGGGCCACATCAAGTTACAGCTAAAAGATTGGAAGTTTTGAGTAAGCAAACTCTTCATTTTCCAAATGTGAGTGATGATTCTAGTGGTTCATCTTTGGACAACATGTTTTCACATAATTATAGCCATTATTTAGAGGCTTTAGCAGTGCAAACAAAGAGTATCTATGTAGACTTTTCAGTTTTTATCAGAGTAGCACAGCAAAAGCATGGTGGAACATTGCAGAATTTCGGAAAACTGGCTGAATACTTGCAGAGGATTGTTGTTCTTTTAGTGAGAAGATTGTAGGAGGTCTCCTTTGCAAGTGTGTTGCAGCATAGCTCATCAAATGGGAAGCCACACAAATGTCCTAGATTAATTTGGGACCCTGGAATTCTATAAGGAGTCATTTCAAGCTATATCTGCTACTCAAGAGGCTGTCCATTCTCTTACAACAGTTTAGCATTCATTCCTAAGAGTGTGTGATATCATTTTGGGAGGTTAGAGCCAAACATTCTTCATCTCTGTATTTCTGATTTTTGAAACAGCAATATATATTATTCATTGTATGTATTTCCAGCCATATTGAAAGCTTGCAAATTGTTTGACAAAATGTCTCTCTATTATCTATGAATACTGTGATGAACTTGTGAATGATTCTTGATATAAACCTTTAAACAATCTGTTCTATATCACACATATTCAGAAATTCAGTTTAATGGGCATTTTGCAAAGTGTTTGACGGAATGCCAGCATACTAAAAATCAGAAAATTTGTGAGTTCTGGTTAAAAATCTGGGTAAGGGATTTTACAACTCCCTTTATTTTGTGTGTGTTGAGCATCAAGGGTTCCTAAAGGTTGTAAGCCAAAGTGGTTTTCCATAGTCAATTTAAAGGTTGAAGTCTCAATTTTCATCATTGTAATAGTTCTAGTTTTGGTCATTTATCTAGTGGCGAGTGTATCCTATATTTGTAGTAATTGGGACTGTTGTCTCTGCTATTGGTCTTTCCATTGTGAGGATGGATGGCTGAAGCTGCCACATAAATGGGAGTCCTGGTCTTAGGATCCTCTGCCATAGCCCTCAGTATACTTCTACCTGTAGATCAAATTTGTGAATTTCTTGTTCTATGGTCAAAAGGAGTTGTGTACATTGCTTCTCACTTTGAGCCTCGTTTGTCTTGATGATCTTACAATTGTTGATGTCCCTCCCATCAATGGCCTTTCCACCATTGGTCCCACCAAAACTTCTTGCTGCTTCTCCAAGTCTCTCCTGTACAATCTTGTTTGTCTCTTTGGTGTCTTTGAGCATAGCAGATGCAGATGGAATAAGTCATTTACACATAGATTCCACACTAAATAAGATGTAATGCATTGTAGCCTAGATCACATAGAACAATATAATATAAGAAATTAAGTCTTCCATTCCTTATTTGAAGACTCAAAGTAAACATGCTGTCATAGTCATCTTATAACAAAGATATGAATGCTCATGATACCTTGTTGTGTGATGATATCTAGTAACAAATTGCAATACAATATATGTAAGAGTTGGGGGAATCTTGGGATGCTGGGTGCAACAATTGGGAGTGACTCAAGTCATTTGAACTGCCTGCGTAACGAACTTGCAAGTAATTCTCCTAAGCCTAATTCTAACCCTCATACAACATAACACAATTACTTGTTTTATTTATGCATTATAGCCCTTTATTACAAATGTGATCTTCAGTAGAGGTCACAAACTTTCCCCATCATTTGAGTTCAAACACAATTACAATTGCCAGTTCCCTTGTTGTCTCTTTCGTAGACTTTGTCATTGCTCTCAGCTATCATTGTTGATTTCCATAGAGTACCTTTACTCAGTGAAAGAGGTGAATTATGTGGGTCCTCAATTCGAAGTTGGTAGTTTTCCCCATGTGATATCTCTTGTTTCCTTTCTTCATTGTATGTGTGTACCCTCTATTCATAGTGCGTGAGAGGGTGCTTTGTCTCTACCTTTGGTTGTCGTCCTCTTGGATTCTCATCAATTGAAGGTAGCCCCTACCAAGAAGGCTGATATATTGACAAACATGTCTCCAAATATGCATTCTAAGTCAGCTTTTTTATTGTACTCATTAAAGGAGTCTGTGTCCTCAAATGTCTAGTGGACAAAGTTAGCTGCAGGTATTCCAAATTGCTATAAGATCTCTTTCTAATTCTTTTTCCTCCTTGTAGGCTTCACTTGCAACTTCCTCTCAGCCCATCAACATTTGTTTTTCACCATTAAATTTCTTTTTTTAATTTTCTTTGTTCATAGGGACGATGATTACAACATAAAAGGTGATGACGGGTGGGATTATCACAGAGGATGACACTTGAAGGGTGGGATACAAACTTCATACAAACTGTTATAGTCTACAGAATGACATACAGTTACACACATTGTAGTATTGGAAATTAGCACATAACATGATTAAGTTTCATGATGTACTATACTATCTCCTTTCTATCATGGACACTGATGGAAATCCATGCCATGGGATCAATTGAATATCATGTCCACATCAAACACACCATAGGTGCAATGGTTGGGGACTGGGGTTAACCACCAACATTGAGTACCACCTACATAAGTAAAAACCAACAATTAATACTCGATAACATCATCTTGTAACATTATATGAAAAAGGAGAGGGCCTCAAGTCCCTCATTGTGTGCATCAAAAATAAAAAAACATCATGCACACTTACTAACTTATTCTTTTAGTTTGACCATATACAATAATCATAGTGCCTAGTGAAAAGTATGGACTATGAACAATTATGCATAAAAATACACATAACACCATAGAAACTGAACAAAAGCATTTTCTCATTCATATCTATAATGTACATGGTCTCCATTCTTTTCCAACTCAAATAGAATCTCGGTGGAGAAGTTTGTGGAGAACTTTAAATGCTTTGAACCCAATCAAGCAAATGTAGGGAAGAATATGGTAGGTGTGTTAGTATGATTGCAATTATCCACACAAAACCTTACCATAACCATTAGTATTCCAGAAATAAATACCAGTGTCACAGGTACATTCATTCCTTTTATTTAAAAATGTGCTCTTATTCATGATTAGACACTTGTACAAGTCAGGGGAATACATAATACCAGAGTTATTCTTTACTTCTACCCCCCACTAAATTGATTGATGTCCATGTCAATGCCTGTTACAGTAGTGTAATATCCAGATGAGGGAGTGGCGTAGATGATAGGCACAAATTGTCTTTTGCCAACTTCGGCTGCTTCAGAATGTGAAACTGGTAAGACTTATGAAGCAGCCTCTTATATAGTTCCATATAGTTGTCTATACTCACACTCCAACTCCTTATACACTCTGCTTAACTTCTCTGCAGCCTAGACTGCCATTTGTGTAGTTTTCCTTTCAGTGCTGACATTGGCCTCCAAATCAACCGGTACATGAGCAACTTTGAGTTCCCAGTCTGATATTTCCTTCTGCAAGCCTTCATGTGCTTCTAGTTTCTTTTGCCATTCTTTTAATTTTTTGCTAGTCAAGTTTCAGTTCTTAAGCTGTTGCTTTTGGTTTCCAGTCATTTAATCTTGATTCTGTTGGATAAGTTAATAATAGTCAGGATTGGGCTAACTGGAAGCAATCAGAAAATTGTTTTGCAATTGAATAATGCATTTTTTTCTATTTTCACCCATCTTTTAAAGCACTCGTGTTTATCTTTTGCATGATTCATACAATGTGTAAAACCGCTTTCGATATGCCTATTAATGGCCACACATGTGAAAGGGTTGAGTAAGAGACTCATTATTGTATTTGGTAAAAGTTGAGTTTTATGCATTACTGAAGAAGTTGACTGTTCTGGGTTTTTTTATCCGAAAGGGTTTTCCCAGGTGAAAATACTACATATTGCAGATTTCTTTTTTTATTATTCTATTATTATTTTAGATTGTATTTGCATTGCTTCTATTGTACAGGTTTATTGAGCTTCTTTTTCTCTATAGTTTCATTCTCCTTCTGTTGTTCCACCTTATCCTCCAATTATTTTACACTGTTCTTTGATTCTGTCCTATGAGTCTTTATCATTTGCTTCAACTGTTTCTCAAATAAAATTATATGTAATATCAACAGCAACCTGTCATACTTTATCCACTAACTGAGTTCATTTTATGTTTGAAATCTGTTGTATATATCTGCAAGATCCTTATTGAATTTATTATTGACACTTTTATGCAATCTGGTAGTTCACAGGCATGCATGCTTATGACTACAGTTTATGAATAAACATATTCCATGGTTTATATTGCTCCTTAGATTTCAAGTTGTATGTATCCAATAATAACTAACAGGAACCTGCTCGCATATTTGCTACAGCAATCTGAGTATTAAAAATACACACAAGCATACACATACGAATGCACATTTATGATTTAACAAATGATTATGTGCAAATAAACATCATGGACCTTATAAGTTACTTGGCTTTTTACAAGTGCACGCCACATTTGAATTTGTTACCATGGTAAAAGAACCACACGGTTGTTTTTCCTAATTTTTCCATCAGCATGAAAACAATTTCATCAAAAAACCATATTCCGCTACACAACTGAATTTCTGAATCCTGAAGCATACATTTTTGTAGATGGTGTTTCAATAAAAGATATGTTAGCATTCATGTATTACATTGATGTTTATGATTCCTTGGAGGTCTTGCAATTTCATAGTAAAGTTTGTGATATATAAATTCATGAATGCACGGATTATCATGTGATGGAAAGAGATTTATGATGTATGGTTGTCTGAAGTGGTAGCTACTTCGAGGTATCAGTCAGAGAGTAGCTGATCAGCTTTTTGATTTGATCAACCTATGGACCAAAGCACAAGGAAGGCTACCGTGTTGTTGATCTTGTGTGTGCCTCACTAATAAGTAAGGAAATTTGGTTTCTGTACAAGAACTCCATACTTGTTCTTCATATCTATACTTCATATGTCTGTTTATTGGAATTTTCCCTCTAGATAAAGTATATCTGATTAAGACTGCTAAATAGAGAAATTTTCTTTACAAGTTATTGAGACTTGGAAGGTTGTTGCGAGTAGTTTTGATACTCGTGAAGGAGCTCAAACTGCTTAATATTTCCCTGATCATTTTTGTCATTAAAGGTTACGCAAGATATTTTTTGCATTACAAATCAGTATTTAAATGGAAACATTGATGATCAAACAATTGTTATTCATATTTGGGAGAAGACTCAAATGCAGCACGTTTGTGAATATGTTTCCACATTCAGTATTAGTTGAGTATCAATACAAGGATGATTTTGTCTCTTATTTGAACATACTCTTTTTGCCCAAGAAATTACACTTCGCAATACATTAACAAGGAATAGAACTATCTTGGAAATTTTCATTGCCACCATCTACTATATTTATCTTGGAAATTCATTTCAACATTAACTATTATCTCTTATTTTGCAATTGAAATGGATTTTGTTTGCATTGTTGTTTATGTAGTGTGAACTACTATCAAGAGGAGGAGCACTAAAGGATAAGCATATTTCACTTCTCATCAACACAGGGATTTTGGTAAGAGTATATGTGTTGAGTTGATAAATACCATCAAGTTATTATCCAGTGATTAGTTACATCTGATTGGCCACAAAATAGTATGTTCCTTATTATTTGGAGTAAAATATTTGGGCAGGGCATCAATCATATTATAAAAAATCAAAGTAAAATATCAAAATCATACATCATAGATGCTATTTACTAGAGTGTGCTCAGACAAGACACACCTATGTAAAACCTAGGGTGATGTTTGTATGCCAAAGATTGTTAGGTCACTACCCTTATCAAATTTCCTTGTTGACCTTGAATCTTTATATAATTTGGTCAATTTTGATATTGTTTTACAATTTCTTCTAAATAAAATTAGGGAATTAGGATCATGTAGTGCTAACATTTATTTTTCCTGCTGCTTGTCAATCATAAATTATTCTTCCACTGTTGGTTGAGATGAACTGGCATGCATTTTATTAAATAATTCTTGTAATGGTAGAACAGTACTTCATAAATAATTTAGTTGTAGCAATGCAGTTTTGAATGATATTGCTCTTATCAATGACACAAAAGGGGAGGAAAATAAAATAGACTGGAGGAACAGCATTATCATGGAAGCTACTTTATTGGATGACAAAAATGTATAGGTTGGTGACAAGATAGCCAATCCTCCAGATGGCTGAGCGCTCCAACTAGGATGTCTCTTAGAGGATGAACAAAATATGAGATAGTTGATTGATGCATTAGAACATGGACAGCTATAAAAATTTCTCACTGTCTTGCATGAGTGTGAATGTCATAGTTTGGGAGCACGAGGAAGATCAGAAAGAGGATAAGGTGTTGTACAGAAGAGACTAGTTATTCAAGGAAACATGCCAATGCTCTAACCAAAGGAAGGGATTTCTTGCATATTTCAAAAAGTTTGACTTCAAGGAGTCCAAGATTGACAAATGTGTTCCCAAGCAAAGGAGAAGTATCAAAGTCCATGATTATGGATGTGAACATTGGATCAATGAAGAGACCATAGAATATCAACATGGGAAGTGATTGCTACCTATTGTTAAAAGGAAACTATAATGAGCCTGCAAGAAGAATAAGACAATACACACAAAAATACATAGAATAGAGAGAAACAAAATGCTTTTATTATCTTCACAATGCCACTTCAAGTGAGCAACCTCCCACTAGAGCTTACACTCCAATTACAAATACCCAAGGTGCTTTCCACTTGGGAAGTCATTACAACATATAGAGTCTTTCTAAAGACAACTACTACCATCTCATGCATGTGGGATAAATACTTTATTCGAACTAACTGGTGGGATGACTCACAAAACACATGCATCCACTCCTTTATTTACTATTTCCTATGGGCAACTTACAAAGCATATGCACCCAACTAATACTAACTAATATATATCAGAATAGGGTTTGTAACATTGCCTCCCCCTTCGAAAAGCTTTGTCTTCAAAGCTTGAGATGAGGAAACTTGGAGAGAATGTTGGTTGGTGCCCATGTGGCATCTTCAGGTTGCAAACCCTTCCATTGGACTAAAATCTAATCAATAGAATGGGTTTGAAGGTGCTTGGTGCGTTTGTTCAATATAACCTCAAGTTCTAAAAGTATGGATCCCTCATCCAATGTTAGTAGTTGTGTTGGGATTTTAGCAATAATCCCAATCACTTTCTTGAGGCAAGAGACATGAAAAACTAGGTGGGTCTTAGAAGAGGGTGGGAGTGCTAGCTTGTATGCCACCTCACCAATGCATAGAATCACTTGGTAAGGGCCATAAATTTGGGACCCAACTTATGACCTCGTTTGTCTTGCAATAACATCTGCTTGTAGGGATGGAGACATAAAAAGATCGAATCACCAATTACAAAGGTACGCTCTGTCTGATGCTGATCCACCTATTGTTTCATGTGATTTTGTGCCAATGCTAGATTGGCCTTAAGGATCTAGGAAATTTCTTCATGCTTGGCCAGAGTACTGTCAATTGCTACAACCTTGGAAGAACTTGGAATATAAGTAACCAATGAAGGTGGGGGAGTACCATAGAGGGCCTCATAGGGTGTTATCTTGGAAGCACTATGATAAGTGGTATTATACTACGGTCACAACATGGAAGATCTTCCAAATACCCAAGAAATTCAATCTTAAATGGCTAGATCAGTTCCAAAGCCAAAATCCCACCCAGAATCCAACACAAACTGTTACCGATGAAGGGGCTGAAACAACTTTGACTCAACCAAGTCTTTACCAAGGTCCATATGTACAGGCTTTTCCCAGTCAACAGATGGGGTGAATGAAAAAAAGATTCCCTCAAATAACTATCGCTATGCCACTGCCAAAACTAATTCTAGGTTGTAATGAAGTGAAGCTTAGCAATTGCTTACTGGTAATCTTCCCAGCAGCTCTAAGAGTTCAAACTTCAATGATCTGAATAAAAATAGCCAAGTGTGGATGTTTCAGTTGTCTGGTTATTCCATTCTTTTTGCAAAATCTGGTAGATGGTTCTCTCAACATTTGTTTTCAGACTATTGATCTGACTAGATCTGTGGAACTTTACTATATTTAAGCTCATATCTGAGTCATTTTGTTCCCATGTATTCATGTTCCTCTCTTTCAGACTGGAAATTTAGAATCCATCTTTCTCAGGTTTCTAGTAAATATTATGTATAGGCTTTATCTTTTTGTTTGCTATTATTTATCTGAGTTAGACAATTGTTTTCAGTCTCTAAATTATCATGCAGATCCTTCTCTGTTTTATATTTCCTTCCTTTTTAGTTTTTATAACATCAATATTATCTTTCATGCTTATCAAATAAAAGAGAGGAGAGGTCAATATTAATAATATTAAGACACGAGATAGTGTAACGGCAAGATAGAAAATGCTACACCATAAACATGAAGACAATCGTCCTTTCTAATACATGGCTTTCAAGATGTTTGCAAGCAGACAGTTGTAGGAAAGATATGTGAAAATAATAAATATGGACATATCCTTGAACAGTTTGAAGGAGAACTAAATTGCATTAATAATATTGGAGAAAGATAAGACAGCTTTATAAGAAGTTCCATCAATCAGTCAACAATTGTTGAGCAGACTTCAATTAATTGACCCACCTTTTGAAATTGTTTGACCCCTTCAAAAGTTTGACTTAAATTTATATTTTTGCAAAAAGAATTAGAGAGCTTTGTCCATGAAAAGGTTTAGAGTGCTATTACCAGGGAAGCATAAACCACAAAATGAGGCATAAATTAATGAAGTTGCCTTACAGGTTGCAATTGAGTTCAATATGAAAATAGTTCCAATCTTTCATATTAATTCTTAAAATTTCTTCTTGCTAGCTTATGTGTGAATGATCAGCATAGCCATACAAATAATTTTGGTTTTAGCAAATAAGCTTTGAAATAGGAAAATTAAGGTATGTTAGTGGAATGGGTGAGTAAATCACCAGGTACCCCTACAAAACTTTGCTTGGAGTTACATTGATAGTTTTAGGTTAGGTTATTCTTGTCATGTTATAAAATTATAAATGTCAACTAAGTTCTTCTCTAGTCGAGTTGCAAAGATGTCCAATCATGTTTTAGTGCATAGTTTGCAAACTTAGACTTGGCAAAGCAAAAATTTTGATTCGGGAAAGCTCGACAACTTAAAAATACTTAAATTTTTGTAAAAAACATTATTTTTTGAAAAAAATCATAAAATTTATGCAAAATACAGCTACAAAATGTATCAAATGAGTTTGGCAAGGGTCAAGGGCAGCACCACCTGTGGGGGTTTGGGGGCAACACCCCTTCTGGGATCTGGGGGCAGCACCCCTGGTGCGTTCCTTGTCACAATATAGGGTGGGGTTGAGGGGTGGAGCCCCAGCCACCAAGCTCAAATGAAGACCTTCAAAACCACACAAACCTTCATGGCGCACAACATTTTCATAATTATTTAAAAGGCAAAAAAATGCTTATAAAGCCACCAATCTGCATTTTTTCACATTTTTTCCGAGTTTTTCTCATGTTTTGGATGTGATTCAAGGGCTCAGACTCATTGATTACCTAGTGAGTACTTGCCTAAAAAATTGTCAGAATTTGTGAAAAACCCGTCACCTGCAAACTCACGAGTTTACTCCGGAAATGCTTGTTATTGTTTTTTTTTGCGAGTACTTGGTGACTCGCCGAGTACTCACAAAGTCTGTGAACTATGGTTCAGTGTTTCAACTAACAACTCTTGCAGATTGTTTGAGGTTGCACTATGCCAAGTGAAAGATGAATAATTTCTTACTAACAGAGTCTCAGGTAGTGCAGAGAAAGAGAAGGAAATGTCAAAGGCTTGGGCCTAAAATTACCAAGGGTCAAAAGGTGGTGAAGGCAAGTGAAAGTTCCACCAATAGAAAGGAGTTAAGTGAAGATTATGGGACATAGCACAACTTTGCCTTGTCAAAGCTAGTCCAAATTTTCGACAAAGGTGGTACAAGTGTTGCAAAAGTGTACCAAGGAGGAAATGCATCAAACTTAAGAGAAAGTTGCACTTTATTGATGGCAATGCTAGTCTAAAACTTCGATCAAGGTAGCAATGGCACAACAAAAGTGAACCATTCACTTTCAGGCAAATTGCCACTTAAGTGGCACACAATTAGAAGGGTTAAACCAGTCTAAAGTTTCAACAAAGGTGGAAAACTAAGTCTACAACCATGCCAAGGTTGGTAGAGATGAGCAAACTCCGACAAAGAAATAACTTAAGTCAAAATATTATTCATGTTGTACTTTTTCAATGGCATAGCTAGGAGAAAAATGCAACAAGAGTGGCAAATGAATGAGGAAACGTGACTAGTAGAGACAACTTAAAAAAATAAAAGAAAATTGCACTTTTTGATTGGCAATGCTAACACAAAAGCACAAATCAAAGTGGCAAGCGTATTGAAAAACCAAACCATTACTTAAGAGAGCATGAATTGAAGTTTAAGTGTTGCACTTTTCAAGTGGCAAAGCCACAAAGAAGACGTGATGAGTGGTAGATGAGTGAAGAAAGCATGAAAAAGGTGGCGAAGATAGTCTAAAAATGTGACTCAAGTAAAAGCTAGATAAAACATCAAAATTTTGCACCTTTTGAGTGGCATTGCCACATGAAAGCTTTGGCAATGAGAAAAAAAGATAACTTAAGTGTCATTTTGAGGTGGCAACACCACATGAAAAGTCCGCCTTGCTTCTTAAATCAGCAATTTCAGATTTTCAACACCAAGTCAAGTGTTTTAAAACAAAAATCAACAAATCATAGTTATACCTTATGTCACAAGGTTCATGTTCATGTTCGAGTTTGACAGATAAAATTCGGATTAAGTTCGACAAGGAAAAAATAAAAAAGAATTCACGATTAAATTCACCTAATATAAATTTGAATTTAAAAAGAAATTATAAGTAATAAATCCACAAAATTGTCAAATTAGTTTAACATTGCTAAATAGGTTTGAAATCTTTATAAAAAGATGCCACATTAATAATTTAAAAATCTTTTTTTTTGATCGGTGACTTGCAGTTAGGGGACCGCACCCATAACATTTAACCAAAAGAAACGAAAAAGTGCATCAGACCCTTGAAAAAAAGGGGTGCATTACATTATCCAACAAGATCCACATGGATCTCATTAAAGAAAAAATCTAAGTATTAACATTACTTTTAGTATGAGAACGTAACTGCATGTTGTGGGGAGCCAAGTCTTTTTTCTTTTTTCTTTACACTACTGTCCAGTTTTCATTTGAATCCTCACTATCCAAGGTCTCAGCATTAGTAGCTGAGGTATTAACAATTCTGCCCTCTTGAGCCTGTGATTAATTGTTTGTCACATCTGGAACCTCCATTGGAGATGACAGTCCTTCTTTAGGTTTAGAGTCCGATGTTTTTGAGGCTTTAATGCTTTCCATCCTAGGGGAGGATGATCCTTCCATTGCAACAAGGAGGGGTTGTGATCCAACATAAACTTTTTGACTTCCAATCTCAAGAGTCCTCAGCTTTGGAGGGGATTCAACTTTTTTCTCATGGGGAGACATGGATTCCTCTTTTTCCATAGAGTAGTGATGGAAGGACACATCTTTCCACCATGTGGCCTGGCCATCTAATTGGCGTTTGGAGAAATTTGCAGCAATGTGACTAGTATTGAAACACCCGCGACAGCGGAAAGGCAACCCCTCATAATCCAGAGTTTGAACCCAGTTGCGATTTGCAATTTTTAGAGTAATATCTACGAGGAGATTTTTAGAGGTATCTAGATCAACCAGAATGCAGGCAAAAGTGGTGTGAAGAAAATTAGAGGAGCCTTCATCTACATCCAGAAACTTCCCTATTTTATTGCCAATTACTTCAAAACATGAATCAAACCAGAATTGCAGCGGTAGGTTTGGGAGTCACACCCATATGAGCATCTTAGTGAAAGACTTGGAGGTAGGGTCAAAATTTGGGTGCCATGGTTTAAGCATGATCATGTGCTGATCGCAATCCCAAAGGTAATCACACAGAATGGTATTCTGATCCTGAACATTGTCAAAAACTACAATGAAAAATCCACGAGCACAGGGATAAATTTGAACATCACCTTTCAAAATGGGACGCCAAGTATCTGAGATCCATTTGTGTAGATTGGAGAGACTTGGCCATAGCCTAATAAATCTGCCGATTAAACTTTTTGGTGAAAAAGATTCATTTTCAGTCACTTCTCTTATAATATCCTCTCCAAAATCAACGACAGGGGATTCATTGGCACATTTGAGTGGCTTAACTTTCTGGGGAGCCACATCCAGGTTTGCCTTGTGTTGCGGGCCTAACCACGCCTGAACGCCATTTATTTGTTTGCCCTGCGCCTGAGAGTTTGCATTTACCCTAGCTGTGCCAAACTCCACCGAAACACCTCTGCATTGGGGAGAAGGGGGGGTCTGTGTCTAAATCTGGACACCTAAAATCTTGCTTCGACTCCATGCGCCAACCATACCTCCCAGCGTATTGTCCACCAAATCTGCGTGGATCGGGCCACCATTTGGGCTCTTTGGTAGAAACAGGAGCCAACATTTTGGCAGTTAAGGCATTGAAAACCCTAGCTTCGGAGCTTTTAGTAGCGAGCTCATGATTGGAAATTTTTCTTATATGTGGCAACTAATTTAAAAATCTAATTTAAATATTTAAAATATATTAAATTAAAATTATTACAAATTTAAATATAATTATTAAAATAAAATAATATTATATTAAATTTAAATACATTATAATAAATTTTAAAAATTTATAATATAATATAAATGTCTAAAAATTTAATTTAAATATTTTAAAATATTAAACTTTAATGTATTGAATTAAAAAATAAATTTTTAATTATAATATATTTAATATATAAAATTTAACATATTGAATAAAAAAAAAAATAAAAAAATAAAAATAATAATCGTGTGAGACTGAGTCATAGATTAAATTTAATTATAATATGTTAAATTCTATAGAAATAAAAACAAAAAACAAAATAAAACCTAACCTAAAATGCAAACAATGTTTTTAAACAAAAAAACTAAAAAGAGGACCATGGCCTAATTGAAACTCTGCTGCCCACAACTCTTCTTTTGTTGAGCCCAGAACTTGTGCCCTCAGGCCTCTCTAATCCAAACACACCTCTCTGAGCTCTTTGATTAGTGAACAGCTGTTGCAATCATAGCCTCACAGGTCCAGACTCCATTGTTTGACTGAATCAAGGGTTTTCTCTGTCACCATAGCATCAAGCTGAAAGCTCAACGAGATTGGTCCTGAAATGTGTGCATCACGTTTGTAGAGAGCTGCCACCGTCACCGACTCACTAGTGTAGCCAACACACCATTTTTTAACTTGTGCCAATGTCACTCATAGTCGAAGCATTCACAAGCGTGCATTGAAGCTTGCAATGTGCTTTTACATGTTAGTATATATTTTATAGAAAAATAAAAAACCCTAATTAAAAACATTATTTTAAAATATATTTTAACTAAAAAATCCCGAGCCCTATTCCGTACAAATTTTAGGGTGAATTAGAATGATTTCTTTAGTTTTTCTTGGAGTTTGCCAAATTTTAAACTTCATACATAAAAATTGGCAAACCCTATGACATAGGTTATACCTTATCACCAGGCAGCCTATCTTAAGAAGAAAGCAGAGGTTTAAAGTAGGAAGAACCTATTTGAGACAATTTGAGTGATTTATTTCCTCTTTGTGATGGATAGAGATAGGGTTGCTTTAAAGCGGGGCTGATTGAGATAATTTTATTATTATTTAATCCCTAGAAGTTGCCTCTAATGAGCTTATAAATAAGTGTCATAAGCACATAATCTGAAATGAGAGTTGATGCCAAATTTATGCTATATAAATTGTCATTCAAGCTATAAAGTCAAGTCTTTGTGTTTTGTTTATTGAATGAATGTGTGTAAGTTGATGTTAACAAACACTTATGTTGAGGTCATTGATCTTGTGTATGCTATTCTGAAGAATGAAATTGAATTGAGTAACTTTGTCAAGCATTGCATTGATGCTTGTTATTCATTAAAAGTAGTAGCTTTGTGTATTCCTTTAGCAATTTATTTTCTGGAATCATGTGATGTTTGCCCATTTAATCATTTCCTATTGATGTAGAATATTGGACCTTGGTCTTTGATTTAGCCAATAGTTGGCATTTGTTGGTGTTATCCTATCAAATCTTTGTTTATAGCTGAATACTAACCTCTGTTTTAGCCAGTAGAAAGTTGTGATTGTTCGTGCTTGAATTGTTTATCCTCCTTTGATTTGAAAATCTCACTGCAGGCCTTTACTATTGATAGTCTGGTGCTTGCATCCAGGGCAAAAACATAGTCAATCAGATATTTACATTTAATGCAAGCCCTCCATGAAATCGTGTATAGTGTGCATACTTGTAAATTCTGTTAGTTTTAAGTTTAGTTAGATCTTAGGGAGCTTACCCCTTTTGAAGAGTGGTTCTACTGTACACACTATTTTGGTTTAAGTTGTCCTAAAAAGGACAAATTAAAACGCTAACACACTCGAGAAGAAAAGTTGGGATTCAAGGTACTTTGTTGGATGAATGGCAAATTGTCCTGTTCCTCTTTTGAGGGGAGGGGACTAAGCTGACTATGACTAGCTCAAGAGAATTACCGAGGTGGACAGTACAATAATCTCCTTAGTGGTTAGGGAGAAAAATTATCATCCAAACAAATCATACTCTATGAAGGATCAAGATTAGCTTAGAAGGCACTGTAAAATGTGCTAACTTCAATTGTTACATGTAACCATCTTTGGGCCATATACAGCCATCGTCAAATTACTTGTAGCCACCTAGGAAGGTTTACACTTGAGTTGACTGAAATCATTAAAGGTGGCATGGCATCCAAGGTAAAGTGCGAATAAAGTAATACTAGAATAGTGAAAACCCCTTAGGATTCATTTATTCATTTATCATCAATGATTGGACTCCTCAATCTGATGCACTAGGATAAATGTTTGATGCAATCTTTTGCATTTTACAGGGGTAGGTTTGCATTTATTACATGAATCTCCACCAAAATTTAGGCCCAAGATCTGCAATCAAAAGGTGACACAAATTCACTGGTCTTTTTGGGAGACTAGTACTCATAATTTTTTATAGGAACATTTTACACCTATATAGTATGATAATGAAATCTAAGGAAAGCTGCTGAATGTGCAATGGATATGTTGGTTTCATCTTTATCTGTATTCCTTTTTAGTAGGACTTTGTATTCATATATTGGAGTGTGTGATATTGATATCTATCAGGGTTAAAACAGATCCATGAGCTCTATAAATTATCCAAGAGGTTGAAAAAGACCTTGGGGCTGAGGTATCAGAGTTACATAAGGATAATCAGTTTTCTGGGTTTCTGTTGTTATTCATATTCTGTGGAAGTGGAGTCTAGAAAAAGAGGATCAGTAAAACTAAGCATAATTTTTGAATATAATGGGAGGTTTGGATACTGGGGATAAAAGTGTCTTCTGCTAGTCTGTGCCAGCAATTTATGATAGATTTCATATGTCATCTGTGTATTGGCTTGTTTCTTGTGAGAGGTAATTCTGCTGGTGTTTGTATAGGTAGAATTAGAAATTCGCCAAACTAAACTCTTCTTTACATGGTATGGTATGCTTCCTTGTTGAAGATTAGTAATGGTTATGGAAAGTATCTAGGATTTCTGTTTGGAGGCATACCATGTGCCATATAGTGTTAAGTAGGAAAAACTGTTTCATTATGGGGTTGCAGATCTTAATTCAGAACAATTTGTGTTTTCTATTTGCTGTTTACTGGGTAAAGATAATATTATAAATTTATAATTATTAATTTGAGTACATTAAATGTGATTATGAAAGGAAAATTTTAATTTTATTTTGACATGAAGGGGTACACAAGCCTTCTCATGTCTCTGTCGATTAATTCATACTATAAAATGTTTGTTATTTTTAATGCAGATCCGGCAGATAGTTGATTCGGACTTGTATTGGTTTTCAATTCCTAATGTTGGAACTGTTCTAAAGAGCCTCAGTCAGGTATGTGCTACAGTGCTACTTTCCCTCTCTTGCACCTATAAATGGCATATAATGTAATCACCAGAAATTGTGGGTACAGGGACAGGGATAGGGATGCGGTCCACATTCCTATAAGGGAGTTGCCTTATAACTATGCATATGATGCTGAAGCAGAAAACAGCCAACTTCTGAAAAAGGATCCTTAACATTTCTCATCTTTTCTTGTTAGCATGACTAATTCTAGAATTGTAATTATTTCAGGGTCGAAAAGAGCTCCTCAGTTTTTTAAATCGAAGGAGATACAAAGAAATGTTGTTATCGGCTTTGGAGAAACGACGTTTGCGACTCTCAAAGCTTGACATGAGATTTCATCTCCGAGATCTGATAGGCTCTGGCCACCTCAAAATTATTGAAACTCCTGCTGGATCACTTGTTCGTGTTGCCAAAGAATGAGGTGCAGATGAATTAGTCTTGTCTCATCGTTGATGTAGCACACACAGCTGGTCTTGATATTTGTTACTATTCATATATTTCTATGACAAACGTTTTGGTTATTTGCATTCATGAAGGAACCAGATACAGGAAATCATGATACATTGCAGTCTTTCTTATTAATTTATCAGTACATGTCTATTTGTCAGCAAGATTGAAAAGCATCACACTCAGATCTGTCAGGCAGTCGGGGTTTCTGAATTTATCTTTCTTTGATGGATATTGTGGTTCATGAGAACGGACTTCATCTGCTCTACTCAAAGGGTTTATTTTTTTCCCCTAAACAAATTAGGGGTCCACTAAGAGGAGAAATTGAAGCTTTTATACACTAAATGTTTTAGTTTGATTTCCTTGACTAAGAGAATGCAAATGCATATTTCGTTTAGATATTGATTGTGCCTGTACTTAGTCGTAATTATTTTTCATGTCCATTTTCTCCATCTTTTTTAAGCAATTGATTTTGCATTGAATACTGTCTTCTACTTGCTAGTCTTCTTGTTTTAAACTTTCACCCTGACTTATAGAGACAACAGTTGAAATACATTTAATGACTAATATCATATTAATAAAAAAATCCGATGATGAATTCTGCTTTGTGCAGAGCTATTACCACCACTTCTATTGGATTCTCTTCTCTAGTTGCTGACCTCTTTTAAGACCATCGACATCATCTCCCATGATTTATTTGGAAAATCCATATGGTTGCTTCAGTGGATGCCATGCCTTTTATGAAAATCTGTGGCAATGCTTCTTCTGACCATTCTTTGGGGCTGGGGTTATGCTTAAGGATTATTTCCTTGGATTTTGCCTACCGGTTCTTAGTTTTAAGGATAATGACATTGTGACATGTCTCCTATGTATCTCTTAGGTTTTATAAATAGTCACATTCATAGTCGCATTCCATTTACAAGGCAAGCCGAGAGTGTACATGGAATCAAATTACTTAACACAGGAAAACCCGGCAAATTAAAAAACAGTACAATATTTAGAAAAAATTGGAAAAAAAATTGCTATTGTTATTTGATGCTGTATAGAAAGAGAAACCAGCATGAAATAAATAAAGAATTTGTTTAATGTTGCTTATTACTCTCAAATTCTTGATTATTATCAAATTCTTCAATCAGTACTCATTGCAACTTAAGTCTTTAAGAGTACTAAATAGAACTTGAAAACACAATTAGCCTATGAGGCTCCTAAACTACACAATGTGAAGTTGATGCCCTGTATTCCTGTTCTCCTACCTATGATTGTGGTCACAATCATCAAATATCTCATTCAAAATGGCCAAATCCTCTTTCATCAAATGATGGCTCCTCATTGTTTGTTATCCATTCTAAAAACTTGTGAAAAGACACAAAGAAATGTGGAGAGGTTGAAAACTAGCAATGTGGGAGGCGTGCACTAATTTTATGATGATTTGTGAAGGATTCAGTTTTTGTACTTAATGGCATGTTTTTGGGACAAGGATAGACTATTGAGTGCTGAAAAATGTATCGGATGGTATGGGACATCAAAATGCAGGTTTTGGCAAGAAAGAGTAGATCGTAAACTAATTATTTTGCCTACTTTGGCAAAATTGTTGGCTGCAGTAGGCAATGGAAGCATAAATGTTGTGGCAAGAATTGAATTTCCTCTATCAAAAGTGGCAAAATCATCATGATACTCTATGCATGTCCAATGGTGTTCCAGTTTGTAGTTTTTCCTCTTATTGGCATGTTTTCTCAGTCTCTTCAGGCTCTTAAATGCAATGTAAATTGATTTATAGTCCCAGTGGGATATGTATGGATCATTCTTAGTTGCTTATATTCATTCTTTCGCAAGCTCTACTTTTCAAACCTATTGCCAAATTGAAGTGCATAAGTGAGTGTTTGCTCACCTTTTAGTTGGAGTTTTACTTGAAGTGGGTTTCTTAAGACTATACATGTCTCTTTTATGGGTCTCTCTTTATGATTAATTTCCTTGCACATTAGATACTTGACAATTTCTGTCATGAATTCTCTCTAAAATTAATATATAAATTCATAAGTTGATGACTACATGTGTGGAATATCCACTCTAGTTTGCATATCAAGTGGTTTCATTCCTTTTGGGAGGTGGTTTGTTGTGAGTGTTTTTTAGGTTCATGTCCACAACTTGGTTGAGTGGAAAAGAGATTTTACATTTTCGAAGAGACTTTGAATCTTGTAGGTGGAGAAGTGAGTTAAGAAGCATGTCATAGGAAGAGGAATACATGGATGTTGATGTCAAGTTCTCTAAGATGGAGAATGCCATATCAAGCCTATCTCATCAATGGAGACCATGGAAGGCCTAATAGAGATTCTCATGAAGAATGGGAATATTAAAAGGGTGATAAGAGTCTACCAACTAAACCTCAATTCGAAGTAGAAGCTAAAATTGAGATTCCACCATTCGAAGGTGATGTGGATGTGAAGAAGCTTGACCATTGGTTGGCCCATTTGGAGGTATACTTTAGCATGCATTCTCTTACCCGAGAACAAAAGATTTTCTTTGCTAGATTAAGAATCACAAGGCATGCTCTAACTTGGTTTGAGAATATCTTGTATTCAAAGACAGTAAGGAAACAAGCTCTTATAAGTTCTTGGGAACAATTTAAAAAGTTAATTAAGAAACAATTTTATCCAATTTGTCATAAAAAGGAAAAAATATATGGAATGACAATTCTTAAAACAAAAAGATGGTCAAAGTATACAAGATTAAACTAGTGAATTCTATAGAAAAGTTGTTCAAATAGAAAAGGATGTACAAAATGAAGTCTAATAAAATAAATGAGAGGTCTTCATAGCCATCTTTGTAGACTAGTTTTTATTTCCAAGCTAAATGACATATATGAAGCCTATGTCCATGCTCATTACCTTGAGCTAGATAGTCTACCATCCTCTTCTAAGGATTAGGGAGACAAATTCAAGGACAAGAAGGTACATTCCACTACTACCAAAAAAAGTTGTGCTTCATTGTGACCATTGTGGTAAGGATGGTCACAATAAAGCATCTTTTTGTTGGAAGTTACATTTGGAAAAGAAAACTCATAAGTTAGGTAAGAAGGGTAAAAAGAATTATAATATTTCCATTTGAAAGGGTAAAGAACCCAAGATAATTGATTACACTTTGGAAGTGGAGTATAAACATTCTTACACAACTAGGAAAGTTGGTTTGCTAGTAAAAGAAGCATTGTTTAACATCAAGAATCATGTTAATAGTATTAAGGTTGATGCATTGTTTGATTCATGTTTTCAAACTAACTTGATTGCTCAAGATTTGGTTGATAAATTTGACCTTATAGGTTGTGTTAGGTCAAAGGTGATGTTATATTAATTAGTGAAGAGTGCAAGTTAAGGTTTTTAGTTGGTTGTAATTTTGTTGATGAAAAATAGTAGATGTCGCTCCTTTAGATGTGTGATGTTGTTTTAGGTAGTTCATGCATGTATGACGAGAATGTAGTGTTTTATAAGAGGGCAAATAACTACCGCATCATTAAACGTGGAAAATATTTTATGTTGTTTGCTTACCATGGTAATAGAGTAGCCTACATAGGACTTGAATCTTCATGGGAACATGAGTGGCATCACAAGAGTTTTTCCTTTGAGAAAAACCAATGTTGAACAAGTTCCCCTATGAAGCAACACACTTACATCACACAAACAGTTGGAGATAGAGGTGTACCAAGTTTTGGCTTATATTTGTTTTGTGATACAAGGCAAGGTGGTATATGTGTCTCTGAGCTTTTGGGGACCAAAAGCCTCCGTATTGGGGAGTTGTGATTCATAAACTAGTAATTGGACCCATAAATCTGATGGGCACATTGATAATCTTTTACAACCAAGTAACACACAAAGATTTGGCCTACTTGCAAGGCACCTACAAAGGAAATCCCATATACACCCCTTACACAAAATAAAAGAACAAAAATAAAAATCACCTAATTATGTACCTCAAAAATTTCAAAAACCTCTATTGAAGCAGACGGAGCGCTCTGATGATTGCGAGCGTACCTTGAGACTGGCCTATAGTTTCTTACGTAGTTTCGGTGGGGGAGGCTTGGCCCTCCCCCGCTCAGGTTTGCTTATCTCTGTACTTCCATTAAATGTGCAGTCTCTGCCCTCCAAGTGATACCAGTTTTGTACGCTCTCTCTGTTTTTGTGTTGCTTCTGGTTTTATGTCCACGGCCTCTGAAGTGCTTTGGTGTGAGTGCCTTCTTAATGGAGGGGGTACGGACCCCCCTCGCCTTCTAGATCCATCCCAGATAATAGGGGAGAGGAGCCAGTAGTTGAACGGGGTCCTATTGTTGTTATAGTAGTTGTGGTTATATATACTAATATTAAAACAAATAAATGCTATATCATGTTAATATTCATTCCAAATATTAATTAAAATATTACCAATTATGTGACTTATGGGTCCTTTAATTGAACACTTGAGAACTTGTCATCCTCAAGTAAAAAAACCATAAATACATATATTGTTAAATATTTTGTAATATGTTTTGTTCTTTATAATACATTATATCTATCCACTATGTGTGTATCAATTTTAAAATAAAGTTACTTGCATTAATATTTAAGAGTGTGTGACAAAAAAATGTATCCATTACATATCACATTTAAAACTAAAATATGTAAGTACTAAATCTCATGTGCACAAATATTGTTACAAAGTGGTAGAAGTAAAGATTTAATTTGTACTCGTCAACAAATCATTTTGAACAAGTTAACCAATTTTTTTATTCCATTGCAGTCAAATAGTGTACAACTACTGGAGTACTTATCAACTACTAGAGTACTTATCCAGCCTATATTTGATGTCCTCTATATTTAAAAATCAACATTTCATTCTAACTTCTAAATCCAGTTTGCTCACAACTGGTGCATTTATGTCATTTTTTTGAACTCTCATCCACCATTGTACCTGCAATATTAAAAACACATGTAAGGCTCACCATAAATTTATAAATTTTAATATAAACAAACAAATAAAATCTTCAAAAATTCAAATGAAATACACCCAATCAACCAATCAATATTGAATAAACACAGCTCAATCCATACCAACCAACAACAACCAATAGGATGAAAGTCCATGGATCAAGCAAATTTAAAAAAGTTAAATCCATTGTAAAAAGAAGTCACTTTCACCGAATTTGTTCAAAATAGTAGTGAATGTTCAGAAGTTGCAAGTCTACTTATCTGCTCTGATCAACATCAAGTTATTTGCTCTGATCAACATCAAGTCTACTATCTGCTCTTATCAACATATTCAACAACTTAATCAATCAATATATCCAGGTACGTTATCTTTGTCTAAATATTTCTGCATAAGTTTGTTTGAATCCAAATATTTCTACCTATAATATCTTGCAGTGTTGGGCTTGCATTGGCCCAATATTCTCAAATTGTTTTAGATGTTCCAACACTACCACTTCTGAGTGCATTCTTAGCATGTCAAAATTGTAATTGAAGATTAATTTTGAGCTGAATAAGTGTATGGCATATGTTTCAAATTGTTTTATTTCTATTACAGATTTTGTTTCTTTCTTACATTTTTTGATAGATGTCAACTTATTGCTCATTTTTGTATATTATTTTAAGGTGGTTTTGGGTTTTGGGTTTTCCTGTATTATTCAAAAGAAATTTCTCAAATGAAATAACCATGCATTATAGAATAATGCAATGAAGATTAGTGCAATGACAAAGATATAAAGGTGGTTAAGCCAATCATATGAAGTTATGAACCTAAAAATAGGGTGAATTAGGAAGGGCTTTTCAATTAGATTGCTTTAACTTTTTAGCTACTTATTTTTGTGGGATATATTAAAAATCAGTCAGGGAATTAAGAGTAGTTGGTAAAGCATTCTCATCATATTGAACTATGGTCTGAGGTCTCTATAATTGAAAGAATGCATATTTTATTGTAAAGTGAGACACCAATTTAATGTATGAAATTGCATAAGGAAATCTTACAGTATGGAAAACTCACAGGAGATTGTATTTCAATCCTAGTCCATTAACAACCCCTATAGCTCATTTAAATCCATTTTCCATGGAGGCACTACAGTAACAAAAAAATTCCCAATACGTGTCACAAGGGAGCTTGTGTTCATATTCATCTACGACACATGAAGCTTTTTCAGTTTTATAAAATTTCCAGACCATTTCAGTTTTTTGTTAAATCAAGTGAGACACCAATTTAATGTATGAAATCGCATAAGGAAATCTTATAGTATGGAAAACTCACAACAAAAAAATTCCCAATACGTGTCACAAGGGAGCTTGTGTTTATATTCATCTACGACACATGAAGCTTTTTCAGTTTTATAAAATTTCTGGACCATTTCAGTTTTCTGTTAAATCAAGTGAGACACCAATTTAATGTATGAAATCGCATAAGGAAATCTTATAGTATGGAAAACTCACAACAAAAAAATTCCCAATACGTGTCACAAGGGAGCTTGTGTTCATATTCATCTACGACACATGAAGCTTTTTCAGTTTTATAAAATTTCCAGACCATTTCAGTTTTATAAAATTTCTCTGTTAAATATATGCAACTGTTAGATGCTTTTTTCAGTTTTATAAAATTTCTTTGTTAAATATATGCAACTGTTAGATGTTTAAAATTTCTCTATTAAATATATGAACTGTTAGATGTTTTATTCAGTTTTATAAATTTTCTCTGTTAAATATATGCAACTGTTAGATGTTTTATTCTGAATGTCTTTTACTCATCAATGCCATAAATAGTTTTGTTGGTAAATTTTTCTAGTAACCCCTTGCAAACTGAGCTGTGGGGAATCAAACATGGGGCATTTAAAACTCATAAATAACAATCATACCAGTTGCTGTTAACCCAAAAGATCATTCTTTGAAACAGTGACAAGGTTCAAACTTTTGAGAGGTTTCCTTTCATATATATTTATAAGTATAAGTCTTATACTCTTCAACAATAAACTAACAAGTTTAGAATAATTACAATAACATGTTTCCTTCAATAAACTAACAAGTTTAGAATAATTACAATAACATGTTTCCTTTCATGTGATTTTGGTAATAATTGTATATGTAATTTTAGTATCAATGTTTTCCATCATTTTTTATTATGATCTTCATTAAGAAGAACATGAAAATGATAAGATTGTCGGCTTTGCCCAATAAATAGATAGACTAGTTATAGGTAAAGTCTGCAATCTTATCACTTTCTTTCTTTTTCTAATGATAAACCCAAAAGTTAATATACATATCACATACAAAAAGACTGCTATGACAGTATGAATAGCATTCAACATACAACAAGAACTAGCTACGTATACACTTTATACATAGATAAACTGACATCTGATACAGATTTTAACTTCTTATCAAACCCTTTTGATTTAGTTGCTGAAATAGAAGCTGGATTCACTGAGATGAAGCCACATTCCTCTTTGATCTGAAACTTCCCATGGAACTATCATTTCCATCTACCTTGCATTTGTAGATGGAGCGGTCCCGAAAGGAGATGGTAAATCCATGGTAAAGTAAACCAATCATAATAATAGCATTTGAGTAGAAGAGATTACAAGAGTCAGCTTTCTGTCAGAACACACACAGGCTGCACATTTATGCATCTGTTGTAGTTAATTTTTTACTCCCACTATTTTCTTTTAGATATATTTTATTTATCTATTTTATTCATACATATGCATTTCAATTGATTCTTACAGATATATTTAATTTATCTGTTTTACTCATACAATCTAATTTTAGATTGACTACAAAGTCCTCACATTTCACCATGAAACATTCCAAGAAGAATCGAGTTCAGAGAGCAAGGCCTTTGCCCAAGCAAAAAAGAGGGGCGATGCTTCATTGCAATCTTGAAAATGAGGGCACTACAGATCGACCAACTGAGATACCAGATTTGGAGGTGACTGGAGTTTCTACTACCTCTAAGAATGTTTCCATTAACAAAATGTGGACACAGTCAGACATGGACAATGCAATCAAAGATGTTGAGGATAATGAGTACTCAATCCGAGCTGCTGCCAAGAAGTGGGGTATTCCTACAACAACCCTTTCATATTGGTTGCAAGGCCTCACAACTACAACAAAGAGAGGGCCACCCACCATATTATCTAATGAAGAAGAACTGGAGATTGTGCAATGGTGTCAAGACATGGCAGATCTAGGATATGGTCTTGAAATCATATAGTTGAAAACACAAGTTGCACATATTTTGTGAGACTAGGCCAAATCCTTTTAAGAATGGCCTCCCTGGGAAATCATGGTGGACAGGTTTGAAAGAAGGCATCCTGAATTGGCCCTAAGAACTGCAGAAGGCATAGATAGAGATAGAGCTACCATGCTTCGACCTTCCATTGTAGCTGCATTTTATGAAAACCTGGGTAAAATTTATAAGGAAAACCAATATGGGCCACACCAAATATGGAATTGTGATGAGATCGGTGTTCAAGCTGGGAGAAATTGTGGTATGAGGATAATAGCCAAAAAAGGTGCAAGAAGTGTGCCATATATTATGTCAAAAAGCAGAGAATGGATCACAATATTGTGTTGTGTTAATGCTGCAGGTCAAAGCATCCCTGGATTCTACCTTTTCAAAGGTCAAAGGCAATTGAAAAATTACATCGCAGGTTGTGAGCCAGGGGCTTGTATGGCAGCCCAGCCTAATGCATGGATGACCAAAGAACTATTCCTTAATTGGTTACATCATTTTGCAAGATCTGTACCTGGTGGAGTTTCACCTACCAAGAGACATTTGCTCATCTTTGATGGCCATGGTAGCCATGTGGCACTTCCCACAATTCAAGAGGCACAAATGTTAGGAATTGATTTGCTTACATTGCCAGCTCACACAAGTCACAAGCTCCAACCCTTGGATGTAAGTGTGTTTTCTCCTTTCAAAAACTACTTTAAAAGTGAGAGGTCAGAGTGGATGGCAAAGCATCATAAATTAGAAATTAATAGATCTGAGTTAGCCCATCTATGTAGCAAAGCATTCAAAAAGGCCCTCACAACAGAAAACATCAAGGCAGGATTTAAAAGAACTGGTATTTGGCCACTTAACCCAACAGCACTTACTAATGACATGAATCCAAGCAGAGCATTTGATGTTGGTGATGAAAATGAAGCAATTGCAATTGAAAGTATTCTAAGATTTGCAGGAATTGCTGAGTCTAATATTCAAGAGAGTGCAGAAAGATTTCAAGAAGAAAATGCTGTAATTGAGGCACAACTACAACAGGATCCTTCTATTGGTGAAGAATTACATCATGACTCTACTACTCAATCACATGAAGATACAATAGGTTTAAGTATTCCTACTCAGATAAGTATACCAGAATACGTGATGGAAGGTGCCAGAAACCTTGGTGTCAACCTTGACTTTGATAATGAAGATGTAGGACTCTCAATGCCATCCCCTCCTCCATCTCTTACAAACAACAGAATAATTCATTACTATGCAACAACTGAAGAGTCTAGTGTAGAAGATGAAAGAATTTCACAAGGAGAAAATGACATGATGGTAGAAGAAAACATTACAGATCAATATTGTAGCCAACCAGAAGGCAACCAAATGCAATTGTTATCATCTTTTCTGAAGTTGCCAAATGCAAGGGTGAATGAGAAATATTCTCATGACAGTGGTGGTCCAATACGATTGAGCCGACAATCTCAAATACTCACTGGAGATGAGTACATAAAAATATACATGGAGCAAGAAGCACAAAAGAAAGAGATTGCAAATATAAAGGCAAGGAAAAAAGAGCAGGCAGAGGAGAGAAAAGCCAATAGAGCTATTGAGAGGGAGATGAAAGAACAGAAAAAAATTGAGAATGCAATGAAGAAGCAGCAGAAAGAGCAACTAAAGATGATACAAAGGCAAGAGAAAGAGAAGAAAAAGGAACATGTAAAAAGGATGAGGGAGTTTGAAAAGGCAAAGAAGGAGCTTGTCAGACAGAGGCGTTTAAGCAACCCCTTGAATCCTATTCCTGAACATGACATTCTTAGGGACATGATTAACATTTACACCCCTGGTTTTTCATCTGCAGCCAATTATCCAATCAATAATCAGGTTTCTACAAGCCAACTACAAATGCCAATAACACCTACCAAGGAGCATGCAAATGGAGGATTGAGTCCTAGCACAGCAACCACAGTTAATGATGGTAATTGCTCCTTGCTTCCTCCATGGATGGTATAGTGGGAAATCATATGGAATTTGATTTTTTTTTGGAATTTTGAATTTTCTGAAATATATGAAGGAAAAACTAATCGTCAAGTATGACTTGTTCCATGGAAATGGATTTTTTGGAAGGTGGGTACATGATTCATCATGCCATGGTATTTTGTTCAAATCACCTTGTCATCATGATGTAATTTTGTGAACAAATTATGGATTGATCTAATCAAATATAATAGCTATTACAAAGTGTTTGTTGTAATACATGGTTCGATCCAGGTTTCTGATATGACTTATATTTGTTGTAATACACACATACCTATGTATGTATGTACATACATATATACATATGTATTAAGTATGTACATACCTATGTATATATGTATGTACAATTACATACATGGTATACATACATATTTATGTATGTATATTTTTATGTATATACATATAAATTTATGTATATTTATGTGTATATGCATAAAAATAGACATACATATATTTGTTGTAATCTTTATATTTTATACATACATGGTTTGATTGAAGTTTGTATCTTTATATTGTATGACATGACTTGTATTTGTTGTAATACAGACAGACATACATATGTATATATGTATGTACATTTACATATGGTATACATACATATTTATGTATGTATGTACATTTACATATGGTATACATACATATTTATGTATGTATATTTTTATGTATATTTATGTGTATATGCATAAAAACAGACATACATTTATCTGTTGTAATCTTTATATTTTATAAATACATGGTTTGATTGAAGTTTGTATCTTTATATTGTATGACATGACTTGTATTTGTTGTAATACACACACATACAATATGTATATACACATACAATTTGTTGTAATACACATGCATATATATATATATATATATATATATATATATATATATATATATATATATGTTGTGTGTGTGTGTGTGTGAATATATTTTTATGTATATGCATATAAATGGTTTGTATATTTATATGTATTGGCATATAAATATTGACATACATATAATCACATACATACATATACATACAAATACACAATATAATATATGTCTACACATTTGTGTGCCTTTTAACATGATGTTTGAAAAATATAAAACAAAATACAAAATGATAAATATTAAAAAACAAAATATGGTTCATTGCCTTAGTGGGGTCAAAATTGACCTCACCTGAAATCCTTGGTGATTTCATACTCCTTATACACCATTTGCTTTGACCTCAACTTTCCCCTTTCCTTTGAATTATGTTTTCCTACAAAACATTGGAGATAATGTTGATAATTAACACTACATAATAATAGATAATCTTTCAATAAAATACAATTCAATTAACCCACTCCAAGAAATGTATGGGCATTTGTATTCTTATATTTACAAGCATATTGATACATTTGTCTCATCCTAACATTGAAGACTCTCCACTGTGAACAGCACACTCTGTAAATCCTAGAAGGAGACATAAACAGGGACAAATGTCTTTACAGGCAACATGAAATGTTTGAAACTCTAAACAAATTGCATTGTATAATAACCAAATGAGGAATTTTAAACTGCCATAAAATAATTGATGTAGAGCTAAAGACACCCAAAGATACACTTCTTGTTTGGGTCATCAAATGCCGCTATATGAAAAAGGGGTCTGCGGCTATTAAAAGGGGTCTGTGTTGGATGAAATTAAGATATAATATAATGTAATTTTATTTCTACCATATAGATTTTATTATCTCATCTCTAACCTCAAACTATAAATCTCATTATGCACTTTTTTATGTACCATACATATATTAACAATTACAATATAATAGAAATTTTAATTTTACTTATGCATATATATTTCTAACAAAAACAAACAAACTGAAATCTACTTAAAATTAAACATTAAAAAATTTGAGTTCACAAACATATTACCTCTTTTAGAAACCAGAGGGATGTGAAGTGACATTAGATATATCTAACCATGAATGATACAAAACCCACATGAGCATATATATAAATTTGCATAGCTAATCTGGCATATATGATCTCGTGTGGGGAAGGGGCATGAAATAAAACTTGACCGAGAAGAAACCTAGCAGCCTAGATACTATTCAGAACAGTTAAAAAGAAACCTATAAACCTTTGAAATACAGTCCACATAAGCATTACTACATTGAAATGCAACTCTCCTCAATTTTGATATTCTAAAAGAGAAAAATGGAAAAAGATCCTAAATTGTCAAAGTGCCACTGCTGCATAAGCATAATGAATTAAGAGTAAATGAATGAAAAGGTATCTACTATTGACTTTTTAATTGAAATAATGAACAGTACAAACACCCATAAAGAAAAAAGTAAACCTAATGCAAAGAATATAAGACAAAAGCACATGTAATGTTTATTCTTGATGAAGCAGATGAAATGTTGTCACGTGGATTCAAGGATCAGGTAATATTAGAGTTAAATTTCTAAATTATTCATAGGAAGCTGGATTAAGTCTTATCATATGCCTTTTCATAAACAATCCTTTTGTATTGTTCATTAATTGATCCCCTTCTTCTGCCAGATATATGATATCTTCTAGTTGCTTCCTCAAAACCTCCAAGTTGGTGTATTCTCAGCTATAATGCCTCCTGAAGCCTTGGAGATCACTAGGAAGTTCATGAACAATCCGGTCCGGATTCTTGTGAAGAGAGACGAGCTTACTCTAGAGGGTATTAAATAGTTCTATGTCAATGTGGACAAAGAGGAGTATAAGCTTGACACGCTGTGTGATTTGTATGAAACACTAGCAATAACACAAAGTGTGATTTTCATCAACACCAGGAGAAAGGTTGATTGGCTCACAGACCAAATGAGAGCTCGTGATCACACAGTGTCTGCAACACATGGTGATATGGATCAGAATACAAGAGACATCATTATGAGAGAATTTAGATCTGGTTCTTCTAGAGTGCTCATTACGACTAACCTTTTGGCCCGAGGTATTGATGTGCAACAAGTTTCTCTTGTTATCAATTATGACTTGCCAACACAACCGGAAAACTATCTCCACCGTATAGGTCGTAGTGGGCGATTTGGTAGGAAGGGTGTGGCAATTAACTTTGTCACCCGAGATGATGAGAGAATGCTTCAGGATATACAAAGATTCTACAATGTGGTAATTGAAGAACTGCCATCAAATGTTGCGGATTTGATATAAGATGTTGTAGGTGATGTACATTTGTGTTATGTTGTACGGACTTTTGGGATGAATATCTTCCTTCATCTAGGAACTTAAATCTGGGAGAATCTGTTTAATGTGTGGAGTTATCAGTATTTCTGGGGCCTTATTAACTGTAATGTTTTTGTAATTAACTAATATCTGATGAGGGGGATCCTATGTAATCTATTTACTTTCCCTCAATGTTTTTTATGTTAATACTCATAACACGAGTGAGGTGGAGTGCAATTGAATGTTGCCAATACTATGACATTTTATGTATTAAACCAGTTATAAATTATAATGTAAATTTGAAATGAATGCCCATCATCCCAGTTGTGTGGTGATCATAGAATGACTTTTATTGAAGTAGGTTGTGCATGCCTATTGGAATGATATGTGGTCTTTGTCAAGAACAGCAGATGGTGGTTATTATTATAGTTCAGTGATTTGTGGTACTAGATTAGTGCCTTTGTGGATACATGTGCCTTGAAATGGAAACATGGTTCTTGGCCTGAGCTATAAGCTTGTATGAGAAAGGAAATGCTATATGATTTCTCATCATTGTCTTTTACATTCTGTTTATTGTTGTATTGAATGTAAATTGTCTGCAATCATGTGTAGTGCTTCTTATGTCAATATACTTGTTTCTGCACAGGCCAAAAGCAAAAGCGTGAGCCCTTTCCAAGATTGTGACAAAACTTTATCGTGCTGTGAAAGCTTTAGAAATACTAAATTTACTTTTCTATACAGATGAGCAGAGGCATGTGATTAAAAGAGCAGTACCAATACCATCAAACAACTTTCATGCAGCTGAGAGAAAGCATCTATTAAAAGGCTAATAATAATGACGGCACTCCATTAAAATGCTGCCTATATTGGCATTTTGTATGGGCAACTATATGAGAAAAACACAACTTTTTCATGGATAGAACTAAAGATAATAGAGGAGAAAGAGTTGAAATGGGTTCGTGTTGGATGAAAGACCTATGTGGACCTACAGATAAGCCACAAGTGACTGCAGATTCATGTAGTCCGCAGATTTGAGTGTGAGCCCGTCTAAAGATAAGCCACGTAGGCATTTGGGAAGAGGCCCCAATGTTGGCACCAAAGGCTAGCAAGGAGAAAAGGACCTTTCCCAATACCTTTTCCCAATACCTTTCCAAGCCGTGGCTATGATGTGGGACTCCACGGCTATAAAGGCACCCCAAATAAAGTAAATATAAGCCTGCACAAGTTTTTAGTTTGCAGCTGCTCTCAAGAAGGTAAAGGTGCAGTGATTTTGTGGGCTAGTAATAAGAAAATGGAAAAGGATAAAGATCTGTGCAGAAAATTAACACTGCAAATTATCTAAAGCCTTAATCATTTATAATTTAACTCTATTTCTGAAAAACAACGCAGAATTTTTCATAAAATTATACCTTGCAAAATCTAGGAAAATCTTTACACAATCATTATAAAAATTTACATAAAATGTGAAGCAGTGGACGAAGAACAAGCTACAATGACGCATTTTATCCCACAGAACCCTCGACGGCTAGAGGTGAACCAGGAGAAATGAATTCACCCAAATCAAACCAGAGACCAGGTTGAAACCCTTAATCAGATCCTACCATAGGTACCATTGAAACAGAGAAAACAATATTCCTTTGAGAATGCGGTGTGGATACACACCTTTAAAAACATAACTTACTAAACTCTATCAATAATGGTTCTGGTTTGCGATTTTCCCACGCTGCCTGTTCCTCCAAACCCTCGTTCCTGCAAACCCTCGTGCATTCTTCCAAACCGTGCGCCGCCTAATGAGAATAGCCAAAATGTATAACACAAATAGTTTTTAAGTGTACAAAATTAGGGTTACCAATAATCAATTTTAGGTTTTAGATGAACTAAATTTAGGGTGAAATATAAAACAAGTTAAAACAAAGTTAGCGTGTTAAGGGAAAAACTAAAACAATTTTATATAAATTTATGTTTTGTACAAGGTGTTTTATAAATGAAAATATGTTATATAATCAACATAATTAGTGTTATACATGTTCAACTATTGGTTCTTCTATAGAACATATAAGAATAACATATAACAATAATAATGGTTATTAAAAAAATTTGTGATCATTTCTTAGTTATGTAAGTTACATTTGAAATAGGATTATGAAACTTTCCTAATAATAAATGGTTTTTTTATGTTCAACTATTGGGGATTTTATGATAAACTTTTGGTCGAATCTTCAAATTTTCATTTTAAGGACACTTCTTACTAGACGTGGTGATGTAGCGAGTTACGTGATGAGTCACACCTCCAAACCTTAGTTGTAGGTAGATAAGAGACCATATTACATATCTAAAAAAAAACGGAGGTCCTATCATATTCCATGTAACGGCTACAGGGTCGCAAAGTTAACCCGTTCGACTATTGGCTCCTCTCCCCTAATGGTGGCAATTTCACCGCCTTCAAAACATTTAGAGACGCCGTTGTGGATGACCCTGCACCTTGCTCCGTGGGTGTCAAGTTTTTTATCTTGCCGGGCGACATCAACGAAGATCGTGGGGCCAATAGAGGGAGGTCAGGTGAGTGTTCTCTTGGTCAATCCGAATTTGTTATCATTTCCCCCAACGATGAAATGGTAAATGCAATTTATAAAGAAACAAACATTCTGGTATTGCAATCTTTTTGGTTGTTGTTGACCCCAGGAACCTTCCCACTAGGATGTTCTTAGATAACTGGTTAAGAAATGTGTGGTTTAAAAAATCGAATGTGTAAGTTTCGCTATGTAGAATGGTTCAACGCGGTCTGTTTCTTGATTTCTTTAAAAACCATGAAATGCAAGAAAAAATCCTGGAAAAACCCTATTGGAGCATAAGGAAAAGCATTTTTAGGGTCGTTCCTTGGACCCTTGGAGCCAATGGAGAAGAAATCCTAGCTTTATCGTGCTCTCGATGGTTGCTAGTGAAGAATGTCCCCCATGACCTCTGGTCATTTGTCCCCCAATGGATAAGCTGTCTGGTATTTTGGGCATCTCCTTTGAAGGCTCCTTGCATTTCTGCCCACACAAGATTCTTGGCGGGCTGAATGCATGTTATCTCTGTAGGCATGAGGGGCATATTAGAAAAAAATGCCCCATTATCAAGAGTAACACCATCTCAAT
This sequence comes from Cunninghamia lanceolata, assembly GCA_027924645.1. Taxonomy (NCBI): domain Eukaryota; kingdom Viridiplantae; phylum Streptophyta; class Pinopsida; order Cupressales; family Cupressaceae; genus Cunninghamia; species Cunninghamia lanceolata. The sequence goes on from BSBN01000339.1 coordinate 5,657,011, forward strand.
TGCTAATCTGCAGGGCATCGCTGCCTCCTGTCTGGCCATGCCGGCATGCTCCGAGGAAACCCACTCAGACCCTGGACTCTTTGAGGTCCATGTACGCTGCTCCATCATTAATGCTGCCTACACCTCTCCTGACCAACCCTCGACCCCCCGTGCGCCCTCCTTTGATTTCGGTCCTAATCCCTCCCCCTCCAACCCTCTACCTCGTGCCCCCACCCCTCTCCAATCCTCCTTTTTCTCTGTCAACCCCTTCACTGCCCTTCATTTCGAGGAGCCTCCCCCTCCGTTACCACTCCTGTTTCTCCTCCTTCTCCCGCCCCTGGTGTGGTCCACTGCACTCCAATTCACGTTCTTGACACTGCCATTGTCTCTTTGGGCCATTGCAAACTCAATACACAGTAACTTGTTATGAAAGATATTATAAAGAAAATCGAAGAAAATAATGATAAGAATAAAAAGAATAAAAAACCCAAATCTGAGGTCTTTCAAAATGGAATTAAAATTAGTGGCAATTGCAATGTGATTATGACTAATGAAAATAGGAACAATAATAACAGAGTAGTAAATCCTTCTAATGTTAAAAACCTGATTTCTAATTTTGAAGGCAAACACCATGCCACCTTGGATGTGCATGATAATACCTCTTTAGGCCCCTGCTCCAACCAAGGTGAGAAAAATGAAGGAAACTCAGTGCTTGGCACCCCCCTTAGTGGTAGTACTATGTTGCAGACCCAATTTGACATGGCTGTTTACCCTAGTGGCAGTGACTAAAATGAGTTCTCCTTCCCCTACCAAGTTTGGCAGTAACCCTTTGAACAACACCGAGGAGGTTAGGGAGTTGGTGGATTTGTCCTCATCGGAAGTTTTGGAAACTTCTTCAGAAGGTGGAGATAAGATACTCGAGCCATTAAAAGAAATCATGGAAGCCCTAGCTGAGTTAGTCCAGAAGTGCACTGTTGGCAAGACAAACATCTCTAAAGAGATTCACAGTTCTTTCAACCCCACCTCTAACATTGTAGACACTTGTAGACAGTTTGGTAATAAAGAAATCACTGATGGATTGTTAGAGCCTCAAAAGGCTGTTGACACAATTGTGAATACAAAAGGCTTGCAAGGATCTGTTGAGATGCCCAAAAACTTGAAGACCCCAAAAGGAAATTAGCCTGATACTGCCCTCGAGACACAATAGATGGAGGTACCCTGTCCTCCCAAAGAACCCAAAAGAAGGGGAAGAAAAAAGAAGTCTATGGCTCCTAGTAAAGGGAGCATTGACATAGGAAAAGGTAAGAGAAAGAAAACAAGTACTGTCCTCCCTACGCCCTCTGGCAAAAGATTGGAGAATGAGGGGCTTGGGATGAAATTGTTTGAACTTTTTAAGAATGCTAAAGAGCCCCCTAACGAAGTAGGGAATGATGATGCTTAACTGCACCTCTTGGAAGGTCAGGGGATTGGAATCCCTTGACAAAAATACATTTTAAGAAGATTCCTTAATTTGGAAAAAAATAAAGACTTTGTCTTCCTTTAGGAGATTAAGGCAGTGGGCTTCACCCTGGAGACAAACCTGAAGTTTGTTTGGGGCAACTCCACCCAGGTTATCACCAAGCATGATAAAGGAAGGGGGCACAACCATTTTGATCTCTAACAATTGGACCCAACACCTCTCTGGGGCTGGGGCCTCCCCGTGCCACAGGGTTGTTTGGGCTACCTTTGTGAAAGGAGATACAAGATTTGGTGTATGTTCAGTTTATGTTCCCAATGACTACAAAGAAAGGATTGTTTTGTGGAAATGGCTCTTGGACCTCCCTGACATCCCTTGGGTTGTTGGTGGGGACTTTAACATGGTTGAAAATGACGAAGACAAGAAAGGTGGCCTGAACTTGGAGTGGAAGGGCCACGAAAAACATTTTTGGATGAGGCTGAAGAATAAACTCAACCTTTTTGACCCCTTGGAAGGGTTGAAAAAGGAAAGCAAATCCATCTGGTACACGTGGTGCAATTCCCAAAAAGGAGGTAAGAGAATCTACTGCAGGCTGGACATGTTCTATGTAAACAGGGACTATTTCACCTTTGAGCCCCTTCAAGATGGCAACAAAGTCATGGTCTACCCCTATACACTTTCAGACCATCACGCCATCAAAGCTAGCATTATTCTCAATAGTTCTGGAAGGAGAGTGCCTAAAGGCAAAGGTAACTTCATCCTCAACACCAAGTTGCTGGAGGGTGAGGATTATAGAGCTGCCATTAGCACCTTAAGAGGTATTAACAAACATATGCTTAAAGGACTTAACCCTATTGAAAGATGGAATCAAAATGTGGAGGGTTGGAAGCTCTTGTTTCTGACCATTGGTATGAAAAGGGCAATGGACTTTAGAAAGCAAGAAAACCATCTTCAAGAACAACTACTTGAGGCTGAAGCTAAAATCGAAGAGGATCCACATAACGAGTCCCTATATGATAGACTCATTGGAGTCAAATGCTCCTTGAGAAGGTTTCAGACCAACAAAATCCGATGCCTTAAAGTTAGAGCCAAACTGAATTGGATTAATTACGATGACAAGGGTTCAAAGTTCTTCTTCAGGTACATTAGAGAAAAAAGCGAGAAGGAACAAATTGACCAAATCTGCCACAATGGATCTGTTATATCCAACCAAGACAAAATCATGGAACAATTCCTCCTCTTCTACAAAGAGCTTTTCCAATCTGAAGGCAACAGGGGAGAGTGCTTTAATGCCAGGGAGACGGTCAAAAAGATAATTTCCACTAAGATCTCAGAAGAAGACATTGTTGACCTTGCAAAGCCTATATCCACGGAGGAAATTAAGAAGGCTATTAATAGCATGAACAGTGACAAATCTCTTGGACTGGATGGTCTCTCTGTTGAGTTCTACAAGGAGTTTATTGACTGGATTAGTGATGATCTGCATCGGGTTTACATGGAAGCCATAAAAAGTGGTTCACTTGGTAAGAACATAAATAAAGGGATTATCAAACTCCTTCCCAAAGAGGGTGATAAAACAATGATAAAGAACTGGAGACCAATCACTCTCCTGGATGTCTCCTATAAGATCTTGGCCAAATTAATGGCCAACAGGATCGCTAGTATTATGCCCAAATTCATTAACACCACGCAAACGGGGTTTATCAAAGGAAGATACATCTTGGAGAATTTGATTACTAGTTGGGAGGCAATGGAATGGGCCAGGCATAGTAACCAGAACCCAGCCATGTTGTTAGACTTTGAAAAAGGCTACAATAGAGTGGAATGGTCATTTCTTAGAATGACTCTAGAAGCCTTTGGTTTTCAATAGATCTTCTATAGTATGGTTGACACACTTTTGAAGGATGCTTCTGCCCAAATTGATATAAATGGCTCACAGACTGAAATACTCTCCCTTGAAAGATCCATCAGGCAAGGGTGTCCCCTGGCCCCTGCCCTCTTTGTCATTGCTTCTAATGCTTTGCATTAGCTCATAAGAGACGTTTCCTACTCGCCCAGGGTCAAGGGCCTAACCTTACCTGATCAGAATGAACTCCTCAATATCCAATTTGCTAATGATACTGCCTTGTTTGTTGAACTAGAGGAAGAGAACCTAGACAACTTAATGATCAAGCTCAACTTATTCTATTTGGCCTCAGGTGCAAAAATCTCTAAATTGAAATCTACAATGCTCTGTTGGTTTGAGGCCCCTCCTAATTGGCTAAAGAAGCTTGACTTTCAATGGGGTGGACCCCATAAGCAAGTAAGGTACCTCGGGATTCCATTCTTAGTCTGCCCCAACCTCAAGGAAATGTGGCTCTAGGTCAAAGGCAAAATAGATAAGAAACTTGACAGTGAGAATAAACATTGTCTCTCCCTAGCTGGAACGGTTCAAGTGTGCCAAAAAATCATGTCCTACACTGTCTACTTTGCTTCTGTCTGATTCTTTAGTAGTTATCAAGTGATGGAGGTGCAAAAAAAATCAGGCATTTCCTTTGGTCGGATGGGAAAGGGAAACAAAAACTACACTTTGTTAAGTGGGATTGGTGCTGCTTGGATAAGGTGCATGGGGGTCTAGGACTAAAAGACCTAAAGAAGCATGGTGCATCACTTGCTGCAAAATGGATACTAAATGCTCTAAATGGCAATGAGCCTTGGAAAGTGCTGATAAGGAATAACATTGAGCAAGTTGTGCCTAAGTTGGCAAAATCCTGGAAAGCTCTACCCTTCAGTGATCTCCTTATTACCAAACACCGAATTGTGCCTATAGGGTCAGTTGTCTTCAAAATCATATGGAAAGCATGGGAACTCATTAAATCTAATGTTTCGTGCCCTTTCTTCGCTGAACACAATTCTAACTTCTTTCACCCCAGCAGGTCCATCTGGTGGAACCTTGAGCACAACAGGAAACCACTAGCCCTCCTTTAGGGTGTAAGGACCATCGATCCCACTTACTAAAAGTAAGCAACGAAAGAGCAATCCAATCCAAAAATAGTAAATAGAATAAATAATTATGCTCTCATAAAATGTGCGAATCGAGAGGAATAATTAAATACTTATTCATAACAACTCATCTTGTGAAATACTTTCATTAATATATATCCAAATAAGATTATGTACATCATGAATCAGGAGGTGTATCAAACTGGGTAGTGCCTTTACAATCTTTAGCCTTGTAGGCTTGAACAACAATATAAATATATCATATCAATTTGTATCTGTCTCGCCAATCCTGAGAGAGAGAGAGAGAGAGAGAGAGAGAGAGAGAGAGAGAGAGAGAGAGAGAGAGAGAGAGAGAGAGAGAGAGAGAGAGAGAGAGAGAGAGAGAGAGAGAGAGAGAGAGAGAGAGAGAGAGAGCATCGTGGTGATATCGACCCTGCCACGAAGCATTAAGCTTCCCCGTGCTTCCCTACTGGGAAACCTGACCCATCATGAGGGGTCTAGCAAACTAAAGACGGCTTAGGTGAAGGAATCTGGTGCAATCATGATTTAACTAACATTCCTGTAGCATGTGTCAAATGCTAATGCTGATCTAAGTTAATGTTACCAATTACTATTACAAGATTGGACTGACAAACATCGACCAAAGAATCCCCTGTCATGTTCCTTTTTCATCACACAAATACATAAATAGAAATTACTTATATATGCCACAAGACATATGTCACCCATTATGCCATCGACAAAGATAATGCATAACACAAACATGGCATATTTCATCCATGATGCCATCACAAAAAAAAATCATTCACCACACATACATCCATTCAGAAGATTTATGCCAAACAGATAATATGATAACCTATTATAATTCCAAAGATTCGAATGTGAAACTTCATTCCATACCGAAAAGCTCATCAAAAAGACCTCATAAGTCTAACTACCACACATCACATACAAGTCTAATTACCTCATATCATTTTGCTCTAGATGTTGTCCTATTAATATCCTCACAAATATTGTCAAAGAAAACTAATTCCGTAGTATAATATTCATCTACCCATTTCAATAAAGTGTTAAAGCATTAATCAGATAAAACATATTATTTTCTTTTACTATTCATGCAATATGTAAATCTATCAGTAAAGACCCAACCATCATTTATTTCTAATATACCATCATTCATCATTATCGTCTATATTTAATACCCCTTGATGCCATACATACTCCAAGTAATCCAGACCATATAATTATCATCAAGGAGAATTAGATAAATTTCAATAAGGTACCCTACTATAATAAAATCAATACTTCCTAATTCACCATAATCCAATGCTTCAAGGAAATAAATCTTATTTATATCGCATGATTTCAGATGTTCATATGTTGAAGGCTATGATAGCTATAGGTTTTCTAACGCTTTTCTTGCTACAACTATTTCAAAATAAAACTATATCCTTCCTCCAAACAAGATAATAACATAAATAAACAATTAAATAAATTCATATTCATTATAATTAAGGAATTCCCATATTCATTTTTATATAAATATTTAAAAAAAAAAAGGTAAAATTCTCTAATATCATTTCTTCCTTTATAAAAGAAAAATTCTTAAGATAAATTCCTCTAATATCATTTCTTGCTTTTTAAAAGACAAATTCTTAAGATAAATTCTCATGTAGTAAAATATTTAAAAGAGAATAAGGAAGTATAAATACACTAGAGTTAGTCTCTAATTAAAAGAAAAATCTAGACTATTCTCATAAGATTTAGTTTCTAAAAAAGTTTCCTTCTTACATTAAAAAGATTCTTAAAAGTAGACTAAGAAAAGATTGTTTAATTTCCTTCCTTTTCCCTATACCCAAGCAGATGAAGACAATGCCAAATACTATGCAAAACAATTCTCTTAATGTATTACATTATCAACGCATATGGACATGCTTCTATTTAGCCGATTCAAACAAATCGATAAGGATTAAGTGATCATGGAAACATCTTTTTAAACATAAGGGAACGAGAAGAGTATTAATTTCTAAATAAATAGGTCAAATGTATCGATGGATTAAGCATCATTTAATAAAGAGAAATGATGAACAAATAAAAGCAAACTACAATATAGGGTGCATCAAGGTGCTTAAAAGACATATTGCTATTACTTAGTGAAAGAGTCAAGGCTGATTTAAAATGAATAGATTTAAGAAAGAAACGCAGTAAACAATAGGATAGGTACAAGGTAAACGTAGCAAAAGAAGGCCTAAGTAAGCTCTATAAATATTTGATTTGCAAAAGATTTTTTTATATATATGGATAAGAAACAATAATCAATGATATAGATAGATAAGAAATATTATGGTGATTCACTCAAAAACTAACAAACTAGATATTCGAACTCAACAATGAAAAGAGGCGCAAGGGCTGCAAAATAATGGATAACATAAAAAAAGAAACCATTGAAGAGACCTTCATGCCACGGCTAACATAGGTATATAGATTGAAACCTCATTCTTTGCCAACATCCACAAAATGGAGCATAGACAAAGCACAAAAACAATTCAATAGAAAAACACAAATGTTGAATAAGTTGATTGTTTTAAAAAGGGTGTCATAATGAAGATGCATGTAAATTGTAAGGTAGAAGTCATTAATATAAGTTACCTGAGAAATTCTTAGTGCCTATTTAAGGCATTGAAGAGAAAAAAAACCACCAAAGTAAAAGAAAGAGGACCCAATTTCAAAGAAGTGACTATAGAAATTTTTATACCTTTAGTTGGGGAAAACAATTCAATCCAAAACATGAGCTCAAACATTCTTGATTAATAAACTTTGTAACACACCCAATAAGATCTACAGAAAAGAATTATTTCGTCGCAGTCCCATTACACATTCCTTCAAAAGATTAATTCCAACAAAATCTTCTTCAAACGTTGCAAAGTTCTAGCTCGTTCCATGAATTTCGAATGGATATCCCCATAACAACTCCTCTAATGCATATTGCTATCTCCTATTATTCATTGCTTCTTTCTTTTCCTATCTTTTAATTTTTGCCTTTCAATTAGTTTTTCTTCTATTTTTGCTCTCTTTCTAACTTTTTCATTTTATTTATAATATCCTTATTCTTATCTTCTTATTTATTTTGTCATTAACTAATGAAAATAAAAAGATAATATTATAATTAGAAAATATACTATCACATAGTCATCTCTTTAGAAAATAAGTAATTAAAAGGAAAAATCATTTTCTTTTCTTAATTTGATTTTCTTTCCATAATTTCTGGATTTTGATTTCTTTTTATCTTTATTCTAACTTTAAAATCTTGTTATTATCTAAATAGGCTACAAGAATTTTAGAAATATTATCACAAAAACAAATATATGTATATATTTATTTTATCTTTCCTAATAATAAAAAAAAAATCTTTTTAAGATAGAAAAAAAAAACATAAATGATAATGCATCATTATCTATTCTAAACCTATCAAATTATCTAAATAATTATTCTGCAATTATTTCCATTAATGTATAATAACTATTATCAACTAGACAAATGATTATTCTAATGCAAATGCAGCTATTAATGCGACTAAATATTTTAGTCTAATCAACCAAATTAATTATGAAATTATTTTTCACACACACACATATATTGATGCAATGAAACTACACACATATATAGATTGATGCAATGAAACTATGTATTGGTGTGTACAGATTCCTTTCACCACAAGTCGCCATCAATCGGCTAGACACCCCCTCCTCAATGATACTCTCTCTCCGTTGGGAGAGTTTCCTGCCACATACATGAGTCGAAATTAGTCGATGATCATCAAAACAATAATGTATTTAAATTTTAATTATTGAAATTAGGGTCATGACATAGGGGTGCTCTACCAAAAAGTTGGCCCAGGTGGACATTAAGACTTACAACAACATTCTGAGGGATGGGGTGTTGATGGATTGGACCCAACTTAAAGAGGACTTCAACTTGCCCCATTCCAACTTTAGAACCTACTCGGTGCTCAAAGAGGCATGTAAAGACTTTCCCCTTAATCCAATGAGCAAAGGCATTGTCTGTAGCCAAATTGAGTTCAATTGGCAGGGTAATACCCCCTTGCATGATGTCAAAACTAGAAGTATTTATAAAGAGCTTATTAAGTCTAAGCCCCCCACGGAATACCTAAATCATATCTGGCATGTTAATAAAGAAGATAAGTTTTGGCTTAAAATCTTTACCTCTCTTTGACATGATAATGTGGATGCTAAAAAATCATGTTTTAGATGGTTATTATTGTTACAAAAGCTCCCATTTAAATTGAACCATGGTGATATTGATATCTGTAATATTTGCAGAGTGCCTGAAACCTTTTTCACATCTTCTTTGACTGTCTATTTGCAAATGAAGTTTGGAATATGTTTTGTAACAATCACTTCTTCTTTGATATGAATGGTAAAGTCAACTGGATGCTAATCTTATTTGGGAATGAACTTAAGCTTAACAAAGAGTTGCATTTATTCTGGTATATCTTATCTACTAAAATTCTATGGTTCATTTGGAGGGCAAGAAATGAAGATAGGTTTAATGGAAACTAGAGAATACTCATTGAGTCTTCCAAAAGACTCGTACTCTTTAACATTGCATTGCAGGTAATCGCCACAATGGTGATCTCAGAGAAGAAGTTATTGAACCTCCTCAAGGATGGTCTGGTGCTACTTAACCAGAATGAAGGACAACCTAGTTTAGCTGTGTTCATGAAGGCCCTTGATGCATTCCAGAAGGAGCTCAATGAGAAAGCACACAAGGCCCAACAGGAACCTAGAAATCCCAGAGTATGGTGATGAAAGTAGAAACTTCCAAGCTGATATCTAAGCTGTTACTTCTGAAGTTCATTGTACATAAAATGGGCACCACATCTAATGGTTATATACTGTACTTTTTTGTATAAGATGTTTCTAGTGACTGTACCTATTCTTGCCCATAGTCTGGGGGCTGTTTTGAGTCTTTTTGCTCTAAAAAGATGAACTGTTACAGGGTACAATTGTACCCCACACCTGTACAAACATTGTATTTGAAAGTTTAAACTATTATTAATAAAAAAAACCTCCATTGACAAGCACTTAAACTCTCTACAGGATTTAAACTTGTTTTTGGAGTTGTGTGTGAAGCTCTCTTTGGTCCCATTAACTCAAAAGGACATAATGTGGAGGAATAAGAGCAAGTGGCATGAACTTAGGGGTTCTGTCAGTCACATGGCCAAACATGTGACTATGGTCTCCCACTCTAATCTCTTCAAGGTGCTAGTAGTGAGATAGCCACAAACACCCTATTCAATATCAAGATTGTTGTTCAATGTTGACAAGCACTCTACACTAGTCAACATCTACACCCATGGCTATCCAAATGGCTGCATCAACAAATCAAATGGTGAGCCATGCGAATATATGAAAGAAAGAAAGGAAGTGAGTCAACTATTTGTTTTCTTACATTGAGAGTGACAAAAGGAGATAGCTTGTGAGTGTCTCTTGAGAAGTCCATTAGAAGGAATTTGTAATTGAAGTCCTTCTCATGAGAGGAGGCCATCACATTTGTTGTGAATGTTGAGTGTGGATGATCCTATACTTTGATTGTTGCACTCGCCATTGCAAGGTACTTTGCTTTCTAGATGAGATAAAGATATTACAAAGGAGATCAAGGAGAAGTTGTGTTTTAGGTATTTGGCAAGACATCAATTTATAGTCCTTAAGTTTAGAGGATCAACCAAACACAAAATCTACCTATACTATCTGAGAGTAGATCGAGGTTAAAACCAAAAAAATAAAAAAGTGCTTAAAATAACCAAAGGAAACCAAGCATGATCAAAACAAAATATCAATAGATTATGAACCTATTTACGCAATGAGATTGAGTGAAAAACTTATAGAAGTTAAACAAAACATTTCAATCAAAATCTAGATGCATTTGAAATATATAATATAGAATAAGTCAATGGAGATCCAAGTTTAACCAAATGTCTCAAGGAAACAAAACAAACTAAAAATGGACTCGATCAAACTATAAATTGAATCACATACCAAATTGGTTTTGGGGAGAGATTAGAAGGGAATAAAAGTGAAAAAACTCTATGATCATTATTCTTGTGCAACTTTATTATGAAATCTAGCTTAAAAATAAATGATATTAAATGAAAAAGAAGCACTCATGGGATCCAATGATTGAGTGGTTGACAAGTCAATGAAAATTAGTATAACAATCTATTAAATGCTAATGATATGAAATCAAAAGTTGATGCTTAATATCAAAATTAGTCTATAAATATTTCAAATCCTTTTCAAGGTATAAATATTTTCAAGTCTAGCAAGTTAGATTCTAGGATGAGATAAATTCATATCACTTACATTGCACATATAGTGATTAGGCAATACTAATATTCAGGACAAGGTATGACAAAGAGTAATAATCACTAATACAAACCACAAGGATTCCAGATGTGATACATGCAATTGTGGCTACCTTTGCCCTTTCTTTCACTCCATATATATAAATATCTATCAATATCCGCATTCATCAAAATAGAAAAGGCTCAACTTGATTTCCTAAGAGCTACCTAGTTTACATTGCATTTAACACACATCTAACCTAATGCTAATTTGATCAAATAAAAAGTTGAACCATAGAAGAAAATTATGAGTGTTATGATTATCGTGTGATCATTCCTTTGCTGTGAGTTGAGAAGTGGAATTGGGTCTAGTGAGAGGAAAATGCATAGAATTCATGGCCATGTCCTATCTCTTCATGCCCACAAGGTGCATGCATTAATTACAATATCCATAATTAAACATAAGGTTACATAGCTTACTACTTTATTCTATCCTAACAAATTTACATACAACTTAAACACACTCAATTGTAGAGATAATGAAGAATCTAGGTATATATTGAAGTTTGTAGAGCAATTGTAGATGGGATTGAATATAAACTAAGGTCTATTGTGGAAAGCATTGTATCTCACCAAAGGTAGGCCTCATCAATATTTGCTTCTTTAGATTTTCTCTTTTGAGAAAACACTCACATTTATCTAATAGATAGTCTAAAAGTCTACGTGCCTCTTCAAAAATTTTAAGAGAATCTTCAGAATCATAAGAAAGTTTGTCATATTCCATTTGTAGCTTGTAGAACTCCCTTTCTACAACCATACAAATTTCATCCTTGTCTCTATTTAGAGCATCAAGGAGGCTTATTTAATTGGCATGGAGATCAATCACACTTGTCTGCAAAGCTCAACAAGCCCCATACTTCACAACAAGCTTTCATAACTTTCCTTAGTTCAAAGTAAAATAGTTTTTAATATTAATCTCTTTAATATGGGATACATTATTTTATTAATTTGAAATTATGTTTAATTGTTTATTGAGTATATTTAGAGTATTGATTTTTTTATAGAGAGGATCAAAGTATTTAATAGTATTTATGAAAGTATATCTTTTAAGATTTGATTTCGGTTCTTAATCATGAGATGAAATCTACACTTACAAACATGATTTAGAGTGATAGACAACAAATTTTTAAAATATGAGATATTCATCCGAGATTATTAGAAAACTTCATAGTATTGGTGAATCATTTTCTAATATTTTTGTCACAACACTTCTCCATCATTTAAAATCTAGCTAAAAATCACATTTAGTTTTATTTGATTTCTATCTTTATTTTAATTACTTACATTGGTGGCAACGATCAAGCCAACTATAATTAATCTAAATTAATTATACTTTATTGAATATATTTCTTAAATTAACTTAAATTAAATGTGAAGTACTTTCCCTTACAATTATATTTGTCATTGTTAAAAAAATTGAATTGAATTGTGGATTGCATTTATTTGTATTTGTGTATTATTCTTTTAAAATACTAAAAATTGAAACAAAAGAAAAGAGATACTTTCTACACCACCTCTACTGATTAATGTGGATTTTAAAATATTAAACAATGGTTACCCTTATTATACCCAAACAAATTTAGGGTAGAAAAACATCAATCAATATGATTTCACATTTGTAGTTTATAATTAATCTTTTTTGTAGAGACCTTGTATTACCCTTAGTAAGGAGTGTGACTATTAACCACACCACTATTTCATGTCATTTACTAAAGAAGCTTAAATAACCAAACGCGTAAGGTGTAGATTCTCTAGGGAGCTTAGAGTGCATGTACATCATCCCACACAATATGTTTGATAAGAAATTTGAGGCACACTACCTATGTTTTGGCAAATGTTTTAATCCATATTCAAACATTATTGATTGATAATGAAACTTTTGGGAACTATGTACTTAATATAATTTCAACACATCATTTGAAAGTTTTGTACAACACAACTTTTTTGCTGACACTCAAATATATTCACTAGCTCGGCAATATTGTTGTGAATATATGACATGGGATTTTCCATTGTGTAATGTAACCTAGCTTGTGCAGCGAGATGCATGTCATGTCTACAGGAGATGAGATCAAAGAGACTAAGAAGAAATTCTTGGTCATTGATCTTGCCCTCCATGATGAAAATTGTTTGGCTCTTTCACAACATCTGTTGCACTCTCTTCAAGGTTGGGTCATAGTAGTCATTGAAGTTGTCTAGGTCGAGGACTCCATCACTACACTTCTTTAGCACTAGGGTCACATGAGTGAACACAAAGCTTTCTACTCCTATGACTAGGACATGGAGCTTGCCACTTGGTGCCCTTGGCCTACATGAGTTTCGAACCCAGGTCTCCCACTTGGATCCCCCCATTTAATAGACTAATTTTCTCTATCAATTCTTAGATTTATAATTATATATTTAGGGATAATAGATTTAATAGGACTTGTCTCTGCACTCATTACGGTGTATTTTATTAGCTTTGGCTTCATCCTTTTCCATATAACCAATCACATAAATTCATGGTTTATAGATCAATATCCATTTTGATAGTTGTCACATAAATTAGGGGTTTGGTGGTTATGCCACTATCTATCTACAACTAAATTTTGCTTTATCTATGAAAAACCCTCATCTAATGTAAGGAGATAATTCTTATGTTTTTATGTGAGTTGGGGAGGCACAATGATCAAATTAGTGCTCGTGCTTACTAAAAATTTGAGTCCAAGCTTAATTTTATACTTAATTACAGGAGGAATTACCCCTCTGCAAATAGTAAACACCCAATAGTGCTTACCCAACAAGAGAGTTTACCTAACCTAGTCATGCATTGGTTCAAACAACAATAATAGATATAAAATAAAATTTAAAAAAATAAAAGAAATTACCATGGAAAAGTAAGAATAGGCTTCCTCTGAGGTGAAAGTCCTAGCCAAATGCATCAAATCTTGTTTAAACTTGAAACCCAACTTAAGTATGTCCACTAAACAAGGATAGATCTTAATGTGTTCCCAATTGATGAAAGTGGGAGCACCAACAAGTGAAACAAAAAAATCAATTCCTATACTCCTAAGACCAATAATCCCTCCTATAGAAGATTCGAAAGCATTTTCTTCAAAATGAATGATTTATCAGGGACTTTTCAATTTGAAGGTATTGATGCATTGCACCATAAAAATTATGTTGCAGGTGAATTTGATTTCAATTGTATGTATAATAGTTTGGACGGTGGCATAGTCAACAACTTATAGTGGACAACTGTATGTATTGGATTTGATTTATGACAATTGCATGCATCCGATTTGATTTATTATGATGGCTAGAAAAATCAAATCTGATACAACTACATGGATATTGACGAGTCATGATAAATATGATATTTTGCAATAATGTGATAGCAATTACATCACTTTCAAGTGGGGGAGACGTGGCCAATACAAATTGTAGAGGAGTGAACAATATTGAAAACATTTTAACTATGTCGACAAAGTAGAGTGGTTGATTCTTCTTAAGTCCAAAAGTCATGGGCAAGTTGAACATTGAAAGATTGGATTAAAGTTGGTCATAGCCTCATTAATTATCTTGAAGTTTCACACTGTCATCCACATAAGAAAGACTTCACTCATGAGTCATCAACCTTATTTCCTTGATATGCATGCATTCAATTTAAAGAAATTTGTAATTAGTTTTTTTAACTTTTTCCCAATCAAACTTTATTTTCAATTTTTATATCATTTAAAAGTTCTTTAATATTTTTGTCCTCGTCTATCATTTTTAGATAAAATCAATAAAATATGTTTCCACCCACTACAATAGAAAGGGCTAAAGACCAAGTTCTAGAAAGGGGACGGGGCTTGGATTGATTGTTGAATTCAAGCATTTGGATGAATGGATTTCAAAACTTGGTTTATGAATCCAAGTCCCTTATATAGATGGTAGAGAAGGGTTTTTTTTTTTCGGTTTGCAGAGCTAATATCCCACTTTGATATTCATTTCATTTTTTAAGTTTTTTTTTCTATGGTGTAAATGGACTCTAATATAAATATTTTGTTGGGAATAATTTTAAGACATATATTTGATTTGAGAAAAATAAATATTTGTAGGATTCTTTTTGAATTTTTTAGTTAGTGAACATTTTTTTGTTTCTTATCATTTATGATAATGTTTGAAAAAATCAATGACCAAGATCTATTTCATGGTAGTCCTTTTAAGTGGATTGTCGATCTATATATTTCATCTAGTGCTCCTCACTAAGGAAATGCTTCTCACTATAAATATCTAGTTTTTGTACTTCATGGCATGTTTTTGGAACAATGACAGTCTCTTGAGTGTTGAAAAATATATTAGATGGTATGAGACATCAAAATATAGGTTTTGGCAGGAAAAAGATAGAAAAACTAACAATTTTGCCCACTTTGGCAAAATTGTTGGTTGCAACATGCAATGTAAGTGTAAACATTATGGCAAATTCATCTCTACTGTAGTGAAAACAAAATAGTCTTTGTCAAAAGTAGTGAATTTGTTATGATAGTTTGTGCATATCTAATGATGTTCTAGTTTTCCCTCTTCTTGTTGCATTTTCTTGACTTCTTCAACTCCTAGATGCATTGAAAATCTATTTATAGTCCCTATGGGATATGCATGGATCATTCTTAGTTGCTTATATATATATATATATATATATATATATATATATATATATATATATATATATATATATATATATATATATATATATATATATATATATATATATATATATATATTTAGGGATATAATTAAAGATTGATATTGTAGTTTCTCTAGGTTTGGGATTGTGTTAAAGAGTAGAGGTAGGGGAAGTGAATTGGGAGTGTTTGTGAGGTTGTTGGAGTTTACTTCTAGAGGATAGAGCAATTTTTTGTAGGCCTAAGGATTGCCACCTCTTGTAGTTGCCAAATTAAAGTACATATTTTAGTTATAGTTTTACTCAAAGTGGGTCCCTTCAAGGTCTCTCTCTCTCATGCATATTATATGCTTAACAATTTAATCCATGAGTGCTCTCTAAAATTAACATATAAATTCATAAGTTGACAAATATGTGTGTGGAATATTCACTTTAGTTTATGGATCAATTGATCACATATTCACCTTTGTTTTAAAATATTGAAAAAGTTTGTTTTTGGAGTGAGAAGTTGAAAAAATGAAGTAAAAATGAAAAACCATAATTTATAAGGAAGATGGGGTTTTTTGAAGAAGAAAAAAGGCCAAAAAGCTATGGTTTATTTAATATATCACATTTTATTCACAATTCATTAATAAACCATGGTTTTTGAGCATTTTTTGAAAACAAATGGAGTTTTTTGGAAGTTTAAGTTGCTTATTTGAGAAACTTAGCCAACTAGTTCAAATTAGGACAAGCCCAAGCTCTGGTCAAGGTTAATCATTTGTTCATTTTTTCTTCTATGTTTGCATTTAAGAAACTATTCTTAACATGACACTAGAGTTTGACAATAATTCTCATTATAGGTTTTCTCTATTAGTTCCCATTATTTACACAACCGTTAACAATAGAACTATTTAGTATAATAATTCTATGCAATACTTTATTTTTCTCTTGCATGCCTCTCTCCTATACAATTTTTAGTTAGGGTAAAAATTAGGGTAAGACGATCGAGGACTATGCAAATGCGATTTACTGTCAACCAAAGGTGCTCGGATATATGAAATCTGCAAAAAACTCAAGATCCAGGGTTAGATAAATGATCAAAAGGCAAATATGAAGGCTTTGATAACCCAAGAGGATGGATTGCTTGAACTAGATCTTGTATTCTACAACACAACACAAAAAATCCCACTATATGATATGATTAGGTCAAAGACAAATCAAAACCCCAAATAAACCAACTTGAGGATGAGAAAAGACCATTAGGGTTAGCAAATAAACTAGCTTGCAACCCAAATCAAACAAAAAAAGATCGAAGAAAACCCTAAAAAAACCCTGCAAAAGAGAAATATATCAATAAAACCCTAGTTAACTAGAGGCAATTCCCTGCCGATCAAAGGCGACGATCTGCAAACCAGAGGTGACTGAAGACTGTGCAAGTGTAATTTTTACCTGACCAACTGCGATTTAGAGCTGTACAAAGGCGGTGATCTGAAGATCAAGTGTGATTCTCTATAGATTAAATGTGCTCTGTGTACCTAGACTTCAAAAACAACTTTCAAATGAAAAGATTAATCAAGGACGTGGGTCCCACCGGGCGTGCTAGAATGTAGTTAGGGTAAAAATTAGGGTAAATACATAAACAACAATAATGAAACCTTAACAAGCACAATAGAGCACAAGATAACATAAAAATCAAAATAAAAAATGCAAATGCAAACCGATCTCCATGCTAAACTTGATTTATCTCCATTGCTCTTCTCAATCCCACATAAGCATGCAAGATTTTGGAGGATTGTTGATGGGAGGAATGTTGATTGCTTACTTCTGCAACATAACAATGATATGAGGATGATAGATGAATGAGAAGACTTAGAGTGATTTCAATAGCATAATGATACTTGAAATGTGGATCAATGCATGAAAATGGCTTGTGCGGGGGTAGATTTATAGACAAGAGCTGAATTGAATGGATGGTTGAGATTGAAAGGCTAAATGAACGATGTGGATGACTAGGATCGAATAGGTTTCCCACTCCATGAGGTAGTTGTAGTCATGTGACAAGTGTATGAAGGAGAATAGGGCTGACCTATTAGTTGGACATGTGAAGGATATTAAATGATTCAATTGAGAGGTGGACAAGTGTTGGAATGTGATGAAAGGTGAGGACCTAATTCAAATATTTTATTTGAATTAGTTGGGACATGTGAAAGGGATAATTTAAATAAATATTTTATTTATTTAAATTAGAGAAAAGGTGGGAAAATAATTAAATAAATAGGATTTATTTAATTAATTGGCTAGTGGGATAAATGAGAAATTAATTAAATAAATGAGATTTATTTAATTAATTGACTAGTGAGATAAATGGGATTAGGATGGGAAATTAATTAAATAAATATGATTTATTTTATTAATTGGAAAGTTAAATAAGTGGAATTAAGAGTGGGATTAGGACAAAATGCTACATGATGTCTCTAATACTATATTTGACTAGGTGTTGCAAGACATGGACATTTTTGGGTGTCTACACAACTACATCACATTAGCATAAACATTCCTTTATGATTTCTAGTTTGGTTTACTAAACGAATTACTAGTTATATGCTTTAGATTATCAAAGCCTTCCTCCATAACATCATCAATTAACATCACAATCCTAGAAATTTTTAGTGGTATTTGCACCTGCCTTTAAAGTGAACATATGGGGCCTTATATTAGTAGGGTTCCTTTATATTATATCATTGCCATCTTTAAATATTGAATATTTTGGTATTGTTTATTATAATTTTCATGTTAGATCTACCTTAGGGATTTACATTTTTGTGCTACATTCTTTGCATTGTTTATGTAGGAATCAAGAAGGCATACATAGTGCATTGTCTAACTCCTTCCTTTACAGCTATAAAAATTACCTAAACACAATTATTAGATCTTGTGGTTGAATTAGAGCCATTTTTTAGTTGATATTAAAGATTGCTAAAGAAAGAATACATATGATCTATTATGCTATCTAAACTCATAAATTTTCTATTTTGAGCAAATATTAAATTCTAAGGATTCTAAAGAAAATCCAAGAGACTTGTAAAGGAAAATAATTTCTTTGAAGGAAAGTTGTAGAATAAAAAGCAATAAGCCTCTTTCTTTGTTATGGAAGTATTAAATATATTTTCTGAGAAAAAAAATAAATTGAAAAAATAATAAATACTACAAACTTGAGTTTTAAGTTGCTTAATACAATGGTCACCAAGGGCTTCCCTTTGCTATTCAAAATATGATAAGCCCATCACATAAAGATTTTTTTAATGCAGTTTAGCTAGGGGGGTTTAATGAAAGACTTCCTAAACTTAGCAGCCACTCATACCAACAACAAATCACATGCCAAGTGGAAGAAAAATAATGGTATCTTCAATAAAATAAAAGTCTACCCTTCTAGGCTTACATAAGATGAAACAAAGCCTAAAACTCATTACACACATAAAAATAAGCAAATGGGCTACTCATTGCCCAGGAAAAATTAAAAACTTCGCATGCCTTGCCAACTATGGCTTACAATAACAACTATCAACACCACAATGTTTCCCCAAGTCCACACACAAACATGATTCATTCCTCTAGTCCCTTCCCCAAATCTATGCATATAGGTCTCTACTTGAAAACACCCTTAATGGCACACTTTAGACTATTTCCTCATGAGTTCTAAATCCTTCCTTGGTTTGATCTCTTTTCTTTCCTATTTCTCTCTTTCTTGAGTAAATAATATAAGAGTTCCTTTGGAGCCTACTCTCTCTACTCCTCTCTCACTACCCCTCTCTCTTTCTTGTTTGTTGCACTACGTAGGAAGAATGATGATTTTTTATTTTCCTTTGGAGTTGCCATAATAACTAATCACCATTTCTTTCTCCTTCTTGATTGAATATGCCTTTGCACTACACAGGGTAATGTCCCAACTACTGTTATAGTTAGCTAGGAATTCCAATGACCACTAGAACACATTAGCCCTAATAAAACACTTGCCCACATGAATACGAACAACTATCACATGATAGGAAGAAGAACAATCATACAAAAAATAAATAAAGATGACCCAAAGATATTGGGTTGTACCCTAACTCTACCAAAAAATGGAAAACAAAAAGCACAATCCAAAAGAAAGAAAATAACTACCATAAGGAATAAGACTACCAACATTCTACCCTAATCAATCTATCTCTATGCATGCCAAGTGTCAGGTAAATGATCATATAGCTTATATTAATAAGTTGGAGGTGTAAATTGGGTTGATTTGGACATAAGGCAATGTTAGATGTCCACTAGAGTCAATGCCATCATGATTCATCACCACTAGTTATCATTTTTGAATGCTATTGAAGTCATCGTAGATGATGTCGAAGTTACAATTACTGAGAAAGTCACTTTGCTACTAAAGTTACACATAGACTTGTTGAATCTAATAGTGTTGTCAAAGTCAATTGGAACATTCTTTTGATTCTTAGGACTTAATCAAGCATTGCATTTATTCAAAAACCTACACACCAAAACCAAAATCTTCTCAACCTTCTCTTATTTTGTTTTTGGGTGTGCAAGATTTCTCATGGACCTAGATGCTCCTGTATTAGACATGTTGGGTAAGAAGTTTATGAGCATGGTACTCATAAAGAAGAGCTAAGTGGTAGAACCACCCTTTTATAATGTACATAATCTGTAACATGCTCCATTATTGATTTTAGGTATATCATAAGAAATATCTTACTTTGCCTCGTCTAGCTTTTGGCTGGGCCATATCCCATCCTCTTTTTTCCAAGTTTGGCCATTTACTTTCATTCCTCCTATGGATCTTTATCCACCATAGTCCATCCACCTCCTCCAGTTGCTTTTCCTCTTTCTTCATCCTCTTGTAGGTTTTGGCCTACCATTTTCCATCCACCTCCAACAAGTAGCTCTTTGTTTCTTCATCCTTGGTCGAATCTACTATTAGACTTCCAAACCAATCTCATAGCACTATATTTTACTATAAATTTTCTTTTGTTCTTAAACACAACAACTTCTACATCTATATTCTTGTGCACAAAAAAATGTACACTCATCTCTCCTATATTAACCTTGTCCTCTACACTTTGATTTAGATGCTCTTATAAAAACACCTCTTCTTCACACATGGCCATAAAAATCCACATCCTCTTTTGTTTCTTCTACTGCAACAATCTCACCTACTATCTCATCAACAAACACCTCAAGTTACATACTTGTAACTTCTAGTCCTTGTACCATTCCAAGGTACTCCTCATTCTCTTCCTTTTGTGCACTCAATTGCACCACTTGCACCAACACCTTCATTTCCACCAAATGACATACTATTAATGCACTCTCCCCACTAAAATACTTTTCCTTATCCTCCCTTCTCCTCAGTCCCATTTGACAAAGATCTCTCCAATAGCCTCCCCATTTTTCTCATCTCTTCTTCTAGTAGAAGACTTTCTTCATCTCCATCTTTTCTTTTTGTCAAATATGAGGTCCTCATAGACCAAAATTTTAGCTCCCAAATATGCTTCATCCTCTTCACCTTATTTTTATCCTCTTCACCTTCCTCTAATAGCATATCTTCTATAAGATCAACAAATTGCACCTCCATACCTTCTACTACCACATTCTTCTCTTCTCTCCTCTTATTGATACCAACATTTCTCTCCTCAAGAGTATCTATCCTTGATTTCAATAATTCCAACATTTCAAGAGCCCTCTCCACATGAAATCTTTCTCTTTGCTCTATGAATGAAAACATTACAACCCTTCTCAAGATCATTCCAGTCCTCCTTCTAGAAGACATCTTCTCACACACTCTTAGACACCCATAATCCCAAAGACTCATACATTGTGAGACAATACCACTCTCACATGTTTCAATCCACAACTAGTTTTCCCTTTAAACAATTTGCACATGCCCTCTACCCAACACTATCATTAGAAGATGTAGATTCTCAAAACACCCTCTGTTGAATACAATGAACATTGAGAGGGGGGGTGAATCAATGTTCTACAAAACCATTTATGCACTTGTTCATTTATCCATTTACCAAATTCAATTATGTGAAAGTAGATTAAACAAATGAACAACAACCACAAAGACATAACACATGAACACCAGGATTTTTACGTGGAAAACCCAACGAGGGAAAAACCACAGAGAGTGTTAGCTCTCAATATTATTATTATAGCACAATACCGAATTACAAGAGTAGCCTTCACCCAATTTTCATCATTGCAAGCTTTACTTACAATTTTAGGTTCAATCTTTGAAAGTAAACAATAGTTCACCTGGTCTTCTATAGCCCTTTTCCTTGTTAATACTCCTTTGCTTTTATCACCAATTATCTGATCTTCAGAATGATTGATCTTTACATACCTAGGAGTCTTAACTGCACTTTCCAGAGCCTTTTCTTCTTCATCTTGACTGTCTTCTTGTTCAATTTTCTTTTCATTTGCTATGGTAACAGGTTCATCTAATTCATAACCATTTAGATTTGATATTCTTTCCTTGTCTTCATCCACCTTTACATTAGCACTCTCAACAATATTTTTCAGCATTTTGTTGTAGCACTGGTAGGCCTTACTCTTGGTAGAATATCCAAGAAAGATTCCTTCATCACTCCTAGCATCAAACTTGCCTAGTTCTTCTCTTCTGATATAACATTTGCTTCCAAAGACTTTGAAATATTTCATTGTAGGAACTCTTCCATACCACAATTCATAAGGAGTTTTAGTATTGTTACCTTTAACTTGAACTCTATTTTGGATGTACACAGCAATATGTATAGCTTCTCTCCAATACACTTCTAGTAGGTCATCTTCCTTCATCATAGTCCTAGCAGCTTCTTGAATTGTCCTATTTTTCCTTTCAACAACTCTATTTTACTGAGGAGTCCTTGGTGTAGACAATTGTCTTTTTATCCCTTGTTCTTCAGAGAAAATATTGAATTCATTTGATGTGAACTCACCTCCTCTATTAGACCTTAAGCACTTGATTCTCAGGTCAATCTCATTCTCAACCATTGCCTTGAAAGATTTGGGCTTTTCTAGGGCTTCTGATTTATCTTTTAGAAAAGTGACCCAAGTCATTCTACAATAATCATCAATAAGCAACATAAAGTACATGTCTCCTTGTAGACTTCTTATCCTTGTAGCACCACACAAATATGTGTGCACTAGATCTAGCAATCTGACAGAAAATTATTCTTTTCTTTTGAAACTTGTTTTTGTCTGCTTTCCCAACTGACATTCCTTGCAAATAGTATTAGCAGGCTTTACAAGCTTAAGCAAATCTCTCACATCCTGTACTGAACTTATCTTCACCAAATTGTCAAAATTGATATGACACATCCTTCTATGCCACAACTAGCTCTCATCTATCTGAGTCAACAAACAATAATTATTAGTTCCTCTTAATTGATATATATTACCTCTAGTCTTCTTTCCAGTTGTAATCACTGTTCCAGAGCTTTCCCTGATCTTGAATCCATTATCCTTAAACCTCTTATCATAACCTTTGTCACACATCTAACCAACACTCAAAAGATTATGCTTTAAACCCTTCACATATAGGACATCATTTGTATTGTGCTTTCCATCAAAAGAAATAGATCCTTTTCCACAAATCTTACCAGTTGC
The DNA here is from genome assembly GCA_027924645.1 of Cunninghamia lanceolata. Taxonomy (NCBI): domain Eukaryota; kingdom Viridiplantae; phylum Streptophyta; class Pinopsida; order Cupressales; family Cupressaceae; genus Cunninghamia; species Cunninghamia lanceolata. Next base: position 5,680,144 of record BSBN01000339.1, read on the forward strand.
ATTATCTCCAAACCTAACCAGTCCTCCATCATACTTTTCTAGACTTACAAACTTACTTTTATCACCAGTCATGTGATGTGAGCATCCATTGTCAATGATCCATTCATCCTTATCTTTCTCCACCTGAATAGACAAAGCACTTTCTTCCACTAGTTTTTCTTCCTTCATATAGCTAGCAGGATTAGTAGATACAAGTTCTTCCTTAATAGAAATAAACAAGCATTCATTTGCACTAGTACTAGCATCATCAGACTCATCATCTGTTACACCATCATCATCAAGATCTCTGACAATATAACATTTTTTTACAACCCTAGGTTTACTTTCAAATTTCTTTCTACCTCTTTCAATTCTCTTCGGGCACCTAGAAGCATAGTGACCGATCTTACCACATGAAAAGCATTTAAATGGTATTTTGCCTTTGTACTTACCAGTACCTCTTTGCATTTTATCTGTAAAGTTGGCTTCAAACTCCTCAAGGTCATCATCAAGTTCCACAACATAGTTCTCAGCTCTTGAAATATTCTCTGAGGTACTAGCTTTGAAAGTAGTCTCTATTTTAGGCAGGGCATCACCAAACTCTCTCATCTCAAAGGCTGTAAGTTTTCCAAGAAACTGATCTTTTGAAACAACTTTCACAGTCATGATTTCTTCAATTGAAGATACTTTGTGACTGTAGGATTTAGGCAATGACCTAAGTATCTTCAACACAGCCTCTTTATCATCAACAGTTCCTCCAAGACCTTTGATTCCATTGACAATTTCATCAACCTTTTGTAAATAGGCTATTATGTTATCATCTTCACTCATTTTCAGACTTTCATACTTAGCTTTTAGGTCCTGCAATTTGGCACCTTTTACATAATCATCTCCTTCATATAAATTCTTCAACTTTTCCTAGATTTCATGAGATGTTTCCAGATCCATGACTTTTGCTAACTCAGTGTTGGACAAGGCACTTAACAGAGCATCTCTAGCTTTTCCATTTAACTCATATTGTTTGATTTCATCATCACTTGATGGACCATTTAGAGGAATAGTATATTTTGATTATGTTGTCTTCCAAACACTATAACCAAGAGAAATGAGATGGCTTTTCATTCGTACCTTCCAAAGAGCATAATCCATTCCATCAAACTGCAGAGCATCCTTCTTGTGCGACATCTTGGATCTTCCTCAAGCTGTTAGACTTTCTTCCGATGAACCTTGCTTTGATACCAATTGTTGAAATACACAGGACAACAGAGAAGGGGGGTGAATCAGTTGTCACCAAAACTTAACTTCTTATAAACATCAATACATCAATTAACTAATCACTGTAATTATGATTTAACCATGAAAGCATGAAATCTAAAACTTAAGCATAAACACACATTCAACACATGAGATACCAAATTTTTTACGTGGAAAACCCTATAAGGGAAAAACCACGGTGAGTGTTAGCTCACTAAATAAATATGTTATAGCAATACCAAAAATTAGAGGCTCACTACCTTAGGGCTCATTGTCCAAAATGCTCAATGCAAAAGTTAGGGCTCATTGCCAAGATCGACTCACTGCCAAGGGTTTGTGAACTAATTTGATAGAATCTACTCCATGCCTGAGTTTAGTTCCATTGAAGTGCAATTTATTCTCTATGCTCTGCTCTACCTTTACACTTCACACTTATCTTCACATCTTCACACTTTGATACCTTTTCACAATTTCATTACAAGTATTTATACAATTCATTGACCTTGGAATGATCATCAATGTCAGCATTACAATCATCAACCATTGGAACAATCTCCAAGGTCAGCATTACAAACATTACAAACATACATTAAAATGGGTCTGGACCTAAATCATGTTGTGGAGGAAAAGGATGACTGTGGATCACACAACTCCTTAGTTGGGACTCAATTGTAATCTTCCATGCTATAACACGCTTCCACAATCTCCAAAGCATAACCGCAAGTAGTGAGAACAACCAAGTCGACTAAAACTGGTGTTAACACTAAAACCTTTAAGAACATGCTTCATGCACGATCTAAATTATTCTTTGCGGACAAATCAAAAGGTTGGAACATGATCTAGAGACATCCACAAGCACGTTGTAATCATCAGGAACATCCGCACAACACCTTAACCATTTTGGCTAGAAGATTCTTCAAACTGGAGCACTTGAACAACACTGTCAGTCACTGTTATAAAGAAAAGATCGCTTGCGGACCACCAAATCATGAACCATTTGAGTTGAAGGCACATAACATCATCCTAGATGTAACTCTAGAACCGTAGACTAAAATACTTCAATGCGGAGGAATGCAGAGCAAAATACTTTCTCCCTGTCACCACTGAATGCACAAAAAAATAGTTGTCACTCTGGTGAATAGAACTCCCTCAAATCTTCACACCGGAGGCTCAAAATTGGGATATAGCATCTAAAGACTTCCCTTTAAATAACTTCCAAATTGCAGACAAAGATATGAAATCTATAAGAAATGCGGAGCAAACTACTGGACTGTTCTATTGTAAACAAAGATACTCTTCAACACATTGTTTCCACTGGGAGAGCAAATTTTCTCAAAAGCACTTGGAAACATAGTATCAGGATCACTTACTCATTATCTTCAACACTTACATAGGCCAGTAGAGAGAAACTAACTTAATACAAGCAAGCATCAAAATAAGAGCATAGTTGACACTAATGACAACACAAATATGTTGACATCAATGACAACACTGGTTAGGCACATACTTGCAACAACATAAGTTATATCTTTGCATTAAATTATACAGGATTACATAGGCAAAAAACCAAATAATAAATGCAAAACCATGTGATAATAATGTGGTTATGATAGGTGAAATTATTTGCCTATTTTAAAATAAACACTAACAACTATTAGCCTATAAGCTATTTAATAACCACCATTAATGACTTAATCAAATACAATTCCATGTTTATCTCTAAATTTGAAAAAATATTTTTGCTTAAGGGCTATCATTATGTTACTAATTTTGCTCCCTTATATGGCAATAATAAGGATAAATTTCCTCATCTTTTATTAATTGGTGGATTAATGGTGATGAACTTCAACATACTTAGTTTTGGCATGAATCAATTTATTCTTCACCATCTAACTATCACAAAAAGATGAGGTTGATTCTCTTTGACAAGTTGAAGATAATCCAATATCCTCTAAAACCATGCTTCCTTACAAGCTATAATTGCATCTTTATATTTTAATTTTGTGGAAGATAAAATAAATGTATGTTGCAACTTGCTCTACCATGGAATTACTTGAAATCCATGAGTACATGTAACATGGTGTATAGTTTTGAGTGTTTTTGGAGTGGTTTTTGAAACATCAACTTTGCTATGAGCTATGAAACACTATAGGTTGGAACAACAAAGGTTACCCTACTTGGAAGGCGGATAGCCTTAAAAGTCTTCATCAATTGTTCAATGAGGTTTACTAGAATCCCTTAGTTGGAGAGTGCTTTGGCTGGTCCATTCAAAGGGCTATTGTGAACATTATGAATCATCCATATGAAAAAGAGACTCACATAGTGTAAACAAAACACTATAAGCTGATGTGAGCCATCAACTTCACTTGCAAACATATCATAACATGGTTAAATTCATGAAAATCATTATGTGTTCTTCAAAATTAGAATTTTACAATTTGAAAGATGAAAAGTCATTCATGGAATTTGTTCCAATCTTCAAGAATTTAATCTTGATTTTTAAGACAATAAGATTTCACCATTTAGATCATACAAATATTTCAATTAAATGTCTTTTAAGATTAAAGTTTATCATTAAATTTTAAACTATTCCTAATATAACAAGGATATGAAAAGATAAAAGAGAAAGGGAGAAGGAAAGGGTTAGAGTGGAAATAAAACATCTTTAAACTCATCTTTGATCCTTACACACATTATTTTGTAAATAGACAAATGCAACTTGAAACCAATCTCTACCAAACCCTTTGTCTGCAATCCTAATGCGAGATGGTAAGATCTCCAAAGGAAAAGTCATGTGCATGATTATTTTCAAATTCTTCCAAGAATGAATTGTGTTCATTCAACCACACAAAATACCTCACCATTAGCAAGGATTTAGTGGTTTAAACACTTGTTGAATCCATCAAAACTTGATGAATTATAATCATAGAATTGTTGGAAATAAAATAGACTTAGATTTTAAAAATCAAAACATGAAAACCTAGAAAGATTCAATGACATCTTATATTCATATTTCAAGTTTCATGGGTTTCCACCAAAAGAACCCAAAAGTAGAAAGAAGAACCAATTTTTTTTGAACACGAGCCTTAGAGGGGTATATAAAGTTACATTTGGGATAGAGAAGACAAAAGGTCATTCCCTGCAAGAGTCACAAAAGGAAAAAATACATGAGAATGTGAAGAGTCATTTTGACTTCTCTTTCACATTCTACTTTTACATTATATTACAAAAACAATTTGTACACACACTTCTGATTCGCCCCATCTTGAAATTGATTTTGCTTGTACAACCTAAACTTATCAGAATGGATAAATCAAACATTTGCCTAGATGAAAATTTCCAAAATTACTTCAAGTTCCTACTTGAATTCCATAATTTTCTATTCAAATTATTTACATGCCATCCATACTCTCATTAGTCTATTAATAGTGGAAGAATCAAGATGTTCCCCACTGGGCAACTTTCTTTGCAACATACTATGAAATTGTGATTTCAAAATTTGTACAAAATTTAGAGTGTCCAAGTCCAAAAATTCATTGCTCCATGCCCTAGTCATCATCATCACACTCCTCAGTTCATCAGTAATAAATGTTCTCTTTTATGCACTCAGGGTAGATTGAGAAGCATAAGTTGTAGGAGTAGAATCTATGGAGCCAACCAAACTTTTAATGTAGGAACTCAAATAAGCAACTTTATTTTTCAATTCCTATTTGGTTGCATTATCATTTTCCATATTTTGTATCATCCAATCAATGGATGATTTAGCCATTTTATTTCCCTCCTCTCTGGATGGTTTCCTGAATGAAACCGTAATTACTGTGTAGTCTGGTGGTTGCATTTTTGGCTCTAGTACATCCTTCAATGGGGTTACAATTTGATCTTGTTAGGTCCCCTATGAATCTGTGGTGATAGTGGATCTAAACTTGGGTCTTTTTGGAAGTGGTGACTTTACAACCATAGATGGAAACTGATAAAAATCATCTATTGATGGCTTCATCACCCTTTCTTATGTTGAATTATCTAATTAAACCACTAGGGTGTGCTTACAATAGATGCTTTCTCTTAAGAAATTTCTTGATTCTGAGTATATTTATCCTAAGATTCCTACCATGTTGTCTATTGTGTTCCTTGATCCTTGGGTGGACTTGGTGACTTGGAAGGAGAAGAGGGAGTCCTTTGTGATGAAGAAATGAGTGCTCTCTTGGGAGAAAATGTAGGTGATTTCCTTAGAGGGGGAGCAGGTGATTTCATAGTCCTTTGGGGAGATGGAGTTAATGCTCTTTAGTGATGGGGAGATGGTGATTTGGGTGGAGGATAAGGGATTCTTTTTGGAGATGATATTACCTACCTTTATGGAGAGGAAGTTCTTTCCTTGTCATGAACATCTCAGGAGGTAATTTCTAGTTAAGATCTAGGACGAGAAGGAGGTGGAATAGACTTATGAGGTTGAGACTTAGGAGGAGGAGAAGGATTTCTTTACAAATAATCTCCTATATGGATAAGAAAAAAGAGCCCCTAGTAGGTAGACCAAGATTTTCTTTCATCCTGTTGAGCCATTGTTCACTCCTCTTAATCACCTTCTTAGTTCTTTGCTCTACATCTTTGAATTCTCTTTCACTCAATACAACTCAAGGTATGGGTTTGGAAGCTATTTTCTCCTTTTAATAAGTAGGATATAATATATTCCCATTATCTTTGATTATATTGGGAATAATTATAATTTGATACATTTTTAATTGATGTGAATTAAGCTAAGAATATTTTCTTTTTCTCACTTCATATTCACCATCACAGTTTGCCCAAAAATCTTCTAAACTCTCTTTGTGCTTGTAAATTTATCTCAACTCTTCTATGCTTGTCATTAGATGGAAAAGAGGTCTAGCCTCATACAGTTTCAAATTAACCTATGCCATTTTAGTTTTCGCACTTTTGGTATCTTGTTCTGTCAAATAGGTGTATTTGTTTATGCAAATAGGGAATGAGACCCCCTTTACCTTCCTTTCAAAACATATCTTATGTACATCAACCAAATATCTACATAATTATAATAATACCAATTTATCACTGCCATATCTGGGTAATTTATAAGCTACCTTGTCAAAACCTCTGACGTTGATATATGTAAAAGTAGTGAACTGGATATAGCGCCCCATTTATTTATTTCTACCATGGCCTCTAAAAACATTCTTTTACCAAAATCTCCCTCTATATGAAGATTATGAATGCATTTTTTACCCTTTCAAAAAATTTGGCAACTTCTTTAATCTCAAGTTAAGGGTAGTATTCCTATACCTTTTCTTGTCCTTGAACCATTACACATGTTTGTAACCCAAAACATTGTTATCTTCTGGCTAGGGCATATACCAAGTAAGAGGTCATATAAAATTTCTTGGTTTGCATTACATTAGATAGTTGATGCAATGTATCACTTATTAGCATGGCCCAGTCAATAAGCTCTTTCCCAACCAAAATCTTGATAATAAAGTGATACATCCAAGATTGTAACTCTCTCACAATATCTTGGCTAGTTTCTCTACTTAATAGTGTGATAATTTCATTCAAATCCTCATTGAATTCACTCCTAAAGAGTTTCTTTAGGAGTCTTGAGGTAGTTCCTTTTGGCTTCAAAAGTCAATCCTTATTGATAAAATCAAGGAACCTACTCAAATGGTCCTCATGGTACTTTTGAGAAGGTTCCATAGAAATGTTAATGTATACATTTTTGGTTGGTAATCCAAATATTTCCTTAATATATTGTGGTTGTATTAATAGGATTGCATTTCCATCTATATTCCTAATCTCCCTCTAATTAGGGTTATAATAGTGTGCACAAATCATGTTACCAAACCTATAGATTGGACTATTATTAAGAATCCTATTGCTTGCACCAACCCACTAGATCTCAAATTTTGGGTCCTCTAACTTAGATCTATGTCTATAGGCATCCTTGTGTTGAATTCATCTAATCCCAAATGCCCTAGATTTGTATCTATTACATTGATCAAATCTATGAGGATCTTGGAAGCTAGTATGACCCCTTTGAACTAGGGATAACTTTAAGGAACCCCCCCTAAAAAAACCTATAAAATCCTAGCGAATCCTAGCCCGACGCCAAAAAAATGCTGGCGAATCTATGCCTATTTCTGGAAAAAAAAATTAATTTCATTGGCGAATTTTTTCAAATTTGTTGACATTGTCTTTTTTGCTGGCGAATTGTATATAGTTTTAAAAAAAAATTTCTTTGGCAAATTATAGTTGTATTCCAAAAATATAATAAATTAGGTGGAGAATTATAGTTGTATTCCAAAAAGTAAAATAAATTGGGTGGCGAATTATATAGATATTAAAAAATATAAAATAAATTAGGTGGCGAATTATATAGATATTCAAAAATATAAAATAGAATATTTGGTGATTGTGCTAGCAATTTTTGGAAAAGTCATAGTGTGGCTGGCAAAAATATCAAATGTTATATTATAATGTCTAATCTTCTTGGCAAATTTATAGTTTATTCAGTATCAAAATCAACGACATCAGAATCAATGGCATCAGTTGAAGTTCCATTTCGGGCTGCAGTTTTGACACACCCATCTTTCTACATAAAGTCTCTGGAATAGAGACAAGTGTCAAGTAATCAGAAAATTAATAGATAATTATTTAAAAAAAGAAAATTCAAAAGGATACATAAAAAGAATATAGATTCATCCATTATAACACAAACTTTATGACTTTAGAAATCAACTCCTCAAGCTTCCATTCATAATACATATATTGAAAATAATAGAAATATATATTAACACTAAATTATATAAATATTGAAATATATAATAATAAGTCTTTTGACACAAGAGTATTCAGAGCATGTTTAAAGAAATAACATAAAACTAAGAAATGCCATCACGTGGCACTCGTTTGGTCTTCCTCCCGAGTCACTTCATTTTCCTTGTCCTGTTCACTAGCAGTAGTCGAGTCCACTTGTGCTCTCAGTTCCATCTTATATCTCTTGAACCTACTAATTATGGGTTTTAAAGTCCTAGCACTTGGTGTACATGTGTTCTTTGCCCAAACTTTCCACTTATCTATCATTCTTTCCGCATATGTTACTCTCTTATAGACATTGTCAATTCCACGCCTGAAAGTTGTGAGATACGATGCTATATGTCCAAGCTTCCCTAGCGATTCACCATTAACTATGGCAACATGCTCTTCAGTAAGCCTCTTCTTAAAATTTTGCTTTACTTCCTTGACATCAAGCAAGTTCTCTCCACTTTCATCTGAAATCTCTACATCTAAGATGGTACAATTATTTATAAGATCAACCATATCAGTGAAATGTTGAGCCAAAATTCTTCTTATTTGTCCACTAAAATCCCCTAGCATAGACCTCTTCCACTCTAGTGCATCTAGCCAAGACACAGAATCATTCTCATTTGGATCATTAAAAATTTTCTCAGCTACAAGAATATTTGTATCAATTTTCATCATTTCTTGTATCTCTGTAAAGTCTGTGAGCAGATTTCTGTCTTCCCTCTTTAAATTTCGTAACTCTGCAATTAACCCTTTCCTTTTATCAGAAAGGAGGGGATATAGTTTCATGACCTCCTTGATGTACAACAAACCATCAATGGTGACTCGCTCTACCCATTTCTCAGTGGCTTTACCTAGAGTTTGATATCTCTTGATTTGTTGCAAAATGCTAGGATCCATTCCATCAACAGAAACACTCAGAGTTGCATTGGAGGATTGAGAAGTAATATTCAAAGTAGATTGAATGAAAGATGTCAGATAATTCACCTAGGCTTGCAGCTTTGCATTCTCCCATTGTTGATCTTTAACTCTCTTTGCTAGCATGCGTTGAGAGAATTTTAAATGATATAAATCACCTGCCACCGTAGGAAGACCCATGTCAATCTTGGTCATATTGAAATCCGCTTCTGTGAGTTCATTTTCATTTTTATCCCCAATGGGGTCTGCAATCTCCAAGATCCTATGCCCTAAGGAAGAATCTGTTACCATCCGAGACATCCTCTTAGACTTCTTAGGCTTAGGTGTAGTTACAGTGTCAACGTTTATGTCTGTTGTTGGGGGATATCTCTTTTTCTCAAAAACTTTCTTTAGCCAGGAAGGGGAAGACAAAACTGTACCGCTCTCACTTGCACCTAGGACAACTCTCTCTGGTTGATTAGGAGTATCTTGCACAGGAATTTCATTTGATATGAGGGAGGTTGGATTCTCAAACAAGGAACAAAAACTAAAAGGACCCTCATCAGCAATCTGTTGATAAATGGTAGAATCATTACCAGGTGAAGGAGACACAATAGAAGTCATGTGATCTGCCTGCAATTGTTGTAAGGCACCCAACTTCTTCTCCGCTCGTCTCATGAAAAATAATTATTCTTCCCAATTCCCAACCAGTTGACTTAAAGTATTCAAAATTGTCACTATAAGAAATGGGTAAGAAAGAGCACAAATTAGCCAACCTCGTTGCGAAAGCTCATGTTCAACACCTGTAGAAGACGCAATCTAGAGCTCCTCCAAAGCACACTAGTGAAAAATTGAAAATGCAGAATAACATGTCTATGAGGGTTGTAAACCCAATAAATTGTTTCCATAAATTGCATTAATTTTAGCGGCATGTACTGTTGTACGATTCATAATTGAGCTGCATAAATTACCTTCCCAAAAACGTGCAATTGTGCTTTTCACGACATTCCTTATTTATTATGAAAGGACATAGGTCACTTCCAGCATGGAAGTCATTAAATGTAAAATATTCTAATAGATTTTAATTGTCAGATGATCGCAAATCGATAACATAAGTTCTATTTGGGGCAAAAGTACTGACACACCCAATTTCCCAAATTTGTAGTTGTACAGTCGAGGACTTGCGCTCTGCCGTGCTGCCACCTTGACCTTTGCACAATAATTAATATAAATATATTATATATTTTATACATATGTTAACTGTTGATCTAATAATATCTAACGACTGCTAGTTGATTCCGGAGGATTTTGTTAGCACTGTGTAGCGTTAGAGATCTACCTTCCAGAATTGAACTACAACCATTCATCTTTCGTTCTAGGGTTCATCAAATGGTCAGTGGTGGTACGATTGATTTGATTGAATGCACTTAACCGCATAGATTAGCTAATGCTTAATTAAGTTCATTAATGGAAAGTGAGTCATGACAAACTGCACAGATTAGCCAATACAAATTTCCATGATACAACAGAGGCAATTAAACAGAGTTGCTTGTTATTTATTACCCATTTGTCACGGTAGTACATGTAATGTATATATGATAGTCTTTATTGTTTCAACCTTATATTGCATTACTAAGTTTCAGATAGTAGAAGAATCAATAGACTATAAAAGTTCAAAGTAATGGCTTTCATTACAGTAACTGTGCGAAGAAAGTAAGTTACCAAGTACTTATTTTGTGATCATTCATGATTTTGAATTTAACTGTGTGATAGAGTTCTCAGTTCATAGATCTAGAATAGTAATAAGAATGATGGAAAATCTTGTTTGTGTGTGGCTTTGTAGGATGTTATTTCTTTGCATGTCTCGGAATGAAGAAATACGAGCATTCGTCAAGTGGAATAAATCATGTCAAGAATCGACACTTTTAACATTTGCAAATGATGCATTCTATTTTGGGTGGTGGGTTGAATCTCCCACACATGCATGCATGTATGAGAAACTGGAAATTCAAATTGACGCATGGAATTGGTATTGCAACTCAATTGCCAGTGACCTCAAGAAAATCAATTTAATTCTCCTTTACTGACCTTATTGTTACCCATGCCTAGTGGTTTCTTGTACATATAAAGCAAGGTTCTATAGTGAATCATTGACTGTCATTGTGAATGAGGACATAATTAAATTTGTAATGGACCCATTGCCTGTTAATAGGATAATTATGGACTACAGTAAAATATTCATTACACGTCATCGAAAAGAGGAACCAAAAAGATTTTGGAGGATTAAAGCAAGGTTTGAAGGTCAAAGGATAGGAGTTTTGTTTGGAACTTTGAGGTTGGTTAGAGGTTCATGTACTATGTAATTCCCTAATTTTTTTGAAGGGTGATGCTAAATTTTACTAAATAATATAGAAGTAATTACGGTTTGAAATTGACATGAGTTCAATGGCAAATTGCAATGTATACAGATCATAGATTGTTCAAAGAATCAAATTTTCAATATTAAATAACACTGTGGTTGTTTTTGTCTAAGGCGTTTAGGGTTTATCCTTCTAATTCATCGTTGACCTATGTAGCCAGTTTCCCCAACTTAAGTTGTTCTTTTATCCCCTTGGTTGTCATCAAGTTACTAGCCCCTTTGCTCTAAGTTACCGGCCCCGAGCCCCTTTATTTTATTCTAAGTCTGACTATATAATAATAATAATTACATTATATGATTAACATCATATATTATATTATTATCAGATAATAATATAAATATATGATAATAATTATATAATATATTATAATACATATAATAATTATATTATATTATAGATGATAATAATAATATAATAATAAATTATAATTATATTATATAAAATATGATATTATTATAAATTTATATATTGATATCGATTTCATTTGGTGGGCTGCAAAATACTTTTCCCAGGCATTAATTTTTAATTTATTAAATAGTTCTAAGAAGTTTAGAGAATCACTGTTGGTCGATCCTTACACGAGCTGAAGATTGATGCTACAAAAAATCTAGACAATGAGTAAATGCATCTGTCAGTTGAGGCATGTGTTCATAAACGATCTTCCTTTAAATACTGGAGGTCTCCAGCAAAATGACACTCGGCTGGCTTGCTCAAAATATAGCATGGAGACTCCCATAAGGCTCCACTGCAATAAGCGCCAGGTCACCTTTCTGGGCCGTATCAGAGATGACAGACTGATGAACATTTGTAACTAGCAAAACTATCTCTTCCTTGAGGCAGTGAAGATGGTCCTCGGTAAAGACTTCTTAGTCTCCGAGGATAGATATAGGGTAAATTCAAACATTTCCTCACGTTTTCTAGCTTCTTTGTTGGACCTAGGAGAGGCAAAGGTAGATGCACTGATGATTCTATGAGAGGTATTCACTTGAGAGGTATTCACTCCAGATATTATTTTGGACGACGTAGATGTGGTAATTTATGTAGAATTGGGGGTCAGTATCCCGTGGCTGAGAGACCTGGAGAAGCTGTGGGAGGGACAGGAGGGCATAGCTAGGCAGCTATTCCTGCTAAACATGAATGAGCAACAACTGGGAAGGCACAAGATTTGGGCAGCTTGTGGGAGACACTTTCTTCGGCGGGCAATTGGAATGGACACAGAGGAGACTCCGATATGTCTTGAATACTTCGTAGCCATTGTGAGTGTGGGGGAATTCTACTCGCAGTGGCCATAGGAGTGGTCGGGCTCCCAGGACCACTTTTTTTGGTGATTTCCATGCTGGGGTGGTAGGGTGGCAAGTTTTTGAGGAGTCACTTAGTCAAGGGGCTAGGGATTTCTATAGTACTATGGTAGCCTCTTTGGTGCTGTGTGTTTTTGGAGCTTGAGCTGGCCGCTGGAGTGGTTTTTGTATTAATATAATTTCCCGAGTGTAAATCTTTTTGTATTAATATAATTACCCAAGTATAAATATTTTTGTATTAATATAATTACCCAAGTGTAAATCTTTTTGTATTAATATAATTTCTACTTTATTATTGATGCAATGATCTCAATGTGTTCATTTTATTCTATTAGTTATTATTCTATTAGTTATTATATCATCAAAGTGGGTCTGACTCCATATAAATATTAAAGGAGCTGTAGACTCTAGAGAAATGTTTCAATGAATGTTTTGATGCCAGATGGACGGGTGTAGTTGAATTCTGGAATGAAAGTCCAGAGTGCTAGACTTGCGATCTCAAACCTCTGAAATCAATCAAGAGTCGTTAGATTTACAAAGATCAATGGTTGAGATTATACAATAGTTTTCAAATTTTCAATTCCACTACTCGATGTACGTGTTGTATTAAATAATTAATTCAGTCTGTAGACTTGCATGCCATCCTTAAATTTCATTTGAACTTTGAAGTGGGAGTACTTAGTACAAGTATACAACTAAAACTACATACTTGTACTGAACTTTAATAAAAGAATTTACAACGTTTCACTCGCTTTACTTCACAATTGGCACTTAGCATTTAGCAATTTTAATTGATACTACTTGGAAGTGAGAGGGTCAAGGACTCAAGTGACAAGGAGATTGCAGTGCACCAAAAATTTTAATATTGATTGTGTGATGCCATGGATTCACTCAGTGCTCGTCTTTGTATTCATCTTTTTCAGGTAAGTGAAATACATAAATACTTAATTCCTATTACTATTGCTGTTACTGTTGTCCTTGAGACTTCAGTTTTTTCAATCTTGGGGTTTAGGGTTGAGTGTTTACAAGCATGTCTACCAGCACTACCGGATGAAAAATTGGGAAAACCAAAGAAAAAGAAAAACAGACTATGCCGAACTGCTTAAAACCCTAGGTTTTACAGATGAATACCATGATATTTATGACCCTATAATTTTTGGAAGGTTTACCTCAGTACTTAGGTTTTCATTGGAGAATAAGGTATGTCAAGCGCAAGTTGCACAACCTGACCCAAAAAAACCAATACCAATTAATGGGATGATTGCACCATGGGTGGTTGGATGGGATGCTTGATGTTACCTGAGGTTTTCCCTTGCCCTGAATTTATCCTGGTCTATGCCCAGAATTATGATGAAAAAAGAAAAGCAATAGTTAAAAAAGATAGCCAAGAAATAATTCTTCCCATTAATGGAGAACACTTTGGAAAATTGTTGGGTTTTATCGCTGAAGAATGTGGAGTGGTCCTCATAAACCCAGAAAAACTTGCTAATACTTATGAAGAAGTTAGTGAAAATAACAAAAAAAGATTTATCAAATCTCTAACAGCGGATTGTGTTCAACTCAATCAAAATCATAAGCCTCCTTATAAAATTGATATTTTTAGATCATGGGTCCAGGATACTGTTTCCATGCTAGTGTTTTGCCTTGGATTGGATAATAATAGTGAAGTGGATGCAAGCCTCCTTGAAATGGTATACAATATCCATCAATTCATGCCACCTGCTAAATACAGATTTCTTGAGTACATCGCATAATCCATGCATTGTCAATTTTTAATGATTAAATGAATCCAAAGTGAACCCCCTACTCCCAGTGCCAATAGAAAGACATTTAGGTTCACAACCTACTTGTGCTATTTTTTTCTAGTGTAGTTTGCTGGGATGTTTCGGGACAACAAGCTTCAAATTCAACGTCAGTAAGATAAAATTGGACTACTAGATTGGACCCATAAGATAAAGGATGTATCATAATCAAAAGAACTACAATCATTTTGTGGACTAATTTTTGGCTCCATTATATGAAACCGTTACAGATACTCCAATACCTAGATTGCCCGAGTCTTGTAGAAATTGCATTCAAGTGGGAAAAGAAATACAATTGGCTGACTGGTACTTCATGGAGGAATATACTGTCCAAAGATTTTATGGATCAGGAGCATAGCCCCACAAACTTCCAATACATGTGACAGAGAGGGTTTTTGCATTAGAATACATATGACAGATGGAGAGTACTGATTAGTTGTACTTTGTTAGTCAGCAAAAGAAGAGCATATTTACTTCCTTACCTTTTTCATGTGGAGGGTTCACATTCGAGAGAAAAGCATTCACTATGGCACATGAAATTCTACAACTTTTTAAATTTGATGTTGATTCTCACTGGAAGTATGACCCATGTGACATGATTAAAAGAAGGCTTGTGGCCAATAAGAATGCTCCAACTAAAATTCAACATGAAAGTAAGCCCCTGCTAGAAATGTTGAAAACAAGAATTCTTGGGAGGAGGTGAGAAAAGTCATGGAAGAAACTGCTGCTCAAAGAGGTATTTCTTTTGAAAAAATGTCATCAGAAATAATGGGATTGCATCCAATTCCACAAACACAGAGAGATGCACTAGCAAACAAGAGATTCAACAATTTCTATACAAAAGCTACTAAAAAATCTAAGTGTACAAAAATTCCATAGAACTAAAAAAGCTTGTATAGAGGAACATTGGTCATAGTAAAAAATTTCTACCTTTTGGTCTATGAGGAAGGATCTCAGTGATCCAAAAGCTACTGCAGATCTCGAAGACGTCTTAGAAGATGAAGAGTTCAACAAATTATGGGATAAAGAGCATCCCTCTGAAGCTCAAGCAACTAATGTTGAAAGTGATGATGAGGATGAAGACCAACCCAAAGATCTTAGTGCCTATGTATTCAAACCTTGTATGAGTGAGACCACAAGACAAACATATACTAAAGGGGCACCAATAGCCCAAAAATTGGGTTATGAAGGTGGTGGTTTGGGGCCCACAGGAGAAGGCATTTGGACGGTACCATAGGTATACCCTAGAAAACCTAATGATCTTCTATTAGGCATTAGAGGTGATGAACAAGCCAAAGGGCATACACATACAAATCAGGAGATTAGATTTGTTCCAGATTTAAATCCTCAGAGTGAGATTTAATCACTAACAGTACCACAAGGGTCTTCTAATCTACATGTTTCGCATTCTTTTCTTGCATTAGATGGTGGACATTGTAGTGCTACTGGTGGCAAATCTGGCGATGGTATAGGTATTAGTAGTAGTAGTCATCAGCAAGAGATGCAACAACAAACTCAGAAGAGGCCATCAATAACATTAAATGAAACTATAGGCAAACTTAAAGAGCAAGGCCTTGTGAAGACTAAGAAGCAGAAGGTTATGGCAGGTTTTGATTCCACATCCACTTCAAAGTAGTTGTTTCTAGAAGGCACTCCCCTCCTATCATTAGTGTGACTGGGACAAGAATGGCTAATACTCAGCCACAATTAATTAGAGATGCCACCAACACTACAACTACTCCTTTGCCATTCAAAGTTATGTCAACTGTCACAGATTGTGATTACAAAGTTGAGTTTGAAAAGAAAGCAAAATTATCTAAAAGTCACAAGAAGCAAGTGCTAGAGATAGAGACTACTGCAACTTTAGAGCTTGCAACAACTAGGGTATTGACTACATTTGACCTAGAAAACAAAACAATGGATTACATGATTATTGTGCCCAAAGTTCAAGATAAACCAGAGGACTAGATGCAACGATCTGACAATGAGGTGAGAACCATCCAAGTGGATTTTTCTGGAATGAAAAATTCTGACAAAATTAATGTATCAAAAAAGAACAACGAAGTGGTGTACACATCATTGCTAAAGCAAGAGAGAGAGAGAAAAAAGGTATGATTGTTTTTAATTTCCTGGTAACGTTGTTGAATATATTGTCTACAAATCAAATTTGTAAGATAGACAGGTCGCATGTTCCAGTAATTGAGTTACAACAGAAGGAAAATATATTCAGTGATGTTAAATTGTTAATTCCATTCATATTGCTCTTTTTCATTTGACTTTGTGATTTACGTAACAGGTTGGAGACTCTTATAGGAAAGTTACAGGTAGACATAGCAAGTGAAAAATCCAAGAGGAAAGGAGCAGAGAACAAGACCAAAGAATTAGAGAAAAGGATAAAAAACTCTGACTCTACATCTACAAGTGAAGTGAATAAATAGACAGAGGAGGAAGTGAATAAACTAAAGGAAATGTTAAGTGAAAGTAAAAAAAACTATGATATTCAAACAACCAATTCAAAAAAATTAGAACAATCCTTGATTGAAGCCAATACCAAATTGGAGCAATCAGAAAAAGTAGGACATATGTGGAAAGAAAATGTGGAGAGAGAGAGAGAGAGAGAGAGAGAGAGAGAGAGAGAGAGAGAGAGAGAGAGAGAGAGAGAGAGAGAGAGAGAGAGAGAGAGAGAGAGAGAGAGAGAGAGAGAGAGAGAGAGAGAGTTCTTTGAAAATTTGCAAAAAAAACTAAAGAATGCAAAAAATGAAATAAAATCTTACCAAAACAAAGTATCTGAATTATATAGAAACACAATGGTTTATATAAAAAGTAACATTTGGGAGAAAATAATGAAGAGGATTGATGATTTGTCTAAAATGTTTGAATTCATTGATGATCTAGTATTATGTAGTAATACACTCAAACAATACATTGCTGAAAATGGAGACATGGCAACTTCAAGACAGTCAGATGCAAACACAATTTTGCAATCAATCTACATAGCTAGTGGTGAAGAATTGGAATCCAAATGAATTCGTAACTATATTGATGCCACAATAAAGGCCTCAACTATCATTGAAAAATGTACGAAGCTAGAACAAGCACATGAACTTTTGGTACAAGATGCATTATTGATAAAGCAGCTGTAAACAAATGTAGAACACTTCAAAAAGCTTGGTTTGTCGGTGGATTTTGACCCATCATACCAATACATTGGAAAGAATGCTTTCAAAAATAAGATGGAGGATAAAATGAACTTTGACAAGGACCAGTTTCCTCAAAATCTTGATGAGACAATTTTTATGGATTCCATCGTACCACTGATAACCTTGAATGCAACTTTGAGTGATACATTCAAGTGAAGTAACAATATCAGTTATAAAATATTATCACAGTTACAACTCAGTAACCATGGGTTAAGAAAAATTACACTTCCATCAGATGAAGAGTCAAGCACTCTACAAAAGCTGATATAATGATTTAGTAACATGTGTTTCCAATGACATCAATACCAGAATGACTAGGTTGTTGGATTGTTGTCTCTGGTTTTTTGGCATCCTTTTTTTTTGTTGTCTATCTAGACTACCCTAGGGGCTACTTTGTAATGGGTTCGACACCCTTGGTTTGCCGCTTATCTAATAAAAAACATGTGTTTCCAAGTTCCAACAGAGCATTGTGCAGAGTTGGTTTTGAGCAAGTTATTGTACATTGTAAATGTAATACTTCAGTCTTCAATGTATTCTAATTTCCTTTGGACCTTCAATGTTCATTTGAAAATCAATATAACACTGAAATCCTTTTGTGTTGAAATTATCTGTATTATTTAATTGCCCACTTCATATTAAATATTTGCTAATGGTGTATATTAATAATATAATATGCTACAACATTATTCATATATTTCAATCTAGAACTGATAAAATGCTCATGAAAAATCATGCAACATGCAAGAAACTGAAACTTACAACTCCAGAAATATGGGCAACCTATCAGAATTGTAATTTATTTCACTGTTCAAAACTTCCCCAATCTTCCAACAACATTACAAAGTAGTACTTGTATCTTATTTACTTCTCAAAATTTCCAAAATCTTCCAACCACACAAGAATGTGTAACATAGTTCTTTTATAGACCAAGAATGTGTACTCAGCATTGATTACATTGTCATTTCAAATAGGTTCCGGATACAATGCAATGCCAACATGGCGTTGAGAACATTAATTTCATTTGAGAGAAGAAAAGAGAAGGAGTAGATGGACTTTGGGAGATGTGTAGCCACTTGAAGATCTGCCTCATTAATGCTGGGGAAAAGGTGGTTGTCCTGTTCAATCCCGCGACCCATACTTGTCCTTCCATTCACTGTATGTCTTTTCAAGTGGCCAGGGTAATGAGATAACCTCTGTGATCTTGCCATTATGACTGACATAGTTGGCATCCAAAATAGACTTTACATTCTTGTAGAATATCTCAAAAGTTATTTCAACCACATGCAGCTTGTCAAGTGATAAACGCAACACCTGCACGGTTAGATCGCCTTCATCACAACAAGCGGGAATTAATTGATGACCATTATCTATTATTTATCTCTTCCACTTGTCTAGGTCCTTAGCCTTCCCATCAGCCTCCAAAATATGTGGCAACCATTTAGTGTCCATCTTTTCTATTGCCTGCATCTTTTCCCTCAAAAATGTATCCAATTTCAATTGAAAACTGGCCACATCCTTGAAATGTTTTAGTATATCTGACACCAATTTCAGCACAGGAGGTGTATTTGCATCAAATCTAGAACACCTAAGAAAATCTACGATCTCTAAAGTTCTTGGTAGCCACTTAGCTTTCACACTTGATAGTCTCTGCTTATCAGATTCATGCTTCTCATAGGCTATCCTTAATTTTGAGTAAGTCCTCCAAGACTCCTCCACTTTGGACAAGATTTTGGTCACTCTGTTTTTGATCAAATTAGTGACCATGTCCTTTACTTTGTTCTCCTTTTCTTCTTTCAATTTTTTGTTATCGTCCTTCAATTCTCTGATTTCTGAAAGGAGAGGCTATGTGTCAACTGGAAGTGACTCTGCAGTCTGAATGATAGGGGGACTCTGAGATGGACTAGGCTCTAATTGTGGTTGCCCTTCATATTTTCTCAACCTAGCCATGGCCACTACATATTTCTCCAACAATTCATTATAGTCTTTCTGCAGTTTAATTGTCGTTGCCTTAGCAAATTGTGCAGTTTGCACATTTAGACTGGCAGCTTGAGGGGCAGGGGTGTCTGACACCCTTCTAATTATGACATTGCCAGTCAGTTCCTCCAAACCAACTTTTGGTTTCTTATCACTGGGGGCCAATGCCCAAATTGCCAAGGTTTCAAACCTTGGGTCAAATGCAGCACCTTGCAAAGCTTTGCTGACTTATTCCTCTATCATATCAGAGTCATCCCTTGTTATGGTATCAAATGCAATTGCATCTAATAGAGTCCAATGTGGTAGCAGTAGGATTTGCTTTTGGCTACAAGAGCCCTGCCCTCCTCTGGGGTTATTGCATTGATATCCTTATTAACCTCACTCAAAACCCTTTGAGTAATAGTATCATACTCAGAGGGGTCAGCACCACTCTTTGCTTCCTCAATTCTCCTTTGAAATTCTTCATTCTTTGTCCTCAACACAAATGACCTGAATTCAGGTGTGTTGACAAATGCATCATCTACAATAAATTGGTTACATGCCAGTACTCTCATATCTCTAGTATCAACTTCATTGGTAATTGTTGACCTTGTCAACCTATTATTTGGTGAAGAGTATGGCATTATCCTTAATGGGGAACTCACCTAATGAGGAGGCTCCTGAATTTGTTCTTCTGCTGCTTCTTCCATCTGTTCCACAACTTCTGTCTCCACCTCTGCCTCAAGGTCAATGATTTTTGCTCTCTTTGGAGCAGGGGAATCAGGGGATTCTTCTTCTCTTACATACTTACCCCTAGAACTGTTTGATTGGTAAGATGGCCTCTCCTCACCTGCAGGTGCACTAGCTATCAGTTCCTCTACCTTGGCAAAGATAATCTCAATTCTCCTTATGGGTTCTTGCACTTCAGCAAAAGCCCCAAGGTATGCAACATTGTCATTTCTCTTCATCCTCTCTCCCTCCATCACTGCATTCCATTTATTTCTCAAAAGATATATCTCTTGCATTGACTGGAAGTTTCTTACTATATCTTCATCGAAGATGACTCGGTGGGGGTAACCAGGCCTACTGACCTTCAACCTTGTGTTGTGAATAAAACCCTCAGGGTCAAATGCTCTCACTTGCTCCATATCCATCCTGTAACACTAAAACATGGAGCCAATATGATCTAATCCATTCTTATCAATTGTTATAAAATCACTGAGCTTCAATGAAGTAGGGATGAGTGACCCCTTCTTGTGCTTTCTGAAATGCTCCTTGTCAACTTCATTTAATTGCCTTATGATTTCCATGAAGGTAAGCCTCTTGGGCACAAACTTAGGCAAAGTGTAAGGTGGAGCCTAACACCCATAAATCCTGATGCAAGTTGTATTTGCATGCAGAAACTTATCTCCCCAGTTGTGTTCTATGTTCAAGTATGGGGCTCTTTCCAAAGGTCTCAAGAAATCCTTAACTTCTTTAGGTATTCTATCCCCCTCAGGTTCCAAGAAACCTATAACCTTCCTTACAAAATGCTCCTCAAAAACAACATAACTAGCATCCTTAAAATGCATGTCAAGTATGCTAGTCCACATTTGCACTGGCATCATGTTGCCTTGTTCATCTATCATCCTCACATGTAAATCTTTATGCCAGTGGCCTGACAGAGAGAATAGGATCATGTGGCACATCAAAGAATACCATGTGAATTCCACATGGGGACCTACAGTATACAGGTTGTTTTTTTATTGTCACCATCTGCTTGTGCATTTTCTCAGCCAAGTAACCCGCATAGTCATATGGATGTTTGGTTCCAAGATCTTGAATGCAAACTGCCATCATCATCAAGGATACTGGCATTCTATCAATTGCATCCCTCCCAAGCACATGGCATAAACTATGGTAAGTTCTGACAAAATATTCCATGAACAATTTACAATGGAAAGGGCTCCTCTTCTCTGTCATAAATTTTTACCAGGCCTCCATCAACTACCCTTAGTCTATGCTTGGCCAGATTGAATGATCTATAGGCATATCTGACAATCTTATACTTTTCTCTGAAGGCATTCAGGTCAATGGGCATATTGGCAGCAGGGTCTAAATTGAACACAGTTGAAATATAGGCTTTTGTAAATCTAATTATGACAGAACCATTTCTAGATAGGACAGACCTGGTTTTGGGGTCATATCTACTTGCAATTGCTCTGACCAGGTCTGGATTAACAAAGACATTGGAGAAAATCAACTTGGCCAAATTAAGCTTCTAGGCATGGCAAATAGGGGCTCTATAGTCTTCTCTGTTATGCCAATGCTCAAATAGGATCCACGTTGATACGGGTATCCTAGCATCTCTACAATTCACCCACAAGTCATAAATTTTATCATTTTTTCCTACTTGTCCTAGCCCTGTTGCAACTTTCCTCAATGACCTGGGACATTGGATCATGAGGTCTTCGTCTAGACTATGTTTTGAGGTGGAAGGTTGACTAGACTGACTCATCCTTCTAAACTATGTTTATGCAATTAACCTAGGGCTTCTGCAACTATAAATTACTTCTTAACACTTTGAAATGAACGGATAGATGAATTGATGAGACATAGAGGAATAAAATCCACTTGCTGGTTTTTGACGCTAATAGAGGCTTGAAATCACATCAACTTGCTCATTTCGAAGCTCCTTTCACTGGGAATGCAACTGTGCTCTCGAAAATGATAGACAATGCCCTAAATTATGCCCTTATAATGTTGGATTTCTTGCCATTTGCAGTATTCATGGTGGCGGCAACGACCATTACTCAGTTCATGTCGCGGACAGTTGAAAATCCTCATTCATAGGAAATTTGAAATGGGGTTGTTGATCCTTTTCTTACGTTCTGCAATCGACGGCTGAGATCACATGACTAGATTTGAAAATCTTCGTCACCACCTTTGAAAAGTCCTTAACCAATCAGAATAAGCCGAATCAACTATACTCTATCTGCAGATCACATCACCTTTTTGTCCAGACCGGATGCGTGGTGCCTTGCACTTCGCAGCCGGAAATGACCCACCACTTACCTATCATGCAACGGTGCGATTAAGCCCCCACGCACCCACCTTCCACTTACTTTTCAATTCTTTAATAGAGGAGCACCTCGTGTCACCATCTCGCGATAGCGCAACGAATATTCTCGTCAAAGAGATACCTCTGCGATGAAGTGCAACCATTGGATCAAAAGTTCTTTCGTGGACCACTATCATATCGGCTGATAGATGGCAATCATTTCGCATTGTCGCGGGGGGAGGGGTGTGACGTCATGAAAAAGGCGTTGCGAAGCTGCGAAATGCGCTTTATTAAGCTTTAACCTAAGACTTAAGGCTTTGATTTTTATAGGCGATAGCAAGTAAGGCTAGGATTAGGGGCCGGTCAACTCATGGGTGTGAAGACATTAAGTTGTGACTTAAGTGACTGGTAACCTTTAATAGACAGTCAACAGAGGGAAAGAAGAAAAAGCACAGGAAGCACAAAGCATAAACACTTAGAATTTTAGGGATTCAAATAGATGAAACCAAGTGAACCAGAAGTCCTAAAGCCTAAGGAAGCACCACCAGGATGTTCTGCTAGACATCGTGGCATAATTTACTATTTTAAAATTGATAAAATGCTATGACTGAGGAACCTAAATTTAGTGCTTGAATATTTATCTTATTGGTTTTACTCAGAGTAAATTTAATTCTTTAAGAAGATATTGAGTGTTTTGAGTGATTACAAAGATTCTTAAGTAGAGTTGGTTTAGGAATTGATCAAAGTATGGTAATACAACACATTATTCTATAGTTTACAAGAGCTGGAGCTTGGGAATTTAAAAAACCATCACAATGCAATAAAGGAAAACAAATGAAACACTATTGTGGTTATAGAGAAGAAAAATTACTTCACATTTAGTTGAATGCTTGTAAAAATTATCAGAATCACACAATAATAAATGAAAATATTAATTTGTTTGATCGAAAATAAAAAATGTACATCACAGATAGACAAAATGAAATAAAATGCCATCAACAACATTTTGGAATTTGGAACATGTAATACAGTATAAATACCTAGTAGCTTCTAAATCCCTTCAAATTACCAAATCATCTGGTCATTCAGATTATCTCGATCCTCCCTCTGACCATGATATCCAGAATCATCCTGATCATGTTTTTCAGTTTCTTCTATCTCTATATCTCCACTTAAGAGCATCTCATCATCACCACTACCACTACATGTGGGACTACTATTCATTGTGTCACTATCCTATATGCTATTATTGTTTGAAGTGTTGCACAACCCTCTTCTTTCACATGAGGACCTCTAGATTGCGAGTGCCCTATCCAAAGGGAAACTCCTCATATCATGTCTAGTTGTATACATCCTCAAGAAATTTTCCAAATTCAGTTTATTTCTTATCTTTGATTTCAAGAACCCCAATGCACTAAAAACTCTTATCCTCCACCGACCCCAATATCATGGTTTGACATAAATCAGCAAGTTTGAAATTTTTTGTTAATGCATCACACAATATTTCGCTTTGAATTAAGGTTGCCCAAAGCTTTGTTATCGATCCATGTTGGTGGGGAGCCTCCATGAGTTTAAACTCTTCCCTCATTGAAATTACAAATCAACCTAATTGATCACTGAGCTTAGTTTGATTTAAAATTCCTTCTATTACTTGTCCATTGAATTCTATACTTTTGCAAAAATGATTTGTTAAGGTCTTTATCTTGTTGTGAAAATCAGTTGGCTCACAGTTGACCCAATATTGAGGATACACTATAGACATGGCTTCAAGTAGTTCATCACGAGGGAATTGATCTCTAATCTCCGAGGAAAGATATTTCACAATATTCTTTAAAGTAGTACTTACAGAATTAACAATCTTGTCAAAAGCTTCCCTTGAAACATGTTCTTCTCTGATAGTGCGGTTGACCTTGTTTAAATAGTACATTGGTATCTCAAATCCCTTTACAAAGACACATAACTCCCCACTATCATTAACAGTAAAAATTTAGCATTATTGGTCACATTTGTTATCAAATGCCAGCTGCTAAATTTTTGACATATGAAGGACTGGCTTGATAGATATAGATTATCGAGGGTCATGCATATCATTCTACGCAGTCTAGTATATTTAGAAATATACATAGTCCTTCTTGGGCTTTTTTCATAAGCATGTTCATTTCCTCCAACATGGGAAGAATACCAGCTAAAATGAGGAGTGTCTCTATGTCACTTAACCTAAGTAAGAGGACATGAGCCCTATCAACTGTGAAGCGGTGTTCATACATTAAACCAATCAAGGATTGATATTCTGCAAAAACTCTTTTAGTTGGTTCAAGCAAGGAGATCCATCTGGTATCAACATCCTTAAGAAGCTTGTTTCCTGCAGTTATTCCCTCAACAAAATGTTGAAATTCCAAAAACCTTTTGGGATTTCGATAGAAGTATGAGTAGAGCTCGTGGACTAGATCTTCAACTTTTAATATTGCAGGAAACTTGCTCACAATTTTAAATGCTAAATTCATTCTGTGGGCCATGTAGTGAATGCCAATCATGTATGGTGAAATAGAAGTTTGTAGCTTCACACATAGACCATTCCTATGACCTTGCATTACTGAAGCTCCATCTGCCCCTACAAACACCAACTTTCTAGCAATTGTGCAGTCATCCATACCTCCAATTTCATTCAAAGATTTCTTAACTATCTCAAATAGATTTTGTGATGTTGCATTCTCCTTCATTTTATAAACAGAGAGTAGATGAGGTTGGCGGATATGATTTGCCACAGTATACACATGCATACATACCCAAGAAGTATTATCTATTGTTGTAACTTCATATAGAGATAATGCAATAAAAGTTGACTCTTTTATTTTTTCTGTAAATCACATTTTTCCACCTCAGCAAGAGAACTTGCCCATTCCCATCCACTGTTTATTGACTAGTGTGTGTTGGGAAAATTAGGAATGCCCATAAAAGATAATAAACTATTATATTCAGGGTAGTCTATCATAGGATGCCCTCTGCTCAAAATATGAAAAACAACACCCAACTGAATAGTTTTTGCCATTTGTAATTATCCCATCATCTTTCCAAATTGAGCTTCAATTGAACCTCCACCTGCATGAATCTTTGCCTTTCTTTGCAAACGATCTTCATATTTGAGGGCATGCTTTACATGAAGACATTCTTCCTTCGTTTTCCATCTTATCACTGATTTTTCCTGTCCATCTATGGTTTGTTTTTCATAAACTTTGCCAATATGTTTTTCTATGGTGTCAAGTTTTAACTGCAACCTCTTCTCCCTATGATATTTCCAACTGCAAATCTTACACTTGCATTATGTGGGAGGTTCATCTTTGTTTTTTATTCTCCACCGGTTCAATGAATGGGAATTTTGACACCCAATCAATCTAAAAACTCCTTGACATTTCCCACTCACACCCCTTTTTTGGTTTGGCTTTTCTTTTCCCCTTGTGTGCACTTGCAGGATCTTCATCTTCATTGATTTCTATAACTTCATTAGCTTCATTATCATTTGTTCTTGGAACATCATTTGTGGAATTGTCATCATTCTGGCTACCTTTGGCATTCCCTTGAACATCATCTATGGCATTCTCATCATTCTCGGTACATTGGGTATTCCCTAGAACATCATCTGTGGCATTCTCATCATTCCTGGTATATTGGGTATTCCCCGGAACATCATTTGTGGCATTCTCATCATTCCCGGTACATTGTGTATTCCCTGGAATATCATCTGTCATTGTCATCATTCTTGCTACATTGGGTATTCCCTGGAATATCATCCGTGCCATTGTTATGCAAGTCAATATATGGTACAAGTTCTGATGTTGTAGCTACATCCGATGGACCGCCAACATTGCCAAAGTATGACTTTATGTTATTGTTTCTCCGTTTTGATGGCCTTGACCTCCCTTGAGTCCCTTCACCACCCTCAGACAACTTCTTCTTGCTTGAAATCTCTAACGAATTAAAAGCTACAGAAATAATGTCATTTTGTTCAAGATACAATCATAGATGATAGAATATAGATCCCTAGGTCCTAGATTAAGATATCTCCCTAGTCCTAATTCCTACTCAATCAATATCATCTGTAACAAAGACATAAATAATCAACATGAATCTTATATTATTACACAGTAAACTTGTAAAGAAATGATCACTTACCTTTCAGTGACTTGCCAATGACTGTAGCTGTAACTTCTCTATGATCCAAAATGAATCGAGGATTCGAGAGCTGAGCTGAACAAAATGTGTAAACTTAAAGGATTAATTAGAGTTTCAAATGTATTTATATCAATGCATATTTGGCGAATAACGTGGGATTTTCAAATGGTATTATAATAATATGGTGATTCTCGCATACTATTAATAGGACACTTATAAATGTTAGGCGAAATGGACCTCCATCAAACACATATATAGCAATTTTCTAGGTGAATATGGCCCTACAATTAACATGGAGTTATAATGGTATTGGCGAAGTTGGTCCTTATACATGTGAACTGTTTAATTATATTGGCAAAATTGGTCCTCGTGCATGTCAACCGTTTAATGATATTGGTAAATTGGGTCCTCATGAGTGTCAACCATTTAATGATATTGGTGAATAAGTAGGTGAATTAAAACATGCCTCCGAAATTCTAGGTGAATCACTGTTAGAACCGCGTAGTATACCGTGGCGAAAATACTAACTATAAATGACTCAAAAATTAATAGGGTGGTGAATTGAAATGCATTTGACCAAAAATCCATAAAAACTAGGCGAATTGGCCCCCCGCCAATGGTAATGTATTTGCCAATTCCTCATTCATAGAAATGAACTATTCACCAATTGGCAAAGATTCGCCACTAAAAAAATCCCTGCTTTGAACTCATATTTGATCTTGGTTGGGAAGGTCATACTCGAGCAAATGACTCTAAAAATGTTTAACTTAAATTAACATTTTTTCCACATGTTAAATTTTAATCAATTAAACCCATCTCATAATTAATTAAGTCCCAAGATGATATTTGTATAATTTCCAGTGTTCACTAGGTTTAAATTTCTAGTTCATATGTGTTGAAATGTTCAAAATGAGGGTTTTCCTATTTTAATGAAATTTAGGGTTTGGGCCTAATGGGCACCCTATAGGTGTGTTTAATTTACAAATTGTAAGTGAAATGTGTTTGCACACCAGGGTTCAGACCCTGACTGCAATTTGCAAAAAAGTTGCCAATTACAAACTTTTTTAAGATTCTAATGCACACTGAGGCTTGGACTCTAGTTGTATTTTACAATAATTTTGCAAATTGCAAATAGAAAAGTTTTTCCAAATTGCAAATGGAGTTTGGATGTAGTCTACATGAGAATTGCAAATTGAAAATGGTTTTTGTTTTTTAAATTGCAAATGAAGTTCAAACTCTGGATGATTGAAAATGGTTTTAGGAATCCAAATTGTGAATAGAGTTTAGACTCCGATTGTAGTTTGCAAGAAAACTACAAACTACAAACTCTTTTAGTTTTTTGAAAGACTT
Source organism: Cunninghamia lanceolata (assembly GCA_027924645.1). Classification (NCBI taxonomy): domain Eukaryota; kingdom Viridiplantae; phylum Streptophyta; class Pinopsida; order Cupressales; family Cupressaceae; genus Cunninghamia; species Cunninghamia lanceolata. Next base: position 5,708,314 of record BSBN01000339.1, read on the forward strand.
GCAAACTGGAACTATTTTCAATTTTCTGGATTGTAAAGAAAAAAGAAAAATAAGTCTCAAATTTCAACATAGGGATCAAAACTAGGATCGACAAAGGTTCTAGGTTTGGATTTGAGATTAACACTTTGGAAAAAAACCTAAAACTAGGGAATGATAGTGAGTTTTCTACAAAACACCTGCATGCCCTAACTAGGGCTTGGATTAGAAAATTTAACCATTTAAAACTAACCAAAATCTAATGTAAAATCAAACACAATCAATGATAATACAGAGGCAATAAAACATTAACGAATTTTCATGCAAAATTCATAGATGAAGTGAAGCCATAACACCAAACCCTAGGTTTCCAACACACAAGCAACAAAAATTAGAGTAAAGAAAAAAGGAAAAACCTAGAGATTGAGTTGAAATGCCTTCAAAGAGGTTGAAATTTGTGAAAATAGGAGCATTGGATGGTTGCAAGAGAGAAAAAACACTAGGAGTTGTAGAGGGAAGTTGAAATGGATTGATCTAGTGCTTAAACCCCTTAAATGTGAGCCATTAATGGCTCACCAACCAATGACTCAAGGATTTAGGGTGGTTTTGCATGGAAACATCGTCAAGGTTTAGGATGTGGAAAGCCATTGCAATGTGATGAAAAAGGAACTCGGGGTTTTGATATGCAGTTGCAACTTAGCAAAAGGGGTAAACATTATAAGTTTTATTAGACCTTAAACTCCTTTAATGATCAATTTGATTGTCCCGTTTTAACTAGGACATAAATCAAACTTTATTGACCCTTAATCATGTAATTGGCTCAACCAAAAGATAAAACAAAGGAAATATGGAAAATCATCTACTCTTTTCCAAAATAATGGAATCCTCAAAACCTAGCACTAGGGATCCCAAATTCAAGAATTTGGGGGCATGTTGCAAGTGGTCACAAGTATCAAGTGCTCAAGATCATTTAGAATCAATATATCCAAGAAACATAAAATTAGTAAATCATTGCTATAAAATGCTAAAAAATTTGAGGGTTCGTTTGACATATCAAAGTACTCATTATTTATCTTGCCAATATTTGTGTCTCTTGGACATGAATCAATAAATATAACTCACTACAAAACATAGGTTCACAAATTAAATCAAAATACACACTAACTAATGATACATTGATTCAATGATCAATAGTGAGATAGTGTAAGTTGAGAGTTTAATCCAAACTTCTATAAGTGTAGATTTTGGATTACATATATTATCTTGAATATTTCTAAAGTGCCTTCACATACTTCATTTATGATACAAATGTCAGATGACCAAGTTACCAAAATTATACACCTAAGAAAAATGTAAGAGGCATGCCAAAGCACAACAAATATTAGATTTTGACTCGTTGAATATTATTGGCTTCTCTTTTGATGATGGAAAGATCACTGACATGGATAATAGAGTCAGTGTCATCACCACTAATTTTAATGTAGAGATTGGGATTAGAATATGTCTTGAGTCAAAATAACTCTTGAATCTCAAATATCTAATATGTTGATAATTTTATAAATACCAAGCTACAAGACCCTACTTAAGTCCTTTCAAGAAATTTAAACCAACATGAAAATTAAATGTTATTTTCCAAAAGCCCAAAATCATTTTGGAATCACCATGTACACTTCCTTAGCTAGGTTTGTGTTTAGTAAGGTACTTTTAATATCTATTTGATATTCCCTCCATCAAAATTAAGTAGTAATTAATATAGCTAGTCAAAAGTTTACTATCTTTTTAGGGGCAAAGGTTTATTTAAAATCTACCCCTTCTTGTTGTGCATACCTTTAGTGACATGTCAAGTTTTGTACTTTTCCAAAGAACCATATTTTTTACATTTTCCCTTGTTACTCATTTACAATTAGTGACCTTCTTACCTAGATGTAATTCAAACAACATCCAAGTCTTGTTTTGCATTAAAGCCTCAAATTCAACCTTCATGGTAACTTTCCATAAAATCTTTCCTTTGGCCTCATCATATGGGATACATTCAAATGCCTTCAAAAATTAAAATTAAGAGCAAAATTCACTGAATCATTACCTTGCACAATTTGTTTCCTTGATCATGTAGGTCAGCCTTCCATTATTTTTGGTAATTCTTCCTTCAGAATAATTTTCACCATTGTATGATACCACTTTGGTCTTTGTTGAAAAATCCCATGTGAAATCTAGATATCATCACATTCTTCATAAAATCTCCTTTGAACTTGACCCTACTAATATCTTTCTGACATTGTTTCAAGCCACATTTATTTCCACACCATAACTAGTTTTATAATCATCAATAGTAGTTTCCCATACAATACTTTATATATCATATGAACATTTGAAGATGTGCTTTATTATTAGTAGAAGTAAAGTTGTATCTTTGCATTAAAATTTATGTATGATTATATAAGCAAGAAACCAAATAACAAATGTAAAACCATGTAATAATAATGTGGCTATGATAAGTGAAATTTAAAAAAAAAAAAACAACTATTTTCCTATAATTTATTTAATACGAAACCTTAATGACTAAATGAAATAAAATTCCAAATTTATCTCCAAATTTGAAAAATTTATTTCTACTAAAGATCTATCATTGTGTTAGTAACTTGGTCCCCTATATAATAATAAAAAATACAAATGTCTTCATTGTCGACTAATTTATGGATGCCATGATGATAAAATTCAACACACTTGGTTTGGGCATGATTTAATGGTTTCTTCACCATCTAACTATCAAAAAAAGATGAGGTTCATACTCTTTGATCAAGTTGAAGATAATCTAATATCCTTTGAAACCACACTTACTTACAAACTAACTTGCAACTTCTTTATATTTTTCTTTTGTGGAAGATAAAAATATATATGTTGTAGCTTGCTCTACTAAGGAATTACTTTGAACCTATGAGTACACATAACATGTATACTTTTGAGTATCAATTGATCAAGCCCATTTAGAATCAATATATCTAAATAAAAATTTCTTGGTGAATCCTTGGTATACAATGCTAAATTCAAGGGTCCTTTGACATATTAAATTATTTATTTGTTATCTCATAAATATTCTCATGGTTTGGACATGAATTAAGAAAGAAAAATCACTACAAAAAATAGGTTCACAAATTAAATTAAAACACCGACTAAGTAATGATACATTGTATATGTAGATTTATGATCAAAGGTAAATAATGAAGATAAATGCAATATAACCTAATACCTTCACCTCCAACTCACACCCTCACACTTGATAGAACGGAGTAGAGTGCATCCTAGATCTACTATCTTTGTTCTATGGATATATTATGCATTGTGGACTGCTCATAAAACTAGCATAACCTAGGTATGAAATGGCTATAATGAAGGGAAATGATAATGATATTGAAAATGATAGCATGTACTTGCATATGAAAGATGTGTTGTGATAATGATGTTAGAGGATCAATTTATAGAGGTCAAATATGATGGATGAAGGGCTAGGATTAAAAGATAAAATGGATGGCTAAGATTAGGTGAGAGGATTATAGGTCTTGGATAAGGATCTTCTAGAGCATTCTTTTATGTGAATGGTTGAGATTAAAAGGTTTAGTATAATAATAAATGGTGGAGATGAAAAGTGAATTTAATTTTGGATCAATTATTTAATAATTGTGAACAATTATTTAATAATTGTGACCAATTATTTAATAATTGTGGTAAGTGGTTGAAGATAAGGATGTGAGTGGGTATATTAATTAAATAATGGAATTATTTAATTAATTTATGGAGAGAATGTTGTTAGGAAGTGATAAATTAATTTAAATAAATGGGCTTTATTAATTAATTTAAGAAGAAATAATAAATTAATTAAATAAATAAAATTTATTTATTTAATATGGGAAAATGGATTAATGAATAGGGATAAATTAATTAAATAATGGAATTAATTAATTAATTTAGAAGACATGTTAGGATGCAAAGTGATGTTAGGAATGTGTCAAAAATTAAGGTGAATTCATGGTCATTTTTAGGTGTCTACACATTGATTTAGTGACTAGTGGCAAGAAAATGTAAGTTGAGAGTTTAATCCCAACTTCTAGAAGTATAGATGCTGGATTACACTTTTTTTATCTTAGTTTTTTCTATAGTGCCTTAGCATACTCCATTTGTGATATAAAAGTAGGATGATAAAGTTACCAAAATTCTACACCTAAGCAATTGATTTTATCTATTATCTTGAATTTTTCTAAATTGCTTTGGCATACTTCATTCATGATACAAAAGTAGGATGATTAAGTCACAAAAATTCTACACCTAAGAAATAATGTAAAAGGCATGTCAAAATAGAACAAATATTATATTTTGACTCATTAAATACTATTAGCTTCACTTTTGATGATGGAAAGATCATCAACGTAGATAATAGTCATTGTCATCAATACTAGTTTTGATGTAGAGATTGGGATCATAATAAATCTTGAATCTTAAAGATCTAAGATGTTGATAATTTTATAAATACCAGGCTATAAGACCTTGCTTATGTCTTTTCAAGGACTTGACCACCTTGCAAAGTAAATCTTATTTTCCAAAAACCCAAAATCCTTGTGGCTACACCACACAAACCTTCTTCGTGAAGTTTATGTTCATTAAGGGACTTTTAATGTATCCATTTGATATGCCCTCCATCAGAATTAAGTGGTAATTAAGATATCTAGTCAAAAGGTTACAATGATTTTTTTAATGGTGAATCTTCACCAATTGACGAATAGTTCGTATTCACAAATTTGAATTTGGCAAATATATTGCAACTAGCGGGGGGCCAAATTGCCTAAATTTTATGAATTATTGGCTAAATACATTTCAATTCATCACCAATTTATTTTATGAGGCATTTGTAACTAATATTTTTGCCATAGTAACCCACACGTTTCTAAAGGTGATGCCCCTAGAATTTTGGAGGAATGTTTTAATTTGTCGACATATTTGCCAATAGCATTACAAAATTCACCATGTATGAGGACCCATTTCTATAACACCATTATAACTCCATACTAATCTGAGTGCCATAATCACCTTGAAAATTACAATGTATGTGTTTGATCGAGGTCCGATTCACCCAACATTTATATGTACCATTTTATAATCACGCGAGATTCACCAAATCATTACTCCATCGTTTAAAAATCCCATAGAATTCACCAAATATAGATTGATATAAATACAATCAAAATTCTAATTAATGTTTTACACATTTTGTTCTACTCTAAGCTCTCAACTCATATCATAGGCAAGTTACAACTACATGCATTAGCGAGTTAGTGAAAGCCTAAAGGTAAGTGATCATTTCTTTACAGTGTCATAAGATTATTTATTTCTTTGCCAGTTTTACTTCATTCATACAAATGATATTGAGTAGGGAGACATCTAGGGCCCATGGATCTATATTCTATGATTCCTTCTTAAACAAAAGACATTTTTTTGCAGCTTTTTTTCGTGAGAGTTGTCGAGCAGGAACAAGTTTGTTGAAAGCGGTGAAGGGAGGTCATCAAAACATAGAAACATAATGTTGTACTTTGGCAATGTTTGCGGTCCATCAGATGGAGCTACAACATCGACACTTGTACCATGTATTAACAAACAAGGCAATACCTCAAAGGAAGATCTGAATGATTTAATTGACTCGGATCAGAATGACAATGCTGTAGATGGTGTTCCAGGGGATACCCAAGGTAGCCAAAATGAGTTCATTGACTTGGATGACAATGTTGCGGATGATGTTCCAGGTGTTACCCAGGGTAGTGAGGATGATACTATGAATAAATTGACCTCAAAAAGTGATAAGGAAGATGAATATCCTACACGAAAGGGGAAATGAAAGCCGAAATAAAAAATGGGGCATGAGTGGGATATGACAAGAAATCTTTAGATTGATTGGGTGTCAAAGTACCCATTCATTGAACTAGTGTAGAATAAAACAAAAATGAACCTTCAGTAGAATGCAGGTGTAAGATTTGCAGTTGAAAATATCGTAGGGACAAGAAGTTGCAGCTAAATCTTGACATTATAGAAAAACATATTGGTAAACTTTATGAAAAACAAATCATAGATAGAAAACAAAAATCAGTGATAAGATGGAAAATAAAGGAAGAATGTCTTCATGTTAAGAATGCCCTCGAATATGATGCACATATGTAAATAAAGGCAAATATTGCTGCATATGGAGGTTCAATTGAAGCTCAATTTGAAAAGATGATGGGAGAAGCACAAATGACAAAAACTCTTCAGTTGAGTGTTGTTTTCATACTTTGACCAGAGGGCGTCCTATGATAGACTACCCAGAATATAATAGTTTATTATCTTTTATAGGCATTCCTAACTTTCCTAACACACATTGGTCAATAAACAGTGGATTGAAATGGGCAAGCTGTCTTGCTGAGGTGGAAAAACAAGGTTTACAGGAAACAATAAAATAGTCAACATTTATTGCACTATGTTTAGATGAAGTTACAATAGTAGATAATACTTCTTGGGTATGTATGCATGTGTATACTATAGAAAAACATGTCCGCTAGCCTCATTTACTCTCTATTTATAAAATGAAGGAGAATGCAACATTGCAAAATCTATCTGAACTAGTTAAGAAATCTTTGAATGAAACTGGAGGTATAGATGACTACACAATTGCCAAAAATTTGGTGTGTAGAGGGGCTGATGGAGCTTCAGTAATGCAAGGTCATAGGAACGGTCTTTGTGTAAAGCTACAAACTTCTTTTTTACCATACATGATTTCCATTCATTGCATGGCCCACATAATGAATTTAAAATTTAAAATTGTGAGCAAGTTTTCTACAGTATCAAAAGTTGAAGATCTAATTTGTGATCTCAACTCATACTTTTGTCAAAGTCCTAAATGGTTTATGAAATTTCAACAATTTGTTGATGGAATAACTACATGAAACAAGCTTCTTAAGGATGTTGATACCAGATGTATCTCCTTGCATGGATCAGCACAACAAGTTTTTTCAGAATATCAATCCTTGAATGAAGTAATGTACGAACATCACCTCACAGTAGACAAAGCTTCTGACTTCTTACATAGGTTAAGTGACATAGAGAAACTCTTAACTTTATTTGGTATTCTTCCCATGCTAGAGGAAATGAACATTCTTGTGAAAAAAGCCCAAGAATGAACTATGTATATTTTATAATATAGTAAACTATGTAAAATTATATGCATGACCCTTGATAATCTATATCTATCAAAGCAGTCATTTATAAGTCCAAAATTTAGTAGTTGACACTTGATGACAAATGTGAACAATCCTGCTAATTTTTTACAGTTTAATGCAAGTGGGGAGTTATGTGTCTCTACACGAGGATATGAGATACTAATGTACCATTTTACCAGGGTCAGGCGCACTATCAAAGTACTTGTTACAAGGGAATCTTTTGACAACATTGTTGATTCTGTAAGTACTACTTCAAAGGCTATTACAAGATCTCTTTCCCTAGAGATTAGAGATTGATTCCCTCATGATTAACTGCTTGAAGCCATGTCTGTTGTGTATCCTCAATATTGGGTCAACTATCAACCAACTGATTTTCATAACAAGATAAAGACCTTGGTCAATCATTTTTCCAAAAGCTTAGAATTCAATGGACAACAAATATAAGGAATTATAAATAAATCTTATCTTACAAAGCAATCAACCCATTTTGCAACATCAATGATGGAATAGTTTAAACTCATGGAGAGTCCCTTCCAAGATGGATCAATAACAAAGATTTGGGCAACCTTAAGTCAGACCGAACTATTGCATGATTCAATATCAAAATATTTCAAACTTGTTGATTTATGTCAGACCATGATATTGGGGTCAGTGGAGGATGAGAGAGTTTTAAGTGCATTGTGGTTCTTGAAATCAAATATAAGAAACAAACTTGACAAGAATTTGGAAAATTGCTTGAGGATGTATACAACTAGGTGAAAGAAGAGGGTTCTGCAACACTTCAAACCATACTAGAAGATATGACAGTGACACAATGAATAGCACATGTAGTGGTAGTGAGGAGGTGCACTTAAGAGAACGCATTCAAAGTGAAGAAAATGAAGGCTAGGATCATGATGGCTCTCAATCTTATGGTCAAAGTGAGGAAATGATTTGACAAATGGAAGAGATTTAGTACTTACTAGGTATTTATAATGTATTTCATATTCCAAACTCCAAATTTTGTGGATGATATTTTATTTTTCTATCACTGAATTTTGATATACATTTTTCATTTTCCATTTAAAAATTAATAGATTAACATACTACTATTTTCTAATGTTCCATTTTAGAATCTAAATTTTAAACATTGTTTCCAAATTTGATTTGATTTTAGCATCTAAATTTTTCACATTTTTCACTTTCTATTTATTAATTAGCATATTATTAGTAATTTCATTTTATTATTGTGTGATATTGATAAGTGTTACATGCATTCAACTAAATGCATACTAACAACACTAACAATAATATATAAAACATTAGCAAATGTTTAATGTGTATCTAGAAACCAGCGTTTTCCTAAATTAAGCGATTAAATAATACATATAATTTGAACACAAAAAATGGAAAAGAGTCTTATATTGATTTTCAAATGAAGGAATACAATGTACATAGATGTATTATCAAAATATCAAATCATTCTATCACCTTTTGTAGCATGCTCCACTGTTCATCTGATGGAAGTGCAATCTATTCTAACTCATAGTATCTGACTTGTAAATTTGTTAACAATTCATAACTAACTGGTAACTTTAATGTATTAATAAAAGTTGCATTCATGCTTATCACTGGTTTGATGGAATCCAAAAACTTTGCCTCATCTAGCTTCTAAGGAAAGTGGTCCAAATCCAACTTCATTGTATCCTCCTTTTTGAGAGCACCCTTTCCAATGTATCGATATGTATTATCAAAAGCCCACAATAAACCAAGATCTTTCAAGTATTCTACCTTTTTATGCAGCTTCTGCAACAATTTTGCAACCTGATCCAAAAATTCCCGTGCTTCACCTAGCATCGTACACTTCTAAATGATAGATGATGTATTTATTGAGGCATCAACCCAGTCGTGAATTCCTTTGGATGACAATTCATTGTCATTGATTTTGTAGATTATTTGCAAAATTTTCTTTGCAATTTTTTGACTTGAAGTCACCTTTCTGTTGTCAAGAATGTATTGTTTGAACTTCACATTTTGTACTATCAGACCATCAATCAATTCAAACAATTCAGAAAAATCATCAGTCCTCTACATTATTTCCTCCCAAATGTTTTGTTTTATATGCCTCACTATTTTTCTAAAAAATTCAGATACTATGTTTTGGGAAGACTTTATTCATTTTCTGCATTGTTCAGCCGTAGCTGTCATTTTTCAGCGGTTCTTCTCTCTTCATTTTATGTTCCCACAGATCTACTTTTTGTGTCTATTTTTCTAATTTGTCTTGTAATGTCTTTGCTAAGGCCTTGGCTTTCATCAACTTTTGTTGTAATTTTTTGAATTGGCTCTTTCATTATCATAATTATTTATTCTTTCATCTAACCTTTTCTTCAGTTCATTTAGCTCCACCTCTTTCTGTTCACTTTCTTTTCTTGTAGATATAGAGGTAGATTTTTTTATCCCTTTCTCTAATTCATTTCTCTTGTTATCTGTTGATTTCCTCTTTGCTTTCTCATTTGCTAGGTCTGCCTATAAGTTTTCTATTTGATTCTACAACCTATTTCTATCTATCTCTCTTGCTTTAGCAATGGTGTGTACACCATACTGTTATTCTTTTTTGATACATTAATTTTGTCATCATTTTTCATTCCAGAAAAATCCACTTGGATAGTGCTAACTTCATAGTCAGAGCATTGCATCTGATTCTTTGGTTTATTTTAAACTTTGGGCACAACAAACATGTACTCCATGGTTTTTGTATCTAGGTCATTGTAGGCAATACCCTGGTTCTTGCAAGCTTTGAAGTTACAATAGATGCACTCTCTAGCACTTGCTTCTTGTGTCTTTTAGATTTTTCTACTTTCTTTTTAACCTCAGTTTTGTACTCAAAACCTGGGACTGCTGACACAATCGAATGCTTGAATGGTGAAGGAGTAATTGTAGTGTAGGTGGCATCTGTAATTATTTGAGGGCAAGGATTAGCCATTCCTATCCCAATCACACTAACAATAGGAGGGGTGTCTTTTGGAAATAATTTCATTGAGGTGGAAATGGAGGTAGTTGGACTTGGAACTATCATAATCTTTTCCTCTTCACAATGCCTTGCTTACTGAGTTTTTGTATAGTATCTTCTAGTATTGGTCTCTTCTGAGTATTTGTTGTTGTAGCACTTGCTGACCACTACTACCCACACCATCACCACCAATAGCACTAGATTCTCCACCATCTCCTTTAGCAATTGAATGAGTATCTTGAAGATATAAAAACCCTTGTGGTACTAGTTGTACTTGTGATTGTATCTAATTGTTAGGATTTGAAATTGTATCTACTACAAATTCAGCTGTACTATATGTCCTTGTATGCCTTTGGGCTTGTTTGTCAACTCCAATGCCTCAAAAATCACCAGGTCTTCTAGGGTCTACCTATGATACTACCCAAGCGCTGCCTTGTCTTTTGGGCCCCAAACCACCACCTTCATAACCCAATTTTTTTACTATGGTTGCCTTGAAGTATATTTTTGTTTTGTGGTATCAATCAAACTAGGTTTGTATGCATAGTCTTTAGTGGGATTCAAGGGTTTATTTTTCCTATCAATATCATCATCAGATTATGATTAGGTGCTTTAGAGGGATGCTCTATATTCCAAAATTTGCTAAACTCTTGATCTTCTGAGATCTCCTCAAATTCTATAGTAGTTTTTGGATCACCTAGATCCTTCCTCATAGACCAAAAGGCATTTGTTTTTGTTTGTGTCCATTGTTCCTCTGTACAAGATTTTCTAAGAGATTGGTATTTTTTAAACTAGATGGATGATCAACTCTTTTATAAAAATTATTTGACCTCCTAATAGTGATTGGCATCTCTATCACTCTCTGTGGGTGTAATGCCATTATTTATGCTGACAATTGTTGAAAAGTAATACCTTTCTCAACAACAGTTTCCTCCATTACTTTTTTCACCTCATCCCAAGAATTCTTGTTTTTCAATATTTCTAACAGGGGTTTACTTTGATGTTGAATTCTACTTCCAACATTCTTAATGGCCATAATCCTTGATTTAATCACATCACATGGGTCATAATGCAAGTGAGAGTCAACATCAAATTTAAAAATTTATAAAATTTGGTGTGCCACAGTGAATGTTTTTCTCTCGAATATGAACCCTCCACATGAAAAAGGTAAGGAATGAAATATGCTTTTCTTTTACCGACTAACAAAGTACATTTAATCTATATTGTCCATCTATCGTATGTATTCCAATGCAAAAACCCTCTCTGTCACATGTATTGGAAGTTTGTGGGGCTATACTCCTAATCCATAAAATCTTAGCACAATATATTCTTCCATGAAGTACCAATTAGCCAATCGTATTTCTAATCCCAATTGAATGAAATCTCTACAAGACTTAGCCAATCCAGGCATTGGAGTACTTATAATTGCATAATACAATGGAGCCAAAAAGTAGTCCACAAATTATTGTAGTCCCTTTGAGCATCATGCATTGTTATCTTATGGTTCCAATCATGTAGTGGAAGCGCTCTTTTTGCTTCATCATTTACGAAGGGATGAATCTATAGCTTGTTGGCCACAAATGTTCCACTAAACTACACTAGAAATAAATTACACAAGTAGGTTGTAAACCTAAAGGTCTTAGTGTTGGAACTCAAAGTGGAACCTCTTTTAATCATTAAAAATTGTTTCTGCATGGATTCTGCAATATGCTCTACAAATCCGTATTTAAAAAGGGGATTACAAAAACAGATATTGTATACCATTTCAAAGAGGCTTGCATCCACTTGCCTATTACTATCCAATCCAAGGCAACATTCTAGCATGGAAATAGTATCCTGAACCCATGGTTTAAAAATTTTAATTTGATAAGGAGGCTTCTAATTCTCTTTGAGTACAAAACCATCCATTGTTATTTTTCTGAGAAAACAAACTTTAGAATTTAGACTGATTGCTTCATAATCACTAGCTAACTTTTCTAGGTCAATGTGGAGGTTTCCAAAATCTCTAGCTGTAAACCCCAACAATCTACTAATTTTTGCTACAGTAATGGTTAACATTTCATTCTGTCTATTTTTATTAACAACTACTTTTTTAATTTCATCATAATTCTAGGAATAGACCATGATAAATTTTGGGCAAGGCAAAACTTTAGGGAACATCAGGCATGCCAATCCAACCACCCATGGTGCATTGAAACTATTAATTAGTAGTGGATTTCCTGGGTTATCTTTCATTTGCATTACAACCTTATTCTCACATCAAAATCTAAGTTTTGAGGTAACCCTACCAAAGATTACATGATCATAAATATCGTGGTATTCATTAGTGAAACCTAGGGTTTTAAGTAGTCCAACGTAGTTTATTTTGTGTATTTCTTTGCCTTTCCCAATCACTAGTGCGTTAGTGGTGGTAGACATGCTTGTAAACCCTTAACCCTAAACCCCAAGATTGAAAAATTTTAAATTGAAGGCTTATAAATTAATTAGAAGTAATGTAGGGTTTTTGTATTTCACATGACACATACTCAAAATTTGAAAATATGAATATAAAGATTGGCATGGATTGACTCTGTTGCATCCCAAAATTTCCTTGGTGCACTACAATCTCCCTGACCTTCTCGCTTCTAGAATCTCACTTAGCAGTTGCAACTTCAATTGCCTATGTGCAATACTATGATTTAACTTCTTAATTTTCTTCTTATTCTCAAACAAGTGCCAACTTCCAAGTAATAATAAAGTGAGTGAAACATGTTACATTACAATTTTGTACTCCCACTTCAAATGAAATTTAAGGATGGCCTGCAAGTTTGTAGCCTAAATTAATTTAGCATGTACGTCGAGCGGTGGCATTGAAAACATATTATAAAATATCAACCGTTTATCTTTGTAAATCTAACAGCTCTAGGTTGATTCCAGAGGTTTGAGTTTGCAAGTCTAGCACTTTAGACATTCATTCTAGAATTTAACTATAGTCATCCATCAAATCGTGAAACATCACACGGAAGCACCACATGCCTCCTTTTGCCCTATTTCTTCCATTGGCTTCAAAGACTCCCTTTATATGAAGTGGGGCCCACTATGATGACTCATATAGTACTAGCCAATAGTGCATCAAGAAAAGGATTTTAGACTTGTGACTTTAGAATCATGTGCAATTGCGACACGTGGCACTCTCAAAATGAGATGCCATAGTCTTATTTTTCTTTATTAAGCTTCAAACAGGTGGGACTCACTAGCCTGAAGACTCATACCTTTTTGGCCAATGTCGCAACAAAGAAAATGTGTCAGTGTTGTGATGTTTTGGAGGTGCTCCATGATGACACATATCCTCCTTCACGTATTTCTTTTTCTTTTGATTCATAAAAGGCCCACCACATATGAGTCAACACCATTCAACCAATGGCACAAAATTAATAATAATATGTTAATTAATAAATTAAAATTAATAATAATATGTTAATAAGAATATGTTAATTAATAATCATTCACTCATTGAGTCGTTGGCACTTGTCTCTATTCCAGAGACTTTATGTACAAAATTGGGTGCATCAAGACTTCGGTCCAGAATTAAACACATGTCATTGATTTACAATCATCTTTTTCTTTTGATTCATAAAAGGCCCACTAAATATGAGTCAGCACCATTCAACCAATGGCACAAAATTAATAATATGTTAATTAATAAATGGAAATTAATAATAATATGTTAATTAATAATTGTTCACTCATTGAGTCGTTGACACTTGTCTCTGTTGGTTCTCAAATATACATACTTTGAATCCTAAAGATTTTCCACTTCTTATGCTCATATTTCAAGAAGAGAATTGGCCAACAGAGTGGGAGATTTTTCCCCTATCTCCCCTACACTTTAGGTTCTGCCACACCTAGGGATATTCCCTTATTTACAACCAAAAGATTTGTCTTTAACTAATTCATGTAGAATGTTCTCATGTATGCACCAAGATTTGTAAGATCAATCCTAGACTAGAAACATCCTTGGATTATCTTCACTATTTTATTCTGAGAACATGCTAAGAACCCTATACTACCAAGAAAACTAAAAAGGATACAAAATGAGTCATCTTTATAATTGTTATTCTTCCTGGACCCTTGACCAAGTAGACCTCTTGATCGGTGCCTTATTAAGGGTAACAGAGTCAAAATTCATTCATGTAGATGTTACTTTTATGACAACATAACTTCAAATTCAGAGGGTATATCCATACCACTAGCTTGCAATGACACACCCAAGAAAAAGTATTTCCTACAAGTCTTCTTCAAAAATCCCTAATGCAATACATCACTTCCTATGTTTTGTTTTAAAGCATATTTAATCCAATCCTTGACCAGAAGCAGTAACCAAAACATTCAATACAGTAAATGTGCATAAGTGAAATCTAGAACCCTTGATTCATTCATTCACAAAAGAAATGCATACATTCAAGGAGAAAATTGCAGGAAACACACACATGTAGTGTTATTCATATTAGTCAATATAAATTGTAAATTGTCATACAAGATTTGATTCATAGGCAAGTGAAGTTTTGCTTTGCAATCTTAACAATGCACCCAACCTATTATAGAAACATACTCCCCAAGATGTGGATAACTTGTATCCAAAGCTTAGAATAGAATTCCCTTCTCTATTCTATATCCACCTGATCACTCGTTCTCCTCTCCCTTACTATGACATTTAAAATTTTATAAATAGACATACTATATTGGTTCAAGATTTTCGTAGTACAACTTTTTAGTTACAATGCATTTAATATTTGCGCTTAGGAAATCACATCTTTTCTCTAATTGGATGAGCTCGAAATTGCCTCAATTTATCAATGAACTTGGAGCTGATGCGGCTCTCTTAACAACAATATTCTAGGCCTAAGAATACTTAGGAAGATTGTAGAACTCAAGAAAAAAAACCAATTTCTTTGTTCCATATGATAGGTCATCAGGAAGGCACCATGACTCCCCATCTTTCAATTTGTATAATTCCATCTCAGGTATCGACGGGCCTTGCACACTTGAATTTATTACTAGAAATACTCGAGGATATCAATACAATTACCAAAGTATGCTTTAATGGCCCGAGGTATTAAAATTAAGTTCCACATGAACAACGACTGTCTAGTGTAATCAACAAAATGTATTAGGAGATTGGGATTAGATGAAGAGACACACCAATTGTCAAATCACAGCTCAACCACATTGTTTTATGTAAAAAAATATGAATTTGAATTTGGACCATTGATTGAGGACAAGTCAGAATGAAATTAGTGGCTATCAGCACACCATGTGACATTCCATTACACCATCGCAACCTCTAAAGAGGATGCATACTATCATTTCTATGCTTGCGCATTGGGCGTCAACTTTAATTTCCTGGGAATGGATCCTACCAACCACCGGGCATACCACTACATCAGCGCAAGGAATATCCCTTCTCACCTTTCCACAGTGCACTCCCACGATCAAACAAGAAGAAAGCATGTAACAAGTGGTCCATGATACGAAACTTCAGGCCCACCACTTCCATACAACCACCATCGCACTAGCGCGTCCTTAGTAGATCTGCTGGTTATAAGACATGCAATACCGTGATAGATCCATATCTACTTTTAATAATAGGAAATTGGCTACTAAGCCCACGGGACCAGTAGCGAATGAAGCTAAGGACATTATACCATCACTTAAGCCTAAAACTACTGCGTATCAACACAAAATTATAACATGGGATTTTCAGGGGCTTAGGGTTACAAGCTCAACCAATTTGAGGGTTTTAGGCAATGAAATAGGGAAAATATATGGGGGCTCCACTAGTGGCTCTAGTTGGGGACGCATGGCTCTCGTAGGCATGGCAAGAATCAAAGAACTCTAGGGTGCAGACCGTATGTCTAATCCATTGGGCTTTATCTTGTAACTATTTCAATTAGGGGTTGGAGACCAATTAAAAGGTGACTCAATCAGCAATTCCATCCTGGTGGCCTTAGGCCACCAGAAACAAGAAATCAATGCTTTCCTCTGTCAAATACTCTATTTTTAGTAGACAATCCCAAACTCAATCTGGGAGCATCATATTCACCATTGTCATTAGGAGAGTACAAAATCATGCCTCTAATTATTTCAATATGCACTTTGTAGTAAGAAATCAACTAGATATTACCAGTGAGTGACAAACATAAAAAACATGCATGAGGTTGACAAACCCCATGTCTGTACAACACTTTTGATTGACAGAATCATTTCTGTGTAATGTCGGACCTCTCTAATACTAATCTGTGCAATTAATATCTTGAGTTTTACCTTCATTTTCCATGTCCACATCAAGACTAAAATATTCATATGAAAACTCTGATGACTTCTATCACAGACCACATTCATCACATACTGATTTTGAATCAAGTGATTTGTACTCAACCATCAAATATATGCTTGGATTTTGTTCATTTCTCACCAAGAAATCTTCTTTGGTGTAGGACACATCTACCTTTTTAGGTAAACCTTGATGCTCATATTCATATGAATTTTATACTACTATATCATGACAAGCCTTTTGAGAAATCTTTTGAAAACCTCCTTCATAAATGTGCATATTTCTATTATCAAACTCAATCAAATATACAAATTCTTCTTGTTGACTTACCTCCTGAGATTCTTCTTTTGCCTGTTCAATTTCCATGTATTCTTCCTTTGGAAGGAACAAGGACCTAAGATAAAACTCCCTTTGTTGTCTTGCATAATCTATATGGTTGCAACACTCCTTGACTTTCTGCAAGTGTTGTCTTGCTTGAGCAGCCAATAATTTTTCTTTCCTAACCCTCTGCAACCATCCATCGCACAACTCTTGTGTCCTTTTAACATCTTCAACAGTATGATACACAAAGCCAGAGCTATTGTGACTCAAATCTTGTTGTAAATTAACATTTGGAGATTCTTCTTCCACCTCTTTTGCATCCATATGCACATCTTGCTCATGTAACATGAAAACATCCAATTCTCCTTCATCTTTTGTATTAGGGTATCGAACTAATCTATCTTGCCTGGATTGTGAACCATGATCATCACTGCTAAACACAATCTCATGTATGTCCTTTATCTCATCATATGTGCAATCAACATCTTCATCCCTTATAGATTGATCACATCCTTCATCTTCCTTATTATAAAATGGGTCTTCATTTTCTATCTCAATAGTGATATCATTTCCAATCATAACAATGTTGTAATTAGCCTTATGAGGTACAATACTATCCATAGACAAAGACAAAGCATCATAACCTCCTGACTTGGGTTTCCCATTTGCATTCAAGATGTCCTGTAGTGACCAACACTTACAGACATGTGCCTTATCAGCATTGAGTATTTCAAACTATTCTTAATATCCTTTGCAATCTCATAACCATGGAAAAGTGACTCAGGTTCCTTACTTCTTAACAGATAACTCATTTCATCATCAAATCCTGCTAGATAAACTACCAGAGACAATGCATCATTTGACCTCATATATTCTAGAATATCTTTGAGCATTTTTGAGAGCCTCAAATTAAAAGTTGGCACATGATCATTCTGACCCTTTTCGGTATTCGTGAATTGTGTAATCAATGAAATTACATTGGTTCTTTCACCGAACTGCTCTAAAAAGGCAACTTCAAAATCAAGCCAAGATGAATTATAACATAATGGTAATCTTGAAAACCAATCCCTAGCATCATCTTTTAATGACTGAACAAAAAGATTCATAATGACATCCTCATTTTCAATCTCATAGTCTGCCATTAAATCACAGAAATCTTGCAAATGCTTATTCGCTAACTCAGATGCTCTTCCACTAAATTTTGGCAAATGCTTTCTAACTTCACTAGGGATAACATTTGGGTATCCATGGATTTGAGAAAAATTCAAAGTTTTATATCTTTCAATAATTAGGCAATTCATTTTGACATCAGACATAATAGAGTACATGGGATGTGTTGTAACTTTAACCAAATGCAGAGTCGCCACCTCTTGAAGAGGAAATGAGGTATTAATCAACTTTCTAGGTCAGCTCCTCTAACAAAATCTTCATCCTCTTAATTGGACCTGAGAGAAGAAACCCTAACCCTAATTCATGTTAATCAATTCAAAGCACATCCTAACTCTTCCAAACAAATAACCGAGCCCTTTTAATTCCAGTAGAGTCTCAATATCTGTTGCAATTTCATAATCTAACCCTAGTGACTAGGTCAAATTATTTGATGACTCTATTTAACTTGATAACTCAATTTTGTCCCCAATAGTGTCGCCATTTCTATTAGTTCTCAAATCTACATACATTGAATCCTAAAGATTTGTCACTTCTTATGCTCATATTCCAAGAAGAGAATTGGCCAACATAGTGGGAGATTTTTCTCCTACCTCCCCTACACTTTAGGTTCTACCACACCTAGGGGGTATTCCCTTATTTACAACCAAAAGATTTGTCTTTAACTAATTAAGGTAGAATTTTCTCATGTATGCACCAGGATTTGTAAGATCAATCCTAGACTGGCAACATCCTTGGATTATCTTCACTTTTTTATTTTGAGAACATGCTAAGAACCCTATACTACCAACAAAATAAAAAAGGATACAAAATGATTCATTTTTATAATTCTTATTCTTCTTGGACCCTTGAGCAAGTAGACCTCTTGATCCGTGCCTTATTAAGGGTAATAGAGTCAAAATTCATTCATGCCAATGTTACTTTTATGACAACATAACTCCAAATTTAGAGGGTATATCTATACCACTGGCTTGCAATGACACACCCAAGAAAAAGTATTTCCAACAAGTCTTCTTCAAAAATCCCTAATGCAATACATTAATTCCTATGTTTTGTTTTAAAGCATATTTAATCCAATCCTTGACCAGAAGCAGTAACCAAAACATTCAATACAACAAATGTGCATAAGTGAAATCCAAAACCCTTGATATATTCATTCACAAAAGAAATGCATAATTCAAGAAGACAATTGTAGGAAACACACACATGTAGTGTTATTCATATTACTCAATCTGAATTGAAAATTGTCATACAAGATTTTATTCATAGGCAGGCGAATGTATGCTATGCAATCTTAACAATGCACCCAACCTATTATAGAAACATACTCCCTAAGATGTGGATAACTTGTATCCAAAGCCTAGAATAGAATTCCCTTCTCTATTCTATATCCACCTAATCACTCTTTCTCCTCTCTCTTATTACGACATTTGAAATTATATAAATAGACATACTATGTCGGTTCAATATTTTTGTAGTACAACTTTTCAGTTACAATGCATTTAATATTTGCACTGAGGAAATCACATTTTTACTCTAATTGTATGAGCTTAAAACTACGTCGCTTTATCAATGAACCTGGAGCTGATGCTGCTCTCTTGACAATAATATTTTGGGGCCTAAGAATACTCTAGAAGATTTTAGAACTCCCATAAAAACACCAATTTCTTTGTTCCATATGATAGGCCGTCAGGAAGGCACCATGACTCCTCATATTTCAATCTATATAATTTCATCTCAGGTATCGACATGCCTTGCACACTTGAATTTATTGGTGGAAATACTCGAGGATCTCAATACAATTACCAAAGCAAAGAATGACGACCTAATGTATTAAAATTAAGTTCCACATGAACAACGATTGCCTGGTGTAAGCAGAAAAATGTATTTGAAGATCAGGATTAGACGAAGAGACACGCCAATTGTCGAATCATGGCTCAACCACATTGTTCTATGTAAAAAAATCCAAATTTGAATTTGGACCATTGATTGAGGACAAGTCAGAATGAAATTAGTGGCTATCAGCACACCACATGTCATCCCATTGTACCATCGCAACTTCTAAAGAGGACACACTATCATTTCCATGCTCACATGCTAGGTGTCAGCTTTACTTTCTTGGGACCGGATCCTACCAACCACTGGGCATACCATCACATTAGCACAAGGAATATCCCTTTGCACCTTTCCACAATGCACTCCTGCGATCAAACAGGAAGAAAGCATGTAAGAATTGGTCCATGATACTAAACTTTGGGCCCATTGCTTCCATATAACCACCATTGCACTACACTGGTGCATCGTTAGCATATCTTCTGGTTATAAGACATGCGATACCATAATAGCTCCAGATCTACTTTTAAGAATAGGAAACCGGCTACTAAGCCCACAGGACTAGTAGTGAATGAAGCTAAGGACATTATACCATCACTTAAGCCTGAAACAATCACCTATCAACATAAAATTATAACATGGGCTTTTTAGGGGCTTATGGTTACAAGCTCAACCAATTTTAGGGTTTCATGCAATGAAATAGGGAAAATATATGGGGGCTCCACTAGTCTCTATTCTAGAGAATTTATGTACAAAATTAGGTGCGTCAAGACTTCAACTTGGAATTGAACATATGTTGTTGATCTGTGATCATCTTTTTCTTTTGATTCATAAAGGGCCCACCACATATGAGTCAACACCATTCAACCAATGGTGCAAAATTAATAATAATATGTTAATTAATAAATAGAAATTAATAATAATATGTTAATTAATAAATGTAAATCAATAATAATATGTTAATATTGATATGTTAATTAATAATCATTCACTCATTGAGTCATTGACACTTGTCTCTATTTTGGATACTTTATATACAAAATTGGGTGCATCAAGACTTTGGCCCAGAATTGAACATAAGTCATTGATCTGCAATCATTTGACAATCAAAATTTAGCGATAATCCCAAAAGAAGAATTTGGTTTCTATTATGGTTTTTTAGTGACATTGTCAATTGGTCCAGCTCAGATGTATTATTTCAGGTCCATATTGATACAAGACAAGATAATAGACAGTAATAATAGAATGATTCCTACATGAAAATTGATTCTTAGCATTTCTTTCGTAGGACAACTTATAGTCTTCTCATCCATTTATCTTTGCCCTATTTTTACGTCACTATACATTGTCATTGAACTCATTTATCTTTTCCATGTGATGATTGTTATAGAACCATCTGTATACATTACCATTAAACTCATGTCAAACTGTAATTACTTCTATATTTTTTATTAACATCACTGTCACAAAAATTGGGGAATTACATGAAATCTAACCAAAGTTTCAAACAACACTGAACATGGAGAAGAGTCCAAGAGTCAACACATTCAATTAACATCATACTTTACTATCTAGTTACATATAAAACTTTTATCCTTTGACCTTGATTTGCTCCTCCAAAATCCTTTTGGTTCCTCTTTTTGATGATGTTTAATGAATATTTCACTGTAGTCCATAACTATCCTATTAACAGACAATGTCTGTGTTACGAATTCAATTATGTAGTCATTCACAATGTCAATAAATGATTTTCCATGAACCTTGCATTATATGTACAAGAAACCACTAGGTATGGATAACAATAAGGCTAGTAAAGGACAATTAAATTTTTCTCCAGGTCACTGTCAATTGAGTTGTAATACCAATTCCATGCGTCCATTCAAATTTCCAGTTTCTCATACATGCATGCATGTGTGGGAGATTCAACCCACCAACCAAAGTAGAATGCATCATTTGCAAATGTTAAAAGTATCAATTCTTGATACAATTTGTTCCACTTGATGATGGCTTCTAATTCTTCATTCTGAGAACTGCAAAGCAATAACATCTTGCATAATTGTGCACAAATAAAATTGTCTATATCATACTATTCTACATCTATGAACTCTATTTTTAATATTTATATAAATTCCTAATTTGAAAAGGGTAGAGAGATGAAGCTCATAATGACAAGAGAAAATGAAAAAAGTAGATGATTCCAAAAATCATCAGTATCACACAGTTAAATCCAAAATCATGAATGAACACAAAAAAAGTACTTGGTAACTTACTTTCTTCGCATAGTTGTTATAATAAAAGCCATTACTTTTAACTTTTATAGTTTATTGATTCTTCTTCTATCTGATGCTTAGTATTATACAATTTAAGTTTGAAACAATAAACACTAATAAAGATATGTACATGTAGTGTCAAGAAAAATGGATAATAACAAGCAAGTCCCTTTAATTGACTTTATCATCACCTAGAATGTAATCATTAATAAAATGAATTGGCATTGGCTAATATAGGTGGTTTGTCACTTGTCATTAATAAATTGAATTGACATTGGCTATTTTAGCTGGTTTGTCACTTGGCCTTTAAAGTATCACAATTTGATATGATGGATTTGATTGTATAGGACAACTCATTAATGATAAAGGTACTACAGCTAGTCCTATCAATTGTGCGACACTATTTCCAGTCAATCCCATTGTCCCAACGAGATCACAATTAACCCACCATATGATGGCAATAAGTTCTAGTGCCAGGTGGCATGGATTTGTACATCCTCACATGTGATACAATAAATATAGCATCTTCTATAAATTTATTAGGCATCTTCCTTCTTTTTTGGTTGTTTCTATTTTTTATTCCTAGCAAATTGTGATCATTGATCAAGATGAGTCATTTGTTCTCTCACCATGTTTCTCTCCTGTACTGCAAGTGGGAAATGGCTGATTTTGATAGATTTGACGAGCAAAATTGGGGAAGGTGTTTTTGATTGACTCCCCCTGGTTGACGATGTTGTTCAGGACATTATTGGCCATGATATTCTTTTAGAATATCCTCAAAAAAATCTATTCAGTGACATATCTATGTATTTTTGTTGAATTTAATGGACTTTCTTGATGACCCAGGTTTGGTGAAGATGATCAGGAAGGCAATGATTCAAGAATCACTTATCCCTGGGGATAAGATTGATTTATCTTTAAATGATTATGACTGTGATGCCAAACCATGGGATAAGGCTGGAATTTTCCCTTTACATGTGTTAGAGTGCTCGGCTATAGGTAATTACATTCTTGAGGAGGTGAGGAGGGCACTTGTTAGAGGCTTGTTGGAACACTTTGACAAGGCCCTTATTTACATAATGATTTCTATGCTTGTTTATTACGAAGGTCAAGGTCTATTGTTTATGCTACAAAATTTCTTCTTCAAGTGTCATTTGTTAGGTGATGCATCAATGGTGTCCATTAACAACTTTGTTTTGAGTTTTAAAAAAAATTGCATCATTTGAATTTTCCCTTTTCTACATACGCCTTTATCCAAGGTTCATGTTAGGGCATTGTTATCCTATGTTGCCTTCTAGCCAAATAGCCTAAGGATCCATGAAATCTCTAAGTTTTTTACCCTTAGAAATGCAAGGAAAAACATCCTAAATTGACTAAGTCCAAAAAATCATGAGTTTTCCTTATGTTTTTAGCATTTTCAGAGTTTCAGAGTTCAGAGTTCTCCCCTTCAGCATGGCATTCTAATCAGATCCGAACTCCACTTTGTTCCTTGCAAAATCTTCTAAGTGTTCAAAGTTCTTTAGGTGTCAAGGGTTGGACCTCCTTTCTTTCTTCCTTCCTTTTCTTTTGGAAGGAGAAATGCGGAAGGCCCGAAGTTTGAGCTCCAACTCTTTCCCTTTTGAAATTTCTCTAAGTGTTTTGGGGGATCGGACTTCGGACTTTTCTTCTTCCCTCTCTCTTTTCTTATGGAAGGAAAAAGGTGGATGGCCTGATGACTGACCCTCGATGGGTGTTAATTCTTTCTAAGGCATTCTGCCATTCTACTAAGCCTTTTGGGTGGACCCACAGTAGGCTTGCAGAATCGTGGAAAGAAGACATGTGGTAAGGTTTGACAGTTGATCATCCAAATGACCCGATGGGTGCCACGTGGTCTACCTTGTGACTCTTCTGCCATTCCATGGAGACTTTAAATGAAGCTTTGTTTATAGAAGTAGAACAACGGGAAGCTACCAAGTGGCAGTGATGTCATCCAGATTAAAACTGAGGAAGGCGTAAGACAAAAGGTTTGAAGCCTGTTTTCTACCGAACCATTTCAAATAATTCTAAGTGTTTTAGACTTCAGTGCTTGGACATTTCTTCTTCCCTCTTCCTTTCTTTTGGAAGGAGGAAGGCTGAAGGCCCGAACCCCGAACTATGCTGAACCTTTGTAGAAGCGGCTAAGTCTTCAAACTTGTGGGGCTTGGACTTTCTTTCTTCTTCTTTCCAAGGAACAACATAATGGTGAAGGCCCAACCCTCAAAGTCTGATGATTTCTCTTCTCTCAAACTTCGGAGGCCGGGGTTTCCTCCTTCACCTTCCCAAAACCTGATCGGTGGAAGACCGATCAGAGGAAGTTTGATCTGTCAGGACCTAACCTTTTGCCTTCCAGGGGCATTTTCTACTATTCAAAATGTGATGGGACTGCTCAGTGACTCTCCTGGTCACCATTAATGCTTCTTTAGAGACTGATTTCTTGTAGAAGATGGATTCCTCGCCCCCATGCTACTGTAGTCTCATTTGCATTAAATATTTATATTCATGGCATGGGCAAAACATGTCTTTTCAGCAGATTTCATGGACAGAGTCATGTGGGCGTGCTCCAAGGATATAGAACAAAGTTATTGTAGTATGGGCAATGTTATTTCTTGTTTACTTCTCTTTCCACATCCATGACTACTATAGTGCGATTTGTAAAATCTTTATATGCACGTGTAAAAGATGTATTTTTGTTGGTTGGTATGCCATTGGGTTGTTATTCAGACTGGAGTGCTTTATGCTTGATCTTGACCTCATGATATTTCCCAGAACTACATGAATTTGATCGACCGTGTCTTCTTCTGGACCTCTTTGTCTTCATCTTAGTTCAACTATGAGGGGAAAGATATCATTATGTGTCCCTTTGATCTATGTTTAGCTTTCCTATCTTTGTAATGGCTATTTAGCTTCTATGATTAATATAAGAAACTGATTATGCCTCTCTCATTTCTCTTTCACTGTGTATGTTTGAATGCTTTTCACTTATCTTGTGAAAAAATAGTACCTTTATAGGTTCTAGTATTCTATTTTGTCCTCTGATAGAGAATGAATGAGTCTGTGTTAGTCTATTCAACCTTTGAAATTATTACTATGTTATGTCATCTCCAACTAAACATACTAAATCTTGTTGCATCGCCCCCTTTTAATTTTCAAGAGCAAAAATTGTCAGATAGCAACAAAGGTAAAGATAACTAATTTGACATGTGAGGTTATAGTAACGTCCCTCACAAGATACTTTTTATAGTTTTTTGGAATGTTATTGAGGATTGTTAGATGCATCTATCTCCAAGATTTCATCTTCTCATGTGTTCCGGAAGGCTATCTATTTGTTGGCTAAGTTTGGCATAAAAGAGTGCAGTCTCGGGAAGTTCAGTGTACCTATTTGTTTTGGTCTGCATCTCATTGTTGTATCATATTTCCTCTTGTATTTTTAAGGGGTTGATGACATATGTTAGAAGTATCTAAATCCAAAGTTTCAGTGCTTGAAGGCCTCCAGAGTGTAAGTTGAAGTGGTCTGAGTATCGCTACTTGAAAAGACATTGAATGATTGTGACAGTGACTATCTTCCACTACTCCACATCTCACCGCATGAAGGCATATTGATCTATGGATTTGGGGATATGTTTTCAGATGTCTAAAGTGTGCTAGTTCCAAGTTTGGAGTTCAAACTATTGAGTTGTAATCTGACAGTTAGCATGCATCTAAACTACTCTGCCCCTAAAGCTGACCTGTTAAAGTTCACTTGATGTAGCACAGTCCAAAGGTTGTGATGATGTATAAGGTGATTTTATAGGTCAATCTGACCTAGGAGAATATGTTTTATGTTTTGGATCAGTCCACATTAGAGTTTGAGGGTGAATCATGCTATTCTACACGCTACACTCAAATAGGCTGACCTATTTGGTGTTATAAGTAAAGGGGTCCTAAAGGAAAGGTAAAAATGATGTGTTGAGTTAAGTGAGATCTATTATAGGTCCACCCCAACCTATTTTTAGTTTGAACTTTGGCGCGGAGTTTGTGGTTAAGTTCAAGGCATGTTTTTGAGACAACCTAGTTGATGTTGAAGATGAAGCAGATATATAAGTGGAGATTTGGTTTTGATGATAGTGTGCACAAGTAATGTGACATGCTATGGGAGGCAATATGATTTCCTGATGTTTGTATTTTGAATGTGCGAATTGGGGTGGAATAGAGCAGATTGTCTAATTGCATAGAAGAGTAGAATTGTGTTTCAGAACCGTGAAAGAGAATTTTTTTTGTGCTTCATTGGAATTGTGATTCATGCATGTGTAGATGCAAATGTAACACTCTCACTTCTCCTCTCTCTCTTTCTCATTCAGTGGTTAGTGAGTCCACCTGCAAGGAGCACTTCTATATTTCTTCTCTCTCTTTCTTATTCAATGGGTAGTGAGTCCACCTGTAGTGAGCATTTCTGTATTACCTTAACTGGTTATAATTTATTGTGAGCTAACACTCACTGTGGTTTTTCCATTTTAGGTTTTCCACGTAAAAATTCTGGTGTTCATGTGTTATGGTTTCTTTGCTTCATGTTCTCATGCATAACTTACTTCACTACAATTGAATATACTAAATGGTTTAAGATGTTTTATATCTGAATGGTTTTATAGAATACTGATTGACCCCCCCAGTATTCTAGGTGTTCAACAATTGGTATCAGATCCAAGTCCTTTGGAAGAAGCTTAACCACTCAAGAAAGATCTTGAAGATTGAACACATGGCATCTAGAAAGCTTCCTACTCCTCTGGATGAGATTCTTGCTATTGAATTTTCAGAAGATGAGTATCTTTCTGTCAATAATGAAGAACTCAAGGTTGCTCTTGAAGACCTAGAAAGGACTGAAGAAGAAATCATTGATTTGAAGGAGAATGTCAAAGAAGCAAATGAATGTATTAGAAATCTGAAAGAGTAAGTCAATAAATTCAAAGGAAAACATAAGGAGGTCAGTGAACAATTGAAACAAGCAAATGAATCTATGAACGATCTAAAGGTGCAAGTTAAAGAAAAGAAATGGATTAAGGAATGCCTCAATGAAGTTGTGAAAAAGAAATCAGAGGAATGCACAAGACTTGAACAAGAGGTTGTGGATCTAAAAATTGATCCGAAACAGGCATGGAGTTGAGAAGAAAAATTTAGAGTGAGTGCTGCCAAACTTGATAGAATGATTACAATTTAGAAAGGTCCTGATGACAAAGAGGGATTAGGATTTGAAAAGAGTGAATGCTCAAAACTAGATCAAGCTTCATATGCCGAAGACAAGAAGAACAATGGAAAGTAGAACTGGAGTCAGAAGAGAAGAGCTAGAAGACCACCGGTCAGACAACCCAATGCTCAAAGGTATCCATCTTTCAATGGTTATTGTCACTCTTGCAATTAATTTGGACATAAGGAAATACAATGTAGGAGCAGAATGAATCGAAATGTTCCATCTTTCTCTGGTCAATGTTTTTCATGCAAGAAAGTTGGTCATAAAGCTAATGAGTGCAGAAGTCAAAGGATGAATGGTTATGACAATAGGAGAATGATTCAATCTTTCAATGGCTACTATTTTACATGCAATAGATTTGGGCATAAAGCTAATCAATGCAGATCTAGAATGAATGGAAGATATAATGATTAGAGGAATGTTGTGTGTTATAATTGTAATAAGTTTGGACACTTTGCAAAGTTTTATAGAAAAAAAAGTATGAAGAAGGATGTACTGGCAAAGAAGAACATCCCAACACAAAAAAATGATTTGATAGAAACCAAGAAGGAGATGAGCAAGATCTAGGTTAAGAAAGATGTAATTGATGACAAGGATGTGTCTGTGCCACCGTCTGGTGTAGATGTTTCCTCTAGAAACTAAACTAAGAGTTTTGGCTCAGGAGGAGCATTAATGAAAATCTTTCCTCCCTCTACCAAATGAGTGGTGTTGAGGCCAGCACATGGATATAAGTTGAAGATTGATATGTTTGATCTTTTGGAGAAGATTCTAGTAGAAAACAATCAATTGCGGAGGATTGCAGAGCTATTTACATCGACTGTGAGACATGGTGAAAGTGTTAGCAACTTTTTGATTCAAAAGCATGAATGGTGAATTAGGTTTGGATTGAAAAGGGATTATAAGCGATGTTGGTAAAAGGAAATTCACATTGCAATCAAGCCATCAAGTAAAAATAGAGAACTTGAGCAGCGAAGCAAAGGAGAACTCATTGCATTCAGTATTTTCAACAAACAAACCCTAATTAGAAGTGTCTTTCAAGGTATTTACAGTTTTTCCCTTCTAATCCAAGAATCTAAGTAGAAAAAATGTTCAATCCTCAAGTGATAGATGTATTGGATCAACCTAGACCTAAGTTTAAAAAGCATACACTGAAATCCATGGAGACAAATCTAGATGGTGCATTTTCTAGCATGCCCTACGATGTGATTTATACTAAAGATATTAGGGCTTATATACATGTAAATATGGAAGAGTATACTCATGTTAAACTAGGGAAAGTATGGTTTAATGAGTTAACTGGTGATGATTATAACTTGAAACCGAAATTCAGTGCCCTAGAGGAAAAGAATTTGCATGTACGGAACAATTTTCCTATCTTGTGTTATGAAAATGCCTGGATTAGATATGTATTGAGCAGAATATGTTGGGATAGTAAAATTTAAAATTTTAATGTATTCTTACTCATCCATATCTGACCAAATCATAAAACATTTCGCCAAAAATTAGAATTGCAATTGATATATCCCATAAAATCCTATGACAAAACAATGTAAAGGGCCTAAATTTCTTAATATCGGTAAGACTTCATATCAGCTACACCGATCCATGAAAAACTAGTTGAAATGGCTATTGGCATGAAAACAGGGATCAGAGAGAAGATTTCAGAGAATACCGATGAAGAAAGTGGCACCGATGACCTTTCATCGGAGAGAAAATGCATGGTCATGCTGATCGGTGTAAGGAAAGACCATCGAAGAATACTCCAAAAACCTTCCCGACAGCGTAAGTCATACTGATGGAGGAGCTCGGTGAGACTCTCACCGATCACCTAATAGAGTGGAGGAAACTAATGGTCATCGACAGGAAATGAGTATCGGAATGAGAAATTAAGGAGCTTCTGATGCTCCAATATCTCACTAATTGAAGAAAAGTGCTTTGGTGTAACTTACACCGATAAGTGTGAAGAATAAGAACATTGGCGAAGAAATCCTTTGAGATAACATTTGAAATCATTACAATTAAACTCGATAGAATTGTTTGAGAAAAGCCTACAAGCGGAGATTTGAAGCAAAAAATAGAGGAATCAAGATCCTTAAAAAACAAAGTGCATGTTGGTCAGAATACATGTATACCAGATACAAAGGTGAACGGTCGAAGGTTTTGTATATTTATTTGTATGTATGCAAGATACAAATAGTGAGAAGATACAAATGCATAAAACATACAAGACGATATACAAAGCTATATGCATGTCGCGGAACCGAAAAGATTATGAAATGAGGTTTTATTGTTGTATGTTTCATGCATTGTATGTATGTTTCAGGTTATACATTTCTATATACATACAATGCGGAACTCAAGAAAGGTTGAAATTTGGTTAAAATGATGCATCATGACTTAAAGTATATCGGATGATGCATTTCACTTTATATACATCGCGGAGCCAAAAAGTAAGTAAGCTGTGGTTTATAAAAACGATAAGTCCGAAGAGGTGATACAAACGAGTTTGTATGTATTCGGTTTTGTATCTAAAAATTAGATACAAGTATTATTGCATTTCGGAAGATACAATCAGAAAAGTGATGTGGGTTCCACCGTTTGCATATTGGGCTTGTATAAATAACAATGTATATCATTGATATACATGCCGATATACAAGTTAAAAGGATGCAAATGAGAGATACAAACCGGATGCGAAAAGAAAGTTAAATACTGAAAAGTCTTTGTATGTTCGGGGTGCTTGTATGTTTATAATATACATACCCGATATACAAAGGAATAAAAAGCATCGCTGGGGATAAAAGGTAAAGAGAGGGTTTGTATAAGATGCTTTGTATGTGTGCTTATACAAGATAACATACAAATGGAAATATACAAAGAAAATATACAAGAGAATAATATACAAAACCTGACATAATTGGAGATTTGAACATTATATACATCGTGTGGGGTCCGCATTTGTATGTGAGAAATGTATGTGTCTAATATGCAAAATAGATGTACAAAAGATGATACAATTCTGGACCCGATTAGAAAGTCAAAATTTGAGAACTTTGTGTGAAGTCTGTGCTTGTATATTATAATGCATTGTATCTGATATACAAAAGGAGAGATGCAGTTGCGGATTGTATGTATATAAGATACATACAATGGCAGATCCAAAGATAATTCCAATTCATTTCATAAATCCAATGAAGTTCGCGATTGTATAAAAAGTGTATGCATACATGATATACAAAAAAAAAGGTGATACAAATGCATATTCGAAGGTGATTTCAATTCATTTCATAAACCTGGTCGGGCCTGCTCTTGTGTACAGAAGAAAATGTATCCGGTATACAAAAGATATGTATGCAAAAGGAGGATGCAGGAAAATATACAAGGATGGATCTGAAATCCAATTTATTTTATAGACCTGATGGAGTCCGCACTTGTATGTGTGTCCCAAATGCATATACAAAAGTTGATACACAGGAATTTCTGATGCATATATGTTTATTACAACTCTGAGATGGATTTGTTTGTTACTAGAGAAATATGAAGAGGGTCGTATAAAATAAAAATGAGATTTTGTTGATGTAAAAATTGATGTATTACTTTCAGCAATGAGAACAGTCACAACTTATTCGATAGAAATTGTAATATGGAATACCTTGCCAAATGAAGATTAATGGATCCAGCTCTTAATCAAATTCATCTATTTCTTAATCCATTTATGTGAAAAGGTGTGAGCCATGAATAGTCATACTGTTTTGGCCTGAAGTTTGTTTCCCACACATATATATCAGGGAAAACAAGGGAGAGACACAGAATCATCAGCAGTAGAATATAATAGCTATAATTTACAATGTTTCTCAAAGACCATGTTGTAAGTATCTTATTGAAGAAGTAAATTAAAGTTCTCTGATTCTGTGGTTTTATTTTGGCATCAATTGTTTGTTGAAGTTACTCAATTGTATGGTTGTCTCCATTTTAGTATTTCCTTGTTATTCAAATTAATATATCAAGTATATAATTAATTTGTCAATACACATTTGCTGTATCTGTGTGATTGGGTTAATTAGTTTCCATAGAGGAATTAAAATCCTTCTGATCAGTCACAGTAACCTGGAAGTGTTAGTTTGGATTACTAAGAAGAATCATATAATTAGGATTGCCATTTTGTCTCCAAATTGATATTGTCTGTTATCTTGCATATTTCAATCAATTGGTTCCTTCAAGAAAGGATTAAATTACCTTCTAGTGAATAACAAGAAAACTGATTGTATTAGTTGGATTATTAAGAAGAGTTTGTCAGTCATCTCCCTGCACATTTATACAAGTTATAAACTAAAATATTGTGCCAAACAATTAGAATTACTGCCCACTATAAGCCACTAGTCTTAGTCCTTCATTTGACTCTGTTTACCCAACAAGGCACTGGTCTTATTTCAATTCATCATTTAAATCCTTTTATTTACACAGTCATAAAATTCACCTTGATATTGCTTATACAATTTCTACCAACCATTCATCAGATGTTAGATATAGAATTAGTTAGCAAGCTCTCATCTATCCTACACCATTTGCCACTGTAGGAAGACTCATTTACTTAATCAAGACATTTACATTCATTCTACTTTAATTTCCAAGGTTCACCTGCCTAGTTGTAGCAGGACCTAAAGTGCAGGGAGTCATCAAACCTTAAGGGTTGATTTTGTCATGTTAATTCAATAACGTTGCAAATCTAAGCATAGAGCCTGGCATTCTCTTAGGATTAGAAACCTGCATTTTTGAGACCTAACAAATTGCCGACTTTGCTGGGGACATAAATAAAAGACCTTAGTAACAAACCATTCCTTTTATAGAGTCATTTCAGAAACTTTAATTTGGTAACTCTGCTGGCAACAAGAACCCAGAAAGATAAATTACAAACTTTTTCCTATTTACAAAATAGGTGGTGACTCTAGTGACTGTTATAATAGAAAATTGATACCAAATGGATGGTAGGAGATCCAAGATGGAAGGCAAGAAATTGCAATCATCTCCACTAATTAGCAACATCTCCAAAAGAAATGGAACATCAAATTATTCTAACCAGAATAATAACCAGGAGAATCAAGAAGATAATATTGAGCAAACTATTGAAATTCACAATAAATTTACACCTCTGCATGAATCAAATGAAAATCTCAATGGAGTAACTGATGACGTATTGGCTAAATACAGACCTGATCCTCAAGAACAAATTGAGTGTGAAGCACGGGCCATGAGAGAAATCGATCAAAGACAAGCTGAATATGATTTCAAAATGTCATTACATCAGGGAGAAGGGGTAAAACATGGATTCTCAACTCAAGAAGTAAATGACAGCCCAAAGACTTCAGGAGGTGTGAATCAAGCACAACAAGATTTGCTTAGGATCTGGGAAGAACTTGAAATGATCAAAATAGAGGAAACTAAGAGGTTGTTGCAACAAGAGATTCAGGAGATAAAAAGTAGGGCCAAGACAACCCCCCAAAATATGTACCTCCACATAGGGGAAACACTTCAAGGAATCCATAGCAAAATCTACATCAAAATATAGGTGGTGCTTCAAATTCACAAGCATCCGAAATTCATCAGAATACTATTCCTAAAGTTCCTAGACCACCTCCCATGCACAATACCTCTCAACATATGGTTAATCCTTACCCACCCCCTGGCCAACAATATTATAGACCACCAAATCCTTACATAAATCCCCACATAAACCCACAGCAGCAATATGCCTATCATCAGCCTCTAGGTTGATATAATTACTATCCTAATCCACCACCCATGAATTTTCCACCTTAAAACATCGCAAACATATGTAGCCAATTTGATTTGACTGGGTATCAGTTGTATCCATATCCTATGGATAGTAATTGGAGAAATATAGTTCCCAAGTTTACTGGGAACAATGCAATATCAGCTGAAGATCACATCAGAAGCTTCAATGCTTTCATGCAAGATATTGGTATGGACTGGGAAGATATTAGAATGAGGTTATTCATGATGTCCCTGACTGAAGATGCAAGAGACTGGTTCAACAGCTTACCTAATGCCTCAATTAGTTCAATAACTGATTTCCATAATCAATTTAAGGAGTAGTATGGTAATCAGTATGCTCCTGAATTTGCATTACATGAATTGATAAGTATCCAGAAATACCAAAATGAATCAGTGTATGACTTCAATCTGAAATTTTCCAAATTACACAACAAAGTACCACACGGATCCAAACTGTTCGATCCAACAGCATTGAGCATTTATATGAAAGCATTTGATCCCAAGACAGGGTACGAACTCAGAAATCGGTGCCCTGCAACCCTGGCTGAAGCACAGAAAGTGGCCTTAACTATTGAAAACAATAGGAAAGCTGCAAGTATGGTTAGCAAGAGGGATAACCCTAGAAATCCTTAGAACCCAAACGTTCAGCATACTAAACAAGAAGGTCAGCATAGGCATGAAAAGCCCAGGTTGCATGATATGCAGTATAATAAAAATTGGAAAGATGGGAGACCCATTGATAACAGCAAAAAACAACATTATGGCAAGGATACCCCTGACCCTCTAAAAAGAAATATGGCACATATGGTAGAAGATAAACCTTGGTGTATGGTATGCAATTCACCACATTCACCTGAGTATTGTGAGGTGGCTAAAACAGTACAACAAGAAGAAATGTTATACAATTATAACATAGACAATCACACTATAAACATGATGCAAGATACACCATATTTGTTGATTGAAGACTATTCTTCTACAGAGGAAGAGGGATATGAATATGATGTGGGAAACCAAAGACATTATATCAATATGGAAGAACAAGAAGTGTTCTCAGATCAGGGAGATGGTTATGAGGAACCTACTTATTATAACAATCAACCATATAATCAATGGAGAAAGCCCACTGAAAATGAAAGAGAAGATCTTACAATAGCTGCAATAGCTCAAGCTAAAAATGCTTATAACTTAAGGAATAGGACAGTGAATGTTGAAGAAGGAACACCTGGGAGTGTATTCATAAAATATCAGAATTACAAAAAGAATAATGCAAAGTCATCATTCAAAGAACCGGAAAAGGGTGGTAAGAGTAAAATAAAAGAAAAATCACAAAATCAAGAAAAAGAAAATATAAAGACAGAAAAGAATGATCAGACTATGGCCCATTCTTTTGACATTGCTCATGCAATATCTCAGGTAAAAATACCAGTTCCACTTTTAGAAATGATGAAGATAGACTAATATAGGAATACAGTAGTTAAACTGATTTCAGATATACCAAATCAAAAACATAAAGGATCTGAAAATAGAACAAACAATGTTCATCAAGAAACATTCCAAATGCCTGAGGTATACCTAGGTGATACATTGACAAAGAATCCCTCACAGGTGGACCCTTTCTACACTACATTATTGATCAAAAACATGATAGTGAGGAATTACATGATTGATTCAGGTGCTGCCGTGAACATCATGCCAATAGCAGTTATGAAAGAACTGGGAATGTGGGTTGATACTACATTTGGTAGGTGTTATGCAATGGATAATAGATACATCCCAGTCGTTGGTATTATGAGGGATGTGGAGATAAAACTTGCCTCATACCCTGAAGCAACTTATAACATTGATATTACTGTGGTTGACATCCCACCATATTATGGAATGCTTCTATCAAGACAATGGGCTGCAATGGCAGGAGGGAATGTCCAATTGGACTTATCATATGCCACAATACCAGTTGGAGGTAAAGAAATCAAGCTGTGCAGGGAGCCAAGGTATGAAAATATTATAGAACGCTTGGATCAACATCAGATAAATTTCTTTTGTGATACAGATTTGCGAGCCTTCAAGGTTGAGAAAAGTTAGCCAGAATTGCAAAATACTGATCCAATACATATTGAATCTAAGAAAGAAGAAAGTGATGTATGGAAGATGTATTTTGATGGTGCATGTAGCAAAGTGGGAAATGGGGCCGGAGTAGTATTTATTTCACCAAGAGGTAAAACTTTCAAATTCTCTTTTCTATTAACATTTGAATGCACAAACAATGTAGCAGAGTATGAAGCTTTGCTCATTGGTTTGAACATAGCCACCAAGCATAAGATAAAAAGTTAGCTGTATATGGTGATTCTAAATTGGTTACTTCCCAAGTAAGAGAGAAATACCTGTCAAAAAACAAGAGGTTGAGACAGTACAGAAATGCAGTCTGGGATGATATTGAGTTATTTGATGCCTTTTCAATCAATTGGATTGATAGGTCAAAAAACATTATGGCAGATTTCTTAGCGAATATCGCATTAAAAAGGGATGATGTCATATTGGGAGGTATTACAGAAGTTGAGTTCAAAACCAGACCCACTATCCCAGCTAATGTACATAATTGGCAAGTATTTGACAATGATGCTGATATAATCAACTTCTTGCATTGTGCTGATCATTATGAAAATCAAGAGATTGATCTTAATGCATTTGTAGAAGAACATGATGGGAAGGAAACCCTTTTTGGTCAAGAAATAGTTCAGTTAAAAACAAATAAAATACCTAAGGGACTTATAGCATTGGAAAAGGCATTTGATGGACATGATAGATTTAAAATGAAAGACACACCAGTGGTGCAAAATGACCTTGAGGAGATTAATTTGGGGACCAGGCAACCCCAAAGAATGTGTATATTGGAAAAAATCTTAACCCCAAAATCAGGAGTAGAATCATCAACTTACTTAGGAAGTATATACACATGTTTGCCTGGTCATATGATGATTTAAAAGCATATAGAGAAGATCTATTTCAACATGAAATACCACCAAAACCAGATGCTAAACCATTCAGGCAAAAACAGAGGCCTATCAATCCTACATTAGCTCCTAAGATGCTTGAAGAGCTTACAAAATTAAGAGATGGAGTTGTCATTAAACCCATCAGGCTTTCTTCTTGGGTTTCTAATTTGGTGCATGTCAGGAAAAAGAATGGTGATATTAGACTATGTGTGGACTTCAGGAACTTAAACAAATCTTCCCTAAAAGACAACTATCCCCTCCCTAATATGGAAGCAATATTACAAAAGGTTACCGGATGTGAACTATTATCAATGATGGATGGCTTCTCAGGATATAATCAGATGAGGGTCAAAAAGAGAATTAAGTGTTGCCAGTGCATGGACAACCCTTAAAATTCTCAAAATAATTTCATTCCATGCACAATAGTTTAGGGAAACCAAAAGAGATTAGGATCTGCCAGTACATGGACAGTCCTAAAAAAAAAAAAATCTTTTCCATGTATAGTAGTATAGGATCATCCCAATTCCCCATCATTATCACCTCCATCTCCCATTCTCATAAAACTGTCATCCCAAATAAATAAAACTTATGCTCTACTCCCCCAAGAGATCTGAATTCTTATTATACTCACAAGGAGTATACATCCTAGACAGAGCCGCTGTTGGGACAGTAAAATTTAAAATTTTACTGTATTCTTACTCATCCATATCTGACCAAATCATAAAACATTTCACCCAAAATTAGAATTGCAATTGATATATCCCATAAAATCCTATGATAAAACAATGTAAAGGGCCTAAATTTCTTAATATCGACAAGACTTCATATTAGCTACACCGATCCATGAAAAACTAGTTGAAATGGCTATTGGCGTGAAAACAGGGATCGAAGAGAAGATTTCAGAGAATACCGATGAAGAAAGTGGCACCGATGACCTTTCATCGGAGAGAAAACACATGGTCACGCCGATCGGTGTAAGGAAAGACCATCGAAGAATACTCTGAAAACCTTCCCGATAGCGTAAGTCATACCGATGGAGGAGCTCGGTGAGACTCTCACCGATCACCCAATAGAGCAGAGGAAACTAATGGTCATCGAGAGGAAATGAGTATCGAAATGAGAAATTAAGGAGCTTCTGATGCTCCAATGTCTCACCAATTGAAGAAAAGTGCTTCGACGTAACTTACACCGATAAGTGTGAAGAATAAGAACCATCGGCGAAGAAATCCTCTGAGATAACATTCAAAATCATTACAATTAAACTCGACATAATTGTTTGAGAAAAGCCTACAAGCGGAGATTTGAAGTGGAAAATAGAGGAATCAAGATCCTTAAAAAACAAAGTGCATGTTGGTCAGAATGCATGTATACCAGATACAAAGGTGAGCGGTCAAAGGTTTTGTATATTTATTTGTATGTATGCAAGATACAAATAGTGAGAAGATACAAATGCATAAAACATAGAAGACGATATACAAAGCTATATGCATGTCGCGGAACCGAAAAGATTATGAAATGAGGTTTTATTGTTGTATGTTTCATGCATTGTATGTATGTTTCAGGTTATACATTTCAATATACATACAATGCGGAACTCAAGAAAGGTTGAAATTTGGTTAAAATGATGCATCATGACTTAAAGTATATCGAAAGATGCATTGCACTTTATATACATCGTAGAGCCGAAAAGTAAGTAAACTGTGGATTATAAAAATGATAAGTCCGAAGAGGTGATACAAAGGAGTTTGTATGTATTTAGTTTTGTATCTAAAAATTGGATACAAGTTTTATTGCATTTCCGAAGATACAATCAGAAAAGTGATGTGGTTTATAAATAACAATGTATATCATCGATATACAAGCCGATATACAAGTTAAAAGGATGCAAATGAGAGATACAAACCGGATGCGAAAAGAAAGTTAAATACTGAAAAGTCTTTGTATGTTCGGGGTGCTTGTATGTTTATAATATACATACCCGATATACAAAGGAATAAAAAGCATCGCTGGGGATAAAAGGTAAGAGAGGGTTTGTATAAGATGCTTTGTATGTGCGCTTATACAAGATAACATACAAACGGCAATATACAAAGAAAATATACAAAACCCGACATCATTGGAGATTTGAACATTATATACATTGTGTGGGGTCCGCGTTTGTATGTGAGAAATGTATGTGTCTAATATGCAAAAAAGATGTACAAAAGATGATACAATTCTGGACCCGATTAGAAAGTCAAATTTTGAGAACTTTATGTGAAGTCTGTGCTTGTATATTATAATGCATTGTATTTGATATACAAAAGGAGAGATGCAGTTGCGGATTGTATGTATATAAGATACATACAATGGTAGATCCGAAGATAATTCCAATTCGTTTCATAAATCCAATGAAGTTCGCGATTGTATAAAAAGTGTATGCATACATGATATACAAAAACAAAGGTGATACAAATGCAGATTCGAAGGTGATTTCAATTCATTTCATACACCTGGTCGGGCCCGCTCTTGTGTACAGAAGAAAATGTATCCGGTATACAAAATATATGTATGCAAAAGGAGGATGCAAGAAAATATACAAGGACGGATCTGAAATCCAATTTATTTTATAGACCTGATGGAGTCCGCACTTGTATGTGTATCCCAGATGCATATACAAAAGTTGATACACAGGAATTTTTGATGCATATATGTTTATTACAACTCTGAGATGGATTTGTTTGTTACTAGAGCAATATGAAGAGGGTCGTATAAAATAAAAATAAGATTTTGTTGATGTAAAAATTGATGTATTGCTTTCAGCAATGAGAACAGGTGCAACTTATTCGATATAAATTGTATTATGGAATACCTTGCCAAATGAAGATTAATGGATCCAGCTCTTAATCAAATTCGTCTATTTCTTAATCCATTTATGTGAAAAGGTGTGAGCCATGAATAGTCATTCTGTTTCGGCCTGAAGTTTGTTTCCCACACATATATATCAGGGAAAACAAGGGAGAGACACAAAATCATCAGCAATAGAATATAATAGCTATAATTTACAATGTTTCTCAAAGACCATGTTGCAAGTATCTTATTGAAGAAGTAAATTAAAGTTCTCTGATTCTGTGGTTTTATTCTAGCATCAATTGTTTATTGAAGTTACTCAATTGTATGGTTGTCTCCATTTCAGTATTTCCTTGTTATTCAAATTAATATATCAAGTATATAATTAATTTGTCAATACACATTTGTTGTATCTGTGTGATTGGGTTAATTGGTTTCCATAGAGGAATTAAAATCCTTCTGATCAGTCACAGTAACCTGGAAGTGTTAGTTTGGACTACTAAGAAGAATCATATAATTAGCATTGCCATTTTGTCTCCAAATTGATATTGTCTGTTATATTGCGTATTTCATTCAATTGGTTCCTTCAAGAAAGGATTAAATTACCTTCTGGTGAATAACAAGAAAATTGATTGTATTAGTTAGATTATTAAGAAGAGTTTGTCAGTCATCTCCCTGCACGTTTATACAAGTTATAAACTAAAATATTGTGCCAAACAATTAGAATTACTACCCACTATAAGCCACTAGTCTTAGTCCTTCATTTGACTCTGTTTACCCAACAAGGCACTGGTCTTATTTCAATTCATCATTTAAATCCTTTTATTTACACAGTCATAAAATTCACCTTGATATTGCTTATACAATTTCTACCAACCATTCATCAGATGTTAGATATAGAATTAGTTAGCAAGCTCTCATCTATCCTACACCATTTGCCACTGTATGAAGACTCATTTACTTAGTCAAGACATTTACATTCATTCTACTTTAATTTTCCAAGGTCCACCCGCCTAGGTGTAGCAGGACCTAAAGTGCAGGGAGTCCTCAAACCTTAAGGGTTGATTCTGTCGCGTTAGTTCAATAACGTTGCGAATCTAAGCATAGAGCCTGGCATTCTCTTAGGATTAGCAACCTACATTTTTCAGACCTAACAGAATCCATGATAAATTCATGTGGCTGGTTGTTCCCCATATTATCAGCAAGGAAGCCATTAAGGCTGTGACAGGGCTACCATCCTGTGGAACTTTGCCTACCTTGAAAGCAGTGAAAAATGATATGGTAATGAAGCCAACAGGGGCAAAATTTGACAAAAGGGCCCTAATTGTCAGTGATATTGAAGATTTGGGAGTGATGTATGCCTTAATGATGATTGGTTACAAGATATACTTCACTAACAAAGAAAACGCTGTGTCTGCAACAAGCATATATAATTCTTATCAGATGATTAAATAAAATGTTGATTATGATTTGTGTGAACTCCTCCGGCAGCAATTGATAGACACTTTGAAGAAGACAAAGGAGTCAAAGTACCCCTTTAATTTTAGTACTCTGATAATCTGCTTACTATTCTACTTTTTGAAATAACTACTTGGAGTTCAAAATGTAGTATGGCTTAGAAATATCCCAGTGGCTACTCAGATTAGAGACCATTTGTAGAGAATTGGTAGTACTGATGCTCAAAGTGCAGCCCTGTGGGGCAATTTCAAAGTTTTCCAAGAAAAAATACAAGATAGGGTCATAATCCCTAAGAAAGTTGTTGAGAAGTATGAAAATGATATCACTTTTATAGTAACCAAAGGTGAGTTCTTGATGGAAGCTGTGGAACCTAGAACTATATGGGTCCCAAAAATACGATATGAGGTATCATAAGATATATTGGCTGGCTTGGCTAAATTAATGCTTAGCAAACCTTGGGATACAATAGAAGAGAGGTTTGGGACTTTAAAAGAAAAGTCCATGAATATTCATATGGAGCAAACAAAGTCACAATCACAAAAGAAAGCTCAAGAAATTGTTAAAAAATTTGCTGAGATGGTTGGAATTTCAAAGAATAGTTACAACAGGCTAAGGCCAAAAGGAAAGAAGTAGAGGAAGCTAGAGCTATAGAAGAAGAAAAGAAGAAAATTGAGGAGCCTGCACCTAGTACAAGAAAGTCAACAAGGACTTCATCTTCTACTACTGGTGCATCTAAGGCCTCCGAAGCCTTTGCATCTGCCACTGCTACTGCTACTACTATTACTTCAGAGAATGATGATGAAGCCACTGCTTCCAAACCACTAGAGAAGAAAAGGAGAGTTAAAGGAAAGGCTAATGGAAGAATCTATGTTAGCCATGGGATAAATGTTGAAGAGGAGGAACGACAAGAAGAAGAAGGAGAAAAGCTGATTTGGAAAAGAAAGAAACCCCCTCCTGTTGTTAAAACTAAACTAGTAGAACAAGATATATCTGAAAAAGAGAAAGAAGCATTCATTCTCAAGAAGAGAGATAGCACTCCCGAAGAACAAGGCAAACCCTCCGGTGAGGGAAAGGGAAAAGGAAAAGAAAAGAAGAACAAAAAGGAAATGAAAGATAATGCAACCATGACTTTGGAAGCCACAATCAGTGTAGTGGTGGAGCATGTAAATTTGAAGCTTGTGGCAGTTCTCTATGATGAAAGCTCTAATGAAGACAAGGTGATCATTGAAGCTAATATGGTAAGATTTTTGGACATGTTTAACAAAGCATTGATTGAGGTTGTTACTGATATGCCTGATAGCCTAGCTAGTATTTTGATTGCTAGAAAGAGGAAGCTATGGCCAAGGATACAGAAATAAAAGAAAACGTTTTGAAGAATTTTTGCCCAAGTCTGTAAGGTCAAGAGAAGGTTAAAGTCACACAGAGGTTGAGTATAGATTTCAGAACAAAAAGAAGAATCAACACTCTGATGTCCAGTGACAGAAAGGAAATTGAAAATTTATTGAAAGAAACTGAAGATATAACATTAAGAGTGATGAATGAGCTACAAAAACCAGTTGTCACAGACATAGATCAAGAGAAGTAGAATCTAGATGTGGGCACTTCTAGTTGTATTCCAGATGTAGATGGTGGATATAATGTTCAATCTTCATCACCTCATACTATCTCAAAGGATCAAGGTGTGTCTCCTCTTCTGGACTACACTAGAAATGATGAAGTAAGAGAACCTGGTGAGGAGAGGACTACAAAGGAAGAGGAAAAGAAAAAAGAGGACATTTAGGAACAAGCTAATAACTCCTTTGGTCTAGGGACTAATACTAAACAACAAGCTCCTACTGGTGAAGGTTCCCTGGGAGCTCCTAATACACAAGTGTCTATTGAAGAAGGAAGAAGAGACATTGCTGGTGAAAGCTTAGTACCTTCACCATTAGATTCATTAAGATAATTCTTAATAAAACAATGGGAAGTGCAAGCTTTGTCTGCTTCTGATTTGTTGCCAATGTCCTCAACTGATGGTCAGTTAAATTTGGCAAGTATATCCCCTCTTCAGAAGTTGAAATTGGGAACAATTTTTTAGACTACAGCACAAGAGGAAATTCTGAAATCTCATATTGAGGATAATAAGTTGATAGAGGAAGCCATTACTATTTTTGAGAGGATTTTCCAGAGGTTGAGAAAGATGCTTCATTGACTCCCACGTTACAAATGAAGAAACTCATGGAGTCTTTAAATAGTAAGTTTGAGTCATTTGAAGCTGCGACAGAGAAGAAGGTTAAAGAAGAGTATGATAGCAATAAATTAGTAGAATTGAATGAGAAGTACTCTAAAGCACGAATTTTGTTAGACAATAGCATTGAGTATGTTAAGACAACAATTAATGATGTAAATGCTTTATATTAATTTTGCTTAACCTGGCCCGAAATTACAAAGGATATAAAGGACAAGATAGAGAATCTTGAGAATCATCTTCTAAGACTTTCCAAAACTTATGACCTTTGGAAAGATGTGAGTGGAGATATGAGAGCTGACATAGTAAAGGATCATGTAGGAATAAAGCAATTGCAAAATCAAAAGGAGTCTATAAAAGATCAGACAAGCCAACTAAGAGAAATTGTGAGCTTCAGGATAGCTACCATGATGGGTCTGATCAATCAAGTGGATAAGGTCAGGAAAATGATAGATGCTCCTAATACAGTAGGTAAGGCAGAAGATTTGTTATCCCAGATTAATGGGCATGTACAATTTTTGAAGTATGCTAAGGTCAGATGGGATTCAA
Organism: Cunninghamia lanceolata; assembly: GCA_027924645.1. Lineage (NCBI taxonomy): Eukaryota > Viridiplantae > Streptophyta > Pinopsida > Cupressales > Cupressaceae > Cunninghamia > Cunninghamia lanceolata. The sequence continues at coordinate 5,751,506 of BSBN01000339.1, forward strand.
ATGTATTTCAGCTAAAGATTATCCACAAAGACATCTTACCTAAACCTTAGTAAGTTTTGCTTTCTCATGCGGAAGGTTATAAGATAATTTTTGAAAATTTTGATGTATATAGAAATCAGTTACTTAGGGGAGCAATTTTTAGTCTGTCTATACCTATGCTCTCTAGACAACAACAGATCCAGTACATATCCTTTTCCATTGATGCCAAAGGGGGAGAGGAGCAAATGTGAAAAATGAAAGGAAGATAGGTGTGCGGAAATCACTTCCTACACTAATCTAAAGAGGAGAGAAGAGTGCAAATTCTTTTTAATCCTTATAGTTACAGAATGTTAAACACAACAATGGAGATATTGCAGCAATACACATACACACATAAATCAGACAGAAGAGAGAGACACAAGATATACATGGGAAAACCCTTATCGGGTGAAAAACCCCACACTCCAAAACCTGCACAATGTATTATCAAAACTGAAATGGTTTACAATACACTTGCAATGCAAGCTCTCATGAGTCTTCAACACTCGTATCTAGAGACAAATTGGTAGCATAACAGTACCTATCAATCACATAATACATCTCCTCTCAAAAACACCTATTTATATAGAAGATACAAGGCAAAAATAAGCCTATCTTGAGATGGGCATCCAACATGGCCTCATGGCCCAAAATCCATGCCTAGAGACACTTGTCCAACACTGTAGAATGTTCATGACACTTGTCATATCACCCCATCCCAAAGAGGTCACCTATTCCCAAGTTGGGCAATGATAGATACTCTTACGACTCTTACAAAAGTCATAGAATCCGTCATAGCAGTCATACCTTACAACTGTAAGAAAATCTGTCATACATAGGCTAAAAATAGCATATTCTCTTACAACTTGTCATAACCCTCCTTCGGGCGCCCAAAGATGCCTTCTTCCAAGATGCCTTGTGACACATGTCTTCACCTGTCATAGAATCTTCCATTTATGACTCTTACGCATCATAGATTTGTCATTGGAATCTGTCATAACCGTTTTGGTCAATATTCCCTTACACACTATCCAGGATGCTGACACATGGAAAAATATTCCTACCACTAAGTGGGATGCCTATCTCCTCATGTGAGGACAAATTTACATGTGGTCACCTTCCACGTAGGATGACACATCATCGTGCCAACTCCCACAAGATGACAATAAGGATTTGTTGGCAAGAGACACTATGTGGCTTCATAAGTGTTGTCATTGATGGCAATAAAGTCTATCCCACACATCTGCAGTACATAATATGCCTTCACCGAAAGTCAGATTGAAGAACATTTTTGTCCGGTGAACAACAACAGAGTATGTAACAAGGTCCCACAATCAGGTCTGGATCTCTCAGATGGTATAACTTAGTAAGTTGCGGACTTGGACAAGTCAAGAGGGGTATCATGACTACTGTACTCTAGAGATTTAGCCTCTGGTGCTAAATCAAGAAAAAGATATGAGCATTTGTGTTAGGAACTCGTGTTTAGCCCTTCTCTTTACTTTGTTAGTGTATTACATTTGGACGCATATGCTTTGTAAGTCATCCCGTGAGTATATTGTATTATCCGACATTCATGGGAAGTAATAGTTGTTTAGATTAGACTTAGTATCACGAGTTTATTGTATTGAGCTTTCTCAAAGGAGGTTGCCCCCTCAAAGTGGCTTGCGATCAATAAATTCCTTCTGTGTTCTGCTATTTCTATTATTTCGTGCATTTTTCATTATACTGTTGCAGGAGGTTCCTCTCATCTGGTATCAGAGCGCTTTCTTGGGCTCACTGGGTGGAATTTCTGCCAAATTTTTTTTTCGCAGTGGCCTCCAAGTGTTGTGATTATTGCAGTAGTTCTTTTTTCTTTGCATCTATATTGTTCATTTCAATTGCAGGTTCAGATCAGGGAGTAATCCCTATCCGCTCAACTGTGGGAAGTGCCTAGGCATAGCCCTAAAACTCGTTGTGAGGAGTACCATAGGAACCCCGAAGTAGCTGGTCCATTGAGAGGACATGCCAGCGAAAAGGGCGACGACCCCTACCTGATTGACTAGTTCCCATCCATGAGGTAAACCAAGAGTTGTCATTTGTGGCAAAGCGATTATTAGTTTTACTTGAGCCATGGAGTGAGGGGTACTGCCCCAATACGCAAGCTGTTAGACAACATTGGTATCTGAGTGAATCCCCTAAACCTTTAGGAAGATGAACATACCTGGGGTCCATATCTATTACCAGTTGACAAATCAGTGATTGAATCTGTCCAGAGTTGTTTGTAGATCCCATTGCAGATCATTTCTAGAAAAGAAAAAAAATCTATTTTTTTGCCATATCTTCCTTGCTTTTGTTCCGTTTCCTCTGAAAATTCACTGGAAGCCCTGAAATTCCATTCTGCATATTTCCTTCCTTGAGGACCATATCCCAAATTCCACTTATCGAAGCCAGCAATCCCACATTTGTCTATTTTTAGGGTTTGTCATAACTTCTTCGATTCTCACCCAATTGCCTTCAAATTTTGCCACATTGTTCATTTCCTATTTCTACTCCTTTGTCCCTCTTGGACAAATTTTCCCATTTTTTTCACCCTGCTTCTGAAATCCCCATTTTTTGCTTCCCTGTCCCTCAGAAAGTGTCCAAAACCTAGTCAAACCCCAATTACCCATCAAATTTTTTCCCAAATCCAAATTTTCCTTTACTAAAAAAGTTTCTATTTTTTTTTTCTACCCATTCCAAAAAAAATAAATCCTGGTTATGGTTGTCACCCGCACAGGAGCAAAAAACATGGAGGAGGAACTTATAGCCATCAAGACCAAACTCCAAGATCTGGATGAAAAAATTCTTGGGCTCAATCTTTAGCATTCAACTATGAACAATAGACGGCAGCCAGAGTCTTCTGCAGATATAGGGTTTTCTTCTTCCGGCAATTTTTGTGGACTGAAACTTGATTTTCCTTGCTTCAATGGTGATGATCCGATTGGATGGATATACCGGGCAAAACAATATTTCAATCTGCATAATACTTTTGATGTCAACAAAGTCACACTTACCTCCTTTCATTTGGAACATGAAGCCCTTCAATGGTTCCATTGGTACATCAAAGCTCATGAAGAGCCACAATGGACAGATTTTTGCATACTCATTTTGCAACGATTTGGCCCTAGTGCTTTTGATGACTTCACAGGAGCACTCACAAAACTGCGTCAAACAGGCACTGTGAGAGAATATCAGATAGAATTTGAAAAACTGGCCAATCACACAGAGGGATTGTCTGATGAATTCTTCAGGAGTTGTTTTGTCAGTGGTTTGAAGGATGCAATTCGCTCTGAGGTTAAAATGTTCTGCCCAAGCACAATGATGGAAGCCTTAGGGTCAGCTAAGTTGGCAGAGGACAAGATCACAACTCAACAATGCTCCAAATCCAATTTTGTTCCATTCAGAAATATGGATCCCCAAAGCCCTCAAATAATGCCAGCTCCTAGACCAACTCCTATCAAGCATTTGACTAAGGCAGAGATGTGGGCACGTAGAGAAAAAGGGCTTTGTTATAATTGTGATGACAAATTCACTCGGGGACATAGATGTGTTGAGCAAAAGCTCTATCTCTTGGATGTGGATTCTCTGCCTACAACTGAAGTTTATGTAGATGCTCAGGATATAGTAGCTGATCAGGTTGAAACTCAGCAGTTGCCTATTGACCCTACTTCTCAGGAAGACCACCTAGAGATCTCTCTCCATGCCGTAGTAGGAGTCACCACCCCACAAACCATGCGGGTCAAGGGTTACTTCAAGAAGCTTCCTCTTACAATACTCATTGATTCTGGTAGTACTCATAACTTCATTGACCCTCAAATAGCCAAACAGGATGATTATTTTGTTCATCCTTGCTCAAACTTTGAAGTCATGATTGCCAATGGGGGCACATTACCTTGCAAAGGGAAGTGTCGCAATGTGCGTATCTCTATTGGAGATTATAACCTACGTTCTAACATGTTTGCCTTGCCCTTAGGCAGATGTGATGTGGTTTTGGGTGCCCAATGGTTACGCACACTTGGACCCATCTTATGGGATTTTGCTAAACTTTGGATGCAGTTTTTAGATAATGGGCACAAACACACATTAAAGGGCTTACAACCGGGGTCTCAAAGCATCATAAGTTCACATCGTCAAAAAATCTTCTTAAGAAGAATTCACATGGTGTCATCACTCAGCTTCACTCCATTTAGATGCAACCATCCATGGTCTCCACTACTCCTTCGGCTCTACAACAAATGATGGCTATTTTGCATGTAGTACAGAAGGGGCGGCCATACCTATTAGGGAATCATTTTTGCATTGGGACAACTCACCAGAGCCTGAAATATTTCTTGGAACAATGGGTCTCCTCCCTAGCACAACACAAAATGGATCAGCAAACTCATGGGTTATGACTATGAGATCACTTACAAGAAGGGTACGGATAATATTGTGGCAGATTCTCTTTCTCGCACATGTGATGACCAAGCTTCTCTTTCAGCTATTTCTATGTCTGTTCCAAATTGGTTGGAATCTGTCCCGCAGGCTATCTTGTATTAATCTATTTTTCTCCATTGGTAGGGCACTTTGGGTTCCTCAAACCTTATGAGCGGGCATGGAGTCACTTCTTTTGGAAGGGAATGAACAGGGCAATTCGATATATTGTGGCTACATGTGATACCTCAGAACAACATCAGTGGGCAAAGTGGCTACCTCTCACTGAATGGTGGTACAATACCTCCTACCACACTGCATCTAACATGACTCCATATGAAGTAGTCTATGGTTAGGCACTGCCAACGCTCCTTCCATACTCCCCCAACAGTTCACGAGTTTAGGTAGTCGACATGGTTCTCTACCCCCAGGATCATATTGGGGATCATAAGATGGCTCCTTCTTCCCGCGTTCATCCAATATTTCATGTCTCTTGTCTAAAGAAATTTCTTGGTGCCAACAACAGAGTACAAACTATTTTACCACAATTGGATAATGAAGGATCCATCCTTTTGGAGCTAGAGGTAGTCCTCGACAGGCACACTCATCCTCTTCGCTCCTGATCCATCCCAGAGGTATTAATTCAATGGCATGGAATGCACCCAGAGATTGCTATAGGGGAACCACTCCTTCAGATTCAGCAACAATTTCCACATCTTACGCTTTGAGGACAAAGCTTTTCTAAGAGGGAGGGGATGTTAGGAACCCATGTTTAGCCCTTCACTTTACTTTGTTAGTGTATTACATTTGGATGCATATGCTTTGTAAGTCATCCCGTGAGTATATTGTATTATCCCACATTCATGGGAAGTAATAGTTGTTTAGATTAGACTTAGTATATAAGTACATGTTGAGGCCAATGAAGGCATCCACAAGTTTATTGTATTGAGCTTGCTCAAAGGAGGTTGCCCCCTCGAAGTGGCCTGCGACCAATAAATTCCTTCTGTGTTTTGCTATTTCTATTATTTCGTGCATTTTTCATTATATTGTTGTAGGAGCTTCCTCCAATTTGAGTGTTAGGTTCCAATCAGGCAGAGCAGACAGAGGAAGAACTAACCGACAGAGTATCAGACTTCAATCTGGATGAGTAAAAGGTGTTGATCAAGCAATTTGTGGGATTATACATTATTGGCTGACATGATTTATGACTTCTATGCCCATGTTTTTGATATGCATCACAAATCAAGTATGGATTCAGCTGACAGATCAGTAACTTGCAAATATCTTGAGTGTTCTTGTTGCCGACTAGAAAGTTGATGAGAATCCTTGATGCGGATATATATACCAGATGCGTTCCAGCATGTAAGTGTGTGTGGTGAAGGTGTGAAGTAATAAGGTGTGAAGAAAAGTAGGATTAAGTGTGAGAACAACAATTCAAGTCCGGTATGTGATTGAATAACAACATAGAATAGAGAAAGGATGAAGTGCGTCAGATCAGTATATTGTGCCTAACCGGAACTGAACTCTAGCATTTGTAGATGCTTCTCATTAGTTCAAACACTTGATTATCTTCTGTAAGTTCTTGTAGGCAGTGTGCCTCTTGTGAGCAGTGTGCTCAGGCAGTGAGCCCTAATTAGCAAGTGCCATTTTGTACTCCTTTATTCTTTTAACAGAGAATACAATTTTGGGTTAGTCACCCTGTGGTTTTTCCCTTAACAGGGTTTCCACGTAAAAATCCTTGTGTTATGTGTGTTGATTTTATTTCTATTCTTATGATTACATATGCTTTCATGTTTTGATATAGCACTGAACAAAATTAAGAAAATTTTGAGATAACTGATTCACCCCCCTTCTCGGTTATTTGCCTTGCCTTCAACAATTGGTATCAGAGCCAAGTTCCTCTGAACAAAGCCTAACATCTTGAGGAAGATCTGGGAATCTCAATGGATGCATATGGTATGAAGGAATAACTTCAGTCTGCCCTAGATGATCTTGAACAATCCCACTTTGAAGTTAATAATTTGAGAGAAAGACTCAAACAAGCTGATGAATTCATAAATGAGCTAAAAGAAAAACTTAGTATTTCTGTGAAAAAGAGAAAGGAACTACTTCAAAAATTAGCCAATCAGAGTGAAGTCAATGATACTGATGAAGATCTGAATGAGAAAAATAAGCTATGTGAGAAGCTATCAAAACAAGTCATTATGGTAAGACATGAAATGGAATCAGGGGTTATGAGATTCACCTAAGAAATTGCAGAAAAAAGAAAGATTGAAGATAATCTAAAACAATCCCTTAAGGAGAAAACAAAGGACTGTCTCAAAATGGATAGAATAATTAGGCATCTTGAATCTGATCTTGAAGAAGCTAGAGACAATGAAGAACAACTTGAGAATCAGATAGACACTCTTAAACAAGATATTTAAATTGCAAATGAATACAAAGAAAAATTCAAGATAAGCTCAGCCCAACTTGAAGTTCTTCTTGAAAGCCAAAAGAGGGTAGATGATAAGCGTGGCTTGGGATATGAGAAAGGTGAAAGCTCTGGATCTAGTCAGAATAACTTTGGATCAGGAAATCTAAGATACATGACTAGAAGACCTCCAGTAAGGCAACCAAATGCTCAAAGATATCCATCCTTCAATGGATACTGCTTCAATTGCAACAATTTTGGTCATAAAACAACTCAGTGCAGGAGGAGATTGAATCAGAATAATCCATCCTTATCTGGACAATGTTTTAATTGCAAAAGGTATGGTCACAAATCTCATGAATGCAGAAATATGCAAATAAACAATTCATTCAATGGTAGATGCTTTACATGCAATAGAATGGGACATATGGTTAATCAATGCAGATCAAGAGGATATCAATCAATTAAGCAAAGAAATGTTGTATGTTACAATTGCAATAGATCCGGTCATATTGCCAAATTCTGCAGAAGCAGAAATCAGGGTAGAAAATGTCCGGTGGAACACAATCAGAAACAAGATAAGGGCAAAGGTAAAATGAATGCGAATGAAGTTCAAGAGGAGATGAGCAAGATCTAGGTAAAAAGGAGTACAATGAATATTAGGGATGGATCCGCACTGGAATTCGGTGCCGATATTCCTTCCAGAAACTAAAAGGTAAGCTCTGGCTCAGGGAGAGCAACAGAGAAGATCCTTTTCCCCCAGCCAGCTAGGAAGTGCCCGAATTCAGCACATTGAGTCAGAATAAGAGATTGTGGTTTAAAGGGTTTAAGGAGATTCACTTGAAAGTCATCTAGTCAAAATTTGGCAAATCTGCATGCAGATTTGAGCAAGTTATGAGGAGATCTTGTATCAGCAACTATCCGGTAAAGTAGAATTTCACAAATAGATCCAGTATGATCCAAAACTAAAATAATTTAATCTACGGACCTATGAGATGTCTGAAGAAAAGAAGATATGTTGTCAATCCTCATAGACAATGATTCTAAGTTCCGCATAGTGATTCAAGAAGATCTCTCTCAAAATAGGGCAACCTGATAACTTAAGTTGTGTATTTATTACAAAAGGAAATTAGGGTTTGTGCAAGAATAAAAGGGTTCCTTCACTCATTATTTACACACTTTCACTTATGAAGAAGAGAAGAGCTCTGCAAAGAAGATTCTAAAATTCACTTAAGATCAACTAAAAATTGAATTCAACCAGCGATTCGTTCTAGCTCCTGCTTCAAACCCTAAAAGCGTGAAAAGGTAGTTCCATTCTAAAAATCTCTCTCTGAATATTTTGCAAAATGGCTACTCCAATGGTTGTCAAGATTTCTGATAGGCCGAGACCTAAATTCAAGAAACACCCTTACAAATCTCTAGAAGTTGATCCCTTAGGCGCATTTTCTAGCATTCCGCACGAAGTATTGCATGTAGAAGATGTTAGGGTTTATATCCATGCCAACATTAAAGAATTTGAAGAGTTGAAATTGATGGACATCTATCACAAACAGTTAATAGATGAAAATTTTGAACTCAAACGTCAATTCAAGGCCCTCTGGGACAAACACTTCAGACATTACATACTTTTTCCATGTTTTACAGAAGATGATTGGGTCTGGTATGTTCTAAGCAGGATGCATGACAATTTTATGTGGCTAATGAGGCCATTCAAGATAACTAAAGATGCCATCAGGGCAGTGACCAGACTGCATTCATCCGGTGGGTTACCTGCACTTAAATCTGTAAAGAACCAAATAGTAATTGAAGCCACCGGATCTAAATTTGACAAAAGAGCAATGACCATAGATGACATCACAGATTCGGATGTCAAGTTTGCCTCAATGATAATCGGCTACAAGATCTATCATTTGAGCAGGGAGAATTCTGTGTCTGGCACAACAATCTATGTAGCATATCAAATGTTGAGGGAAGATGCAGATTATGATCTATGTGAGCTTCTTCTAAATCAGTTGTTGGAGAACTTGCAAAAGATCAAAAAGGATAAGAAAAACTCCTTTAAATATGGTAGTCTAATACTATGCTTCTTCTTCTATTATATGAATGAACTGCCTGGATTAATTGGTTGGGTCTGGAAAAATGATAAATCAGTTGCAATTCAGATCAGAGACTACATGTATGGACTTGGTGATGCTCAAGCCCAAAACACAACCCTCTAGGGGTACTTTAAGAACTTCCAAAGCATGATGCAAGCCAGAGAGAGAATACCACAGTCCATAGTTGAGAAATACAAGGACACAGTTTGCTTCATGGTTGACACTGATCAATGCCTAATGGAGATAGCTGAGCCAAGAACTGTGTGGATAATGCCTATGGGATATGAGGTCGATGAAAAAATCTTGGAGCTACATATTCAACACCTGTTGAGCCAGCCTAAGGACACTGAAGTAGAAAAGTTTGGCACCTTTCAAGAGCTAAGTGTAAAAATACATGTTGAGTTAAGACAGCTGGAGATAAAGAGGAAAGTAAGAAGGGAAGTAGAGGAATTTGCCAAAAGATTTGGCATATCAAAGGAGGCTCTAGATGCAAATAGAGAGAAAATGGAGAAGGCAGAGAAAGAAAGACAAGAAGGAAAGAAAGAAAGCGCCTCTGCACAAACCTCCTCTAGGACTAGATCCTCCAAGAGCACTGCTCCTGTCACTTCCAAAAGCTCAAAGTCTACCAAACCGGAAGTCAAGACATCCGGAAAAGGAGAAAAGAGGATGAAGACCAGAGCCTCAAGGACGTATACAAGCCATAAAGATGATGAGGCAACATAATCAGATGAAGAAATCAGGGAAGTAAAGAAAAAGAGAACATCCAGGAAGTTCTCTGCTAGCAAAAATGAGGAAGAGAAGGCAGAGGAATTTGTAGAAAAGCCCACTCTTTCCATTGATGACATCATTAAGGTAGTTACTGTGGATGGGAACCTGCAGCTGGTGACTGAGTTCTATGATGAATATAGTGATGTTGACAAGAGAATTTTGGAAGAAGCTACTGTCAGGTACTTAAACATTTACAATAAAGATTTCATTGAAATTATATCATTAATTCCTAAGAGTCTAGAAAAATTACTTAAGCTGAGAAAAGAGAATGCAAAGGAAAAAGACTTAGAGATTCAGGAGCAGATAGCAATTCAGCTTTACCCTTCTATCACTCCAAAACAAATGAACATGATTTTCAAAGATTGTAAGGATGAGTTCCAGAGTAAGGCAAGAATGAACAAACTCATGCTTGGAGAAACAAACCAAGTAGCAAGTGAAACTAAAGATATCCTCCAGAATGCTTTGAAGAGATTCAATCTTCCTATTGTAGAGGAAACAGATGAAGAACCTTCTACCATGGATGTTGAAGGATTAAATGCAATCAATGAAGAAATTTCTGACAAGGATATCGAAGGATTAAAGAAAATAAATGAAAAAATCTCTGAGAACTTAGACTCCTTAGTTCTAGAAGAGGAAGTTCATGAAGCAGCAAACATAGGTGACATCTCTCCTCCGGATCCCACTACAGCTATGACAAACATTCCAAACTCTAAAGCTGAAGGAGAAGGTAGATGAGAGGAGAAGAAGAGGTTAAGGGAAAAGAAGAAGAACAAGCAGAAAAGATTAATGATGACTCTTTTGATATCTCAAAGAAGACTCAATCACTAGCAAGAGACACTACAGAGACAGTGAAGAACTTCTTAGACAAACAGGTGGTGGAGTTAGATGAACCAGAGCTGTTTCAAGGGCCCCTAAATCTGGACACTCTCTCTCCAGTATAGATGATGAAGATAACATGTTTTGCCCAAGCCAAGGCTAAAGAAAAACTCTTGAAATCTCACATGGAGGACTATGAACTGTTGGAGATTGTAGCCAGGATGCTGGAGAAGATCATGGCATCCTATCGAAAGGATCCTTCGGCCTCACCATCTGGTAACTTGAAAAACTTAGTAAACTCTGTTAACACTCATTTTGAATCTCTAGAGAAATCAGTAGAAGCAAAGGTCCGGAAGGAGTTTCTGGGAAAAAGATTCACTGAAGTTCAATGACTTATTACTAATGATAGGAGGACCCTAAACATTGGAATAAAGAGCATTGAAAATGCTCTTACAGATGGTGGGGACATATACAAATTCTGTTTATCTTGGCCCAAAGTGACAAAAGATATTGAAGAGAAGGTAAAAGAATAGGAAGAAAAACTATCAAGCCTAGTTCAAAATTTTGACCCTCTTTCCTCCTCTCTAATGAACCAAGAATGCCAGGCTATTGTTATCATAAATGAAATAAAGAGGTTGGACAAAGAAAAGAAGAACATAATGAACAGAATGGGTGAACTCAGAGGGATAATTATCCCTAAGCTAGAGGTAATGCATGAGGCCTTGACCGATGCTCAGACCACAGCCCGGAGCAGTGATCCAGCAGATTTAAGAAGGGCAGAAGCATATGCATTTTTGTTGAGTGGTCACATCTCCATTTTGGATAGGATGAAGTAGAGCTGGACCACAGAGTTTGTACAGTTGAAGACTACTTTTGCGGATATACTTAAGTATATGTAAGTATAACATATGATTTATATATACTTATGCGGCCATGTATAGGACAATTTTTGCAAAAAAATTGGTATGCAGATTCCGTCCTTTTCCATTGATGTCAAAGAGGGAGTGAGGAGTAGTGAAAAATGTGGAATCCAGCTAAGGGGGAGCTCTGGTAAAATAGTGCAAAAGATAGAGCATCAGCCAAGGGGGAGTTACTGCGACACTTAGCCATTTTTCACTAAGTGTTGCCATCAATGCCAAAGGGGGAGATTGTTGGCAAGAGACACTAAGTGTTGTCATTGATGGCAACAAAGTCTATACCACACATCTGCAGTACATAATATGCCTTCACTGGAAGTCAAATTGAAGAACGTTTTGGTCCGGTGAACAGGAACAGAGTATGTAACAAGGTCTGACAATCAGGTCTGAATCTCTCAGATGGTATAACTCAATAAGTTGCAGACTTGGACAAGTCAAGAGGGGTATCATGACTATTGTACTCCAGAGATTTAGCCTCTAGTGCTAAATCAAGAAAAAGATATGAGCATCTGAGTGTTGGGTTCCAATCAGGTAGAGCAGATAGAGGAAGAATTGACCGACAGAGTATCAGACTTCAATCCGGACGAGTAAAAGGTGTTGATCAAGCAATTTGTGGGATTATACATTGTTGGCCGACATGATTTATGACTTCTACGCCTATGTTTTTGATACACATCACAAATCAAGTATGGATTCAGCCGATAGATCAGTAACTTGCAAATATCTTGAGTGTTCTTGTTGCCGACTAGAAAGTTGATGAGAATCCTTGATGCGGATATATATACCAGATGGGTTCCAGCATGTAAGTGTGTGTGGTGAAGGTGTGATGGGATTAAGTGTGAGAACAACAATTCAGGTCCGGTATGTGGTTGAATAACAACATAGAACAAAGAAAGGATGAAGTGGGTTAGATCAGTATATTGTGCCTAACTGGAACTGAACTCTAGCATTGTAGATGCTTCTCATCAGTTCAAACACTTGATTATCTTATGCAAGTTCTTGTAGGCAGTGTACCTATTATGAGTAGTGTGCTCGGGCAGTGAGCCCTAATTGGCAAGTGCCATTTTGTACTCCTTTATTCTTTTAACAGAGAATACAATCTTGGGTTAGTCATCCCGTGGTTTTTCCCTTAACAGGGTTTCCACATAAAAATCCTTGTGTTATGTGTGTTGATTTTATTTATGTTCTTATGATTACATATGCTTTCATGTTTTGATATAACACTGAACAAAATTAAGAAAATTTTGAGATAACTGATTCACCCCCCTTCTCAGTTATCTGCCTTGCCTTCAACAGGATTTGCATCCTAATTACAATAATAGGCAATAAATAAATAAATACAATCAAATAATACAAGGAATTACCAAGGTTGAGACACCTTAATTCCCAACATTTTCCCACTTGTCAAACACCCTGTAAGAGCCAATGGAAATAACAGGATTTAATTGCTATAGGCCGAGAGGCCCATAGACTCCAAACACCATCTGAACTTTTATGTGCCCACTGGTTTTGTCAATGCATCCACAACATTCTTCAAAGTGTCTACCTTCTCCAAATTCACCTTCCCATCCTCTACTATGTCTCGTACGAAGTGAAACTGTACATCAATATGCTTTGTTCTAGCATGGAAGGTTGGATTCTTTGCTAGGCAAATCACACTCTGACTGTCATAACAAATTGTAATCTATCCTGCATCAACACCAATGTCTGAACACAATCTATTAAGCCAAATGGCTTCCTTATAAGCATGAGTTGTTGCCATATACTCAGCTTCTATCATGGACAAAGCAACCATAGGTTGTCACCTACTCATCCAACTAATTGTACTACCAAACATAGTAAACACGCAAGCACTGGTGGATCTCCTACTGTCAATGTCACCTGCCCAACACGAATCCATGAATACAAATAGAATGCAGAGGTCCTGTAGGATTACCATGATAACATATGGAATACTCAGAAGTACCCCTCAAATATTTGAACACTCGCTTAACTGCATCCCAATGTACCCATCCAGGATTAGTCATAAATCGACTAAGGACTCCCACTGCTTGGGCAATGTTTGGTCTTGTGCAGACCATAGTATACATCAAACTACCAACAACACTAGCATAAGGTACTCTGCTCATGTCCTCCACCTCACTAGGAAATTTTGGACAATCACTAACAGATAACTTTGTCCCCAATGAAACAGGAACACACAATGGTCTACAATCTGCCATGCTGAACCTATCCAACACGGTCTTCACATACTTACTCTAGCTTAACCAAAGTTTTTTGTTAACTCTATCTCTTCTAATTTCCATTCCCAGAATGTACTTGGATGCCCCTAGATTTTTCATCTCAAACCATACTGACAACTGAGACTTCAAATCAGAAATCATAGTCTTACCATTCCCAATTAACAACATATCATCAACATATAATGCAATAATGAGAAGCGATCATTGTCAAACTTGTAATACACACAATGATCTAATTTTGATCTGAGAAATCCAATCGACAACGCAAAGACATCTAATTTCATAGACCACATCCTAGGAGACTACTTTAAAATATACAAAGACTTTTTCTACTTGCAAACCAAATTTTCTTTACCTTTCTCTATGTAATGCTTTGGCTGTGACATGTAAATCTCTTCCTCGAAATCACCATGAAGGAAAGTTGTCTTCACATCCATTTGCTCCACCTCTAAATCATAAGTTGCTGCAAGAGATAATAGGAACGAAATAGATGTTAGCTTTGCAACAGGAGAGAAAATTTCACCATAATCAATTCCCTCCACTTGTGAGTACCCCTTCGCAACCAATCTAGCCTTGTACTTTTCAACACTGCCATCTGCACCGAATTTCTCCTTGAGCACCCATTTGCATCCAACAGGTTTCCGTACTTTAGGCAAAGGCACCAAGTACCATGTTTTATTCTTCTCCAAAGAAGCCATCTCATCTTCCATGGCCTCCTTCCAGGAACCTACATCTTTCATCCCCATAGCCTTTGTCATAGTTCTAGGCTCATCAATGTTAGTAAGAAAGGCAAACACATAACTAGAATCAAGCAATGAATAACCAAACCTATCAGGTTGCTTCCTTATTCATGTAGACCTCCTCAATGGTTGAGGTTGAGGTTCTGCTTCTTCTTCTGAGCTTTCAGAGCTGCTAGAGCTCTCCTCATCATCAGGTCTCACAGGGTCTGTCGTTTCAATCTTCTTAGGTGTAGAAGGAAACTGAACCACATCCTCTTTCTTTTTTGTCTGTTCTCGCTATAGAACAATAGAAGATGTTAGCTCTCTGAAGATAACACTTCTTCTATACAACACTTTTTCAACCACAGGATCCCAAAGCTTGTATCCTTTCACACTGACACCATAGCTAATGAAAATACACTTAATAGCCTTGTTCTCCAATTTAGACCATTTCTCCCTAGGCACATGTGCATATGCCTCACAACCAAAAACACGAAGATGTCTAACCTTATGAGATCACACCTCCATAGGTGTCTTACCTACAAGAGCTGATGTAGGAGACCTGTTTACCAGGTAGCAAGTAGTGGCTATAGCTTTAGCCCAAAACTTTTGTTCAAGGCTTGCTCCACTAAGCATACTCCTAGCCTTCTCCATCAGTGTCCTATTCATCCTCTCTGTAACTCTATTTTGCTGCGGGGTGTATGGAGTTGTCTTATGTCTTTCAATCCCTTGCTCTTTATAGAACTTATCAAACTCTACCAAACAAAACTCGCCACTGTTGTCAGTCCTCAAACACTATATCTTTTTACTAGTCTGATTCTCAACAAAAGCTTTAAACTCTTTGAACCGATTAAAGACTTTAGACTTGCTTCTGAGAAAATAAATCCATGTCCTTCTACTGTAATCATCTATGAAAGATACAAAATATACATATTTGGAAATCGAAGGAACACTAATAGGACCAAACACATCAGAATGTATAAGGTCCAACACACCAGAAGACTTGTGAGAACTAGAGTAAAATTGAACATGGTTTTGCTTTCCATATATACAATGTTCGCAAAAGTTGAACTTGAGATTAAAATCATTCAACCCCTAAATGAGGTTTTTGTTTTTCAGGGTTCTAAGACCCTTCTCACCAATGTGGCCGAATCTCTCATGCCATAACATTATCTTTTCAGTAGGAAGCTTAACTTCCAAATCATGAGCACCCTTGGGTACCCACGATGCACTGCCATCAGAATTTGTTACAATAGATTTCTTCATTGTTGGTTCAGATGGTGGGAATGAAGTGACTGCAACTCTTTTCTTCGAGTCAAAAGAACTATTACACTGTGAAGTGTATGCCTCCAACTAAAACATAGTACCTTTCCGAGTACCCTTTGCAAGCACCATAGATCCTCTAGTCATCTTGCATCCATCCTTCAAAAAGACAACCTGTACACCTGCATCATTCAACATACTTACAGAAAGTAGGTTCCATGCCAAGCCTGGGATGTGCATAAACCTAGTCATCCCCTTCACTCATCCATGAGGGAATCGGATTGAGACTCTTCCACGACCAAAAATCTTCATATGAGAATCATCACCCAGGCACACTCTTCCACCATTGAAATCTTCATACTTCATGAACCAGCTTCAATGTGAGGTCATGTGGAATGATGCACTAGAATCAATCAACCACACATCATTGGATGCATGAGTGGTCAGGGCTATGATGAAGGCATCACTGTCATCTTGTGACTTGTCAGAATCTGAGTTTGGGACATTCTTCTTTTGCTTTTTCTTTTCTTCTTTGCATTCCTTTTAGAAATGCCCATTTTTACCATAGTTCCAATAGAGAGCCTTGGACTTTCCAGGAGATTTGGATCTCCCATAGGATTTGGATTTGCCCTTTTCACCTTTCTTGTCCTTCTTCTTCCCTTTCTCTTTGGGTCTTCCACGAACCACAAGAGCTTCTTTGGCTGACTTGGTTGTCTTTCTCCGCATTTCTTCAGATAATAGAGAAGACACTACCTCATCCATCTTGAAGGTGGTTGTAGTGCTTCCGTTGTCCATGACAAGATGATCCCATGAATCCGGCAAAGAACAAAGTAGGGTCATACATCGATCCTCCTCCTCCATTTTCACACCCACAGATGTCAACTATGCAACAATCATGTTGAAAGCATTCATATGGTCTGCAACAAATCCTCTGTCTTCCATCTTTAGAGAAAATAACTTCTTTTTCAGAAAAAGCCTGTTCACTAAGGACTTGGCCTTATAAACATCTCCCAGCTTCTTCCAAAGTTCTTTCACAGTCTTCTCCTCATGGACATTCAATAGGACAGAGTCATCTAGATAGAGTCTTATGAGACCCTTAGCCTTCTGATCTTTGAGGTCCCAATCAGCTTGTGACATTGCCATAGGTTTTGTTCCATCAACAGTTTCCCATAGGTCACGATCAATAAGTAGATCTTCCATCTTGAGTTTCCACAACTCAAAATTTGTGCCATTGAACTTCTCCACCTCTACTCTTCCGGATGTGTTTGCCATCTACTCCCTGCAACAAGATACAAAATACTCTGTACAGATTCCCACTCAACCTAAGACTAGCTCAAAAAACCCCTACCCAGCAGCTAGAACCAAAACTATCCAGGCTCTGATACCAAACTGAAAGGAAGCTAGGTGTGCAGAAGTCGCTTCCTACACTAATCTAAAGAGGAGAGAAGAGTGCAAATTATTTTTAATCCTTATAGTTATAGAATGTTAAACACAACAATGGAGATATTGAAGCAATACACATACACACAGAAATGAGACAGAAGAGAGAGACACAAGATATACGTGGGGAAAACCCTTATCGGGTGAAAACCTCCACACTCTAAAACTTGCACAATGTATTATTAAAACTGAAATGGTTTACAATACACTTGCAATGCAAGCTCTCAGGTGTCTTCGACATTCATATCTAGAGACAAACTGGCAGCATAATAGTACCTATCAATCACATAATACATCTCCTCTCAAAAGCACCTGTTTATATAGAAGATACAAGACAAAAATGAGCCTATCTTGAGATGGGCGTCCAACATGGCCTCAGGGCCCAAAATCCATGCTTGGGGACACTTGTCCAACACTATAGAATGTTCATGACACTTGTCATATCAACCCATCCCAAAGAGGTCACCTATTCCCAAGTTGGGCAATGACAGATACTCTTACGACTGTCATAGAATCTGTCATAGCAATCATACCTTACAGCTATAAGATAATCTGTCATACACAGGGTAAAAATACCATATTCTCTTACAACTTATCATAACCCTCCTTGGGGTGTCCAAAGATGCTTTCTTCCAAGATGCCTTGTGACACATGTCTTCACCTGTCATAGAATCTTCCATTTACGACTCTTATGCGTCATAGATTTGTCATAGGAATCTGTCATAACCGTTTTAGTCAATATTCCTTTACACACTATCTAAGATGCTGACACATGGAAAAATATTCCTGCCACTAAGTGGGATGCCTATCTCCTCATGTGAGGATAAATTTACATGTGGTCACCTTCCACATAGGATGACACATCACTGTGCCAACTCCCACAAGATGACAATAAGGATTTGCATCCTAATTACAATAATAGGCAATAAATAAATAAATACAATGAAATAATACAAGGAATTACTAAGGTTGAGACACCTTAATTCCCAACAAAAAAGGTAATTTTGATGAAGAGATGCAGATGTGGAAAATATCTATCTCAGGGGAGATATTTCAGAGTTTGGTTTTGATGGTTTTCAAATCATGTGTTGCCATCAATGCCAAAGGGGGAGATTGTTGGATATATCAGTGTTAGAGACACTGCTGAAGCACCAAGGTGCATGATAGTCAAGGAGTGTTGTCATTGATGGCAACAATGTTTAGAGCAAAAATTGTCAGATAGCAACAAAGGTAAAGAGAACTAATTTGAGCTGTGAGGTTATAGTAATGTCCCTCACAAGATACTTGTTATAGTTTTTTGGCATGTTATTGAGGAATGTTAGATGCATCTATCTCCAAGATTTCATCTTCTCATGTGTTCTAGAAGGCTGTCTACTTGTTGGCTAAGTTCAACATAACAAAGTGCAGTCTCAGGCAGTTCAGTGTACCTATTTGTTTTGGTCCGTATCTCACTTCTGTATCATATTTCCTCTTATGGTTCTAAGGTGTTGATGACATATGCTAGAAGTATCTAAATCCAAAGTTTCAATTCTTGAAGGCCTTCAGAGTGTAAGTTAAAGTGGTCTAAGTATCACTACTTGAATAGACTATGAATGACTATAACAATGACTATCTTCTAGTACTTTGCATCTCACCATATGAAGGCATATTGATCTATGGATTTGGGGATATGTTTTCAGATGTCTGAAGTGTGCTAGGTCCAAGTTTGAGGTGATTTGGAGTTCAAACTATTG
Source organism: Cunninghamia lanceolata (assembly GCA_027924645.1). Lineage (NCBI taxonomy): Eukaryota > Viridiplantae > Streptophyta > Pinopsida > Cupressales > Cupressaceae > Cunninghamia > Cunninghamia lanceolata. Next base: position 5,770,363 of record BSBN01000339.1, read on the forward strand.
AGTTGTGTCCTGATAGTTAGCGTGCATCTAAACTGTTCTGCCCCTGAAGCTGACTTGTTAAAGTTCACTTGATGTAGTGTAGCCCAAAGGTTGTGATGTTATCTAAGGTGATTTTATAGGTCAAGCCAACCTAGGAGAATATGTTTTATGTTTTGGATCAGTCCACATTGGAGTTTGAGGGTGACTCATGCTACTCTACATGCTACACTCAAACAGGCCAACCTATTTGGCATTATAAGTAAAACAGTCCTAAAGGAAAGGTAAAAATGATGTGTTGAGTTAAGTGAGATCCATTTTAGGTCCATCTTGACCTTTTTTTAGTTTGAACTTTGGTGTGGAGTTTGTGTTTAAGTTCGAGGCATGTTTTTGAGATGACCTAGTTGATGTTGAAGATGAAGCAGATATATAAGTGGAGATTTAGCTTTGATGAGAGTGTGCGTGACTAATGTGACATGGTATGGGAGGCAATGTGATTTCTTGATGTTTGTATTTTAAATGTGCGAATTGGGGTGGAACAAAGTAGTTTGTGTAATTGCAGAGCAGAGCAGAACTGTGTTTTAGAATTGTGAAAGAGAATTTTGTTTGTGCTTCATTGGAACTGTGATTCATGCATTTGTAGATGCAAATGTAACACTCTCACTTCTCCTCTCTCTCTTTCTTATTCAGTGGACAGTGAGTCCACCTGCAGTGAGCACTTCTGTATTTCTTTTCTCTCTCTTTCTTATTCAGTGGGTAGTGAGTCCACTTGAACATTGAGTCCACCTACAGTGAGCATTTCTATATTACCTTAACCAGTTATAATATATTGTGAGCTAACACTCACCGTGGCTTTTCCCTTTTGGGTTTTCCATGTAAAAATTCTGGTGTTCATGTGTTATGGGTTATTTGCTTCATGTTCTCATGCATAACTTACTTCACTACAATTGAATATGCTAAATGGTTTAAGATGTTTTATATCCGAATGGTTTTATAGAATATTGATTCACCCCCCTCTCAGTATTCTGGGTGTTCAACACCTCTCTCCCTATTCCCTAATGATCATTAGCATAGGTTTAGTCAATTACTCTGAACCTTAAGTTCAAAAAGAGGAACCAACCTTCTTTAGAGGTCTAATCTCATCTGCAAGGTCCCACACCTTTAGATCAGTCCCATTGTGTCATTGAAATGCTTGGATAGCCTCCAAGCAAGGTGCAATTTCACATGATAACATGCACCTTGGCTTAGGGTTATCTAAAAAAGCTCTATAAACTATTTTGTTTAATATAATATTATAATATGGGTTATCAAAGTAAATTGTGATTGTTGTCATCCTTTTAAATTTTTGTCTTATTATCTATTATTTTTCATTAAAAACATAATTCTTGAACTTTTTTATTTGTGATTGTAGCCATTGATTAATTATGGAAGTATCTAGTATCATAATTCAAAATATATGTAAAAATATGGTCATTCTAAATCATTCACTCATTGAGACTTTATGTAGAAATTTGGGTGTGTCAAAAATTTGACCTGGAATAGAACTTATGCCATTGATTTGCGAACATTTGATGATCAAAATTTATTATAATATTATAAGTACATTGATGTAAATTGCAACTATAGTCATCCTTTTGAAATTTGAATTTTTTTTATTATCTATTATTTTTCATTAATCTAAATCAGTCACTTGTTGACACTTGTCTCTATTTGAGAGACTTTATGTTGAAATTTGCGTGTGTTAGAACTTTGGCCCAAAATAGAACTTATGTCGTCGATCTACGATCATCTGATTATCAAAATTTATTATAATATTTTAAGTACATCGATGTAAATTATAATTCTAGTCATCCTGTTGAATTTTAGTTTTATTATCTATTAATTTTTGTTAATCTAAATCATTGACTTATTGACACTTGTCTCTATTCTGGAGACTTTATGTACAAATTTGGGTGTGTCAGAACTTTGGCCTGGAATAGAACTTATGTCATTGATTTGCGATCATCAGACGAGGAAAATGTAAATCTTTTTAAAGCTATAAATTCACCAAGTAACTTAATCATTATCATTTAGCATTTGATATTTTTGCCATCCACATTATGTTTTTTCAAAAACCTGCCAGCACATTCGCAAAATAATTAATTTTATATTTTTTAATATTTATATAATTCGCCACCAAACTTATTTCATTTTATTGAATACAAGTACAATTCACCAACAAAATTAGCTTTTTTACCAATTATTCATTAGGATTCCCCACGATTTTATAAAAAATTCTAATAGCGGGCATAAATTCGCCAGGAAATTAATATTTTTCAAAAAAAAGAAAAGATTCGCAAGGAAATTATAGCGCTTAGCTAGGATTCACCGGGATTTTATAAGTTTTTTTAGGGGGGGTTCCTTAAAGTTATCCCTGAAAGGTTACCATATTTTTAGGGGTAAATATTTCTTTATAGTCTTCCCCTTTTTGTTGTGCATACCCTCAGTGACAAGTTAATTGTTTTACTTGTCCAAAGAACCATCTTCTTTACATGTTACCTTGTTCAATTTTTACAACCAATTTCCTTCTTCCCCAAATGTAATTAAAACAACACCCAAGTCTTATTTTGCATTAAAACTTCAAATTCCACCTTTATGGTGACTTTCCACTCAAGATTTCCTTTGGCCTCATTATAATGAATAGGTTAAAATACCTTAAAACTGTACGGAAGCTAAGGTAGTGAAACAACTTCCTACACTAATATTGAGGGGAGGGATATGTAAAACTTTTTATATTTTTACAACAATTACAAAAATAAACACAAATAGCAATCATACCACAATGCGGTAATTACGTGGGGAAACCCTTTTGGGAGAAAAACCTCACACTCCAAAGCTACCCAATATATTATTCAAGAATCAAGAAGATTACAATATACTTGCAGATAAAGATTTCACAGGAGTATAACCAACCAGAGATCTAGAGGCAACTCAACATCTATAAGACTCTTACACACAACCTCCATCTCAAGCTTCTGATATATAGGAGATACAATATAGTAAACCGTCAACAATAATTACAAAACCATGAGCCAAAACCACCCAAAAGTGGTGTCCAGTTATCTCCAATCAAAGATGTCTTGTGATGTGCCAAATCACACACCAACATGTGTAACTCCCCTTTACAACTTTTTTGTGTCCAACACGTTTTCACATTTCCCCAAATAGGAGGTCCAACTTCTGGAGGCCATAACTTTTGATCTGGGTGTTTGATTGATGAACCGTTTGATGCGTTGGAAAGATCGTGAAGAGATCTATCAAGATACAACCAAATTTTTTATTTATGATGACTATCAGGGCATTTAGGGACCTCTAAGTGCCTCAAATATGAGTTTGAAACTTTTCTGGAAGTTTTAAAAAATTGAAACTTTAATATCTTGCAATCTAGGTATGATCTTGAGTCAAAACTCACCTAAGATGTTTACTTGGCAGTTCCACAGATTTTGGAAAAATTTTGGGTCCATCCATGCTCAAATGTATAGTTACTAAAAATATTAAGCCCTTCCATTTTTAGCCTCTTTTGGAAACTTTGAAAGTTCTAAACCATTCTTCAAGATAGAGGGTATTCAAAAAGACCAAAATTGGGAAGAATAGAAACCTTTTGTAGTTGCAAGGTTGAGACACCTTTCCTAACATTCTCCCACTTGTTGAACACCTTGCAAGAGAAAAGGGAGTATCAACACCATGATTTAATTGCTAGGGGCCGAGAGGCCCATAGACTCCGAAAACCATCTGAACTTCTCTGTGCTCACATGCTTAGTTAATGAATCTGCAACATTCATCAAAGTCTCTACCTTAACTAGCTTCACCCTGCCATCCTTGACCATTTAGCTAACAAAATGATACTATACATCAATGTGCTTGGTCATGGCATGAAATGTTGGGTTCTTAGCTAGGCAGATTGCACTCTGACTGTCATAATAAATTGTCACTGCACCTTGTTTTATTCAGATATCTGAACACAGTCTCTTAATCCAAATGGCTTCTTTACAAGCATGTGTAGCTTCCATATACTCAACTTTAGTAGTGGACAAAGCAACCACAGCCTATCACTTACTCATCCAACTAATCGCACCACCAAATAAATTAAATACATAAGCATTGGTGGATCGTCTGCTATCAACACCACTTGCCTAGTCTGAATTCACATAACCATGAATATCAAGGGAATGCATGTCTCCTATCAAATTACCATGATAACAGAAGGAATACTTTGAGGTACACTTTTAACTAGATCCCAATGAACTCTACCAGGATTATACATATATCTGGAAAGAACTCCCACTAGTGCTTGGGAAATGTCTGATCTAGTACAGACCATAATATACATCAAACTTTTGACTGCACTCTAGTAAGGCACTCTGCTCATTTCTTCCATCTCTGATGGGGATGTTGGACATTGTGAAGCAAATAACTTTACTCCAACTGTAAAAGGAACACATAAGGGTCTACAATCCTGCATGTTGAACCTCTGTAAAACTGAATTGACATACTTACTCAGGCCAAGCCATAATTTTCTATTCACTCTATCTCTTCTTACTTCCATCCTAAGAATGTGTTTAGCTAAACCAAGATATTTCATTTCAAATTTAGCTGCAAGTTGAGACTTTAGTTCTGAAATCATTCCTTTCCTTTTACCAATAAATAACATATCATCAACATATAATGCACAATAAACAAGAAACAATCACCATTAGATTTATAATAAACACAGTGATTAGATTTAGAACACTCAAATCCCAAACTCAACACATATGTATCAAATTTTTGGTACCACATCCTAGGACTTTGTTTGAGGCCATACAAAGATTTCTTCAACTTATAAACCAAATTACTTTTACCTTTCACCATGTAGTGCTCTGGTTGTGTCATATAAATATCCTCCAAATCACCATGCAGGAAAGTCATTTTCACATCCATTTGGTCAACCTCTAGATCATAAGAAACAACAATAGAAATCAATAATCTAATGGACATCATTTTTGCAAGAAAAGAAAACATTTCACTGTAATCAACACTGTCAACTTGAGAGTAACCTTTCACAACCAACCGTTCTTTGTACTTCTCAATACATCCATCTGAACCAATCTTTTTCTTGAACACCCATTTGCAACCAATAGGTTTTCATCCTTCAAGAAATGGCACTAGGTCCCATGTATCATTCTTTTTCAAAGATGCCATTTCTTCATTCATAGCAATTTTCCAAGACTCTACATCATTCATCCCTAATGCCTCTTCTACATATCTAGGTTCATCTATGTTAGTATTCAAAGCAAAAATACATCTCCATACATTGGGTGAATACCGTTCAGGTGGTTGTCTATGCCTTGTAGACCTTCAAACAAGTTGAGTTGGAGGTTCTTCCTCCTCTTCTAAAGATTTAGAGCTAGATGAGCTCTCCTCAACTTCATGTCTATCTAGGGGCCTCGATTCAACTTTCTCAGGTGTAGAAGGGAGTTGAATCACATCTTTTTGTTCACTTTGTTCTGGATGCAATGTAAAAGAAGAAGTCTTAGTTTCTCTAAAAATAACACTTCTACTATATATTACCTTTTATGCAATAGGGTCCCAAAGCTTGTATCCTTTCACACCATAACTATACCCGATGAAGATACATTTCACAGCCTTATTCTCCAACTTTGTTCACTTCTCCTTTGGCACATGTGCATATGCCTCACAACCAAAAAATCTAAGATGTGTAAGTGAAGGCTTGTGCCCCAACCATGCTTCCATAGGCATTTTATCAACAAGAACTAATGTAGGAGACTTGTTAATCAAGTAGCAAGCAATAGAAACAACTTTAGCCGAAAACCTTTATTCTAGACCAACACCACTAAGCATACTCCTAGCCTTCTCCATCAGTCTCCTGTTCATTCTTTATACAACTCTATTCTGCTATGGAGAATACAGAGTTGTCTTTTGTCTCTAAATGCCACAATCTTTATAGAATCTATCAAAATCATTAGAGAAAAATTCACCGCCATTGTGAGTTCTCAAACATTTTATTTTCTTTCCAGTTTGCAATTCAACCATTGCTTTAAATTCTTTAAATCAACTAAAAAATTTAGATTTATTCTTTAGAAAATATACCCATGTCCTTTTGCTATAATCATCAATAATTGAAACATAATATGTGGATTTTGCAATGGAAGGAACATCTATAGGACCAAACACATCAGAATGAATAAGAGCCAATACACCACAAGATTTATGAGAACTCAAGTAAAACTAAACACGATTTTCTTTACCATAAATGCAATGCTCACAAAAATCAAAATCAAGATTACAATCAGTCAACCCTTCAACAAGGTTTTTATTTTTCAAGGTCCTTAGACCCTTTTCTCTTATGTGGCCTAATATATGGTGCCATAACATAGTGGTGCAGGAGCACCTAACACAAGGTGGCCTCCGTGAGGCATTTAAGTTTATGTTTATTTAGAAAATCATGTTTGCATTGTAATAAGGTCTATTTGATCAATGCATTTTCATTTCAGTTTGTATCTAGGTTCATTTTGTAAGTCCCAAGTGACTTAGGGGACTTTTGTCAAATTGTAACCGCATAATACCAAAAATAGGCAGTAGGGCAGTTGGAGGCTATTTAAAATGGTTGTCTCCCAGCCGCTTGGAGTTAGTTTGGTACTACTTTGGGTGAGTTTATAAACCCAGGGAATTGAACAAAGTTAGATATATGATATTGTAATTGAATGCAATTGTGCGAATGTAATCGAGCATTGTGAAGAAGAAATCAAACCATTTCTGTGTCATCAATTTATTTCCTGTTCTCTATAATTACAAATCGTTTAGCTATAGTTTTCCCTTCTATATTTCTGTTGTTGAGAAATGTCGATGTGAAGCATTCCACTGGTGAGATTTCTGTTGAAATCAGTGGAATGGCTTCATTGTACAATATGTGTTTTTTGTTTCCTGTTTTGTTTCATCGTTTTGCGGCACAGAGGATCTGGACAATGCGAGATGCATAGTAGATCGCCTAGCATCTCCATGTGCTCGGGTTTGATCGGAGGAGTTGGAGTTGTTTCAGTGAGACAGAGGCCATCGACAAAGCATTTCTTGCTCAGACTGACGAGGATAGTCTGGCCGAAGGGAGGATTGAGCTGTTGAACGGAAGTCACAGCTTGAGGTTCAGATCCGAGTGATCAGATTATCGGTGGTTCTGGAGAAATTCCAATTGATAGGGAAGGAAACGCTGAAGGTAAATGCCATCGAGCAAAGGAGTGACATCGACAGAAGAGTTGGAAGCATACATCGAAGACAAGAGTCTCACCGAATATAGATTGCGAATGCATATCGCAAAAGCATGTTGGGAATGTATGTGGAGAATGTATCTTTCGTCAGATACAAATGGTGACCAGTTGTAATGATGAATCAGGGTATAGGAACTGGTAATAGCAAGTCACGCCAAGCATATACTAAGCATTGTGTTTGAGGCTCCCCATCATATTGGTATCAAAGCTAGCGAAAGGTCTAGGCAGTTATGTATTTGATTTTCTGAAGGCAGATGAATCCTATTCCTGTAGTGTGTGGGCAGGTGATGATGAGGTCTGTCGTGACCATTCACCAATAGAGGTTTGGCTGGAAGAGGGTGTAGAGTGAGGCCACTGCGAGAGAGAGTGGTAGTGCATCTCCAGGATCTGCTGTTGGATGAGGGGAATGGGTCTGTGAAGCAGCGTGTAGGATGGACAGCTGATTTAGCATTGTGTGTAGTTGAATTGAGGATTTGTAGAAGTGTTGGCATTGTCTATGAATGTTTATGTCAGACAGAGAAAGCGAAGGAGAGGCTAGCGATATGCCTCCAAAGGGGATGACCACCGAAGTGGTCAAGAAATTTCAATAGATGGAAGAGATGATCAAAACTGGAGTCAGGGAAGCACTCCAAGCAGAATTGAAGGCAATGAAGATAGGTAAAAGGGTAGATGAAGATTCAGATGAAGAAGAAGAGAGAGGGGAAGAAGCAAAGGAACAAGAAGAGGCAAAGATACAGACTGAACAAAAATAATTCCTGGAAGCCATCAAGACAATTGGCAAGGACTCTTCGGAGGCTCGGATAGATGTCCCCATGTTTAGTGGGAGGATGAATGCTGAGGAAGTCATGGAGTGGATTGAGGCTCTAAACAACTACTTTGAATACAAGGAAGTTCCTGAAAGTAAGAGGGTTAAGTTTGCAAAAACTAAACTCAAAGGTGCTGCCCTTACATGGTGGAATTACACCCAAGGAGAGAGGGTAAAGAATAGGAAGAGTATGATATCCTCATGGAGAAAAATGCTGGAGAAGATCAAGTCCTAGTTCCTTCCATCTGACTACGAGGTGAAGATTTATAGGAAAATGCAGAATCTTAAATAAAAAGATATGGATGTGGCTACTTACACTGAGGAGTTTCACAAATACGCTCTTTGTTGTGGGTACATGGAGGATAAAAAAGCTAAGGGAGCAAGGTATTTAAATGGTCTGAGGATCAATATTCAAGATGAGATAAGTTTGTTTACCCCTGAAATCATGGAAAAATGCTTTCAAGTAGCATTAAGAGCTGAAGAGAAGCTGAAGAGGAAAGGTGAGCAGCAGAGTAGAGGAAGAGGCGATAGAAATTTTAGAGGTAGTTTTGGAGGAAGAAGTCCTAACCAGAGGCCTAGTGGTGAGTCTAGCCAAGAAGAGCAAGTTGGAGACTCAAGTAGCAGAGGAGGCTACCAAGGAAGAATGCCAAATGAAAGAGGTGGGACAAATGGATCAGGTAGAGAATCTAAGTTCTCCAACATGAGATGTTATAACTGCAATCAGATAGGGCACCCAGCCTATAAGTGTCTAGAGAAGGCCTCAACTTCTCATGGCAATGAGAGGAGAACCACATTGACTCAAGAGGATGCAGGGAGTGTGACATCTCCTGAAGTAAATTTGGCATCAAAAGTGGGAGAAAGTCTAATGATCAAGAGGACGTTGCTCAAAGCACGAGTGAAGACTGAACCATCACAGAGGAGAGCTCTTTTCAGGATCAATTGCAAAAGCAAAGGTAAAATATGCAAGGTAGTCATAGATTCTGGTTCAATAGATAATATGGTGTCTAGGGAAATGGTGGATAAATTGAACCTAGAAAGAATTCCTCATCAAACTCCTTACAAGGCATCTTGGGTAAGTGATAGCCAATCACTTTTGGTAGATGAGCAGGCATATGTTGATTTTTAGATTGGAGAATATAAGGAGAGAATTTTGTGACATTTTGCCCATGGAGTGTTGTCACCTACTTTTAGGTAGGCCATGGCAATTTGACAGGAAAGCACTATATGATGGATATGCTAACACATACACCATCAAGAAGGATGGAAAGACTTTTGTGATGACACCATTGCAGGAGGATACTAAAGCACAGAAGGCAACCAAGATCATTTTGATGGGTAAGAAAGAGTTTGTGAAGATGCATGAAGAAGAGACAAGGACAGTTGAGGATACCTCAAGGAGTGAGGTTACCAAAGATCACAGTTTGAAGGTGATTTTAGTTTTGAATGATGGAGATCAGATGGTGATGTCTAAGATGGATCAGAAGAAGGTCCAAGAGCAGGTCTGCAAGCAGTCACAAGTTGATTGGAGAGAAAGAGATGCTATCATAGTAGGAACCATTGTTTGTCCTCTAGAGCCAACAAGAGTTGGAAGGCAAACATATTCTACCATAGCAGCAGTACAAGAAGCATCAAACAAGGTTTTGAATGCAGGTGTTTAGGTAGAGATGACAGTAAGGAAGAATGGCGAGCAAAGTATGAGTTTGGTTGCAAGTACTCACTCATGGCAAGGTGTGAGTAGAGCCTACAATGCTAGGCATGAGTTTTTGATTCCATGGAAGCCAGTTGCAGTCCAGGACTCATGGGGAAGGCATGAGGCAACACAGGCTAAAGGTGGAGCAAGACAAAGAATCAACTCATGGGACATGAGTTCTTTTCTAGGTGGGGTGTATGGTGTAGGAGCACCTAACACAAGGTGGCCTCCGTGAGGCATTTAAGTTTATGTTTGTTTAGAAAATCATGTTTGCATTGTAATAAGGTCTATTTGACCAATGCATTTTCATTTCAGTTTGTATCTAGGTTCATTTTGTAAGTCCCAAGTGACTTAGGGGACTTTTGTCAAATTGTAACCACATAATGCCAAAAATAGGCAGTAGGGCAGTTGGAGGCTATTTAAAACGGTTGTCTCCCAGCCGCTTGGATTGGTCTCCCAACCACTTGGAGTCAGTTTGGTACTACTTTGGGTGAGTTTATAAACCCAGGGAATTGAAAAAAGTTAGATATATGATATTGTACTTGAATGCAATTGTGCGAATGTAATCAAGCATTGTGAAGAAGAAATTGAACCATTTCTGTGTCATCAATTTGTTTCCCATTCTCTGTAATTACAAATCATTTAGCTGTACTTTTCCCTTCTATATTTTTGTTATTGAGAAATGTCGATGTGAAGCATTCCATTGGTGAGATTTCTATCGAAATCAGTGGAATGGCTTTGTTGTACAATATGTGTTTTTTGTTTCCTGTTTTGTTTCATCATTTTACAGCTCAGAGGATCTAGATAGTGTGAGATGCACAGTAGATCACCTAGCATCTCCATGTGCTAGGGTTTGATTGGAGGAGTTGGAGTTGTTTTGGTGAGATAGAGGCCATCGACGAAGCATTTCTCGCTCAGACTGACAAGGATAGTCTAGCCGAAGAGAGGATCGAGTTGCTGAATGGAAGTCGTGGCTTGAGGTTCAGATTTGAGTGATCAGATTATCGGCAGTTCTAGAGAAAGTCTGACTGATAGGGAAGGATACACCGAAGGTAAATGCCATCGAGAAGAGGAGCAACATTGGTAGAAGAGTTGGAAGCATATAACGAAGACAAGAGTCTCACCGAATGTAGATTGCGAATGCATATCGTAAAAGCATGTTGGGAATATTTGTGGAGAATGTATCTTTCGTCAGATACAAATGGTGACCGATCGTAACGGTGAATCAAGGTATAGGAATCGGTAATAGCAAGTCACGCTAAGCATATACTAAGCATTGTGTTTGAGGCTCCCCATCACATAGTGTTCTATGTAGGCAATTTTGATTCAGAAGAAAGAGCACCCTTAAGTACCCAAAAGCCATGACCATCCATTGAAAATGAAACCCTCTCCTTTTCCAATGAAGTAGTCATAGATTTTCTTTTCACAGAAGTACTATTGCACTCAATAATGCATGCATCAAGATTATATAATGTACCAAATTTGACACCTCTTATAGCAATCACCATAGCACCTCTTACCATCTTGCATCCTAAATATAAAAAAGACTACCTGCACACCTGCATCTATTAGTTTGCTCATTAATAATAAATTTTGTGCTAATCCAGGGATATGCAACACACCATTAATCCTTTTTATTCTATCATCAGGAAATATGATTTTAACTTTACCATGGCCAACAATATTTAAATGAGAATCATCACCCAAGTACACCTTATCTCCATCAAATTCTTCATATTCAGGAAACCAATCTTTATTAGGGGTCATATGGAAAGATGCACCTGAGTCAATTAACCATGCATCATTATCTACACAAGTGTTTAAAGATTAAATGAATGCATCACCATCTTCCTTCTCAGACTCAGAATCAGAATCAAATCTCTTCTTGTTCTTCTTTTCTTCTTTACACTCCTTATGGAAGTGTCTAGGCTTACCACAATTCCAACAAATACCTTTGGACTTTCTAGGAGATTTGGATCTCCCCTTGGACTTGGATTTTAGTTATCAGAAGATCTGGACATGGTGTGCAGACTCAAGAAAGCTTTGTATGGACTCAAGCAAGCTCCTAGAGCTTGGTATGCTAGGTTGGATAAGTACTTACTTTAGCAAGGATTCAAGAAAGGTACCACATATAGTAATCTTTACATTAAGGAAGAAGGAGACATGATTTTGGTAGTTGCAGTATATGTTGATGACATCATCTTTGGTGGAGATGATGATATGTGTAAGAGGTTTGCAAAAGAAATGCAGAAAGAATTTGAGATGTCGATGATTGGTGAGATGTCTTTCTTCCATGGGCTTCAAGTTGCTCAGCTTGATGATGGTATCTTTGTTTCTCAGGCTAAGTATGTTAGAGAGATATTGAAGAAATTTGGTATGGAGGATTCCAAACTAGTAAGTACTCCTATGGTTACTAGTTGTCACTTGAGCAAGGAAGATGAGTCACTAGAGGTTGATCAGACTCTTTATAAATCTATGATTAGAGGATTATTGTACTTGACTGCTTCTAGACCTAATATTATGCATGCAGTATGTGTGGTTGCCAAATTTCAAGCAAATCCTAAGCAAATTCATGAGAAGGTAGTAAAAAGAATATTCATATATTTAAAGGGAACTCCAGATTATGGCTTATGATATCCAAGAGGTAATGATTTTGATCTGATTGCTTACACTGATGCTAATTTGGCTGGTTGTGTTGATGATAGAAGAAGTAAAAGTAGTGGTGCTTTATTTTTAGGAAATAGATTGGTTTCATGGCAGAGTAAGAAACAAGATTTAGTATCTCTATCAACTACAGAGGTAGAGTATATTGCAACAACATCCTTCTATACACAAGTCTTGTGGATGAATCAAACATTGAAATATATCAAGGTACTGTATGATGAGCCTATTCCTATTTTGTGTGGTAATACTAGTGCTATCAATATTTCCAAGAATCAAGTGATGCATTCTAGAGCCAAGCATATATCAATCAGGTATCACTTTTTGAGAGAGAAGGTTGCAGAGAAAGAAGTGAAGTTGGAATATGTTTCAACAAAGGATCAGATTGTAGATATTTTTACAAAGGATCTTGCAAAGGATACTTTTGAGTATCTTTGGCAGAAGTTAGGGGTAATTGCCCCTCCTTCTTCTTGGTAGATGCATAGTTGGTGCCTCTATCCAGGGGGATTAATTCATGCTATATCTTTTTCTTGGACTGATGGTGGCTAGCTGTTAGGGAGAGGAGGTAGTGGTTGTTGCTGATAGGGGGAGAAGGTTGAAAATGAGAGTTTGTGCCTTGAGGAGGAGAAGTTATTGTCCTTTTTCCTTGATGTCAAAGGGGGAGAATGAGTTGGTGTGTGTTTCCATCAATGCCAAATGGGGAGATTGTTTCACATATGTTACCTAAGGTTGTCACTGATGTGGTTGTCATTGATGTCAATACTTTGTTTGGGTTGTCATTAATGTCAACACTATGCTTGGATGCTTATGTTGATGATATACTTTGATGGTGTGCTTACAATGATGTTGATGATGTTCATGGTTGGATGTCATGCCTTGATTAATGTCAAGTAATGTTGTATTGAGAATGTTTGTGGTTAGCATAGATGATATCATGATATATTAAGATGGGAATTAGAAGCATTAGGATGAATGATGATACATTAAGATGGGAATTAGAAGCAATGCCAATATTGAGAAGATGTTTCTGATAGGTTGTAGCTTGTTGTATGCTCTTTCTTGATGATCTTAAGAAAGTATGAGTTGCTATAAGAAGGTTCTGGTCTCCAGATGTTGGTAAAGGTTGCTGTTGCAGGAAGCTGCCTGGAAGACTACTTAGTAAAATGCTCCACATTCCTCCACTTTTGAAGATATGGTCATGCATTTCAAAATTTAAGTTTAGTATGTTGTAAAGGTGCTAAATCCAAAGTTTCATATCATTTTCTCCTCTGCAGTAAAAGTTATAAGTGACAGGGTTCCAGTCTGTGCTCTAATAAAATGAGGTAATGATGAAGGATTGTTGGAATGCTCTACATTCTTCCACAGTGATAGATATGACTGTGCAATTTTGAGGATATGTTTAGAGTAGTGCATGAGTGCATCCATATGAGTTTCAAATGTTTTGGTGGTCCACAAGTTTAGTTTTTCAAGTGATAGTGAGATACAGATAGTTCCAAATGCCTGGTTGTTCCCATAACACATGATTGAAGGTGTGTGCCATAAAGTTCCTATTGTGCAAAGTTCAAGGAGTGCTTGGAGATGGTGTATAGGTCATTTTGACTCATCTGGGAGAAGCGCAAGCAATGTTCAATCTTTCATGAGTACTGCCAAGTTGTTATGGCCGAAGTGCTACAAGTTTCATGTTTTCTTATTTAAGGGTGACCTATTTCAAATTAGTGTGATGTATAGATGTTATTCTTTGAAGGATGATGCCGTGAAGGATGTTTTGGACCAAGTTAATCATGTATTGGGATCCGCAAGGCATTTTTCCATTCCTAGTGTTGCGTGTAGATCATGTTAGGGCATGCCCTCTACATGTTTCATGTTGTGTGATCTCTGGTTGACTTGTAAAATGTAATATTCTTATTGTATTGGCTGACTTGTAATGTAATTAATGTAATATCATGTATATATTGTAAACCTAGTTGATCTAGGTAAAGTATTATTGTGAATATGAGTATGTGAAGAGAAGAATATGAATATGACTTGCATTATGATGTGCGACTAAAGGAGAAAGAGCAGAAGTGTTAGAGCCTATCCTGATTCATCTTGAAGATATTTTGTAATAGAAGGGAAGTGAAGAGTGTGCCTAATTGATTCAATCATCAAGTAGGAGTGAAGAGACAAAAGTGCAATCATCAAAAGGAGTGAGCTTCAATGTCAGTTTTTAGACAGTAAAAGGATTGTCATGTTGTAATCATTTTTGAGTTTGTTCTCAATTCAGGGAGTAGTTGCTTCCTTGGGTTGTAGCCCTAAAAAAAGTATGCAGGGAGTTGTAGCTTCCTTGGGAGTGACCCTAAAACCTTTCTTTAGGGAGTAGTAGCTTCCTTGGGTTGTAGCCCTAAAAGAAAGTTGTAATTTTTGAGCTTCATATATTGTGAGTTAATCCTCACCATGGTTTTTCCCCTTTTGGGTTTTTTCACGTATATCTGGTGTTATGTGTTGTTATTCATTGTGTTGATCTTTCATGTTTATGTTAATGCTATAAAGTTTAAGTTTTAATCTGCTTTAGAGGATTTGAAGTTTGTTTGGATACTGGTTCACCCTCCTCTTAGTATCTGGTTGTGTTCAACATGTCACCCATAGAAAGGATACTATTCATGTGCCATGTTAGAGTCTAGCTCACCCATGTCATGTTTGAGTGATATTTTGAACAACACATATTTCGGTGAACCTGGTGTGAAAGATAAATCTTTTTGGATAAGTCTTTTGCATCTATTCCATTTCATACATCATTTTCATCTTCATCTCATTGTTCATTTTCATTTTCATCTTCCTCTCTCTCCCTTCCATTTATTCAGTGGTGTTTATGATGATGAGACAAAAAAATGTCTCATCTATTAGCTAAATAAAAGCATGTATTTTGTATAATTAGTGTCATTGTATGCATTAATGCTATTACACATTTCACATTGTACTCAACAATCAGTAGACTAAAGAATAAATTCTGTCAAGTTGGAACGCAAGAAAACTTCCTAAAAAGAAGCACGAAAAGAGGAAGTTAAAAAAGTAGTCTCAGTAAAATGGAAATATCTCCATCATTTCTTAATAAAATTTAGAATTTCAAAATGATTTGGAAAGACGGGAATGAGGAAAACAAAACCCAGAAACCATTTGAAGAGATTCACCAAAATAAATGCGCAGTTTGTGATTGAATTTGACTGAAATAAAAGTGGCGTGAAAGAAGGCAGCAAAATCAAAGCAAGAAGATTTAGTTTTTCTCCCCAAAAATAGGATCTCAGATCCACATTCTTGGCAGATTGATTGAGAATAAGAGTTCTATAAATTCATTGTAATCAAGGAATCAAAGGGGAAGAGTTTTATAAAATAATAGAGTTCAGTTTTTTTAGCAGTAGTAGTGTAGTTGTTTGTAGTTTTCATTTCATAGTTTATTTTCCAGCAATCTTTCCATTCCCTGCTATTTGCATTTCCAGAATTTCCCTTTGAATGCTTCTTAGGATAGATTTGATTTCCAGTATTTTCCTTTACAATCTCTTAGATTAGATTTGATTCTAGCAATTTCTTTCATGCATTGCCTTTCAATTATGTTTGTAGAAAAAAGAATGTCATGCAAATGATTTCTTCTCCCTCTTGCATATCGCCATGGACACCACCTAGGATTGACATTTATAATTAAATGATGAGGACTGTAGTGACCCTCATCATATGACACCCCTAATTATGATAGAATCATATCAAAACCTAGGGAACATTCCCTCAATTGAACCAATAACAACTTCATTCAATAGGCATGTACCACCAGATCCTTCGGCACTCATCATAAATTATTTTGACTATGAGAATGATAGGAAAGAAACTTGTCAATCTTTAACATTCAACAATCTTGCATGCAAACAAGATACTATACTACAACCCAATCATTTCAACCAAGGAAGAGCACACCGAGTGCTTGTTCAATTAGAAATATACCAAGTGGACCACCATTTAAAAAGTTACACTAGAATGGCCACTCAATTAGACAACAAAGTAAGTCATCTAGAAAGACACTTATAAGAAGCCATGGAAGCTTGAGAAGCTTTGCATATTGCATTTCAAGTTGAAAATTTATAAAATACCTTAGCAGAGAAAACAAATGGAGTAAATCAACAAACCCACAACAAGGGCGAATTTCAAAGAACAAAGGCTGCAACCCCTATAGATCTTATGGCCACCTTGGTTCAACAGATTAGGATGCTAGAAGTTGGAGGATTAGAACAACCACCTCAGATCAAAGTGAAAACAATAACTAGAGCACAAATCAATCCATTGAGTGATAGATTTGAACAAAACTAGGGGCAACTCAAACCCCCCATACTTGAGCTTTTATTCACATAATGCTAGCAATGACATAGTGTAGCAACTACAACAACCTAGTAGAGCCTATCTAATGCAAAATTATTAGGCTCCTCAAAATTACCAACAAGTTCAATTGAGATATATCCAACCATACCTATATATTAGACAAACATGCCAAACCAACAAGTCCCATCCATGGGAATTATGTTATTTCAATACCAACATCTCAAAGTGCATTTTTTGGAACTTATCTCAAATATCTAAAGGAACCCCTTGACTACAACATTCGAAATGTTTTATTGCCACATCCTCTCCTCGACTTGCCAAAATTTGAAGGGGAGGGAGACCCAAACTCACATATCAAAGCCTACACCACAACAATAAGAGAACTCCTTCCTTGGGATGGACTTTTAGTAATAATCTTCCCTAAGACCCTCAAAGGAATCACCTTAGATTGGTACTATCACCTCCAAGAGGCTTTAATTCATTCCTTCCATTAACTCATTGGTGATTTCGTAGCAACATTTAACATAAAAAATTGATTAGAACAAGAATATGAGAGTTCCTAACAATGAAACAATATGTGAATGAATCATTGGTACATTTATCACATGATGGAGGCAAGTCCTTTATTTGTCAACTAGTGCCTTGAACATGGATCACAGAGAATTGTGCAACCTCTTCTTGCATGCCCTTAATATAGATACTAGAAAGGAAGTGCAAAAGTTACCCTATCAATCTTATGAAGAATTGTTAGAGAGCATGTTGAGAATTGATCAAGTCATAATTGACAATAGACAAAGGACTTACAGTATGAATGGACAATGAAAAACTCAAGTGATTGATAACAATGGAAGCAACCCTTTTGTAATCAAAATCTTTAAAAATAATTGCAACATAACTATAGATAGGGTAACTAATCAAACCCCCATGAGGAATAAGGTAAAAGATGATTATAATGGAAGGGACTATTTCCCTTAAAATGTCAATTCCATAGATTATCCTCAAATTAAAAATTATCGTCGAAGAGATAATCAACAATCAGGGAATGATAATTGGAAAAAAAAAGATATAAGCCATATCATCGACCCTTCGAACATAATCAATTTTGCTCCTTGCATAGAATGAAGGGACATACTATTGGATCATCTCATGAATATAATAGATTCATAACAAGATTGCTAGAAGATCAACAATACCTATTTATTAAGATGTTCCTCAACCCATAGGAAGTAACAACAAATAAAAATAACAACACTAGGAAAACACTCATCACACCATAGAATGTGAACATGAAAATATTTCAAGATCCCTTCCATGGCCATCGTAGTGGAGAAG
Organism: Cunninghamia lanceolata; assembly: GCA_027924645.1. Lineage (NCBI taxonomy): Eukaryota > Viridiplantae > Streptophyta > Pinopsida > Cupressales > Cupressaceae > Cunninghamia > Cunninghamia lanceolata. The sequence continues at coordinate 5,788,469 of BSBN01000339.1, forward strand.
AAAATAACTAAAATCTAATTGTTTCAATATTAGCTAGCATACTGAACACTTCCAAACCGAATGTGCTTTCTCAATTAGTACCAAAAGGAGAAAAAAAATGTTGGGGATAGTGGAAATAACTCATGACAAGGAAAACACATAACCCAACATCGAACAAGAGGTCAAGTTCCATGGGAAGGCAATCTCTATGGTGGAACCTACACCACCCCCCATCGGATCATATGATCTATATAAGATCTCAAGAAGACTTATGCCAAAATCTCTTTCAGAGATCTTCTTAGAAATTCACCATCACATCATTCTGCCCTCCTATAGGCAATAGGGTTGAAATACCTAGATCAAATTACTCCTACACCAGATGAACAAATCAATCAAGTAGATCTTGACATGAACCCTCTCAACACAGAACTTAAAGATCTTGGATTCTTTTTTGGCTTAAAGTAAATGCCTACAGAAGCTAAATTGACTAAAAGAGGAGATCCAACCTTGTATTCACAAGTATGGATCTAGCATACCTGCATCAAAATAACATTAATTGATGATGGAGTAGTAAACATAGCTTGATTTTCCCTTCTCAAAAGGATGGGATATGGGCATACAAACATAATAGAATGTTGGGATACCTTAATGGGCTTTGATAATTTAAACGTAGAAACAATTAGGAAAACTACACTTCTAGTCTCTTTAGGATCTAAGATTGTCCCCACAATGTTCTATGTTATCGACAAAGATGTTGGTTATAACTTATTGCTAGGAAGACCCTGGATTCATAAAATGAAGGCAATGCCTTCAACCTTGTTTTAGGAGGTTCACTTTATACAACTCAGGAAGGTGTACGTCACAAAAGGAGACCTTAAGCCATTTAGCATGCTCAAAATCAATACAAATAAGAAGATAGGCATGCAAATTGACTATGAATTGTCCACAAAAAAACTTTCCATACTTGATTTGACCCCTCAGTCCATACGTCTAAAAAGAAGAAGATCCAATTGAAATAATCAACAATACAAAAATAAAGACAATATAAAAAGGGGAGTCATCAAAACAAAGGCTAGTTGTTTCAAAATAGACAACAACTAAAATAATGGAGCTATTAGAGAAGGAAAATCCCATACAATTTCTCCTTAATGTGTGCACTATCAATGTGTTTGTCGATCCAGAAGAAGAAGAAATGATTCAAAAAAATAAGACAAGATGAATAAACAAAATTCCTCCTATCCCACAATGGCGTATACCTAAAAAAATTAATTTCAAATGAGAATGATTGATCTAAACAGGATAGATGTAGGTGCCTTTACTGATGTTGAAGAGTAATTGTCAGAGTGTTACACTTTATTGACACCATTAAAGAAAACCTCATCAAGTGAATGCTATACATCCTTGACCCCTACATCAAGTGATTCTTACACACCTCTTTCACCTCATGAAGAAACTTACACTCCTTGGACACCTCCAACACAAATGGACTCTGCCTAATCAATTGATAATGAGTCGACAAGTAATCCTAAAATCTCATTTAAAGCTTTTAAAACTCCTAATTTACATGAATCAGTTTCAACTTCAACTTCAATGCAATGAAGTGACACATGGGAAGCCCCACAAGTTCAAATTGAAATAATTCCAGATGAAGATGAGATGAGTGTAGGAGAATTTCATAAAGAAAGGAGGTTGCAAATAACCATTAGGATAGAAGACCCTACTGTCCTTGATTTACCAAAAAAATACATAGGGTATTCCATGGACCTTCGACCAGAACCAAATAGAAAGAAAAGAATAACCTTTGTCCCTCCACAAGGGAAAAGGGAGCCTTAAACTCCCTTCAAATTATTCTAGTTCTTACAAACCATCCAAGAACAAGTTGAAGTTAAGGTCCACATGCAAGACGAATTTGACTAAGTTATTGAATAGTGATGGAACCTTGTGCTAGATCCCCTCTCACTAGTAGGCCTTATCTTATATCACCTTACCTAAAGTTTCCACAAACATGTTAAAAGAACAAGAAACCATGACTAGACCTTTTAGGATAGGAGAGATAATCCTTAGAAAAGGTAGCACTAAAACAAAAGGCATAGAAAGAAGTGAGAGTTTAAAGAAGATTGGAAAGGACCATATGCAGTTAAGGAAGATGCCAAAAATGACACTTACCTCTTATGCACCATGGAAGATGAAGAATTTAGTGAAGTGGTTAACACCTTTCATTTGAATACATATTATATCTAAAAAATAAATAAAAATCATAAAATCCAAAAGAATTAAAAAACTTCAAAAAACCCATTAAAAGTACAAAATTCTTGAAATATAAAAAAAATCATTCTCATTCTATTCACCACGCACCTTGTTAGTGATATGATCTTGTCTAATTTTTGTCTTAGTGTGGAGTCTAAGGTTGTGTTAGTGTTTATTTTCTCGGCCCTAATTTTTCAAAAAATCCTAGGTTTTAGGCCCCTCTTGTTCCCCCTTTTTCAACCTTTCATGTGTTTGCCTAAATGTCAAAATCCTAAGTATGAAATCTTCTAAGTCCTAACTTTTCTTCTTTTATATAATCCTACGTGTTTCCTTTTAGCAGGTTCACGAGTTTGTAAACTTGTCGAAAGCCTTGTAAATGCCTTATGTTTTGGAGTTTTGGTAGGTTCGGGAACTGGAGAACCTACTAAAAGTGGTTCAATGGTTCTCGGTTTTTCCAAAATGCCAAAGAAGAGGATGAAGGAAATGAAGAAAGTGTTTTTCAGCATTTCAACATGTTCATGAACCTGTGAACCTATCAAAAATGGTTCTCAAGTTCTCCATTTTTTCGAAAAGTTGACAAGAAAGAAGAGTTAAGAAAAAATGAAGTGTGTTTCGGTAATTTTTCTAGTTTGTGAACTTTCCGAATCACCAAAAAGAGGAAAGTAAAGACAAGGTGAATGAAGAAAAATAAGAAAGCAAATAGCTTTTGGCAAGTTTGCAGGTTCACGAACTTGTTGAAATGCCAAAAAGAAAGGAGAAACCAAAGAGAAAAGAAAAGAGATCAAAGAGAGAAAGATAAAGACAAAATGGTTTGATGGTTCATCGGTTCTCAAAATTGCCGAAATGATGAAAAAAAAGGAAAAGAGAAAGAATGAAGAAAGAAAGAATAGAAAATATTAAAAGAGAACAAGGTTCACCAAACTTGAAAATTGTTGAACAGTTAAAAAGATGAGGAAAAAAGGCACGAAAGTGAAAAAGTATGAGCCTGCATACATTCCAATGTCCTAGCTACTTGTATGCTGTAATAAATTTTCTAGAGACGCCATGAATGTAGTAGGTGAGCCCCAACTACCATTTTTACCTGTACAACATCAGAGCCTTTCATTTTGAGTGGGAATGTTGCAGATGTTGATGGTCATTCAATGCAGATTAGGGCACAACATACGAAGGCTATAAAAACAAACTTTGTATTCATTTGAAATGGTTGGTCATTGAGCTAATTTTGAGATGCTTGTAGGTGTTGAGGATCATCTAGGGTTTCAAATCATGCTAGTCCAATCTAGTTGGAGCAACACGTCTGTTAAATCATGGGAGTCAATATTGTAAATGGTGTCTATAATGGAATGTATCCACATCTATTTGTAGACTTTCAGGGAAATCCTCTGTCACAGTAGTGTATTTTTTCTTGCCACATTTGCTGGCATGATTGTAATGTAGATTTGATAAATGTTGCAACATTTTAATTCATTACAAAATTTGTAATGGTCATTTCTACATTATTATACATATGGGTTTCTACAGTATGGGAATGGATTACTAAGTATGCTCTATTATTTGGTGCCATATCTATGATGTATGTTCATGCATAGCTCATATTCCTTTGATTTCAATTTATTGTTTCTTGCTGGTAATCTAGACTCTGTTACCCAATGGATAGGCATCAGTCTTGGAAGTTCATAGTCAATCATATGCCTTTTAAATGAAAATATCATTCCCAGGTAGTTTAGGAGTAGGTTGGTAGATTAGTTTAAGTTTTTCTTGCACCCACAAGCTAGTATTTCTACCTCTATTGTATTTAGAGAGTTGGTGTTAGATAAATGTTTAGAGGTTTGTGCTTGTAGGATTTTAGCCCATCATTGTAGTCCATTGTTTAGAAAATAGATATGATAGGTGAGCTAGTGTTAGATAAATACTTAGATGGTTGTAATGATGTGGGAGCAAGATATAAGTGTGTTTATAAAGTTAAGGGAATTAATCTTCAGTGATTGAAACTAATTATATCTTTGGGTGCACTTATATGCTTGTTGTTAATCTATTGTTAGTGAGGTCTTACAGGCTTGCTCCTGATTGCCATGGGGACATGGTAGTAAAAGCCTTATTTCAAATCTTTTCCATATACTTAAACCTCAAGGGAATCCCCCCTAGGTTTTGTAGATCCTGAAGAAGAAGAGGAACTACCCTATCCTATGCATTGGACCAAAATGACCCTCTCTTTTTTGATATATCACTTTCCATGCTTGTGATATTTGTTTCCCCTTTGTGTCACTCTCGGTGGTGATGTTAGATGAGAGGGCCTACATTTTTGGGAACCAATAGGTTGTGTAGTATAGGTTATTCCTTTTGATCTTGAAATATTCCCACAATCATCATCACCATCTATTATTCCCTTTTACATTCCCACAAATTCAAAATAAAGTCAAGCTCTTAGATTTATACTAATCCCAATCTTAACAATTCATTATATTAAGTCTAAGAAAAGTAAGTATTCAAACCTATAGTATTTGATAGAAGCTTGCAAGTAGACCTTCCCTAATCCTCCTTAGCAAAAGTGAATTTTGACAGGGTAGTGAAATCCCTTGGTGGCACCTAACCCCTTATCTTTCCTAGCCAAAAACATCAAGGGGATCAAAAGTACGCAAAAAAATAAAAAGAGAGAGAATTAGAAAAGAGTCAAAAGAAAAAGGAGATCAAAAAACAAAAAAAAAAAGAAAAAAAAGAAAGAATTAAGAAAAATTACTACAAAATACAAAAAAAAGAGAAGAAAAGAAACAAAAAAAGAAAATAAAAAATGAAAAGATAGGATTTTTTATTTTCATACTCTCTGTGGAGATAAATCTAAGCTTGAAGATACAAAGGTGGAATCTATTAGAGAAAATAAAAAAGAGAGGAAAAAGAACACACACACTAGTTGGGTAAAGCTAAAAAGTCTAGCTATCTTTAGGGCCATCTTTTTCTTTGGAGCCCTTTCCTTTACCCCAGGTCTATCTTGTTGGCCATCTCTAATCTAAGTCTAGAAGATGCTAATAAAATTTGTTTCTTGTCTAAGTTGAAAACTAGTCAAAGTGTTTTGTCGAGATAAGGATTAGTATTTAGCCTTTTATGAAGCTAAATTTAGAAATTGTTCCATCTCCTTCCCACTCCCACTTGATTCCCTAGATAAAATTCCATCCCAATATTTAGTAGGTCATCCTATACTAGGTTAACCTGTAATTCCCTAGGTCAAAAATCCTACTAAAGAGAAGTCACAAAGTCTGTTCCATTTGCATACATATTATTGAAATCAAGTAATAATTCATGTAATAACTCATGGTATACATAGAAGAAAAATAAGAAAGATGTATTACATTTCCATTCACATGTATTTTGCATCCATACAATTTTTTTACATTTCATCTCATTCATATCAAAAAAGATAAAAATATAGCATAATCATGGTGTTATCATCCATATGTGAATCATAGAGCAAAAGAATAAATCACAAGATATCGACTAGAAATTCACCAACCAAGGTCATAACATAAAGTGCACATAAATGTTTGAGTACATGTCACTCCACCAATAGAGTTCAAGAATCTAAGGACAACACATTCACACATGTGAATTTCTGGGCATGCAAGGGGCCAAGTCAAACTTAATAAGAAGTGTAGGTCTCTCTGAAACTCAAGGATGACTATGAACTGTGGAACCACTTGGGCTCCTAGTATGTGGTCTCCTCTGGCTATCTAATGTATTTGAATTTGTATGAGTCCTATGAGTGTGAGGAGGGACCTAACCATGGACTTGTGAATGCGACAATCTTGCTTTTTGAGTAGAAGATTGCCTATGGACTGATGAGTCAAATATATGACTCATCTATTTCATGCTATTTCCTATTCTGAAAGACTTTAACAAAACATTATGGCATATATTTACATATTATTATAATTATGTTTGTCTTTTGGATGGATTATGCACATGTTTGGTTTTCATTTCCTTTGATGAAATCTCTTAACTTATTTACTTGAATTACATTTTCAAAATGCATATCTTATGAATTGTGGTACAAGTGGTTTATGTTTGCATGAGGATTATGCTAGTAAGACTTCCAATGGTCTGTGGATCCCTTCGGAGTCCCCTCTTTCTACGAATAACCTCAACTCTAGACGGCTCCAGATGCCATTACCCTCTAATAGAGTCATCCTCCCCTCGAGTTGATGACTGTTACTAGCTGATCCTAGGGCTACCCAAAAGGCCCAGCAATGCAAACATGACCCACACCCCAATTAAAGTAGTTGTTATAATCTAAATTTCCATGTCATTCCATTTCAGTGACTAACCGAAGTAGTTGCTAAATTGGCATTAGTTCTAACTAAAGTCACTGCCACCAAACGCCATACCATTTCAAGAAATCGCTCAAGTTCGCCAACAGCCAAGTCGATGAAAATCTTTGATCTTCAGTAAACCGCAGAGGAATCATCAATGTAATAAACTAGCAACTGGTTTCAAGTCCAGTTCACTGTAGTTAGAATCATTGTTAATTATTTCCTTTCAATAAAGCTCTAATGTATAAATAGGAGCATAGGATCTCTCTAGGTTAGTTCTAGTTTTTCTTAGATAGTTGTTCGCCAGATTGTGTTTCTAGCAGTAGGAAAACTCCTTGTTTTTAGAAATGTACTTTCATCCATTCTTTGGACTATGATTGAATGCAAATGAAGGGGGAATTCTTCTAAAAGAGTTAGTTGAGCAAAGAGGATCATCTCCAGCTGGGAAAGTAGGGCCCGCTTCCCCATTTTGGAGGAGATCTCTCAGTATTTTTATGTTTATTTAGTTTTCTTGTATCTTCTGTTCAGTTAGCTTTGTACTTGTGTTCATGTTATGTGAGTTTCACTTTTGTGTGATTGTTAGTTAAGGTGTTCCCTGCAGGATTGTTTTATGAGTTCTAAAATAGATTTGTTATTTAGCAACACTGCCATATTTAGATTGTTTCATTGTTGTAGCTTAACAAGTAAAAGTATTTTATCTTTATTTACTTTTCTAGCAAGTTAGAATAGTTTCCTTCACTGCAAGTGTGTTTATTTCTAGCAAAGTGTGTTTACTTTTCTAGCAAGCTAGAATAGTTTCCTTCACTGCAAGTGTGTTTATTTCCAGCAAAGTTTGTTTATTTTCCAGCAAGATAGAATTGTTTCTTTCACTGTAAGTGTACTTACTTTCCTGCAAATAGATAGATTTTCATTTCTGTATAACCTTTCATTTCCATCAGATCAATGAACCAAGTTCCATCCACGGACCATTCCACCAAATCCCCCCATATCAAAGAGTCTTATCGCAGATCACTCTAGACACCTTCAGATTGATAAAATTAAATGATGATGCATTAACAAACACTACTCCGACCCTCATCATTTTTGGCACCGTTGCTGGGGACCAAATCTACAAATCATTGTAGGTTTAAGGTGTTGATAAGATTTTTGATCCATTAGTTTATGAGAAGACCTAGGGACTCCTTAGGTCGATTCATCAATTAAACCATAGCTAATACATCTTTTGAATCTAATTTAGAAGAACCTCCAGATTGCCTGATCAACCAAGGATCACCTATACTATCAGAGTCTCCCAATTCATTTGCTACATCTTCAACAATGTGTGGCAATGGTGGTAACCATGAGGAACTGGCTAATAATAGAACATTCTCTTATCTGATCTCCATCATTCCTGAGAGAAATGAACCTCCTATGAAAAATATATCTCCTGCATTTCTACCCACCTTTAGGGGAAAAACTTCAAAAGATCTAGACCAATTCCTATTTGAATTCAAGGTCCTCTGCCAAACTTATGATTATGCCACAAATAATCAGAAATTAAAATTGTTTCCTTCCACTCTTAAGGAGTAACCTTTGCGATGGTTCCTGGGTTTGACTATGGACTCTATCACTACCTGGGATGAAATGGAACCTATTTTTCTTAACAAGTATCAAGATTACTATAGAGTCAGGGATTGAAAAGATGAACTCTTCCGCATGAAACAAATCGAAGATGAAAATTTGGAGGATTATGTGGATAGATTTTTATTTGTCCATAGGAGGTGTGGAAACAATCTAGACGAGGAATTAAGTAAAACTATCTTTCTAAGAGGAATTGATGATGAGATCAAGGAAGCTTTAAATTTGATGGGTAAGGGAGATATTAAAAAACAAACTTTTGAAGAAATTGTAGAAGTCTATAGAAACTATTCTTGCACCAGCGTAGGTAAAAGAATACTGAAAAGGGGTAATACCAATGATGTTACGCAAGCAATGGAAGAACTAAAAAATCTCAAAACTGACATCCTACTTCATTTGAATACCACTTTGGATGGCATGCAAGCTAGTAAGAAGAACACTAAACCCTTAGCTATTTACTGCCCTTGTTGTAGAGAAAAACATCCACTTAGCGAATGTCCCTTGAATCGATCTGAGTTGTGTAAGATTTGTGAGAAAAATCACACTACAAATGAGTGTGGCCTACTTCTCGAAATTAAAAACAGATTGAAAAAGGTTCTGACAGATGAGAAAGAGCTAAACTTTATTGGCCAGAAGCAACCTAATTATGGATTTAATCAGTTTCAGAACCAATATGCTCCAAGAGGACCATCGAGTTGGAGTACAAACTCTTATAATGGACCGTGGGGAGGCCCAATGCAAATGCCGATGCAATGGGGTCCAGCATGGCCTCAACTAGATTGGACAAATCAATCTTGGACCAATCCTCAATAGTCAAATCAGCAACAATATCAACAACAGTGGGCACCTCAATATAGCCAAAGGAGATTTGGAAACCAACCCCAAGCTTTACTCCTTGGATCCTCACAACCTACAAATTCAAATTCTAATGAATAGGTGAACCAACCATTGATGCCTGCTCAACCAGTTCTGAATCCTACGAATAATAGGCCACAACAACAGGTGTACAATGTTGACCCAAATACAACCACCCTGAATGTAGTTGAGATTGATGACATCCAACTTCAATCAAGAAACATTCCTGTAACCATTCCTATTAAGGAAGTCACCGAAGAAGAAGAAGTAATCCCTAAAGTTGATACACAACAAAAAAATGAGAAGGCTGAAGCAAGGCGTTCAGAAGAAATTTTGAAGGAGACCTCTGTCCCATTTCTGGAAAGATTAAAATAGGCTCCTCGAAAATCTAGAGAAAACTATCTCTCACAAGATGACTCCCAGCTAATTAAGGAACTCAGAAAAATAAACATCGAAGTTCCTTTGTTACAAGCAATAAAAGATATCCTCGAGATAAACCATACAATTAAGAGTTTGGTCTGAAACTTCCAAGTAGAAAATGAAAATTGCCCAATAACATTCAAGTAGATGGAAAACTTGCCAATGTCCTATCAAGCAAATTAATTCCTCAAAAATATGGGGATCCTAGAAGTCCTGTCATTATAGTGGACATAAAAGGGGTTTCAGTGTCAAATGTTTCGATCGATCTGGGAGCTACCATTAATGTAATGATATCAGATACTATAGAGGCATTGGCACTAACACATGTTTAGCCAACATTAACTTTGTTACAATTGGTCGATCTATCTATCACAAAACCATAAGGAATTCTGGAGGATATCATAGTTACTGTCGATACCTGGGATTACTTGGTTGATTTCCTCATCCTTCAGACTAAAAAGAAACGCTCAGGGTACCCAATAATACTGGGAAGACCTTGGTTGGCTATTGCAGCAGCCCTTATTGACTGTCGATTAGGGAACATGACTTTTTCAAATGGGAAAAAGTTGAAGAAACTTTCCATCTAGCCCCTTGCGAAACCATTCCTACAATACGAAAATAAGCCATGGATAGATGACCTAATAGATTCTGATGAAGAGGATGCCTCCTCATTGGCAATGGTAACAATCACGGAACATTTCGAAGAGTGTAATGAGGGATACAACGAGTTGGAATCAAATAGTGAAACCTCTTTATATAGTGTCACCCAGCAAGAGGTCTTCGGATGGCTCCGGAGAGATCTGAGAGGATCTTTCAAGGCATTCCACTATCCTTACTCTGAACAAATTGCCTCCCACTTAAGTTATCAACAAGCAAAAACATTACACCAAATTGTGCCTCATCTTTGTCCATTAAACACTCTGCTAAGTCCTCATAAAGATCTTCTTTCTGTTAATCATAATGGCACAAAGCAAATCACTATCCAAACCAACAAACAACTCTCTATCAGTAGTTGGTTAACAAGGGCAGAAGAAATTCGGTTGACAAATTTTTTGCAAAATCATACCTAGGCTTTTGCATGGGAATACAAGGACATGAAAGGGATTCACCTCAGTGTATGTACACATCATATTTACACATAAGATGTCCGTCCTGTTAGACAACCACAACAGAGAATCAATCCAGCCTTGAGAGATATAGTGAAGGAAGAAATAGAGAAACTATTGCAAGTAGGATTCATCTATTCCATTTCTGACAACTAGTGGGTATCACCATTAGTTATCATACCAAAGAAAAATGGCAAGTGGCGAGTCTACATTGACTATAGAGAATTGAACAAAGCCACTAAGAAAGACTATTTCCCACTTCCCTTCATTGACCAGGTGCTGGATAACCTGGCTGACAGTCGCTATTTTTCCTTCTTGGATGGATTCAGCAGCTACAATCAAATCCGGGTGGCTCTAGAAGATCAAGATAAGACTACCTTCACATGTCCATGGGGGACATTTGCTTACAGAGTTTTGCCCTTCGGATTATGCAATGCACTAGCCACATTTCAACGTGTTGTGCTGGCAATTTTCGTAGATCTAGCAAATACATGTGTGGAAGTTTATATGGACGATTTTATAGTGCATAGGAAAACTTTTGATGAAGCCTTGAATAGTCTAAACAAGGTACTTAAAAGATGCAAAGAACATCAACTGTCCCTAAACCAGGAGAAATGCTTTCGTATGATGACTGAAGGAATTGTACTTGGTCACCATATCTCATAGGAGGGAATGAAAGTAGATCCAAAAAAGGTTGAAATTATTGTTCAAATTCCCCATCCTCAAACTCAAACTGAGGTAAGAAGATTTCTAGGACATGCTAGATATTATTGAAGGGTCATTGAAAATTTTAGTTGTAAAGCTGACCCTTTGTTCACTTTGCTTAAAAAAGATTCTAAATTCAAATGGACACTAGAATGCCAGTAGTCATTCGAAGCCATCAAAAGTGCCCTCATGACAGCCCCAATGATTAAAGGACCAAATTGGAATGAGCCATTCCACATTCACACGGATGCTTCCAATCAGGCTATTGGAGGAGTGTTAGGACAACTAGATGAATTTGGAGGTATGCATGCAATATATTACATCAACAAAAACTTAAACCCTGTCGATAAAAATTATACCACAACTGAAAAAGAATTTCTGGTAGTAGTTTATGCTATCAACAAATTCCACCACTACATCACAGGCTATAAAATTTTCATACATACTGATCATGCAGCTATAAGATATCTGATGAACAAAGCAGTGGTAGGAAGTAGAATTATCAGATGGTTGTTATTGCAGGAATTTGATATAACCATTATTGATAAACTAAGAAAAGATAATGTTGTTTATGACTTTTTATCCAGATTGACTATACAAGAAAATAATGAACCAGTGGATGATGCATTCCCAGATGAACATCTGTTTGCCTTATCCATACAATCTTTGTGGTTTGCAGATTTAGCAAACTATTTGGTTTCAGGCAAATGCCCACAACATTTCAATTCAAAAGAAACCAAACGATTGGTTCAAGAGAGCTCCAGATACAAATGGGTAAATGGTCTCTTATTTAAACATTGTCCTAACCATGTATTACGTCGCTGTGTGCAAGAAACAAAAGTGTATGATATAATCTGAGCATACCATGATGAACCTTCTGGTTGACACTTTTCAGCCCTCCGGACGGAACATAAAATTTTGGGAGCAGGATATTTTTGGCCAACAATGACCAAGGATATTCAACATTATGTCAAGTACTGTGATCAATGTCAGTGAATGGGACGTCCAACTTCTACCACAGAGACGCCGCTTCATCCTCAAGTAGTTCTCGAATCATTTGAAAAATAAGGAATAGAATTTGTGGGCCCAATAGATCCACCCTCCAGAGGAAATCACTACATTTTGGTTTGCACTAACTATGCCACTAAATGGGTTGAAGCAAAGGCACTACCAATAGTAAAGGAGGAGAAGGTTGCAGATTTTCTGTATAAGCACATTTTGTAGAGGGTTGGAGCACCTCGAGTCCTTATTTCTAATCAAGGACCACAGTTCATGTCTACTATGATCAAAGCATTCCTAGAAAGATATCAAATTAGTCATAGGAAGTCCTCTCTATATCATCCTCAAAGCAATGGTCAAGTAAAGGTAATAAATAGAGAACTAGAGAACATCCTTACAAAAACCATTTCAGTTAAAAGAATAGATTGGGCTGAAAGAATGACAGAAGCTATTTGGGCTTACAACACCATGTGGAGAACCACCACTAATTTCAAACCATATGAATTAGTCTATGAAAAACACCCAGTGTTGCCCATAGAATATGAGGTGCAAACATTGAGAACAACACTTGAAGTGGGTATAGATTTAATTGAAGCACAACAAAATAGAATGATTCAGCTCAATAGATTGGAAGAGATGCGGATGGAAGTGTTGGCAGATGGTTAGCGCTCCTTGTGGGATTTGTGACATGGACTAATTGCCTCTCGTGGATTCATTAACTTTGGTGCTTGTATTAGAAATTGACAGGTCGACCTTTTGGTTTAATGACAATCATGGGCCAACAATTGGTATCAGAGCGAAAGGTCACGGGTTCGAATCCCCCAGGTAACGCTGGGGGGAGTTTTTTGGTAGATGGTCAGCACTCCCCATGGGATTCGTGACATGGACTAACTGCCTCTTGTGGATTCATTAACTCTAGTGCTTGTATCAGAAATTGACAGGTCGACCTTTTAGATTAACGACAATCGTGGGCCAACAGGAAGCACTTCAGCACACAGAGTTAATCCAACAACAGAGATAAGAATGGAAAGACAAGCACATTACCAGTAAGCAGTTCAAGCAAGGGGATTGGGCCTTGTTGTATGATTCCAAATATCAAGATTTAAAAGGGAAACTGCATACCAGATGGTTGGGGCCCTATGAAATCAAAGAAACCTTCAGCAATAGGATTGTTCAGTTAGTTCCCATTGATGGAGATCATAGAATTCTTTTGGTAAATGGACATAGATAAAAATTGTACCACAAACCGGCTTCCAAAGAGGAGTTTTCTGCAGAAATCCAGTCTTGAATAGAGCATTTCACCTTGGAAGATCTCTCTTCCATGGGGCTCATGTTCTAAGTGACGACTCTGGATAAATAAAGCAGTAAAGGTTGAAAACCAGAAATGGCGGCCTTTCCTGCCAAAAAAAAAATTGGGCAAAAGTTGAAAACCAACAATGGTAGCTTTGCTTAGAGGGAAGATTGAAAACCAACAATGATGATCTTTCCTTCGAATTCACCATTTCCTTCAATAAAATTCCTTGTTGCAGTTTTGCAGGTTTTTGTGTTGAATTACCGGGAGAAGAGGAATACTATCGGATAGCTACAGGAAATTCTCTGACATTAAATCAAGGGGTTCCAGAGGAACAATTTACTCCAGCTCGATTTCAACAAGAATTTTTATTTTTTGCATGGGACCAAATTCATTTCAGAAGTATTTTTCCTTTCCAATATTTTTCCGTTGGAGTTTGCCTTATTCCTTTTATCGAACATAATGATGCGAATCGTGCTTTAATGGGTTCTAATATGCAGCGTCAAGCAGTTCCACTTGTTCAACCCGAGAAGTGTATTGTCGGAACTGGATTGGAGGGTCAAGTAGGTCTAGATTCAGGAAGTGTAGCTATAGCCAAGCAAGCGGGGAAAATACAGTCTATTGATGGTGGAAATATCACTATAACTTCATCCGTTGTTCGAGACAATATAGAAACAGAATTGATTCTATATCAACGTTCTAATAGTAATACTTGTATGCATCAAAAACCCCGAGTTCGCCAAGGGGAATATGTAAAGAGGGGACAAATTATAGCAGACAGTGCAGCTACAGTAGGCGGAGAACTTTCTTTGGGAAAAAACATCTTAGTGGCCTATATGCCATGGGAAGGATACAATTTTGAAGATGCAATACTTATTAGTGAACGTCTGGTATATGAAGACATTTTTACTTCTTTCCAGATCGTAAGATACGAAATTGGAGTTTATTTTACGAACCAGGGCCCTGAAGTAATCACTAGAGAAATACCTCATTTCAATGCTTACTTACTCCGTCATTTGGACGAAAACGGCCTTGTAATGATAGGATCTTGGGTAGAAACAGGTGATGTATTAGTAGGTAAAATAATACTGGAAGCAGAAGAAGAAGACTCTATATACAATACTCCAGAAGGAAAATTATTACAAGCTTTATTTGATATTAAGGCACCTACTGGAAAAGAAAAATGTTTTAGAGTCCCTAAAGGTGTAAGAGGTCGAGTTATCGATGTGAGATGTATCCAGACCCAGATGACGGATGAAGAGGATGATTATTTCGGCGATATTATGGAAATAGTTTATGTATATATTTCACAAAAACGTAGAATACAAGTGGGTGATAAAGTAGCTGGAAGGCATGGTAATAAAGGGATTATTTCAAAAATTTTGCCCAAACAAGATATGCCTTATTTACAGAATGGAACACCAGTGGATATGGTATTAAATCCATTAGGAGTACCTTCACGAATGAATGTAGGACAGATCTTTGAATGTTTGCTTGGTTTAGCAGGAAAACTAATGAACAAACATTATAGACTAGCACCTTTTGACGAAAGGTACGAGCGAGAAGCTTCTAGAAAATCACTACTTGAAATAACTCGAACTAGAGAGCAATTTTATCTATTTAATTCTATTAATGATTAATAGAAAGATTGAGATAAAATAGCTTCTACCTTAGCATTATATAAAAATAGAACTAGATCGGGGTAAAGACCAATACCTATGATTGGTAGAAAAAGACAGATCAAAATAAAAATTTCGCGTGGTCCCGAATCCTTAAAATAAGGATTCGGGGCATTCAAAACCTTATATCCATAGAACATTTGACGTAACATAGATAACAAATAAATGGGAGTTAATATCATTCCAATTGCCGCTATTGCAGTAATAATGATCCGAAAGGTCAAAGAATATTTGTGACTAGTAATTATTCCCAAAAATATCATAAATTCTGCTACAAAACCACTCATTCCTGGCAATGCAAGAGAAGCCATTGAAAAACTACTGAACATAGTAAAGATTTTAGGTATTGGTATAGCGATTCCTCCCATTTCATCAAGGAAAAGAGTACGTATCCTATCATAACTTGTTCCTACCAAGAAAAAAAGTGCAGCACCAATCAATCCATGAGAAATCATTTGCAAAATGGCTCCATTGAGACCTGTATATGTCATGGAACCAATTCCTATAATTACAAAACCCATATGAGATATTGATGAATAGGCTATCCTTCTTTTCAAATTGCGTTGACCCATAGAAGTTAGAGCTGCATAGATAATTTGCACTGCTCCTATTATTATCAACCACGGCGAAAACAAAGAATGAGCATGAGGTAGCAATTCCATATTGATCCGAATCAACCCATATCCTCCCATTTTCAATAGAACTCCGGCCAAAAGCATACATGTACTATAATGTGCTTCCCCATGAGTATCTGGTAACCAGGTATGTAAAGGGAAGATTGGCAATTTTATTGCATAAGCGATCAAAAACCCTAAATAGAATATTATTTCAAGTGTGATGGGATAATCTTTTTTAGCTAATAGTTCGAAATCGAATGTTGGTCCATGAGATCCATAGAGACCCATACTTAAAGCTCCCATTAAGATAAAAATGGAACCACCCGCAGTATACAAAAGAAATTTCGTGGCCGAATATAGACGTCTTTTTCCCCCCCACATGGATAAAAGTAGGTAAACAGGAATTAGTTCCAACTCCCACATGAGAAAGAAAAGTAGAATATCTCGAGAAGCAAATAATCCCAATTGGCCACTGTACATTGCCAACATCAAGAAATGCAATAATCGCGGATTTCGAGTAACTGGCCAAGCAGCTAAAGTAGCTAAAGTAGTTACAAACCCCGTTAATAAAATAAGTCCAATGGAAAATCCATCAATTCCCAGTTTCCAATGAAAATGGATAAGATTTATCCAGTTATAATCCTCTTCCAATTGGATTAATGAATTATCAAAATTATAATGATAACGGAATATATAGGTCATTAAAAGGAGATCTAATAAGCAAATACCTAGAGTATACCATCGAATCATTTTATTTCCTTTATGGGGAAATAATGGGATTAATAACCCCGCAGATATGGGCAAAATAACAATTATTGTTAACCAAGGTAAATTACTCATAATGAAGAGAAAAGAGACTTTCGATATCAAAACCCATGCTTTCGATTTTGGGTCGAGTATGGGTTTTGATCAGTGAAAGAGGAAAACGAGAATGAAAAATATGTATGGGATGGATCTAACTATTTTTATTGTTTTTATGGATCAGTAAGCTAGACCCATACTGCGAGTTGTTTCATGCCATAAATAAACACGTACACTTAAGAAATCCGTTGGACAAGCCGATTCACACCTCTTACAACCTACACAGTCTTCTGTTCTTGGAGCAGAAGCAATTTGCTTAGCTTTACATCCTTCCCAAGGTATCATTTCTAATACATCTGTGGGACACGCTCGTACACACTGGGTACAACCAATACATGTATCATAAATTTTGACTGAATGTGCCATTGGATCTAAGAACTCCATTAGTTATTATATAAAAAGTTTTTAATTGAATAAGATTTTTCAATATATGGTCAATGACGATATATGATGAATATCAAGCAAATCAATAATTGTATTATAAGTGATATAATGGATAGATTCGGATTCTATCTGTTTGTTTTATAAAAGAGACAAATTTGTCTAACTTTCACCTCTCCAGATTTTACCGAATCTGGTCTAATCGTATTAGACAGATCATTTGGATAATGAGTTAAATATGAATTATGCTCTTGATTGATCGTAAATAAATCTCTATAAAATAAAGATAAAAGAGAGATCTAGATCTATTTTTGACAGGCCTAGTATCTATTTGAATAGGAATAGGTATAAAAATTCCTCATATGGAGATCTTAATAGACTCCATTACCATTTTGACAAATTAAATTGATCAATACGAGTTGATTTTCTGTTACGATATATTGCCAGAACAATAGCTAATCCAATAGCTGCTTCAGCAGCAGCAATAGCTATAACAAAGATTGAGAAGATATCTCCCTTTACTTGCCTACTATCAAAATAATCTGAGAATGTAACTAGATTTAAATTAACTGCATTCAGTATTAGCTCAAGACACATAAGTGCTTTAACCATGTTTCGACTTGTTACTAGTCCATAAATACCGATAGAGAATAAATAAGCACCTAAAATAAGTGCATGTTCGAGCATAATAGAGGAACTCCTCATACCTTAACCTCTTCAGATACAAACAAAAGTTATAATAAGTTTCTAATTTTCCATTATCGAAAGAAGAAAATGATTCCTTCACGATCTATGAAGATAAAACAGCATATTTATGCTACTAATAAGCACAAGAGCTTTCATTTGCAACTTTTCAAACTGTTTCTTCTCGCCGAGCTATAGTAATAGCTCCTATAAGAGAAACTAGAAGAATTATAGAAATAAGTTCGAATGGGAGGAAAAAATCAGTGGATAAATGAGCCCCAATACGTTGAATATTGTTTGTTAAATCTCGTTCTAACATTTTATCTGATTTTTGAGTCAGAGATATTCCGAACCATGATATGTTCAAGATAATAGTAATTAAGGAATAAAAAAGACTCGTACAAACTATTGAAGTGATGCTATCTCCGACGGTCCAGGGAGGGGCATAATTGGGATATTTCAGATTATTCATCAACATCACGGCAAATAGAATCAAAATATTAACAGCTCCTATGTAGATCAGGATTTGTGCAACAGCTACAAAATCTGCGTTCAATAGAATATAAAAAAGGGATATACAAATAAGAACTAGCCCCAATGAAAGAGCGGAATAAATTATATTAGTAAGTAATACTACTCCTATACCTCCTAATATGAGACTTAGCGTTAGAAGAGCCAAAAGAATATCATCAGGTCGATTCATTATGTGCACAATAAGTTTGAATATTATTTCATCCCATTCACTAAATAAAAAGTGACCCCTATTTACCTATATGCTATAATTTGATATGGCCACTGATTCATTAATCTATAGATCAATAATGGATTCTGATCAATCATACATGTGACATTATTAATGGAATGTCAATAGGAATTATTAATTAACCGATAAAAAAAAGTATCTTATTTATCAGATACTCTTTGATCGGAACTCAATCTGAATAAAGAAGTTATTGAATCAGAAAATTTGTCCGTAGTTTCTTCAGACATAAAAAGTTAATATGTTGAGCTCGGAATTGTTTGAATTGTTAAATCTTCAACAACCGATATTGGTAAACGTCCTAAAGCAATATGATCATAATTTAATTCATGACGATCATAGGTCGAAAGTTCATATTCTTCAGTCATCGCCAGACAATTTGTGGGACAATATTCGACACAATTCCCACAAAAGATACAAATTCCAAAATCAATACTATAATTTTCCAATCGTTTTTTCCCAATATCTATTCCGACTTTCCAATCCACAACAGGTAGATTGATCGGGCATACACGGACGCATACTTCACAAGCAATACATTTATCAAATTCAAAGTGGATCCGTCCACGAAATCGTTCTGATGGGATCAATTTTTCATAGGGATATTGAATAGTAATAGGTAAACGATTCATGTGATATAAGGTAACCATAAAACCTTGACCAATGTATCTCGCAGCCTGTATTGCTTGTTCACTATAATTCATAAACCCAGTCACCATGGAGAACATGTGTCAAATCTCCTTGAATAATAGTTTCATAGAAATTTATTTCTCTTCATAGATTTGATCTATCAAATTTGGATATATTGCAGAATTGAGAATATAGTACTTCTTCACGAAGAAGAAAAGAGAGTTAGTCACAATAAAATAAGTTGGAAAGAAGCTGTTAGTAATAGATTACCCAAAGCAATAGGTAAAAGAAATTTCCACCCAAGATCCAATAATTGGTCCATTCTTATCCTAGGCAAGGTCCATCTTGCCGTGATAGAAATAAATAAGAACAGATAAGCTTTAGCTAATAAAATTAGGATCCCAATCGTTATATTAACGACCCCGCTAATTCCAGAAATAGAATCCCATTCAAAATGTTCCAGAATGGGTATGAATGGAATTGATAAGTTCCATCCGCCCAAGTAAAGAACTGTTACAAAGAATGAAGAAGCTAATAGATTTAGGTAAGAAGCAACGTAAAATAAACCAAATTTGATACCCGAATATTCAGTTTGATAGCCCGCTACCAATTCTTCTTCCGCTTCTGGTAAATCAAACGGCAATCTCTCACATTCTGCTAGAGATGAGATAAAAAAAGCTAGAAAACCTATAGGTTGGCGCCACAAATTCCATCCGAAAAAACCATATCTGCACTGTGCTTCAACTATATCAATTGTACTTGAACTGTTGGATAATTATAGTCGACAGAAACATCATTGTTTTCATCTCTATTCCAAAACCGTACGTGAAACTTTCACTTCATACGGCTTCTCAATGGCTATTAATAAATAAAGAACACAATAAAAAAGCACCAGAATATTCATAAATTGAACCAATGAGATTCCGTCTGCTACAAATAATAGGAGCTTTTGAACCTATCTCAACCTTCACTATTTTTTTGTGGGAGAGAGAAAACTATGTAAAGGATTACTTCGTTCTGGATACCCATTTTTTTAAGTAGATAGAAACATATTCTAGATCGGGGTTCTGGGGAAGTACTACTTGATCATCCCTACCAATGTCAAGTCCTTATTGTTATCCCATTTCTATGGAAACATCTGTGGTCTAGATATCAGTTTCTTTTTTTTTTTTTTCACTAATCTTTTTTATATCTTGGTGTTTCTCGCCATCTACCTTTGCTTCATTTTCGGTATGTATGATAGTAACTTCATACTTTTTTACTTTGCCTCCCCGCTGTTGGGCCCCAATGACTAATATATGAACTGGGGTACACAGTTTTCACTGATTGTGCATGCTATCACTCTTGTACATGGGGGATGGGACTCAATCATCTTACTGCAAGATTTGCAAACTGTTTAATTTCACCCATATGACCATCTAGTTTTTTGATCGGAATGAAGAATCAATATTCATTCCATTCACTTCTGTTTTTCCCTCTTTTTAGTCTAAATAAAAAGAGGGAAAAATAAATCTCATATTCCAACGAATCACACGTAGAGATATAGATAACACACATAAAGCTAAAGGAATTTCGTAACTAATAGCTTGAGCAGCAGCTCGGAGACCACCTGAAAAAGAATATTTATTATTTGATCCATATCCTGCTATAAGAAGTCCAAGGGGAGCAATACTTGAAATGGCAATCCAAAAAAAAACACCTATACTAAGATCAATTAAAACAATGTGGCGACCAAAGGGAATTACTAAATAACCTAAAAAAATAGGTATGACCACTACCGCGGGTCCAATACTAAATAACCAAATATCCCCCCTAGATGGAAGAATATCCTCTTTTAGCAGTAGTTTGATTCCATCCGTCAAAGCTTGAATAATTCCCAAAGGACCGGCGTATTCAGGTCCAATACGTTGTTGTATTCCCGCAGATATTTTTCTTTCGAGCCATACAATAACTAATAATCCTATTGTAATTCCTAATAGAAGGGTAATTATGTCAATTAGAATCCATATAAGACTAGAAATTTCTTTTGGAAATCCCAATCGAGAAAATAAATTGATAGCTTGTTCTTCGAGATCTGCTATATTAATCACCATTTTAACGATCAACCTCTCCCATAATTATATCTATACTACCCAAAATCGTCATAATATCGGCTAATTTCATCCTTTTAACCAGTTGAGGAGGAATCTGCAAATTAATAAGACCAGGTGGTCGGATTTTCCATCTCCAGGGAAAAATATTATCATCTCCTATTAAAAAAATTCCTAATTCCCCTTTGGGAGCTTCTACTCTCACGTAATGTTCTTGTTTTGATAATTCAAAAGTAGGGGAAGGTTTTTTACTAATAAATCGAGATTCAAAATCGTTCCATTGCGAATCTTTTCCCTTATTTAAACGTCGGATCTCTAAATTCTCATAGGGACCTCCCGGAATTACTTCTAGGGCCTGTCTAATTATTTTTATAGATTCTTTCATTTCCCCGATTCGAAGCAAATAACGAGCTAACGAATCTCCTTCTTTTTGCCATTGGATTTCCTAGTCCAATTCATCGTAACATTCATAATGATCCACTTTACGAAGATCCCATTGGATTCCGGAAGCTCGTAGCATGGGCCCTGATAAACTCCAATCTATTGCTTCTTCTCTACTAATAATGCCTACTCCCTCAACTCGTTTTAAAAAGATAGGATTGCGTGTAATAAGCCTTTCATATTCTGTCACTTTTGGGAAGAAATAATAGCAAAAATCTAAGCATTTATCTATCCAACCGTAGGGTAAATCTACAGCTACTCCTCCAATACGGAAATAATTATGCATCATTCGCATGCCCGTGGCAGCTTCAAATAAATCATATATCATTTCCCTCTCTCTTAAAATATAAAAGAAAGGAGTTTGCGCACCAATATCAGCCATGAAAGGTCCAAGCCATAACAAATGAGAAGCTATACGACTTAACTCTAGCATAATCACTCTGATATAGCTAGCCCTTTTAGGTACTTGAATATTTTCCAATTTTTCTGGCGCATTCACCGTTATTGCCTCTGTGAACATAGTAGCTAAATAATCCCATCGTGTTACATAGGGGAGATATTGAACAATTGTTCGGTTCTCAGCAATTTTTTCCATCCCTCTATGTAAATAACCTAATATAGGTTCACAGTCAATAACATCTTCACCATCTAGAGTAACAATAAGTCGAAGAACACCATGCATTGATGGATGATGAGGACCCATACTTACCATCATGGGGTCCTTCTTCGTAGCAACCATAATCATAATTCTTCCCCGGTTTTTTATAAATCAATGAGAACAAAAGAAAGAATGACTCATTAGGGAGGGTCCGGAATTTAATAAACCATAGATCTGAAAATTTCGTTCGAAATTAACGCGGCCCACGAATATCTAATTGACCAATTAAATTTTTGTAACGAAGTCTATCTTTCTTGAACAGATAAATTAGAAGTCGCTTACGTTTACCCACAATTTTACACAAACCTCTTTGGGACGAGTAGTCTCTTCCGTGCAGGTCTAAATGCTCAGTAAGTCTTTTAATTCGACTGGTTAAATAACATACTTGAGATTCAACAGATCCTCTTTGTTCTCTAGGAATCAAAGAGGGACGAGCGGACAAATTTTTGATCACAATATTCCGAAGTTAAATATGATTTATTTTATTTATAAGTAAAAAAAAAAAGAATGAGATCCATTTCTTTTTGTTCATGGTCTATATATTCCTACGTTTCGATCGAGTTTCTCTTTGGCATAAATAAATAAAATGCAACTTTCATAGAATAAAGCTACCAGCAACATGTAATGTCGAAGTTGATCTGGGATTATTAAAAAGAATGATGCACTTTTTTGCTTTCCCAAGCATTGTCGGGCACTAGGTGATGTTGCATTATGAAAAGGTGATTCGGTAAAAATGTTAAGACAAAATAATCAAGGGGGTGGGTACTTTGCAAGGTATATTTCTTCCTTAAAACTTATATAGTTATTTTAATTTGTTTATATATGCCACGTGTTCCCCAAAGTTACCTGCATGCAACCCTCATCCTTCACACGCCACAACAAGTGCATAAATGATTATAGTCTGACAGGTGGAAGCCACAGATTTGTCTGTAGATCTTGCATAATTCACAATGAAATACAAGTACTTGGTCATCATGGCATGACATTTCAAATAAATTCCATAAACATAAATAAAGTATGAGGGTATTTATGGCTATTTCAAGAAAGTACATTTGAAAGGACATGAGCGCTAGGATTGTTGGTGTCAGCTCCAAATAGAAATGGAAGAGCAGTAAAGGTGGTGGTTGAGAAATTACACTTTGCATGCGCCCACTCTGGTTTGAAACTCTGAAGTTCATGCCATGATTGATGAAAAGATGGGCAGAGTAACTGCCATTCTGTCCGCCTCGCATGCAATTATTCATTTGCACAAATTTGCAATTGACAACGCAGAAGTTCAAAGTTACTTCTTGTTTGAACCAAAGATAGAAAGTGGAGAAAACACAGAGCTCCATTATCACATTTTCTTGCAAATTCATTCTATTGATCAAAATGGGCAACAAAAGGAAGGTCGAACCTGAAAACGTAATTTTTGATGACGCCAGGGCGCAAATCTTCCAACAGGCTGGATGGTTGGAATTTTTGCAAAAATTTGAAGGCTTTGAAGCTGACTTGGTCAAGGAGTTTGTTACGAACTTCCACAAGACCTTCACTACTGTGAAAGGGGTAAGAATACCAATCAACCCTACAATAATTAATCAAATTTCTGGTATTCCTACAATAGGCGTTGATTTGTTTGCAACAAAACCATCGTATGAAAAATTAGTTCAAAATTTTCATGTTGCTCTGGAGCCCTCGCCCTGTTATATTGTAAGGGAGCAACTAAAGGCATTGAAAGGACCAGCCTTCCAGACCCATGGAAGACTATGGTCCTGTGGGTCATGAAATTATTCACATGTGATGGCCAATTTGGTACAGTTTTTGGCCCTAGGATGTGGCTAATCACCCACCTGAGACATGGAGACAACAATCCCCAATGTTTGATAAATGTTCCTGTATTTTTGCATGCAAGTCTTGTTACAATGCTGACCAAACGAAAGGGTAAAGAAGGACAAATTAGTCATCTAGGTTTGATTCATCTAATTATCAAGCACCACTTCCTACAACAGGAGGAGGGCCAACAGAAATGGGAGGACTTCCTTGCCTTATAGCCCTGAAGGATAAAGGTAAAATGTAAGACTTCTACTATCTCTGTTTCAAGAGACCCTGTCGTAGTTTCCTCTGCTTCCCCTGAAGTCCACTTCCAACAAATCTGGAGAAGAACAGAGAAAAGCAGTCAGCAAGGTGAAGCTATAGCATCCACTTATGCCAAAATATGCCACCACTGGTTAGTCATCTCTTTGGATGAAGAGGAAAGAGGAGAAGAAGAATAAAACCTTACCACTCTCTTGGGAGACCACTCATCCCCTGTTGCACACCCTAAAGAAGAGACACATGAGGAGAAGGGAGCTGAGGAAGTCGGTGATGGTGAGATTCTCGAGGAAGTTGGCAGTGAGGGCATTCCAGAAGAAACAGGGGAGGATACATTGCAACACAATCACCGGAAAGGAAAAGAGACCCTTCAGGAAAGCTCCGAGGACACCACGGCACAAGAGACTCAGCATGCCCTAGCTCTATCCGAAGCTGAATTTGAATTGCAGCAGTGCAGGACACAATTGGAGGCCCTGGCTCAACAATTGAAGGCCAAGAATGAGGAGTTGGGAAAGTAGAAGGCAGAGGCTGAAAAGGAGAGGAAAGAAAAAGAAAAGGAAATTTTTATTTTCAAAGCAGAGATGGATAACCACAAGGCCATGGTGGCCCATAGGGACATTCAAATAACTCAACTTAGGCAACAGGCTGCTTAGCAAGCCCCTACACCCACCTCGTTGAATGTCTATGCTCAGAACCTACAACTTACATTGGATAATAGGCAACTTTGAGGAGAAATCATACAACTCTGGAGAGACATGGAGACACTGAAACAAGAAAAGGTGGCGGTAGAAAACAACTTGGCTTTAGCCTATGAGATAGGAGAAACCCTGTTAGCACAACGGCCACCATCAGTTGTGTATGACATGTTCTTCTAGGAACAATTTTTAAGATGGAAATTACTAAGGATAAGCTACAATCTTCCATTTGATTTTGACAATGATAAAGATTTTGTTGAATGTTACATGCAAAATCCTAAAGATCAACACAACCTTTTGTGTGAAGTCTTCCAACATGGCCACATTATGGGGCATGTGAATACATCAATGCTAAATCTATATGTGGGAGAACTTCAAATCCGGAGCTATCTATCTCTGCTCTGGAATAACATATTATGGGAAGAAAGGATGGAGGATTATGATGTTGCAGTAGGATCCATAGGGCTACTAATGAGACATGAGTGCCCTAAAACTACATGGTTTTCCAACACTTTCAAAGCAAATGCTTACAAGCAGGGCATCACAGACTAGTATGTGAGAAATTTGAATTCTTGTATTTCTAATTTCTTTGCAATTGTAGACTATCTCCCCAGCGCAGTAGTCTCAAGCTGCATATCAAGATTTGAGGAACTGCCCCATATTTTCAAAAGAAGAGAGCTAGTGTCTCCCACAAACATAAGGTGGATGACATACAAGGTCATAAAAATCATACCCCTGATCTAACAGAGGCAAAAAAAACTAGATTGGGATGAGATTCAGACCACCACTAATCCTTATGCCAACTCCTCACCTGAGTCACCCTCAAGGACAACCAATGAGAGAAGGGAAATTCAATACATGGTTTAGCAGGGTACAGGAGAATGATGGGTTCCAGCCAAAAGGGAGAAAGTTGTTCCAATACCAAGATGAGGATTACAACTGCAGTACAATAATTAAGGGTAAGAACATACTGGATGAAGCAGATGGGGCACAACCATGAGGACATGGCATACACTGAGTTGGGGGGGATGATGAGTCAAATATATGACTCATCTATTTCATGCTATTTCATGTTCTAAAAGACCTTAACAAAATATTATGGCATATATTTACATATTATTATAATTATGTTTGTCTTTTGGAAGGATTATGCACATGTTTGGTTTTCATTTCCTTTAATGAAATCTCTTAACTTATTTACTTGAATTACATTTTCAAAATGCATATCTTACGAATTGTGGTACAAGTGGTTTGTGTTTTCATGAGGATTATGCTAGTAAGACTTCCAATGGTCTCTGGATCCCTCTGGAGCCCCTCTTTCTATGAAGTACCTGAACTCCAGACAGATCCAGATGTCATTACCCTCCAACAGAGTCATCCTCCCCTCAAGTCGACTACTATTACCGGTCGATCCTAGGGCTACCCAAAAGGCCCAGCAATGCAAACATGACCCACACCCCAATTAAAGTAGTTGTTATATTCTAAATCTCCACGTCACTCTATTTCAATGACTAACTGAAGTAGCTACTAAATTGGCATCAATTCTAACTGAATTCATTGCCACCAAACGTCACACCATTTCAGGAAATTGTTGAAGTTTTCCAACAACCAAATCAATGCAAATCCTTGATCTTCAGTAAACCGCAGAGGAATCATCAATGTAATAAACTAGCAACTGGTTTCAAGTCCAGTTCGTTGTAGTTAGAATCACTATTAATTATTTCCTTTCAATAAAGCTCGAATGTATAAATAGGAGCATAGGATCTATCTAGCCAGATTGTGTTTCCAGTAGTAGGAAAACTCCTTGTTTTCAGACATGTACTTTCATCCATTCATTGGACTATGATTGAATGCAAATGAAGGAGAAATTCTTCTGAAAGAGTTAGTTGAGCAAAGAGGATCGTCTCCAGCTAGGAAAGTAGGGCCTGCTTCCCCATTTTGGAGGAGATCTCTTGGTATTTTTATGTTTATTCAGTTTTGTTGTATCTTCTGTTCAGTTATCTTTGTACTTGTGTTCATGTGATGTGAGTTTTATTTTGTGTGATTGTTAGTTAAGGTGTTCCTGTTGGAGTACTTGACAACACTGAGAGGGGGGGTGAATCAGTGTTGTTGAAAAATAAAAACACTTTTAATTTAAACTTTAAAAATAGAAACAGTTGCTGATTTAACCTTTATCAGTGCAAGAAACTGTACATTAAAGAACTAAACATTCAAGTATAAAGGACAAATGAGCCATGTAACAAATGATACCATAACACAAATTTCAGGAGTGGAAAACCCTCATGGGATAGAAAAACCACTCAGTAAATGCCTCACTGGCTTATTCAAAAATCATGCCTCACTGGCTACAGAAAAATGTCTCACTAACTTTTATCACTGCCTCACTGGTAACATAAGCCTCACTGGAAACACAAGCCTCACTAGAAACACAAGCCTCACTGGCAACATAAGCCTCACTAGCAATGATCATACTGTCTCACTAACATGATCACTTACAATTTCTCAAAGATCAGATGAAAATATACAATACAGAGGATTTCTCTATTTTACTGTAAAACATATCCTCTTTCCAAACTAACACATTCTATATCCTAAAGATTTATTAACATGGAATCTTTAAAATATAAAATATATCAGTTTACACATCTCACTATTTTGCATACTGTTTACAAAACAACATTACAAAATTCTGTTTACAAATTCACCATGATATATCTTTGTAAAGCACACTCAATAACAGTAACATATCATTGTTTTTATAACAATTAAAAGTTCACATAATGTTGCCCTCTATCATTGACTGAAACTATCAAGTGAATCTTGTTCAAACTGTTTCCATAACTATCTTTTGAATAGACTACCAAGTGTATAACTGTTTTCTAGAACTGCCCTTTTGCATTCACCGAGAACTATTGTTCAAACATTTTGTGCAAAATAAACTATTTAATAAAAACCTCTTCCAAGGTCAACATTGCATAATATAAACATATGTGACACATTTTAATACAAGGCACATATAAACATGACATGAAACCCCAACACTCAAGTCAACACAATAATCACAAGACTTACCACAACCCTACATGGACTTCGCACATTATAGATGACTCATAGAATAAATAATGTGCACACAAACAACAACAGACATATGACTCACGTCGATTCAAATGTACACATCACAGCCTATGTGAAAAGCTTTCAATACATCTGCTAAACATATTTAAATCCTGTGCCCTAGCTATGGGTAACACAACCACACAATACCACATACCGATGAATAACCATTAAGACAAACCCTTGTTAAACAATATTTGACCATGGACAACAAAATGATGACCTCAAACAATACAAAGAATTCCCTACTAAGATTCCAAAAAAAACCCATATAATAAACCAGCAGATCGAGATATATAAATGAAACAACACCATGTATAGGATAATGCTAAGTCGACACAACTCAAAACTATAGAACTGAAGTAATAATGTTATCGACATAAGGATATTACCACCAATGAAGTTGACTTTACTTTGCATACCCTGAAGTTAATCTTCCATGGTAAATTGAAGACCATTTATCTGCAACTTCAACCGCAATACCATTCATTCCATCGAGCTCTCCAACTTTCTCCAAAAAACCCTAGCTCAGTTGCAACAAAATATCTTGTGTTTGGCAAACTAAATGAACAATTAGGGCACAAATGATATCAATTAGCTTTTACCACTTTGTGTGACACAAAACCACAAATGATTATGTTGGTATTGCACCTCAACGTTTACCAAAAAAAATTCATGATATTCAAACATCAAAATAACCAAATAATATGTGTCGGTGATAAAATCATGGCTATTATTCACATGAGTATAATACACATCACAATGTCTTGTATTGGTCTAATGATACAAATGTGCTAAGTGAGGACCAAGGTCAATTTACAAGACCAATGCACGGTCTAAGTCATAATATCAACTAAGACAAACATATATCAATGTGTATCACCTTACCACATACCTTAACTTTACATAATGAAGTTCAGTCAAATACCTTTAATGCAGTGATGTTTTGATGTGAATGACAAATCCCAAGCACCAACCTTATGAAACAATGAGATGGCATCAATTCTTGAAGGATCTCAACCTCTGACATCAACATGTCCTAAGAGACATGATATCAAACAGCATCATATGTCTTGCAAGTAAATCACTTGAATGGCACCATAATTTAACGTCTCATATATCAAAACTCATATCCCATCTAACAAAAATCATGTTCAATGATGCCATTTGAAATGAAACAAATAGTTTTGTGTCCCTTTCAAAGTGGTCAAGGATTTGTAAGAACAACTCCACAGAATCCGAATATTGATCAAACTGAAACAAGTGACCTTTCATATCAATGATGACTTTAATGAATATTACTTGCATATTGGATCAAGAGAAGATAACCAAGTGCCTCATTCAATTGAAACACAACCATATTGCCAAGAAAAGATCATTGTAAAACATTATGCTTTTGAGCCCACTGTAATGCCAAGAACCACAATACCACTGCAATGCAATGAGAGAAACAATGCATAGCACACCAACTTGCATCAAATGATGTCATAGAATAACATTTCTTGCATTAAATGATGTCATATGAATAACATCATGAATACCAATAGTACTTGTCATACCAAGTCAACCAAAAGCTGCCAAGCTCACTGTCACTTAAAACCAAATATCTCTATCATGCCAACTGTCATAATGCAACTATCATTGTGCCACAACCCTGAGAGTTTGTGTATTTGACATCAAGGACAACAACTGAGAGAGAAACAAACTCCCCCTTTGTCCTTGATGGCAAAACACAACTCTCTCTCCCCCTTTTTGCATCAAAGACAAAGGGAGAAAGAAGTGTGTCATTGCCTCAAAGAGAGATCAGGAACCATAATTCAACATGCTGCAGAAAGAAATGATAAGCAAAAATAGGAAATACAAAGCATACCATTACTGGCTAATGTAGCACAAAGTATCCAGAATGTCCTGAAACATTACTGCACTGTCAGTACCAAAGAATGAATATGTATCATAGCAGGAGAGATAAAGTACTATCAAGGACAACAACTAGATATGCCAAACATGTGAACTAGCAGACCATCATTGTCATTAAAAACAAAATGTCAAAGCAAACATCACTGTATACCACTGTAACAGTCCAACATCTAGAACAATCCAACATCAGGAACCAACTGAAAGCACTTGAGGTACTGAAAAACACCAGAGTCCATTATATATCAATGATCAAGAATCAAGAAATGAAGGCATTAAGGGAACATCAATATATACCACTGTACCACTATTAACATACATCAACAACCTCAAAAACAACATTGAGTCCTTCAAGTGATAATCATGAGCAATTAGGCATGTAAAATAAAAAGCACTATTACCAACAACTGTTAAAGGTATTGTATACCCTGAATGCATCAAACCAGAAAATCCATTGTATAACCCATATAACAACTGAAGGCATAATCATAAACATGCATAAAGCATCATAATCGACTGATATAGACAATAACTGAAGCATCAAGAAACAATTGTATAACACCAATTTCTCCCCCTTTTGACAACAATGCAGAAGATGAGGGAAGAGGAAACAATACCAGTTCAAAGAAAACATCAAACTAAGAATCATGCCAACTGCCATTATAAAACCATGATATAGTAACATGAGAAGAGATCACAAGAGGATGAGGGCTGGTAATCACTTTTCACATTATTGTACAAACTGTCACATCAGGGATAAATAATATGCTAATAATCTCCCCCTGAAACCAAAAACCTTCTGTAACTTTCCATTGTCCTCAAAGGCCTCAACATTTTACTATTCATAAAACACTGCCATGTAAGTCCATACAACTCTATCACAAGTGCATTGTTCCTTCACAAAAACCACTGCATCATATCATACTACAATTATGTTGCTAGATACAAATTCCACTATCAAACCTTTTCACTTACAAAGACACATGAAGCAAAGAAAACTCGGTGCATAATGTGCATATTTTAGCAAAAACAATCATTTTATATGCCACTGGCCTGGAAGATCCAAAAAGTTACACAAGAAAGGGTAGTATGACATAATTCTATTCATTGTCTAAATAATGAGTGAACACAAGTTTCCTTGCTTTGAAGATAAACCTCTGTAAAACCACTGTTGTAATAAGCTTACCAATATCACACTCTCATCTTGAAATCATTATTATGCAACCGATCCTTTTGCAAACTTGATCATCAACAAGATAGCAACAACACTTTGTAATATTATAGCTTGACATCAAGCAACTTGTAAGATAGAGGCAACAAAGAAGCACCCTTTTTATGATGACATGATAAACGATTCCTGATGATCTTTATGACCACTGGGAATTCAAGTGCCCTTGATAAAACTGTTGATAACTGAGAGGGGGGGGGTGAATCAGTTATCCTAATTATTTCCCTTATTGAACTTTCTTATTAATTGATGCAGCATTGAATCAAACACAAAAACATTACCATGAAATAAGAAACACATGACACAGTATTTTTGACGTGGAAACCCTGTTAAGGGAGAAAACCACGGGCTGATTAACCCAAAAATTATTCTCTGTTAGAAGAATAGGAAATTACAAAATGGCACTTGCCAATTAGGGCTCACTGCCCGAGCACACTGCTCACAAGAGGCCCACTGCCTACAAGAAGACACACTGTCTACAAAGTGATAAGAATCACAGTCTTGAACTGATTGGAAGCATCTGCATATGCTGGAGTTCAGTTCCAGTTGGGCTCAGTACACTGATCTGCTGCACTTCATCTTTTCTCTGTTCTTTATTCTGCTATCCTTTCACATACCGGATCTGTCTTGGTACTTCTGCTCTGTTCTGCACTTATTCGCATATATCTTGACATAGTCACACACTTCACAACTAAATCCATCCTCTATATATATCTGCACAAGTAATTTCATCACCTTTCTAGTCGGCATCAGGAACAGTCTAGTTTCTTACAAACTCTGTTCTGTCGGCTGAATCCTTGCTCACCAAGCAATGCGGATCAAGCATATACTTGTAGATATCATTAATCATGTCGGCCAAACATGATTCATGCCTTCACAACCTTTATCATCAACAGTAACACATCCGGAAAGTAGTCTGATACTCTGTCAGTCAGTTCTTCCTCTGTTTTCACTGTCTCTCAGGAATCCGGTACTCAACTATTCATATCTTTTTCCTTGTCCATCACCGGAGGCTAAATCCTTGGAATATACCACTCAAGGTAGTCCTCTTGACTTCCCCAAATCCGCACTGCACCAAGACACTTCCTCTGAGAGATCCGGACCAATCTGTCGGACCTTGCCACATGCTCTGTTCTTGTTCACCGGACCACAACAATCTTTATTCTGACTTCCGGTAGAGACACACCATGACTTGTGGATATGTGGGATGACCTTTGTTGCCATCAATGACAACAACCATGAATCCATATAGTGTCTCTTGCCAACAATCTCCCCCTTTGGCATTGATGGCAACACTTAGTGAAAAATGACTAAGTGTTTACACTATGCTCCCCCTTTGCTGATGCTCTGTCTTTATATACAATTTCTAGAACTCCCCCTTAATTGGATTCCTCATTTTTCACTGCTCCTCACTCCCCCTTTGACATCAATGGCAAAGGGTAGGGTCCGCACACCAAAATTTTCAAAAATTTTCTATACATAGCCGCATATTTACATACTCACATATACTGAAGAATGTCTGCAAAGGATGTCTGCAATTGGATCATTTCTGTAGCCCAACTTTGCTTCATTCTATCCAAAATTGAAATGTGACCACTCAACAAAAATGCAAAAGCTTCTGCCCGCTTGAGATCTGTCGGATCATTTGTTTGGGCGGTGGTCTGAGCATCACTGATGGCCTCATGCATAGTTTCCAACTTAGGGATTATAATCCTTCTAAGTTCTCCCATCCGGTTAGTGATATTCTTCCTTTCCTTCTCAAGATTCTTTATTTCATTCAAGACTGCAATAGTTTGACATTCTTGATTTATTATGGAGGAAGAGAGAGGATCAAAACTTTGAGATAAGCTTTGTAGCTTGTCCTGTTCCTCTTTTATTTTCTTATCAATTGCTGCTGTTGCCTTTGACCAGGATATACAAAATTTGTAAATGTCACCGCCATCCTTAAGAGCATTCTCTAAGCTCTTTATTCCAATACTCACAATCTTCCTATCTTTAGAGATTAATTCTAATACTTCTGAAAATCTTTTATCCAAAAATTCCTTCCGGACCTTTTCTTCAGCAGATTTTTCTAGAGATTCAAAATGTGTACTAACACTGCTGACTAAGGTTTTGAGATTACCGGAAGAGGAGGCTGTGGGATCCTTTTGAAAGGATGGCATGATCTTTTCTAGCACTCCAGATGCTACCTCTATAAGCTCACAGTCTTCCATGTGAGATTTCAGCAGCTTCTCTTTGACTTTCTCATTTGCAAATGAGGCTATTTTCATTGTTTGCACCGGTGACAAAGAGTCAAAATCTAATGGTCCTTTTAGCAGGTCCGGTTCATCAATTTCTATAGTGGCTTTGCTCAAAAATTGTTGAACAGTTTGTGCAGTGTCTCTTGCCGGAGACAGATGTTTCTTTTCTTCTGCAGTCTTGGAACTGTCAACCTCTTTATCTTTCACCCCTGCTTCCTTCTCCTGTAATTTCTCTTCTTCTTTGGATCCGGAGACTGTAGGGGAAACCAGAGGAGAGATGTTTGTCTGTTCAGGGCCCACTTCTTCCGGAACAGATGATTCCAAATCCGCAGCTGTTTCTGCACCTAAGTCCTCTACAACAGGAAGATTGAACCTTTTGAAGGCCTTCCGGAGGATCTCTTCTGTCTCTTGGGCCACTTTGTCAGTCTCACCAAGCATGAGTTGATTCATCCTGGCTTTACTTCTGAACTCATCTTTGCAGTCTTTGAAGATTATGTTCATTGTCTTGGGATCAATTTGAGGATATAGCTGAATAGCTATCTGCTCCCGAATCTCAAGATCTTTTGCATGAGCATTATTCTTTCTTATTTCTAATTCCTTTTCTAGGCTTTTAGGAATAAGAGATATGATCTCAATGAAAGCCTTATTGTATATGTTCAGATATTTGACTGTGGCTTCCTGCAGAATCTTTTGGTTAGCCTCATTGTAGTCATCATAAAATTCAGTCATTGGTTGAAGGTTTCCATCTACCGTAACCGACTTGATTACACTCTCTAGAGACAGAGTGGGCTTTTCAACAGATACCTCTGCCATTTCATCCTTGTCTTGGCCTGTGGAGGGTTTACCGGATCCTTTCTTCTTCTGCTTCTTTATTTCTTTTACTCCCTCATCTGACTCTGTTTCCTCTTCATCCTTTTGGCTTTCATAAGCCCTTGTGGCTTTTGTCTTGGATCTTTTACCGGATGCCTGGACTTCCGGTTTTGAACTTTTGGTTGTGGGAGGTGCAGATCTTTTAGATGATCTGGTCCAGGTGGGAGTTTCAACCGGAACACTTTCTTTACTTTTCTCTTCTTCCTCAGCCTTCCTCCTCTTTTCCCGGCTGGCATCAAGTGCCTCTTTTGAGATGCCTAGGCCTTGAGCAATATGCTCAACTTCTTTTCTTACCTTCCTCTTTATCTCCGGTTCCCTGAGTTCTACATGTATCTTTACACTCAGTTCCTCAAAGGTTCCAAACCTTTCTGCCTTAGGATCTTTGGGCTGGCTTAGCATGTGTTGAACATGCAGCTCTACTATCTGTTCATCCACTTCATACCCCATGGGCATGATCCAGACAGTCCTTGGCTCCACTGCCTCCATTAGACACTGATCTGTTTCTACCATGAAGCATACTGTGTCTTTGTACTTTTCAACAAGGGATTGGGGTATTCTTTCTCTTGCATGCATCATGCTTTGGAAGTTCTTGAAGTATCCCCATAGAGCTGTATTTCTTGCTTTAGCATCCCCAAGTCCATGCAAATAGTCTCTGATTTGGATGGCAACCGGTCTGTCATTCTGCCATATCCATCCACTGGATCCGGGAAGCTCATTCATGTAGTAAAAGAAGAGACAAAGGATCAGATTGCCATACTTGAAGGAGTTTTTCTTGTCCTTCTTGATCTTCTGCAGATTTTCAAAGAGTTGGTTCACAAGAAGCTCACACAAGTCATAGTCTGCATTCTCCTTTAACATTTGATAAGCTGTGTAGATTGTAGTTCCCGGTACTGAATTTTCCCTACTGGAGTGATAGATTTTGTAACCAATTATCATAGCTGTAAATTTGACATCCGGTTCAGTGATGTCATCAACTGTCATAGCTCTCTTGTCAAACTTGGATCCGGTTGCATCACTAACTGTCTAATTTTTGACAGACTTGAGAACAGGTAATCCACCGGATGAGTGCAGACCGGTTACAGCCCTAATTGCATCTTTGGTGATCTTGAAGGGCTGGTTCAACCATAGGAAGTTGTCATGTACTCTACTTAGTACATATCGGACCCATTCATCTTCTTCAAAACAGGGGAAATGAATGCACTGTGCAAAGTGTTTGTCCCGGATGGCTTTGTACTGAGGTTTGATCTCAAAGGAGTCATCTATCAATTGTTTGTGATAGATATCCATCAGTTTTGATTCTCCAAAGTCTTCAAGATTCGCATGGATGTAAACCCTAATATCTTCCGTATGCAATACACCATGAGGAACACTAGAGAAGGCTCCTAGTGGATCTACCTCCAATGATTTGTAAGGATGTTTCTTGAATGTGGGGCGAGGTCTATCAGAGATCTTAACTATATTTGGAGTAGCCATTCTTCAAAGATTTGCAGTGAGATAATGAAAAACGGAGAATACCTTATGCGCCTTCGGTTTGCACGGAGTGGTTGGATTGATTTCTTTATGCAATGACTTCGGCAGGAGATCTTTGGTGTGCTTGATGAATCTTGTTGCAGAGCTCCACTTTTCGCTTCTTCTTGAGTGCAGAATGAGCAAATGATTTTTGAGAAATCCCTTATATTGCTCCGCAAACCCTAATATCTGTTTGCAATAAATGCTTCACCTATATTATTCCGGTTTGCCTTGTCCGGATAGCTTGGAGTATCCCGGATCAGTCCTGATCTGTGAACATCATCCGGATCTTTCAATCATGAATAAATCGAGGTGACACATTACAAGAACATCCCAAACACTCTGTCCAATCCGCAGAATAAGATAGTGCACTTCTGGATCTCTCCGGACCTTTTTGTAATCCTCTGTCATACCGGAGCATCTCCTGGAACAGGTCTTACTTGATCGATCACAACTTCTTCATAACTCCATGCGGACCTCTGAAATCTTATCTGGATCGTCTCAAGACTTATATCTTTAAACCTTTTACTCCGCATCTTGTGCCACATCAGGCACCACTTGATTGGCTGGGGGAACAGGATTTTCTTTGAGTCTCCCCCTGAGCCAGAGCTAACTTTTTAATTTCTGGAAGAAATATCAGCACCAGAGTCTGGTGCGGATCCAACCTCTACATTCTCTGAACTTTTCTTCACCCAAATCTTGCTCATCTGATTCCTAACTTCATCCGCATTCATCTTTTGTTTACCCTTGTCTTGATTCTGATTATACACCGGACCTCTTTTGTCCTGATTCTTGCTTTTGCAGACTTTAGCATTATGACCGGACCTATTACAGATTTGGCAAATGACATTTCTTTGCATAATTGACTGATATCCTCTTGATCTGCATTGATTAGCCATATGACCTACTCTATTGCATGTAAAGCATCTACCTTTGAATGATTTGTTTACTTGCATATTTCTGCATTCATGGGATTTGTGTCCATACCTTTTGCAGTTGAAGCACTGTCCGGAGAAGGATGAATTAATCTGATTCATTCTCTTTCTGCACTGATTAGCTTTGTGACCAAAGTGGTTGCAGCTGTGGCAGTATCCATTGAAAGATGAATATCTTTGAGCATTGGGCTGTCTTACCGGAGGTCTTCTAGGCCTGTTTCTTGGATTTTCTGATGCAAAATTCTTTTGACCGGATCCGGAGCTTTCTCCTTTCTCATATCCCAAACCATACTTGTCATCTGTCCTTTTTTGACTTCCAAGAAGAACTTCAAGTTGAGCAGAACTTATCTTGAATTTCTCTTTATATTCATTTGCTGTTTGAAGGTCTCTTTTGAGAGAGGCAATTTGATCCTCAAGTTTTTCTTCATTATCTTTGGCATCTTCAAGATCAGATTCAAGATGTCTGATAATCCTGTCCATCTGGTGGCATTCTTCTGATTTTTCTTTAAGAGATTGTTTTAGATTGTCTTCAGCCTTTCTTTTTTCTTCAATCTCTTGAGTAAACTTTATAGTTCCTGATTCCATTTCATGTCTTAACATAATGACTTCTTTTGATAACTTTTCACATAACTTGGTTTGCTCAGTCAATTCTTCATTTGTATTGCTTTCTTCACTTTGTCTTGCCAACTGTTGGAGCAGCTCCTTTCTCTTTTTCATAGAGAGACTTAATTTGTCTTTTAATTCTCTCATGAATTCATCAGCCTGTTTGAGTCTTTCCTTTAATTCATTGACTTCAGAATTTGACTGTTCAAGATCCTCAAGGGCAGTCTTGAGTTGCTCCCTTAAACCATATGCATCCATTTGAACTCCCAGATCTTCCTCAAGTTGTTAGGCTCTATTAGGAGGAACTTAGCTCTGATACCAATTGTTGATAACTGAGAGGGGGGGGGTGAATCAGTTATCCTAATTATTTCCCTTATTGAACTTTCTTATTAATTGATGCAGCATTGAATCAAACACAAAAACATTACCATGAAATAAGAAACACATGACACAGTATTTTTGACGTGGAAACCCTGTTAAGGGAGAAAACCACGGGGTGATTAACCCAAAAATTATTCTCTGTTAGAAGAATAGGAAATTACAAAATGGCACTTGCCAATTAGGGCTCACTGCCCGAGCACACTGCTCACAAGAGGCCCACTGCCTACAAGAAGACACACTGTCTACAAAGTGATAAGAATCACAGTCTTGAACTGATTGGAAGCATCTGCATATGCTGGAGTTCAGTTCCGGTTGGGCTCAGTACACTGATCTGCTGCACTTCATCTTTTCTCTGTTCTTTATTCTGCTATCCTTTCACATACCGGATCTGTCTTGGTACTTCTGCTCTGTTCTGCACTTATTCGCATATATCTTGACATAGTCACACACTTCACAACTAAATCCATCCTCTATATATATCCGCACAAGTAATTTCATCACCTTTCTAGTCGGCATCAGGAACAGTCTAGTTTCTTACAAACTCTGTTCTGTCGGCTGAATCCTTGCTCACCAAGCAATGCGGATCAAGCATATACTTGTAGATATCATTAATCATGTCAGCCAAACATGATTCATGCCTTCACAACTTTTATCATCAACAGTAACACATCCGGAAAGTAGTCTGATACTCTGTCAGTCAGTTCTTCCTCTGTTTTCACTGTCTCTTAGGAATCCGGTACTCAACTATTCATATCTTTTTCCTTGTCCATCACCGGAGGCTAAATCCTTGGAATATACCACTCAAGGTAGTCCTCTTGACTTCCCCAAATCTGCACTGCACCAAGACACTTCCTCTGAGAGATCCGGACCAATCTGTCGGACCTTGCCACATGCTCTGTTCTTGTTCACCGGACCACAACAATCTTTATTCTGACTTCCGGTAGAGACACACCATGACTTGCGGATATGTGGGATGACCTTTGTTGCCATCAATGACAACAACCATGAATCCATATAGTGTCTCTTGCCAACAAAAACAATCTATCAAACCTTGTGCACCACATGTAATCATCACTATCTTTTGACACTTGAAATACTACATAGAATATGTTATTGTAAACTGTTCAAACAAGAAGCAAATAATTCATTTGAAACACCTCATAACAAGAACTTGCAAATACTAAGAACCATATTGCAAATATGTTACACTTGTGACTTACTAAACTACAAAGACAGAACCATAAAGTCAATGCAGCCAACAACCACAAGGATATAAGATGATACTTGAAGTGCACCTTGAGATCACACATAAAAGATTAAGTGAAGAGAAATATGAGGAAGATCATCCAATATCTCCCTCAACTGACCAACCATTTTCATGCATTTGGTTTCTTGCAAATTATAAATGTTTCTTTGAGTTCTTAATCTTATTGCAACAATTTCACTTGTGTTCTTTCCAATTTCACACCCAAGAGCATAAAAAAGAATATAAAAGCCTTGATCACATATCTGAGTTACACTTAAAACATTATGCTTAAGACCCTCTGCATAGTACACATCATGCAAAGATAAGTCATCATCCAAAGAAAAAGTACCTTTCCCTATGATTTGAATACAATCATCATTTCCAAACCACACTAAGCCACCATCACAATATTCAAATTTGATAAAGTTTCTTATATCACATGTCATATGGTGAGAGCATCCACTATATAAAACCCACACATTTTTTTACCTTGGCATGTAAAGCTGTTTGATCAAGCATATCTTCTGCCTTATCATCAACCTCCTTTGGCTTCCAAATCAGCTTTGTTTTAGTAGCATTAAAAGATGTTTTGGAAAGAATATTTGATTTCTTTTGTTGTACAACATGGTTGGACCTGTAACTCTTTGGTATATACCTAAAATTTCTAGGAATTTGAAGTGCTTTCAGACATAACTATTGTCATAAATAGGGTTTCTTCCCCTTCTTCAAGAGATTCCTCTGAGCAACTATTTGTCACATCAACAAACATGCCTTTCTTTTTTAAACCATCTTTCCCTTTAAAATTATACTATTTTTTATTTCTTAGTTTTCTATAAAGAAAACAACTGTGAACCAGAGTGATGGGTCCGCACCGGAATCCGGTGCAGTTAATTCTTCAGGCAATTAAATTAGGAGCTCTAGCTCAAGGGGAGCTACATTAAAATCTAAAATCCCCCAGCTAGTAGTTGAGTGCCTGGTTCTGGCACAATGAGAAAAGGTACCTTAAATTGACTCAAAACATTTGGAAGGACTTCTGGAAGAAAGGAAGTGTTTATGGAAAATTGGAGTGATACATGAGAGACTGTTCAAAAATAGAGCAACCAGATGTGCTAGGGCAGAACATTTATTACAAAGGCAAATTAGGTGATGCAAAGCTTTAAAGGGTCATTCATTCCTCATTTGAAACACTTTGCATCTGGAGAAAACAAGAAGAAATAAGAGAATTCTCAAGATCTGGAAGCGAGAAAAAGATTTCCAAGCAAAAACCCTAATCTGCATAACAAGGTACTTCCTGTTTCCTATGAAATCTCTTGAGTTCTCAATTTCTACATATGGCTACTCCTCTAGTTGTTGATGTAACTGAAAGGCCCTGACCAATATTTAAGAAGCATCCACACAAATTAGTTGAAGTTGAACCATTGGGTGCATTCTCTGAGGTTCCACATGGTGTATTGCATATTGAGGATATTAGGGCATACATCCACTATAACATAGATGAATTTGGAGACCTGAAACTCTTGGATCTACTTAACAACTACTTAACAGATGATAGCCACAAATTGAAACTAGAATACAAGGCCCTAGAAAGTAAACATTTTCTACAAGTCATTAGGTTTCCGGCTGAAATCATGGAAGATCGACATGAAGGAATAATGATAACAAATGCAAACTAAACAAATGCAAACCTCATATCGACTCACGATCCATTGATAGGGTTGAGAGTATTGCACCCAAAGCACTCTAGCTTTACCCAAAGAGATGAATGTTGATTGTTTGATTCAGAAACATAATGATAGGATAGGGATTGGTAGAGGGAAGATTGGATGAATGCAAGATAGATGGATTAGAGATTGAGAGGAAAATTCGGCAGAGTAAGGATGCTAGAAGAAGATTCGTTGCAAATGGCTCAAGAGAGGCTACCTTTATAGAAAAAGGCAAATTCAAATGGACGGTTGTGATTGAGAGTTATGTTGAAAGATATGGACGGTCAAGATCAATTAGGGTTGGATTAGGGTTTCCCACTCAAAGAGGGATTGTAGTCACATGACAAGTGTGCGATGGAGAATAAAGGGGAATCTAATTCAAAATATTTGAATTAGATTGACATGTGAAGGCATATTAAGTGGAAGATGGAGACATGCGACATGTGTCGCAATGTGATGAGAGGTGAGGGAATAATTCAAATTTTTAATTTGAATTATGTGAGACATGTGAAGGGGGATTATTAACTAAACAAATGGGATTTATTTAGTTAATTGGAATGTGATCAAGTGGGATTTATTTAGTTAATTGGAATGTGATCAAGTGGGATTAATTAAATAAAGTGGGTTTATTTAATTAATTAGGAAGATGATTAAAATGGGATGAACTAGGACCTAGGGATAAATGGGATTAAGTGGGATGAGGTTAGATGAACTAGGATGAACTAGGACCTAGGAGACATATACAAGTTCATGTCAACAATGTGTTGTGTAACTAGGACCTAGGGCAAAGACATACAAGGTCATGTGTAAACAAGACCTAGACAATTTTCAGTGTCTACACTGGCATTTGATGAAAATGAATGGGTTCCATATATTTTAAGGTGAATACATGATGAGTTCATATGGTTATTGAAACCATTCAAGATCACAAAGGATGTCATCAAGATTGTAATCGGATTAAATTCAATAGGTGGATTGCCCTTGCTAAAAGCCGTGAAAAACCAGACAGTGACTGATGCTACCGGTGCCAAGTTTGATAGAAGGGCGATAACTATCAATGATATTATAGAACCGGATGTCAAATTCACCTCCATGGTGATTGGGTACAAAATTTGCCACTCTAGCAGAGAAAACTTTATCTCCGAAACTACAATATATGTAGCCTATCAAATGTTGAAAGAAAATGTTGATTATGATCTTTGTGAAGTACTACAAAATCAATTGATTGAGAATTTGAGCAGGATAAAGAAAGATAAGAGAAATTCCTTCAAATATGGCTCCTTGATTATATGCTTGTTCTTCTATTTATGAATGAAATACCAGGAATTCAAGGTGTGCATTGGAAAACTGACAGACCAATAGCATGGCAAATAAGAGACCACCTTCTCAGCCGTGGTGACTCCCAAGCCCAAAGGACTGCCATTTGGGGCTACTTCAAAAACTTCCAGAGTTTAATGCAAGCAAGGGAGAGAATCCCTAAAACAATTGTGGAGAAGTATGAAAATGACATATGTTTCATGGTTGACATAGACTAGTGCTTGATGGAAGCTGTAGAACCAATGACAGTTTGAATAATGCCTATGGGTTATGAGGTAGATGAAAGAGTCTTGGATATGTATGCTCAGCATCTTTTAAACACACCTAAAGATACCTCTGTGGAAAGGTTTGGAACATACAAGGAACTAAGTCTAAAATTGCATGTGGAACTCAGATAGCCTAAGACCAAAAGGAAACTGCAGAGACAAGTCTAAAGGTATGCTGAGAGCATTGGCCTTACCAAGGAGGCAGTAAAGCAGAACAAAGAAAGAATTGAAAAGATGAAGAAAAGCAATGAGCAAAATACAAAAGAAAAAGTAGAAAGTGAGCCGGCAGTCACTCCAGAAATCCCACCAAGCTCCTCAAGGAAGACAAGGAGTTCTGCAACTCTTGCTGAGCAACTCAAGTCCACTTCCACCAAAAAGTCTGAAGCCACTCCATCTGATGATGGAGGAAAAAGAAAGAAAACCAAGGCCACAATAACCCACAAGAGCACAAAAGATGATGAAGAGATAGAGATAGATGGAGAAGTGAAAGAAATAAGATCCAAGAAAGCTAGAACTTCAAAGACTAGCCTTCTGGAAGCAACAAGGACAGTAAAAAGCCAGTCACTGGTAAGGTCGCTATGACTATTGATGAAATTGTAAAGACAATCACTGTTCGTGGACATTTAAAGCCTGTTAGAGTTTACTATGATAATTTTGATCAGGCAAATAAGAAAATCTTGGAAGATGCCATCATCACTTATTTTAATAAATTCAATAGAGCTATGTTGGAAATTTTACAAGAACTCCCTAAAAGCTTAAGGAAAGTCCTAGAAATGAGGAAAGAAGTAGCTAAGGATAAAGACATGGAACTCAGAGAGTATGTTCTCTCCACTTTGTGCCCTATGATGACTAGAAAAGAAGCAAACAAAATCCTCAGAGAAGTCAAAGATAAATTTAGAAGCAAAGTCCAGATGAACAAAATTATGCTTGGTGAAACTGATGAAATTGCAAAAGAAATAGAGGAAATTTTGAGAAAGATCGTAGACAAGGATAGGTATTTTATTATTTTAGAGAAACAAGTTGAAGAAGACAATTCTCTAGTTCTAGAATTGGAAGCTCAAGATGAAGAGATTAACCAGAGAATTGATGACCAAAGTGTTAATTTAGATCCTCTGGAGTTAATCTATGAAGAGACTAATGTTGGATTTGACTCATCAAATCTAAATATTGGAGAAGTTTAGGAACAGGAACAAGTCAATCAGGAGGACATAGAAATGGTAGACATAATAGTTGATGTAGGGGTAACCCCTCCACCTGATCACTTTGGAAAAGAAGAGGATATTGCTACCACACAGAGCCCTCCAGATCAGGTAGCAAGTCGTAAGCAAACAGAAAAGAGTCCCTCTGAAGAAAATATAGAGAAGAGTAAAATAGAGAAAGAGGAAGAAAAAGGAAAGAAGGACAAGACATAAGAAGATGGTGCAAATGTTGAAACACCTAAAACAGATACTGAGAAATCGGGAGAACAAAAGGATTGTTCTGAAATGGTTGCAAGAGACACTGTAGATGCAGTAACAAGTCTTCTTGAAAAAGAAATGATTGAACTTGATGAGGCCGAGCTACTCCAAGGCCTAGCCAATCCAGATGCTCTCTCTCCAATTCAATTGATGAAAATAGCATCATTCACCCAAGTAAAGGCTAGAGAAAAGATGTTAAAGTCCCACATGGAGGACAATGAGCTACTGGGGCTTGCAACTGGAATTTTGGAGAAATTAATGCCAACCTATCAGAAGAATCAAAATGATTCCCCCTTTGCACATCTAAAAAATCTTGTAAGTTCAGTAAACTCACACTTTGAGTCTTTTGAAAAGTCTGCAGAGGCAAAAGTTCAGAAATAATTTCTGAACAAGAAATTCAGTCAAGTTAAGAATCTGATAAGGAGTGATAGGTTGATTCTAGGCATTAGCATAAAGAGCATTCAGAATGCCCTAAGTGATGGAGGAGATATATATAAGTTTTGCCTATCATGGTCTAAAGTCAATGAGGATATTGAAAATAAGATAAAGGAACAAGAACAAAAAATATCAATTCTATCTCAAAATTTTGATCCTCTAATTGCCTCTCCTATGAGTCACAAATGTCAGGTTATTAGCTTGATAGATGAAATAAAGGGACTTGAAAAAGAGAAAGGCAATACTATGAAGAGAATGTGTGAACTCCGGGGATTGATTGCCCCCAAATTAGAATCTATGCATAATGTCTCTTTTGAAGCCCAGAATGCACTTCAGACAAGTGATCCCCCGGATTTGGCAAAAGCAGAAGCATATGCATTTTTGTTGAGTGGGAACATCTCTATTTTGGATGGAA
This sequence comes from Cunninghamia lanceolata, assembly GCA_027924645.1. NCBI lineage: Eukaryota > Viridiplantae > Streptophyta > Pinopsida > Cupressales > Cupressaceae > Cunninghamia > Cunninghamia lanceolata. The sequence goes on from BSBN01000339.1 coordinate 5,833,188, forward strand.
TGAAGAGTACTTGGGCCTCTAAACTTGCGCAAATAAAAACCAGCTTTGCAGATGTTCTCAAGTTCATGTAAATACGACCTAATGATTATTTGTACATATGCGACAGTTTATACAGAATTTTTGGAGAGTTTTGGCTTGCGGACCCCACCCTTTGCCATTGATGTCAAAGGGGGAGTGAAGGGCAGTGAAAAATAAGGTATTCATAAAAGGGGGAGCACCGGAATAAGTGAATTACATGAGTGTACAGACAAAGGGGGAGTTGCACTAGACACTTAGTCATTTTTCACTAAGTGTTGCCATCAATGCCAAAGGGGGAGATTGTTGGCAAGAGACACTACTAGGCAGGATATATGTTGTCATTGATGACAACTAAGATTATCCCAACCATCCGTATAACACAATTTGTTCATACCAGAAGTTAGATTCATAATTTGTCTAAGTCTGGTCAGTTAGGAACATAGTAGCAACAGGGTCCAACATTTTGGTCTGGATCTCTCCAGTGGGAAGTTATGATTAGTTGCGGATCTAGGGGAGTCATATGCATTGTCAAGATAGTCTAAGCTCAGATTCTTGTCCTCTGGTGATGAAGGATTCAAAACATATTACCCTCTGAGTACCGGGTTCCAGTTTGTCAAAGCAGACAGAAGAAGAACAAGCTGACCTTGCAAAAGATCTTGATTCTGGATGTATGGAAGTCATTTGTTGGACAAATGATAATGATCAGTGATAGTGGCCGACATGAGTAATAATTTTCAAGAGCAAGTTTTGGTCTGCACCTTAAGTTATACATAGATCTAGCCGACAGAGCAGAGCATTCATAAAAGTTCTAAGTGTTGTTGAAGCCGACTGATGGAATGATTGTAGATCATATTGCGGATATATATAGCTAATGAATTTGGATGATTCAGTGTGTGTGTATAAGAACAAGGCATATGTGAGAATAGTAGAAATTCAAAGTGCGAATGAAGGCAAAAAAGTAAGAGGAGCAAAGAAAATATGAAATGTGTAAGATCAAATTTTGTACTTAACTAGAACTGATATCCTTGCATAAGTAGATGCTATTAATTAGTTCAAATCTCCGTCATTCTCTTGTAATATCTCAATAGGTAGTGAGCCTCTACTTGAGTAGTGAGCTCTAGGAAGTGAGCCCAAATGCATGTGCATTCCCATTTGTAAAAATACTTTTAACAGGGTATTAATATTTGTGGGTTAACCCCCACCATAGTTTTCCCCTTAACTGGGTTTCCACGTCAAAATCTTGGTGTCAAATATGTTATTTATGTTTTCTGTTCACATCTCATTGATTGATGCTGAAATGTTTATATTATCAAATTGATTATAAGTGGTAAAGGAGGATTAGAAATAAAAAGGACTGAAAATGTGTGACAACTGATTCACCCCTCCTCTCAGTTGTTCAAACCTAAACCAACAGATCCATGACATTCTTCTCCCTCATGAATAGAAAAACCCCTTGGTTATACCTCCACTCGATTGGTTCTTTCCATTAGAGTGGGAGTGAGTAGGTAGTTGCCCATAGCAAGGATATGGTTCATGTGCCATATTAGATTTTGACTCACTTGTGTTGTGTTTGAGTCATATTCTAGATAACACAACCTTAATCATCCCCCTTATGAAATTTCAAGCATGAATCCACATTGAAATATTGATAAATATGTTACGTCAGAAAATGTCTCCCTAGGACTTTTTCCCTCCTAAGTTTAGCTCATGGGTCCTTTTAGTGTAATCATGCATGTTCATTTTAACTCCTGATGGAAATCCTTGAAAGCCCATGTTAAAATGGACCTAGGGGATTGTGATGAACTTGACCTTGCCTTGAAAATAGGGCTGAGGACTTGGGCGCCCGTACCCTAGTCCTACCCTATTTAGCAAGGTCCCAAATTTTAAATGTCAGTTATGTGACTGTTATAAGTGTCCCTTGCTGACATCTCAAGTTTAAATTACGAAATTAAAGTGGGAGTGTGTTTAGTTGCATATATAAGCATGTTTAGGGATTCATTTGTAAAATAGAAGATGATGAACTTTTGGCGCACTTATGATTTGAGAGCATTCAAAGTATTCATTGTTGCAGAGTAGACTTGTCTTGTTATTGTGTTTGTTATGCAGATTTGGCTTCATCTTCTCATGTGTTAAAGGATTTTCATCTACATGTGAGCTACACCTCCGAGGTGACATTTATTTGTGTTTTCAATCATTTATCAATTGGTTTTTACCTCTATCCCGTAGGGATATGCACTCTCTATCTGACAATGGTGTTTGGAAGACTTGAATGTCCTTCTGGGGATTGACTGAGGCAAGCTCCTATACACCACAACCCCAACCCCCTTTTCTGTGATTGCAGGTTACAGGTGTAGAAGCGGAAGGAGTGGAGTTGCAGGGAGACATAACAAAGTGTCATAATTACATATCTAAAAAGAAAAGTAGGACCAAGACTTGGGCTCCCACACTAGTGTCCTCTGGATCCTGAAACACAGAAATCTCTAGAACAATAGAAACATGTCACAAACAACTTTTAGAGATCCTTACAAAAAATGGCACCTTGGACTTGGGTGCCTGCTCATTAGTCCTTGAATTTCTTGCATCCGGAATCTCAAAGTTTGGTATGTATTTACTCTGAATATTATATCTTTGTCTGCGAGCATTTGTCATGTTTCATCCGTTTATTTACGATTTTACGAAATTAGGGTTTTAAGCATAATCAAGTTTTAATTAATCAAATAATCAGTAAATTCCAAGTTTCCTCTTCATTCCAAGTGACTAAATCTATAGCAGAGCCCTCTTGCAAATATTGTGGCTTGACTCCATTTATGTCCTTGAATGTAAGGTGTGAAAGGATTATTTAACCTACGTATTCATTGAAATTGAAATCCCTCTTTTTACACTTAACATTTTGGTGAACCCGTGTTTTATTTAAATTTTGCACCTTGTTGAGTGTTGTACTTCAGATTTGCATTAATTTCATTCATCATTTTCATATTGCATTTGAAAATAGACAAAAAAAAATTAAAAAATTTGAAAAAATTGGCATTTTAGATTGCATTTTGACATAATTTGAATTAATTTTTATTTAATTTCTGAATTTTGCATTAGATCTGAAATTCATTTTATTTATCATTTTCATATTGCATTTGAAAATTTACAAAAAGAATTGAAATTTTTGAAAAAATTGGCATTTTAGATTGCATTTTGACATAATTTGAATTAATTTTCATTTGATTTCTGATTTTTGCATTAGATCTAAAACTCATTTTATTTATCATTTTCATATTGCATTTGAAAATTTACAAAAAAAAATTGAAAATTTTGAAAAAATTGGCATTTTAGATTATATTTTGACATAATTTGAATTAATTTAAATTTAAATTCATTTAATTTATGGTTTTTAAATTAGATCTGATGTAAATTATAGAAGTTCATCACATCATAATCCTTTGCATTGCATTTTTATATTAAAATTGTTAGGGTTTGCTTGAAATTTTGAAATTCTCTTATAACCTAGTGATTTCAAAAACTAGGGTTTGTAGTTAAAATCTTGTTTTAGATTTTACTACTCATCTTAGGAACTCATTCAAATCTGATTTTGTTTTTAGTGTTTCATTTTTGTGTGTTTTTGCATTCATATTTCAAATATTTGCATTTACATGTAGATAATTTCAACAAAAACTAGCATTTTCATTCATCATCCTTAAAATTGCACTTGCATTGAGCATTATAATACTTTTAAAAGCATTTTCAGATCTGAGCTAGGTTGTTTTGCATTATAAATCTGATTAGAATTCATTTTCATATCATTTTTCACACATTCATGCCTTAATTTCACAACTAGGGTTTGAAAAACTTACATTGTCACTAGATTTTGGCTTATTTTGCATATAGAATTACATTATAGGTGTGTTGTGAATGATATTGCTGAATTATTGGACTAATATTGAGCTTATTATTCACTTCCCCTCATCTATTTCCTTACAACACCTCTTCTTTTAAGCATTTGCATTAAAAAAAAGTGAAAAAATGAGGTATTTTAGGTTATAAACTTACATAATTTTGCACTTGTTCCTTGCATAAGTTTTGAAAATCTTTAGAAATCTGATTTCACATTCATTTGAAAACATATACACATGGCTTCCAATCACAACAATAACACTAGGTTCCCTCCTAGGCCTTATATGAAAAGAAAGGTCCTTGAACCCGAAATTATATTTATACCTCATGATAGAACAATTGGAGAAATTGAAGGACCTCTTTACATCACTGTGAAGATAATGGAAAATCCGATGGATGGAACACTTGTAGATCTTAATTGCATGACTAATGTGGCAATGGAAGAGTTCCTTTATTCACATGGTTTGACTCAATATTTTTATGACCCTTCTGATATGATGATTAAGACACATAATGGTGCTTTTATAAACACTTCTGGGAAGATATTTTATTGGTCATGGTATTTGAAAAATCTGTAGAACAACTATTTGATGTTGTCCCTCTATTTGACCTTTTTTGCATAAAATTAGGACACCCATGGTTAAAAGCTATGAAAGTTGTCCCTTCAATGATTCATAACTGTGTAAAATTTCCTGTGAACGGACAAGTGCATACTATCCCTTGCAATAGATATAAGCCTTTGGTTACAAGACAACACTTCAACCTTGATTACTTTTGGCCATGATCTGATCAGGAATTAGAGTCGCGAACAGATTTTAACTTCTTGTGATATAGAAAATATAAAGCAAAATTACTACATCGAGTGGCTGGTCCTTCTATTCAAGAAACAGTAAGAAATGAACAACCCGCATTAGAAGAAATTCCTAGAGCAAAAGGAAAAGGACCCTATGCTAAGGTTGATCCTTTGTCATCCTTACAAGGATCGGGAGGTATTCATCAAGAACAAAACACTTCATCAAGACAAATGAGATTTGAACCTAATGCTTCCTCTAACATGCAAAAACCTATGGAAAAACATGACAATACTTTTGAAGATATAAGCAACAAGACAAAAAGAAATAGACAAGCAAGAGAAAGGAGAAAGAGAAGACAAGATTTCGCCCAACGAAATGCACATCAACAAGAAAACAATCCACCTAACATTGAATTAAACCAGGAAGAGCTTAAGAATGAACAACTTGAAGACAAGAATAAAAGTTGGGCTATGGTACCTTATGTACCTCTTTCCTCTAACATTCGAGATTGGGAAGACGATGATTTATTCGACGATGACTGCTAGCTCGATTGTCTCTGTAGGTAAGTATCTCTAACCCTTTACCTCTATGTTGTGTTTCCCCCATGATGTGTTATGTGTTGTTTAGGCCTCCTTAGATGACCCTTGATACTCTTGTAAGGTCAAGAATACTGGGAGACCGCCTCTGTTGTGACCCTTCTTCTATTTGTATCATCATTCTTCTATCTTGCATCTCCTCTATTTTTCATTGTTGTGTGTTGTGTCTTAGGGGCATAGCATTGCGGTTGGTGACCTGGGGGCACCTTCCTACGTGACGACCCTAAGGCAATTGTTCTTCTCTCTTGATTTATTGTGTACCTTCTTCTAGTGGTTCTATCTAGTTGGTGGATGACAAAAAACAAATAATATTGATACGAACCAAGTGCCCCTTCAATGAGTAAGCAAAAACGGACCTAGTCCATACATGATGATGGGGTTGATATATATTATCCAATGCTTGGCTAGCGAAATCACTCCGTGTAATATTTTGATGTTGTCTTATCATACTAACAAACTATAACAATACATATGCTCCATGCACTTTGTTTATCTTTGAATCTCGCCTTGGTTACAGTCAGTTCTGAGATCTCTACAGTATGGCCCCACGGTTATACTTGGTCTCCAAACCTATAGTATAGCCTCGCCTCTTTATGTGAATGATTATATGCATTAATTTTATCATGTGATGTGGTTATTATCTTAGAGAAAGATTTCTAACCTCTCTTCTTGCAGGAAACTGTGTGTTTGTGGGAACATTCAACGATCGTGAAGTACATGTCACCTCTGGGAGCATGCGATTTGCAAAAGCTCTTGTTCCCTTATGTGTTTTCTTCCTACCTTAATGTGCTTGATTTTGGTACACGATATCAACCACCTTAAGGTGGGGGCATATAAGTTAAGTTGTTTGATGATTTTGGTACTAACGAAGCATGTTTGTAAGCCCTTTGTGGAGGCGGGATGTTGTATCTCCACGTGAGTACACATATTTATTCTATATTGCAATCATTAAGCCCTCTGTGGAGGCGGGATATCGTGCATATCCTTTTATTCAAAGCCCTCTGTGGAGGCAGGGATGGTGTATCTCTTGAGCTAGTGCACATCCTTTTTATTCTAAAAGTCCTCTGAGTAGGTGGGGTTGGAATATCCTCCTTTAAGCGTGTCTTTGGCAGTTGTTGTGCCATAAGCCCAACCATTAGGTGTGTTTGTAATGTGCCTGAGATGGTGGTGAACCTAGCAATAGGCTCCTTCCATCGCTTCTTTGCCATGTTTTAGACGTATAGTATGTCTTTGACATACTATACGACTCTCGTGTCTTCCATGTGTTTTCCCCCTTGTGTAGTCTAAAGACGTGTGGCGATGAGTCCCTCCTACACTCAGGTTTTGTATGGCGTGTTTGTTCCCAAGCATAGTCTAAAGACATGTGGCGATGAGTCCCTCCTATGCTTTGGAATTTTTATGGCATGTTTGTTCTCAAGTGTAGTCTAAAGATGTGTGGCGATGAGTCCCTCCTACATTCTGAGATTTGTATTATGTGTCTATTGTCCCATATGTAGTCTAAAGATGTGTGGCAATGAGTCCCTCCTACATTTTGGGTTGTGTATTTACTTTCCATGTACTTTTATTTGCATTCATTCATATATATGAAAATGAAAAATAAATAATCACCGTATTCACTATATTCACTATATTTTGCATGTCTTTAATGCTATTTTCCCCATGTTTTGAGTGCATGTTACTGTCTTCTCCGTGTTTTGTGTGCCTGTTACTGTCTTCATTGTGTTTGGCATGTCTGCGATGTGTCTTCTCTAATGTCTACCTGAGACTAGGGGCTAGAAATAGTTCTCAATCTTTGTGTATACATTAGCTTTAAGTGCCTGGTGTGTTTGCTGTGTTTGTTGACCATACTTTAATGCATGTATATATGGGCCTTGCGTTCATGCATATATTAAAGTGGGGGCTAAATGTTACATTGGAAAATGTCTCCCTAGGATTTTTTCCCTCCTAAGTTTTGCTCCCAGGTCTTTTTAGTGTAATCATGCATGTTCATCTTAACTCCCGGTGGAAATCCCTGAAAGCCCATGTCAAAATAGACCTAGGGGGCTGTGATGAGCTTGACCTTGCCTTGAAAATGGGGTTGAGGACTCGGGTGCCCGCACCCTAGTCCTGCCCTATTTAGCGGGGTCCCAAATTTTAAATGTTGGTTATGTGACTGTTATAAGTGTCCGTTGCTGACATCGCAAGTTTGAATTACAAAATTAAAGCGAGAATGTGTTTAGTTGCATATATAAGCATGTTTAGGGATTCATTTGTAAACTAGAAGATGAACTTTTGGTGCACTTATGATTTGAGAGCATTCAAAGTATTCATTGTTGCAGAGCAGACTTGTCTTGTTATTGTGTTTGTTATGCAGATTTGGCTTCATCTTCTCATGTGTTAAAGGATTTTCATCTACATGTGAGCTACACCTCTGAGATGACATTTATTTGTGTTTTTAATCATTTATCAATTGGTTTTTACCTCTATCCTGTAGGGATATGCACTCTCTATCTGACAACGGTGTTTGGAAGACTTGAATGTCCTTCCAAGGCTTGATTGAGGCAAGCTCCTAGACACCGCAACCCCCAACCCCCTTTTTTGTGATTGCAGGTTATAGGTGCAGAAGTGAAAGAAGTGGAGTTGTAGGGAGACATAACAGAGTGTTGGAATTACAAATTTGAAAAGAAAAGAAGAACCAGGACTTGGGCACCCGCACCAGTGTCCTCCAAATCCCGAAACACAGAAATCTCTGAAACAATAGAAACAGGTCACATACAACTTTCAAAGATCCTAATAGAAAATGACACCTTGGACTTGGGCGCCTGCTCATTAGTCCTCGACTTTCCTGCATCTAGAATCTTGAAGTTTGGTATGTATTTACTCTGAATATTATATCTTTGTCTACAAGCATTTGTCGTGTTTCGTCCGTTTATTTACGATTTTATGAAATTAGGGTTTTAAGCATAATTAGGATTTAATTAATCAAATAATCAACAAATTCCAAGTTTCCTCTTTGTTCCAAGTGACACTAAATTTGTAGCAGAGCCCTCTTGCAAAGATTGTGGCTTGACTCGATTTATGTCCTTGAATGTAAGGTGTTAAAGGAGGATTTAACCTACATATTCATTGAAATTGAAATCCCTCTTTTTATACTTAATAAAATAATAGACCATAAATATAATCTATGCAAATAAATTATTTATTCAAAACATAAACATTAACACTTATAGGATGATGACAAAAGACACATGGAAACTCATTAAAGCTAGTGGGGTTGGAGAATGGTTTTGAAAAAAAGGTCTTGGTTCACTCAAAAAGGGTTTTAGTATGTCAAAGGGGATTGATATGGGAGTGGGAAACCTTAAGTTTGAATCACTCTAACAAGGGTTTAACATGGCTTATAATTCCAAATGGTGTCACAAAAGGGTTTATATTCATAAAGGGTCAATGGGAAACACACCAAAATAATGAAATGCCTCCATGATGTCTTAAGGAAAATGAAATAGGATGGTGTAAAGGTCTAAAAATGTAAATCACAAAATGGGTTGATGGTGGATTTGGGAAAAAAATCAATTGAAAATTGTACAACACTAAGGCAAACACTTGAGTAAAAGGAAATAAGGAGATGAAAAAATGGATGAAAAAGGTGATGGAAATGGATAGTAAAGGATTGAAAGGGTGTGGGGAAGAGGTAATAAGAGGGGCCTTTAGAAAAAAATAGATAAATAACTTCATTTTAAACAAAATTTATAAATGGAAATTGCTCCCCTTGTTGAAATTCTTGGAAATCAGCCATGTAGTCTCAAAGATCATGTTGCAACATTGTCCAATGGCCAAATAAAAATTATTTTGAGACTTTGGGGATGAAGCTAGCTCACTCCTAAAATTTATTAAGTAGTGTTGGGGTGTCATCCATGAGTAGGAATAGTTAAAACCTTGTGAACAATTCAAAATTTATTTTTTTAATATAAAAAATAAGGTAAAGGTGGTCTATTTTAAAGAGCTTGCTTTGGGATTTTGAAGATGAGAACTTAGTAGGTGGGAATACCTAGCAATAAATTATCTTGCATTTGAATATTGTGGTAGGAGGATGAAAAGGCAAGGCCGCGCCCTAGTAGGTAGCAAACTATGGGCATTGTTTATGATGAAATTACAACTCAATTTTATAAGGGACCTTAAGCTTGAAGGGGACCATCTAGTGGTGGGTGTCCTTATTAATTTTGTGTTTGTTAAGGAAATATTTAGGATGGGAAAAGGTGGGGTTTACACATAGGATCAGGCTAGACACAACATTTAATTGTTTGGCAAGGGGGCAAAGGGGGATAAATCAATGAGAAATTAAATGCAAGATTAGGATATGGGATGCGAATAAAAATTAAATGAAAGGGAACATAGAAGAACTCTAAACAAGGCTATGGGATAAACATAGGAAAATCCATATGGATGGCTATAGGTGACATATATTAGAAAAATGGGTTAAAATAATACAAGACAAACACACATGGGATAGGAGCTAAAATGGACACAAAAGTATAATAAGGGAGTTGTAGAGTATGCAAATTATATTATTACAACATGTAGCCATGGTTAGACTTATTTAGGAGATGCATCTTACTATTTGTTAAATGTCTAGTGTTTCACATTGTTGGGATTTGATGCTTGAGGACATTGGGAAGATTGAATGGGTCAAAGTGTGGTTGAAGATGCTAGAAAAATTATCAAATTTATCTACAACCATTATTGAGTCCTTATTTTGATGAGAAAGCACACAAATGGAAAGGAGCTTGTGTGATCAAGGGTGACACAATTTTTCATGAAATTCCTCACTTTGCAAAGTGTTGTAGCCTTAATTCTTTCTCTTGAAAGCAAATATTTGTGAGCAATACCTTGATGGACTCACCATATTCCAATATAATTGAAGTGGAAAAGGTTGTAAAAATTATTTTTGATTAGATATTCATAAAAAAATGTAGAGGAGATACTAGAGTAAGTAACAATTACAAACATAAATTTTATAGGGAATTATCAATTTTCTATTTTTTTGAGATAGTTTAGTGCATTATTGATCATATATTGATGAATCAACTCCACTAGCTATTACATGCCTTAGCATACTGCCTAAACTCAAAGTTTTACCTCTTTGGTACATTTAAGGTTGATGAGGAGGTCATGGTGCAAGCCTTACTTCATGCATAGAGAGGATGTCAATAGATGAAACATTAGAGAAAAATTCTTGATAAGTTAGAGGTCTATAAGGGTGTAAAGGAAAGGCTCTTTTCTTCAATTCAAGCCACTCAAAGGAAGGAAAAAATACAGTCCTTCAATTTTAACTTGATACTAGAAAGTAGAAATTTGGAAGTTTTAACTTTAAGTTCAAAATTTCTTACTTAATTCTTATATTCTTTTAAATTTCTATTTGTAGAATTATGGTGAGAAAATATGGTACTAGCCCACCAAATCTTTAAAGGCTATCTATATGTGTTTTGTCCTAATCCTATAGTGCTTTTGTGTGTGAATATAATTGGAGCCTATTTGAGAGCATTCACACCAAGAAGAGAAATAGGTTGACCCATGAGTGCCTCAATGACCTTGTCTTTGTCCAATATATCCTTCACCTTCAAACCAAAAAATTAGAGGGTCCTTCTCATAATTCCATTGACTTGGATGGCATCAATCTATTTGTTGATTAGATTTCTAAAACAACACATAAAGATATCATATTAATTGATAATCTCTTTTAATTTGAGAGATAAATACTAGTAGAGGTGGATGCATTAGAGGAAGATGAAGACATATTTGAGGAAACAATCAATCCTCATGTTGATATTGACTTACCTTCTAGTTTGAGGCTTGAAATTTTAAGTTACACTTGGAGGGGGGAGGTGGATGTAGATTGTATTTGGTTTTTTTGATATATGTACAAATAGTTATAGTATAAAATTATACAATTATTATTTATAATTTCATAGTAATACAATGTATTTCTTGAGTTCAAAACTTTGAAATTTCAAATTTTGAGCATTTGCAGGTCATATGGCATATGTAATCTTTGAACTATGACAAATTGATGATTCTGTGTTCTCTAAATACATTAATTTCTTTTTTTTGTCAAGCTTTTGCCAAGTCCCAAAACTAAGTCAAAAGTTTAGGTTGTTGAGTTTGTTCCAAGTCCTAGTTTTCCAACTATGTCTTTGGCTACTCCTTATAGCCAACAAGCATATATGGTTTGTTCCTTACATCCAACTTCTCTTTTCTATAGGTATTTCCAAGTCCTAGTTTTCCAACTATGTCTTTGGCTACTCCTTATAGCCAACAAGCATATATGGTTTGTTCCTTACATCCAACTTCTCTTTTCTATAGGTATTAAAGCAAAAGCAACATAGCTAAAAATATGAAAGCCACTTATTGATGGTCTCCTTCCTAGCCATGCTTGATTGGAGTGATATTCTACATTGCTTTACAAGGACTCCAATTAAGGATGTAAACCTTTGTATTGATAGATTCCACCCAGTACCAAAATAGTGCATTCCTATTGTTCGCCATACACATCAACATCTCCATAATACCATCTAAATGGGTGAACTTTCCTTTATTATTATTTACCTAATTAACATCTTAACTACTAAAATTTATTTAGTAACACCCTAATATAAGCTATAGTGCAGAGATGTCCTAAAACATATTTAGGAGGCATGATCCACGTTATTATTTACTAGGTAAACCTAACTAAGATGTCATATTTTTAATATTTCTCCTCTTATTACGTCACTCCAAACAAAGCTAGGAACATTGGGAATTGGATTGGGACAAACTGCAAAAACCTAAAATATCACACACCATCAAGTACATATCAAATTGAACATATAAATGGGAATGCCCAAGTACTATCCATCAATACATGTGAATTGAGACTCACTCCTATCCAAAAGTACAACACTTTACATGTGGAGTGAGACATACTATGCATCCATAGTGCAACACTCCATACATGAACTAAGATATACTCTACATCCACAACACTCCACTTTTGAACCGAGACATACTCTACATCCACAACAACACTCCACCTATGAATGGATACATACTCAACATCTATAATAACAATCCACCTATAAACTAAGACATACTCCACATCCACAAATACAAAACTAGGGAACATATCCCTCCTCAAATGATCAAAGAGAACATATCTCTTTTCAAGTGAACAAAGCCCTTTGATCCAAAAGGAATATAATATGAAGATCTAGTGCACCTCAATCAATGTACCCAATCTATAAGTGAGAAGCTAACTCAAGATGAGAATCCACCTCTATCTACTTATAGAACATCATCTTTGACCTAAATAGTTTGATGCAACATGAACATCTCCAAAAACTCAACAAACACTAAGTGATAAAACAAAAATGAATCAAGTTGTTAATTTTAACTAAAAATACATCTTTTACTATATGACCTTTATGTATACAACATTATCTCTTCTTTGTAGCTTTCTACCCTAGACTTGTGAATACTTTCCATTAATACCCATTTATTCTTGAAAACATTGCCCTTAACTCTCTAAGTACATATCATGGTACATTAATACCCATTTATTCTTGAAAACATTGCCCTTGACTCTCTAAGTACATATCATGGTACAAATGCCACCATTTATAAAAACCAAAAAAACTAGAGTATAAGGCATCAACATTTTTCACAATGTCTTTGAGCTAGGTGATATTTCAACTCTTGACCACCTCCATTAATATGTTTATTAAAAATAATAGTCGCCAACTTTTCCATGATAATAACAATAAATACAGCCAACAATGTAAATTTTATAAGCGTTGGTCAAAATAGGTAAAAATAAAGGAAAACTACAGAACCGTTGGTTTCCTTAATGCTAACCAGCACAAATCCATGAATAGATGTGCCAAAGCACCATAGAAAATCAAACCTTGCCTCTTAACCTCATCCATCATTGATAGACATGGCTAAAGAACTGACAAAATTCTTTGTATACTGTACGACCTTGCAAGTTGGAGACATTTTTGAGCCCGAGAGATAGAAAACAGAGACCCATTGAGTTTGTAGGATTTGTTAACTTAAAGGTTTGTAGGACCCTCCAATCCAAATGTAGCCGGGTGGAAATGAAGATGCAACGTGAGGGAGAAGAACACACTAAAAAAAATGTTCTGATGAATACAGAAATGCCATGACCTACAAACAACAAACCTTCACCACCAAGACTGTGCATATGACGTCAGTGTCGTGGGCTACAGGGGAAACAATCTATCAACCATTGACTTTCATAACGAATGAAATATGGGTGAATCAAAAAACAACCAAAACAAGCGCTGCGCTGCAGCTGCAGTCCCTGCCTAAAGCTGCAAGCAAATTGAGAGGGCATAGTTTTCAAAGCAATTTTGATCTTGGTTGATCAATAAATGACATTGGCACAAATCCATAATTGCATAGGCCTATTCTGGAGTTGCCAATGAGCTCAAAATTGCAATACAATTACCTAGACAAAACCACCTAAAATAAGTGCTTCAAAAAGAGAGCAAGGTAGTGGCTCCACAGAGCAGCATGCTGTCCTGGCACATCCCATAGAATCCCTTTCCATTCTGCTTTCATTTTTTAAACCTGTGTTTTTGTCATGCTGTAAACTGGAAACATCTACTCAAGACCACTCATTTCCAGCCGCTGTCACTATCTTTGAGTTTTTTCCTTATGTTTGCTCTTCTATTGTGGTATTAATAGAGTGCTGCCATTTAAATACCCTTTAGTAAACCGTGCTTGCTGATTTATTCCTTAAGATGGAGAGAATAGGATGCAAAATGGTATGAACATCTCAAAAGCATTGAACAGTGGAAGAAATAACTGTTGTTCACATAAAGCAACTATTGTGGACTCTTATAGATCAATCCATAAGTTATAGATCAACAAGTGCAGGATGACAATCCAAAATGCACAAGCCAAATACAAATTATTGACTATTATGATGTAATTTCTACTGTCACTTCAGTTAAGATGAAGTTATTTATAATAGAAGTTATCAACCTTTTAGCTCCATGGAGGAATGTTTAAGAAGGAAATATGGTATCAAATATTCTTCAGGGAAGAGATTTTGAAAGATGAATACAATTGACAATTGATAGGGATCTGGACTGTAGTATGTCCCTACTCATGTTATGGCTTTGTTCTGTTTATGATAGAAATACTGACCTGGATGTGTAAGAGAATATTTGGGTTGCTTGTCACACCAAATAATGCTTAACGTGTGAAATCTTATTAGTCAATTTTTTATGTGACTTCTAAGTTATCTAAAAAGAATAGAGAGCATTGAGTGTCATCATTGGACCAAAATAATAATGGAGGAAAAAGTGGCCCAAAAGTCAAGCAGAAAAATACCAAGTGGATGGATAAATGGAATATTAGCATGCAAGTGCCCAAACACCAAAAAGAGAATCAAAAGATATTGTGTGAGAAAAAGTCAAAGGCAACCATGTGGACAAGGCACCTCAGGAGAAAGAGAGTACATTACTTCAGAGCATTCAATCCCACGTCTGACAAACAAAAAGCATATATGAGAACAGAAAAAAATGGTATACTGAAATGTTAATATCTCAGTAAAAGACTAGTTCACATCATCTTAGAAGGATAACCAAATCAATTACACTAATATCTTAAATGTTGACTCCTTAACTACCATATTTGTAGAGAAGAAACTAATTCAAACAAGTCTTTTTAACTAGAATTCACAGCAGAAAATCCAAGATTATAATAAAAAATGACTACCAATCAAACATAACTGAGACAACACCTTTCTGAAATGTTCATATACAAAATAAAGTTATTTTTATCCTTAAATCCCATAGACTACCTAATTTTGTGAATGTTATTAAAAGATTTCATTCAGCCGTGAGGGGCCATCTTGCTGAACCGCAATGGACAAGCCTTGTAATTGTACTTGGATAGGCGACGATAAACTTCACAAATGTTCTCTGTAGTGTATATGACCATATCTTATGGGGTAAACAAAAGACTGAAAAAAACTCAATAATATTCAATGGAAATATTGATACTAAATGATTATATTGTATTCAATCATTTAACAAACCCACCCACACACAGATTTTATAGCTTATAATTGTGCAGTTTGCCGTCCTCAGCAGAAATTTGAAACAGAGGCCAATAATGAGAGTTGGGTTAAAGGGTGCACTATGTATGAAAGAGAGAAAAAACGTTCTGCCTTCCCAATTGTCTGTTTAACAATACATCATCTTGGGAAGCCCAATAACTGAAAAATCAAACAATGACAGATCGGAAGAACTTAAACTGCGTTTCATTGCCTAATTTAAACAGACCATGAGCATGCATGGATACCGGGGCATTTGACAAAATTTCCCTTCTATTATGTTTCAATAGATGACCTCTCATTATTGTTGGAGATATGACTCTATATGTAGTATTATATTGCAAATTTGCAAGCCTTTGCTTTCAGTTTGTTTTTATTATTCATTTCTAGGCAAATCAATTAAACGCATGCCTATATTTCATATTTGCTTAATATAGCACTTCCACTAGTCTCCACAAATTAACGCCTATTTAGGAGCTTTAAATCAGAATTCCATTTGTTTATCTTCCATCTTATAAAATATCCGTTTATAATAGCTTTTCTTGCTAATTAAATCTTCAGCATGTAATGTATCATGTCATACTAAAGTGCTTTGTTATTACTATTTTATTTGGGTTACCTTTCCCTATGAAGTTTTGGAAATAAACTTGTTTTTAGTATTTTGTTTAGAAAAAGATCTAGCTTTCAATAGATTGGATTTTGGGTTGCTTTTATAGCAGCAAATTAATTTGTGTGAAAAGAAAGTTATGCCAAGAACATATCCCCTGTTTTAATGCCTTCTCCATGCACTTAATTTTTGGTGAGTGGAGTCCTATTCTCGGCTTTAGACCATCTTCCCAAAGCTGCTTAGTTCACATGCTTAAGGAATCCCTTTATCTTTTCCTACCTACAAATGTCTCATTTCACAGAAAACAATACAAGTGGCAGATCCTACAGGTCTAAAATTTGATGTATTTGATTTTGGGCAAGGGATTTTTCTTTTGAAGTTTTGGAAAATGGAGGACGAGAAGAAGGAAAGGAGAATCATGATAGCAGTAGACGAAAGTGAGGAAAGCATGTATGCGCTGGAATGGGCTTTGGACAATCTTGTACAAAAGAATAAGGAAACAATTAATTTTAATATGCAAAGCTGCAATTACCTAAATGAAATTTATCATGTCACCTAGGGTTTCTGCATGATTGACTTGGTATGAAAAGCTAAAATTTGTGGTAAGCAATTGTCTGATTTGGAGGAGATGCGCGGAAATGGGCTCTGTGATTTTCAATGCATTAATCAGTGGGTTATGCAGAGCAAGAGAGCTAGACAAGGCAGTAGACCTGCTTGAGAAGATGGTAGGAGAGGGCATTAAGCCTGATGTTTTTACATATAATACTGTAATTTTAGGTCTGTACATTATAGGGAGGTCACAAGAGGCAAGAAAGCTTCTAGACGAAATGGCTATGAAAGGATATATCTACATATAATAATGTGCTCCGTGCAATGCATAAGGAGGGAAGAGCAGAAGAAGCCATTGAGCTTTTTAATGAGCTCACTAGCAAGGGGTACATACCTGATGATGATGATTATACTTACTGTATTGTATTTTTGCTCTACAAGGATGGCAACCTCAATGTTGCTCTGAAGTTCATATATCATATGCTTGCCAGGGGTTGTATTCCAGAAAGTAAGACTTATTATGTGCTGGTGAAGAGGCTTAAGGAATCAAGCAATGCAGCTTATGAGAGAAATGGAAGCAAAGGGCTCCTATAGCGAATTTTTGGTAGATAATCAAGTTGGAAAAGCTCTGCATATGCACCCACAAGGAGGTGGAGGAGGTGGAGTTTGACAGAAGGACACACACAAAACAGGCACGTGCATCCTTGACAGCAAGCCTCAAAGAGCTGTCATTGCATGGAATGCATTGATCTTAAGGCAAACATAACAAAAAAACATAATGTAAATAAATAAACCACCTCAGGAAAAATTAAGTGATTTTACAAATGGTAAAAATCATTACCAATGGGCTTAAAATCAATAGTCCAATCAGAAAATTAGTGGAAAAAAAAACTTTAGACTAAGTATTAAATTTTTCATGTGCACGACTAACGAAAGTGAATACAAGAGTCACCCTGCCTACGGCAGGGACTGCTTACAATAGTCACCCATTAACATATGCATGAATCCTACCATATATAGACACTACAATTTTTAACTATATTCCATTCAATCTTTGTGCTTTGATACTATATTGAAATTGTTTCAATGTTCAAATGAGTGAAAGAAAGTAAAATAGTATATTATTATGACAAAGTTTACCTTTACTTAATTTAACCATTAGAACTACTTATAACCAACCATTTAAACAGATACATTTTTTTTTTATAATTTTTTTTAATTAATATTCTCATTATTAATATTTACTTACTAATAATTTAATATAAATTATAGTGTGGAGGTGTCCTAAAATATATTTAGAGGCATGTTTTACATCATCTACTAAAAACTTAAGTAAGATATAATATTTCAACATTCATCCTTTCCATGTCTCCATTGTTTTTGGAGTGTCCAGTGTTGTACACTATTTTCTTCGCATAATTCATAATCTATTTATTGGCAAACTTACCTCCATTATAAAACTTGAGTCTTAATCTCTCTATTTGCTTGCTTGTTCACCAAAGATTTAAATGCTACAAAGTGAGAAGCATTTTTTATTTTTTTAAGAAATACACATATTTTCATAGAGAAGTCAACCAACAACCAAAAATACTTTGCTTCAAATAGTGTGGATGTCTTTATTGGACCAGATCACCATGTATTGTATTGGATCCAAAGCTCCTTAACACACCATGCTTTATTAATATCAAATGAGTTTCAACTTTTTTTTTCCATTTAACATATTATACATCAAGGAAGTTTTTAGTGGCTATACTTTTCCATTTGACTATTTTTAACATCTATATCTCTTGGATTTGGCTATTCTTTGGTTGTTCACTTGTATGTGATGGATTTTTTGATCCCAACACAAAGTCACCTTAGATTAGAAATTTCATTTATTTGGGATAGACATATATCACATCATTGTTTACATTAATTTGGGCACTAACCACCCTAATTTATTAGTGCCTATTTTTTTACATTTTCTATACTCATCCCTTTATAACAGGTGTTTACAAGTTTCATATCGATAGAAAAATTAGAAGGTGAATTTCCATACAAGTTACACATTGATAAAAAGAATTAGTCTCTAAATCACAAAACATTTTTTCTATACTCATCCCTTTATAACAGGTGTTTACAAGTTTCATATTGATAGAAAAATTAGAAGGTGAATTTCCATACAAGTTACACATTGATAAAAAGAATTAGTCTCTAAATCACAAAACATTTGTACATGGAAAATATTTTCCAACCATTCTAAACTTTGATCTTCACCATGGAAAAAATCACCTAGGATACTATGCTTCTATATTGAATTCACCAAGATTTGTATAGAATTTGCAAGAGGTAATTTATTAAAATATGCCTTATTGCACATACATCTTGACTTTGCTCAATGGATGATAGTTCATCAACCATGTTAGTCTTAATAAGTATAAATAAATACTAATAATCTAAGCATCCATACCTCTCATGCCAAACTACACTACTATTCACAACTACTACTACACTACTATACTTCACTATTTGTTGTTTTGAGACCAACAAGTTTATACAATCTCTTCTCAACCATACCAACCGCAATCACCTTGTTGTTATTGACAGTTGTGATCATACATTTGTTGCCTTAAAAATTCATTGAAAGATGAATTCTTTAGAATTTCATTACCAAACAAATAAATTGTGTTTGTGTTAGGCATATATTGAACATTTTTCTAATTGTAAGTCACATTATGTTTAGTGTAATAATAACATCACCACACCCTTCAACATAGAAAGTCCAATAAGCACCTAATGTAACAAATTGACTTATGCTCTTATTCTTGATAAAAGTTACATACCAACATCTATGGCATATGTAGTGTTTGAATGCACTCAAATCAAAATACTAGGTTGTGATATATACTGTTAAATCAAAACAACCCTAAGGCCTCTAATCTAGCACATACATTAAACTAAATAAATATTGATTAGTTGATCCCATCTCAACAAGGTTAACTGTAGTCAAATATCATCCATTAGGACTATTATGATTAGGTGTGCTATTCACCTTGCAAATCCTATGTATCTATTGTAACATTTAATTGTTTGTAGATGCTATAATGTACGTGTCTCCAAAAGTCATGGAATGGGAAAAATAAGACACTCATGTGAGGGTGTGAGATATGTTTAATTATTATTTACTCCTTGATGACTTGGAAATATAGTTGTAAGAAGACATTGAATGATGAAGTCACAAGAAAAAGGTTGAAGTTGTGAGTTACAAAGCATCTTCTAAAGATAGTAGTCATGGAATGTAATTAGTGCTCTCACAGAGTGCCTTTGATTGCATTTGACCAATTTGTGATGGTTATACTAGAATCTATGATGCATAAGGTGTGTAGGTATTAGAGGAGTTACTATTGTGAGATGTTTGACCACTGAATATGGGGTGTTAGATTTTTGCATGGGGACTTGGGTACCTAGTTTAGGTCCATGGTTTTGACAATTGTTTTGGGAAACCACTTATGGTTTCTAGTTTTCAATTCCCTATATAATTGAGACATGTGATAGAGATGGTATCTTGATCTTGTAGGTACTCTTATGCTGCCAAATTACTATCAGATTAAATGGATAAGTGGAGTGTATTGATATACTCTATTCTTTGAGATCGATACAAGCTTGGGGTCTATTTGGTGGTGGATTTATTTTTGAAAGAGTTTCTCCATGTAATTGTGGTGTTATTCTTATGTGTTGTTTTAATTTGTTGCTCCTTATTTCAATGTATAATCTATTCAGGTATTTAATCAAATTTAATTGCTAAAAGTTAATGTTTCTATTACATTATTTACCTAGTTTTTCAACATTTGGTATGAGAGCTAAGGTTTGATTAGAGAGAGGTGTATTTCTTGGAGTGTTATGGATTTTTTGTGGTTACCATGGGAGAATTTTGATTTAGTGGTTTTGTAGATTTATGTGTGGTTAAGATCATGGAAAACATGCCTAATTAAATGATTAAGAAGTTCAATGACATATGCTATGAACTTTGGAAGCTAAAAATGAAGGACCTCTTGGAGGAATGGGATCAATGGAGAGTTGTAATACAGAAAAAGAAGCCTATTAGTGTGCTGAATGAAGGCTAGAGAAAGCTTGACAAGAAAGCATGATGAACCATAAGGTTATGTCTCTCCAATTCTATTCTTTTGGATGTTTATGATGAAACTACAACATACAATTTTTTGAGAATAACAAGTAAACCAAAACTAAGAGTATTTTTAATATGTTGTATCTTAATAGGAAGGTTTATTCTTTGAAAATGAAAGATGAAGACTTAGTTGTAGAGCATTTAAATGTTTTTAATTTAATTTTTAGTCAACTAGGTTCTATTATGTTAGGATAGAAGAAGAGGAAAAATGTATTTTGTTGCTTTGTTCCTTGCCTTTAATCATGAAAAAAATTGATTGTTGTAATTGGTCATGGTTTGACAACGCCTTTTTTGTGTGAATGAGGTATATTACCTAACTAGTTCCACATTAGGTCCTATTCACACTTGTCTAGTTAAGTTTACTTAGGGCATAATTCGGGTACACTAAGGATAGTTATATTTTTGTGTCTCAAGTCATAAGATTAAGACACTTGTCATAATCTTATGTTGTCCTATGTTTTACCTTGGCTTATATAACAAAGGGCTTCTCATTGTATAATTCATTCATGTATAGTCATGTATATTGTGTATTTGCATCCTTTGATAGAATAGAATTAATCTTTCATGTTGGGTCTCTCTTGTGCTTTCATTGAAGCTCCTAGATCTTGGGTGGCTACCTTCATAGCCAAATCTTGCATGGTATAAAATATTCTATACCAACTCTTACAAGCCTAAGATGGATTCTCTTATTACTACTTTGCTCAATGAAGAAATGAGGAGTAAATTGATGGACAAGGGTTCTAAGGATGCATTGCATGTTTGTGGTAGGCCTAGAGAAAAGGGTGGTAAGAAAAAAAGGGATAGTAATATATCTCAATCTAAGGGAAGGTCCAAAACATCTAGTAAGGGTAGGCTCAAATGTGAACTATGGGTGTTGAGACATGGACCAGCTAGGACTCGAACCTAGGACCTTCCATATGCTGTTGGAGTGCTCTACCACTGAGCTATTGGCCCCTCTTGGACCAGTCCATCATTGGTCCGGGTGTGGCTTATTTCCAACACCAACACCCCCCCTTAAGCCACACCTCTTGTGTGCTTGGGGCTCCTAGCCTGGGCCTAGCTCTGATACCATGTTGAGACATGGACCAGCTAGGGCTCGAACCTAGGACCTTCCATATGCTGCTGGAGTGCTCTACCACTGAGCTACTGGCCCCTCTTGGACCAGTCCATCATCGGTCCGGGTGTGGCTTATTTCCAACACCAACAATGGGAAATGGGGTCATTTGAAGGTAGAAACAAAAAATGAATGTTAATGATTCCTTTACTGATAAATCTTCTAATGATGATGTTCTTGACACATTATTTATTTCTTATAACATTGCTAGTGATGACTCATGGATGATTGATTTAGGGGCCTTCTATCACATGATTCCTCACAAGGAATGGTTTTCTCATTACAAAGCATACCATGATGGTGAGGTGTTACTTGGTGACAACATTTCACATATGATTATTGGTTGAGGATAGGTAAATCTAGTTTCAATGATGGGAGAGTAAAATCTTTTACAGATGTGTTGCATATTGTATTGGGATTATGTGTGTCCTACACCTTACAAGTCCTAATGTTTAAATTATTTATTTATTAATTTGTAATATTCTATGTGCCTTCATGGAAAAGGGTGTCTCACGTATGACTTGATAATCATGCCAAGTGTATTCCTTTATATATGACATGTGTGTAAGAATATATATAAGAGCATTGTGTTATTTAAGATGTGTAAGACAAACTATGACATTATAAGTGCATAAGAGATTCTATGATGCATGTAACATGTAAGAGGGAGGTTACAAAATGGACTAGGAATCTTGATCCATTTATGATGCATGTTTTAAGATGTCATAAAACATCTTTATAAAGGTGGTAAATGACAAAATAATGAGTCTAAAATGGGGCATGGGTCATGAGAACTCTTACCATGGTTTTTGGGACCTTGTTTGGGCCCATGGTAATGCCTTTTGGTGGTTTTCTAGGGCCTCATTGAGTCTATATATTAAGGGTTTGAGATGGAAGCATTGAGGCATTTTTATTGCAAGGTTATGCTACCAGATTTCCTCCAAAGGAGTAGGATGTTGATATCCATGTGTTAAGGCTCTAAGCTTGATATTGTAGATTGTGACTATTTATTGATGAATAATATATTAGTTCATTTCTTTGGAGGATGGGTTTTTTCAAAAGGGTTTTCTTAGGGTATATTGGTGTCTCTTCTCTTTTGTCTATGATTATATTTTCCTTCTCTCCCTCTTGCTTTCTAAGTGTTGATTTACATGTTGTTATGCTGCTAAAATTTCTATAGATCTGGTATCGAGCACATTTCTCTTCTAAAAGGGTTAATATAGGAAATATTTGTGTCTTGTTTCCACTTTATGAACATATTTTGTTTGCACTTGTATTAAGATTAATTATTTAGTAAATATTTTGGAATTGAAGGTGCATACATGTTATTTTTCCTCACATTTCATATTACAGATGAGGTGTTTCTATTGTTGCATGTGCTTGGATGTGATCGATCCATGGTGATTTAGTTCCAAGTAATCCTTCATTTGAATTTCTTAGCATGACAAGCTTGTGGGAATTTGTAGAATGGAATCAACTAATGATTAATCCTTGTATGAGTGAGATTTTGTAGTCGATATTATTTTTTTAGGATATAGTATGGAAGACACTTGTAGAATGGACAAGGTAGAGCATCTTGGATTTGACCATGTAGTTGCATGTTGCATGATGTTGAATTGGAGCTCCTATTGGATAATATGGAACTACCTTCATGCTTGATGGCTATGTATCTCCATCTTTTGGTCATGCATAGTAGAGTGCTTATGTTGGGTGTCTAGCTTTGGCTCCTTGATCACATGGGAGAGAATTGGTTGTCTTGACTACAATTTGGCGTGCTTATATTGTGTGCTTGGTTTTAGCCCCTAGAATTGGAAAGTACTAGATGATTAGCCCCTAGATGCATGTAGGCTATGGAGTTTGTCTTTTGGTGATGTGGAAGCTCTTGGAACAACCTAGTTAGTTTTATTATACATGGTGGTGGTTATAGAGTTGGATTGTTTGGTGTCCTGGATTTCCTATAATATCCCCCAGTCTTGTTGGATGGTTGTACTTGGATGTTTCAGATTCATGTTGATTAGATCTGTGGGTTTTGTAGATTTTTCATTCAAGATCTCTAGTTTTTCTTATCTATGATATTTCATTAAATTGGTTTATAGATTTGATGTGTTTCAAATTTGTGGGTTTTCTAAATGATAAGTGGATACAATTTTGTATTCATGCCTTTGACATGGATGGTTTTGCATGTTAACCAAAATATGTAGTTTTGTAGATTTTCCAAGAGACTATTTTTTAGATTATGATTCTTATGGGGTTTATTTGGATGCAAGATAATTGTAGATTTGAATGCATGCTTCATGCATGGTTTGAGGAGTCTGGTTGTAATTTTATTGGTGTAGAAGTGTTGGTCAACATTTATATGGTGGTTCTTGTTGGGTTCTTGAGATATAGTTGTCTCTAGCTATGGATTTTTCACATTTTGCATCTAGATTTTAGATCTAATGTAAGTGCCATGAAGAATATAAATTATTATCTCTTGTTATCTTTGTTCTATTATTTGTTGATGTAGAGTTGAGTCTACCTATTTTTTGGTTTATGTTACTTGGTGGATCCATGTTATGTATTATTTAAGATCTATGAGTTGCACAATTTTATGGATTGTCTACACCCTCAAGTTGCATAGATAACTGGATGTGGGTTGTCTATACCCATAGATATTCATGGTGTTGATGGTGTTTTATTATAGTAAGGTTAATTGTAGACTATTTTGGATATCACAAAGTTGCAGATTATAGTGTCGGTGACCTTTTGACCATCTGGTGCATTGGTGTTGTGTAATAGTTAGATAGTGAGATGGATGGGTGGAGTGCCTATGATTTATGTTGTATTACTTTGATATGCTTGTGACATTTCTATAAGAGTACTTCAAGGGTCACTTGTAGTTGTTCCTTGAATCTTATAGTAGTTACCTTCTTTAGCGATCATGGTTTTACTTTTCCCTTTGGGAGCTCTTGGTGTTGAAGTTGTGTTCTTTGATTGTGTGAGGGCCATGGGTTATCTTCACTTGGGAGATGTGCTTTATGATTCCATGGGTAGCTCTAGATCACTTTTAGTGGGAGATTTAGTAGTCATGTGTTATTGTACCATGAATGACTTTAGATCTTTTCTCATTTTTTGTAGTCTTGCCATGATATGGATGCTCTTGGGAGCTGATTTAATTATTGGAGGTAGATGATCTTCTAGAGTGTAAATAATGATGTCATGTGGAGTTCTTAATTCTATAGTTGCAACTTTAGCAGTGAGTTGAGGTAGTCTTTTGGTATTGATCATAATGGTTATTTTTCCTTTAGAGCCTTTGGAGATTACGGTAATGTAGTTGAAGTTTAGTTGGCATGAGATGGTTTATTTGGTGGTCATGTATACTAGATAAACTTGGGTGAGGCTAGATATCTCTAGATTTTGGAGATTATATGTTGGGATGTGACTATTTGATGGGGTTTTAGCAAAACACCAAGGAGCCTTCACCTAGAGTTGGATGTGAGCTCAACATGGACCTAATTAGGAGATTGTTCATGGAGAGAATTAATGTGACTTGGTGCATCTCATACCCCACTATTTGTCCACTCGGTAGACAATTGATTTTACCCACCTAGTTACTTAGATGTACTCTTTTTTTGTATTTTTTAATTTTTGTGGGAATGAGACTTGAGTAGTGGATGTTATTTCTAGATTGCTTATTTGAGGACTACATAGCATGATTTCTTTTTCCTTGGAATTCTCATATACATGAGTTTGTTTAGGATGTTAGTTTTTTTGGGATGGTTTTGGGCATATTCTGCAATGATGGGAATGATTATTAGTTTGATCTTCCTTTAGTTGAGAAGATCCCATCCTTTTTGGTTTAATGGTTTATTGTTGTTGTGTTTTCCCTTGGGGTTGAACATTTGGATGTTGTTGAGATTTTTCTATTTGGTTTATAGAGGTGAGGATCTTACTTTTCATAGCTTAAGCATTGAATGGTGTTTATAGAAGGATATTGCATATGGTATGGTTTGTAACTTATCTCTCTATGATCTATTATTTCTTCTTGGAGGTTTGATTCATATAACAATACAATTGGGATTTGTGTTGAGCTATTTTGATCACTATGTTTGTGGTCATTTACTATTATTGCATTTTATTATTTTTATAATAGTATGTGAGATCTTTAATCTCCATTCTTTGTGATGTAGAGAACTTGGGAGAGATGAAGAGATTAGGGGTGAGAGAGTGAGCAATTATGTAGATCATTATGTGTGTTCTTTTACACTAAATGGTTTTGATGTCATGAGCCACACTTTCATATGGGTGTTGTTGGTGGAAGTTTGTGTTGCATTGGTTAGCACTAGACTAGACATTTCCCATGGAGTGAGAATCCTAGGATGTATATGTCCTTGGTGGGCAAGTTTCATTGTGTAATGTCCATCTCCACACATAGGTCATACATGTAAAATGTGACATTTTTTGTTTAAATCTTTAATTACTTTAATGTCACTACATAAGGTAGTGCATCATGTGCACTCCAATGACAATGTACACATATATGGCATCACTTGATATCAAATCATGTGAAAGAGAAAAATGAGGGTAAAGCATGCTAATAATGTGCAGAAGGAATAACCTCCTGTTAATGGGGTTGGGGGCATTGACACCTTGAAGAAAAGGAAGGAGACGAAGTGGGAACCATTGGCGGTGGGCTGGGTGAAGTTGAATTTTGACGGGACCTCGAGGGGCAACCTGGGAGAGTCAGGTGCTGGGTGCCTAGTTCAAAATAGCAAAGGTGTTTTAGGTAGGGTAACAAGGAAATTGGCAACAGGGTCAAATAATGAAGATAAATTGCAAGTGCTTATTCTTGGACTCAACTTGTGTAGACATCTCAACGAGGGCAAGGTAGAAATTGAGGGAGACTCTCTCATTGTGATAAATGCATTAAGAAAGGGGGTATGACAAATTGGAAGTTAAATATTTTGATTAAGGAGGCAATTCAGTTAATGGGTGACTTGGAGGGCGTGGCTATAAATCATGTGTACAGAGAGAGTAATAAGGATGCGATCAAGTTGGCAAATCTAGCTATCAACTCACAACAAGTACTAATATGGGAAGTATTGAATAATCATGAATTCAGCTCGACAGATTGACACAATGTCTTGTCCCAGTTAGGAGATGAGGCTGGCTATGCGTGTGAAGATTGCTATTTGGAGCATGGCTTCGGACTGGGATTCAGGGCATTCCTTTCAAAAAGTAGTTTGTTTAGATTGTTGTATGCTCATATATAGAAATGGACACTCCAATAAGGTTAATTGCAAGGAAGAGACAAATGTCTTTTTTGGGAAGGATTTCGGAGAAGAGAATGAAACAGGTGTTCAAACCCAAGAGTGGGATAGTCTTGTTTACAATCGAATGGTTGTTGGGGGAACATTTCATAGAAACAGATCATAGGTACATGGTCAATACCGACCTGGCCTCTATGTTTTTGTTCATTTTACTTGATGCCAATAAAGAACCAGCAGATATCTAGGTGTTGATGGAAGCCTTTGTGGAGATTGATTTTTGTGGAGGTTGGAAAGAGGTGGTGAGTGTGGCCAAGTATGGAGTGAGAATCCCATGAGAAGATGAATTTCACTGAGTGAATGTGGCAGGTGATGTTGTGGTTTGGCACCCTTTTGTGACTGAAGTAGGGATTGAGAAAATCACAGGGTGCAGAAAAAAGGTAGCTAGAGGAATCTCATTCTTGAAGAAACTGTCAGGGCTCGAGGTGGAAGATGCTTGGATGGCAGAGATTTTGGAGTCTTACTATGCCACTGACAAGAATGCCTGAAATGGATTGGCTGTATGAAGGTTGTATGTAGGGTGTAGTTAGTTTGTTTTTTGGTTTTTAGATATCATAGGAGATAGTAGATAATAGGAGTATGTAATGAAACAAGGATTTTGTTATTTTCACTATGTATAAATCTTTCTATTGTACTATTCTAAACTTTGTTACACTTTTATTTTAATATAAAGGGGAGCAGGCCCCAAGCCTACAATTTACTCATTAAAAAAAAAGTGCAGAAGGAATAAAATAATGCAAGTGGTGTGAAGTCCCATGCCACACACCCTATGCAATGAAGGAAGCCTAGAAAGGGACTGGCATCATCACATATAATTCCTAAAGGGATGACCTCTACAAGGTACCACCCTTTAAGTTCCTATATGAGGTGGAATGCATGATCTAACTAAACATACCTAATTAATTTTGTAATAAAACATGGCAGATTAAATTAAATGCTAATAATCAGATTAAATGGATTATAAAACTAATAATTTAAATGTTAATACAAAGAGAGCCATAACATTTGCATCATTTTGAATTCAAAATAATAAACAACAATGTAATCAATAAGGAAGGAAATTAAATTAAGAACTAACAATCAAAGTAAATGGTTTTCAAAGATCTAATAAAACTATATGGCATAATATGAAGGTATATAAATCAATATACATAATTCATACTAATTCTAGATATTAATTTCCTAAATTAGTTACTAATTAAACTTATATTCTACATTAGTATTTCATAATGATGAGTAAAGGAGAGCAATAAAGATACTCTTGAAAATCAAAATGATGTAAAATTATTGCTAAATAACACACCCTATTATCATCTCTATTATGCCTTTGAGCTCTTCAGCCCCTGTCCCTAGCCCCCATGTTTTCAAGGCCAATTCCTGTTCTAAATCCCTTTCTGGGAGTCATACTTCGTAGGCCCCTGTTCTGGTTGGTCGGGAGGGTTCCCTTGGGGGGTCCAGGGTGGATGCCGTAGAGGGACTGTGTAATTTAAAAATTAATACCCCTAAAATTAGCAGCAAAAAACACAAAAGAGGGAACCTTGAGCAGAGCAAAGGTGATGGGAAAACTTGCAACAGAAACGTTGATAAGAGCAGGAAGGCTGATCAACTGACACAGGGGATGTCGGATAAGAAGGAGAGGCAAGTTGAAAAGGTGGTTGAGGTGGTGAAGGAAAGGGCCATGGGAAAACAAGGTGCTGATAGGACTCCGAGTATAAGAAGATCTTCCAGATTGGCAGGGGACAAACCCCGATTTCTAAAAAATGTTGACTACTCTTCCAACTTGGATCAGGAGGACTTGGTGAAGAAGGTGAAAGTTAAAAATACTAAATCTACCCAGGCACAGGATCAGGAAGGTACCAACCACTTTGAATCCATGAACAACTCCTACTATGACACTAACGATGAAGACACGGAGATTCTGGAGACCCTGGACAAAGAGGTGATGAGCGCTAGGATGGAGATGGACAACAAAAGACTGGAGAAGGAGCTGGCCAAGGTCAAGATTCATCTTGCAGATATGGAGACCAAAGTTAAGGTTTTGATCAATCAGGTGTTGAAAACTTCACACAGGGCTATTGCTACGTTTTTGGTTTTGCAGGATGATCAGGTCAAGGGTGAGGATCCTCAACTGGAAAATAACGGAAATATGTTTGATCTGCTCAATGATGACTGGAAGGAACTTCTTAGTTAGCTATCTCTTTAGCTTTTGTTTTTATATCTCAATCTCTATTTTTTGGATATGATGTTAAACTGTTGTTAGTTCGTTGTTTTGTGGCTGTTTGAGGCACTGTACCTATTTTGCTACCTTTTGGCTTTTGTTATTGGGATTTGGATCTGCACCTAGGTTTGTAGCTTATCAATATCAAAAACATTACAAATGAAATGTTATTTTATTATACATTTTAAAAAGTATGTATGCTTTTCAAATATCTTTACTTAATTATTTTACACCATTTTAACATTACCACGCTATTACAATTCTTCATATTAAATTTATAATATAATACAATGTTCTATTTTTATTTATTTTTTATTGGTAATACAATGTTCTATTTATTTACTTATTACTATATTTAATTCATTATAATCATCCTACTTTATGATGTTTTAAATTTTACAATATAATTATATGGTCTTTGTTTACATATTCATTGGTTAATTGTTTAAAAATCCCAACTAATCCATTTGTCCCCATACTAAAAAGATTTAACCTCTTTGAATAGATTTATAAAAATGACATTTTAATAATATATGAACAGTTCAAATTTTAAATATAACATTTTCACAACACAACTAAAGTTAAGTTATTGTTTTATTTTTAAAAAAATATCAAAATTTCAAAAAGGGATTTAGGGCAAGAAACTCTAAAAGGAAGGAATAGAAAGAAACTAAAATTCATTTTCATTTTGGTATTTTGCAAGCGGAGGGAATGGAAAAAGCGCAATAAGGAAAGAATTCTTCTTCATTTCCATTTTGTGTGTAGGTTAATGGAGGAAAAGAAGATAAAATAAGATAAAATATCTTTCTCCTCCCTTCATGAAGCAAGGTATAATGTAACTATATATTTATATATTTATTGTATATTTTTATGTATAATGAGACATAAAAAAATTATATAGCCATTCATGGTTGTTGCAAAGATTCTATGGGATTGGGGGAAACAATGTCATCTAAGGGCTGCACCTTGTGGGTTGGTCGTACCCCTTTTGTGGGGGCTGCAGCTCCCATTAGGGCCACGACTCCCATGGGGTCACATCCCCACTGTCTAGTGTCCACCCATGTGTTGACTCTTGCTTTGTCTTGATATCTCTTATAATTAAATTAAAGGATATATTGAGTTGATTATTTTATGATGTAATTACTGATGGATATATGCCTTTCTAGATTACACATCATCATTGGTCATTATATGTTGTTTTGGCTACGATCTCTATTGTTGGATTTGATGCTTTGCCTTGAGTGTGCAAGATATATTATATAGGTGTTAGACTAATGGAAGGATGTGGAGGAAAAAACATGGATTCAATTGACCATCTCAATTTATCTAGTCCCTATGATTCATGTGGTATGTCGACTGCTTAACCCATTCTATTCAATTTAGAATTGAAGGATGTCCCCAGCGTCTAATCTAGTTTTCCACTAATTTGAATTATTTATTATTCTAGGTCCTTGTGTTGTGGATAAACTCATAAAGTGTTTGTGCCTTTTTGCATGAGTTTAGTTAACTTGAATTCTCTTACATTTTATTGGCAAGTTTCAAAATGTTTGTTTTGAAGTGCTTACAAAATAACATGTTTATGCTTAGTTGAAAGAATTCATTACGTTGTTCCCTTGATAAAAAAGTGTCGTATACATTTTTAATATTGTATATATTCGAAAAATGCATTAGGTTAAAGAGATTGTTGGACTAAATGCATTAGTCAATTTGGCTAAATAAAATGTGTTAGCCATTTAAAGAATTTCCTATATACATTTAATTAATATTAATGTGGATGGTATCTGTAAGGTAAATATCTATTTGGAAATACTTATTTTAAAGAAATAATTATGTTAGTCATTTATTTTTTTTCAAAAAGTATTTGAAGAAATAGAAATGTTAAGCGATAAATAGTTTTTTGAAAATATCTAATTTCAAATAAATTTTTAAAATAACAAGTGTAAAATAAAAGAAAAGGCCTAAAGGTTTTTTAGGAAATTATGGAAAGATAGAAAAAAAAGAAAGGGTTTGATAATTCATTATTTCTCTTTTCTTGAAAATGGCTCTCTCTCCTTCTTTCTTGTTGGGGCCTTGATTTGAAGGTGGTATTGGATTACTTTGTTGATTGCTACACATGTGAGGAAGAAAGAATTGGGATTACTTGTCTCTTGAGTGTGTGGAAGCAACAAAAGATATTGCATTCCAATATCAAGGTATTTCTCTTTTTATTGTTGAAATTATGCATTTGAAACATCTTACCAAGCCATGATTTAAAACATCTTATAGAACTCGTGCATCAGATATATAAGAGAGAAAAGCCTTTAAATGAAGACATCTAGGCTCTCATTGATGCATATGTCAAGAAAGTACAAAGTGAGTATCAAATTAGAGGTAGGTAGGTGAGTTCTAAAAAAAATTGGAACTACAGTTACACTAGGGGCATTAAACACACCTGTTGATAAAGGAAAACAAAGAATGGACATTGATCCTAAGAGGAAAGACATTGCAAAAAAGAGTGTGAACAAGACTATAGAGAAGGAAACACAAAAGAAAAGATCATCCATACTTGGGACCCCTATGCAAAAGAAGTATGTCCCAAATAAAAAAAAGTGAAGGTGTCCCAAAAAGCAATATTGAGAATCCTAAGGTGATAGAAGCATGTAGTAGATGAATTCAAATAAAGAAGAGTTCACAAGAAGAGCAAGCCAAGGCAAGTAGAGACACTAATTAAAGAAAAAGTGTCCTTACTGATGGCCAGATAATTCCTTTCATCCATGAAACTCATACAATAATAGTACCCCTCTCCATTCCATTTTCTAAATATGTTCCCATTGAAATGGATCTCACATTAATCCAACTAAAAGTGCTAGTGCCAGTGAGATAGATTCTTAGGATCCCTGAACATAAAGAAAGAGTTTTGTAATATATTAATACCCCAACCACATTTGAAGAACATACAAATCCTTTGAATGATTTTGTAGATGATGCAATTACTAAAACAAATGCCCAAGAGACACCTAAAGTGTACCTAGGTATAGTGTTTGTAAGTAATCAGACCATGGTTGACCCTTTTTACACCTCAATGCTCAGAGGGGTGGTTGGTACATGGATTATGACGCTTCAAGTAATGTGATGCTATTAGAGGTCATGAATCTTCTAGGATTGAAAGTTTCTAGGTCATATGGAAAGTGTTATGCAATGGACTCCAGGAAGGTTAATGTCATTGGATTTGTCAATGATGTAGAAATGCAACTTGCTACATATCCTAGCAAGTGTTTCATGATTGACTTCCTACTAAACCACATCATTACAAGGTTTGGTATGCCTGCAAGAATAGTTGTTGATAATGCAATGTGTTTTAGATCCCATTATCTCCTTGATAAATTCTCTAAATATGGAATAGCTTTGACACATTCTTCCCCTTATCATCCATAAGGAAATGGTCAAGTTGATTCTAGTAACAAGAGCATTATGACAATCATCAAGAAAACTCTAGATTCAAACAAGAAAAGATGGGATGATAAGCTTAAGTTTGTTGTTTGGGTAGATAGAATAACACATAAGAAAGCTATTGGTAGAAGTCCCTTTGAGCTAGTCTATGGAATTAAAGCCAAGATGTCAATTACTCTTGAACTATTTGTATACAAACTTCTGCAATAGGTTGAAGGAGACAAGGACAATGCCATGTACTTAAGAGTACATGAGTTGATTGAACTTGATGAAGCTAGGAGAATTGCACATGAAAGAAACTTGTTGCAACAATAGAGGGTCAAACATTTGTTTGACAAGAAGGCAATTTAGAGAAGTTTCCAAATTGGTGACTTGGTCCTCATGTGGAATTATACGTCTTAAGATAAGGGAAAACACAGATAATTTGAAGCCTTATGGGTTGGACCATATCAAATTGCAAATAAGTATAGTTAAGGCACTTTTTGCCTTAAGAGTTTGGATGGATAATTTATGAACCTGCTAGTCCATGGTCAACACCTCAAGTAATATTTCTCTTGATGGTCTAGAGACTCTCTTTGGGCCTATGTATATTTTCCCTTTGTGTGTTTGTGTTTTATATTTTGGTTGTCCTTGCCTTTTCCCCTTTTGTTTTGGTTTGGCCCTTGCATTTTATTTTTGGTCTACCCCTAGAGATAGCTAGATTCTCACTATGCCTACAAAAAGCACACATCCCCAACTAGAGCCACTATTAGATCCTTTCTTAGCATAATTTTTGGCTTTAGGTTTGAGTTTGGTCATAGTGTTTGGTAAAATCTTGTTGGTAATCCCATAAGTTGTTTCTTTGCTAGGTTTCTTTTCCTGCATTGATTGGTTATCCCAATAATTTCACTTAAGTTTACCTTTTGATCCCCTCTAGTTTCATTGACATGACCAACCCTTTTTAAATGCTATTGTTTATGGTCTTACTTGCAATCAACTATCCTAAGCCCCGATCACATGGTACCCAAGTGCTATATAATGTTTGAATCTTTGAAATGTGGCAAATGCTTATTATATCATGTGCCTCCTTTGTATTTTAGTTCTCTTTGTGAGCCCTAGTTCCAAGTTGCACTCAACGATATTGTGCCATGTGTCCAATAGTCTATCAGTGTTTCCATCAAGTTGTCCTTGCCCCACCCAAGTTGGTATGATGTCATTGGCCTGCCATTTCCTACTTGTCTACTGTTTCAGTCATCCTATAAGAATTATTAAGTGTTGAGGTATGATATCATCAAATTTTATGTGTGGTACTTACTTATTACATCACATGGGCCCTCCACATCACAACTTATCTCTGCGACATGCAATGGCCATTGATCTCATATTGCCCAAATCTTGCTGTGGTGATATTTTTGAGTGTTGAGGCAACCGGGTGTAAAGATATCTTCCAAGATGAGATGAGTCATCATGCTAGCTATGTTCTAGAGTGTTAACAGGCTCATTTTTATTGGCCCATAGGTTTTCATGTGTCAAATCCAATTGAGTGGCATGGTAAGTGAGGCACATGGAAAAATGTCATTGCATCACAACCATCCTTCACATCACAAATGTTATTCACATTGTGATTCTCAAAGTAGTGCAAATTTTAAAACTATGATGTGTGATGACCAGTGATCCTTGCTTTGGGAAAATAAATGGTCAAGTTTTAAAGGGAATTTGAAAGCTTTAATGTCTTCCTAGATAGCCATTTTAAAAAAATGAATTTCATAGGGGAGATGCCACAATTTCAAACATAGATTTCATAGGATTTCACCCTATTTGCACCCAACACTTCAGCATGTAATAGTAGGTCAAATTTTCACTTTTCTTCATAGGGCTTCACTATTCCAATGAATCCACCTACTCCAATAACTCCCTTGCATTTCTTAGGACTACCATCAATGACCTCTTTGACATGCGATAAGAAGAAGATGAACTCCATACGCCTCTTGATAGTAATATCCCTCCTCAATGTTGAAATATCTATACAAAGGCATGGGAAAGTGTTTGATTTGGTGTGGTTTTCAGGTGTGTGCCATGTGAAAGTGACATACGCATGTATGGGCAACCATTTCACTTGCAGATGCCCAAGTTTCTTGTCCAAGATGACGTTTTGGTTGTTGGATGAGCTTTATAATGAGGTTTCTCACTCTTAACAAGGGATGGAAAATTGGTTGGAGAGAAAAGATGAAGAAAAGAAGAAAACAAGTGTAAACCCTTAGTGTTTCTTCTAGCAATTACTTTATAGAATTTTCACTGTAATATTTTGGGTTTTATCCCAAAGGATATAATAGGGAATTGTAATCATAAAAGAATGAATCCAATGTGTAGGTTCTATATCTTATGGAGTGTCTCCATGATCATTACATAAAATTGTGGTGTTTTGGCAATTCACCTTGGTCACATTTGTGAATTTGAGTGTTGTTCTTGATTAGTTAGTTAGTTGACGATTGTAAAACACCTTGCAAAGCTTTTGAGAGGTATATTTTCTGGATGATACAAGAAATTCATGGGTTTATTTATGGTTTATTAAGTTATGCTCAATATATGTTCTGTAATTTTATGTATTTGCTAGCTGGTATGTATAGAGCCTATCTTATGTATAGAGTCTACAGGTATAGTCTTTTGTTGATATCTTGATCAAGGTATCATTGTTTGGATTGTATTGGTGTCCCCTCTGGTTGATAATTGAGACTCTACTACCCTCACTAGACAAAGGCACCAATCGGTTATAGGTTCAACCTCCTTTTCCCTCCAACACACTAAAACAAAACAAAATCTTAATTTGTATCCTTGTGTTGTTTATTTTACCCACATCTATGTCTAGATGTATGCAACAACATTAGGGGCTATCAAAGCATCATTTTAGACTCTTCTACATGGTTATGTATCTACTTTATGAAGGTGTATATCCTTGTGTCTTTCAAACTAGCATATAGGTGCTTAGTGACAACAAATTTGGAGTCTCCTATGCATTGGGTATGGTTTGTCACAAGATCTAGTTCATGTTGTTATTTATTTTATTCTCATACAAGCTAGGGAATAACCCCCTTGGTCTAGCAGAGCATAAAGAAGAAGGTCTTAACCACCTTATCAAAGTGGTCTATTGTTGCCTCATACTAATCATAATTTGAAAGTCTTTGTCTTGAGTTTGAAACTCTTGGCACTCAAGAACTGCCTTGCTTTAGGGATTTGAGGAATCTCAACTTTGAGCACCAACACAAGGTAGATCTCCTTTTTCATATGGTTGCATTATTATTGATGAAATAATTATTACTTCTTGTATTGGATGAATATTTGTTGGATTTACCTTTATTCTCTCACAAGAAACCCTTTAAACCCTTGTTCTAGTCCTAGCCAAGACTATCTTATTAAAATATTTCTTTATAAATAGATCAAAGCAATTGTTTACATATCAAAAACTAGACATGTGCCCAAGGGGAACTCTAGTTCCTAAAAAACAAAATACATCATCAGTGTAGAGGGCATAATAAACACATGAGGTATTAAGTATACCTAAGCAAAATTTCATTATTATTTTCACTTGTGCTCCCATGGAACCACTGTCCCATCCATATAATATACCAAAAATGTAGAAAAATATCTATTTATAAATTATAACAACTACTTGTATAAGATGAACTTACTGCACATATGATGTATATACAAATAACCAACATCCATATAAAGAACATGATGTAAAATATTTAACCATAAAATCCATAAGCATAGATATCCATAATCCAATAAATCTATCCCCAAAATAATGTATAGTGTAGATAACACTAGCATATCAATCTCTCCTCTTGACAGAAATCCCAATATATATGTCCTTAGTAAGACATAAAGCACGTGTTAACACATGATAATAAAAATGCAAATGTGTGCAACATTCCTAAAGCATGTTATCCAAAGACTTTGAAGTACTTAGGCTAATATCGTGGGTTAGCATCACTCTAACTACTAGTGGGTTAGGACCACTCAATGATCACCCACAAGTTTTACAAAATAATGAACCTTGACTTGTTGGCCAAGTTTCATAGTACTGTACCTAGAGACTTAGCAAACCAAACATACACATATTTTCCATTGTTTGTTTACTTATGGGTCATAATCTAAAATATTTTACTTGAATTTAGTATATGTAAGTGATCATCAAATTATGCCAAGTTCTTTTCTCATATAATACAAATCATTCAATTCTCTACCTCATATTCTATGTGCTACTAATAAGGGAATGCAAATATCTTCTTCAAAGATCTTGAATACACTAGTCTTTATCTATATGAAACTACTCTATCATACATGTTCCATATAAAATAATTGAATCTTTTCAAATCATAGTCAAATAATTTTTCAAAGCACTCATACTTTTAAAAGAATTGATAACATCATAAAGGTAAGCTATATACATAACCATACAACATGAAACATAGTAGATCCACAAAATCCCTAGTGTTGAACCTAGAGCTCTAATACCATATAATGACCTATCCACTAAGCCATTAGGATACTATAATAAAATCTCTAAAATGCATATATTTTTTAAATATAAGAACAACCATCTATCTTTTCCACTAAACATATAATACAAGCACAAACATACATCATAATAAAACAATACATCACTAGATTTTAACTAAGCATTTTGGCATCTTAGAACTAAGATACACAAAATAAAACATGCCTATAAACCTTCTAGGATCATTAACTAATCTAGTAAGTTAGGTTCATCATTTTACTTTTCACTCATAAAACTACGTTTTATCTAGTCAAGACCCAAATGCACAATCAATCGTGAACACAACCATTTACCGTCTACACAAGTTTAACACAAGTATAATTATAGTTTGAACAAAAAGCAATTCACTTATGCGTCCTATAAATCATATAAAAGCTTCACTTATCTCTTCAAGTTAGTCTTTCTTTAACTATTTGGTAAACAATATGACATTATTTGAACTATAAACATGAGAGAGAACACTTCATCTAGTTAACCTTTAATTCAACAAGCATAATAGATATATCATTTTCAATGCAACAATGTTTCAAATCAAGATTTATATCTTATATTGTCATTATATAAAGAAATCGCTTAATCAGTTGCTAACCATTTAAGGTTTATAAATCAGTCTCTTTTGTAAAATTGTCAAATTCTAATTCAAGTTATACATACTGTGTATAAGATAAAATTGAGATTGAATATTAAATTCAAAAGAAATGATAATCAACAACTCAATCCTATAACATAAAGAGATTGATCTAAGCAACTGCCAATATCAATGAATAATTGAATTAAAACAAGAAAGCCTTCATCTAGATTGTATAGTTCTCTTTGTTAGATGTGGATTGCTCAATAATGTTGCGTACCCATGATGTTGCAACAAGCGGATTTGAATAGTGTGCTCAAAGATGTGCTCAACAATACGTAATATGCTCAAAGCGCAATAAGAATGCCGATAGCTCAGATGCATAAAAGATTGGAGAGTGTTTGTGATGAGATGGAGGTATATATAGGTTTCAATAAAGATTGATCAATGGCCCAGATAATTCGATAGAATTAATGGATGAGATA
The DNA here is from genome assembly GCA_027924645.1 of Cunninghamia lanceolata. NCBI lineage: Eukaryota > Viridiplantae > Streptophyta > Pinopsida > Cupressales > Cupressaceae > Cunninghamia > Cunninghamia lanceolata. The sequence continues at coordinate 5,871,558 of BSBN01000339.1, forward strand.
AATCTAGAATTCATGATGAATGTGCACCTGACATGTGTCACACAAAAAATATTTTTATTGAGTTAACTGATTGATTTGAGATAAAAGACATGAAAAAGATATGATTAGATTTCATAAAAATAGAAATATTTTTTTTCTAATTTATGAGTTGGTGATAAAAATAATAATGATTAAGTCAATTAACTCAACTTATGATTTGCTTTTTGCATGATTTGAGTAAAATTAAATAATAAATTTTTATTATTTAATTTTGTGTGCATGATGAATAATATTTATTTTTAGAAGAACTTAGAAGATAAAAATTAAATAAATTGAGTTTATTTAATTGTTTGTGCATGATAGAAGAAATAGATTAGATTTGAAGATTTAAATAAATTAAACAAATAAATTGACTTAATTTATTTTACATGATAAAGATAAATAAAATATTTGATTTTATTTTATTTTTAGAAGAATTGGAAGATAATTAAGCAAATTAAATAAATAAATTTATTTAATTGTTTGTGCATGATAGAAAAAATAGATTAGATTTGAAAATTTAAATAAATTAAACAAATAAATCGATTTAATTTATTTTGCATGATGAAGGATAAATAAAATATTTTATTATATTTTATTTTTAGAAGAATTAGAAGATAATTGAGCAAATTAAATAAATAAATTTATTTAATTGTTTGTGCATGATAGAAGAAATAGATTAGATTTGAAGATTTAAATAAATTAAACAAATTGATGAAGGATAAATAAAATATTTGATTATATTTTATTTTTAGAAGAGATTCAATTTAAATAAAGTTGAATTATTTATTTAAATTTGGAAGAATAATTGATTTAATTAAATAAATAAATTTATTTAATTATAGAAAAAAGGATTTAAATGATAAATTAATTAAATAATTAATTTATTCAATTGATATGGATTTAAATTTTGAAATATGATAATGATTTAATTAAATAATTGAAATTATTTAATTTGGATGGATAAAGAGGAAATTTATTGAAATTAATTAAATATAAGAGGATTTATTTAATTAATGTTGAAAATATGTGATTTAGAGGAAATTGATAATTTTGATAAAATTAATTAAATGATTAGATTATTTAATTAACGTTAAATGCAGGTGATTTAGGAAGAATTGATGAAATGCAAGTGATGTGATGCGAAGGGTCATTTTTAGGTGTCTACAGTTTGCCCCTCTTTGAGATGGTGTTGAGAAGTAACATCATTTCAAAGAAATTTAAAACATAGTGTTTGATTTGATAGAAGAAGATTGATTCAAAAGAATATGCTTGGAAGAAAATGATTAGATTATGTTTAGATAGTTAATTAACCAATTTCCCTTCAAACTGTGATTTTGTCAAAATCACTATTCATGTACTATTCACTATTCATCTGTGCCTGCATCGATACTTATCCCTAGCTATTAATCATTTATCCCCTTCCTCTATAGTCCAAACATTAGATAAATTTAGTTTATCTATTATCCCCCTTCCCATCCCATGAATTAAATAAATATTTGTATTCATTTAATTCTCTATTTTCTACACTTTTGATTAGGTGACCTAAACCTAATTAATTCTAGCTAACCTCCTACTTGCACATTCCATTATTCTAAACTAACCCTAGTCAAATCCTCCCCATCCCCCCATGTGTACAAAGGCATGGCCTCTTGTACATGCCCACATGGGCCTCTTACAAAAGTATGGCCAAAGTCCTTTGTACAAAGGTCCTTTTGGTCCTTCTTGTCCTCCTTCAATCCTCACCATCCCCTTTTTAGAACTTGCTTTTCAACCATTGATTTGTCCTCAATCCAAGGACATCTCGAGCACATCCACTTAAGCAAGTTTGCAATGGTAGTTTATTTTGTTTAACTTCCTTTCTTGTTATGCATTCCTTTTATGCTCTATCCGAGGTATAGTAGGATTTGGATGAAATAGGATAATCCTTGTTTAGTTTGTTTCTTTATGTCTATTTCTTATTGTATACATTTTGGTATGCCCAATGGGACCCCCTAAGGTCCTTATATAACCTCCTTTTGCTTGTTTAAACTTGTTTCTAAGTTGCAGGTTCTAGTTCGACGGATGCATTCCAAATTGGTGGATACATTCTGTGTTTCGGCGGATACACCTGAAGCTTTGCAAAACATCTTTTAGAACTCATTTCTAATGATTTTGAGTCACTTTTCTCTCGATTTTTTGAGAGGGGGTCCATGTTATCATTGATATTCATTTTAACAAACTAACTCCTTATTTTATTCATCAAAATCTATTTTTTGTGTAGACTGGGGAATTTGGCAGATCTATTATGTTTCAGCGGATACGTCCTCATTTTTAGCGGATGTGTTTGGTGTTAACCTCACATTTTGTTTTCTAGTTTAAATCCATTTTCATCATTTTCACTGATATTTGCTCTCTATTTTCTGTCAGAAATCAATCTTGCAGGGGGATATGATGTCAAAATCTCATCTTAAACAATCCTAAATCATTTTTCATCTAACATTTTCTATTTTATGTGCATAAATTGTGAATCGACGATTCCATTTTAAATCAGCGTATTTGTTATGTGTATTAGCGGATCTATTTCAAGTATATTTTCTATGTTTTTCATCTTTCAACGTATCCATTTAGAAATCAGCGGATCTGTTCTGTGTTTGAGTGGACTCATTTTGTCATCAATTTTTTTTCCTTTTCTAGCTTATAAAAAAATCCCCCCACACCCCCTATCGTTGGGTTGGGTCTCCAAACCCATGTCGCACAAGGATCCAAATTTTTTATTGTTGTCTCAATGCTTAAAATCCTTTTCTTTGATCACTTTGGCATCTAAGATCATCTTGTGCAACTCACATTGGTCCAAGACTCATAAATCAACTACTTATCTTGTGGTTTTGTAGCACACTTGTCGAAGAACCTATCTTTTTTCCACTAATATAGGAAAATTTCTTTTTAGGATTAGAAAGAACTTGTTTTCTTTGTTTGGCATCAATCGAGGTGTATGCTCTCCCCTTGCACTTCGTGTGATCTTGGGGATCAAAAACCTTGATTCGATCTAATCTAGTTATCATTGTTTAATCCCAAGGTCCTTGGTGTGTATGCTCTCTCTTTGCGCTTTATGCGACCTTGGAGATCAAAAACACCTTGGATTCTTTCCTCTAGGGGGCTTGCCTTGGATTTCATCACCAAGGGGACAACCTCAACCCTCGTGTTCTAGTGAGGTATACAAATTTGGAAGAGAATTGAAAGACTCTTCCATCGGGGGACATTCGTCATTTAGGTGAAGCTTGCAAGAACTTTATACCTTGCAAAGTGAAGGAGGAGAGTGGGTTACCCTCTCGCACCATGCCATTAGACATACCCCTCATTTCACCATGCAAGCACCTTATGACCATGCATTAGATAGCACAAGGTACACCCTCATACCTAATTGCATATCCTATGGTCATCCTTATGCCACCCTTGACAAGGGAAATCTATTCTATCCACTATCCCCTAATCCATCATACCCTTCTTATCCTTACCCCACTTATCCACCACATCCTTGTCCAAATTCATCATATCCCTATCCATCATATCCTTATCCACCAACCCTATCATCTAGTTCATCATCCAATCCACCATATACCTCACTATCCAATTCTCCCACTAAATCCAAATCATCCTTTCTTCAAGGACTCCTCGCTAAGAGTATCAAGAAAAATCATGAAAACAAACTTGTGGAGTCATGCCATCCCACTCCTCCCCAATCACCTAAATGTGTCGTTGATGACTTCGTCATCCACCTAACGCCCATCAAAACCACATTACCATCCTCATCTATTCTCTCCAAAGTCTTATCTAAAGTATCACCCATTTCTCCATCTACCACGTCCAAGGAGCCTATTCAAATAATTGAAACTACATGCTCTTCCCCCATCACACCATCTACACAATTCTAGCTATGTCAAGAGCCTTGTCCAAAGCATGTTGAAACATCCACCCCCATCCTAATCATGATCCAAGCATCCCAACTCTTCCCATTCCCAATCCCATACCATTTCCTATTAATTCCCCATCGTCCCTCATCAATCCTTTACCATCTCCCATCGTTCCTTCACCATATTCCATTGACCCTTTACCATCACCTATTGACCCCATCCCAAATCCATCATCCTATCATCTTGGTTCCGCTACCTTCATTTGTGGTGGTTCTCTTGTAGGAGAGGAACAAATTTCTTCCACCACTCATCCCCCTCCATTTGATAATGGACTTGCAACTTGTTTCCAAAACAACACACATCCCATTGCACATCACATGCTCCAAAACATGAACTATCAAGGTAAAGGCTTAGGCCTTCATGAACAAGGCATTTTGGAGCCCATCCATATCAAAATCCATCTGATCTCATATGTCCTTGGCTATACATCCCAAGGTAAACAATCTAAACATGTTGGTACCACGTCCATGCCTTCCAAAATCCATTCTTCCAATCACAAACTTGATGCACCTCATCGCACCTCCAAATCATATGTAACCATCCCTCCTCCATCCTATTTCATCCATCAATCCCAAAAGCATGTGACCATACATATCCCCACATCCACACTCCCTCCACTCCTTCCAACTCCTAATATTCCAATCCTCAAATCCCCTTATCCCCCATCCTTAATACCCCCATTCATAAATCCTGATCCCTCAAAATCCCTAATCAAGATCAACGTAAGCACACATTACCCAAACATGAAGCTATTGAAAAATCCATGGGATTCAAAAATAATAATTTGGATGCCTCCCTACATAAAGCAAAAAATCTGCAAATGCCTAAGAGCTATCATTTCGTAAGGCATCGATACGCAAAATCCAAGAAAAATCCCTCCCCCAAAAGAAAAAATGAAAATGGTGTGGGTCTCTAAACAAAAATTGCTAAATCCAAGTGGAGCATCCACATCCCATCCCATCCACCAATCCCAAAATTTTGTTCCCCATCAAAAAATCATTAAAATCCTAAGTCTGTTTGGGTCCCTAAATTCCCAAATTGGCAATCCCCCAATCCTTCACCTGATCTCGCAAATCCATCATGGATTTCCAATCCCCATTACTCCCCACTCTCCATCCCAAATATAAGCTTCAAAACCCATCATGGTGTGTGCAACCGTTGGTCTTGATCCTCCATGTCATTCCCGCATACCTTCATCCCTTTATCCTACATCCCTTATTCCACATATATCCCCCATCACATCCTATGGTCCATGCTTTCGCATAATCCACCATACCTCCATCAGCCACTCATCCATCCATAATCCACATCATCATCCACTATCACCATCTACTCCATCTCCATTCCATATTCATTCTACCAACATATATGTGCGCCATTACACCCGACATGGTCCACATGCAACATCCATCCAACATGGTACACTTCCATGGAAACAAATGCTTGAGCCCCCATCCTCTTCCACATAACTTCCTCTATCCAAATCCACCCATCCCATCCAAATATTCCAAAAAATTTTTAAAAAAATCAAAAAAATAGAAAAATTAAAAAATCAAAAAAATAAAAAAATAAAAAAAAGCAAAGAGAAATAAATTCATCCAATGGTGAAAACCACTTTCCGTGGTGCCTTGGGCAAGTACCATGATGAAAAACCCGTGTGGACATCATGTGTAATCCCTCCTCCATTTGCACCCTATAATTGGGGGAAAATCTCACCTTGCTTATCATCTCCCATCCATTGCATATTCTCATCCTATCATCCTATCCCTTCCCATTTACTTATCTATTAATGCCCTCCACTATCTTTATCCGCTTATCCCATTGTATGTCCCTGATCCTATCCATACTATCGTCCTTCCATCCTCCTTCCTCACTTGTGATTCATTTAAGGACAGGGGCTAAATATGTGAGACATACTTTGGACACCTCTTGACATACCTCCCTTCCAAGCATATCCTATAACGTCCATCCATCCCCACCATTATAACACCCGGTCCTGCATGACACATCTCAAGTGGGGGATCCTCTTCTTATTGATGTAGTCCTTAGAGATCACATCTGTACTCCACCTATCCTCTATCCTCTATCCTTTATCATCTATCCACAATCCTACCCACCTCTCCCATCTCTCATTTCTCAGTTCCTTTAGTGGTTTTATAACATCACCAATTCACACCGCCAACAAGTTACCCATCTAGTCACTTTATCCCATCATCCATCCATCATCCACTATCTCATCATCCTCTATTTGTAAAGGATCCGCTCAGCCTTCTCCCTACCTTCTCATGGCATCAGCTGGGCATTGAGTTCAAAAATATTATAAAAGGAGTTGAGCTCAGAAAGAGAGTTAGACTAGACATTGCTATTTGCCAGTGGCTTTGCATCTATGCACGCTTGTTCGCTGAAGAAGTGTAGATTTGGATAGGTTTTTCCACTTGCATGCTTTATTTTCTATAATTGCATTTACGCATGCTTGTCTGTCAAGAAGTGTAATTTAGGTTAGCTCTGCCGCCTACATGCTCTAGTTGGCTTGCCACCTTGATTCTGTAATTGCATACATCATAATTAGTGGTGTGGTCCAAAGTACTATATGCTCTCACCTTTCCCACACTAGGATCTTGGTGATCAGAACGTGTTCAGACATTGCATTTGCATTTCTTATTTGCCAAAAAAGCTAGGTGTAGTTGTTACACAAACCTATGGGTGAAGATGAATCTATCAAGTTTTCCACTCATCACCTTGTGGCCATAGCTCATGAATGGTGGTACCATGGGTTGGTTATCAAGGGTCGTGGTTTCATCAAAACTTGCACGATGAATTCAATAGTAGGATGATTGAGTGGTTTGATTGAAAGGATTATAAGATCCATTTCTGAGAGTCGGCTCAGCTTAGATAGGATGTCAATGTGGAGAAATATGTAGCTAAATTTCAACACTGTTGGTGATGGTTCTAGATATTCCTAAGGGAAGGCTCATTGTGCTATTTATGGAGGGTCTATCCGAACCTCTCGAAGGTTTGGTGAAGGATTTAAATGCTTCATCCTTACAAGAGGCCAACAAGAAAGCTTTAGATTTGGAGACTTCAATTTCCAAGAATCCATCATGTGACCAATCAACATAAGTTTCATAGAAGCAATAAACTTATGCACATAAGAACATGCCACCAAAGACAAGGAAAGAAGATGATGCCAAGAATGAACTCGTGAGGAAGAATTTGTGTTTTACTTGCAGAGAACCTTGGGAACTTGGTCATAGATGTATGGGCAAGGGAAAAATTCATTATGTTGAGGCAGTTTCTAATGATGAGGATCTTGAACCTAAGCCTCATTCAAATTATGAAGAAGAAGACACCAATGGAGGAACACTTGCTTCTCTCTTTAGAGCACCAAGGTATTATTCTTTCAAGTTTCAAGGAACTCTAGTGGATGCAAAATTTCAGTACTCCTTGATAATGGAGCCACTCATAATTTCATTACCAAAGTGTTGGTGACCAAGAGAAGACTTGAAACTAAATAATTTGAAGGTTTTGATGTTATAGTAGCTGACAGTTTCATAATCCCTTGCAAAAAGAAAATTATTCAGCTCAACATACTCATAGGAGAATATAAGGTATGTGATGATTTTTATGTAGTTGGTTTGGGAGATACTGACATAGTTTTGGGTATTCAGTGGTTATGCTCTCTTGGGGAAATTACTTAAAACTATTAGACTTTGGATTTTTCATTTCTTTCTGAAGGAGAAAGGTGACTCTTAAGGGACTTCCAAATAGACAAACTCATTTTATCACAACAAAAAGAATGGAAGTATCCATCTTCAAACGTCCACTCATATCCATTGAGATCCATTGCATAGATTTTTCTTATATCAGAGTGGTGTAACGGAAAAAAATGAAGAAAAGTAGATTTTTGAGGAGCTTACATATGTTTTGTAAAGGATTGCTGCATATCCAGTGAGGCAATTTGACGAGGTTATATTTGAAAATGTTTTTCCGCCACATGCTTTGAGTAGATGGACACACAAACCTTCAAGGCTGATTTGGGATCCTAGAATTACTTGGGTGGGTAGTCATGTTGGAATGATTACTAGAGGACAAGAAATCTTGGGTAGGGAGGATTGTATGTCCCCTTTTTCCTCCCAGGAGTTATTTTATTTTTTCGCAGAAAAATAAAATAATAAATAAGATTAGTAAGTTAGTCCTCATGTGATGCGAGAGCATCTGAGCAGACTGGCGATCGACATCACCCAAAAATATTTTCAGGTTTATTTTTTAGTTCTGATTTAGTTTGGTGGTCATTGGCATATCTCAGCATCACAAAACTTCAAAGTCGACACAGAATTGCAAGAATCAAACTTCCATCGATTCGTAGTTTCGACACTCCGCAGGCAGTTTTGTAAAATTTATTCCCAAACATTCATAAGAGATAGAGTAGAATCCTTTTGCAGGAGCATTCTTGGAGGTACCATGTCCAATGTACAAAAATAATCGAAGTCATATCTTTCACCGTTTGGTAGAAATTAATGCCAGAAATTTGTGTCGTCAAAGCTGAAAGTGTGTCGCCGATTTACATAAAGTTTAATATTTCATAATTATGGAATGCTGGAGCGAAATCCTTCTTCGGAGGACCTGAGGGGGTCATAATACACCTTTGGGCAAAATTTTGAGCAAAACGGATGACTTTGCGTTTTTCACCTGCCGGCACCCGATTCCACACATTGTCGCAGTCGCACAAATAGAATTTTTTGGTGCAGATGCATGAGGTATCATTTGGGATACTTCAATGAATTAGCATTTGAGTCAATTCGATGTTGAGGGAAAGAAAAGGCACTACGATAAAAAGTTGTTCAAACTTAAAATTCAGAAATTTGAGAAGCCAAAGATTAAATATCAACCTACAGCTAGTGAAATGCCTCATGAAGAGGTAAATTAATATTAATTTGCAAAGCATCTAGGCTCAGTTCTTTGGCTGCATATTGTATAATACAAAATATAAAATATAATGGAAGTGGAGCAATCAATTTGATCTTTTCAAAATAGAAAATATGAAGCACCAAAAATGAGATGAGATGCCTCCTTTTGAGATGGAATTTAATATGTAAAAATAGCAAAGAATTTGCAGAGATGGAAGCGGAAAGATGCCTCTATAGAGGCATTAAACTAAGTTTTGTTGCAGATTGGGATAGAGAGGAGAGGCATCAGAGGAAGAGCGCCAGAGTAAGAGAAAGATAATAGATTGGACTTGGGAGTTTTCTGTGTGAAGATTCAACCCCGAGAGAGGGCATATTTGATTTGATTGTAAGAGGGATGCCATTGAAGGTTGAAGATAAAATTTTGATTGTAACTTGTGAGATTTGATTTCAGATTGTTGTGTTATTAGTCAAGTTAAAATTTGTTTATGCAATTTGTGTTTGTCTTGTGAGTTTGTGAATTGTTTAAGTAAGAGGGAGTACCTATTGCATTATATGGTATCAGAGTTGGAGGTTCTGAGTGTATAGGCAGAGCACCAAACGTGAGGTAGCCTATGTTAGGACCTGTAAGTGGAGGGTGAAGCAGTTGTGTTGTCTAAAGAGCTCAAGAGGATTGTTGTAGGTATGCGAGGAGCCCTAAGCAATTGAAAGCTAAGAGAAGACATTGAAGCCACAGAGAGAGTTGATAGTGTGTTGCAGGTTGGAGAATGTGTGCAAAGTGTTTGTAAAAATGCCAAAGAAGCAGAGTATGAGTTTGGCCTTGGGTAAGACCTTAAGAATTTCATTTATAAGAAGAGAGAAAGAAGGTTGGAAGAAGAAAGTTGGGCAAGAATTCAAGAACAATGTGCAAACATTTTCGAGAGGCTGGATGCCTTGGAGAAGTATAGAGAGATGGAAAAGAGAAAGAGAGGAAAGAGTATGGGTAAGATAAAGTCCCATAATTCTTTTGATAATTATTTATTTGTAGATAAATTTGTGTGTGCAGGAAAGGAGGACGAGGAGGAAGATGAAGAGACAATTCCTGAAAGATTGAGAAGAGTGGAGGTGAGATTAGAGAGATTGGAGATTGCAGCAACAATGGAAAAAAAGAGTGAAAAAGGGAAGTGCAGTAGTTGAGAAGAGGAAAGCTGTAGCAGAGGATAAGAAGAAAGAAGATGCAAGTACAACAATGGTTGGAGATGAAGAAGAAGAAGTGAGCAGTGAAGAGATTGTAGCAGAGGTTGCCAAGGATGAAAAGAAAGAGGATGCGGTTGTGGAGAATAATGTTGTAGTGACAGAGTGTGAAGATTTTACAATAGATGGTGAAGGCGAAGAAGATCTATTGTCCCTGATTTTGGTAATAGAAGAAGAATGGTTGGAAAAAATTGAAGGTGAGAAGATGAACATTGCAGCGAAGGACGATGTTGGAATAGCAAAGAATGAAGAGGTAAGTTTTATTTTTTCTACAATTTGTGATGAGAAAGTTAGGGATTTACTTGTTGCTGAGGTGAATAAGGAGCTAGTGGATAGAAAAAGGGATTATGTGGTTGCAAATTGGTGTGTGGATGGTGCACATTTATGTGTAGAGATTGTAGAGGATGATGCAGGTGAAACTTGGTCAAGGTGGTCGGTTTGTGGTGGGATAGATCCCATGAAAGAGGAGAGAAGAGAAGTGATTCGAAGAGGAAGAAAAAAATGTACACTTGGTGGAGGAGGACGACAAGTGTCCCAGCTAAGTGTTGGAAGAGGCGAAGGAATAAATTTTTTCTGTCTAATTCAGTGATGGAGTTCACTGTAGGTTGCATTCAACTTGAAAGTGTAGTCCCACTACTCAACTCCATTTTGTGAGTCCTACTCACAAAATTTTCCTACCCAGCGTGTCTGATGCAGGAGAATCTGGGCGAATCGGCAATCAACATCACCCAAAAATATTTTCATATTTGGTTTTCAGTTTTGATTTATTTTGGTGGTCATTGGCATCTCTAGACATCACAAAACTTCAAAGTCGACATAAAATTGCAACAATCAAACTTTTGAAAATTCATAGTTTCAACACTCTGCAAGCAGTTTTGTAAAATTTATTTCCAAACATCCGTAAGAGCTAGAGTAGAATCCTTTTGCAGGGGCATTCTTCGAGGTACCATGTCCAATGTGCAAAAAGAATCAAACTCATATCTTTGACCATTTGCGAGAAATTAATGCCAGAAATTTATGTCGTTAAAGTCGAAAGTGTGTCGTTGGTTTACGGAAAGTTTAAAATTTCATAATTCTAGAAGGATGGAGCGAAATCCTTCTACGGAGGACCTGAGGGGGTCATAACACATCTTTGGGCAATTGTTTGGGAAAAACGGAGGACTTTGTGTTTTTCGCCTGTCGGCACCCGATTCCACACACTGTCGCACTCGCACAGATAGATTTTTTTTGGTGCAGATACATGAGGTATCATTTGGGATACTTCAATTAAATTATCATTTGAGTCAACTCAATGAGGACGGAAAGAAAATGCACTACAATAAAGAGTTGTCCAAACTTAAAATTCAGAAATTTGAGAAGCCAAAGATTAAATATCCACCTACAGCTAGCGAAACGCCTCATGAAGAGGTAAATTAATATTAATTCGAAAAGCATCTAGCTCCAATTCTTTGGCTGCATATTGTGTAATACAAAATAGAAAAAATAATGGAAGTGGAGCCACCAATTTGATTTTTCCAAAATAGCAAATATGAAGCACCAAAAATGAGATGAGATGCCTCCTTTTGAGATGGAATTTAATATGTAGAAATAGAAAAGAATGTGCATGGATGGAAGCTGAAAGGATGCCTCTGTAGAGGCATTAAACTAAGTTTTGTTTTTCAGATTGGGATAGAGAGGAGAGGCATCAAAGGAAGAGCGCCAGAGTAAGAGGAAGATTGCAGATTGGAAGGGAGTTTTCTGTGTTAAGATTCAGCCCCGAGAGGGCATATTTGATTTGATTGTAAGAGGGAAGCCATTGAAGGTTGAAGATAAAATTTTGATTGTAACTTGTGATATTTTATTTCAGATTGTTGTGTTATTATTCAAGTTAAAATTTGTTTCTGCAATTTGTGTTTGTCTTGTGAGTTTGTGAATTGTTTAAATGAGAGGGAGTACCTATTGCATTATCATGTTATTTTAAATGGTTAAGTACAACTTATTTAAGAAGTTAGGTGGGGCCACATAAATGAGGGGAATAAGGCCATTTGTTACTCTCGAAGAGAATATTTTTAGGAGTGGGAGTTTTAGTTCACAATTAGGAGAATCTCTTAATCAAATTTAATGAAGAGGAAATAAGAAAAAAATAATAATTAATTATTTCCTCAACAATTCTATAAAGGAGGGAAAAAGCAGATGCAGAATATTATGATGATTTGATTGCAGATCCAAAGATGAAACCCTTGAGGTCTTCGGGATTCGGAAACAAAAACTCTATAACTCTCTTACTGATTCCAATTCAGGGATTGCACAGAGCTTCATCCGCGCGTTCCACATTTTGTTGTGAGATGGATTTTGATGTGTTATAGACTGTCATGGATCTCTATGTTATATTTGTATTGAATACTCGACCCATTTGATTCTGTAGTGTTTTGGTGAGATATTTCCATTTGAAGGAGAAATTGAATATGTGGTGATTTGGCCATTGCATTTTGTGCTTCAATCCATTATCTTTTGACGTGATAATATTTGAATTTCAAATTGTTGCAAATCACATATTTCCTATTCCAATACAGAGTAATCCAACGCTGCACAAAGGGCATTGAAGGGTCTAGAGAGTTATTCCAATTCTCATGCTGATCCTAGACCTGCCACCAATTAAACGCCCTCATATCTTTGAACAAACCATTGCGATTGAAACAGGCCGCAGCTTACCCAATTTGGATGCAGCTTTTAAGCAGAGTATTCATGAAATGATTGATCAATTGCTAAATGTTGGATTACTTTCTTATTTGATCGCTAATTCAGTAGTAAAGGTGGTTGCCACATTTGTGTGGAGTGTTTTGACTCATATAATTGGCCGCTTCAATTCCCCTTGCTGATCGCATTCTCTGAAGCACAGCCTACAGGAGTAGTCAACTAATCGATCCATTCTATGTTAAGTAAATGAAGGAATTTGAAGGGTTATGCAAAGTATCATTGTTGTTTTGTGATCTAAATACAAGGCCGACTCTCTTGTAGATATTAATTTGAACCAGCATTAGTGTATAAATGATCAGACTATGGAGAGGCATCATGGATACTCTCATTGATAGAATCCCCTACAACCCAGAGGAATTACTGTGAGTTACTTGGTGTGGTTATTTGTTAATTGTTATTTCGGGCATAACTAAAATCACTACTGCATTGCCAATCCTAGTTGTTTAAATCCTTATTGCAGAGTCCATTAATATTTATTGCTGCATGCTGATTTTGGTTGAAGTAATCTAACGCTGCACATCTATCCATCATTGTTCTCTTTTTATTTCTATATTGCATATCATTTACAAATATACTAGTCATACGAGTATCAACATGAGACCAATACAAGCCCTTTACAAGTAAACATGATAGAATTTACAGATGGAAGACCAAGAGTAACTACTTAGAAATCCACTTTATTTAGAAACCACATCCATATTAAAAGCCAACTATGGAATACCAAGGATCACAACTTAGAATTCCACATTAAAAGTCCTTATGAGAATTTTGAACTTGGGTCTCGAGAATCAGAACCCAACATTTTAACCAATTAAATTCAACACCTTGAACCTTCATTGTCCTTAGGATTATCAATGTGTAATCATTCATTTGCATTGTTCGTCCATAAATTATTGTTGTTTTAAATCTTTCCTTATCGCTGCTTGTTGAATCATATTAAACACTGATAGTATAATTTGTTGTCCCTCTATGAAATATTACTTGCTCCTAGTACTGACCCAATAGGGCTCTGTATTGAATTTAATCACTATTGAAACATATTTAAACACATTACATGGTCATGCTGTCATTATTACATAGACTAGGACTGGTTGCTTGTTTAATTTACTCTCTATGTCTACATTTCCACCTTCCATCTCATGTCTTTAAATTTTTCTATTTATCTAATTTAAATAAGATTTTGCTTTATTAACTATTCATAATGAAAGAAATGCACTAAGGGTTTCATTTAAATAATCATGTGTGTATATTAATGAATTCAAACACCTAAAGATACATAAGACCATGACTATAGAAGACATATAACTAAAATTATAATCAAACACATTTTATTGTTGTACATGATCCATTATTGTGCAGATTAAGATTAAGATCAAGATTGTGCTTGTATAACACTTGCAAACACAACAACAACATCCATACTATACATTATTAATAAGTTACATATAATCAACAATTTTGCAATTAACCTATTTAAGCATATAGAATCACAAACACATTAATTAAAATGTGCTATATAACATTAAAAGTAGAATTCATAATATAGTTCAATAATATCTCAGTCAATTCTCAAGTCCAGTTACAATGGGATGGAGTCCAATTTATTTCAAGTGTTTTAAGTAGCATTTATGGGGATACCACACTTTTTTACTTGATAATCTAAATTTTAGTCTATGTCATTATCGGTTGAACTAAGATTTTCGTTATTGCATCCCGTATCTCTTTCCGTTGAGAAAATGTAATACCATCAACATCCTTGAACAAGAAAAATACACCTCGCATGCCAGCATTGAAATATAAGTTCTTACAACAATCTGGCATATCTGAGGGCTTAAGAAACTCCTTATTTAACTCTTTTACACAACTCTCAATACGAGTTGTGATATAATTTAAAGCATCTTCCCTTGTAGAACCATGGTTGTCTTTCATGTAACACTCTATGCTTGAAGCTGTCTCTCCATGAGCTTGCTCATCCTTCAAAATTATCAAGGAGATATTAGTACATAGTTTCCTTTATTTCAATATTTTTTAAATTGTTAATGTAATCTTTGCACTTAAATATCCAATTTTTATATCGTTTACCTCAAAATCTTTGATATCATCAACTAGTCGAGTAGTCAATGACACAAGAGCTTGCAACTTTGATGATGGAATATCAAGTTGCTCCAAAATCTTATCAGATAAAGGAGTGTTCATTACTATCAAAGAATGGACCATTAAAACTCTCATGCCACTACTTGTGGTTCCATTCACTATATATTCATCAAAACTTGGTGTATAATCAGAAGCTATCCATTCCGCTTCTTGCATATAAGCTAAAATAAAACTCTTCCACTAAAAAGAACAAACAAAAATCACTTTAGAACACTAAAATTTGAAAATAAAATTTAAGGTGTTTGTAGAATGTATACAATAGTATTGTTAAAATTTCAATATAAATACTAAACAATTTTTAATTTTCTAAAAATAAAAATTTCTCACTCTGTGGAGAGTAAAAACATAATATAAAATAAAAAGTAATCAATGCCAAATCTTTTCCTTTAAATAACAACAAGAAAAATATCATATCATTTAAAAGATAGGTGACAAAAAAGCAAACATTTACTTAAAGCTTTAATACATTCGCACAAAATATGTTTATAGAATCCAGCTTAAATATTAATAGACTGTAATAATAATATTATTAAAAATCATTCATAAATATCCACATTGTTTTGTGAATATAGGATTTTCTTGGTCTAGAAATCAATGTGATGTAAAGCATAATTACGAATTTATATTCTAATAGTAAAACAAATGCAAAAATATAATATATTTTATATTATTTTTTAAAAACCTTAAAACACATGTTAAGAAATATATAACATCAATTTTTATAAACAGCGATAAACAAATAATCTCTATTTTATAATAAAATTATTTATAATTGTCAAAAATTATTATAAATTTATATTTAGTGGTGTAAGAACATCATATAATTTTATGAAAAGAAAATTATTAAAAGTGAAATATGTGAAAATAATATATAACAAGATAAGAATTAATGTGTATAATAACAGGTTTTAATAAAATTACAAGACCGCATCATTAACATAATTCTACTTACACATGATTGAATGTATTTGTGAACAAAGGGACCATGTTTTGTTTCAGCTTCAGTTGTAATTTCTTTGTGTATCTGGTATGCAAATTTGAAAGTAGTTTTCATGTAGTCTGGATGATTATCAATATTTGAAATATCCCATCTGCAATAGAAATGAACTCACAAAGTTAGAAAGTCAATCAAACATTCAACATAATCTAGGATTACTATCTAATTCACTACCTTGTTAATGTCGTCGTGAATGGTTTCAATTCATCAATGGTCCCATATGTGTCATAAATATCATCAAGGAGGGAAAGACTGGTAGCCAATTTTGTAAAACCAATTCTACTTGCACTGAACTCGGGTTCAAATAATGAGCAAGCCCACCAAAAATAAAATTCCATGTGGCGATGTCGAAAGAAATCAAGTTGAATTACACTTGAATGTTTCCACCATCTAGCACAAGAAATTTCATTGTATTAATGATTAGAAATCCATTTGTTTGATTGACTATATTTTATTGTACAAAAATTGAGTCAACTTTGACATTTCATTTATCTTTATGAACCTTAAACTAAATTATTGCTAGGTAGTTTTTGTATGAATGAACATGCGATTATTGTATATTCTTAATAGAATAAGATTTTGTATAAAACAATCAAAATGTTTCTATGTCTATCTTGCCTAATACTCAAGGGAACATTTGTTGAACTAATGTATTTACTTTGAATAATACTCACTTGGACACTAATTTCAATTCAGAGTGATGTTGAGCTTGTAAAATATTGAAGTCCAATATTGCTAGTTCCAATAGCTTTTTGCTATATGTATTTGGCATCCTGGAAGAAATTATAAGCATGGTTATCAGCATTAACTTATTCTCTTTCCTATTAATTCAAAACATCACAATAGATTGAAATGCTAAATTTACATATTGTTTTTATTTTGAAGGAAATAATGAAATGCCAATGATAACACAAACTTTGATCTTACTTATAAATGTTATTGACAAGTGAGTCATTTTGATTTTTTTGTCTAAATATTTGAATAAAGTTCCAAGTCTCCCATCTCGAAACCCTACATCTCCAAGGATATTTCAAAATGTACTCAATCTGAAAAAAGAAAACATCTTGTTATTAGAAATATTGTGCGTATATATAAAATTACCAATAATATTCAACTAATATGTGGCTAGGCCATTGAAAATATTATACTTTACTATTAGTAAATTTAAACACTTTAGAAAAATGAAAATGGTAGATGGGTTGTTGTTCAACTGCTGACCATTTGTAGTTGTAAAAATTGACAAGCATTTCATAGGAAAACCCTCATGCCAATTTTATTTGTCTTAAATATTCAAAAGTAACATGAACGATAATCACTTTGATGGAAAAGTACTTGCCTCCATTAGAAGTGAATTTTTCTTTTCTTTTATCTCACCATCTTCCTTAATAGCCTCTTGCAAGTATTTAGATGTAAAAAATCTAGCTTCTTCTAGGATTTTTTCTTCAGGTAAATCGAGCTCTGAAGCTTTATATAAATTCAACATGCTTACTAATTTCGCATCTTCATGACTAGATCCGAAGCCATGGAATTTCCCTTCTTCACCTTTGAATTTTTGAAAAACATCTGCTCACACATGGAATATTTTAGTGATTTCCAAAACTTAGGTATAGAAAGGTAATTCAAAAAAACATTCAAAAATTTCATCACCTGAGGACACATCATATCTATTCAATCGTAGTATTCGAAATCCTAGAGCTGTTATGTTGATATCAACAATAATATTTTGCTTCCAGTACCTATTAATGATGACATTATTTGATCATAAATCTTCTTAAAGGCTATGTCTAGTACATAGTATTTGATACACCTCTAGATATTTAGTATTTTCAAATTAGATACACAAGTATGTACATTAGAAATTTTTCTTGAGGAAATATACATAATTGTGGATATAGTCAAGTGCCATTTTGATTTCCTCTTGAAAATGTCATTCTATTCCCAAGTGTTGCACAACATCAACAAACCAAATCCTTTCAAGTAGACTAAATTCTTCTTCTCCATTAGAGAATATATCATGAATCTCATTAATTAGTATTTCCCTATGTTCATAGTATGAGGAATCCTGGTTATGAAAAATAATAATGATTACATTTGCATTAGCTTTCATAATAGGAAATATATAATATTGTATAAATTTGTGTAAATCAAAATATAATAGTCTTTCATACCCCATATGGAGAACTAAGAGATTGTATGAAATCATCACTCCACAAGTTAGGATGATGATTTCCATTTCGACGAGTGGTGGCCTTGGGTATGCAACCATCATCCACTCCTAATTTGGAGGATGTTGAAATGCTAATATTTTCCAACACTTTAGCCATGATAGATATCTACCACATGCAAACAAACATAAAAACACTATTAGTATGATTTATTATTGCATTGGTGAGCATTGATCAACCACTACTTCCAAGATCCAATATATAGCAAACAAAATACACAAGAATCTGAATTCATGTCCCACCAAAAAAATTCTACTCACATTCCATTGTTGCTTAATCAATCTCTTTAATATTCCATAGTTTTACAATGAATCCTTATGCCAAAAATATTCATATTATTACTAGCGGCACCGTTGAGTGCAAATTTCACTATTTTGTATCATATATCTACATATTTTACCAAAGCTGAAATATATAATCTTTGGTTTTGGAAACCTTAAGAACTCTATGTAAGGTAATAGTTTAAATAAATAATAGTACAGTGTGACGCTCCATCTTAAACAGCCTGCACGTTGTTGTGTCATCTGTTTACAATTGTTTTGATTCCGATTGATTTCGACAGAACTTTTTGACCTGCTCTATGGAGAAGCATCGACTGTTTAATTCCTTCTGTTTTGGTTAATCTCGATACAAATCTACCAATCTATGAAATTTGGATGAGATGTAAAATTGCTATTGACTATTTGACCATTGAAGTGGATGATGTTTAAGTAGAGCCCTCCAAGCGTGGGCTCGTGCATCTTGAATTAAAGTCTAAAGAGGAGTTTCAATCCATATATGGGCTCGTGCGTCTTGAATTGAAGACCAGAGTGGAGCTTCAATACACATATGGGCTCGTGCATCTTGAATAGAAGACTACACTGGAGTTTGAATTGATGACTAAGAATATTCCTCTGAAACTAAATTGTCACGATTTTTCCATTGTTATTATCAGTTATTAGTCTTGTGTCATCCACTTCATATGGAAAAGGACATGAATTTGGTACATCCTCCACCTTAATGTTGATTCAGACATATTTTGTTCACATTAATGTGTTTGCGTGTTTTACTACATTGTCTTATATTCATTGGAAGTAATTCTAGTTTTTAGATTATAATTTTTTTTTAAAATTTAAAATTACATTTGTAGTTTTGATTTAGTTTAAGTTGTAAGTGTGGTTTTCCCACACTTTGTCTAATTTTAGATAATATGTCTTTGGTTAATCTAGTCAAAACAGATTGTTATATACAAACTCGTGCTAAAATATTTAAATGACACACCTACAGTACATGTTACAAACTGTTATCCTTATACCTAAACTTGAAACTAAATTTAAAATCCTTAAATTATTTTTCAATTAATTAGAGACTCTTAAAGACAAAGACCTTATAATCTTGTGATAATTGTGCATGTAAATTTAGACAGGATAAAGGGTGCGTTATGAAGTTGTATTATATTTTAATGGCCTCTCGAGTCATTGATGTCTATGATAATGGTCTAAGATGTTAAATTATTTGACATGCATTATGAAAATGTACATATGAATAGAAGTGATAATGGTTGAGCTAGAAATAATTCCAATTAAAACAACGATATTGAGGCTTGACAGATATCAAAGATCTTACTTGGACAAAATGTGACTTGGGTAATAATGACCAAGAGAATACATGGACAACAGTTTAGAAGTCAACCAAAATCTAGAATGGATCAAGAATTGATGGAATGCCAAATGCAACATAGTGAAACCACACACAATATAAGATATCATAAGTAAAGAGCAAATTTAATAAATGTCAAAAGATTAAATTAAGGTATTCACAGAATAAAGACCATATGAAAAGTGCATCACGACCTACTAGCATATTAGTATCATTTCAAATATACTCAAATAAAATAATACTATACATCTTTTCCAGATCCTACTAATATAAATTTAAAACCCTTTTTTGAAGATTTCACATAAAAGCTTTTAATTTTATTTTTCTTATTAGTTCTCATAAATTCATTGTAAATGTTATATACTATTTTTTAAAACTAGATTTAAATATATAATTGAAGATTCATCTTATAGTCATTTCATTCTTTTATCTATCCATATAAAATTTCTATGCAATTTTATCTAACTATAAAATATGATTTTTATTTCTCTACTTATGCATTCTAAAGAAAAGCACCTAAATACTATACAATTATTATTTTTTAACTTATGAATCCATTTACCTATCTTATATATTTTTGTATTATTAATATTCGTTCCATTTAAAACCTATGTACAGACATCAACCAGTTTCCTATAAAACAATAATAAAAAAATCTGATCTCAATATCGAAGCAACAACTTTTTCCTTGAAATCTCTTTCTAGGACTTCTCCAAACTCTTCCCAACACCATCGACCACTTCAACATCACCCTACAAATGAATTATTGCCCCTTCTTTCTTCTTCTCCTCCTCTTTTATTTCTTCTCACCTTCTTTTCTTCATTGTTGTTGGTATGCAACTACTACTTCAACTTTCATGAATAGTTGGCTTCCTAGGTTTTAATCATTTCTTCCTTATTATCTTATCCTTTCATTTTCTTCTTTTCTCTTTTCTTCTCCATCCTTATTTTATTTTATCTCATTTTTAAATTTATTTTAAATTTTTATTTCACTTATACTTTTGGGTGAAAGCATGATGTTGTGTTGCACTTTACGACAACCATGACACTCTAATCAAAACCTTTCCAGTAAAAATGTTATGGTACCTACATGGACACCAACATTCTTGCCAAAAGGGTTATGGATATAATGCTTTTGACTAGAATAAGTTTGAGCCAAAGCCCTCTTTAGATTGACAAAGGTAACAAAACCCTCATTTTCTCCTCATTTCACTCATTCCTCTCTCATGAGTGTTCAAAATTTCTGACCAAAATTCATCTACCCATGTGTCCATTTGTGCAACCATCTTCAACCATCAATTTCAGATATTTCTCAAATTCATTCATTTGTAAATAAGATTTTTAATATATGTTTCCTTTAAATCATTTTTTAAAAATGTTTTATTAATTAAAAAAGTAAATATAATTTTTGTTTAAATGTAAATATATAATTTAGAATTATATTAAAAAATATAAACACACATATACATATGTCTATATGCACGTATACATACATATATAGACATACATACATCTATATATTTATATGTATATATAAATATGTGTGTATGCATATGTACATATATGCATGTGTATATATGTGTTATTCCCACACCACAACCAACTGCACTTTAGATTTTAGGCCCCTAGATTCACCTTAATTGGCTTATTTTAATTTAATGGGTCTTTGATCTTTCTTGGACTCCCAATTTTTTTTAGTAGGTCTTAGTGTTTTGTAATGTGCAAATTTCATAAGACTCTTGTTTTCCTTTTTGTTATAGAGTTTCATAACCCCTAAAATCCTAAATTTGACTAAGTGTTTTCTTTGCATTCACTCCTTGGTTCAATTTGTTAATCGAGGTTGTTTCATTATTTGGGATTCAATGTCAACGTTGCTTTTTCATAGATATTCTAATGAAGACGTGTGGAAAGAGCCTGAAATAGTAAAAGTTGACCCTACCAACTATACACGAGAGGAAAGCTAAAGTTATAAGTGGGATTGTGTGTAAAGATGATCAAGCACTACCGATTATACATAGGAGGTCAATACACAATGAAAGCGAGTGGTAATGTATGGGTATGTAGTGAGAAGAACACCATGCAAAATGATTGGAAGGAAAAGAAAAGCACCAAACATAATGAGTGGTATGAGAATTGTGTAATTAGAAAGATTTTGATATGTGTAATCATTAGACATCATTTATGTAATAAAAATCAGACACACACATAATCATTCATGTTAGTTAGATGAATGGATGGAAACTCACTATTGTTGACACAATAGGAGCTAATCTACTAGTAGTGGATGAGATGGTCTCTTGACTTCATGAAGAAGAAGTGTAATAATGATGGGTTCAATAGTCTTTATCAAAACAAGAGTAGGTGCACATGGAATTTGAATTAATGTGATGGAAAGGGTGTTCTATGAGATAAAGTGTTGAGTATTTTGTGATGGTATGTGTTGTATGAAGATAGTTTGAAGTCATTTTTAGTTTACCTATAAATGAGCTTCCAAGTGAGAATTGGAAGGTCCTAGAGTTGATCCCTAATTGGTCCATG
The DNA here is from genome assembly GCA_027924645.1 of Cunninghamia lanceolata. Lineage (NCBI taxonomy): Eukaryota > Viridiplantae > Streptophyta > Pinopsida > Cupressales > Cupressaceae > Cunninghamia > Cunninghamia lanceolata. The sequence continues at coordinate 5,893,954 of BSBN01000339.1, forward strand.
GAAAGTTTAGCATGGTAGTAGAGCTAGGGTAGGATACATGAGCACCCGTAGTGTGGCTCAAGACTGTGTGCTTAAAAAATAGACCACACCAAGATTGTAAAAGGACTAGTCACAAAGTGGGTTGGTAGCTCAATGGTAGAGCAACCCAACAACAAATGGGGGGTCTTGGGTTTGATTCCTAGTTGGTCCATGGAAACTTTAACAGTCTTGATGAGAGTTACTTATTCAATCACTTCTAGGTGACCATTCTCCGACTAGATGACAACTTCTTTCTCAAGGACAATAGTGTGAGGAGTAGATAGAGCCTCTCCTAGTTCTTTAGTAACCCCTTTTGTAAATCCAACCTCAATTGAGGACACATACACAATAAAAGTTGAGTATAATCCACAAGATTAAGATAGACAAGTTAGAATGTATCTCTTATTGTTCCTTGAAGTCTGGTTGTACCCTGTAATTTGACTTGACTTATTTGACTTGTTTGTCTGTTTATACTCAAATGATTCCTAAATGTTTTGTTTTGGTTTTTGTGTTAAATGTTCATCACTTTTTTATTTTTCTTGTGATTTATAAAATAAGAGGATGCAAGTATTCTTTTGTGTTTTCATAGGTTTGAAAAGTACTTGTTTAACTAGATATATGCATTTTGTTTTTGCTTTTGCCTATTTATTATCGCCAATGCTTTAACTAACTTAATAAATTAATAATAATTAATTAATTAATCTACTAAGCCAAAAGCTCACTCTTCTTCAATTGACAAATTAATGAAGGAATGCACTTCTTTTAGATTTTCTTTTTTGAAAAGAAATGAAACAATTAACTAGTCAATAACTAAATGCAACCAATTTATTATTAGTTACAATTAACCAGTCTGAAAAGTGGGTGTATTAATACTCTTAAGAATGCCCTTGAAGTCTACCACTTTCAACTCCCCCAAGGTCAGACGTCAAGACTAGAGAACCGTTCAATGCCATCCACTTCCTCTTGTTTCATGCCCTCGACCTAGCACCAAGACCACCAAGCATGACTTCCTTAAATGCTCCAACTCCACATGATGCAAAGCCTCCCACTATAGAAAATGTGACTCCACTTCTTAATGACCGTCTCTCATGTTGTCAGTTTTGGTTAGTTTTTGAGCTACTAATTTTTTTTTTGAAATTTTTAAAATTAGTTTGGTGAAAATTGGATATATTAATGAGACACAAGTAAATTTTTTAGAAACATTACGTAAAAAGTAGGTGTCATTTCGGCCATCCTAAATATAAGCATCTAAAAGAATATACTTTTCCATCAAGATTTGAATTTAAGTAAAGGGCACATGAGTGGATGCAATGCATTTTTTAATTATTTTTTTAATAAATTATAAATAATTATTTACGAATTTCTTACTATGACTTTTTAAAAATATTTTAAATTTTTTTTCTAACCAACCTAACTTGGTAAAAAGAATATGAAATTCAAAACTTCTTTTTTTAACCTAAATCCAATAAAGCCTAGAATGTGATGCATTTGTTGGATTTAAAAAGGGATAAATTCTTTTTCCCATTGCCAGTGTTTGGCCCATTATGATCTCACACTCACCCCTATGTTTAAGTAAATGAAATAGTTTGATGGGTTATGCAAAGTATCATTTTTTTTGGTGATCCAAATACAAGGCCGACTCTCTTTTAGATATTAAATTGAAACAACACCAGTGTATAAATGCTCAGACTATGGAGTGGCATCATGGATACTCTCACTGAGATAATCCCCTGCAACCCAGAGGAATAACTATGAGTTACTTGGTATGGTTATTTGTTAGTTATTACTTGAGGCATGATTGAAATTGCTACTGTATTGTCAATCCTATCTATTTCAATCCTTATCCCAGCATACATAATTGTCACAATCCCTTCATAGTTATCATTGCATACCTATTTTGGTTGACATATCCAATGCTACACATATATCCTTCATTGTCCTTAGGATTATCATTGTGTTCAATCATTCATTTGTGATGTCCCTCCATTCTGTTGTTGTTTTAATGCTTTCCTTATCACTACTTGTTGAATCATATTAAACATTGACCATAAGTTGTCCCTCTATGAAATATTACTTGCTTCTAGTACTAACCCAGTAGGGCTCCATATTGAATTTATAATGTCCACATATACCTTTGGTTGCATAAAGTGATAAGAAGGATGGTGGAATCTAAATGAATATTACATAGTAGCTCAAGTATTTTATAAAAAAATCATATTAGTGTTGTATAGGAAATCGAAGTGTTTGACAAAATTTCTATTTTGTCTTAGGTAAGGGGCATTTCAATGGTATCCGAGCCGGTTGTCTTACCAGCATATGCAAGGAACTAACAAATTGATTATAGATTATGCTTCATGAAGGCCAATGACAAGGAATTTAGATACCATCAAAGATAAAAGAAGGTTATAGACTAGCAAAAAGAGGGGTTTGGACAACAATGTCTAGAGATTGTGGTAGACCTGACTATGGATAGAGAAAAGAGAAATATGTCAAAAGAGGAATCAGTTGAAAGAAAGTTTTACAGAATGATTCAAAGTCAAGAACATCTAGTACATATGATTGCTTAGATGCTCCACTTTATGCAAAATAATATAAATATGTTTATGAATTAGAATGGTGAAGTAAGCTCTTCAAGGGTCAAAAATAACAACAATAATCAGAGAGCCATTATTGGTTCTAGTGCTAGACCCTTCCAACCTACCTTCCTAAATAGGGATGAAGAAGCTCTGGTGGTGGAAGCTCAGATTTCGATGAAGGATGATATCATTGCTAGATATGCTGAGTACAGAGCTCTTCCAACAAAGATTCAAGAGGCAATGTCTCTTACAAATTTTATTAATTTGAAGAGAACCAAAAATGAGCCCAAGCCCGAGCCTAGACCTCAAGCAAGGCAGAAATATCATCAGCATGCATTCTAGAAAATCACACTTCCTAGTTTTCATGGAACCAACAAGTGCACAGCTTGTGCCTGGACATAGAAACTAGATACTTTTTAATTAATCAAATGGTAATGTCCCCTTCTCCTTCGTGAGTAGTTTGATGGATATTAGCCTATTTTCCTAAGTTTTCCCATAGGCTAATTGGTTTGGTAAAGGGAAAATGATATAAATAATTATTTTAAGTTGTCAAAAAGCAACTTTATTTAATATTTCTATTTGACAACTTATTTAATTATTTATTAAAAGGTGCTTTAAGTTGTGCAGTTAAGTGGCGCTAGGCTCAAGGGGACATAAGGGGACTTCTGCACACAATGAAATATTATATTTTATTATTTTAAGGAGAATATAGAGGGATAAGAGAAATTAATAGTTTATTCCCTCAAAATGATTTTTTTAAAGGTGGAAATCACACAGACATTTATTAATAAAAACTAAATGCATAGATATCAGAAAAGTTCTTGTACCCATTACTGACGCTGCTTAGCTAGTCCCATTACAAACTGTGAGTCAAAACGAATAAAAAATGATGACTCTTGAGTGGCCATGACTGATTCCAACTACAAGCAGAGGATAGAAATAAAAAACCTGAAGACTAAATCCCATCCCCCACCCACTACAAACGTTTGAACTAGTGAAAGAAAAGAAAAATGAACATCTTGAACACAAGAGACTACCATTCTTCCCTCCAATATCATGCATTGCATGGGGGTAAGGACTAAGCATTCTTGTAAAGGATCCGCTCAACCTTCTCCCCACCTTCTCACGACATCAGCTAGGCATTGATTTCAAAAATGTTATAAAAGGAGGAGTTGAGCTCAGAAAGAGGGTTAGACTGGACATTGCTATTTGCTATTGCTCTGAGAGAGAGCCTAAGTTTCTCCATATTTCTTGAGGATGAAAACCCTCTTGGAATACTAGTTTTGAGGTCGAAACCCCTCCTAGATGGATTTGGTGATTTTGTCTCGAAGGCACTTTGTGCTGCAAGTGGAGTTTTAATTTTTTGTTGTTGATAATGGATTAATTTGATGTTTTTTAATGTAATTTTGGAGTGCAAGAGTGATTTGAAGTTATTGTTTGAGTTTTTTGTTGTTTTGGTTTGATGTGTTATTGCTTATGGAGGTCCTACCTATAGCATTTTTGTTGGATGTACCTTATTTCTCTAAGCTGGTGTTGGACCTTTAATGAAAGTTGGGATCAATTCTTTCATAGAAATCCACTATGGAGGAGGTATTGGGTAAAGAAAAGAAAAAGAAGTTTATATTTTCAAACCCATACCATATTTTCCTTTAGCACCGTACACTCAGTTGATGTACTTGTTTGAGTTGGGTCGTGGGAAGGTAAAGAGGAAATCACACCTTTTGTTTTATGTTCATCAAGTGGGGGCTGCCACTCTCCAAATTGTTAGGAATTTCATCTTTGATGTTTTTTTGTCTTGTTTTAATATTTCTATGGATCCATACTTGTGGACAGCCATCCATGCTTATTTAAGGGAGGCGTGAGTTTTGGGAAAGACTAAGCACTGCCTCTTTTTCTATTTTTCTTGGTTGTTTGGATGGGTTTGGGTCTAATTATACCAAGCCTTGTTGTTTGAGGAGGCACTTGGGCAGTTTGGAGTGGTCTTGTAGGCCTATCAGTTGAATTTTGGGAGGTTTCAACATGATATACATTTAGTTTAGTTCTATTTTGACAGTATATCTAGTAGAGTAAGAGATTTCAAAATTCATTATCTTCCTTCATCAACTTCGTAGAGTGACTACTTCAGTGTGCTACAGTTTGTCCCCTTGTAAGCATGAATGTCTTTGATTTTATGGACTAATATTGTGGTTGCAATTGTGTATCAGTCTGATCTAAATAGTTTTATATGAGTTGCAGTAGTTAGATTTACCTTTTGACATATTGTAATGCATTTCATGCAACCCCAGATGGTAGTACCACTGGTGGCTTATCATTATTTGCATCTCACTTTGTAAAACTAGATGGTTTACCACCAATTCATATAGCATTTCTTTTTATCCCGTTCGGCATCAAACAAGCTTGAGGTTATCGACCATTTTGGTTTGATCAAGCTTAGACATTTTGCCAATGGCTTTGCATCTATGCACACTTGTCCACTGAAGAAGTGTAGATTTGGATAGGTTTTTCCACCTGCGTGCTTTATTTTCTATAATTGCATTTATGCATGCTTGTCCGTCAAAGAAGTGTAATATTTAGGTCAGCTCTGCTACCTACATGCTCTAGTTGGCTTGCCACCTTGATTCTATAATTGCATACATCCTAATTAGTGATGTGGTCCAAAGTACTATATGCTCTCACCTTTCCCACACTGGGGTCTTGGTGATTAGAACATGTTCAGACATTGCATTTGCATTTCTTATTTGCCAAAAAAAACTGGGTGTGGTTGTTACACAAACCTATGGGAGAAGATGAATCTATCAAGTTTTCCACTCATCACCTTGTGGGCATAGCTCATGAATGGTGGTATCATGGGTTGGTTACCAAGGCCCATGGTTTCATCAACACTTGTGCGATGAATTCAGTAGTAGGATGATTGAGTGGTTTGATAGAAAGGATTATAAGATGCATTTCTGAGAGTCAACTCAGCTTAGATAGGACGTCAATGTGGAGAAATATGTAGCTAAATTTCAAAAGTTGTTGGTGATGGTTCTAGATATTCCTAAGGGAAGGCTCATTGTGCTATTTATGGAGGGTCTATCTGAACCTCTCGAAGGTTTGGTGAAGGATTTAAATTCTTCATCCTTACAAGAGGCCATCAAGAAAGCTTTAGATTTGGAGACTTCAATTTCCATCTATAAATCTTATCCAAAGAATCCATCATGTGACCAATCAACAAAAGTTTCATAGAAGCAAGAAACTTATGCACATAAGAACATGTCACCAAAGACAAGGAAAGAAGATGATGCCAAGAATGAACTTGTGAGGAAGAATTTGTGTTTTACTTGTAGAGAACCTTGGGAACTTGGTCAAAGATGTATGGGAAAGGGAAAATTTCATTATGTTGAGGCAGTTTCTAATGATGAGGATCTTGAACCTAAGCCTCATTCGAGTTATGAATAAGAAGACACTAATGGAGGAACACTTACTTCTCTCTTTGGAGCACCAAGGTATTATCATTTCAAGTTTCAAGGAACTCTAGTGGATACAGAATTTCAGTACTCCTTAATAGTGGAGCCACTCATAATTTCATTAACAAAGCATTGGTGACCAAGAGAAGACTTCAAACTGAAGAATTTGAAGGTTTTGATGTTATAGTAGCTGACGGTTTCATAATCCCTTACAAAAAGAAAATTATTCATCTCAACATACTCATAGGAGAATATAAGGTATGTAATGATTTTTATGTAGTTGGTTTGGGAGATACTGACATAGTTTTGGGTATTTAGTGGTTATGTTCTCTTGGGGAAATTACTTAAAACTACTAGACTTTCAATTTTTCATTTCTTTCTGAAGGAGAAAGGTGACTCTTAAGGGACTTCCAAATAGACAAACTCATTTGATCACAACAAAAAGAATGGAAGTATCCATCGTCAAATGTCCTCTCATATCCATTGAGATCCCTTGCATAGATTTTTCTTATTTCAGAGTGGCGTAGCGGAAAAAAATGAAGAAAAGTAGATTTTTGAGGAGCTTACATTCATTTTGCAGAGGATTGTTGCATATCCAGTGAGGCAATTTGAGGAGGTTATATTTGAAAATGTTTTCCTGCCATGTGTTTTGAGTAGATGGACACACAAACCTTCAAGGCTGATTTGGGATCCTAGAATTACTTGGGTGAGTAGTCATGTTGGAATGATTACTAGAGGACAAGCAATCTTGGGTAGGGAGGATTGTATTGTCCATTTTTCCTCCTAGGAGTTATTTTATTTTTTCATAGAAAAATAAAATAAAAAATATAGTTAGTAAGTTAGTCCTCATGTGATGTAGGAGCATCCGAGCGGACTAGCGATCGACATCACCCAAAAACATTTTCAGGTTTGGTTTTTAGTTTTGATTTAGTTTGGTGGTCATTGGCATCTCTCGGCATCACAAAACTTCAAAGTCGGCACAAAATTGCAAGAATCAAACTTTTGTCAGTTTGCAGTTTTGACACTTCGCAGGTAGTTTTGTAAACTTTATTCCCAAACATATGTAAGAGCTAGAATAGAATCGTTTTGTAGGGGAATTCTTGGAGGTACCATGTCCAATGTGTAAAAAGAATCAAACTCATATATTTCACCGTTTGGGAGAAATTAATGTCAAAAATTTGTGTCATTAAAGCTGAAAGTGTGTCGCCAGTTTAGGAAAAGTTTAATATTTCATTATTCTAGAAGGCTGGAGAAAAATACTTCTACGGAGGACCTGAGGGGGTCATATACACCTTTGGCCAAATTTTTGGGCAAAACAGAGGACTTTGCGTTTTTCGCCTGCCGGCACCTGATTCCACACATTGTCACAGTCGCACAAATACAATTTTTGGTGCAAATGCATGAGGTATCATTTGGGATACTTCAATTAAATTAGCATTGGAGTTAATTCCGTGTGGAGGGAAAGAAAAAGCACTACAATAAAAAGTTGTTCAAACTTAAAATTCAGAAATTTGAAAAGCCAAAGATTAAATATCCACCTACATCTAGTGAAACACCTCATGAAGAGGTAAATAAATATTAATTTGTAAAGCATCTAGCCTCAGTTCTTTGGTTGCATATTGTGTAATACAAAATAGAAAATATAATGGAAGTGGAGCCGCCAATTTGATCTTTCCAAAATAGCAAATATGAAGCACCAAAAATGAGATGAGACGCCTCCTTTTGAGATGGAATTTAATATGTAAAAATAGAAAAGAATGTGCATGGATGGAAGCTGAAAGGATGCCTATGTAGAGGCATTCAACCATTTTTTTTGTTGTAGATTAGGATAGAGAGAGGCATCAGAGGAAGAGCACCAGAGTAAGAGGAAGATTATAGATTGGAAGGGAGTTTTCTGTGTGAAGATTTAGCCTCGAGAGAGGGCATATTTGATTTGATTGTAAGAGGGAAGCCATTGAAGGTTGAAGATAAAATTTTGATTGTAACTTGTGAGATTTGATTTCAGATTGTTATGTTATTAGTCAAGTTAAAATTTGTTTCTACAATTTGTGTTTGTCTTGTGAGTTTGTGAATTGTTTAAAAGTGAGAGGGAGTAACTATTGCATTATATGGTATTAGAGTTGGAGGTTCTGAGTGTATAGGCAAAGTGCTAAACGTGAGGCAACCTATGCCAGGACCTGTAGGTGGAGATGGAGAAGAAGAAGAAGTGAGCAGTGAAGAGATTGCAACAGAGGTTGCCAAGGATGAAAAGAAAGAGGATGGAGTTGTGGAGAATAATGTTGCAGTGATAGAGTGTGAAGATTTACAGTAGTTGGTGAAGGCGAAGAAGATCTATTGTCCTTAATTTTGGCAATAGAAGAAGAATGGTAGGAAAAGATTGAAGGTGAGAAGATGAACATTGCAACAAAGGATGATGTTGGAATAACAAAGAATGAAGAGGTAAGTTTTATTTTTTTGCAATTTGTGATGAGAAAGTTAGGGATTTACTTGTTGTTGAGGTGAATAAGGAGCTAGTGGATAGAAAAAGGGATTATGTGGTTGCAAATTGGTGTGTGGATGGTGCACATTTGTGAGTAGAGATTGTAGAGGATGATGCAGGTGAAACTTGGTCAAGGTGGTCGGTCTGTGGTGGGATGGATGCCATGAAAGAGGAGAGAAGAGAAGTGAGTAATTGGAAGAGGAAGAAGAAAGTACAAACTTGGTGGAGGAGGACCGTCCCGGCTAAGTGCTGGAAGAGGCCAAGGAATAAATTCTTTCTGTCTAATTCAGTGATGGAGTTCACTATAGGTTGCATTCAACCTGAAAGAGTAGACCCATTTTTCAACTCCATTATGTGAGTCCTACTCACATAATTTTCCTACCCGGCGTGTCCGATGCAGGAGCATCTGGGCGGACTAGCAATCAACATCACCCAAAAATATTTTCAGATTTGGTTTTCAGTTTTGATTTATTTTGGTGGTCATTGGCATCTCTGGGCATCACAGAACTTCAAAGTCGTCACAAAATTGCAACAATCAAACTTTCACCGGTTTGCAATTTCGACACTCTGCAGGAAGTTTTGCAAAATTTATTCCCAAACATCTGTAAGAGCTAGAGTAGAATCCTTTTGCAGGGGCATTCTTTGAGGTACCATTTCCAATGTGCAAAAAGAATCAAAGTCATATCTTTCACTGTTTGGGATAAATTAATGTCAGAAATTTACCTCTTCATGAGGCGTTTCACTAGCTGTAGGTGGATATTTAATCTTTGGCTTCTCAAATTTCTGAATTTTAAGTTTGGACAACTTTTTGTTGTAGTGCCTTTTCTTTCCCTCCACATGGAATTGACTCAAATGCTAATTTAATTGAAGTATCCCAAACGATACCTCATGCATCTGCACAAAAAAAATCTATTTGTACGACTGCGACAATGTGTGGAATTGGGTGTCGGCAGGCAAAAAATGCAAAGTCCTCCATTTTGCCGAAAAAATTGCCCAAAGGTATATTATGACCCCCTCAGGTCCTCTGCAGAAGGATTTTTCTCCAGCCTTCCATAATTATGAAATATTAAACTTTCCGTAAACTGACGACACACTTTCGGCTTTAACGACACAAATTTCTGGCATTAATTTCTCCCAAACGGTGAAAGATATGACTATGATTCTTTTTGCACATTGGACATGGTATCTCTAAGAATTCCCCTAGAAAAGGATTCTATTCTAGCTCTTACGGATGTTTGGGAATAAATTTTATAAAACTGCCTGTGAAGTGTCAAAGCTACGAACTGACGAAAGTTTAATTCTTGCAATTCTGTGTCGAATTTGAAGTTCTGTGATGCTGAGAGATGTCAATGACCACCAAACTAAATCAAAATTGAAAACCAAACCTGAAAATGTTTTTGGGTATGTCGATCGCCAGTCTGCTCAAATGCTCTTGCATCACATGAGGACTAACTTACTAATCTTATTTATTATTTTATTTTTCTACGAAAAAATAAAATAACTCCTGGGAGGAAAAAGGGGACAATACGTTTTTCCCTACCCAAGATTTCTTGTCCTCTAGTAATCATTCCAACATGACTACTCACCCAAGTAATTCTAGGATCCCAAATCAGCCTTGAAGGTTTGTGTGGGGGAAGAAATTTATAGGTATCTACCTACAGCTTTTCAACCATTGATTTGTCCTCAATCCAAGGACATCTCCCATCCACCAATCTCATCATGCCACTCGGCAAGCTTTCCTTTCTTGAGAGCTCTCAAGCAACCTCAACCATTGATCCTTCAAATCAATCCTAGCCCTTCATCCAACATCCAAAAATCCTATAAATAGACCCTCACCCCAAGTATTTTTAAGACTCCATGAAACATAAAGTTATGCTGCTATTTTGAGGAGCCACCAACATTCATCAATGCATCAAGAGCACATCCACTTAAGCAAGGTTTGCAATGGTAGTTGATTTTGTTTAACTTCCTTTCTTGTTAGGCTATTAAAATCTTTCATTTTATTTCATTTTATGCTCTATCAGAGGTATAGTAGGATTTGGATAAAATGGGCTAATCCTTGTTTAGTTTATTTCTTTATATCTATTTCTTATTGTATACAAAAAGATTGGAAGAAGCAAGGTTGAGAAAAGAGAAAAAAATAGTGAAAATTTTTAAAGAGATAATTAGGAGACAATGGTTTGAGATAGAATTGGCCAAGGACAAAGATTGAACGAGAAATATATTGAAGCAAAAGAGAGGAAAGAAAGGGAAAGTAGAGAAAAAAGAACTAGAAAAAGACAAAAAAAAAAAGAAAGAGTGGAGGAAAAATTAGAGAAAGAAAAGGAAAAATATTCGAGATAACAAGACTACCAATAAGAAAAATCTAGAGGAGGATGGATCAATTGATATAAATCAAGAAAACAAAATAGATTTAACACATCCACCTAGTCCCAAAATGATTCACAACAACAAATTAAAGCTTCCTATTTTTTAGAAGGATACAAAAGAGACTACAATACACATATTTATCTTGAAATCAACATGGAAAAGAGTGAGCATTGAAGACAGCCAAATCAAGTTATAAGATTTTGTTGAAAATTTAAGAGAGAATGTAATTAGATGTATATGAAATTTAGTCCTAAACATGAAAAAGATTAGGAAGATCTGAAGGAGTTCCTAAATAATTTCCATTTCTTGGAAGCCCCTACAAAAGGTGTACATAAAATGAGAGATGGTTCAAAATAATGGAGAAGAGGTCAAGGATTATGACCAAAGATTCAAAAATGTGGTAAGGAAACTAGAAGAACCCTTTAGAAAGAAGCATAAAGTAGAGTGATTTGTATCATTATTGGTTCTATATATAAAAGCTACATTAGATGGAAAGGTGTTTGACACCATCATAGAAGAAGTGGAAATGACATCAAGAATTGAAGCCCAATCTTAGAGGTGAGAAGGAGAGAAAAGGGTAAAATCTAAGATAGAGAAAATTCAACATGAAATGGCATAACTCAAATTGAAGAAAAAGATTTTGTCTAAAGGAGATGGTAGAGGGATATCCCACAAAGGAGATCAAATGCTTGGTGTAATAGCTACTACAACAAGGTCCAAACAAGAAATGAATGCTCGATTATAGAGGGTAACCATAGAATAACATATATTTGTAAGAAAGAAAAAGGATAATAGAGCATGGTGTGGGATTTTTCAAGATTGTGAAGACTATGATGTGGATAATTGTCCCTTTCTGGATATATCTATATCTACTAATAGATGTAATTTTGAACCATGGTGCAACAACTGTCTGAAAAGTGAAGCCATGAAGAAATTCAAGTTAAATAAAGCATCGGTGGTAGTTGCAAAGATTCTATATATAACCCAACAAGGACTAGTGCCACAATAGACTACCCCATTCACATCACAAAATCACCCCACTAGATGTAGTACTACAACTACCTAATTATGAAAACTCCCCATATAGATATGGAGATAATTCACAAGGAGATTATGAGGATGGGTACCAAGGAAGATATTGAGGAAGAAGTAGGGGTAGAGGATAGAGGGGAAGATAAGACATAACATGTAATAACTATGGGATGGTAGCCATTACACAAATAAATGCAGAGGAGAAATCGATATAATATTAATTTTATGAAGATAAGGCACACGATTCTTTTAATTGCTCAAAAGTTGCTCGATATAATAAAAAAGGGGGATAAATGAAACAAATATAGAAGAATTATCTAAACCAAATGCACCAAGGGGGATAAATATATAACCAAAATAAAAAAATAATAAAGTCAAATCTAAGGAGATGCCAAAGAGGAGTGCAAAATGACAACTATAAGATTAGAGAGTTTAGCCCATTAGAGAATGCAACAAGAATAAATTACCAGAGAGAAAAAGGAAGACCCTAGAAAGAAAAAGAAGAGACACAAAAATGGAACCTAATGCAAGGGTGGTTGTGACAACTAAGAAAGGAAAAAATACAAAGATAAGGAAACAAATTGAAGAAGAATTAAAGGGAGAGGAACAAGAAAAGTATCCATGAAAAAATAAACATGACCACATAGTGAAAAGGTCAAAATAATCAATAGGAGAAGAATTGAGAAGAGGAGAAGAGAAAGAATTACTTTTTAGAAAAATAAGTGAAAGAGTTGAAAGAAATGGCATGTTTAATGTAGAAAGAAGATTTGCTACATAAAATGAGGAAAGACTCTAAATATTAGAACAAGAAAAATAACAATGGAAAAGTATAGAGGACAAATAATGTTTTCAAAACCTCTTAGATATGGAAGAAGTCTATATTCTTGGATATCAAGGTAAATAGTAAAGCGGTTAGAAATGCACTACTAGATTTTGGGGTATGCATCAATATAATTTCTAAACACACTTGGAAAATGTTAGGAAATCCAAAATTATATGAAACACCATTTGATATTGCACTAGTAGATGGGACCCCTCAAGGTCAAATGGGAATGTATTGAGAAATGTAGAAGTGGAATTCATGGGAATCAAAAGAAAAATTGATATTGATAATAAACATGCATGAAAACAATTTAACACCATACCCAATTCTACCAAATTTAGGATGTTTTGAGATTGAAATAGAGTATTCAATTCAGCGGGAAGAAGTTAGTGTTACAAGGTAATGGAAGATTTATACATTTACCACTAGGCACAAGAATGGAGGAAGCCTGTATAGAGGAAATACATTATTATGAAGGAGATAATAGTGAGGATAACATTATTAGAAGGGTATATGCAATTAGGAAGATTCTAAGAGTTGACATAGAAGAAAAAAACTAATACAAAAGGAGAGATATCAGTAGACAATAAAGAGTCAGGGACTAACATTGATGATGTCACATCTCATTTTATGGACTATATTATTATTCTAGATTAGTGAACATTTACTATGATTGTTTTTACTTTGAGTAAGTTCCATGTGTGTGAAGGTAATTATCGTGATGTTATTTTTGCGTGAATTGGAAATTTGATTTAATTTTAAATATTATCGATGTGATTATAATGTTTTGCTTCATCTATGTTTTGGGGAACTAACCTATTGATGTCGAGTTTGAGTGTGAATGAATGTAGGTACTCATCGAAGATGAGAACATGGTTGAGGTAGAGATGTTCTAGCCACTTGGCAAGAACTATTTGGGATGGATAACCCTGATGAACTCACACACTCACATAATCTTATATCATATTGCATTTTATGGCTTTAATATGCATTGTTGTATGGATAATGAATGTGATTTATGTTTAATACTTAGAAAATAATGAGTTTTAATTGCTATAAAAAGACCTTTTTGAATGCACGATTTAGTTATAAATATTAAAGTTTTTTCGATTATATTTAAAATGGTGTATTCTATATTATTTAATTATAAATAATAATAAGTGTTTTCCTAATTATATAAATATTATTGTTTGAAAAACAATATCTAATTTAGATTTAAAACAATTATGTTTAATTACAATATATATATATATAGATATTATTATTATTGCAAATACTACTTGTCGATTTAAGTAATTGTGTTTTATTAAAAATAGATAAAGTATATTAATAATATTGTTATTATATTTAGAATCTAATTAAAAGAATTAAAAAGAATTACTGTCATGTAAGTGACAGAAAAATAAATAAAGATTAATTTAATTCTATTTTTCAAAAAGAAAAGAGAGATTTGAAAAATCAAAACTCATGCAAATGGATGGAAACTTGAGTTATCAAAAAGAAGCAAAGAAAACCTAAAAATTTTGGATGTCAAGATTAGGAAAACTGGAGAATAAAAAGGAGGGTAGAGAAAAAGATACCCACAACTATTATTATCTGAGAAACACACACACAGTTTGGAGCAGCAGAAAGAGGAAGATTATCATTATTTTCTGAGCATCGACAAGACAAAAGAGGGCGTTCATTCTTTAGCAGTGACAATAGCAAGAATTTAACCTTTGGCAAGCGAATAAAACTGGGTATTTTCCTTGTTTTAACTGCAATAATTTATGGTTGTATAAAACTGCTAAAACCATAGTCAGTCTGGCATGTTAACTATTCTTCTCTAGACTGTGTTACAACTATGGGCGGCCAGTACTTTATGTTTTCTTGTATATGATTTAAAAACTTCCTGTTACAGTTCTTGTCATGAACTGTTTAAGGACTGTATAAAATTTCATGTCACAAAGCTGCTTAATGACTGTAGCTTCCTGTCGCGGCTTCCTATCATGGCTTCTTGTCAAGTTATTTAATGTTGTTTATTCCTCTACTTTTATTTTGTGATCGACATGTTGTTCTCGTTCTTGTCTCTGTTGTTCATTGTTTTCTTGATATTATGCTAAGCGAATCAATCCCTTTTCTTGATCTTGAAGCATCCATTGAAACCATATTTAACAAGTTATCCATGATGCTAATAATTTATTCTCTGGCAGTCTGTAATTCTTTCTTTCTCTAAAATGCTGTTAGAAGTCAATTCTTTTGCTAGAAGTTGGCCTCTACCTCTTGGTCGATCTGTATGTCTTACTACTGAAAACAACTCTTAAAATTAGGTGACAGTAATATGTTCTTGTTGCAGTCTTGTATTGTTGTATCAGAGGTTCCTATAGTTGTGAATTGAATACCCAATCATCGTTTATTTAATGCTGATTTAAAACCACTTGTAAGGTTTCGTCTCAGCAAGTTTAAAACCTTCCTATCTCAGATTTTAGTTTCTTTTGTAAGCTTTCTTTTTATTTAATTTTAATGTTGTTTCACATCTATTTAGTTACTATCGTTAGTGTGACAGTAAGCCTGTTTGAGAGTTCTGTTTCTTTATTTTTAACTTCCTGTCATAGTTGTGATAGTAAGGTTGTTAAATGACTTAGAAAACTTATCACACTATGAATATTTGAATGAAATATGGACTAGGAAATAAACACAATTTAATAGCCTTATAAATGCAATTTGTATGATCAAATGATGAATTACTTGCTTGAAAAACTTGTGTTTTCATGATTGATGTTTTGGAAAGGGATTTAGAGATGGTTTATAGGCGAATATGGGTTGTTATTTATTTATTGTGAAAAGAAATTAGATTTATAGCCATGAGTGTTTTGGGTAACTTTTGGGCTAGGATGCCGAATGTGGATTATCAGATATATCTTTTCCTCTTTTTGGGAATTGAACCTGTAACTATTTTTCAAATGTTTAGATCTAAACAAGCAGTCATTGAAAAAGATGAATTTTTGTCTAGCAAACTTTATATATATATATATGCCACATCCTATTGTGAGACAATCTACATTTCATAATTTAGAATTGCACATTAGACATCAGGTTGCATCGGGTGTTCCCTCCTGCCAGTTGTTTCCAGGTAGCTAGACATTTCATGCAAGGTTGGGTTTCCTTTGTGTTATGAAGGGATCCGAGGAAGTGTAATTGCTTCATGGTTGGGTGGAAAAGCACCTGAGCCATGTTCCCATCTCTCAGCTCGCAGGAGAACCATGTGGGTTCATGGAAACTGGAGAGTTGTTTGATTTATTATACTTGTCGTACATGTTTATTTTATCTTGTAATTGTATACATTTATTGCATGAAAGCCAATGGACTTTGTATATTATTTTATAGTGCTATCACCTGGATTGAGCATGTGATTTTGTAAGATTTAATGACTTTTATTGAATCATATTTATGAGATTTAACTTTTAATTGAGATGTTGTAATTATGTGGATTATTTACTTCATGTAACTTTTGTGATGGTTTGAGTACTTTACATGATACTACATGAGAATAGATTCTTGGAGAACCTAAAACAAGGGTAAGAAATCTTGTGTGCAAAAAAATTACAAAAGAAGCAAGAGTGCAATACCATAGAGGAAGTGATATTGTAGGAAGAAGAAAGGAGATAAAGAGTAACATGGAGCATATAACATATAAAATTTTCCAAATCAACCAGTGTTGGAGACCTAGAAAGACATTTAAAATCAATTAGAAAATATTCATAAAGGAAGATCTAAGAGTTGAAACACTAGATGATACATTGATTAAAAATGCAACAAGGTGGTGGAATACTTATAAGAGAAAAAAACCTACATGGAAAACACTGCCTATTCTCATAAAATCCAGGTATATTTAAGAGGAAGGATTACCTAACAAAATTACAACATATGATGCTATTACCAACCAATGAAGGCATATAGAGGAGTGTGTGGAAATCTGGATAGGGATAGGTGAAATAGATGGAAGATTGTGGAAGCTCAGATTTCGATGAAAGATGATATCAATGCTAGATATGCTGAGTACAGAGCTCTTCCAACAGAGATTCAAGAGGCAATGTCTCTTACAAATTTTATTAACTAGTCAATAACTAAATGTAACCAATTTATTATTAGTTACAATTAACCAGTCCGAAAAGTGGGTGTATTAATACTCTCAAGAATGCCCTTGAAGTCTACCACTTTCAACTCCCCCAATGTCAGACGTCAAGACTAGAGAACCGTTCAATGCCATCCACTTCCTCTTGTTTCATGCCCTCGACCTAGCACCGAGACCACCGAGCATGACTTCCTTAAATGCTCCAACTGCACATGATGCAAAGCCTCCCACTATAGAAAATGTGACTCCACTTCTTAATGACCGTCTCTCATGTTGTCAGTTTTGGTTAGTTTTTGAGCTACTAATTTTTTTTTTGAAATTTTTAAAATTAGTTTGGTGAAAATTGGATATATCAATGAGACACAAGTAAATTTTTTAGAAACGTTACGTAAAAAGTAGGTGTCATTTCGGCCATCCTAAATATAAGCATCTAAAAGAATATACTTTTCCGTCAAGCTTTGGATTTAAATAAAGGGCACATGAGTGGATGCGATGCAGTTTTTTTTTTTAAATTATAAATAATTATTTACGAATTTCTTACTATGACTTTTTAAATATATTTTAAAATTTTTTTCTAACCAACCTAACTTGGTAAAAAGAATATGAAATTCAAAACTTCTTTTTTTAATCTAAATCCAATAAAGCCTAGAACATGATGCATTTGTTGGATTTAAAAAGGGATAAATTCTTTTTCACATTGCCAGTGTTTGGCCCATTATGATCTCACACTCACCCCTATGTTTAAGTAAATGAAATAGTTTGATGGGTTATACAAAGTATCATTTTTTTTGGCGATCCAAATACAAGGCCGACTCTCTTTTAGATATTAAATTGAAACAACACCAGTGTATAAATGCTTAGACTATGGAGAGGCATCATGGATACTCTCACTGAGATAATCCCCTGTAACCCAGAGGAATAACTGTGACTTACTTGGTATGGTTATTTGTTAGTTATTATTTGAGGCATGATTGAAATTGCTACTATATTGTCAATCCTATCTATTTCAATCCTTATCCCAGCATACATAATTGTCACAATCCCTTCATAGCTATCATTGCATACCTATTTTGGTTGACATATCCAATGCTACACATATATCCTTCATTGTCCTTAGGATTATCATTGTGTTCATTCATTCGTTTGTGTTGTCCCTCCATTTTGTTGTTGTTTTAAAGCTTTCCTTATCACTACTTGTTGAATCATATTAAACATTGACCATAAGTTGTCCCTCTATGAAATATTACTTGCTCCTAGTACTAACCCAGTAGGGCTCCATATTGAATTTATAATGTCCACATATACCTTTGGTTGCATAAAGTGATAAGAAGGATGGTGGAATCTAAATGAATATTACATAGTAGCTCAAGTATTTTATAAAAAAATCATATTAGTGTTGTATAGGAAATCGAAGTGTTTGACAAAATTTCTATTTTGTCTTAGGTAAGGGGCATTTCAATGGTATCAGAGCCGGTTGTCTTACCAGCATATGCAAAGAACTAACAAATTGATTATAGATTATGCTTCATGAAGGCCAATGACAAGGAAATTAGATACCATCAAAGATAAAAGAAGGTTATAGACTAGCAAAAAGAGGGGTTTGGACAACAATGTCTAGAGATCGTGGTAGACCTGACTATGGATAGAGAAAAGAGAAATATGTCAAAAGAGGAATCAGTTGAAAGAAATTTTTATAGAATGATTCAAAGTCAAGAACATCTAGTAGATATGATTGCTTAGATGCTCCACTTTATGCAGAATAATATAAATATGTTTAGGAATTAGAATGGTGAAGCAAGCTCTTCAAGGGTCAAAAATAACAACAATAATCAGAGAACCATTATTGGTTCTAGTGCTAGACCCTTCCAGCCTACCTTCTTAAATAGGGATGAAGAAGCTCTGGTGGTGGAAGCTCAAATTTTGATGAAGGATGATATCATTGCTAGATATGCTGAGTACAGAGCTCTTCCAACAGAGATTCAAGAGGCAATGTCTCTTACAAATTTTATTAATTTGAAGAGAACCAGAATTAATTTGAAGAGATCCAATACTTGTATTAAACACTAGCATTGATCTCCAAATCTTGGTATATGCACAAAGATCAAAGGGGTAAAAAAAGAGAATGGGAAATATTAACAAAAGATTTATGTAGGACCTTTAGTTTTTGGGACCCTGAAAAGACAATACAGTACTACAAAAAATAATCATTGTGATGCTTCCTAAAGATGAAGTAAAGATGATATTTGAAGAAAAAGAATAAAAGTGATATCATAGGAGACATAAAGTTATCAGCTAAGGATTGGATGGATTAAGAAAGAAGCAGGTGTGGTACCATGGAGAGCCTACAAGTAAGTAAGAAAGGAAATGATAGACCTTGAAGAAGAAGAAAATGAAAAAGAAGATATGAGAAACTTAAAAATACAAGTGGAGGAAAGATAAAGAAAGCTAATTGATGAAGATGGAGATAAACCACAATTCTTTTGTAATGAGAATGTAACAAAGAAAGGAAATCCTGAAATAGTAAAGATTGGAGAATATTGGGGACTAGAGGAATAAATTATGAAAATGGTTTAAGTATTGAAAGAATATGAAGATCTATGTCCTCAAGCATTCATTGAGCTTAAAGTAATTAAAGAAGAGGCATGAGTCATGAAGATCTATATAGAGGAAATACATTATTATGAAGGAGATAATAGTGAGGATAACAAGATGAGAGGGATATATGCAATTGGGAAGATTCTAAGATTTGACATAGAAGAAAAACTAATACAAAAGGAGAGATAGCAGTAGACAATAGAGAGTCAGGGATTGACATTGATGATACTACATGAGAATGGATTCTTGGAGAACCTAAAACAAGGGTAAGAAATCTTGTGTGCAAGAAAATTACAAAAGAAGCAAGAGTGCAATAACACAAAGGAAGTGATATTGTAGCAAGAAGAAAGGAGGTACATGTTGGTAATATGTGTTGTCATTGATGTCAACACTTAGAGTGATGACAACACTTAGTTTGTTGTTGTCTAATGTGATTGATGTGAATGTCTGATAATGATATACTATGTTTTTGATGTTCATGGTTGGTTGCTAATGTTCATGGTTGGGTTTCATTCCTTTATTAGTTTCAAGTAAAGTTGTATTGAGCATGCTTGTGGTCAACAAAGATGATTTCATGATGAAATATTAAGATGGGAATTAGAAGCATTAAAATGAATGATGATATATATTAAGATGGAAATTAGAAGCTATTCTAAGGATGAGAAGATGTTGCTGATGACCTGTAGCATGTTGTATGATCCTTCATGTTGTTCCTAAGGAAGTATGTGTTGGTATAAGAAGATTCTAACCTTCAGAAGTTGGTGAAGGTTTCTGTTGCAGAAAGTTTCCTGGTAGACTACCTGGTAAAATGCTCTGCATTCCTCTACATTTGAAGATATGGTCATGCAGTTTAG
Source organism: Cunninghamia lanceolata (assembly GCA_027924645.1). Classification (NCBI taxonomy): domain Eukaryota; kingdom Viridiplantae; phylum Streptophyta; class Pinopsida; order Cupressales; family Cupressaceae; genus Cunninghamia; species Cunninghamia lanceolata. The sequence continues at coordinate 5,914,261 of BSBN01000339.1, forward strand.
AAGTTAAGCTCAGTGTGCTGTAAAGGTGCTAAATCCAAAGTTTTAGATCATTTGCTCCTTCGCAGTGAAAGTTATAAGTAACAAGGTTCTGGTCTATGCTCTTGCAGAGTAAAGTGATGATGAAGGCCTGTTGGAATGCTCCGCATTCCTCCGCAGTGATAGATATGGCTGTGTGGTTTTGAGGATATGTTTAGAGCAGTGCATGAGTGCATCTATATGAGTTTTAGACATTTTGGAGGTCCACAAGTTTAGTTTTCAAATAACAGAAGTGTAATAGTGAGTTCTAGGTGCTTGACTATTCCTAGGTCACGTGATTGAAGGTGTGCGCCACAATGCTCTTGTTGTACGGAGTTTAAGGAGTGTTTGGAGATAGTGTATAGGTACTACTGATTCATCTGGAATGATTTCATGAAGATCATTCATGTTTCCAGTACTACAAAAAGTTTTCAAGTCAGTTTATGAAGAGTTGTTGTTGTTGAGGCCAACTGAGGTATATTGGTGATGTGCGCCATAATGTTCTTGTTGTGTGGAGTTCAAGGAGTGTTTGGAGATAGGGTATAGGTCTTGTTGGCTCATTTGGGAGAAGTACAAGCAATGTTTAATCATTCATGAGTACCATCAAGATGTTGAAGACTAATGTGCTACAAGTTTCATGTTTTCTTGCTTAAGGGTGACCTTCAACTTTGTGAAGCGTGCAAATGTTATTCCTTGAATTATGTGAAGGATGTTTAGGACTGGTCTAAGCATGTTTTGGGATCCACAAGGCATGTTTCACTTCCTGGAGTAGTGTGTAGTTCATGATAGGGCTTTCCCTAGATGCATGTTTCATGTTGTGTGATCTCTGGCTGACTTGTAAAATGTAATATTCTTGTTGTATTGGCTGACTTGTAATGAAATCAATGTAATGTCATGTTATATTGTAAACCTAGTTGATCTAGGTTAAGTATGATTGCGAATATGAATGTGTGAAGAGCATAATATAAATATGATATGCATTATGATGTGCAACTGAAGGAGAAAGAGCAAAAGCAATAAGGTATGTCCGGATTCATGTTGAAGACATTTTTGTGATAGGAGGGAAGTGAAGAGTGTGCCTAATTGATGCAATCATCAGAAGCAGAGTGAAGAGGCAGAATTGCAATCATCAAAAGTGTGAGCTTCAATGTCAGTTTTCAAATAGTAGAAGGATTGTCATGCTGTAATATTTTTTGAGTTCATTCTCAGTTCAGGGAGTAGTTGCTTCCTTGGGTTATATCCCTAAAACAAAGTCTGCAAGGAGTTGTAGCTTCCTTGGGAGTGGCCCTAAAATAAAGTCTTCAAGGAGTAGTAGCTTCCTTGGGTTGTATCCCTAAAACAAAGTTGACAGGGAGTAGTAGATTCCTTAGGTTGTAGCCCTAAAACAAAGTAAACAAGCAAAGCTATGAAGTAGAATAGAAATTAGGGTTTGAGCTAAATAATGGGAAAAAAGAAAAAAATCAAGCTAAGGGGTGAAAGTGGTAGAAGGAGATGAGAAATAGTGAAAATGAGGAAAACATGAAAGAACAATGGAAACCCTCATATTCCTCAGGTGATAATGGATACTAGTATTCCCCACCCAAAATATAAGAAACACTCATGGAAGGTGTACAACGATGATCTAGTTGGAGCTTTTTTTGGGTGTCATTCAAAGTTCTATATGCAAAAGATATTAAAAGTTGTAATCATATCAAAATGGGAGAAATCCATCACTTTTCAATGAGAAATCATGACAATAGATGATGTAAGTGAATCCCATAACAAGAAAAATAGAGTATAAAGCAAATTGTAGAATAATTGGCAGTATGAAATTCGATGCATGGGTAGAGTTTTCTATGTTCCCTTTATATGATATCTTAGTAAAATTAATTCTCACCAAAGTTGACAAAGGTTTAATTTATCTAGATAAACTTTATCAAATCACCAATGAAACTATCAAGGATCTTATTGGACTACTAGATAAGGGTGAATAAACATTAATATTTGACCACAAAGGAGCATTGAGCATAAAAGTAGTTATACAGTTGAATAGAGCAACATCAAACAAGAGAAACCAATGCATTAGTAAGATAAGGGATGAAAGTGTAAGATATGTTACAAAAGTAATTTCTTGGAAAGTCTATTATACCAATATAGGAGATTCATATATCACAAAGGCTATCCAAAATGTTTATGATATGGTGCACAAAAATGAGTATGATCTGTGTGAGGAACTAAGAGAACAATTGTTGGGAAATATATCAAAGACAAATAAATGTGAACACAATTTTTGTTGTGGTTCTCTATTAATATTCTTGACATTATAGTGCATGTAAAAAATACTTGGAGTACAAGGAAAACAAGTCTTAGATACAACCAAGTTTGTAGAATTTCAAATATTGGCAAACTTGAATTCATATAAGGATGGAGTATATCACATAAGTGCCTACACACTATATTTTGATAACCTTAAACACACCCTACAACAAGGAGAATTTAGAAAATATATTTGGTAAGTAAACCAAATACATAATATTCACATTAGACACAAATTATCTCTACTTGGAGGTGGTTTAGCCAAGAACTACATTTGTACCACCACTAATGTATGAGGTTTCAGATGAGGTTGTAGATAGGGTGGTGCAAACTTTGTTAAGTTATCTAATAATCATTGCACTACTAAGATTTGGGAACTAGGAATTTTTGGGCTAAAATAAAGGACGAGGAAGTAGAAAATAAAAAATAGAAAACTAAGGGTGAGAAAAATAATATCGAGAATAAAACCCAACAAAACACCTAGTGATTGAAATAGTTGATAATTGTGTAATAAAAAAGGAAAACAAAAAGTAGAAATCACTCCACAAAGATCTTTCAAGAGGAAGTCTTCAAGTCTAAGGATAGTACAAGAAAGCCAATAGTTCTAAATAAATGACTATAAAACTAAAAGGGCTTTTAGTGTTGAAGACTTACAAGAGGGGTCATCATAGTATGGGACAATGAGGAAAAAGAGGGAAAAAAATTGAGGACAACAAAAAAGGCCAAATTGTCTAGGAAATTAAAAGAGAACACTCTTTCACCACCTAAATCACCTTCTAAAGCCAACACAACCGTCTTGCTATACTTGAGTGGCCAAAAGAGAAAAATTGAAATAGAATAAAAAACTAAGAAAATGAGAGAAAAAACCAAGGCAAGTACAAGACTAGTACAATATTCAACTAGTGAATCCTCCAAGAGTGAAAAATAAAAACAAGAACAAGTAGAGGAGGTAGAATAAAAGATTAAAAAAAAACACAAAGAGGCCAATAAAGGTCAAATAAAGGAAGTGGTTAAGAAAATTTAGGAAAAACAAAAAGACACCTATAAAGAAAAGGAAGAACAAGACATTGAGCCTGATGTTAAAATATTGTATAGGTCTATGTTTGTAAAAGGTGGAGCTCTTCAAATAGAAAATAGATACCCCACCGCCATGATAATAGATAAAAAGAAGATATTGGAAGCAATCATGTGCTATATAAACAACAACCATTTTTGGAGGGAAAACTTACTAAAAACTTTCCATTAGCATTATGCATGAAAATAGTCTCAAAGAGGAAAGGGAAATGGGTCACAAAAGAGTTTGAATATGCCATTAGAAATGAAGCACTTAGAATTTGTTTGTAGAGTTACACATTTCTCTCTTCACAGAAGAAGAATTGAAGAAATTACAAGAAGAGGAGTTGAGAACAAAATAGAGAATAGATGCTCTCATAAAAACTACTCAAAAAGACATACCAAAGGTCACTGTCAAAATCCAAGAAGTGACAACTAAATAAAATATGATTGTCTATAGGAATATGTTAGATAATAAAGAAAAACCAAAGTCAAAAGGAAGAAACAAAAGATAAAATAGATACTATGGCAACCATAATTTGGAAAAGCTAGAAAATATAATGGATCAATGAAAGATGAGCAAATAAAACTAGAAAAGGATATTGAGAAAGAAAGGGAAGCTCATATCCACACCACACAAGACACAATAGAAGCAAAATAGCTTGCACATGAGGAAATGGAACAATAAAAAGTTAATTGACAAAATAGACATGGGGACATTGGAAGATAAAATTGATGAACAAGAGGACTATTAGCTCCAAACATAATCAACTAAGGCAAAAGAAGTGGGGAAATCATATGAGATAAAATATTAATCAAAAAACAAAAAGAACAAATGGAAAAGGGGGATGAGTAGGAAAAGTTAATAGAGCAAAATCCCTTAGAAGAAACCACCAAAGAAAAAAGAAGTAAAAACAACTAAGGAAAAAGATAAATTTGATAGTCAATAGGACACTAGAAAACAAATTATGATTGGACCATCCTAAGTAACTACATGGGATTCTTTGAGTAAGATCAAGGCATTCTCGACCAAACAAAAGAAACAAAACCCACTTGTCACTATTGCACATAGCATAGTCACATCAACACCTCAAGGACAATAGATGGATCTAGGGAAGTTAACTCTTCAAAAATGACTTGGTGGACATCATTGAAAAGAATGCTAGAAATATTGGATGGATAGGTGTGTAAAAATAGGAGAAATATTGAACGAAATCATCACTAAATAAGGACACAACCATAGATATAACTTGAACATACACTAGGTATAAAAGAGCAGCTATAAGGAGTAGTAAAGGGACTTTTGGCATATATTCATTAATTGGGAGTATCTTAGACACAAATAAAGCACTAAGCTATCTAAGAATACAAAAATAAACAAATGGAAAATACAGAAAAGAGATTAGTGGAGAAAATTTGAGTTAGTAGTAGAAATAAGGAAGTTGGAGGTGCCATGTAGTAATGGTGTCACTCTTTACCAATACTCCTTAAGACAGACAAAAACCACTAATGCTCATAACACATAATTGGATGCCTTGGAGAGAAAAATCACATAGATTTCTACTTCCTATGATAATACTATTAACATTGTTGGCACCCAACAATATAAAATAACCAATAAAATCATGTCCAACAAGCTCATAACATTACATAAATGGAGGAATTGGATCACATAGCAAGCAACCATCTTAGTAAATTGAGTGATAATGCTTTTGGAATTTGACTATGTGTACAATTTTTCCCTCAACGTTTCGAATCACACTCAGTGATCTATCATCAAGAGAAATAAAGCAAGAGAAGAGAACAAAAGTGATAATTTGTAGACTTAAGCTTACTTAAAAAGAGGGATGGGGTAGTGTTGGTACTCATTTTTGGTCTGGAGTTGAGCTTTGGTGTTTGCAGTTTCTTCATTTAAACCCTAGGTTTTCTTGTCCATCGGCTTGAGGTCGCTTGTGTCTTGGCGATCATATCGATAGCATGGTGTGTTCTTTATATCGCCAAGACTTTGTGCTATCAGTGAAGGAAATTATTGTTCTACCGAAGGAGATGGTCAGGCCGATGAGGGTAATTCAAGTGTTCATCAACAAGATTTGGTGTATCAGTTGAAGTGTTTTATGGTTCGCCGACGCGTTTGATCTAGCCAATGGGATGCCATCGGTGAAACATATGTTATCGGCATTACTTTTTTAGGACTCACCGACAAGGAGGTCACCCCGATGGAGGATGTCGTCGGAGTGACTTGGCTTGTCGGGCAGATCGCATGACGTTGGTCCGATGGGGTTTCTCTACCCGATGGATTGGTTTGGATGTCATTGGTGTGATTTTCTATGTCGGCGTAGGTTTGGAGTGTTTCACCGATGGTTTGGGTCTCGCCGAAGACCTGGGAATGTGGTGCGTTCATCAGGTAGATAGTGTTGGTTGGTTAGAGAATTTCTGTGTTGGCTGATGGTTAGTAGTCTCGCCGAAGACCAAGCAGGGGGTATCCATTGGCAGGAGTGGTGTGGTCGGCGAGGGAGTTTTTGGTTTCGCCGACACTTGGGGTCTCGCCAACAGGGTGTAACTTATAGGTGCCATCGGGATGACATGGTGCGTTGGGTTGATCGTGGAGGGCTAGGCCAATGGGGATACTCTAGCCGATGGGGCTGTATCGGTATGACTTGGGTTGTCAACGAGAGGATTTTTAGATGCTCCAATGGTGTAGGTCACACCGACGGAGGTGGAAGATGAAATGGTGACCGCTAGCAGTGAGTTAGTGGGTCGAGTGGGGTAAAACGCTCGACACTTGATATGCTTGCGGCCGTGTTTATAAAATAATAGAAAGGTCTCCGCGCCGTGCATGTGGGATATATGGTTCCTATGTATTTTGAATATCAAGGAAACATATTTTGGTGGGAAATGTCTTATGCACTGTCGCTGCATTTTCTCGGTGGCCGTGGGTGGTTGAGCCATCAATGGTGACTGTTGCAGGGGTAGGGGCAATGGTACGAATGGTAAAACTGTCCGTTTGAAGTGTGGATACCCAGGTGGTAGTGCAAGGCTCAAGGCCTCCCCTGTCTACTCCCCTGTCTGCTACATTTATTTTTGATGAGCGCCATTCTTCTCATGTGTACTGTATCTGGCAAATTTTGAGATCTACCATGTAATTAATGCTGAGGACCTTCCTTGTTGTATTTAGCAGGTTGTGTTTCTCATTTGGTTGTTGTTGAAAACTGAACATTTTGGCTCTGTAATAAGATACAACTAGTTCAGGTTGCCCTATGCAATGGATCTTGTGAGTTTATGAGTCTCATGTTTTATGTATTGTGCATAAATTCATTGGTTTCATGCTGTTTTAGATGAATAATGCTATACTGCATGTATTTTGTTGTCTGTCTCTTGTATTGAATATACTTTTCTTTTGAATCTGGATATCTAAGGGGTGTCTTGGGTTCTAGGTTATAGGTTTACTATATCGAATGCTTAATCTCTTAACTTCTACTCAAGGGATAGATTAAAGTGTTTTCAGGTTAAGTGTTGAGGGAAGTATATTGCAGTAAGGATATCATAAGTAGAGATAACTTAATACTCTATTTTGGGAGGTATCTGTAAGGCATATATCACACAAATCCCCTTGAAATCCAGTCTTGGTATGTTTATGCTAAACATTTACATGTGTATGTCTACTGACTCCAAGCCTTGGATAGGCACCAATCCAGCTCTGTGTTGAGGTTATATACCAGGTCCAGGTTTGCATCCAAATACAAAATCAAAATCAAACTTTAACCACAACCATTAGGACTGTAGAAGTAGTTTAGGACCCAAGTCCTCTGTCTACAACTGAATATAGGCCCAAAGCTAGCCCCTTTGCTCTTATCTTACAGTTTTGGTCTACTTATAGGAGGACTTATCTACTTTGTGTCAGCATCCCAGTCTTTGCATAGTTATATTTCATGGATGTTGAGTAGGGAATACCCCCCTAGGTTTTGCAGAGCCTAAAGAAGAAGAGGAGATAAAAATAGAGTCTATCTCCTACACTGTTGGCCCCTAGCCCAAAGATCCTATTGATCACTGATGGCTATCTTGTAGGGAAATCTGGGAATGAGTATCTAGTCAGGGAAAAAACCAACAGAAATTGGCGACTCTACTGGGGAAGTGATTTGAAAGTTGTTATTTTTGTCATCCCTAATATATCTATGACCCATCTGAGTCGCAATAGAAATTGGCGACTCTGCTGGGGAATTTGTGAAAGAACCCTGATTTCTAAAAGAAAATAGTTCCTAGTTATAGGTGGTGACTCTGAAGTAATCTCCTAACTGGTCAAAGTGAAATTTATATGCAGGGGAGAAGATCCCAACATAATCCTCTATTTGAAGAGTTACCAGTAGAAATATGGATGATGTATAGAAGAAAGGGAACCATTTCAGCCAGTCATGAGGGTTCCCCCAGGAATACCGATGATGCTCAGGATAACCCTAGGCCGTCAGGACAGCATGTGCCCTATTTTTCAAATGCAGAAGCTGATATTCAGGGTGCATATGAGAGGCAACAGGGTGGCAGTTTAAGAATGAGGTCAGAGGTGTTCCAAGAATGCCCTTTCTTAGACCCTGGTGAAAGATTTGAAGAGGTAGAATCTCTGAGGGATGATGAAGATGATGACCAGAATGGTATGAGACCATCTACCTCCATGCCTAAAGAAGAACAGTTATCTGAAGAGATCAAAAGCCTAAGAGCAGAATTAGAATATCTACAAGCCATGAAAGTCAAAGATGACATGAAATAGAAAGTGCAAGCTTTAAGGACTACTCACCAGGATGCAGTTCCCACTCTTGAAAATGCAAATGTGCAGAGACATCGGCAAAGAAATGAAGTGCAATATCAGAATAATGATCAAAGACAGAATGTAAATGATGCTAGAATACCATTAAACAATGTAAGAAATCAGAATGCAAACAAAAATATTAATATTAATCAGTTTGATAGACAACCCATGTAGTTGGATGGATTCAGACAGCTGGTGTTTGATGGTATTCCTGGGTATCCTAACCCCATTGACAAGCATGTAAGGCTGCAAGTGCCAAAAATTTTAGGAAATAACACTGTGTCAGGGGAAGATCATCTAAAAGATTTTCAAAATGTCATGGACAACTTTGAGGTTGAGCATGAGGATGTTTTCATGCAATCTTTAGTAGATGAGGCTAGAGAATGGTATAAAAATCTGCTTGATCGGAGCATTTCATCATGGGATGATTTCAAAAGGATGTTTAAGGAGCAATATGGTGACAAAACTGGCCCTAGCTTTTTTGTAAATGAGTTCACTAGTATCACCAAAGGGTCAAATGAGTAGGTTACAGATTTTAATGCAAGATTTACTAAAGTGTTGAACAAATTGCCACATCACATGAGGCCAAATGAACCAATGTGCATAATATTGTATATCAATGCTTTTGATGCCAAAACTGCATATGGGTTAAGAGATAAAGGTCCTGTTACTCTCAGGGATGCTTTCAGAATTGCAGTGAATATTGAGAATAATAGGAAAGCATCAGGCAAGACAAACAGGAGGGATGATGTGAAAATTCTGCAGAATCCAAACAAGCCTCAAAACACTCAAGGTAATACATCTGCCCCTGAAGATAAAATAGACAAATTGGCAAATGTTGTTAAGGACCTAAGCTATAGACTAGCTAGAAGTGAAAAAGGGATAGGTCCTGACAGACAAGTTTACCAAAGGCAGGAAAAGAGACCATCATTGCATGATATGCTATATAATCAGTTGGCATAATGGTAAGCCTATATTTCCACATAACAACACAAATCAGAGAACTCCACATGCCAAGGAAACTCCTGATCCTTTGAAGAAAGCTATAAATATTGTTGATGATACTCCATGGTGCATAATTTGCCAGATGCCACATTCATAGTCACAATGCATGATTGCTCAGTCTTTGTATGATAATGTTGTATCCTGTAATGAATGCAATGAGCCACATTATGTACAAGATGATGATGTTAATATGCTATCCATAAGCAGTGGACACCCTCCTCATGATGCTGATGAGAGTACAAATGTTGGAACTCAAACCTGTCAGCAAGTTTTTTATGATGAAGATAATGAAGATAGTTATGTGTATGCTCAGGGCTCACACAGTTTTTTGAGTAACCTGCAGAGACCTTCTGATGAGGAAATTGGGGCCCTCACAGTTGCAGCAGTGGCCCAAGTCAAAAGCAATTACAACCTCAGAGGAAAAGCTCAGGTGAGCAGCCCACATCAACCAGAAGGCATTTCTGCAAGTCAGCCAGTGCATAGTCATAAGGGGATTGAACCACAAAAAAGGCAGTGGGGTAATAACAAGAAAAAGTTTAAGCAAAGAACAAGTCATGAATCTCAAGGACCAAAAAATAGAATCCCCCAAGTTGAGGATCCGGGCAGAGGTTCCCAAAACAAGAATGACAGTCAAGCAGCCATAAAGACTAAGGCCAGATCAGTTCAAGATAAGAATAAAACCATGGAGCAAGCTACAACTGTCATACAAAGTTATGCTCCATTTGATATCACTCAAGTCCTCTCTCAGGTAAAAGTTTTTGTCCCATTGATGGAACTGATGAAGGTTGAAAAAATCAAGAATAGGATAGTATCCCTAATTTCAGGAGTGCCTTGACAAGCTAAGCAAAATGTTCAGGTCCAAGGTGAGAAGCATGTCTTATGTAATGAAGAAGATGAAGCTCCTGAGGTGTATTTAGGGATGACCATGACAAAGTGCCCTTCACAAGTGGAGCCATTTTATGTATCCCTGGTTATAAATGGAAAAGTAATTAGAAATTGTATGCTTGATTCTGGAGCATCTACAAATATCATGCCCTTGGCCATCATGCAACAAGCTGGATTGAAAATAGACAAGGCATGTGGAAAATGTTATGCTATGGATGCCAGAGAGGTACCTGTTATTGGAATCATGAAGGATGTGGATTTCAGGCTAGCAGCATATCCAGAGAAGAGCTACAAAATGAATATAACAGTGGTTGACATCAAGCCACAGTATGCTATGTTGTTGTCAAGAAGATGGGCAACACTGATTGGTGGAAGTATGCAGCTGGACCTATCATATGCTATGATTCCAATGAATGGCAGGGATGTTAAACTGATCAGAGAAGAAAGATCATCAAAGACAGTGGAGAATCAAGAATCAAAAGAATATATATGCTTTGTGAACACTAACTGTGATAACTTCAAGGTTGTCTCAGATGATAAAGAGGATAAAGAGAAAAATGTTTGCATTGAAGAGCTGGACCAGCAGGGTTTATGGAACATGTATTTTGATGGAGCTTGTGCAAAGGAAAGTTTTGGAGCTGGAGTTGTTTTCCTGTCTCCAAATGGTAAGCTCCTCAAATTCTCCTTCTTGCTAAGATTTGCTTGTACAAACAACATTGCAAAGTATGAAGCCTTACTCTTAGGCTTAAATATAGCTCTCAAACATGGAATCAAGATGCTAAGGGTATTTGGGGATTCTAAGTTAATTGTATCCCAAGTTAGAGATAGGTATGCCTCAAAGAACAAAAGATTAAAACAATACAAGCATGCTATTTGGGATACAGTTGAATTATTTGATGCATTTTCAATAGGCAGGATAGAGAGATCAAAAAATGTCATGGCTGATTTCTTAGCTAATGTGGCAATAAGGCCAGATGATATCACTCTATTAGATGTTACAAATGTTGAAGTTAAAATCAAACCTGCAGTACTAGAAAACATATGCAATTGGCAAGTGTTCGATGATGACAAGGACTTGTTAAAATTTTTGCACTGCATAGATGAATATGAGAACCAAGAAATTGATTTTCAAGCTTTTGTAGAAATTATAGATGGAAAAGAAACTCTTATGGGGAAAGAAATAATTCAGTTGAAGACTAACAAAATCCTTAGAGGGTTAGTAGCTTTAGAAAGAGCTTTTGACAGTAGAGACCAATTGGTCACAAAGACATCTCCCACAAACAAAGATGATTTAGAAGAGATAAATTTGGGGACATCTCAGGCCCCCAAGAAGGTGTACATTGGTAAATAGCCCAAACCACACATTAGGAGCATGCTGATTGCATTATTGAAAAGATATAAGCATGTTTTTGCCTGGTCATATGAAGACCTTAAATCTTATAGAGAAGACCTATTCCAGCATGAGATCCCATTGAAGCCTGGAGCTAAGCCATTTAGACAGAAGCAAAGGCCTATTAATCCAACCTTAGCTCCAAAAATGCAAGAAGAACTCAAAAAGCTTAGGGAGGCTGGAATAATTGTGCCAATCAGACATTCAACTTGGGTGTCTAACCTTGTCCCAGTCAGAAAAAAGAATGGTGATATTAGGCTTTGTGTTGACTTCAGAAATTTGAATGTATCCTCCTTAAAGGATAATTACCCATTGCCTAATATGGAAGCTATGTTGCAGAAAGTGACTGGTTGTGAACTCCTATCCATGATGGATGGATTCTCAGGTTATAATCAGGTGAAGGTAAAGGAATCAGAACAATACAAAACTACCTTCACCACTCCATGGGGAACATATGTATATGTTAGAATGCCATTTGGACTGACGAATGCAGGTGCTACATTCCAAAGAGCAATGGATGTTGCTTTTGCAGGGTTGATTAATTCAATCCTGGCTGTATTTCAAGATGATCTGACTGCCTATTCAAAGAAAGAAGAGCAGCATTGTATGCACTTGGAACAGATTTTTGTTAGAGCACTAGAGTATGGCATTTCTCTAAATCCAAAGAAGTGTGCTTTTGGGGTAATTGAAGGAAAGCTCCTGGGGCACATTGTTTCCAAAGATGGAGTTAGGATTGATCCTGAAAGAGTAGCTGCAATTGATAGGATTCAGATGCCAAAAATAGTTGTATACGCCTAAAAATGACACAAATCATCCTAAATAAATATTCTAAATATTTATTCCATTGTTCTATTAATTAAATAAATATTCTAAATTTATTTAATCGATTCACTGTTCCATAATTAAATAAATTCAATTTATTTAATTAAAATTCTTCTAAAATCCCTCACAATTAAATAATCATAAATTATTTAATTAAGCCTAACTCCTCTATCCTAAAGTTCTAAATTCAAAATTCCACATCACCTTTACACCTCACCTTTTCCACCTCACCTTGTCCACCTCATCAGGTTGCACATGTAATTAAATATATTCAATATTTAATTACCTTATTTTCCCTCACCCACATGGCCTATTTCTTCTCCAATCAGAGGTCAGTTAACCAATCAATCAAATCTGTTAACTAACCTGTCAGTTGAGTCAAATCCTCAATCAATCCAATCAGTTCCACAATCCACTCTTCTAACTGATCAATCAATTCTGTTAACAGACCAGTCAATGGAGTTAACTCTCCAATCAGTTTTGTCACATCCCACCTTTCATGATGGAGCTGGGACACTTGGCACGTTTCCACTGGTTGCACATTCCTCAACCATCTTCAGCCGTTGATCTTCATATCTTCTCTCAACCGTTGATTCCTATTCCTCCGAGTCTATAAATGAAGCTTCATCCCTCCATTCTATTCATCCAGGCTTTTGACATCGTTACTCTGCAGAAATATCACCAGCGCGCCTTTGGCACCCATTTGTCATCCTCAAGCTTGAGATCACCATTGTTGCATTGGAGCTCACCTTCCTTGCATATCACACCATAGCCGTTCACCATCGACTTCCTCAAACAGCTTTAAAAGATTGCACTCTCTGAGGGCTCATCTCATCTGCGAAAGGACGATTCGTGATAGGCGAACAACAGAAGTTTCGAAACGGAAGAGGTTTGCTGTGTTCGTTCATTGGTTTGTTTAATCTTCTGTGCTTCTCTATTCTGTTGATGTTTGGGTCATCTGTTATTCATTTGATTGATGCACTATTTTACCCTCACAATAGTAAAAGGAGTCCAATCCTTCTTTGGACAAATAAATTTTGTTAGGAGATTTGTTCCCAACTTTGCGGAAACCATAAGGAACATTTCTAAAATGCTAAAGAAAGGTGAGATTGTCAGTTGGGAAGGTGAAGCAAGCAGATCTTTTCAGAACATCAAGGAAGCAATCAAGATGGCCCCTGTTCTTAAATCTCCTGATTTCTCTAGGCCATTTCAATTGTTTTCATTTGCTTCTTTCCACACTGTTGCTGCATGTTTACTACAGAAAAATAAAGATGGATTTGAGCAACCCATAGCTTTCTTCAGTATGTCCTTGCAGGCTTCTGAGTTAAAGTATGATATCATGTAGAAACAAGCATATGCACTAGTCAGAGCAATCAAGAGTTTCAGGCCATATCTGGTAGGATCCCAGATAGTTGCATATGTGCATCATGCAGCAGTCAAAGACATCTTCACTCAACAAGTGGTAACTAGAAGGAGGTGCAGATGGATAAACAAACTGCAAGAGTTCAACATAGAAATACAAATTACCAAGTTGGTAAGAGGACAAGGATTAGCCAAGATGATGGCACAATCAAACTTGGAAGCATGCCAAGTCAATGCAGTCTAGAATGAGAATGTTAATGTATCAAAATATGAATGGTACAAGGACATCATATATTACTTGCAAAATCTAAATTGTCCTTCCCATTTCAGTGACAGTCAAAAAAGGACCTTAAAATTACATGCAATCAGGTATGTTATTGTTCAAGGTGAGCTGTACTGGAAGAACCCTGATGGTGTGCTGCTAAGATGTGTGGATGAAGATGTAGCTAACAATGTTTTGAATGACATGCATAAAGGATTGTGTGGTGGACATTATACTGCCCAAACAACAACTCATAAGATCCTTAGGGCAGGATATTGGTGGCCCACTCTCTTTTCAGATGCACAAAGGCTAACAAGGAAATGTGACCCTTGCCAAAGGTTCTCAGGAAAGTTAAGATATGAAGGTGCACTACCCCTTAGAACTATAACTGTGGAGGCTCCATTTTAGCAATGGGGAATTGACTTCATAGGGGAAATTGCAGAGAAATCAAGTGGGGGGCACAGTTGGATTTTGGTAGCAACTGATTACTTCACTAAATGGATTGAGGTCATTCCAGCTAAGAGGGCTACAAGTAAGGTGGTGATGGATTTCATACTGGAAAATATCATTATCAGGTTTGGAGTACCATTCAAGATAGTCACTGATAATGCTATGTGCTTTAGATTAGGTGAATTTGTTGATTTTTGCAACAAATATGGGATAAATTTATCATATGCATCACCATACCACCCACAAGGAAATGGTCAAGTAGAATCAAGCAATAAAAGCCTCATGAAAATCATCAAGAGGATACTGGATAAGAACAAGAGGGCTTGGGATTCAAAGTTAAAGTTGGCATTATGGGCTGACAGGGTGATAGTGAAAAAAGCTATTGGAAGGTCACCTTTTGAACTAGTGTATGGTGCATCAGCCAGGCTGCCTATAAACAGTCTCCTGCCAGTGTACAAATTCATCTAAGAGAATGATGAGGAGCTTGAAGACTCCATGACAGGAAGAATAAACTAGCTGGTTGCACTAGATGAAAGCAGAAGGAAGGGCCACCAAGTCAATCTCAAGAAACAACAAAATGTGAAGTATCTGTTTGACAGGAGAGCTACAAAAAGAAAGTTCCAAATAAATGACTGGGTGCTCATCTGGAATGCAAGAAGTCCCTAGGATAAGGGTAAACATGGTAAGTTTGAACCCTTATGGATGGGCCCATATCAGGTTTGCAATACTCATGGGGAGGCCTCTTATATTCTCCAGGCCCTAGATGGTGAGATGCTGGAATTGCCTGTGCATGGTCAATTCCTCAAGTTTTATCTTACATAAGTGATCTGTCTCTGTGCACATTTGTAAAAGTATGTATATATTGTAAATACTTTGTACAGTGGGTGCCTTTTTGTGTTTTGTCTAGTCTGCCCGGAGATCTGGTTCTCGCTGAAGTTTTGCACCTGCACGTCCCCATTCGGAGCCTATGTTGGTACTTATTTTTGGTCTGGAGTTGAGCTTTGGTGTTTGCAGTTTCTTCATTTAAACCCTAGGTTTTCTTGTCCATCAGCTTGAGGTCGCTTGTGTCTTGGCGATCATATCGATAGCATGGTGTGTTCTTTATATCGCCAAGACTTTGTGCTATCGGCAAAGGAAATTATTGTTCCACCGAAGGAGATGGTTAGGCTGCTGAGGGTAATTCAAGTGTTCATCGGCAAGATTTGGTGTATCGACCAAAGTGTTTTGTGGTTCGCCGATGCGTTTGATCTAGCCGATGGGATGCCATCGATGAAACATATGTTATCGGCATTACTTTTTTCGGACTCACCGACAAGGAGGTCACCTTGATGGAGGATGTCGTCGGAGTGACTTGGCTTGTCGGGTAGATCGCAGGACGTTGGTCTGATGGGGTTTCTCTGCCTGATGGATTGGTTTGGATGTCATCGGTGTGATTTTCTATGTTGGCGTAGGTTTGGAGTGTTTCACCAATGGTTTGGGTCTCGCCGAAGACATGGGAATGCGGTGTGTTCATCGGGTAGACAATGTTGGTCAGTTAGAGAATTTCTGTGTTGGCCGATGGTTATTAGTCTCGCTGAAGACCGAGCAGGGGGTATCCATCGGTAGGAGTGGTGTGGTCAGCGAGGGAGTTTTTGGTTTCACCGACGCTTGGGGTCTCACCGACAGGGTGTAACTTATAGGTGCCATCGGGATGACATGGTGTGTCGAGTTGATCGTGGAGGGCTAGGCCGATGGGGATACTCTAGCCGATGGGGTTGTATCGGTATGACTTGGGTTGTCAACGAGAGGATTTTTGGATGCTCCGATGGTGTAGGTCACACCAACGGAGGTGGAAGATGAAATGGTGACCGCTAGCGGAGTTAGTGGGTTGAGCAGGGCAAAATGCTCGACACTTGATATGCTTGTGGCCGTGTTTATAAAATAATAGAAAGGTCTTCACGCCGTGCATGTGGGATATATGGTTCCTATGTATTTTGAATATCAAGGAAACATATTTTGGCGGGAAATGTCTTATGCACTGTCGCTGCATTTTCTCGGTGGCCGCGGGTGGTTAAGCCATCAATGGTGACTGTTGCAGGGGTAGGGGCAATGGTACGAATGGTAAAACTGCCCGTTTGAAGTGTGGATACCCAGGTGGTAGTGCAAGGCTCGAGGCCTCCCCTGTCTACTCCCCTGCCTACTGCATTCACTTTTGATGAGCGCCATTCTTCTCATGTGTACTGTATCTAGCAAATTTTGAGATCTACCATGTAATTAATGCTGAGGACCTTCCTTGTTGTATTTAGCAGGTTATGTTTCTCATTTGGTTGTTGTTGAAAACTAGACATTTTGGCTCTGTAATAAGATACAACTGGTTTGGGTTGCCCTATGCAATGGATCTTGTGAGTTTATGAGTCTCATGTTTTATGTATTGTGCATAAATTCATTGGTTTCATGTTGTTTTAGATGAATAATGCTATACTACATGTGTTTTGTTGTCTGTCTCCTGTATTGAATATACTTTTCTTTTGAATCTAGATATCTAAGGGGTGTCTTGGGTTCTAGGATATAGGTTTACTATATCAAATGCTTGATCTCTTAACTTCTGCTCAAGGGATAGATTAAAGTGTTTTCAGGTTAAGTGTTGAGGGAAGTATATTGCAGTAAGGATATCATAAGTAGAGATAACTTAATACTCTGTTTTGGGAGGTATCTGTAAGGCAGATATCACACAAATCCCCTTGAAATCTAGTCTTGGTATGTTTATGCTGAACATTTACATGTGTATGTCTACTGACTCCAAGCCCTGGATAGGCACCAATCCAGCTCTGTGTTGAGGTTATATACCAGGTCCAGGTTTGCAACCAAATACAAAATCAAAATCAAACTTCAACCACAACCATTAGGACTATAGAAGTAGTTTAGGACCCAAGTCCTCTGTCTACAACTGAATATAGGCCCAAAGCTAGCCCCTTTGCTCTTATCTTACAGTTTTGGTCTACTTACAGGAGGACTTATCTGCTTTGTGTCAGCATCCTAGTCTTTGCATAGTTATATTTCATGGATGTTGAGTAGGGAATACCCCCCTAGGTTTTGCAGAGCCTGAAGAAGAAGAGGAGATAAAAATAGAGTCTATCTCCTACACTGTTGGCCCCTAGCCCAGAGATCCTGTTGATCACTAATGGCTACCTTGTAGGGAAATCTGGGAATGAGTATCCAGTCAGGGAAAAAACCAATAGGTGGGGTGATGGTATGTGGAAACCAAGAAGACAATAGGGGAGGGGAAACGACCTATCACATAAAGAGAAAAGGAGGATGAAAAAGAGAAAAGGACCAAAAGCACCTACCTCAATAAGAAAAAAAGAAGAAAAGAGGACGTGAAAAGATAAAGAGTATATAAAAATTGAAAAACTAAACAAACATCAAAGAAGCAAGAACAATAACAATGGGCAAAAGAACTATATATATAAAATTAAACTAAATGAATAAATAAAAGTGCACAAAATACATACAAAATATATACAAACAATTTTATAATAGAGGACCACAAATCAAAAGGTGAAAGCAAATACCAAAACAGACGAGGGCATAAACCCAACACGACCACAAATTATGCCTAGATATCAAATGCATAACATAAACGCCAAATAATATACAGAGGAGCCACATAAGATGTGGGCGATGTATAACATAAACAATGATATATATATATATATATATATATATATGACCTAAAAAGGATATGACTAGAGTCCAATACATATACAAAGATTTTGAAGAATTTGTTTTAGCTCAAGGAAATAAGGTAGATCCTTCTATCTTCATAGAGGTAGAATCTAAGTTGATTGAGGTGGAAATACATTTACAACAAGCAAAGACTTGGAGAATAACTAGAACATGACTTATTAGTCCCTTCACATCAAATATCACAAGCTCTTGCCCAATTGAATAATAATAATGGCATGTCTTAGGAATTTAAAAAAATAGTGAAACATTTTGGCAAAATTTTGGTTGGTGGATCAGAATTTGGATGTCTTGAGGATGAGATATAGTTCAAGTCTAGGGACAATGTTGGTAGGATCAAAATTAGATATAAATTTTGATTGATTAGGTTGAAAACCCACTAGGTGACTTGATGCAGTCCTTGTTAGGATGAAAACTAGTAATAATGACCTAAGAGAGACGTGGTAAAAAAACTACAAAGGTGACACAATTTAAGTCTAGTACACACATCCCACACCCAACATCTAGTGAAGAAGGTGTAATGCCACATGCATTTGTGCCTTTCTCTTCGTCGCCTTTGGCATCTTGATGTTATACTATACTTTTGTTGTGATATTTTATATTATGGATTGGTGATTGCTAGTCAATACTGATGCTTGTTTTGGACTCTCGATGTGTATTTTGGACCAATGTGACTCTTATAGATATATATGTGTGTGTTTATATTTATTTGGAGTTTCAGCTTCATTATTTTCATTTAAATGATATGTTGGGTGGGTGGATGTGCTTTCCTTTAGTGGGATTATTTTAAATGATTAATGGTATCTTGATCGTAATTGTAGAATACTTGATTTAATTGAAATGCACATTTAAATGATTAATATTTATTTACATAATTTCTATCATTGCTTCGACTATTGTTATGTTTTGAGCAAATGCGCGTAATGTTTGCAATGAGTGTACATGAAATTATAGGTAACCAATGAGTGAAATGTGGAGTAGATGACATGGGACACTTGGCTATCTCACATCACCATCCTTGTGTTGTTAAAACCAGTGAAAACCTCATCCAAATCGATTGTGATTTTGGATTCCCCTTGTGAGCGACCTATGAATGTCTTCTTGGGAGTGTTTGATTTATTGCTTGTGGGATTCTGCGTGTGCTTGGTGTGCGAATTGATTTATTATGCCTTGGAAATCGTTGATTTATGCTATCATTTCCTAGAGTAGGAGAAAATAATTTAAATGATTTAATTTAGTTGTGAAAATATTTTAATTCAAAGGCATTTTAATTGATTGCTTGGCAATTGAAATAGATTTAATTCTAATTGGAAAAGAAATATTTTAATTCTAAGTTTAATTGTTAGTGAAAATTAGCTCAAGGGAAATGAAAGGATTAGTTAGCATAATTCTAATTAGTGGTTGATAAGGAAAAAGGGCTTTTCTTTATTTTATTACATGTAAAATTGAGTTTTTGGAGAACAAATTGGAGCAAAAATACATTTCTCAAACCCTTTTGAAGAATTTTGGATTTCTGATTGCTTGGAATTGCTTGGATTCGATTGTTGTTGAAAGGTGAAGTGTGCAGTTTGTGATTCTACATCTTTTGAGGTAATCCTTTGTAGGTTTATGTTTGAATTTTTATTTTTATTTGAATTTTCAAGTTGTAGGAAGTAGAAAATTTTGGAAACTGATTTTTCCACAAAGGTCATGGCAAAATTTTCTTAAACTGCAATTTTATTTCAAAAGTGTCTTGTTGGGTAGATTAGGCCCAAGAGGGTATGGTTGCAGTTTTTGGATTTCTTTGAAAGCGAGAAAAGTGCATGAATTTCCCTATTTTAACTTATCAGAAATTGTAAAAAAATTTATGTGAATGGAGACTATTGTTGTTGGGTTAATTTAGAACAAGAGGGCATTTTCTAAATTTTGTATTTCTTTGTAAATCAAAAGTTAACTTTTTTGGGTCAAGGGTTTTGGGAAGGATAATTCAAGATCCATCAATGGTGGACCCTAGGTATTCCTAGAATTATTTTATTTTATGTTATGATTTTTTGGGAAATTCTGAATGTTGTATGTTATGTGGAATGATTTATTCTCCCATATATTTAATTTTATAGTTGCATTGGGAAGCGTGCCTTTAGGGGTAAAATATTATTTTCATATTTTCAATTTCCTTGAAGGAGGAAGCCCTTGTTTGTATGGGTTGGATAGTTCCCAACTAATTGGACAATTTTGGATGAAAGGAGTGCACTGAAGAAGTGCTCCTTGAGCCTGTTTTGAGTGTTTTGTATGGTTGTCGTACACCTAGTGTCTCTCATACGTGAGTGGTGGATTGAGGCTCTTATATGTGAGTGGTGGACATGAGCCTTGATGATCTTATGTGTGAGTGGCAAATGGCCACCTTGAGGCTTTGTACATGAGTGGTGGCATCCTAACCTTGAAACTCCTATGAGAGTGGAACATCCTTACCTTGAGGCTCCTATGAGAGTGGTGGCATCCTTATCTTGAGGCTCATATGAGAGTAGTGATACCATTATTGATATGCTTTTTGTTGAGTATTATCCTTTCTTGCGTATTGATTGGAGTGTGTGACAAATATTTCCTTTATGCTCTTTGTGGCGTGAGTAGTCACATGTGCTTTGTGAGCACTAGTGATGCGAGTGTTACCTTATTGTACTTATGTGTGATTCCATTTTGTGACTCTTGTGTGAGTGATGTGTTTGAGTTATTTCTTGCTTTGGTGTTAGATAGCATGTTGTTTAGGGTCGTTGAGTGGAATCTATATGATTTGGATCCTTGTGGATGTTTTGTTTTGGTGAGGTGTCGTAGTCGACCCTCCTTTTAGCTTGTAGGTCGAATGTCGACGTTGATTGGCGCGTTGGCCACATGTGGACATTGGATGTCTTGTGTAGTGGTGTTGAGGTGTTGAGAGAAGTGTTTACTTGGTGTTCATCTTCTCCCTCATGCCTTGGCATTCACTTTGTTTTAAATGTCGATCTCCACCCCTGTGGGAGAGAATTCTTGACATGTGTGTTCCTCATTGAATGTGAATGGCCTTGGGGCTATTGTTTTGTCTCCTAAGTGTTGGTGAGGGGTTCTTGGGTGTGTCTAGAGTTTGAAGTAGCCTTGGGGAGGCGTGTGTATTGTCTCGAAACTTGTACCTTTGTGAAATTTCTATTCAAGCAATGTTCAAGGATACTAGTGCCCAGGAAGGACTCTAGCACCTAGGAAGGACACTAGCACCTAGGTGGGACACTAGAGCTAAGTGCTAGATTCCTTGGACACTAGAGCTAAGTGTTGTCATCCTTTTCCACATTGAAGTCCTTGAGCCTTCGGACAACGAGCATTTCCTGACATTGTTTTAGGAAACTTTGTATACGGAAGTTGTCCCCCATGGTCCCCGGAGTCTTCTCATATTTTTAGCTTGAATGGATGTGATGTATTTTGGGATTTATGACCATTTATATTTCAAGAACTGTGTGTCGTGTTGTGTCATCTAGCTGTCATTGTTTCTAGTGAGGGTTGTGATCTCCCTAGTGGATCCCCTTCTTGAGTAGGTTGTTTGGTGTGCCTTGTGGTTGTGTGGCATCATGTTGGGATGGATTTGAGGTGATTAACACCCTCATCATATTCCTTGTAGTCATGAGAGTGTGAGGTTGTGGATTGGCATTTGACCTTCGTCGTGGAGCATGCTCCATCCTCTTGTAGGGCTATCATGTTGGCCTTGTCACATGATTCCTATGTCTTCTACTTGTGTTTGGTCAGTGTGTTGGACCCTGAGTGATCACCTTGGTTGTTTCGCGTCATGTGCTGGAGTCTCATCGTGGGATGCTACGATGTTTCTAGTGTATGATTGTGTAATTGGGACAAGCGCATGTTACAATTACATCACGAAAAATTTGTTTGTCCTATTTTTGTCCATTAATGTCCTGGTGTAAAGGCTGGGGAATTTTGGTACTGCATAATAGTCAATACATAGATGTACGCACCAGTAAAAGTTGTGTAGCACCTCCTGATGGATCAATAACTACAAGACACATGTTAGGGACATGTCCCTACCCCAACAGAAGATACATATAGACATACATGTATCAAATATAGAGGATAAGCTAGAAACTGAGATAGAAAGTAAATATGAGAGATATAGGAGAATAGATGATGAATATATGTGTAAGAGAGAGAATGAGTGATAGAATATGTATGATTTGAATGTATAAAGAAATTGTAAGAGCATGTGATCTTGAGATAGTATATATGATCATATCCATATGGTATATAATTGTGTATAAGCATTGACAAAATATGCATATTTTTTAATTAATATATCTATCTGCACACACACAAGCCCCTTCTCCTAAAACACTAACACCAAGATTTAACATCTAACATAATAAACCCAATCCTAGATTTAGTTTTTATGTTAACATCGGTTAAGACTTTTATAGGAGATGTAATTCCATGTTCCTCTAGAGGGAGTGCAAAATTGCATGGAAGAAAAATAATATCAATGATGATGATCATAAGATACAATTATTTACACATACACTAAATGGTTAAAGAAATATTTGTAGTCATACTCCAATCTTAATGGAGCCAAGAATGATCTTAGTGATTTGAGGACAAGATTTTTGGGTGGGTTTGACTACCTAGAGTTGGCACAAAAAAAATTGTAGCTTTAAAAGAGATAAATAAGTCAAGTGAGATAATGCATCAATATGACTAGAGGTTCAAGGAGTTGGTGTCCAAGATTCCATAGATAATTGATGTGGATGTATAGGAGTGGTTTATTGGAAATATTACAATACACATTCAATATGAGTTAGTATAGAGTACACTTGTGGCACAAAAGGATGAGAATACAGACTTGATTGGAAGCATTTGTGAGCCCCAATGTATTTCTCATATTTAAACATGGAAAAACTCAACAAAATAAAAACAACCATTTTTTAAACTTAAAAGCACTACACAAGTAATAATGCAACATGCATGCATAGGTGCCATCACCACTTACAACACCTCTTGATACCAACCACATGAAAAAGGGATGTGTCAACAATGCACAAGGAAAAGGGAAAACAAAATAACATGAAGAATAGATGGGTGACACACATCCCCATGTGGCACACTCTACATAGTGGAAGAAAACTAGGAGATGATAATGTGATGGCATGAGTGATGCCAAAGGGAGTGACATCCTTGTGATGACTACTCCTCCAAGGTACTAGATAAGAAGAGGGAGGGATATACATCTTCCAAATCACTAAGATAAATGCACTTAATCACTAATTAAACATATATGAAAATAACTATCTTAAAATAGCATACTAAAAATGATAAATCCATTCACCAACTTATCATTTTCCTTCAAATAAAAAAATAACATAACATTGTTTACCTATGTTAACATTCCAATTACTTAAGACAATGGATAGAAGAATTGTAATGATAGATGAGTACATTTCTAAGAGCATAATCATTCATGTAATCATTTAAATAGATTCCAAAAGAAGGAATAACCATTCAAACTCTTGTTTACAAAACAAGGATGATCTTTTCCTTTTTACAACATACTATGCAAGGGCAAAAGAGAGAGATTCTTTCATATATTAACAACACATGGTTTCTTGCAAGAAGGATACATGTAGACATGTGTGCAAGGCCCATTTAAGCATTCATTATAATTAACAAACTTACATATTTTGCCATAACAACTTAGCATGTGTAATATCATTAGGCATAAGAAACATCATGAGTATACTTAGACTACTATTTTCTATCATAATTAGATTTTGCAAGCATCAAACACACCAAAAGATAGAATGCAAATGATCCATCCAAAATATAAGTCTCAAGGAGCAAGGGTCATGATTGCACTGTATCAGTCTTAGTTGTAGTATAGAGGATGATTATGCAAAAGTTAGCCTTTTAGATTTAAAAATTATTTCTATTCCTAAATCTTGGCTAGATCACTATTGGAATAGAATAGTTACCACCACATTGGTCTAGTCATGACTGCAATGCAATGGCCACTATTGTGGTTTGACAAATTTGGCCAAAATTCACATTTTTGAAAAAAAAAATCCACTTTCAAATTTTAATAAATACAATTTTAAGGAGGAAAATCACAAATCTTCCTTCAACTTGGACTCAAACCCAATATTTAAAAGAGACAAGTTATACCACTTTTTAAAATGTAATTTCCACTCTAACTTTCCAAGGAAGACATAATTATTCATGCAACGGGTTCTATTACATTCCTAAATCACCCAACAACACATTTAAACCATTTCCATTTCACAAACAAACACTTTACAATACATTTAATCAATTCTTAAATAATGCTAAATCTCATGAATAGTTCCCACTTCTAAATTTTACCAAATTATAGTACATGGGTTACATTTTCAAGAGGAAGATCTCAATATTTACTCATATTGAAAACAATAACATTACAACTATCTCCTAATACATTTAAACTCCCAAAATATTTTTATTATACAAAACAAAAGGAATATAATTACAATTTACTAAACCTCCATTTAAGAACATCTCCAATGAAAGAGCTCCAAGACAACGTCGAGACCAACAAGAGTAGCTACCTCCCAATCATATGACACCATCAAATGCTAAGGAGAAGCCTAACATTTCTAGTCAAACCCTAGCATGGGAGCATTTGCAAAGAACTAGGTTTTCACATACATACATCTCACATAACATTTCAATACAAGGCTATGTTGTATTTTCTAGTATTTATACTTATTTTTTTGTTATGATTTAATCTATTTGTTTCTTAGATATAATTTTGGGGTTTTATTAAGGGGCCCCAACCCTATATCTAAAAATAAAAACAAAATACAAATCCAAAATCCTACTTCCACAACCCATATACGAGTAAAGTGGGAAGAGACACATACTAGATAACAAAACAAACTAACAAACCACAAGTTGAATCAAAATTGTGGTAGGGAAACCACCACCCAAATAGGGCAACACAAAAAAACAACAAAAAGGAGAAACCACCAAATATTGAAGCTAAAGGAGAAACCACTATGCTTGAACTACATAGTGTAGTCTTCCAATGCTTTTACACATAATTATAAATACCATTCCTTGACACTACTATAGTCCTACCCATCACTAACACCAATTCCACAAATGCCTCTAGTCCTTCCATATAAATATCTTTAATCACTTCTTCCTATCTCATAGAGTGAATTAAATTGTTATTTTCCAAGCATGGAAGAGTATGGCCACTAGCAATCTCAAGTAAGCCCTTATGGTGAGAAATGACCATGTTTTTTATCATCATGTGTATATCTTGATATAAGTCCATGAGATTGCCCACATCCTTAGTGAGGTCTATCAATTCCTATCTCATTGCTTTGTTCACTTGTCCTTCTAACACCTCCAATGAAAGCTCCATATCTTGCTCACCTTGAAGTAGGATCTTCTCATAGTCCTCCATCAACCTCACAAGAAGTTCCTTCAAGCTATTATGTGCATCCACAACCTAAACCACCACAAGCAATTTATCTTAAAGTCCACCAAAATAGATGCACAATAATTAAGAGAGCCATTATCTTCTATTCTCTTATTCCCCAAAACAAATTTAACCACCTTCAACATGAATGGGTTAGAGCAACAAAAAATAATTTTCAACGTGTGATTAGACACACCATCTTTGGGAAGAGGTTCCCTAGGTGAGCCATAACATCTTCTTTCTATTAAGAAAGACCATGAAGTTAGCCACACAAACCACACTATAAAAATCAAAGATCCTACAAAAAGCAAGCCAACACACCAAAATGACAAGAAAGCCAAATGGAGAATGTTCATATAAGAAGTACCTTACACCTACAAACTAGACTATCAATAAATGATCATAACAATAGAAGCCAATAATAATTTCCTGACAATAACATGTGTGAAGCCATAGCACCATTAAAAACAAATCCTTCACCATAAATGAGGAATGAAGGTTATAATTATAGGCCCACATAGAGCAATGATATCCCTGTATTATCATGATAAACGATCATCTTTAATAAGAATATAAAGACCTGCATAATCTAGCATATCATTACTTTCACTAGATGAGACATTAGAAAGGTCTATCCCCTTTATTGGCTAGTAGATCAACCACTTTATTTTGCTCCATATAGCAATAAACTATATCAACAAAATCAATTCTACTTTTCCAGCTTAGAACTTATTCCTGAATGGAGTGAAGCTTCCAATTAGGATGATATACATTTTTCAAAGCAATGATAACTATTATAGAATCTCCCTCCACCATGATTTTATGATACCCTTTAGAACACACCAAGATCATACCAACTAATACCACCTTCCATTCATCTTCATCATTTCTTTTAATGCCCAAATTACATGATCCATCAAGCAAGAATTTTCTAGGCATTCCTAGGCACATACCCTACACTTGTAGGACCTAGATTATTGTGTGATGCTCCATCAAAACTTATCTTCCCATCATGAAACAAAGCTTTGCATTTCTCCTTTCTTCTATTGTTATTTGAGACTACTAACCCATTAATGAGAGACTTAAGTATATGTTTATGTGACTGAATTTTTTGATTTAAAATTATTTCTTAAATTCAAAACTCAAATTTCCCTTTTATGGGTATTTTGGAGGCTTGAAAATATTTATTTTTGAATTATTTTTGCATTTGTGGGACCCTAACATAAGTATCTATGAGTAGGGTACTTGTAAAATGGATTTGGAGTGTCCTTGAGAGTTTTAGATTTTTTTTTGGGACCTTGAAAGAATAAGGGTACCCAAGTCAACTCACTTGTTTGAAAGTGGGAGTTGGGAGGAGTACACTTCACTCAATGCCTTGGGAAGAGAAAATCCATGTGAGATCACATGGGAGGTATGGTACAAGTATAGGTTCGTAAGAGGGGTTTAGTGTGTTGGGAATGGGGTTGCCATGTGGCTTCATCCCATTAGATGGAGTGACATGGTACTCCCTTTTATATCCTCCTCTTTGGCTTGGGATAGGGGATTCTCATTCATTTTTGTATTTTCAAGATTGGGATTTGGAGAGAGCATAGAAGCGGAGAAGAAACACCTAGGGTTTTAGAGGAGAGATGAAGGCATATGTGTTTTGGTAGTCTTGAAAACTTGGAGAGGAAATGAAGGCTCTTCTCACTCTTCTTCAAGATTGTTTTGTGGAGGTAACCCTACATAGCTTTATATTTCATTTTTTTGTGTTAGATAAATGCTCTAGGTTCAAATAAATGGGATTCCTTCCTTTGTAATGTGTGCCTATATGAGTTTGGATTCTTTAGATTTAAGGATATTGATTTTTCCTTCTTTGCAAGAGTGCATTATCAAGTATAAATGAATGCTTTCATTGTGTAGTGTTGCGGAAGAGATTATTTGGAATTGTAGAAATTTTTGGAAATAAATTGGTTTTCTTTATTACAAATTTTGTGCTCTTAAATGCATGTGGATGTTTCCTCCTTATGCTTGGTTTTTGAGAGTGTAATTTTGGTTTTTTGAATCTTTTGAAAGAAAATTGATGTTTGAATTAATCTTCATTGATGATCTTGTAGATGATGGTATGTGAGAGATTTGAGAAGCCTCACCCATGTGATTTAAGTGTTGGTGTACTCTCATGTCTTGTGTTTTTCGTGGTTGTGTATAAGGGTGAGTTGGAATTGGTTTGCATACACCTTCTCCTGTTTAAAAACCATGAGTGTATGGTTTGTTGTGTGGATCTCTTCCTTTTGTGAGTATAGGGCATATGTTCTTGTGGTTTACAATGGGGTCATCTTGGTCACTCTTGACCATGACATTATGGTTTAACCAAGAAAACATAATCAAGTCCCATTACTCCACAATGTGGAGTGGAACAATGATTTTGGTCCCTAACAATCTCTGTGCCCTATTAACCAGCTCGTTATTTCTTACACTCATTATAAACATTAAATCCATAATGGAAATAAAAGTTGAGGCACAATAGTAGTATGCTACAATATATTTTAACTATTCAACATAGCTCATTCAATTTCCATCTCAATTAATGAACAATTATATAGAAATATTGCAATAATAAATCACGTAATCTAATCTTGGTTAGCCAAGAAATTCATACTTCAAACTAAGTTAGCCACATTTCAACATCCCATAACATGATTAAATTCAACCATTAAAATGCATAATTACAATTCTCACATTAAATTTTGTTCCCTATTAAATCACATTTATTATTCCTATTTTAACCCCAAATCACATAACTTACTTAAATTGACCTTCCAAGCATTATGAATCATAATAATTAACATCTCAATTAGGGTTAAAAATAATATTTAATCATAATCATGTTAGCTAAAATAGTTACCACTTAGCATTTCAATCAACTTCCTAGCAAAAGCATAAAACCACAATACAACTAGGCATTTCAACCACCATATGGAAATTATCAAGTAATTAACCTTGATTTCTACACACCATCTAATTAATTAAAATAACACCAAGATGCATACTAACATATACAATAAGTGTGACCAGGGTCGTCAAGCATAAGGGTTCAAAATGAAAATTAACTTAATCAAGCAATTGGAATACATGATCTTTAGAATTTACCAAGTAGCATACATCAACCTCCAAATTCATAATTAACATCTAAGAGCCACATCATGATCTCAAGGAAGATTAACACCACTAATCAAGTAGTAATCATGGGGACACAAGGTAATAATCAACCTTTATTCTAGCATACAATTCACATGATATAAAAATCAAACCATTATTGAACACCTAAGAATTCCTCCATATGTACTAGCATACACTCAACATTTCATGCTTGTGCATATTCATGCTCTTGCAACTATAATACAATCACCAATTTACAATTAGGAATAGGGTCAACACAATACAAATCAGTCATCAAGATAAATCACAACTTAATACTAATTAACAACTAACAATGCCAAGATCCATGATTAATAAAACTTATCAACCAATAGGGTTTACAAGCATAATATCATTAATAATAAGAATATTATACATCTAGAGTTAGAAGATCAAATTGCAATGATTATGACTAATAATAACTAGAGTCAGTAAGAAAAAAAGATTGTGACTAAGGTCACAACATGGTTGGGCCTTAGATCTTGCCCCCTTGAATTAGACTTCCTCATGGAAGTCACTAAAGGGTAGGATATAAAAGACCCAAGCCCACCTCATAGTAGGAAAGCTAGTGGTTTCACAACATTTAATTTATCAAAACATACACGATATCATTCACATGTAACATAACATAAAGGGAACAGATAATAAGGATGTATTAACAATCACCTGGGCTTGCCTTGGTGTGCCCCCTTTGAATCCAACTTGCCAAAACTCAAGGTTTTTTCTGATGTTTTTCTACAACACCATATCCTCTTGAAGTGTTTCTTGGTCTCCCACTACCAAGTCCTCTTTTGAGTGTAACTTAGTTGTTTTTCACCTTCTACACAGTAAGCTTGGGGACACAAGCCTCATCCAAGTCTTGTGGGTTGATGGTGATTACCCTCCATTTGATATGGGTGTGAAGAACTTTGAGGTACTTAATGAGCACATCCTCATCTTCAAATTTAATGCCTCATAACATGGCTTGTCTTCTAAACTTTGTGGTGCAATTTTACACACTTTGCCCATTATCCTATTTGAGATACATTCCACATATTTTTTTGGTTAGTCTTCTACTCAATAAGATAGAAATTCTTACATAGTGATTCCTTAAATTCTTCCCACTTAGACACATCATATTTCTTTTTGTTTTTAGAAGATAATAAATAACTTTTCCAACATGCAAGGGCATGTCCTATCATTTTGAGATGTGCAAAAGGTTTCTTCGGTGCCTAGCCAACCTTATGCACAATGAAATAAACTTCCTTTTATTTGATCCAAGGATTTAAACATGACACATTCACTTTCTCATGAAAAGATGTTATTTTTTCTTTTGTTTTAACTTTAGATGGGACATGTGCAGATTTTACCTAAATCTTGTTTTCTTGACCATCCTCCAAGGAGATTTCTTGGTCCTCTAGGTTCTCACTGACATCTCCAATACTAAATTCTTTGCAAGAGTTCTTACTATGAGACCCATAGGAGATCAAATTTGGCTTTATATGATCCTTTTGTTGGCTCATGCATTCTTGTTGTTGCCTCATCCAATTATAATTCTTCATCACAATCTCCATGTTGCTATCAAGGGCTATCACATGGTTGTTCATATTTTCTAGATTTTCCATTCTCACTTCCTTATTCCACCTTCAACTAGAGATATCTATATTGCAAAGTAGATAGTATTTATTCTCTACAAACCTAGTCATTATAATCATACAAACACCACAATTTTTCCACAAATCACATGGATTAGTAACTCTCACCAAATTGATTTGTAATATCATCACAAAATGTTTGTAGAAGTTAAGAACCAAAAAAAATGGACAATGTGACTTGTGTTCAAAATAAATGACAATTAGAGAGGAACACAAAAAGAAAAGAAAGCACACATTTTAGTCCCAAAAAGTACCCATAGGATAAAAATCATCTTGGTAGTGGCAATTGCATTACTATCGAGCTAATATTAGAGACTTAGACAAGTACAATGAGATGCATGATACTATGGATATAATTTGTTCCTTTCTCCACTTGTTTACATACACAATTGCCAAGTCTATAGCATGTAATTACAATTGGAATTCCACTTTTATTGTCTACAACACTCAATTCAACCTCCTATGATCCAATCCTACTCCCCCTTGTACATAAATAGATGAAGGGATGTCATCATGCACTAGGAGGTGCATAAATTCAAACTAGAGGAGAAATGTTAGACTATTCAGTACAAAGTTTGTCTCCTAGCATTAGGGGGAAACTATCACTTTTAAGTAGTTGACAATTTCAAATCTACGCCTTGTCAGGAATTGGTAGTGTTTCTCTAACACATTTTCTGACTTATTTTGAGAGAATGATCCATTTTGGATCACATCCTTGATCTAATCTAAGTAATTCACTACAAACTTAAAATAAATAAGTAATGATTTTTTTCAAAACACTCAAGTAAAAAACTAGACACAACAATTCAATAGAGTTTTTGCTAGGTTGAAGATCAAGACCATACACCTAGTGAATTGTTAGGTCTCAAACCTCCTCTAAGGTGATTTGAAAAAAAAAAAAACCTCAATATTGACCTATCACAAATTTAGTTTCATGAAGGAGATCAATTTGTTAGTGGCAAGAAGCATTTATTTTTGGAGTGCATGATGTATCACTCATTGTAAAAAAATATTTGAGCTTTTTCAATCCCAAGTCTTGGTTAACAAAGACGGCGGTCTTTAAGTAGCAATTTAGATTATTTTTCAAGGAAATACATCAAAGTGAAGAAAGGGAGATCTTCACTCTAATTCATGGAAAGCTTGGAATTAAAGACATAAAGACATGAGTAAATTTCACAACATTGAAAAATGGATATGCAATGAAAAGCGTGATAATATTTGTGAACTACTTAGTTTGGATCATAAGAAAATAATTAATGTCAATGATTCTTTCCAACATCATGTTTCAAAGCATTCAAAGGTGCCTACAAATTTGGAGTTGTGAGGAAAAAATGTTTTAATTAATTGATTAGTTAATTGGTTAATGTATTAGTTAATTAGTTACTTTGTAATTGACTAATTGGTTTGTTAATTGATTAATATAATCTTTTGATTAAGCTTATAAATTAAAGCATCAATTAATTATGCAAAATAACCAGGTAAACATAGAAGTTTCAAGTAGAAGATCATGAATTTATAAGTACATTTTGTGAACCGGTCCAACCCCTATGTAAATAATATTATTCTTTAAAAATTAATGTTACAAGCTATTTGTAAGTCACCAATTCGTCCTACCTTATGTGTTGAAATTAGAGTTAACATAAAGTTCATTTTAGTCTATTGATGAAATTATAGGCATTACCTCCTCATTTATTAATAAAGATTAAAAATGATGGCATGTTGAACAAAATTCTTGTAAGAGTTCAAACTTTAATTTAAATGAGCATATGATGAAGAAATAAGATGAACTCACACTCCAAGATGGTTACATAGAGCCTTTGCCTCCCTATAAACTTCAGATATTAATAATTAAAAATAAGTATATTTCCAATATTCAAGTCATACAATGCCTCCAGCTCTTCCTCATGTCCATTTTTTTTAGAAAAAAAGTGTTTTAATTTAACAACAAAACCAATGTGTTTGAACAATTCAAAAGAGAGTGGCATTTCCTATAACCACTTTTGCATGAGACATGCATGAGCAAAGTATACTTGTAGTGCAAAGCATCAATAAGCAATTAATTTGGAATGCACCCATTCAAATTTTTGTCCCCTCTATTTCAAATGGAAAAAAAGATAGTTGAAAGTTGCACAAATTTAGTATAAAAGTCAAACAAAAGTGATCATATATCTACACAAATCTTTAAGTAAAACAAAATGCAACACCCAAGCATGGTGTCAAGGATAGGTTTTCGATAAAGGGTAAAAAGGGGGTTTTTGAAAGGGCCCAAACCCTTTTAAAACCACGGATCGAACGAAATAACTATGCAACAACATAGCAATAACATAACAACAACTAAGAAACAACATGAAACACAAACCAACCAAAAGGCGAAATTGAGGTTCAAGTCAAATAAAAAAAGTCACGGTGGCTTCAAACCAAAGTGCTCCAGTGAACATTGAACTTTCCCTTTGAAACCCTCTAAAAAGACTCTAGGGCCATTTTGAATCCAGTCAAAACCACCATCAACTATGATCAACTGATCACGATTCATACTTGAACCACCAGGGGAGAACTGGCGACCCGCATATACAATCTGATGCTCCTCACTCCACTTCATGTTGCCAAGACCTTCAATATACTCACCCTTTGAAGGGAGTTCACCAAGGAAAACCTTCATTGCATCTGTAACATGAAACCCATCATGCACTGATACATCTTTCTCCATTCGCTTTTGCTATGGTATCATATTACTCTGGCAATAGGAAGTGGAATGGCCAACCATATGACAACTTCCACACACAATCATAGAATCCTCAAAAACAATATGTTGCTCCCATTTATCCAGTTTGGAGCACAAGGTAATAAAGGATGGGAGTATCTTTCCCACCTCTACTAATACACAAAATCTAGCAAACAATAAACATTTCCTAGAGATGGTTAGCAGATCAAAGGCAATGACCTGGCCAATAGCAGAAGCAATACCTTTCAAGATCTCCTCCTCCCAGTACTCCAGAGGCAAACTCAAAAGTTTTATCCACACTAGAACTTTGTTGATGCTTTCCTTTTTTGGATTGAAGCCCGGAGCCCACTTCCGCATGAACAACCCAGACCTGCCCATAAATCATGTACTGGACCCAGCTGAGTTTTAACACAATCTTCTTGATTTGGAAAGGAAATCAGAAAGAAGCCATTTGCCATGGCAACAATCTCCACAAGGCCACAATGAGACCATTTTCCATTAGCCCATCTCTCGTACCTGTTACTGTTAGGTCTTGTACCCAAAAACCTCCCAATGAGAGAGTTTTCATACCGCAAGATTGGTCTGTCAACAGCTGCATCTAGAACAAAAATCTGGTTCACACCCGTTTGCCCAGGGGAAAGGGGAAAAGACTGCTCTTTAGCAGCCAGTGATCCAACATGGCCGGAAGTCTGCAAATCTTTATGTAGTCCCGAACCATCAACATGCATGCTAGCAGTGGAAGAACCCGTCGCTCTCGACTATAGGGAGGCAGAAACATCGTCAACGTAGGACGTCCGAAGCATTTGAATATGTTTCTCAGCATTACAATCCAAGCGTGCCTCCTTACCCAGCGACAGAGGAGGCGTTGCAACACTTGTACCCTGTAAACAAGAGACACTCGACACCACAGGCTGTGTCTCAACAGGAACAAACCTAGAGGCTTGGCCCAAGACCAACCTTGTGCAGGGATCCTCCTTCAAAACCCTAGCCTCCGAAATAGTGTGCTACCTTCGCTCATGAGCCGCCTTCAAACATGATTGAAGGCAAGAGCCCACAACAGGGAAAAAGGGAGGTCCTATGGCAAAGCCACCACACTCAACGTCGAAGCTTTGATAGGGGGAGAAAGAAAAATCCTCCTTAGAGCCGGACATAAGTCAACATCCTCAGAACTGGATGGAAATGGCTTCCCAAGAGTTGTTTTATGCGCATGTAACACGGAACGCTACGCCTCCAGCCATAGCTCTAGAAGGCTCTCTTCTTCATCCTCATCGTAGAGGAGATTCCAATCATCTAGCTCTGCCTTGTCCATGTCATCGTCCTCGCCATCGTCCTCCTCACCTTCGTCCAAGCTGATCTTGCTCCCGTCCATGTCAAGGATAGGTTGATGGTAAAAGAGAAGCGATAATAGCTTCAACTAAAATTATATGTCAATGATAGGTTGTTGGAACTGTAGAGGTTATCCTTGGAGAAGGAGGCCTGGGTTATGGCCGATTGCAAAAGGTGAGACATAATTTGTCTCACAGAAACTCATGAGCATGAAGGATGCAAGACTCCTAGGTTTGAAGGTTACATGAAGTTGGTGGTTTGGAACAAGGCAACAAGAAATGGTAAAGGGTATGAGGGAATAATGGTCTAAGTGAAAGAAAAAGAAGGGCGTAACATTCAACTGAAAAGAGAAGATACAAATAAGCAATATAGTTGGTTCAAAATCTTAGAAAATGCAAATCACATAACAATAGCAACGTGCTATTTTGCACCATAGGTTTCAAAAACTTACAAAAATAATGGGCTAGACAGCAAGGACCCATATTTAGCACTGAAAAAATATATTGCAGTGTACTCTCAGCAAGGAGAAGTTCTTTTAGTAGGAGATTTCAATGCTAGGACAACAAATGAGCAAGCTAGTA
Organism: Cunninghamia lanceolata; assembly: GCA_027924645.1. Taxonomy (NCBI): domain Eukaryota; kingdom Viridiplantae; phylum Streptophyta; class Pinopsida; order Cupressales; family Cupressaceae; genus Cunninghamia; species Cunninghamia lanceolata. The sequence goes on from BSBN01000339.1 coordinate 5,949,220, forward strand.
TTTTTTGTTGCAAAGAGGAACACAATCAGATTTGGCTTATGGAAGAAGGAAATCACCAGTGGTCAAGACATTCAAAAGATAACAAGGATGGTAATCTTTTTGGGGAAGAGTTGATTACTTTATGTGACACTTTTGACTTAATTATTTGCAATGGTTTAGATAGATGGAAGAAGTCAGGAAATTTTACTTGCAATACGTACAATGTTGCAAGTGTTGTTGACTATACAATTTGCTCGCAATACTTGATTGAAAGGATAGAGGAAGTTATGATTGGGGAGCATATTTGGGACTTAAAATCATATCATAACCCAATTTACTTGAAGTTGTTTTGGCTTCAAAAGAAGCAACATGGGAGGAAAACTCCTTGTCTTAGGTAATCATCGTTAAAGGGCAGAATTCATTTGACTCAAGAAAATAGTTTTATCTTCAAGGCGGTGATAGAAAGGTTCAGTAAGCAGGAGAAAACTAGTTTTCAAGGTTTCAATAGTCATGAGTTAACAGATATTATCTAAAGAGCACTTGGGAAGTGCAAAAGAGCAAAAATAAAGAAAGCAAAAACAAATTGCTTTCCAGTAAATGTGTGGTTTGATGAGGAATGCAAAATGGCAAGGAGAACTTTGAAAGAGTTAGGCAGGAAGAAGATAAATATAAAGTTGTACAAGAAGCTCGTAAAATAGAAAAAAATAAGTTCATGAACACAAGAAGATAAGAGTTAATTTATTTAGGAAAGAACAACCCAAATTTTTTCTGGAAGGAGCTTCAATCGAGAAAGGAACAAAATGAAAATAACATTTCAGCAAATCAATGGTTAGACTATGCAAGACAACTTTATGAGCAGGAATTAGAGGTTGAGCTTGCCCCCTTGATCAACATCACAACAAAGCTTTTCACCTTGCAAGAGGTGGAGATTGGTATTAAAAAAATGTGTAGGAAAAGCTAAGGATTTGGTTGAGCTTCAAGCGGAGTATTTAAAATGGGAAGTGAGTACTCTCGCACCACACATTATGAGAATTTTCAACATCATTCAACAAGGGTTCCCTAAAGATTGGACAACTAGCCTAGCAATGTCTCTTTTTAAGAGTGGTGACGTTAATAACCCTTCAAATTATAGGACCATTATGATCAATCCTTTGTTTGCGAAATTATTTGGTAGCATGGTAGAAAACATAATCAACAGGGCAAAAGAAAAATAAAAGTGTGCAAAAGGGCAAGCAAGTTTTAGACCCAACCATCTACGGTTGATCATGGAATCACGTTAAGGCACATCATTGAAAAAGTTTGGGAGGAAAGGGAGGAAGCCTTTTGTTGTTTTATTGACTTCAAAAAGACTTTTGACATGGTACCTATAGATAAGCTATGGTGTAGAATGGAAGAACTTGGGATTCCTATGCATCTTAAAGCGGCTGTCCATAAGCTTTATGAAGAGGTAAGAGTTAAAATCAAAACTTTAGCGGGCATTTCAAAGAGTTTTAGGAGTGACATTGGGGTCAAGCAAGGCTGCCTGCTTTCTCCTACTCTTTTTAGATTATATATTGAGAAATTTGAAGAGTGGCTCAATGTGTAAGGAGAGGAGATGGTGTCCTTTTGGGGGAATTTGTGATAAAGCTTCTTTTATATGCTGACAACCTTATTTTGATTGCTAAGTTGGCTCAAGGGTTGCAAGAGCACTTATGTGCCCTTGAGCACTTTTGCAAAATGGTGGGGATGCAAGTCAATACCAATAAGACCAAGATCATGATCTTCTCCAACAAAAGAAAGAGGAACCAACATAAGTTCTACTTTGAAGGCAATATTCTGGAAGAAGTAATAGAGTTCAAATACCTTGGGTTTGGCTTCAACAACAAGCTTAGTTGGGAGAGCTGCAGAAAGAAGAGAACTTTGGGAGGGTGGAAAACATTATATGCTCTTCAAAATAGATGTAGAGAGGTAGAGTTATGGGATTGGAACATTACGTAGGTTCTTTTTGGTCTGTTGGTGCTTCTGGTTGTGCTTTATGGTTGTGAATTGTGGGCTAGCAGCACTTCAAATTCAAAGTGGAAACAAATTGAGAAAATTCAAAAGCACTTAATCACAAGCAAGTTCAAAATAAAAGGTTCGGGTCCTTATGAGATAATGCTGTGTGAAACAGGGGAAACTCCTATTGAATCTATTTTTATGATGCGTCTGATAAGATATTTGAAAAGAATTGAGCAAATGGAGGTAGGTAGATGGCCTAAAGTTGTTTTCATTAACACTGTTGGCATTTCAATTCGCACCTCTGGAATGCGATTTGGAAACGGATAGCTATGCACAGATAAACTACTCTCTTATTGGAAGGGGGAGTTCCCTTTCTTGCTGATGTTCAGTGAAAAGATAAATTAAATGAAACTTCACCTATCTTCTTTTTGATTCTCAGCTACGAGCACAAGGTTATAAAACTCTAAATGCTGCAAAAGAGGTTTTTTCCTTTTTTAAAACTTCCACTACAACTAGGCATAGACTAACGACGCTTTTAATCTCCTAAGTAAATTCAGAGCAAAGGAAATTAAAAGTGAACAAGGAATGATTGTTAACACAAAAACTTAAGCAATTTTCTTCTAGATTAACACCACAAGACTTATAGTACTTTAATGATGGAAGTTGAAACGAAAGCTACAAAAGCTACACATCTGACGATGAAAACTTAATGAATCGAGATAGAATATCAGAGAAAAATAGGCATGAGACTTATATTCAATATCACAAAGTTGGCACAACTCCAGGACAACAATGCTGCAGCAAAAGGTAGGCATACAACAAGCGATCAAACACCGGAGAACAGATTACACAAAGTGAACAGACACTTGGAATATCAAGATTTGCAGGCTAGAAATAGGCACAACAAATTTGCTATCACAATTACAATTACACACAATGGGCAAGGATGCCTTTATTTATACTAAAATCAAAGGAGTAGGGAACCCTAAAATCTCCTTGATTAACCCTAACTTGCTAAGTCACAAATTTTATTACTATTCTAAGACAAAGATACAATAAACAAATACTTTAAAGCAAAGAAGATTCCAACTATCACAAGGTGATTTCTTTCTAAATAAAGAATGGATGAGCTGCTTTAAAACAAAAAGCATTGAGTTAAAACTGCTTTTTGTGTCTCATCCCCATCTTTATTGTCGCTTTATTGGTGATGTCATCCACTGGTATTTTTGGAAATAATATCTTCTAAAAAGCTGATTTTGACCAAAAAAGCTGGCACATGGGTTTTGTAGGCAATTCTGTTTTGAAACAACCCAGATCGTCAGATTTTGAAAAAGCGGGGATTTTACTGAAAAAATAGGAAAAAAGTAGATTCCCGAAAAAAAGCAAAACTCCAATCTTCAAGAGGATGATATTCTGGATGGACCCATCTCGACGAAAACTGAAAAAGTTTTGGTTGAATTTCTAAAAAATGATCCCCTTGAAACAAGGACCCTGAAAAAGCGAGCCTCCCTACTTCCTCAATCTGAAACTATGAAGAACGCTAAAAAAGCACTTCGTTTGGGTCTTCGAATTTTCATTGAAAGAAAAATAAAAATCTTTCCTCTAGATGCAACTTGCAAAAGATAATGAAATAAAGAAGCCAAATGCTTGTCTTTATAGATCTTTAGGGCGAAAAAGTAGCTTTATTTGTGTGAGATTAAAACTTCACTCGCATCCATGAAGAAAGCAACTTTAAAAGCACAAATCCAAGTGGATGTCTTCGAATAGGAAGAATCTCTATTTTGTAGCTGCCTATGGCTTCATGTGTAAGATGACGAAAAATATCTTCTTTTGATGATGTCATTGAACATGTGAGTTGAAAGAAGTGCTAGCCAATTTTCTTCGTTTTCGACACTTCAACACTCGTTTTGACTTAAATATGGCATGTTTCCAACTTCAACAAGGTGACAAAATGTCACCGTTGACTAAAAAAGTTGACTGATCCTGACATTTTGGAGACCTATCAACTAAGATTCCATTTCCGGCCTCCGACTGACAATCTGGCATCGTTTGACCAAGTTTGACCTCCTGAAAACTGCCAACGGGCGAAGATTGGGAACAAAACTGTCGGAAAACACTATAAATGAAGAAAAATTCTATCTCTACTCAAGTTGGGCGCCCCAAGTCACCTGGGGCACCTGGTTTCACCAGACTTAGCCATTTTTTCAATTTTTGCAACTTCTTCAATTTCTCAATTTGCGTGCTCATTCCGGTGGCAAAGGACCCCTGTTTGGCTATCAATTTCTGTCAACTGGGATAAAAATGAGTCTGATGATTTGGCAGATAGGCAGGCCTAATAAAAACTGAGCTAACTGTACTCTCTATCTGCCTCAAAAAATGTGCTAAACTGATCAACTCTAAACCGGACCGGGCTGATGGAAGGAGATTCACGTTTTTTGAGAAAAACTTCAAAAATAAACTAACTTTGAAGAGTTTGGGTGCCCCAAGTCAACTGGGGTGCCTATCTTGCCATGCCTTAGAAAATTTTCTGAAAATTTTCAATTTCTGCCGCAAATCTTGAATTTCGCCAAATTTCGAAGGTCCTGCCTAACGTATATTTCAAAATATATTTAAGTATATGTTTAGATATTGAATTTCCTATACTTTAAATATTTTGAAATATACTTTTAGGATGTTTGAGATAGGTCTTAGATCCATGGGATTTGACATGCAAATTCTAGATTCTTGAGGATCCACCAGATTTCAGACTTAGTTAAATTTTCAGGGCTTCAGGACATCAGACTTAGTCAATTTCAGGATTCTAGGGACATGCATCGGGATGAGGGTAGACTGGATAGCCTGAGCATATTTGAGATGAATCTCCTATTTTTACGGGCCTTTTTTACTGATTTTGACCAAGTTTGACCCACTGGAAACAGGCTGACGGAAGCATTTTTGACGTTTCTCAAAAAACATGAAAAAATCTAACACTTGAAAGGTTGGGCACCCCAAGTCCCCTGGGGCACCTGGATTCTCAACATTTAGTCAAATTGTTGATTTTCCAACCTTTCATTCCACCTTGGATCCATCTTGCATCATTTTGCGTGCGTTGTCGAGTCAACGATTGTTCATCAGTTCTACATCGTTGGAACAACGTTGAAAACTTGTCGGTGAGCTCTAGCAAATGAACTTTCTTTGTTGATGACTGCCGAGCTCATGCTTCACCTTCTGAAAAAATAGAAATGACCCAGTAGAGAAAATTTGGTCGTTTGAAGATTCCATCTGAACCGTGCCGATTGTGAAGCAAAATCAACCAATGAGAATCAAGCGCGACACCTGAGTCAAAGATTCTATTTTTAGAAAGTTTTGCCAGCATCCATATCTCAAGAAACCCAGAAAACCTAATCCGACGTCTATTTTTAGAAATTTCTAAAAGTAGAATTTCTATTTTTAGAAATTTTGCTGTTTTGACTTTTTGACGAAAAATTTTCTAGATTTGTTTCAAAATACCTTAATGAAGCAAAAATTTTGGTTGGGTACAACAATTGGCTCTGTCTGGGGACCATGGTAGATACTTATGACATAGGAGAACCTAGAATCTCTAGACTCTTTAAGCTTGGACCAGTGCCTTATCAGTTGGGCAATAGAGTCAGGTCACTTTCTTAATCACCTAGAACAAGACTTTTCCCTACATCACCTAAAACCAGACTTCCTAAAATCACCTAAAAAGTTGGAACTTCCAAAACACAATGAACACAACTGTCACATTACGGAAAGGGGAAAAACATTACAACATAACGATCACATTACAGAAAGGGGAAACACATTACGAGAAAACAAAAAGTGTTTCACGCACTCTTTTTCCTGAGCAAGGATGAGATGAAATTAAGACTGTTACATAAAACCATCAATCGACTTAGAAAAGTAAGAACCATCTCTTCTTAGCTATGAAGATTGTCTTGGTAGCACAAAACTTTTCTTTCTCTGCAACATCTCCTCAAAGAGCCACGATTTAGGAGGGTATTCACGTTCAGGCCATGAGAAGTTCGTGAGAAACTGGTTGATATGCCAGAGATCAGGTGGAGCATCGTCCTCTAATTCAAGCAACCTCTGCAACAGGTGAAGGTACAGAACTTCCTTCTGAAGATATACAGGAAAGTCTTGTGGCCAAAGTATATCTGTGGGAATGGTTATCACCACATATTGAATATGAGTTTTATTTATATCTTGTACACACGCAACTTTATACTCAGTAAATGCATCATCTTCCGGAAAAGGTGCAAGCTGCTCATACACAACCCTCATTACTGATTCTTGGCTTATAGGATCCACAACTGTCATTGCCCATTTTTCTAGTGCTTCAGGAGCTTCTTCTTCTTCGTTGGTTGTGTTTTCGTCCATCCACTCTTCAGAGTGTGATGAATCATCAAGATCTACATGCTCAAACTCTTGAACATCTTCACCTGACAGCTCACTTTCCCATTCATTACCTGGAATCTCGTCATCCTCTGTAGAGTAATCTTCTTCAATGCGGATGTCCAACATCGTTTCATCTTCAGCATTCATATATCTTTCTTCTTCTGTTAAGTGAGTAGAATCAAAGAGAGATCCATCTAAGTTATATGCTTCCTCTTCATCTTCATGATCAATTTCACATACGGCGTATCTCACAAAGCATTTGTCAAGAATCTTTGACTTTTCAATATCATCCTCCTTAGTGACCAAAACTAAATACTCCATGAACTCCTCTTCTCCATCAACCTCTTCATATGTTGCGTTCCACACTGGTTGCATAGTATAAGTAAGGTCTTTTCCTTGCACAGGTTTATAGACGGATTCAACATCGTCCTCTTCACTAGTATGTATGAAAACTTCTTGAGACAAAGATGAAGATGGGCTAAACTGTAAAAGAAAATTTACAGTATCATCTATTGAAGAATCACTCTCCAAGTGATGTAGAAAATTGCCGAGATCTAATGATGAATCTTCCATATGATCTCCATTTTTGAGAAATTCCTCCAATGATGAATCATCTTCAAAATGAAGAAGATCATGTTCCTTCTCCAATTGCAATGCTTCTTTGGTCTCTTCTCCTTTGAATGTATCTGACACAAATTCTTCAAACCAACCTTCAAAAGATGAGAAGAACAAATTGGATTCTTCATTGCTCTCTGCAACATATTTGATCTCTTTCTCATAATTTTGCTCTTGGGAAGATTGTTGCACTTCTTCCTCAAATAAAGTTTGCAAGTTGCACATTTCTTCGGATACTTCCTCTGATTCATCAACCACATAGACAACCTCCTGAATCTTTTTAGTTATCTCAGACAACATAACATATGTACCAGGATCCATTTCTTGATATAGCACTTGTGCTTGAGGATCCTGAGATTTTACCACCATGAACCGTGACTTGGTTTCTGGTTCCAATTTGAAACTACCTTTCTTTAAAGGAATGGTCATAGATGACCAATCCAATTGGATTTCTCCTCCAAGATCTTTGCAGAAGCTTCTACTTAGCAGCATCCCGTAACTGGCTGGGATGTCGGCTACCAAGATAGTCATCATTATTTTATTCTCAGGGCAAGCAGCCAACCGTACTTGAGCATCCTTCAATTGTCCAACCAATGGCACCAACTTAGACTCAAGAGAATAACACTTGTCATGCGTTTTGGTGCACGAGAGTCCCAAAGCATTCATCACCTGCAAAGGCATGACGTTGTCAGAGGTCCTGAATCAATGATACAATTGCTCAATTTATAGCCTCCTATATACAGAGAGATATAGAAAGGCTTGGGCTTCTCTCCTATTGGAACGGAAGATTCAAGCAATGTGGGCTGCACGACAGTCTCTTTCTTGACATACTTAACAATTCTATCCAGCTGGTCTAGATGGTCCTGAAGATACTCCAGTTGAGAAATCTGCACCTTGGTTTTCATCATGGAGTCCACTATATCAAAATTCATTGAAGACGAATTTTGAGCACAGTGGACATTTTCATGTGGTGGCTTAGCATTGGAAGTGGAAACCACTACCTTCTCCTTTTCTTTTGGTCTTTGTCTATCCTCTCCTTCCTTCTGTGCTTTAAAATGTTGAGTACATGTAAACACAGGAGTCAAAATATTTTCATGATTCACAAGAGAATATTGACGAAAATCCTCTTTTCTTCCTTCATTATAACAGGTTTGTTCTGGAAGTATCCCATAGTAGAGTCGCCATCGAATTTGTCCATCTGTGGTAAGACAACATTTGCACTTGGGGAAGGAACAATGCTTGAAATAGGTGCAACATCCGCATATCCCATGATTTGATTCATCCTTAAATTTTCAGGACATGTGGCTCCAGTATGCGCATCAGTCTCATGAAAAGAACAAAACACTACATTTTGAGTAGCATCAATTGCTTGTCTTGGTGGTGGTGCTGGCAACCTGGGCCTGTAATTATTGAAAGGATGAAAATTGTTTCTCTTAGGTTGATATGGTTGCTGTGGTTGGTACTGCTGCTATGGTTGGTATTGTTGATGTGGTGACTAGTATGGTTGTTGTGCAGGTTGCCCATAAGTAGGCAACTGTCTCTTCATGATAGTCACTTCATTTGCTACCTTATGTAGCAGTGGATCCGCAGAACTCTGAACAAGAGGCCTGATCGAATCCGTTTTCATCTTGCCAGAGGTGATCATGTCATCCTCTAACTTGATGGCATTTTCTTGTGCATTGGATAATTCTGTTTCATTAGCCGATCTCAAAAAGAAGGCTATCTCAGAAGGCCGAGCATTAATGAAACTGCTCAACAGAATTTACAAAGATGGATTGAGAGTATGAGAAAGGCGTGTAACTAAGTGATTAAACCTTGCCACGAACTCCCTCATTGGTTCATTGTTTTCCATCTTTGAATTTGAGAGTTGGGCAAACAATCTGTGACCATCTTCAACAGGCTTGAACCTTGCCAAGAACTTCTCACTCATAGTTGCCCAACTTGTAATGATGCCTGGTTCTAGATGATTGAACCAGTCAGTAGAATTTCCCATGAAAGTCTCAACGAAGAGACGCACAGCAACATCTTCATGTGATACATGTAAAACAACGCAAGCTGTTGTGAATGCAAAGATGTGTTCATCAGGATGTTGAGTTCCATCACTGTGGAATCGGGGAAAATGCTTCCTTGACCCCTTTGGTAACTCATGATGTGCTTGTAGGGCCAAAGGTCCAATGTTGTTACCCCAAGGCAATGGTGGTGGTCGCCTTTGAGTTGCATCATTGTGATTGTTGTTATTTGCATCACCCATTGCTCTAGGCTGGATTATTGGTTCTTCTTGTAATTCTCCCTGCTTGACTTTAGGAACTGTTTGAACTTCTCAAACTATGTTGGATGCTTCTCCAACTTCTGCAGAATCAAGATCTTGAAAGAAGGATCTGTAGCACCACCTTTTCCCCTTCTTGAATAAACCCTGTGAGCCAGGATTATCTATTACCATGTGGGAGGTGGTAATACTGGTCTTCCTGCTGCAAGATCTGCTTTGTATTCTTCTTCGTCAAGGATAGCAGCCGTGTTTCTCCACTAATCAGGACTTTCCTTTTGTGTGAATATGAAACTTCTCAGTCTACTAATGATGTCCCTTTGTTCTCCTTCCACTCGTACAAGATTTGGTTGAATAGCAGGTGGTGTAAGATTTGGTTGTTGAACTGGAGCAGAAGGATGCCAAAGAGTCATTCCCGTGACATAAGCCTAAGCTTGCTTGAAGTTTTATGCCTCATGCCCCACGGTGGGCACCAGAAAACTGTTGGCGTTTCAATTCGCACCTCTGGAATGCGATTTGGAAATGAATAGGTATGCATAGATAAACTGTTCTCCTATTGGAAGGGGGAGTTCCCTTTCTTGCTGATGTTCACTGAAAAGATAAATTAAATGAAACTTCGCTTATCTTCTTTTTGATTCTAAGCTGCGAGCACAAGGTTATAAAACTCTAAACGCTATAGAAGAGGTTTTTTCCTTTTTTAAAACTTCCACTACAACTAGGCATAGACTAACGACGCTTTTAATCTCCTGAGTAAATTCAGAGCAAAGGAAATTAAAAGTGAACAAGGAATGATTGTTAACTTAAAAACTTAAGCAATTTTCTTCCAGATTAACACCACAAGACTTATAGTACTTTAATGATGGAAGTTGAAATGAAAGCTACAAAAGCTACACATCTGACGATGAAAACTTGATGAATCGAGATAGAATATTAGAGCAAAATAGGCATGAGACTTATATTCAATATCACAAAGTTGGCACAACTCCAGGACAACAATACTGCAAAAAAAGGTAGGCATACAGCAAGCGATCAAACACCGGAGAACAGATTACACAAAGTGAACAGACACTTGGAATATCAAGATTTGCAGGCTAGAAATAGGCACAACAAATTTGCTATCACAATTACCATTACATACAATGGGCAAGGATGCCTTTATTTATACTAAAATCAAAGGAGTAGGGAACCCTAAAATCTCCTTGATTAACCCTAACTTGCCAACTCGCAAGCTTTATTACTATTCTAAGACAAAGATACAATAAACAAATGCTTTAAAGCAATCTGCTTTAAAGCAAAGAAGATTCCAACTATCACAAGGTGATTTCTTTCTAAATAAAGAATGGATGAGCTGCTTTAAAACAAAAAGCATTGAGTTAAAGTTGTTTTTTGTGTCTCATCCCCATCTTTATTGTTGCTTTATTGGTGATGTCATCCACTGGTATTTTTGGAAATAATATCTTCTAAAAAGCTGATTTTGACTGAAAAAGCTGACACATGGGTTTTGTAGGCAATTTTGTTTTGAAACAACCCAGATTGTCGAATTTTGAAAAAGCAGGGATTTTTCTGAAAAAAGCAGGAAAAAGCAGATTCCCCAAAAAAAGTAAAACTCCAATCTTCAAGAGGATGATATTCTGGATGGATGGACCCATCTCGACGAAAACTGAAAAAGCTTTGGTCAAATTTCTGAAAAACGATCCCCTTGAAACAAGGACCCTGAAAAAGTGAGCTTCCCTGCTTCCTCAATCCGAAACTATGAAGAACGCTGAAAAAGCACTTCGTTTGGGTCTTCCAATCTTCGTTGAAAGAATAATAAAAATCTTTCCTCTAGATGCAACCTGCAAAAGATAATGAAATAAAGAAGCCAAATGCTTGTCTTTATAGATCTTTAGGGCGAAAAAGCAGCTTTATTTGTGTGAGAATAAAACTTCACTCTCATCCATGAAGAAAGCAACTTTAAAAGCACAAATCCAAGTGGATGTCTTCAAATAGGAAGAATCTCTATTTTGTAGCTGCCTATGGCTTCATGTGTAAGATGACGAAAAATATCTTCTTTTGATGATGTCATCGAACATGCGAGTTGAAAGAAGTGCTAGCTAATTTTTCTTCATTTTTGACACTTCAACACTCGTTTTGACTTAAATATGGCATGTTTCCGACTTCAACAAGGTGACAAAATGTCACCGTTGACTGAAAAAGCTGACTGATCCTGACATTTTGGAGACCTATCAACTGAGATTCCATTTCCGGCCTCCAACTGACAATCTAGCATTGTTTGACCAAGTTTGACCTCCCGAAAACTGCCAACAGGCAAAGATTGGGAACAAAACTGTCAGAAAACACTGTAAATCAAGAAAAATTCTCTCTGTTCAAGTTGGGCGCCCCAAGTCACCTGGGGCGCCTGGTTTCACCAGACTTAGCCATTTTTTCAAATTTTGCAACTTCTTCAATTTCTTGATTTGCGTGCGCATTCCAATGGCAAAGGACCCCTGTTTGGCTATCAATTTCTGTCAACTGGGATAAAACTGAGTCTGATGATCTAATAGATAGGCAGGCTTGATGAAAACTGAGCTGACTGTACTCTCTGTCTGCCTCAAAAAATGTGCTAAAATGATCAACTCTGAACCAGACCGGGCTGACGGAAGGAGATTCACATTTTTTGAGAAAAACTTCAAAAATAAACTAACTCTGAAGAGTTTGGGCGCCCCAAGTCACCTGGGGTGCCTATCTTGCCATTCCTTAGAAAATTTTCAATTTCTGCCGCAAATCTTGAATTTCGCCAAATTTCAAAGGCCCTGCCTAACATATATTTCAAAATATATTTAAGTATATGTTTAGATATACTTTAAATATTTTGAAATATACTTTCAGGATGTTTGAGATAGGTCTCAGATCCATGGGATTTGACATGTAGATTCTAGATTCTTGAGGATCCACCAGATTTCAGACTTAGTCAATTTTTCAGGGCTTCAGGACATCAGACTTAAGTCAATTTCAGGATTCTAGGGACATGCATCATGATGAGGGTAGAATGGATAGCCTAAGCATATTTGAGATGAATCTCTTGCTTTTACAGGCCTTTTGACTGAGTTTGACCAAGTTTGACCCACTGGAAACAGGCTGACGGAAGCATTTTCAACATTTCTCAAAAAATGTGAAAAAATCTAACACTTGAAAGGTTGGGTGCCCCAAGTCACCTGGGGCGCCTGGATTCTCAACATTTAGTCAAATTGTTGATTTTCCAACCTTTCATTCCACCTTGGATCCATCTTGCATCGTTTTGCGTGCGTTGTCGAGTCGACGACTGTTCGTCGGTTATGCGTCGTTGGAACAATGTTGAAAACTTGTCAATGAGCTCTAGCAGATGAACTTTCTCTGTTGATGACTTCTGAGCTCATGCTTCGCCTTCTGAAAAAAATAGAAATGACCCAGTAGAGAAAATTTGGTCGTTTGAAGATTCCATCTGAACCGCGCCGATCGTGAAGCAAAATCGACCAATGAGAATCAAGCGCAACACCTGAGTCAAAAATTCTATTTTTAAAAACTTTCTATTTTTAGAAAGTTTTGCTAGCATCCATATCTCAAGAAACCCAGAAAACCTAATTCGACGTCTATTTTTAGAAATTTCTAAAAATAGAAATTTTGCTTTTTTGACGAAAAATTTTCTAGACTTGTTTCAAAATGCCTTAATGAAGCAAAAATTTTGGTTGGGTACAACAGACACCATAAGCAAAAGAAAGAAGACTTGGATGAGACAAAACAACAAATGGATGAACAAACGAAATATCTATTTGAATGCTTGCCCCACTAATAGCAAAGAGGTAAAGGCTTTTGTTATGGATAAGTTTTGCAAGCGTTTATGAGGGAAAGTGCTTGGGAGGAAGAAGAAATACTATCTTGACGAATTCAACCCTACTTGTGACCATCAACAAAAAGCGTACATAGGGGCTTGTATTTCGTGGAGAGCTAAGATTCTTATTGCTCAATTAAGAACTAACTCTCATCAACTCCAGTGTGAAACAGGGCGGTGGAAAAGGCCTAAAGAAACATGGAAAGAACGGGTGCATATTTTCTGCACTATCGGGGTAGTGGAATCAGAAAAACACTTTATTATGGATTGTGAGGTTTTCAAGGACATCAGGGACAAGTATACTAGTAGTTTGACAACTCTTTCTTGGCATAGTTTATTCAGTGAAGAGAATGTTGCGAAGTTTGGGGGGCTCATCCTCACTTTGAACAGGAAAAGGATTGAAGTGCAAAAGACTAAAACAACAAGGATTGTGGTCCCATAGGCTATTTTTAGCCTTGTGGACTTTAAAAGTTATTCATTCATTCATTTAGGAGAGTGATGGTTGATGATGAATAATATTTAGAAGAATATACACCATGTCACACCAACATTGTAACACTCGTCAAATTAGATTTTTGAACACTCAACTCCACAATGTGAAAAGGCACAAAATCTTGTATGTAGTTAGAATAAGAGAAACCTCCCTTTCTAGTAGAGGATGGACTACTATCTTACATACTACTCATAAAAAAATTGTCTTTGACAAACTTCAATAGTAACAACACGCTAGTGGTGAAAAGGCTTCCTCATAATCTATACATTCAACAGGAAACATGCCTTCACCCCTAGACATGCTTTTATCAAAATTTCCACATGGTTTATACTTTAACTCGAACACCCATTTACAAATTTTCCATCAATTTTTCTACCATTTGATAAATCAATTAGTATCCAAGTCTAGCTTCTCATAAGAGATCCATGGCTTGTTGCCATTTGTTTGATCACATTCCTTCGAGAGTGTTGCTTTAACTAATTTAAATTCTTATTCTTTTTCTATAAGAACTTAATCCATGACTCTTTATGGCTTGATTTTAAATCTAGTTGATCTTCTAAGTTGAAGAGAATCTAAAAGTTCCCTAGTTTTACTTTGCAAATGTGCATCTACTTCAACCAAGCTTAGACCAAAATTGGCAAGTTTTGTGGAAGTGTTTTAATTTGTTCTTTTACCACTAGTTATTTATTATTTCAATTTTCCATCATATTACTACCATCGTGTCAAAAATAAAATATTTGTTTTTGTTAATTGAGCATATTTGTTACTATATCTTCAACTTGATATTTCAACATTGTTTCGTCAAACTTTACCTCCTCAACATGCTACTTCCATTGTATATCAAGTCTTGAGTAGGAGCTATTAGGTCCTCCAAGAAGACTCTAATGTCATTGAGTCCTTCACATTGGAACAATGATATCTCAAAGAAGTCATTGAAGTGATTAGAAGGTTAAAGAGTTTGACACTTTTTGCCAATCATTTTTATATGGGAATTAGAGCCCTTAGTCTCACAATTCATTACACTATTTTAGATATCCCTCAAAGTTTTGGACAATCCATCTCTAAATGATTTTAACAACCATAAATAAGAATACTATTAATATTTTTTTATTCTAATGAGGATATATATAATACTAATATAGACATTGATTTAGTTGTGGCAAAGGTCTCAATTGATGTCTCAAATTAAGTTATCGCAATTCTGGTGTCAATGTTAATTTGGTCTCCAAAAGGATTTTTGATTTCTTGAGTCTTGTGTACTATAAAGAATATTAATGAGGGAAATTAGTATAATTCCATATAGTTTGAAAATTAATATTCTTTTGACCTCTAGCATCATAAATACTAAGCAAAAGTTGCATTATAACACATTCAAGTTAAGTGATCTTATAGCAAAATAGATGACATTTAACTTTAAATGACCTTTTTATTATAATTTATCGATAAACCCACAAATTGTTATTAAGATTATAAAGAACAAGCAATCCTCTAATTTTTATAAGATTTAAACTAGTAATAGCTAAAAAATTTAATTATTCTGGATTTGTAAATTATTATAAAATTACCTTGTACAATATAGAAATTAAAAACTAATGAAGAAATTTCATTCTCATTATTTCAAATATAATTATTTAATAGATTATAAAATCTTAGCAAATCCAATAAAGAATGCTTTATCTTGTCATCTTTACAAAGTCAAAATGGGCCATCATACCTTGAGATGTATGTTCTATATAAATTTGCTTTCCCAATCTAATAATCTCAAAACATGATAATCTACGGTTCTTAAGTTATACTATATGTAGGATTCTCCAATTAAGTTGGACCTTCTATTAATACAAAAGTTCGCCTGATTAGTAAAAGAGAGAGACTATCTTTTTGACAGTGAAAAGAAAATTGTTTTTTAATGAAATATATAAAAATTACATAATTAATAAATGATTGATAAAACAATTTTAATGTTGGTGTTTAAGAAATTTAAACTAAGTTGTCAGTTTCAACTTTAAGAGTATTAAACACTTAAAAATTTATAAAACAATTGATTATTCACCATTTATTTTTGCCTGTTGTTTAGGTGTAAAAAAACACAATTTGAAGAATTATTTCAATCTTATTGACAAAGAGATATTAATGGGGCAAGGAGTCGGCTGAGGGAGTGTCTTTATGCTATATCTTCCTTTTACGTCATACAACGTAAAATTTAAGCATAAAACTAAAAACCAACGAGGATCAAGTCCCTATGCAAGCCCCATTCAGGCTACTTCAAATATCAATAAATTATGAATCTTGTTATATCATTAGCAGTTAACAGTACAAAGAACAACAAATTTTCTCAAATAACATCCACAATTTATGTATAATAAGATGACAAGCACCATATGTTTCAGCTTTTCTTAAAATAAGAAGTCAGTTCACACCCTTAAGATGTTGCTTAATCAGATCCACTGTGTGGTTAGCAACCCAGGTTGAGCCAGCCTTTGTACAACAGAAGGCATGTGTGTGTCCCTCTTTTTCTATGGCCAAGTTAACACCTGGGGCTTTTTGAGAAACCTTGACAATCACAAACAATCAAGAATAAAAGGTGAAAACACACTGAATTTTGCAGCTATAAAAGGAAATGTTATGAATGGAGCAATATCTAAAAAATGAAATATGGAATAAATATTGATATGTTCGCAATTCCACATGCTTAATGCAAAGCAAAGTATGCAACTTCACATAGATCAATACATTTAACACACTAACCGGGCCCTTGAACATGCTTGTAGTTCTCCAACAAACATACATAAAATTGAATCGAGTTGAAAGACTAAAATTTGGCTTCGAAAAAGCAAAGGATCAAACGATGTGGGAATACCTAAGAGTTAATAGGTAAGTAATAATGAAGCACTATGTAGAGATTAAAACATAGAATGGAATGCATGTTCCATACCTCTTCAAAAAGAGAAAGAGGTCCCCAGTGATCATCGCTACCAAACAGAAAAGCTATTTGATTTTGTTTGCCTCTGATAAATGTCCAATCTGGAATTTCCTGTAGCTGATCTCCGAAAAATATGAAATTAGAAACATATCAATAACACTTCATCAAGATTCCAAAGTAAACCCCTACTTTATTTATATATATAGTTTTACAGTAGCCACTAGATCAACTGCATCTTTAACATGTTATATTGCTTAAAAATACAAGCCAAGGTACCACCATTTGTTGATTTGTTTTTACCCGTGTTCGGTAGGGCTTGCGCACAGCCATAAAAAATATATATAAACTATTTCAAAAAAATGCATAATTTCACAAAATATACAGAGGTAAAAGGACATGATTTCTTTATGTTTTATGTTGTTATTATGGTTAGTGTAGGTAGTTTTTACGTTTAGAACCTAGAATAGTTTTTATTTCAATTTTTTTTATTATAAATTTTTTGAGGCCGTGAGGCATTGTTTGCCCTAAGCAGGGTGTAAATTTGACTGTTGATCTTGCTTGTCAAACAATTTTTTAATGACTGTTATTTATTCAAAGGTGTCTTTAAAATATTATGATGTATCTAGTATAGGTAAAATTATATATAAACCAAATATATAGATCATCGTAATTTTATAGAAATTTTGACAATGTATCTAAAATCTCTCCTTTCGGCAAAAATGCTTAAATACGGCTATACTGCCATCAAATTTAAGCTCTAGCCCCAAGTATGAGTATGACTAGGACCTCAGGTTTTCCTATTCCAATACGTCCCGAGCTTGCCTTAGAGGAACCTAGACTGTACCTGGCTAGGATTTATATTTTGTAGCATGTTAGGGTCATGTGGCTCATGCCCATACACGGACTGTATTGAGATTGAAGCTCAATCTAGCTAAATATAGCAAAAGGTGCATATCATGGGTAAGTACAAAGTGTTGATTTTCTAGCTCGAAAGGTGGAGTGGAGTTGCTTTAAAGCAACTCGAGTTGGATTTTCAGCAACAACAGTTTTTTTTAATCTAAGAATAGAGTGTTTTTGAGTTTGTGAGATTGAAATAAAATCAAGAGTGATTTTATGTGTGATTTAAAGCTAAATAAAGCAAGGAAAGTTTCTTTTCTTGCTCTATATATAAGATTGCTGTAGCAAACTCAAATTGTATTGTCGAAGAGAAAGTTTGTTGTTAGGCTGAATAGAATATCCAACAGTTGTAGGGTTTTCCCCACACTGGGGTTTCCTGGGTATATCTGTGTTATTGTCTATTTGTGATTGGCTTATTGTTATTTTTGCTTCCGCTGTTATTTGTTGTTAACTAACCCAGAGTATTGATTGTTATAAATCAGAGAGAGGTTCTATTCTGTGAATTTATTGTGCAATTAATCTGTAGTTGGGTTATAAGAAATTAACATGGTATTAGAGCTCTAAACTCTAAATACGAAGCCAAGATTTGTGACACAGATTTCAAAAAAAAAAAATCAAATTTTTGACTCTAGTTTCTTCTGTGGCTATGGCAACCAATGTTTGATATGAGGACAGGGTTGAGGGTGCATCTAAATTCTTACAGTGGAAGGTTCAGATTACATTTATTCTCAAGGAGAATAGACTATGGATCTATGCTGGTACAAAGGTGACACCACCAACAAATGATCCTGTTGTCCTAGATTCGCATGAAGTCAAGGAGGCCAAGGCTTAGAGGTTTATCCTGGACGGGGTAAGAGATCATCTAATTCCTCATCTATCAGGGAAAGACACCGCTAAGAAGATGTGGGATATGCTTACAAAACTTTATTAGAGCAACTATCAGAGTCGTAAGATGATGCTGAAGGACAAATTGCAACACCAAGATGTCTAAAAGCAAGAGCGTGACCTCTTACTTGTCCAAGCTGACATGGGTTAGGGATGAGTTGGTTGCTGTTGGAGAGACGATTGATGAAGATGAGTTGGTGCATATAGCCTTGAACAATTTTTTAAAGCACTGGGAAGTGTTTGTCAAGTGTGTTGTTGGCAGAAATCGAGTCCCTGATTGGGCAAGGCTTTGTGATGATTTCATTCAGGAGGAGATCCATGAAGGTGCTCATCGAGGAGATCAGACAAAGAAGGGTCAAGAAAAAGAAAATCTTGCTCTTGCAAACAAGGGCAAGCAAAAGTCCAATAAAGAGCAATCAGAAGGTTCTTCCAAGAGTGGGAAGAAGAAAGATCTGAGCAAGATAAAATGTTTTTGCTGCCATCAAATTGGTCACTATGCCAGTCAATGTCTGAATAAGAAAAATAAGGACAAGCAGAAGAAGCAAGTTGCTGCCACAGTAGAGGCGGACGAGTTTGCATCACGATTTGAGAATGAGTTTTCACTCATTGCCTGTCTCTCAAGTTCAATTGCCAACAGGGTATGGTATATTGACAGTGGGGCTTCTTGCCACATGAGGGGAGTTATAGAACACTTCACCAAGTTGGGGGAGAAGAAGCTGGATTTCTATATTGAGCTCAGAGACAATGCGAAGTACCATGCAACTAGTATTGGCACCGTCAAGTTTCAGAGGGAGTCTGGCAAACCCTTGTTGGTGGAGGATGTGTTGTATGTCCCTGGCATGACGAAGAATTTAATCTTAGTTTCTACTTTGGAGGACAAGGGTTACATTGTAACCTTTGAAAGGGGCAAAGTCTATATTCATCCCAAGGATTCCAAGGTTGCAAAAGTGATTGGAGTCAGGCATGGAAGTTTGTTTCGGTTACAGTTTGAGCTAGCACATGTGTTAGTAAGTAGTTGTAGAGGGCTAGGAGAATTGTGGCATAGGAGGATGGCTCATCTTCACCATGGAGCACTTAATGTGCTCAAGCAAATAGTGACGGGGCTGCCTGAGATGAAGACAGAAAACCACGAGGTGTGCAAGGGTTGTGCTCTTGGGAAATATGCCAAGACCGGTTTTCCAAGCAGTGACACTAGATCCAAAGGGATTTTGGATCTTGTACACTCAGATGTGTGTGGTTCCATGTCAACAATATCCTTGAATGGGTATGAGTATTATGTTACTTTCATTGATGACTTCTCTAGGAAGACGCGGATATATTTTCTGAAGAACAAAGATGAGATCTTCAGTAGGTTCAAAGAGTTAAAGGCTCTTGTGGAGAACCAAACAAGGAGGAAGATCAAGATACTAAGGTCTGATAATGGAGGTGAGTATACCTCAAATACTTTCAAAGATTTATGTACTCAGGAAGGTATCAAAAAAGAGTTGACGGTTCCATACAACCCTCAGCAGAATGGGGTTGCTGAATGGAAAAACATGGCTATAGTTGGAGCAACCAAGGCCATGCTTCATGATCAGGATCTACCTTGGTTCTTATGGGCAGAAGCTTGCAATACAACTATGTATTTACAGAATAGGAGCGCTCACAAAGTGTTGGGCAAATTGACTCCAGAAGAGGTGTTCATTGGTAAGAAACCAGATTTGGGGTACATTTGCATCTTTGGATGCCTTGTGTATTGTCACATTCCTGTGGAGAGGAGAACCAAGTTGGAACCAACTACAGAGAGGGGTATCCTTGTTGGGTACAATGAAACCTCTAAGGCCTATCGAGTTTACATTCCTATCCTCAGGAAAATAGTTGTTCGCAGAGATGTGAAGTTTGAGGAAGAGAGGGCTCTTTAGAAGTCTAGCAGCTTGATAAACGAGGAGAAACAATCACTCACGGTTGAGGCAGAACAAATCCCTCAAACTTCAGTCTCGCAAGCTGGAGAGCAGAGCAAGCAGGCCGAGCAAGTTGAGCAAAGCCACCACACTCAACGTCGAAGCTCTGATAGGGGGAGAAAGAAAACTCCTTAGAGCCGGACATAAGTCAACATCCTCAGAACTAGATGGAAAAATGGCTTCCCAAGAGTTGTCTTATGCGCATGTAACACAGAACGTTACGCCTCCAACCATAGCTCTAGAAGGATCTCTTCTTCATCCTCGTCATATAGGAGATTCCACTCATCAAAGTCTGCCTTGTCCATGTCGTTGTCATTGCCATCGTCCTCCTCGCCTTTGTCCAGGCTAATCTCGCTCCCGTCCATGTCAAGGATAGGTTGATGGTAAAAGAGAAGTGCTAATAGCTTCAATTAAAATTATCTTTAGGAGAGTGATGGTTGATGATGAATAATATTTAGAAGAATATAAACCATGTCACACCAACATTGGAACACTCCTCAAATTGAATTTTTGAACACTCAACTCCACTATGTGAAAAGGCATAAAATCTTTATGCAATTAGAATAAGAGAAACCTCCCTTGCTATTAGAGGATGGACTACTAATAGACTACTACCTTACACACTACACATAATAAATTTGTCTTTGACAAACTTCAATAGTAATAGCATGCTAGTGCTGAAAAGTCTTCCTCGTAATCTATACATTCAACAGGAAACATGCTTTCTGTAATGCCCCTCATTTTGGCTTGAGACAGTTGATAGTTTTCTATTGAATTTAGACAGTTTTGAGGCATTTGAGTTGTTAGATTTATGGTTTATGCTTATTATGTTCATGATGGACTATGGTTGACTAATGTGGTTATTGACATGTTTTATGAGTAGGATGATGACATTATTGTTATTACAGTTTATGATGTATTTTGACATGATTAGTGGATGGTTAATTGATTATGTAGAATAATGTTATTATGCTTTATGGATTGAATGTTATCTGATTGTCAGTTAGAAGATGTTTGTGTTTATTGTTATGCTTGAGAGCAGGGACAGTGTAGTATTACTCGTTTTGAGCACCTTACTACGCTGTGATTCCCTGACTCTGTGTGTTTGATATATAGGCATATGTTCGTATACAACCTATCGTTTTGATGCAAGTTGCAGGTACCAGGCATCGACTCCACCTGACTTAGCAGGTTTGAGCGTGCCCTTGCTCCAATGGATAATGTTGATGGGAGATAACATGGGGTTTTCCCTAGGTCAGTTCCCGTTTTCAGTTTGTGTCATGGGTCTTAATGTCACTCTGGGATTCTTGCCTTGGATTTGGTCATCATATGGTATGTAGAGTGATTGTCGAGTTTTGCTTATAAAGCCAAAATGTATTTTGGCAATGCATTAATGAATTAATTATTATAATAATGATGTTATTAATAAGTAATTTATTTATTGATCGTTATTTAGCAATGCGAATTTGGGAATATTATTTAAGTAATTTGTAATAAAGATTAAATTAATTATTTTAATGTTTTAATAAGATTTGAGTCATGAGTATTTAATATTGTTTTATTAAAATAGTATATGGTAAGTTAAAGAATAATATTAGTTAATAATTTAATCCATGTGAGTTGTCGTATAAGATTTCTATCTTGGAGAATCTTTCTGAAAAGTAATTTGGGAGTTTAGTGGGATTCTGTAACGGATTTTGGAGTAATGGAAATTAATGGATTTTGTCTATTTTCGGTTTATGGGGAGTTATTTGTGGGGAGAGTCATTCGGAGAAAGATAGACAGAAATTTGGGGAAAAATTGTTATGGGAAAAGGAGGAAGAACTTGTGGAAACTGAAGAATTTGAAGTCTTGGATCGAAAGTCCAGGTATGTTTACTTGTAATTTTGCTCAAATTTGATAAAACTAGTTATGTCTCTGTTGAATTTCTTGTGTAGATTTTGAACATGTCTCCTTAATCCATTGGTCCTCTTTTTCCGTCGCCATCTAAATCGGAAGTTCTCTATATCCTTGAACATGATAGTTGGTTGATTGCCGGAAATTCGTGAGAAATTGCTTGATTTCAATCTTTTTCCATACCCTTGCCTATCTTACTGCTCTCTATACTGTTAAACTGCTTACTCAACATTTGCATCTCTGTATCCATTGCTAGAAAATGAGAATTTAAAACCAATGATGTCTCTTGGAATCGTTAGTGCCAGAGATGTCATTTAAAACTTTCTTTTACCTTTGTCTACACTGAAAATCCATTCCCTTATTTCTGCCAACTGATATTAGAGTTGTTTGGGTTGATTATCTTTTTTTTGAAACTTCAAATTGCTGCTACCATTTCTACCTGTCGCCGTTGTACGGCCTCATTCATTGCCTCCTCTGAATTCGTTCTGTTTTAATTTTATTTTTCTTTACCTTGCAATCTTCTTCCTGGTCGTACGACGTGTGAGGAAGATCAGAGCTTTTCAAAACAATTTTTTTTTTAGAACCTCTGTATGCCAACCATACGGCCTTCTTCCCTGCACTCTTTGCATTTTCTTCTGCTTTAAATTTTATTCCTCCTACAAGTTCCTACCTGATTGTACGACGTGATATAGGAAGGCATGAGCAGTCTCAGAAACTTGATTTTTTTAACCTCCTCCAAGGCCGTGGTATGGTGTTTGGCTGGGCCGTTTCAATCAGCACAAAATTAAAATTAAAAAAAAATAATAAAATTTGTTTCTTGCATGTGATCAATACTTCTTGGGGTCAATTTTCTTCCTAAATCTACAATTCTCTCCTCCTCAGCCAGACATCTTAAAAAAAAAATCTCGGGTATCTCTATTAAATTCTTGAATCTCTGAAAATTTGTAATGGTTTCATTCTCTGTCTCTAATTCTGTATTGCCATCTTGCTCTCATGGCTTTTCCTGGTAGACCATTCTCCATTTTTGCTAAAACCCTCAAAAGTCTTCTTCCAATTTCTTTTCTCTGGATTTAAAGACTCAAATATAATTGCATTATTATTGTTTCTTTCCTTATGATGAAATTTTAGCAATAGACTATTTAAATGGAGTAGGAGGCTTGGCAAATGAGTTTATTTAGAAAGTTGCTAATAGATACTCCATGAATGCTTAGTAAACATTGCTTAAGTGAATATCACTTTGAGTTAGTAAATTGTTAACTAGATTTTTTTATCAACTCTTTAGGAATAAAATTTGGTGAACTCATA
Organism: Cunninghamia lanceolata; assembly: GCA_027924645.1. Lineage (NCBI taxonomy): Eukaryota > Viridiplantae > Streptophyta > Pinopsida > Cupressales > Cupressaceae > Cunninghamia > Cunninghamia lanceolata. The sequence goes on from BSBN01000339.1 coordinate 5,972,635, forward strand.
TATGTGTTAGAATAGATTTGAAATATTTTATTGAGAATAGAATTTAATTAGTAGATGTATGTTTGTTAAATGAATTAAATTAGAGTATTAATAGGTTATAATGGTAATGCTAGTGAATAAACAAATGATGAATGGTATTCCAATTCTAGAATTAAATATATTGAGTTAAATATGAGTTATACTCATTTTATCTTGTTAAATATAAATTTGTTTAGTTATGATTTAGTAATATACTATCCTGTGGCACATTGATTTTAATAAATAAATAATAAATTAGAGATTTATTGTGAGTTGAATTATTATGGTAATGGTTAAACAAAGATTAGATGAAATTATAATTCTAGAATGGAATAGTATTTGGATTTTTTAAAAAGAGTGAAAACCTTATAGTGCTTTCTAGTTTAAATTGTTCAATGGTGATATGTTGAATTAATATTAAATATGATCTTTCTTGAACTTCGTTAGTTGTTAGCGTCAAGTAATAATGATGTAATTGGTTTATTATATTATTCTTTGGTTATGAGTCATATTGTTCTAATGGAATGTAATAGTCGTTTAAATCCTCATTTTTCCATATCGGAAAATGGATGTAGTAATAGTGATACTGTGTTTCAATTTACCCGACTCCAGAGTTTGGCTATTTGGGTTCCAATTGAACATTGTCTCATGTTGTTTAAATGTTTTATTTGATTTGGGATTTTGAAGTGGAAAGGGGAAAGTTTGGTGATTTGAGGTCTTGGATTTGAAATTTTCTATGTATTGGTTTGCAAAAAGATAGATGCTTTACGGTCCTTTGTCCATGCATGTTATTTATGTTAGAGTGGTAGTGATACTGAGAGGGGGGGGGGGGGGGGGGGTGAATCAGTATCCCGACAAAATTTCGCACTTACAGATATAATTTGCAAACTGAAACAAATTACTGTGACAAACTTGTATTTAAACAATTAAACCAACTGCATTTAGATGTTCTGTATCACAAGAGCTGTGCCAATAGAATAACATACAAGAATAAAAACTGAAACATCTGAGAACAGATCAAGAAGCATATCACAAAAAATAGACACAGAGATTTGTCCTGAGTGGAAAGCCCCTGGCATAAAACCACTCAAAAAATTGCCTCACTGGCTTAAGAATCTTACTGATTACTGTGCCTTACTGGCTTACAATCTCACTGAATACATTGCCTCACTAGCATATGAAAGATTACACAGTTTTAAAAAAATATTTTCGTACAGAGGAAAACTCTATTTCTTTAAAGCATATACTGCCAACAATGTGAGTGCAGTCTACACACCTTTATTTTCTTGCACAAACATTATTCACATTATACCTTTATAACTTTGCAAAAACCTACAACTGTTGACAGTTTCGAACTAAAAAACCAATCGACAGTTTTGCAACTGTCATCAACAAAATATACAATATTGTTGCCTTTTGTCATCATTTAAAAAAAAACTATTTGAAGAGGATGTGCCGTGAACCATCATTGCAAGAGTCAAACTTTATGTGCCATGAAACATTATTCCAAGTATCAACTTTCAGTTGCTCACCAGAAACCCCTTAGGGTTACAAAACAAATTTCAACCGAAGAATCCAAAATAGTTATAACTGAACAAGTTTACATTGTCCTCATAAAGCCTTGAGAATCATGTTAACTCAAATACAACAAATAAGTTGCTCTACCGCGAACAGAAAAAAAACCCCTGTTGAGTATACAACACTTGACTGCATATGGGTTAAACCCTAACCCGTTAGAAAAACAAAAAGAACATAAGTGCCAGGTCCAACTGCCAATAACTCAGGTGAAACCCTAGGGTTTCAAGATACATAACGGCCAACAAAGGTTTATAAAATACTCCATATCACCAACGAACACAACACAGTTGGTAGTGCATAGGAATGCCACAAATCTGTAAGAAACTGTTTTACATAATACCCACATCACCGATAAACACAGTTGGTAGTGCATAGAGGAAGAAAACAGTTTTATAGAATACAAGTATTTACATAAATGATATTCAAACAATGGATGTGCGGAAATAAACCCTTGACAAAGCAATTTACTCATTTCTTTAACGCTGCAGATGAAGAGAAATAAGCGTTCAAGTTTATACTTACAAGTCTACTGACGGCCACAATAAAACAGATTCAGAATATTTTACTCTTCACGTTTACCTTGCAATGATAACGGCACAGCGGCGGGCTTATTAAGTCAATGTTCCAACTTTTCATCAGACTCCCTGCATAAACTTTCATGATGTGCTTGCAGCCCACGAAGTCAACAGGCAGATTCCAGAGACCTATTTTTGCCATGAGTATTCTTGCAAACCCTACGAAAAATGCATTATGAAACGAAATGCCAAAGATACAACCACTTAAGACTGGTGACCAGCCAATGCAGTTTGCCCTAAAGAGGGCTTCAAAAGATAAAGGAAGGATGACCGCTTAGTCCTGTTAACAACCTTGCAACCAAACTTCAATAAAAAACATTAGAACGCACAACATTCCTTTTTACCACTTATGCAACATAAAATATTTAACTTCAACTTTATTACTTCAACAATGCAAATGTTGCCAAGTCAACAGGTCGATGCCAAGTGAAACATAAAACACATTACCGCCTTTGACATCACTGCCAACAAAAAGTGCCAACTGGAGTTAACAAATTAATTGGTTTATGGATGTTGGTTAGGGGTTTCTAGTTGCATGTAGGAGAGTGGCTTCTATGGTGGGGCCGATGTCCAAAGTGGCTACCTGGATAACCCCATGGAAGTTGTAATCAAGTGATAACTTAATAATTTATCTAGGTGGGTTAGGTAGTAATTCACATAACAAGATAAGAATGATGTCTACCCATGCCTTGAGTGCTCTCACAGGCTAAGGATGGGATGGGAAGGCCTGGTTGGCAAGGTTGACCTCCTTGTCTCCATGAGAGGATGTGTTGGCTATGCATGTGTCACCCTATGGGGCTGGTGCCTAGAGAGAGGCTACCAGGATAACCATAGATGTGGGCCAGTTTCTAGAGAGAGATAGCCTAGACAACTCATGCTAGGACCATGTGATGACACTCTCCCTACTGCAGTCTAGTTACTTCCTCTTTGTCTTTAGTTGTTGCCTCTGGAGTACTGTCTTGTCTTGATTTGCGTAGTCTTGATTTGCGTAGTCTTGATGATCTGAGTTGTCTGTGTCAAGTCTGTAACTGCTTGCTTGTATCCTTTGACTTAGTGGAACCTCATTGTTATCTCCTAACTCGGGGGGTGGACCTCAGGGTTCCACATGGTTGGGTGGAAGAGCTTAATCCATTGGTTTTCCTTGATCATCCTGATTCGTGATCATTGCAGAAGTGTTCCAGTTCCAGATTGTATTGCATCCTCAGAGCTGTGCTATACTACTAGAATTGTATAATCTTGTTGTATATTGTAAATCGATGTAATCGGTCATGAATCTTGTAATCATGTAATCTTGCATTGAAACTTTTGTAACTATTCATATCTGTAAATGAATAATGTTATTTTCTTCTGTTGTATCATAATGTATATTACTTGTATTGTTATGAACTTATGTTTATCTGATCCAGTTATGTTTCCCTAGAGGTGTTAGTTGATCATTTTGTTTAAATGCTTTAAATAGTGTTAATTTTATCTAGTGTAAATACATTTACTTGCTTCAAATATATATATATTTCTGTAATTTTAGCACCTGTTAGCCTAACTCTCTAGGGTTGCATGACGGGGCATCTCATTTGGTATCAGAGCTAGGTTTGAACACTGGGTACTCTAGTTAATATTGAGCCCATTATGTAACCTAGTGCTTAAACTCTGTAGATTAAAATCATTTTCCTTTTTAAGTGGTCCTTGTTTTGAAGTTGTCCCTCGGAGGTATGTGTGTGTAGGTAGATGCCTAGAGTTAGAGGTCGAGGTCGTGGCAGAGGTAGGGGTCATGGGAGGGGTGGTGGCGGTAAATCTCCCAATTCTCCTCATGAGAGTGCCCATGAAGGTGGGGGTCAGAATATGGAAGGTCAGGGTCAGCCCGAGGGAGCCCAATTGCGACAGTTACTTGAGGAGGCCCTTGCCCGTTTGGGCCATAGACAGGAGGTAGAGCAGCCTAGAGGGGGACAGGAGATAAATCAGTTGGAACCTAGGGAAAGGGAGAGATCACCTAGGCTGAGAGAATTGACAGCGGAGCAAGAGGCCACCTTAGCTAGTCATATGAGAGATCTTCTGAGGGCATGCCCTCCCACCTTTGATGGTGCTGGTAGTGGTCTAGAGGCAGAGACTTGGTTACTGGATATAGGCAGGTGTTTCGCCATGCATCCATATGGCAGCAACACCAAAGCTAGATGTGCCATTTTGCATCTCAGAGGTTTTGCTTCGACTTGGTGGCATTTAGAGGAGTAGAAGTTGCACCTAGACATTAGCATGGTTTCTTAGGAGTTGTTCTTAGAGAGATTCAAACCCCATTTCCTGTCTGATCATTGGAAGCAACGTCGCGTAGATGAGTTCCATGAGCTGAGGTAGATGGCCATGTCAGTTAAGCAGTATGAGCGCATATTTTATGAGCTCAAGAAGTATGCAGGTATTGGAGATGATGAGACTATGCTAGTGTAGCATTTTATCAGGGGTTTGAATGCCCGGATCAGTGGAGGGGTTCATGTCTTCGAACCCAAGACTATGGAGGTGGCAGTGGAGAAAGCCCAGTTAGTAGAGGAGAATCTGGAGATGGCGCTAGGAGGACATACAAGTGTGCATATTGGTAGTGCACCTTCTATAGGTATTGGTGGTCAATTTCAGGTAGCCAGCTCTTCAAGGGGCCATCATGCACCCGATAAGGGCAAGCAACAGAAGCATTGTTCTCCATCTCAACCAAAGGATTCTCAATCTCCACAAGGTAATAGATTTAATAATAGGAAGGATCAGTCTTGGCAGTAGAACATGCATAACCACTTCAATTAGCCAGCTCAGAGTACGTAGTTTGCAGTGAGTAGAGATAACCTTTAGTAGTCCAATGCTTCTTTGAGTGGTGGAGGTTTCGGTAGAGGCACAAGATGTTACTCTTGTGGACAGTAGGGCCATATAGCCACGCAGTGTCCACAAAGGAATGCTTCGGGTTTTGGTCAAAGGCCGGCAGCTTCAGAGTCAACCGTAGGCGACACGGGGAGGTCTCATAGAGTGTTCATAGCGATTGAGTATCACCAGGCAGAGCGTCAGGGAACAGTCTTGGAGGCCACAGGTAGGGAACGGGCAACCTTCTTTGGAGATTGTGCGCGAACTACAGCATCGGGAGTAGACCCTCAGGGGCAGAGACATGATGCAGGTCAGGGTCTAGTGAGATCCTAATGATGAGACTTCTACTACCTAGGAAGATGCTTCCAGGATGATAGAGTTATACCCTTATTTATTTGCAGGCTTCCAGGAGGAAGCCTGATTTTGTGGGGGGAGGATGTAATGCCCCTCATTTTAGCTTGAGACAATTGATAGTTTTCTATTGCATTTAGACAGTTTTGAGAGATTTGAGTTGTTAGACTTATGGTTTATGCTTATTATGTTCATGATGGACTATGGTTGACTAATGTGGTTATTGACATGTTTTATGAGTAGGGTGATGACAATATTGTTATTATGTTAATGATGTATTTTGACATGATTAGTGGATGGTTAATTGATTATGCAGAATAATGTTATTATGCTTTATGGATTGAATGTTATCTGATTGTCAATTAGAAGATGTTTGTGTTTATTGTTATGCTTGAGAGCATGGACAGTGTAGTATTACTCGTTTTGAGCACCCTACTACGCCGGGATTCCCTAACTCCGTGTGTTTGATATATATGCATATGTTCGTATATAACCTATCATTTTGATGCAGGTTGCAGGTACCGGGCATCGACTCCACCTGACTTAACAGGTTTGAGTGTGCCCTTGCTCCAATGGATAATGTTGATGGGAGATAACATGGGGTTTTCCCTAGGTCAGTTCCCATTTTTTGTTTGTGTCATGGGTCCTGATGTCACTCTGAGATTCTTGCCTCGGATTTGGTCGTCATGTGGTATGTAGAGTGATTGTCGAGTTTTGCTTATAAAGCCAATGTGTATTTTGGAAATGCACTAATGAATTAATTATTATAATAATAATGGTATTAATAAGTTAGATATAGTATTATTTATTAGTCGTTATTTAACAATGTGAATTTGGAAATATTATTTAAGTAATTTTTAATAAAGATTAAATTAATTATTTTAATGTTTTAATAAGATTTGAGTCATGAGTATTTATAATTGTTTTATTAAAATAGTATATGGTAAGTTAAAGAATATTCCATGTGAGTTGTCATATAAGATTTCTGTCTTGGAGAATCTCTCTGGAAAGTAAAAATTTATTGTTTTTAGTTTTGGGAGTTTAGTGGGATTCTGTAACGGATTTTGGAGTAATGGAAATTAATGGATTTTGTCTATTTTCGGTTTATGGGGAGTTATTTGTGGGGGGAGTTATTTAGGGAAAAATTGTTACGGGAAAGGGAGGAAGAACTTGTGGAAGCTGAAGAATTTGATGCCTTGGATCGAAAGTCTGGGTATGTTTACTTGTAATTTTGCTCAAATTTGATAAAACTAGTTATGTCTCTGTTGAATTTCTTCTGTAAATTTTGAACATGTCTCCTTAATCCATTGGTCCTCTTTTTCCGTCGCCATCTAAATTGAAAGTTCTCTATATCCTTCAACATGATAGTTGGTTGATCGCCGGAAATTCATGAGAAATTGCTCAATTTCAATCTTTTTCCATATCCTTGCCTATCTTCCTGCTCTCTATATTGTTAAACTGCTTACTCAGCATTTGCATCTCTATATCCATTGCCAGAAAATGATAATTTAAAACTGATGATGTCTCTGTGGAATCATTAGTGCCAGAGAGGTCATTTAAAACTTGTTTTTACCTCTGCCTACACTAAAAATCCATTCCCTTATTTCTGCCAGCTGATATTGGAGTTGTTTGGGTCAATTATCTTTTTTTTTAAACTTCAAATTGCTGCTACCATTTCTATCTATCGTCGTTGTACGGCCTCATTCCTTGCCTCCTCTGAATTCGTTCTATTTTAATTTTATTTTTCTTTACCTTGCAATCTCCTTCCTAGCCATACGACGTGTGAGGGAGATTAGAGCTTTTCAAAAAAAAAAAAATAGAACCTCTGTATGCCAGTCGTACGGCCTTCTTCCCTGCACTCTGCATTTTCTTCTGCTTTAAATTTTCTTCCTCCTGCAAGCTCCTACTTGATCGTACGACGTGAGATAGGAGGGCATGAGCAGTCTCAGAAACTTGATTTTTTTTAACCTCCTCCAAGGCTATGGTACGGCGTTTGGCTGGGCTGTTTCAGTCAGCACAATTAAAATAATAATAATAATAATAATAATAATAATAATAATAAAAGATAATAAAATTTGTTTCTTGCCTGTGATCAGTACTTCTTGGGGTCAATTTTCTTTTTGAATCTACAATTCTCTCCTCCTTAGCCAGACATCTTGAAAAAAAAATCCCAGGTATCTCTGTTAAATTCTTGAATCTCTAAAAATTTGTAATGGTTTCATTCTTTGTCTCTGATTCTGTATTGCCATCTTGCTCTCATGGCTTTTCCTGGTAGACCATTCTCCATTTTTGATAAAACCCTCAGAAGTCTTTTTCTAATTTCTTTTCTCTGGATTTAAAGACTCTCAAATATAATTACATTATTATTGTGTCTTTCCTTATGATGAAATTTTAGCAATAGACTATTTAAATAGAGTAGGAAGCTTGGAAAATGAGTTTATTTAGAAAGTTGCTAATAGATACTCCATGAATGTTTAGTAAACATTGCTTAAGTAAATATCACTTTGAGTTAGTAAATTGTTAACTAGATTTTTTTATCAACTCTTTAGGAATAAAATTTGGTGAACTCATATATGTGTTAGAATAGATTTGAAATATTTTATTAAGAATAGAATTTAATTAGTAGATGTATGTTTGTTAAATGAATTAAATTAGAGTATTAATAGGTTATAATGGTAATGCTAGTGAATAAACAAATGATGAATGATATTACAATTCTAGAATTAAATATGAGTTATTCTCATTTTATCTTGTTAAATATAAATTTATTTAGTTATGATTTAGTAATATACTATCATGTGGTACATTGATTTTAATAAATAAATAATAAATTAGAGATTTATTGTGAATTGAATTATTATGGTAATGGTTAAACAAATATTAGATGAAATTATAATTCTAGAATGGAATAGTATTTGGATTTTTTAAAAAGAGTGAAAACCTTATAGTGCTTTCCGGTTTAAATTGTTCAATGGTGATATGTTGAATTAATTTTAAATATGGTCTTGCTTGAAATTCCATTGTTAGTTGTTAGCGTCAAGTAGTAATGATGTAATTGGTTTATTATATTATTCTTTGATTCTAAGTCATATTGTTCTAATGGAAGGTAATAGTCATTTAAATCCTCATTTTTCCATATCGGAAAATGGATGTAGTAATAGTGGTATTGTGTTTCAATTTACCCGACTCCAGAGTTTTGCTACTTGGGTTCCAATTGAACATTGTGTCATGTTGTTTAAATGTTTTATTTGATTTGGGATTTTGAAGTGGAAAGGGAAATGTTTGGGGATTTGAGGTCTTGGATTTGAAATTTTCTATGTATTGGTTTGCAAAAAGATAGATGTCTTACGGTCCATTGTCCATGCATGTTATCTAATTGGTTTCTTGATGTTGGTTAGGGGTTTCTAGTTGCCTGTAGGAGAGTGGCTTCTATGGTGGGGCCGGTGTCTAAAGTGGCTACCTGGATAACCCCATGGAAGTTGTAATCAAGTGATAACTTAATAATTTATTTAGGTGGGTTGGGTAGTAATTCACATAACAAAATAAGAATGATGCCTCACCCATGCCTTGAGTGCTCTCACAAGCTAAGGATGGGATGGGAAGGCCTAGTTGGCAAGGTCGACCTCCTTGTCTCCATGAGAGGATGTGTCAGCTCCGCATGTGTCACCTTATGGGGCTGGTGCCTAGAGAGAGGCTGCTAGGATAACCATAGATGGGGCCCTGTTTCTAGAAAGAGATAGCCTGGATAACTCATGCTAGGACCATGTAATGACACTCTCCCTACTACAGTCTAGTTACTTCCTCTTTATCTTTAGTTGTTGCCTGTGGAGTACTGTCTTGTCTTGATAATTTGCGTAGTCTTGATGATCTGAGTTGCCTGTGTCAAGTCTGTAACTGCTTGCTTGTATGCTTTGACTTAGTGGAACCTCATTGTTATCTCCTAACTCGGAGGGTGAACCTTAGGGTTCCACAGGGTTGGGTGGAAGAGCTTAATCCATTGGTTTCCTTGATCGTCCTGATTCATGATCACTACAGAAGTGTTCCAATTCCAAATTGTATTGCATCGTCAGAGCTATGCTATACTTCCAGAATTGTATAATCTTGTTGTATATTGTAAACCGATGTAATCAGTCATGAATTTTGTAATCATGTAATCTTGCATTGAAACTTTTGTAACTATTCATAACTGTAAATGAATAATGTTATCTTCTTCTGTTGTATCATAATGTATATTACTTGTATTGTTATGAAATTATGTTTATCTGATGCAGTTATGTTTCCCTAGAGGTGTTAGTTGATCATTTTGTTTAAATGCTTTAAATAGTGTTAATTTTATCTAGTGTAAATGCATTTACTTGCTTCAAATATATATATATATATATATATATATATATATATATATATATATATATATATATATATAATTTTAGCATCTATTAGCCTAACTCTCTAGGGTTGCATGACGGGGCATCACACTTTCATCCCTAGACATCATTTTATCAAAATTTCCATTTGGTTTATACTTTAACTTGAACAACCATTTACAAATTTTCGATCAATTTTTCTACCATTTGGTAAATCAATTATACACCATGTCACACCAACATTGGAACACTCCTCAAATTGGATTTTTGAACACTCAACTGCAGAACATGAAAAGGCACAAAATCTTGTCTATAGTTAGAATAAGAGAAACCTCCCTTGCTAGTGGAGGAGGGACTACTATCTTACACACTACTCATAATAAATGTGTCTGACAAACTTCAATAGTAACAACATGCTAATGGTGAAAAGGCTTCCTCATAGTTTATACATTCAACAGGAAACATGCCTTCACCCCTAGACATGCTTTTATCAAAAAAAATTTCCATTTGCTTTATACTAACTTGAACACCCATTTACAAATTTTCCATCAATTTTTCTACCATTTGGTAAATCAATTAGTATCCATGTCTAGCTTCTCATAAGAGATCCATGGCTTGTTCCCATTTGTTTGATCACATTTTGTCAAGTATTGCTTTAACTAATTTAAATACTTATTCTTTCTATAAGAACTTAATCCATGACTCTTTGTGGCTTGTTTTTAAATCTAATTGACCTTCTAAGTTGAAGAGAATCTAAAAGTTCCCTAGTTTTACTCTACAAAAGTGCATCTACTTCAACTAGGGTAGGGTAGGCCAAAATTGGCAAGTTTTGTGGAAGTGTTTTAATTTGTTCTTTTACTACTAGCTATTTTGAAGCTCAAGAACAATGTAGATTTTTATATAAGTATTATTAAATTCATTTTCCACCATATTATTACCATCATGTCAAAAATAAAATATTTGTTTTTTGTTAATTGAGCATATTTGTTACTATATCTTCAACTTGATATTTCAACATTGTTTCATCAAGCTTTACAATCCTACTATGGATAACCTCTCCTCAACATGCCATGTCCATTGTATATCAAGTCTTGAGTAGGAGCTATTAGGTCCTCCAAGAAGACTCTAATGCCAGAGTCCTTCAGATTGGAACAATGATATCTCATAGAAGTCATTGAAGTGATAAGAAGGTTAAAGAGTTTGACACTTTTTGCCAATCATTTTTATATGGGAATTAGAGCCCTTAATCTCACAATTCATTACACTATTTTAGATATCCCTCAAAGTTTTGGACAATCCATCTCTAAATGATTTTAACAACCATAAATAAGAATACTATTAATAATTATTTATACTAATGAGGATATATATAATACTAATAAAGATATTGATTTAGTTGTGGCAAATGTCTCAATTGATGTCTCAAATTAAGTTATTGTAGTTTTGGTGTCAATGTTTTTTATTATGGTAAGCAGCTTATTGGGACTGAACCCTTAATAACCAAGGCCCCAAGGGCAGAAGAAGGCTGACACAGAACAACAACAACCAAACAAAAGAGACCAACAACTCAAAAAAGGCAAACCGAACGATGCATCGGAAGCACATTGACAGTAGAAAAACCAGACAAGGAATCAAACAACAACAGATCTCGAGCAAGCAAATCTGACACCCTTAGCCTTAGGGTGCAACTCCCCAATAGACTTGAGGAGCCCTTTCTTTCTACGATGAACCACAGTCCAAGAAACCTTTGAGACAATGTTAATTTCGTCTCCAAAAGGATTTTGGATTTCTTGAGTCTTGTATAATATGAAGAATATTAATGAAGGAAATTAGTATAATCTCATATAGTTAGAAAAATTAATATTCTTTTGACCTCTAGCATCATAAATACTAAACAAACGATGCATTATAACACATTTAAGTTAAGTGATCTTATAGCAAACTAAATGGTAGTTAACTTTAAATGACCTTTTTATTATAATGTATCAATAAACCTACAAATTGTTACTAAGATTATAAAGAACAAATAATCCTCTAATTTTTATAAGATCTAAACTAATAATAACTAAAAAAAAATTAATTATTCTGAATTTGTACATTATTATAAAATTACTTTATACAATAGGGAAATTATAAACTAATGAACAAATTTCATTCTCATTATTTAAAATATAACTATTTAATAGATTATAAATTCTTATCAAATCCAATAAAAAATGCTTTATCTTGTCATCCTTTACAAAGTCAAAATGGGCCATCATACCTTGAGATGTATGTTCTACATAAATTTGCTTTCCCAATCTAATAATCTCAAAACATGATAATCTACGGTTCTTAAGTTATACTATATGTAGGATTCTCCAATTGAGTTGGATCTTCTATTAATACAAAAGGTATTTTTTACAGTGAAAATAATTTTTTTTATGAAATATATAAAAAACTACATAATTATTAAATTATTGATAAAACAATTTCAATGTTGGTGGTTAAGAAATTTAAGCTAAGTTGTCAGTTTAAAGTTAACTTTAAGAGTATTAAACACTTAAAATTTTATAAAACAACTGATTATTCACCATTTATTTTTGCCTGTTGTTTAGGTGTAAAAAAGCACATTTTGAAGAATTATTTCAATCTTATTGACAAAGAGATGTAATGGGGTGAGAAGTCGGCTGAGGGAGTGTCTTTATGCTGTATCTTCCTTCTACGTCATACAACTTAAAATTTAAGCATAAAACTAAAAACCAACGAGGATCAAGTCCCTATGCAAGCCCCATTCAGGCTACTTCAAATATCAATAAATTATGAATCTTGTTATATAATTAGCAGTTAACAGTACAAAGAACAACAAATTTTCTCAAATAACATCCACAATTTATGTATAATAAGATGACAAGCACCATATGTTTCAGCTTTTCTTAAAATAAGAAGTCAGTTCACACCCTTAAGATGCTGCTTAATCAGATCCACTGTATGGTTAGCAACCCAGGTTGAGCCAGCCTTTGTACAACAAAAGGCGTGTGTGTGTCCCTCTTTTTCTATGGCCAAGTTAATACCTGGGGCTTTTTGAGAAACCTTGACAATCACAAACAATCAAGAATAAAAGGTGAAAACACACTGAATTTTGCAGCTATAAGAGAAAAGGAAATGTTATGAATGGGGCAATATCTAAAAAATGAAATATGGAATAAATATTGATATGTTCGCAATTCCATGTGCTTAATGCAAAGCAAAGTATGTAACTTCATATACATCAATACATCAACACACTAACTGGGCCCTTGAACATGCTTGCACTTCTCCAACAAACATACATAAAATTGAATCGAGTTGAAAGACTAAAATTTGGCTTCGAAAAAGCAAAGGATAAAACGATATGGGAATACCTAAGAGTTAACAGGTAAGTAATAATGAAGCATTATGTAGAGATTAAAACATAGAATGGAATGAATGTTCCATACCTCTTCAAAAAGAGAAAGCGGTCCCCAGTGATCATCGCTACCAAACAGAAAAGATATTTGATTTTGTTTGCCTCTGATAAATGTCCAATCTGGAATTTCCTGGAGCTGATCTCCGAAAAATATGAAATTAGAAACATATCAATAACACTTCATCAAGATTCCAAAGTAAACCCCTACTTTATTTATATATAGTTTCACAGTAGCCAATAGATCAACTGCATCTTTAACATGTTATATTGCTTAAAAATATAAGCCAAGGTACCACCATTTGTTGATTTGTTTTTACCCGTGTTCCGTAGGGCTTGTGCACAGCCATAAAAAATATATATAAACTATTTCAAAAAAATTCATAATTTCACAAAATATACAGAGGTAAAAGGACATGATTTCTTTATGTTTTATGTTGTTATTATGGTTAGTGTAGGTAGTTTTTGATTTAAATAAATGCTTTGAAGGTTCAGTTAAGTTATTGGTACTTCTGAATGCTAGTTGAATTGAATAGTGGAATTATTTACAAGCTAAGAAAAGTAGCAACCTCTCCCTGAAAGATGAGAAACTAATCATGGTAGCACAAAGTCTTGCAAATGGTGTAAAAGTGTAATGTTGCGATTGGCTAATTATATATATATATTCTTTTAGAGGAAACTTATATTTAATTAATTATTTTATTAGAGTTGGACAATTTATTATAAAGTGACTTATTTCAGAGCCTGAAAAACAAATTAAAAGTCACTTTATGGGGGAAATAAAATATAATTTCTTGAATATTCTAAAAGGGAGTATAACAGGCCGAGATGAGAAGAGAAATTCATATTCTTGGAATTTCATTTTCTAAACCCTAGTTGTGGAGATTGAGCTATTGTTCAACTTTCTGCCCTAGGACGAAAACCCTACAACAAAGATTGGTTTCGAGGACAGAAATCCTCCTAACCAACTTGTGGTGGATCCATAGAGGATTCACAGGGAGCTTAACGTTTGGAATTTACAAAGATTTGTGCTGAAGAATTAAACATCCTTCCGAGGTTTGTTTTCGGTATCTGGTGGAGTCACAGGTTGAAGGGTTGTCAAAAGGATTTGCATAGCAAATAATGATTGATAGTTCTTGTGCTTGTCCTGGTATGGGAATGAGTGCTGAATAAATGAAATATTATTTGATCAAGTTCAATGGATATTTATACAAATCTGATGAATGAGATAAAGTTCATGTATTGCCGAGACCAGCCGTACCATATCCTCAAATAGCTGTACCATATGACAAGCTGAATACTTAATAAGGTGCGTGTGAATATAAATGGAGGCATGGAAGTATTAAAGGGTTGCGACTTCCCTTTGGGTGGTCTTTGGAGACCATATTGCTAGCCACCAACTTTAGTAGTCATTGAATAAGGTGAAAAGGAGGGACGTGAGGTTGTTTAGAGGGATTTGAAGGTAGTCGATGCATCCTATAACGGATTTTGGACCCCTAGTCATTAGCTGCCCAGTATATATGCAAGCTCCTTTGTATTTGAAGTGATCCACCACTGTTTGAAGGAGATTCAAGGGTCCGCACTACTACAATAGTGCTCATACAGTTGAAACAAAGAATTTGGATACATTTTCAGTCTTATGCCATTTGGGGTGACGACTATATTGCAGTCCCAGTGATTTCTCTGACATTGTCCCACTGATTTTATTAGTATTATGTGATCAGCAACATCAAAAGGTGGTTAGTATTTTGTATCAGCTTTTATTGTAATCTGTTATTTATTTATTGGTTGTTATAAACCAGTGAAACAATCAATATAAACAACAAATTGCTTGTTCAACTCTGTGCAATCTTTAGTCAATGGTATGTGTATCAATTTTATATAGAAAATTTCGTTAAACATTTGACAAAATTCCAAAATATTAGATTAGGACTTTACAATGGTATCAGAGCTGGTTTTCCTACCAGTCTATTGGGAATTAACAGATTGATGCAGAAAAACCATTCATATGCAACCTAGTGAAAGAGCTAATAGGTATTATCGAAAAAATTTGAGAAGAGGGTAGTCTAATTTTCCAGAAAATCTAGAAAAAGGATTTCCTTTTGCAGATTTACAGGTTGAAGAAGAGGTGGAAGAAACCATGGCAGATAAAGAAAAAAGGAATGAAGGTAATAGCACATAGCAGATACTCAATAATCTCACTCGAGGACAACAGTTGACCCAATTATTGACACAAATGTTACAAAATATGAACACTTCCAAGGCTAACCAAAATAACAATGGTAACAATGGTGAAACTAGTAACTCTGCAAATAATAGGACTAACAACAACAACACTAGAACAATTATTGAATCAACAGCAAGACCCTTGATACCTACATTTTTAGATAGACAGGAAATTCTGGAAGGTAATTGGGGACAACAAAATGATGGTGAGAGTTTTGTGGACTATTTGCATGATTACCAATCATTAGGTGATGAATTTCATGCTGCTATGTCATTGACTGAGTTTTTCGAACTTAAGTTGAAGAATAAACTTAAGTTGAATAAACACACAATCAAGACTTGCAGTGAAGGTTGGGCAAGTTGTCCATACCTACCTTTGATGGCTCCAACAAATGCACAACATGTTCATAGATCCAAAAACTTGACACATTTTTCATTGAATCCTATGTTTGAGAATGAAGCAATAAAATATGCCACATTGCATTTGGAGGGAGATGCTCATGAGTGATGGTACCTTGGGATGGTGACACAAGGGCATAGTCTCATAGACCCTTATGCAGATTTTACCTAGAGACTCATTAACAAGTTTGATAAGAAGGATCCAAAACTGCATTTTAGGAGTTAGCATAGCTGAAGCAATATGGTTCAGTTGACAAATATGTGTGAATTTCAGAGGCTTTCCATGATGGTTCTTGATGTTGTAGAGAGGAGGCTTCTTGTTCTTTTTATTGAGGGCTTGACCGAACCATTTAGAGGTTGGGTGAAGGCATTTGACCCACCACCTTTACATGATGCAATAAAAAGGGCAAGAAACATGGAGTTTTCCACACCCAGAAATAAATTCCAACCTAAGTCATTCCCACCAAAGAAAGACAAGAAACCTTTTCAAAAGGAGTGGCCTAAAAAGACAAGCATGGATGAGGAGACAAATAATGAGTTGCGGAGGAAGAAGTTATGTTTTTCATGCAAAGAGCCATGGGAACTAGGTCATAGGTGCCTAGGAAGAGACGAGGTTCACTACATTGAGATCATTTCTAATAATGAAGAGAAAAAGGAGGAAGCTAATTCAGGAAATGAACATGAAGGGGGAAGATGTTGAATAGAAGGATCAAATGATTAGAGGAGTTTCGGGAGGGACCTTTGCTACTCTATCAAGTACACCCAGGTATAACCCATTCAAAGTTAGAGGAGTATTGCAGGGTCAATGAGTGGTAGTTTTGATTGATAGTGGGGCAACCCACAATTTCATTGATGAGGGCCTAGTGGCAAAAAGAGGCCTTGACCTGGAGGATTTCGAAGTTTAATGTGATGTTGATGTAGGGACTTCCGAAGGTCATAACTTTTGACTCGGATGTGGGTTTTCTACAAAATTTTACAGGTGGATGTGTTATGAGGTGGCCAGTGGTTTCCCAACTTACCCTAGCGGGTTGGACCCCGTCTTGGCACTTTTTCAGGGTTTGAAACTTTCATCTTGGCCCTCAAAATGGCAATTTAGTGTTTTTTTCTAGATTTTTAAAAAAGTTGCTTTTGTAATAACTCGAAACTCATGTTTCGAATTTAGAATATTAGTTGGTCTTTCGTCCTACCTTAGTTTTAGGAAGCTTTTGGGAAAAAACTGGATTCTCAAGATATGATTGTAAAATTACCTAAAATGGCAAATCTGACAATTGTCGAAATCTGCCAAAAAAGGTAATTTTTAATTTTTTTTTGTTTTCTTGGATATAAAAGAGTTTTCTCTCATTGTAGTAGCAGAGTTGATGAATAGAAGTTTTTTTATGTTCCAACTTCCAAATCTTTGTCTCTCATATGTTTAATGGCACAATTCTATTGAGTGTATATTGTGTGCTACATCATCTGGTATCAGAGCAGGAAGATGGTTGGGAGAGGAAGAGGAAGAGGAAGAGGCGGTCTTGCCCAGATGCATAGAGAAATGCAAAATCTGCAAAGGCAAATAGCAGAACTTACAACACGGATGGAAAACCAAAGACTGGGTAGAGGAGGAGATGAATCTGATGAAGAGATAGATCGAGGAGGTGCAAATCAAGATACAGAACATGAAGAAGAAGAATTAGAAGGCATGAGTTTTGAAGAGAGGATGCTCAGGGCCTTAGAAGGGAAAAATGAAGGGATCAAGGTAGATGTTTCAGATTATGCAGGTAGTCTTAAAACCAGAGGAGTTGATAGACTGGTTGAATGACATGAGAAATTTTTTTGAATGGAAATCCATGACAGAGGAGAAGAAGGTAAAATTCGCATGCACCAAATTAAAGGGTCATGCAATGATTTGGTGGGATCATCTTCAAAAGGAACGAACAAGGAAAGGCAAGGATAAGATCAGGACATGGAATAAAATGGAGAAGAAGTTGAGAGACAAATTTTTGCCCATAGATTATGCGCAAACCCTTTTTTGTAGGTTTCAAAATTTAAAGCAGAACCTCTCTTCTGTGCAAGATTATACAAATGAGTTTTATATGTTGTCTATACGTATAGAGCATCAAGAAACTGATGAACAAATGGCTGCTAGATATGTGAATGCCCTGAAATTTTCTATTCAAGATGAATTGAGCATGCATCGACTCAACAGTATGGAAGAGGCTTACCAATTGGCTCTAAAGGCTGAAGAAAAACAAAACAGACAGTACCATCAGAGGAATAGAGGAGGAAGAAGGGGTACATCAACCCCATTTTGAGGAGGTTCGAATTATGGTCGGGGAGAGTCATCCCATGGATTGGAAAAACAAGTAGACACTTGACAAGATCCTCCGAATCAAGAATGAGGAAGGGGATTTCAAAGAGGTAGAGGTTATGGTAGCGGTAGAGGATGGGAAAACCAAAGAAGGCCTTTCACTTGTTTCAGATGTGGAGAAGAAGGTCATAGGGCATTTGAATGTTCAAATTATAACATGCAAGAAAGAAATCAAGGAGGACAGCCTAGGGTGAACCTGATTCAAATGTAGCATGAAGTGGAAGGGACAGAACTAGAGGTTCCACCAGATGTGGAAGAAAGTCTCATGATGAGAAGAGCAATGGTGATTCCAGAGAAGGAGAAAACACAAGCCAAAAGCTTTGATGGTTCATGGCTTCGAACCAATATCTTCAGAACTAGATGCACTTCGGGTGGCAAGGTATGTCAAGTTACTGTTGATGGAGGTAGTTGTGAAAATATGGTTTCTAAAGAAATGGTAGAAAAATTGAATTTACACTATGAAAAACATCCTCATCCGTATCGCATTGCATGGTTTAAAAAGGGAAATGAAGTCACTGTTGATAAAAGATGCCTAATTAAGTTTAGCATAGGGAAGATCTATCAGGATGAGATATGGTGTGATTTTGTCCCAATGGATGCCTGTCATGTGTTATTGGGAAGGCCATGGCAGTATGATAGAAAAGTTATGCATGATGGAGAGTAAAACACATACACCTTTTGGAAAGATTGCTCTAAGGTGATTTTATTGCCTCTCAAGGATGAAGGAAAAGGTGAGACCATGTTGTTTGAAAGAGATCTTGTTAGAGAAATGAAGGTGACAGGGTGTTGCTATGCATTAGTAGTGAAAAAAGGTGAAGAGGAAGACATTTCAGTTCCCCCAGAAGTAGCAGAGCTATTGAAAGAATTTGTTGATGTTTTGGTTGATGAATTGCTTGATGGTCTACCGCCAAAGAGAGATATTCAGCATCATATTGATTTGATTCCAGGAGCAACAATACACAACCAAGTAGCTTCTAGGATGAATCCAACACAACATGCAGAGATGACTAAGCAAGTAACAGAACTCATAAGTAAAGGTGTGGTGAGAGAGAGCATGAGCCCATGTGCTGTACCTGCATTGTTGACCCCAAAAAAAGATGGAACATGGAGGATGTGCACTGATAGCAGAGCAATTAATAAGATTACCATCAAGTATCGATTTCCTATACCTCGTATGGAGTACATGATGGATGTCCTTGTAGGGGCCAAATATTTCAGCAAAATTGACCTACAAAGTGGCTACCACCAAATCCAGATTCGAGAAGGGGATGAGTGGAAGACAGCCTTTAAGACTGGAGAGGGATTATATGAGTGGATGGTTATGCCATTCGGATTATCAAATGCACCTAGCACATTTATGAGATTGATGAAGACTATACTACGCCCTTACATTGGTAAGTTTGTGGTAGTTTATTTTGATGATATTTTCGTATTTAGTAACAGCAAAGAAGAGCACCTACAACACTTGAGGATCATCTTTGGTGTGTTAAGGAAGGAGAAGCTCTATGCCAATTTGAAGAAGTGTAGGTTCATGCAGGACAGTTTGGTTTTTTTAGACTTTGTCATTTCTAAAGATGGTGTCAGAATGGATCCAGAAAAGGTCAGGGCAATTCTAGAATGGCCTAGTCCGAGTAGCATCATAGAGGTAAAAAGTTTTCATGGCTTGGCCACTTTCTATCGAAAGTTCATTTGAAATTTTAGTAGCATTGTAGCTCCTATAACAGATTGCACCAAAGGAAGGGAGTTTGTATGGACCAAGGATGATGAGGAGAGTTTTAAGTACTTGAAAGGTAACAGAAGCACCTATACTTGCATTGCCAAATTTTGATAAAGTATTTGAAGTAGAATGTGATGCCTCCCATGTGGGAATAGGTGCTGTGCTTAGCCAAGCTAGAAAACCTATAGCTTTCTTTAGTGAAAAGCTGAATGAAGTGAGAAAGAATTATTCTACTTATGATTTGGAATTTTATGCAATTGTTCAAGCATTGAGGCATTGGAGACATTATCTAGTTCCCCAGGAGTTTGTATTGTTTACAGACTATGTTACCGGTTCTTCCTCCGAAATCCCTGGGTCCCAGTTCGGTCCGGCCCAGGTCCTGGTTCGGGTTCGGTCCGTTCGGGGATACGCCCAGGGTTCTCTTTTTTGACTGTGGGTTCGTCCGGGAAGAACCCAGGCGAACCCACAAAGAACCCACAGAGAATTTTGCAGAACCTGTGACGAACCCACAGTAGGATGCAAAAAAGTGAAGTTTTTTTTTTTATTTTTTAATAAATGACATTTTTTAATTGTTTTTTTTTGAGTTGACACTCCTCCAACCCTAAAAGCATAATATGGAAACAACTTAAAGACCAAAAAAGTCTATTTTGCTCATTCCAAATGAAAAAACAAAACTCTTCCATATTGAGCTGAGCTATTTTTTTGTCTTGCCATCAAATCGATAGAGTTGAAGATCGATTGGTGAAGGATCTAAAGTGATTGTTTTGCTATTCCTACGGGTGTGCAAGAGCTCGTTTGCTACAAAGGGGATTTTAGAGACAGATTTTGCAAAAAAGGTTGGTTTTTTTTGCTACTAATATACCAGTATCTGATGATGCTCATATGGCTTGTGGTGATGATATTTTTGATGACCCGTATGACAGTGATGCCTAATTAGTGATGGCATTGGCTGATTGTTGACATTTGGCATTATAATTTTGATTTTTGAATTGTAATAACTATATATATCATGACATTCGACATTTGTGTTTGACTAATTGACATTGTAGTGTTTTTAATTTCTAACACTAGTGTGGTTTTGTTTATTATATGATCATATTCATGATGCTATGGTATTCTAAACTTAATTACTGCTACAAATATGAATATATTTCTGATTTTTATATGTTTTTGTATGGACGAACCCAAAACGAACCCACACCAAAAAAAATTTTGACCGAACCCGCAAACCCGAACCCGAACCCGTACCGGAACCGGTAACTTAGTTTACAGATCGTATTGCACTGAGATACTTGAACACACAGAAAAAGTTGAATAGTAGGCATGCCAAGTGGGTCTCTTTCTTGCAGGGTTACAATTTTGTGTTGAAGCATAAGTCTGGAAAACAAAATCAGGTTGCAGATGCGTTAAGTAGGCGTGTTGCACTTTTGACCACAATGAAAACTGAGGTGATTGGTTTTGATGCCATCAAAAATTTGTATGAGTCTGATGATGATTTTTGGGAGATTGTGGAACAATTGAAGGCACCAGTATCTGGTAACTTAGATCACTT
This sequence comes from Cunninghamia lanceolata, assembly GCA_027924645.1. Classification (NCBI taxonomy): domain Eukaryota; kingdom Viridiplantae; phylum Streptophyta; class Pinopsida; order Cupressales; family Cupressaceae; genus Cunninghamia; species Cunninghamia lanceolata. Next base: position 5,994,018 of record BSBN01000339.1, read on the forward strand.
TAGGGGTGAATATTTTATGCAAGATGGGTATCTATTTAAAGGAAAACAACTATGCATACTAGCTGGCTCTATGAGGGAAAACATTATAAGAGAATTTCATAGTAGTGGGTTGGCTGAACATTTTGGCAAGGACAAGACAATAGCCTTGATAGAAGATAAATATTACTGGCCAAAGATGAAAAGGGATATAACTAAGTTTGTAACAAGGTGTAGAATCTGCCAAGTGGCTAAGGGACATTCACAGAATACAGGGTTGTATATGCCATTACTAGTACCAACTGCACCATGGACAGATTTGAGCATGGACTTTGTGTTGGGACTTCCACATACTCAACGAGGTAATGACTCCATTTTTGTAGTTGTTGATAGGTTCTCCAAGATGGTTCATTTTATTGCCTATAAGAAAACTAATGATGCAATGAGGTTAGCAGAGTTATTTTTTTCAGAAGTTGTTCGACTACATGGTGTTCCAAAGACTATTACCTCTGATAGGGATACCAAATTCCTCACTCATTTCTGGAGGACTTTATGGAAGAAGATGAGGACCAAGTTACAGTTTAGTAGTGCCTATCATCCTCAAACGGATGGGCAAACAGAGGTAGTCAATTGGAGTCTGGGAAATTTGTTGAGGTGTATTGTTGGAGAAAAGCCAAAACAATGGGATTTGGCATTACCCCAGGCCAAATTTGCCTATAATAGTTCTGTTAACAGATCAATGGGAAAGTCCCTTTCCAGATTGTGTATGGCAGGAATCCTCAGGGTGTTCTAGATTTGGTACAGATACCAATGAAAGATAGGATCAGTGATGATGGGGAAGCATTTGCAAAACACCTTCAACAGTTGCAGAACTAAGTGAGACAGAAGTTGCAGGATAGTAATGAGAGGTACAAGAATACAGTAGATGCTAGTAGGCGACATCAGACATTCAATGAAGGTGACTTAGTGATGGTATATTTGAGAAAAGAGTGGTTTCCTATTGGAACATCCACAAGTTGAAGTATAGGAAAATTGGTCCTTGCAAAATTACAAAGAAGATCAATGATAATGCATATGAGGTCAGTTTACCAGATGATCTCGATATTTCTCCTGTGTTTAATGTTTCTGATTTATATGCATTCCATAGTGAGGATTATGCTGAAGATAGTCAACCAGAAGTGGCATGGTACCACCACATTCCCCATAAGAAGGAAAAGATTGCACAGGTTCTTGATAAGAAAACTATCTACACTCGGCAAGGGTAGTACAACAAGTATTTAGTACAGTGGGAAGGATTGCCACCAACAGACAGCACGTGGATTACAGAGTGGGAAGTGCAGTGGTTGGATCCAGTCAAGTGGCAGTAGTTCAAAGACTCACTTGCAGGAGCTGCGTTCTTTTCAACCAGAGGAGAATGATGCAGGGACTTCCAAAGGTCATAACTTTTGACTCGGATGTGGGTTTTCTACAAAATTTTACAAGTGGATGCGTTATGAGGCGGCCAGTGGTTTCCCAACCTGCCCTAGCGGGTTGGACCCCATCTTGGCACTTTTTTGGGGCTTGAAACTTTCATCTTGGCCCTCAAAATGGCAATTTAGTGTTTTTTTCAGATTTTTAAAAAAGTTGCTTTTGTAATAACTCGAAACTCATGTTTCGAATTTAGAATATTAGTTGGCCTTTCATCCTACCTTAGTTTTAGGAAGCTTTTGGGAAAAAACTAGATTCTCAAGATATCATTGTAAAATTACCTAAAATGGCAAATTTGACAATTGTCGAAATCTGTCAAAAAAGGTAATTTTTTGTTTTTTTTATGTTTTCTTGGATATAAGAGAGTTTTCTCTCATTGTAGTAGCAGAGTTGATGAATAAAAGTTTTTTTCATGTTCCAACTTCCAAATCTTTGTCTCTCATATGTTTAATGGCACAATTCTATTGAGTGTATATTGTGTGCTGCATCAGATGGTTGTAGATGGGTTTACTATGTCATGCACAAAGAAAATATCATAATTGAGCATCATGTTAGGCAACCATAGAGTGACAAATGATTTTTATGTAGTGAGGATTCGAGAAACAGATGTGATGTTAGGGATACAGTGGCTACACTCTCTTGGGAAGTACTCCCAAAATTTTCAGACTATGGAATTAAAATTCAAAGTAGATGGGAAAAAGGTGGTACTTTGTAATGTTCCATTTTTGGCACATTGAATATTGTGAGCTTTTGTGTTTGTTCCTAGTCTCTTGGAGGCTATCCAACATGTTTGGGAGGAACTCCAATGTTTTTGGAGTGGTCTTGATTCGGTCTGCAGAACAATTATTTGGGTTTTCCTTGTGTAAATGGATTATTTCTCATGGCTTTGAGCTCAGTTGATGTTCCAGGCAACAGTGTTGGTTTCTGAAGTTTGATTGGGCTTCTAATTTGCTCTCCAAGATTCTTGGAGAAATTTTCTATTTTTGGAAAGTCATCCGGAAGGCATCGTTGCACATCCCAAACCTTACAGAGCATATTGGTTTAGTTTATTTGGCATTCGAAGGCCGTTTGGGATTTCCCGCAAAATTTAATATTTAATGAGCTATTTTAATTATATTTTTCACTTAAATTCTTAAGGGTGAAAAATAATTAAAATATTATTAAGTGTTATAGCTCATTTGAAAGGGGAAAACATATTCTTTTTTGTAGGCACATAAAAGTGAGCACTTAAGTGGAGGAAAAAAGAAATAATTTAAGTTAGAAGGAAAATGCTATTATTTTCAAGAAATAATTCATTTCCTTTGTAACTCCTCCGGTGCCTTATAAAAAAGAATGAGCTTTCATTTGGAAGGGTTATGCTATGTTTTGATATTGAATTTGTTTGCAGATGGATTGAACCTGTGAGTTCTTCCATATTCTCTTGAGGACGAAAACCCTCTTGTAGAAATCTCTAGAGGACGAAAACCCTCTGGAATTTGGGGTGGTTTCACACTGAAATCACTTTGTGCCATCATGGAGTTTGCTGATTTTGTTTTGATGCTTATCATTTTTGGATTGAGAGTATACATTGGATTATTTTGACTTAATATTAATGAATTTTGGGGTTTGTTCTTGAAGTTTGAAGTCACACAAGTGCTGCCGTACATGTGCAGTCCGTACTATCTGAGAAGTACGATTCAGATCAGAATTCTATTACTTGTTGTTTGGAATTGTTATTGATTGCAATATTGTCTAGACCCTTGGGTGTCACTATCCATGATGATTTGAATGAGTTTTGGTCAAAAATTTGGAAGTTATAAGGATATCCGTACATGTTGTGCCGTACAAGGCAGTTTGGAGAAAATTGTGATAAGAAATCATTAATGGTGTTTTGGTTTGCTAAGTTGTTGGATATGCATTTGTTTCATATAGGCGCTCCTTTTCAGACCACTTCCTATGGGTTTAAATGCTGTTTGAATTTTCTATGAGGAATCCGTACCAGGCAATGGCTGTACGAACCTGGAGGAGTTTGAACTAATAAATAAATGAAGTTTCTATTTATTGGAGTCTTCTTTGATGTTTGTTAGAAGCATTATGCAGTATGAATAGAGAATGTGTAAGAGTTTTGTCAAGAGTCTGCCATATTTGTGTTTCTTGAGATTCTATGACTGGGTTTATGTGCCGTACAGCAGGAATATGGTCTCTGCTGAATGCAAGTTTGACTGGTTCAGATGATATTTAGGCAGTTTTTGAGCAATATTACAATGTATATTTGAGATGCAATAACAGTTTATGGCTAGATCATCCTTCTAGTGTTTGGTGCCTCTTTGTAAGGGTTTGAATGCTTCTTGCAGTCCTTACAACAGGATAACAGTCTGGTTTCAGATTCATTCTTCATCAGCATTTTGATCTATTTATCTGTAGTTTTGAAGTGAGTTTGTCATGGGTTTGATCAGCTGTTAGAAGTTTATTGATGAGTTCTTAGGTGATGCTATCAAAGAGACTTATTATAGCATGTTGAAAGGATTATTATTGCATACTTTGATGCCTGGAATAGTGTGGGTTTGAATCAGAATTGAAGTAGTCATAATGCTGATATGATCATTGCAGCCTTTAGAACAACTACAACAGTATCTTAAAGATCTGATTCATTCTTCATATTGCTACAATCAAGGTGGATTTTAAACTCTTAGGATACTGTACTCATGTCATCTTTGGCCATGTACTCTAACTGGTTGCAGTTGTGATTAATTGTGCAAATCAGGGGTAGTAATTTAGTTGCATTTAATTTATTATATTGTAATCTTTGTTGCAAACATATTGTAACCCCTGGATGGTTGAACCGCCAGTGTGGAGGAAAAATATTGTTTATCTTTCTTTTCCCCACCCACTGAACAAGTGGAGTATTCCCACTGCACAAGTGGATGCCTGCATATGCAGATGAATGTTTACTTGTTTGCACAATGTTTTAATTTGTAATCCAAAGCACAATATGCTCTCACCTCGGCCAGTTGGGATCTTGGTAATCAAAAGTGTGGAGGAGTTTTAATTGTGCTAACACTGTTTATCATTCATTATTCTCTATTTTGAAAAAAAATTTGGGGTTGTATATTACAGTGGTATCAGAGCTGGTATGTTCTTACTAGCCTGTTGGGAAGCTAATTTGTTGCAGATCTTTCAGTTGAGCAAGTCAGTTTTCAGCGTTGCTTGTGTGTGATCAGCACTTGCATGTGTGTTCGAGTTGGGCAGTTGAAAGATTTTGAGCAATGTTGAGAGATCATGGCATCTCTTATGCAGAAAAGAAGTAAGACAGAGGTTCTGAATGAATTAGAAAAAGTTGTTCAAGAGAAATTGGATCGAAGGAAGTATCATCATGAGGCCACTAAGATTATTGATGAGTATGAAGAACTCCCGGATGACTATAAGTAGCAACTCCCTTGGAATACTTTCTTGGAAATCATCAAGGAGGGTAATCCGGATAAAAAGGGATTTATAGAATACATTCAGAAGATAAGGAATGAAAAGGAGATGAAGGAAATGTCCTTGTGCAAGCCTGAGTTAACTACTTCAAAGGCAAGGACCAAGAACTTTTCTAAGTATTCACTTTCCCGCCCACCGAACACGAAGCCTCATATTTCGGGGAAGAAAGAGTTCAGCAAAAATGAACTTAGAAGAAGAAATCTTTGTTTCCTATGCAAAGATGCTTGGGAGCCTAACCACCAATGCAACAAAAAGAAAGATGAATCAGCAACCTTCACCACATGTTCTTTCTTGCTGAATGATGTAAAATCCGAAAGTGGTAAAAATGAAGATTTGTTAGTTGAAATAAATGAGTCTAAGCCTCTGTATGATGAAGACAAAGTCACAAATCATGAGACATGCATAGAGGAGTTTGCTGATTTGGAGAAGTCTACAGCAGAAATTAGTGAAGTTGAGCTTTGCTTTGACAAAGAGCCAGAGGTGTTGGACATTGCAAGTCCTTCATTTGATGAAGATCCTGAAGATGCCACTACCAGTGAGGAGGTGAAGATGATCAATAGACTGCTAGAAGGTGACTATGCAAGTGAGCCTGAGAGGATTGAAGCAATGTGTCTTGTTGAGGACATGGGAGACAATGAAATCACAAAAGATAAAAAGTTTGATGTTGCTGCAAATTTCAGAACAGCACCTAATGAAGAGCATTTCCACCATTCTAGTGATGGAAGTCTTGATTATGAGTGGGATTGTTCCATGATAAGAGAAGAGCAGTTAGATTCTTCAAAGATCCTTGACGAAGAATGTGTTGATGAAGACTTTAAATCAGCCATTGGTGATGATTCAATGTTTGATTATGAAACTGCCATATCATTTGATCTAAGTGATGAAGAAGATTCAATTTCCATGCAATTTGAAGAGCCAAGTGTCCTTTCTGAAGAGATAGTTGAAAAGCATGTTGATGGGAGGCTTGTTGAAGAATTTGGATCAGCCTCAAGGGTTGGCTCAACATTGAATTTATGTGATGCTACTTCTTGTAGTCAAAGTAGCTATGAAGAGGATAACTTTAAAGTAGCTGATTTCAAGGATCATGCTTCTAAGGATATGACAGAAAATTTATTGTGTAGCTGATTTGGATTTTAAGAATCAATTGTTAGTCATCGAAGATAAGGTTGTGCAAGTTCTAACACATTTGGATAGCTCACATAAGTTTGTTGAAGATCACATTTGGAGAGCTCAAGTTGAGAGGAGACAAATGGGCAAAGAAAAAGGATCTTCACTTGAAAATTGGTGTGTAGTCAAGAAGGCATTGGAAACTTTGAAATCAAATTATTTGAACTTGCTTATTGATAGGGATCATGTCCTTGAGTTTGCTGGCCGAATTTTTGATGCATTGAAGGAAAGAGATGCTGAAATTGATAAGCTTATATTTCAGCTTAAAACAACTATGGACTCTTTAGAGAGCACCCAAATGGCTCTCTTAGAAGTTGAAAGTCAGTTTGTTGATGTACACCAATTCAAGGAGCAAGTTGGAGCTGCTAAAGCAGATAAAGACAAGCTGATAATTGAAGAACTTGAATTGCTCCAAGGAAGTTTTGACTTAGGACAGTTTCCCAAGTATGCAGATACAGAGTTGGAGCAAATTGATGAATTGTGTGAACAAAAAGGTGAAAACGACTTCCAATCATTTGATGATTCTTTTTCTAAGACGGAAGTTGAGTTTACACATGATAATCCACTCCTCATGTTGAATGATGAAGAACAATTGGATGTAAGTAATATGGAAGAGGATAGTAACAGGATATGGGATCCTGGTGCAAAGCATTCATGGAATATTACTGTGCACAGAAACTTCACCAACTGGAAGTTTTCATCAGTTGCTGAAGATGGGCAGAAGGTTCAGGTATGCAATGGATTGGGTTATGTGATGGCTTACTCTCATAATGGAGTTTATTTGCAGAGTTCTATGGAGGATAGTGGTGTTGGTAAGATTGTTTTGTGGATGATTTTGGAGTTCAATTTATGTCATGAAGCTATTGTCCTTCATCCAATCGGCCATCATAAATGTTCATTTGCATACATAATGATGGATTGGAGAGAAATTTTGGTCATAACTATAGTATATTTTGGTTATAGATGGCTTAAATCTCTTGCTATTTTCATAAGATTTCAGTTTTGTTGTGGCTGTCCTATTATGAAATTACTGAAATCAGATTTTCAGGAGATCATTTTTTATTTTTGCAGCCATGAGATTGATCTTTTTGTTGCTTTTAGCTTTTTATGGAAAGATGACAAAAGTTTTCAGCTCAAAGTAACAAGTGTTACAGTTACTAATGCTTTTTTGGAGAGTGAGAATCAACTTATTCATGGCTGTTCAGAGTTGTTTCCAGCTTGTGATCAAGCTAAATTATGTTCTTCCTTGGAGGGGCATCACAGATTTTGGTTCCCAACAGTAGTTTCATGTTGGACAATTGTATTGATGATTGCTAACTCTTTCATTTTTGGAGTTAATGACGTTTGGGATCTAAATAGTTGTGATTGGAAGAATATTTCAAAAGTGTAATTAGAATACCAGTTGTGCAGTTCACAGATATATCAAAGTAGATCAGCAGAAGTGGTGTGGGGCATTCTTCAGATTGATTTGGGATCCAGGCATATTATTGTTAATCATGCAGGTTCCTTGGTTGGATAGCATGAATTGCTTGAGGACAAGCAATTTTGAGCAGGGAGGACTGTAATGTTCCATTTTTGGCACATTGAATATTGTGAGCTTTTGTGTTTGTTCCTAGTCTCTTGGAGGCTATCCAACATGTTTGGGAGGAACTCCAATGTTTTTGGAGTGGTCTTGATTCGGTCTGCAGAACAATTATTTGGGTTTTCCTTGTGTAAATGGATTATTTCTCATGGCTTTGAGCTCAGTTGATGTTCCGGGTAACAGTGTTGGTTTCTGAAGTTTGATTGGGCTTCTAATTTGCTCTCCAAGATTCTTGGAGGAATTTTTTATTTTTGGAAAGTCATCCGGAAGGCATCGTTGCACATCCCAAACCTTACAGAGCATATTGGTTCAGTTTATTTGGCATTCAGAGGCCGTTTGGGATTTCCCGCAAAATTTAATATTTAATGAGCTATTTTAATTATATTTTTCACTTAAGTTCTTAAGGGTGAAAAATAATTAAAATATTATTAAGTGTTATAGCTCATTTGAAAGGGGAAAACATATTCTTTTTTGTAGGCACATAAAAGTGAGCACTTAAGTGAAGGAAAAAAGAAATAATTTAAGTTAGAAAGAAAATGCTATTATTTTCAAGAAATAATTCATTTCCTTTGTAACTCCTCCGGTGCCTTATAAAAAAGAATGAGCTCTCATTTGAAAGGGTTATGCTATGTTTTGATATTGAATTTGTTTGCAGATGGATTGAACATGTGAGTTCTTCCATATTCTCTTGAGGATGAAAACCCTCTTGTAAAAATCTCTTGAGGACGAAAACCCTCTGGAATTTGGGGTGGTTTCACACTGAAATCACTTTGTGCCATCATGGAGTTTGCTGATTTTGTTTTGATGCTTATCATTTTTGGATTGAGAGTATACATTGGATTATTTTGACTTAATATTAATGAATTTTGGAGTTTGTTCTTGAAGTTTGAAGTCACACAAGTGCTGCCATACATGTGCAGTCCGTACTATCTGAGAAGTACGATTCAGATCAGAATTTTATTACTTGTTGCTTGGAATTGTTATTGATTGCAATATTGTCTAGACCCTTGGGCGTCACTATCCATGATTATTTGAATGAGTTTTGGTCAAAAATTTGGAAGTTATAAGGATATCCGTACATGTTGTGCCGTACAAGGCAGTTTGGAGAAAATTGTGATAAGAAATCATTAATGGTGTTTTGGTTTGCTAAGTTGTTGGATATGCATTTGTTTCATATAGGCGCTCCTTTTCAGACCACTTCCTGTGGGTTTAAATGCTGTTTGAATTTTCTATGAGGAATCCGTACCAGGCAATGGCTGTACGAACCTGGAGGAGTTTGAACTAATAAATAAATGAAGTTTCTATTTATTGGAGTCTTCTTTGATGTTTGTTAGAAGCATTATGCAGTATGAATAGAGAATGTGTAAGAGTTTTGTCAAGAGTCTGCCATATTTGTGTTTCCTGAGATTCTATGACTGGGTTTATGTGCCGTACAGCAGGAATATGGTCCGTGCTGAATGCAAGTTTGACTGGTTCAGATGATATTTAGGCAGTTTTTGAGCAATATTACAATGTATATTTGAGATGCAATAACAGTTTATGGCTAGATCATCCTTCTAGTGTTTGGTGCCTCTTTGTAAGGGTTTGAATGCTTCTTGCAGTCCTTACAACAGGATAACAGTCTGGTTTCAGATTCATTCTTCATCAGCATTTTGATCTGTTTATCTGTAGTTTTGAAGTGAGTTTGTCATGGGTTTGATCAGCTGTTAGAAGTTTATTGATGAGTTCTTAGGTGATGCTATCAAAGAGACTTATTGTAGCATGTTGAAAGGATTATTATTGCATACTTTGATGCCTGGAATAGTGTGGGTTTGAATCAGAATTGAAGTAGTCATAATGTTGATATGATCATTGCAGCCTTTAGAACAACTACAACAGTATCTTAAAGATCTGGGTCATTCTTCATATTGCTACAATCAAGGTGGATTTTAAACTCTTAGGATACTTTACTCATGTCATCTTTGGCCATGTACTCTAACTGGTTGCAGTTGTGATTAATTGTGCAAATCAGGGGTAGTAATTTAGTTGCATTTAATTTATTATATTGTAATCTTTGTTGCAAACATATTGTAACCCCTGGATGGTTCAACCGCCAGTGTGGAGGAAAAATATTGTTTATCTTTCTTTTCCCCACCCACTGAACAAGTGGAGTATTCCCACTGCACAAGTGGATGCCTGCATATGTAGATGAATGTTTACTTGTTTGCACAATGTTTTAATTTGTAATCCAAAGCACAATATGCTCTCACCTCGCCCAGTTGGGATCTTGGTAATCAGAAGTGTGGAGGAGTTTTAATTGTGCTAACACTGTTTATCATTATTCTCTATTTTGGAAAAAAAATTGGGGTTGTATATTACATACTTAGAGGTATGTCGAATGGAACACTTAGAGTAGTCACAACAAAGAAAATGGAGGCTTTTTTCAGACATGGTGTGTAATGTCCCCTTTTTTCCGAGTGATCACCCAACGGAGTCAGCTAGCCTATTTTATTCCCGTAGGCTAAGTCAAAAATGTAAAGAAATAATCTAATTAGTTAAATACTAAGTAACCCTAATCATTTCATATTATTTATATTTAATTAATTTTGCTGGACCAATTTGTGATGTGAAATGATTTTGAATATTTATGAGAGCCACTTGGTAAAATAAAATAAAATAAAGAAAACTGCCACAAAGGTGGACGACCAAGATAGGGAGAAAAAAATATAAAATAAATTACCAAGGGAGGTCGGCCAAGAGGGAAGAGAATAGAAAATAAAATAAAATATATATTGTTAGAGGAAGGTCGACCATGATGGGGTCTTAATGGATGGCTATAAAAGAAAGCAAATTGGAAGTCATTTGCATCATTCACATTCTATAATGTCCCCATTTTCTGAGTGATCACTTAGTAGAGTTGGCTAGCCTAATCCATTCCCGTAGGCTAAGCCGGAGGCTAAGGGAATAACATAGTTGGCGAGATTTCATACTTAGCCAATTTTGTAGGGAAAAATGATCATAAGGGATGACTTTGTATACTTTTGTGGATTTATTGGAGAAGTCAAAGTAATTTAAATAATTTTCCCTAGAGTTGAGCAACGAAGGGAGAGAAAAGAAAAATGAAAGAAGGAAGAAAATGATGGAAATACCTTTGGAGACCTTGAGGAAAACTAAGGTAAATCCAAATGAAATAGCATATAAGCTGGACGACCAAGAAAGAGCCCAAGGATGTAATAACAAATGCCAAAAGAGGTTCGCTCCTCTTGGAGAAGAGGATGAAGAAATAAAAATAAAATATTCCATTTGACATAAGGTCGGCCAAGATATGAGGGAAAGAAAATAGAAAAAAGATCATAAAACAAAGTGAGCGCCTAGGAGGATGTCGGCCAAGGAGAAAGGAGGAAAAACAAATCTTTAATTTGTGCTTTGGGCGCCTATCTTGTCTTGAAGAGGTGGCCAACTTCGAGAAGGAAAAGATTGATATAAAGGAAAGTAAATTGCAAGTCATTTGAGAATTCATATTCAAATCACATCTTTTCATTTGGAGTTTTATTCTTGGCTGCCTTTTATGTCAACATATTCCAAGGACAAAAACCCTTGAGAATATTAGGTGGATTGGACGAAAACCCACTTCCATCTTGGAGGTGAGTTCACACAGAGTTCACGCTTGCACTTCTTTGGAGTTTTGGAGGATCTTGAGCATTCAAACCATGTCTTTTGGAGCAGATTTGGGTGCCACCTTTTGGAGGAGTATTGGACAAAGTGTAATGTCCCCTTTTTGGGATTACCCTAAATCTTGCCCTATAATCACAAGTTAGGGTTACAACTTACCAATCAAATGCTGTAAGCAAGATAAATCCTAGTTTATGTAATGTTCTTAATAAGAATTATACTAATTTTGTCCTAAACTATAAACTTTCCAAGCAAACAATGGATTTAGAAGGTACCTTGCCCTAGAAGCACCCGTACTACCCCAAAAATCAGTCACTAGACCCCTACAGCCGACCTTTCCACGCAGAGAGGAGGCATTGGTTCAACAGGAACCAGAGGTTCAGCTCTCCATGGTAGATGATGTTTGGATGCAGGATGTAGAGTACATGACTTTAGCTCCAGATATTAGGGATATGCTGACATTTGAGCAGTACACGAACCAGAAGAGACAGAGGGGAGCTATGGGTGGTAGAGGGGATTATAGAGATAACAAACCTAACTGGGACTACCAGCATGCCTTGAGCAAAGTCCCTATGGATAGGTTTGACGGGAGTGGCAAGATCATAGCCACAGCTTGGGTGTAGAAGTTGGATAACTACCTGACACTTAAGCCAATGCCAGAGGACGAGGCACTTAACTTTGCCACTATACACTTGGATGGGTTAGCACATGAGTGGTGGTACCGCGGGTTGGTTACACTTGACCACAACCTCATCACCACCTACGATGAGTTCACTAACAGACTCATCGAGCGGTTTGATACCAAGGACCCAGAGTTACAGTTCACAGAGCTTGCACAGCTTAAGCAGTAGGTCACTTGAGGGTTATATTTCTGAGTTCCAGAGGCTTAGTGTCATGGTTCCCAACATTTCAAAGAGGAGATTGATAGTCCTGTTTACAGAAGGGCTAATGGAACCACTCCGGAGTTGGGTTAAGGCATTTGACCCACTTTCACTTCAGGGGACCATTAAGAAGGCACGTAGTATGGAGTTTGCAGTGCCTAAGAAACAGTTTGTCTCCAAAACCTTTCCTCCACGTAAGGATAAGATGCCTTCACATCATCGAGACACCTTCCCACAGAAGAAACCAGCACCTCGTTTAGATGATGATGCACTAAATGAATACAGGAGGAAGAAGCTATGCTTCAAATGCAAGGGTCCATGGGATCCTAACCATAAGTGCCCAATGAAGGGGCATGCCAAACAGTTAGAGTATTATTCTGTTGAGGAGACAACTTTAGAGCATTCAAAGCAGCAGAGTGATAGAGAGGACAGCGATGGGGAGACTGTAGCAAAGGAGGTGCAGGATGCACAGAATGCACAAGATGATGATTTTCCAACAGCACATATCTTTGCCATTTAGAGAGAGGGTTCCTTCAAGATACGGGGAGTATTGGAGGGACACGGAGTAGTCACCTTGCTAGATACAGGGGCCATGCAATTTCATTGACGAAGGCTTAGTTGCACGGAGGGGACTCAAAACTGAGGAGTTTGAGGGGTTCAAGGTTAGAGTGGTAGATGGGTTTGTTATCACTTGCAAACAAAGAATCCCCAATTTAACCATCAGGTTGAATAACTATGAGTTCCAGGCCGAGTATTTCGTGGTCAGTATGGGTGACATGGATGTAGTCCTCGGGATGAAGTGGCTACATATGATAGGTGAATTCTCCCTCAACTTGAGGACCATGGAGATGAAGTTCGAAGTGGATGGTCAAAAACACATTTTGAGGGGAATGTCAGATGGTGGCTTCAGAGCAGTATCTATTCGAAGCATGGAGAGGATACTGCGGCATGATCAAGTACAGTGGGCAGTTGAGATTCTCATAATGCCAGAGGTGCCTAAGCAGTAGAAAAAGGAATATCCAGCAGAGATCCAGTCTATACTATCTAAACACACCAAAGTGTTTAGTGACATACCACCAGATAGACCTCCAAACAAGGGTTTTGAGCATGTCATAGAGCTGGAGCATGGTGCCAAACCAATGATTACAGTTCCCTAAAGGCATCCTAAGAGATATGAGGATGAGATAGAGAAGGCCATTCAGGAGCTTCTCAAGATGGGTCACATAAAACCCAGTAAGAGCCCCTTCGCTTCTTCTGTTGTACTGGTGAAGAAGGATGGCACACTTAGAATGTGCATTGATTACAGGGAACTAAACAAGAAGACCATCAAGAACATGTACCCCATCCCTAGGATTGATGAGCTCATTGACGAGCTGCACGGTGCATGTTTTTTTTCCAAGATAGACTTAAGGTCAGGGTACCATCAAATATGAGTACGTGAGGAGGATGTGGAGAAGACAACATTGAGGTGCCACTATGGGCACTTTAAGTTTTTGGTTATGCCTTTCGGCTTAACCAATGCACCTACCACATTCCAGTCTTGCATGAATAAGGTATTCAGAGAATAGCTGAGAAAGTTTGTACTTATTTTCTTTGATGACATTCTTATATTCAGCAAGACTTGGGAGGATCATCTGAGGCACCTGGATATTGTGTTGGGCATACTTGAGCAGGAGTCCCTATATGCCAAAATGTCTAAGTGCGAGTTTGGCATGGCAAAGTTGCTATGCCTGGGACACATCATTAGTGCAGAGGGTGTTCGAGTGGATCCGAAGAAGATCCAGGCTATAGTAGACTGGCCGCCACCTAAGAATCTCTCTCAGCTCAAGGGATTCTTTGGCCTCTATGGATTCTACTGTCGATTTGTGAAAGGATTTTCTCAGAAAGTTGCCCCCCTTACAGATTTGACTCGGAAGGGTGCTTTCGAATGGTCAGATAATGCTCAACAGTGTTTTGACAGGTTTAAGGAGGTGATGAGCACTTGTCCAGTTTTGGCCATTCCTGATTTTTCGAAGCCATTTGAGCTTTAGTGTGATGCCTTGGGAGAAGGCATAGGGGCAATGCTGATGCAGGACAAGCACCCCATTGCTTTTGAGAGCCGTAAGCTAAGAGGTCCTGAGAGGAGCTATAGCATTTACAACAAGGAGATGTTAACCATCATGCATGCATTAGCTAAGTTCAAGCAGTATCTGGTTGGGGGAAAATTTGTTGTTAAATCTGATCATAATAGACTGAAGCATTTCCTCAGTTAGGACCTAAATGATCGGCAACAGAAGTGGGTCAGCAAACTACAGGTGTATGACTTTGACATTGTCTTTGTCAAGGGGAAGAATAATATAGTTGCTGACGCTCTATCCAGGAGACCACACTTGTGTGCTTTAAGGGAGATCGCAGAGGACTGGAGAGATATGATCACTACAGAATATGCAAAAGATAAGTGGGCTTCTGGGGTTGTTGATGGCACTATCCGTGATGACAGGTACACTATTGTAAATGACTTGATCATTTACAAGGGGAGGATATTTCTGGTGCCAACTTCTGCTATGAAGCGAAAGATCTTGAGAGCTTTCTATGACTTCCCTATGGCAGGACATCCAGGGTTCTACAAAACATACAGGCAGGTTAGAGAGAGGTTTACTTGGAAAGGCCTCAAGGATGAAGTTCAGAAGTATGTGAGGGAGTGCCCAATACATCAGCAGAACAAGCATGAGCACTCTTTCCCAAGAGGTTTATTGCAACCATTACCCATTCCCGAGAGGAAGTGGGAATGCATCTCGATGGATTTCGTTACAGGGTTGCCCAAAGCCCAGGGTAGGGACTGCATTTATGTGGTGGTTGATAGGTTAACGAAGTTTGCACACTTCTTTGCTATCTCAGCCACCTACACAACATCTCAGATTGTTGAATTGTTCTTTAGGGAGGTATTCCGACTTAATGGATTGCCACGGAGTATAGTGAGTGATAGGGACAACAGGTTCCTAAGTAATTTTTGGCAAGAGCTCTTCAGGTTGAGTGGGATAGAGCTCACACCCAGTACTAGTTACCACCCCCAGATGGATGGACAGACGGAGATAGTCAATAAGTTGGTGGAAGGGTACCTCATAAATTACATAGCAGGGCAGCAGAAGCATGGGTGAAGTGGCTTCATTTGGGCGATATTGTTATAATACCACTTATCATATCTCAATTCAGATGACACCATCTATGGCACTTAATGGGTGCGAGGCTCCAAGCTTCTTGGACTTGTTATTTGGAGATAGTAGATGTAAGATACCCAACTAGTTCTACTGAAATTTTTCCTTACTTAAACAATTTTACTTGCTATCAATTCATCAACTACTTCAACAACATAAAGATATACATCAAAGATAGCACAGTGAATGCATCAATCTTAGAGTTGGGTACTTGTCTTATTACTTGATTCAATCAACTTGCAATGTCTTATTACATAGATAATGCTTCAACAGCATGCAATGACAACTTATTCAATGGAAATACAAAAGAAAGGCCTTGAAGCCTTGATGTTTACAATGGCGTCTACACTTGATCAACTCAATCAAACTCAATGATGTCAACTGAATGTCAACACCTCACAATATCACAAGGGAGCATCACCTTGCTTGTTGAGGGAGCATCACCCCAACACTTGAAACTTGCAGGCCTCAAGATCACAAGCTAAATAGCTTTGCAGAGAGAATTCTGTCAAAATGAATAGATGCCAAATGAATGAGAGAGCTCCTCCTTTTATAGGCCTTCCAAAGGCAATGAAGGCACGTTTTTCAATGCACAAAAAGGAACCAAGGCACGTTTCCCAAGAAGCATATCCAAGGGAATATCCCATCTGATGACTCATTCTGAGTTGGCAAGCTTATCCAGAGACCTTGACACGGATCCCGAAGACATTCTGTGGACCAATGAGAGCTCAGGTAGTTACAACTACCTTATCTCCTAACTAGGCTCCATAATTGCAAAGTCCTCAATGCTAGGCGCCAACTGAAGGTTGGAAGGAGGAGAATTTGACATCCAACTTACTAAGGCGCAATTCCAGTGCTCTTTTGACTTGGGCGCTAGATTTAGGTTTTTGCAAAGGTTTTGGCGCCTGGAGAAGGATGTGACCTTTCCTTGCAAACATCTTTACCTCAAGCCATATCTAAGTCAAAAATACCAACTTCTGCCAAGCGCCCTTCATATTGAGTGAATTGAAAGGTCTTTTCATGCTTAGGCGCATCATGGTATCTGTGGAAAGATGAATTGGCGCCCCCTCCTCTTGAATGGTTCATCTCCATGCAAGTGTTCAAGAACATCATTCTATTCATGAGGCGCATTTTTGAGATGAAATGACATGAAATAAAACACTTGTCTTATCAATGATTATCTTCTTATCCTCTGATGGATAGCCTTGTTCCAACTCTGGTCTTGGGGACTGGCAACTCCCTTAGGCGCATGTTTGGAGTAATGTCAACTGGCATCAGCGCCTATTACCACAATTCATACTTGCAATCAAACTCTTGAAACTCTTTTACCCTAGCGCCCCTTGTCTTCTCTCAAGCGCCTAACATTCTGGAGGTGAATTCCATCTTAGTCTAAGTCTTCAAGGTGCTTCCAAATCTAGGCGCCAAAACAGGGTCATGGAGAAGCAGAGCCATGCCTTAGGAAGATGACTAAACCCTAGGCACCAAATTGAGGTTGCAAGAGCATAGGTATGCGCCAAACAGAGTTTGATGCTCAAAACATTAACATTATTCAAATGAAATCCTTTTTGACTCTAGGCGCCATTTGGAGGTGTCAACTGCATTAGGCGCATTTCTGAGGTGATGGAGACCAATAAGTGCGCCTTGTCCTCTGGCTCTCTTCCTTGTTAACTTTCAAACTTGGATTATCTGAACAACAGTGAAAATGCTTCCCTTCTTCCTAATACAAGTTGAAAGATCCACTGGGTGCCATTTCAGGTGTCTGGAGAGATCATCAACCATGGAGACCAATAAGTGCGCCTTGTCCTCTGGCTCTCTTCCTTGTTAACTTTCAAACTTGGATTATCTGAACAACACTGAAAATGCTTCCCTTCTTCCTAATACAAGTTGAAAGATCCACTGGGTGCCATTTCAGGTGTCTGGAGAGATCATCAACCAGGGGCGCTAATAGAGCCTTAGGCAAATGGAATGAGCGCCTTACATAGATTTGATTTCTGGATGCCAGAATTGAGGAATTTTGCGCCTTGGTTAAGAGTTTCTCATTTCAATCTTGATTATTCATCTAGTGACTTTCCTTAGCTCCCAAGCCTTCAATCCATCAATTACTCATGCTAGGCGCTCAAAATGGAGTGTTTAAACTTGAATTGATGCCTTATGAAGGTTAGGCGCATTCTGGGGTTGAGTAAGAATAAGAAAGTGCGCCTAGCTCAATTAGGCTCTTTCAATGACTATAAACATATATTAGGTGAATGAGCAATTGCCAGTGATGCTCAATTAGTTCATAGATGACTTCATCTTCCTGATTGATGCCTTCAGAACCCAAGGCGCTCATTTAGGTGAGTTCATCCTACTATTGGCGCCTAAGCTTGAAACTTTATTCCTAACATCTTCGCTTATCTCAGAACTGGGCACTGAGTTGGATAAAGTAAACCACAAGGAGCGCCTCCAGTTGAATGCTATACTGAGAGCTAAAATGAGCTTTGGAAGTTGGGCGCCAAAGTGAACCTGATTTGTCAAGGAGTGCGCCTGGCAATGGTGATCACTGGGATTGATGAAACTACTCCCAGACTTAGTCAATTTACAAGTTTCTGACTTTGCTCTTGCAAAACAAAAGGTTAAGTTAGTCAAAAACCAGTTCATTCCCTCATTACTTAGAATTAGCCTCCGGGAATGAGGAATAGGCTAATCCATTATACACTTGATGATCAGGCCGGAAACAGGGACATGACAGCAGAGTACCTAAGGCTAGAGACCTCTTGCAAGAGAGTCAGGACATCATGAGGTCTTTGAAAGAAAACATTCAGAAGGAGCAAAACTAGCAGAAGTAGTATGCAGATCAACACAGGGTTGAGCATTCTTTTGAGGTAGGTGACATGGTGTATCTCATGCTACAACCTTACAGATAGTCCACTCTTAAGAAGAGTGGTGCAAAAAAGCTTAAGCCACAGTATTATGGACCATTCAGGATCTCCAGGAGAGTTGGAGAGGTGGCTTATGAGTTGGAATTGCCAGCAGATACAAAGTGCACAATGTCTTCCATGTGTCTCACCTCAAAAAGGTATTGGGGCACAATGTGGTTCCTTCTACAAAGTTGCCTCCTCTTGATGAAGAGGGGAAATTGGTTTTGATACCTAAGGCCATTATTGACACCAGGGAGCGTACACTGAGGAAAAGGGCCATCAGGGAATATCTAGTGAAATGGAAGAACCTGCCGGTAAAGGATGCTACTTGGGAGAGCGAGATTCTAATGCATCCAAATCTGAGATTGCTTGAGGCAAGCAATCTTGGGGAGGGTGGACTATAATGTTCCCATTCCTAGTGGTGTTAGCCTATACTTGGTTCCTGTAGGCTAACCAAGGTGGTTAGGGAACTCTGGGAGTTTGGATGGTTGGTTTCGGAGAACTTACTATTTTTAGTAAGTTAGAGTTCCTTTTATTTTTGGTAATTCAGTATTGGAGGCAGAACGTCTTGTTGAGACCTTTCCAACGGTCCATAATTCATGTGATTCCGAGACCGTTTGGGTTTCGTATTAGAGTCCGTAAGTTTATTTTAATATTTAAAATAACGACTATATATTATAATATGGTAACTTAGTGAAAAGTGAAATAAATGCAAAAAGTAAGTCACTAAGGACTTGAGCGCCCAAGGGAAGGAAATAAAGTGAAAATTAAATATTTTAATTCCCTCTATGATATGGTCGACCTCATGAGGGAAAATATAAAAGGTAAAATGAAAAGCATTTGCTTGATTCACGACATCTGATTTCCAATGCATTTTTGCTCTGCAAGTTTGAGGGTTTGAGGAAGCCTTTTGGCTCTTGGTGATGAAAACCACCATTAGTAACAGCTTATCACAGGTGTGAGAGATCATCTAAGGTGGCTTGAGGACAATCATATTCAGTGGTTGTGATTGTGCTTTCATTTCATACAATTTAGAGGATTCGGAGCTTGTCGCGGAGGAGTAAACTCAATGATTTATTCGAATATTTGCCTCCATAATTATCTTAGCAAATTGAAGGTTTTATGTTCTGATTTTGGAGTGTTTGGGTGAGATTTGGTACTGTTTGGCTTTCCTAGGCTTGGCCGTACAACTCCAAGACCAGCTGTAAAGCAGTGAGTTATTTGTATGCATTTTCGTGTGTGAGTGTGGAGTTTCATCCTCCCAGCTAGGCGTTGAGGACTGCAGGGGTAAACCAAGGTGTTGAGGAGAGATTTGAAGCCATTCTTCAATTGTATTTTGCTGTTTGCAACTTCAGCCAGCCGTCCCAGCCATACACAACAGCTATGTTGGATTTAGAAGAAATTTGTGAAGCTTTCCAAGGGTCAACTCACTTTATACCTATTGTATCTCATGGAACTGAAGGTTATTATCTGATTTTGTATTGATTTGAAGACATTTTCTTGTCCTAGTTGCTATTCTATCAATTTCCAGCCATGTATACACTGCTGCAGCTAATGGGTATGTGAGGACATTTCATATATTGACCTTCCATGATATTGGTATTGCATATTTGGGTTGTTTGATGTATTTTCATTAATATTTATCATCTGGGTATTCTTCGTTTCTATTATTTGCAAAAAATCTATACATACGTGTTATGTTATGTTATGGACCCAACACCAAAACGCAAGCAGGGATCAACTTAACCACAAAAAACTCTTCTAACGGTGAAAGAAGCTAAACCCAGTTCAAAGCTCATATTAAACACATAAGGGGGTGGGTTATTTCATATTTATTTTCAAGTCAACCAAGGAGGATAAGTTGGCCTTAATAATAAAAAAAATAAAGGAAAAACCACCTTGGTCTGCCAGCAAGTGGGAGAAGGCAAAAGTCAAGTATAAATATAAGGTATTGTGAGGCATTTTGATCATTATTGAGCATTATATCTTTTGTATTTTCCTTTGTGGATCTGCAACTTGGTTTGCATTGTTTTCTAAGGACAAAAACCCTTGTGGAAATAGGTGGATTGGATGAAAACCCAATCTTATCTTGGAGGTGGATTCATACAGAATTCACAATTGCACTTCATTGTCATTCATTGGTGAAGAGAAGCAGATTTCTACATCAGATATTCAGATCAGATTTGAAGGGTTTGATTGGCGAGTTTTGAAGGTATTTTGACTAGGGTTTGGCTCTAGGATTTGAGCGCCACCTTCTAGGATTGGATCGGTCTCATTTGTGAGGAGACTTGTGTTGTTTATTGGCTGCTAGGGTTTGGAAAGTGCAATCAGATTTGGTACAGCAGCAGATCAATCTTCTTTTGGCATTGTTCATTGGTGCTTTGATGTGATTTGGCTAGGGTTTCATCATTCCATTGGAGTGCCTACATTTGGAGGAATGTTTGAGGGTTTTTTTGCATCCATTTGGTATTTTTGACATTATTTTTGGAGCAGCGATCATTGCAGACATGAGCACTCATTTTGGATCAGCCTTTTGGTGTGTTAAGAGTTGCATTGCCATAGGGTTTCAAACCCTAAGTCTGAATGCCACACTTTGGAGGTCCAATTTCATCATTAGAAGGTCAAATTTGCATGTAATTGGTATGTATAAACCCTAGGGTTTATAGCATATGATAGCTGGGCATTGTTTGACATGTTTACCCATGGCATTTGATGTGCTTGAAGACTCTATATCTCTGATTTTTATGACAACAGACTTTAGATCTGATTTCCCAATAATTTTGCTATCATTTTGGTGTTGAACTCGTGTATTTCATTGTGTAATTCATCTAAAGGTTTTGGTACATGTTTGGCATGATTTTTATGTTGTTTTGAGTCTTTTGACATCTCTAAGTGGCTGTAATAAGTGTATGATCAGATCTAAAACACAAAATCAGAAAATCAGAACTAGGGTTTGAACCAGATTTTTGGATAAAATCAGAAATTTTAGCAAATACCCTATGTGGGATATGTCAAAGATAACTTGGTTGACAGATTGTGGAAGCAAGGGTGTGATTATGATGCTCTAACCTTCAGTTTTCATGCAAGTGAATATCTGTTAAAGATGTTAGAGTTTGGTAGTTTGGTAGTGACAAAGGGATGGCTATACAGGGATTTACAAGTCTGAATTCCTTCTTTAATGTTGTTGTTTGTTGTTCAAACATCAATCATATGACTTTATTGGCAAATTTTCAGTTGGGTTTGCCAATTTTTCTTACCATGGGATGGAGCAAATTTCAATTGGTGACTATTTGGAAGACATTTTCAATCTATTCTGAAGAGGTTTTAGTCAATATTATGCTCTCATTTCTAAAATTGGTAAGAAAGTTTCAAATTTGCAGTTGTTGTTCCACTTACAGGATGCTGATTTTGATGAAATCAGATCATTATTTATTACTTTCAGAATTGAACAACAGTAAGATGGGTCATTTTGAAGGTACCGAACTATCAGGGAATGTCGGTAAGTGTTTCCAACTGAAGCAAATGGATATTCTAGCCATCACAATCTTGTTTTGGGGGAATAATCAGGTGAGTTTTGACAGTCACAATTCGTTTCCAGCTTGCACCCATATTGTTCTAAATCTTTTTTTGAAAGGAGAACCCTTCAACATCATTAATGAAGGGTACAATGCAAACTGTTGGTTGGAACATTGTAATAGAATATCTTTGGAGTTTTTCAGAACAGCAGTCTACTGTTTGTTTTCAAACGTCATGCAAGGACTTTTGGTTTGAAAATAATGAATATTATAACAGAATTCCCAGATTATATCAAAGTGGCGTAGCAGAAACTTGGTAGAGCAA
Source organism: Cunninghamia lanceolata (assembly GCA_027924645.1). Classification (NCBI taxonomy): domain Eukaryota; kingdom Viridiplantae; phylum Streptophyta; class Pinopsida; order Cupressales; family Cupressaceae; genus Cunninghamia; species Cunninghamia lanceolata. The sequence goes on from BSBN01000339.1 coordinate 6,016,132, forward strand.
AAAAATAACACGGTGAGTTTGCTAATTTCATGCAGAGTATTGTCATACTTATGTCAAGGAGAGATAAGGAGATGTTATTTGCAAGTATGTTGTAGAATGGAACTTCAAATAGAAAACCTTACAAACCTCCTAGATTAATTTGGGATCCTGGAGCTACATTGTTTGTTCAAAGTTGAGTTGTTGGTTGAGCTAGCAATTGCTTGAGGGCAAGCAATTCTGGGGAGGGAGGACTGTAATGTCCCCATTTTTAGCTACTCTAATTTGCAAGCTTTTGTCCAGGTCCGATTCTGATTGAAGCGACCTAGTGTTTTATGAGGGAAACTCCAAGGTTCTTGGAGCATGTAGGTTGTGCTCTGCAAGGATGTTTGTTGTTGGCAGTGAGCTCAATTGGTCTTGAGGACTCCTATAACACTTTTTGAAGTGAATTTTGACTTTCAGTGTGTTCTTCAAGATTCTTGGAGAGAGCGTCTATTTATAGAAAGCCACTCGGTCGGCCTCGATTATCATTATTCATCATCAATATCATTCCAGTGTAGTCAAAATTTGATTCCGATGTTGTTCAGCGGTTTCCACAACTCGGGTGAATTAATGAGCTTTAATTTAATTATTTCACTAAGGTTGCTTAATTTTATAAAATAATTCAAAAAGCAACTTAGTGTAATAGCTCGTTGGAAAGGGAATTAAAAGTTTTAAATCATGGATGTTTGAAAAAAGGACCTTGCATATCAAATATTATAATTATTTCAAAAAAGATCTTTTGGAGAAAAAAGGGTTATTTTATTAAAAAGTGAATTTAAAAATAAAGCTTCTGGAAAGTTCGGCAAAAAAGTATAAAAGGAGGTTTAGAGAGCTCATTTGATATATGCAAATTATTATTATTTCCTCCTATGAAACCCTTGTGGTTCTGTGGGATTGAACTCTGCTCATCTCAACCTTCTTGAGGACGAAAACCCTCTTGGCGAAGATTAGCCGCGGTGGTGAAAGATCTTCCCTAGTTGATTGCCGGTAGATTCACATAGAGTCTACGCATGCGCTTCATTGCAGATTTTCGTAGTTTCTTGGTGTGCTAAGGACAAATCTTGTTGTAGGGTCATGTATTGGTTGCGGAAGTCTATTGATAAATTTGTGAGATTTGGACAAATACAAATTCATGAATTTCTGTTGAAGATATGAATGAAGAATCATTCATAAATATGGTGATACATTGAGGAGGGTTAAAACCCTAGTCGAATGGCTATCGTACCTTTCTTTATGAATGTCGTACCTTTAAAGATGTTATGTGTAATGTGTCGTACCTGTTGGTTTATTTTTAAATCTTTATTTGTGTGATTTTATTAGATTTTTGTGTTCTTTCAGATAGACAGAAGATGTAGAAGGGGCTTTTATGTTTTCCTACAGATGTAGTGCCGGAGCACACAATATTTTGCATATAGCAGAAACCCAGAAAATATACAATGAATCTGAAAAATGTAATGACAACCTAGATAGTAGAATAGCCAGAAAACAATTACTATTACATACCCATATGAAAATATGCAACTTGGTATGACTGCCAGAAATGGATCAGCAAGTGGGTATGGCTAGAATGCCTCTAAACTCCTCAAGGTATCAGATATAGCTCATGCAAGTAATAACATTAAAGAATAAGGCCTCAAATGCCTCATACATGACCCCCAAAGAAGCTGCAATGAGAGAAGAAGACTCCCTAAAAGTCCCACGTCCAAGCTAGTACAAGTACGGCCATGGCTGGGAATGTGAACAGCAATCAAACACCACAAAACCCTCAGTACATCTGCTGCAATCTGTCTGCAAACCAAGTGCCAAGTTGAGCGACCAAGGTAGGTTCCTTAATGTGCAATGAAACTCAGAAATAAGACCCAAACAAGTGGTACAGCCTGGCTGAAGGGTACGGCTAGCAACAAAGAAAGTACAGCAGTAAATCAACCTCTTCAAATAGTCTGATCTCCAACTCCTCCACACTGAAATCTGCTCTCAAATCCTCATGAAATCATAAGTACTCTAACCCCAAAAAATAGATATAGCAAATCAGCTCCAAACTTCATTCCACAACTCCATTGAAGCACGATTGCGAATGCTGAATGTATCCACTCACAATGGCACCATTGGGTGGTCTTTCACACCTGTGGGATACCATCACTGATGGAGGTTTTCGTCTCCAAAAGCCTGATTCGAATACACAACTCCAGAAACCCTAGCAGAGCTCTCATAAGCAAAGTCATAAAAACATAGCATAACCTAAAATGAGCTCCAAATGACCATTTATCTCCCTCAAGATGGGCGTTGGGCATTTAGGAGGGAAAATAATATTTTAAGTTCACTTTATGTCTCCTAGGGATGGGCGCCCAAGGTCAAGACATCACCACATGTGTTAATTTTATTAAACTCTACTTTTCCATATTTAATATAAAGTCTTTATTAATATAACATTAATGAATCTTTGGACTTTAAAATAACTATGAAGACGGTGTCAAAATTCGAAGATCTTTAGCTCGTCTGAAAGTTCTCGACGAAACGCATCTGATCCAACTCTAAAAATCCCGAACCGACACAGTACCCGAACTTACTAAAAATAGTAACGACAAGAGCCCACTACGAAGGTGCCAGCTGGATCCACTGAATACAAACCATAACCCAAGCACCGACAAAGACCTCCAGAGCCATCTAACCACAGTTCCCTAACCAAACTGCTAGCCCACGGGAACTCCATGATGGACTAACCAAGTGTCTAGAAGGGAACATTACAGTCCACCCTCCCTAAGATTGCTTGCCTCAAGCAATGTCAGCTCAGGATGCTCCAAAATCTGTTCGTTCTCCCATGTAGCATCCTCAACCGGCAGGTTTTTCCATTTGACCAGGTACTCTCTGATAATCCTCCTCAAATTACGATCCCCGGTGTCAATGATTGCTTCAAGTACTAATATCAACTTCCCCTCTTCATCAAGAGGAGGCAACTCAACTAAAGGTGTTACATTGTGCCCCAATGCATTCTTGAGGTGAGAAACATGGAACACATTATGTACCCTGCTCCCTGCTGGTAACTCCAACTCATAAGCCACTTCACCAATCCTCCTGGTGACCCTGAAAGGTCCATAATACCGTGGCTTCAACTTCTCCGCTCCACTCTTCTTGAGAGTAGATTGCCTATAAGGCTGCAGCATGAGGTAAACCATGTCACTGACCTCAAATAATCGCTCAGTCCTTTGCTGATCTGCATACTGCTTTTGCTGATTCTGAGCCTTCTGTATATTCTTCTTCAATGCCCTCATGATATCCTGACTCTCCTGAAGGAAGTCTTTGGCCTTTGGCACCCTGCTATCTCCAAACAGTAAATCAACAAACCTTGGTGCCTCATAACCATACAACGTCATGAAGGGTGACATTTGAATGGACATGTGGTAAGTGGAATTATAGCAATACTCCCCCATGTGAAGCCACCTAACCCATGCCTTTTGCTGCCCTAAAACATAATTCCGGAGGTATCCTTCCACCCACTTATTCACTATCTCTGTTTGACCGTCAGTCTAGGGGTGATAACTCGTACTAGGTGTGAGCTCTGTCCTTGACAACCTGAAGAGCTCCTGCCAAAAATTACTGAGGAATCAGCTGTCCCTGTCACTAACGATACTCCGAGGGAACCCATGAAGTCAAAATACCTCTCGAAAGAACAACTCTGCAACCTAAGCTACAGTGTAAGTGGTAGGAATAGCAAAGAAGTGTGCATACTTCGTCAATCTGTCTACCACCACATAAATACAATCCCTGCCTTGGACTCTAGGTAAACCTGAGATAAAGTCCATAGAAATGTTGTCCCACTTCCTCTCAGGAATAGGCAAGGGCTGCAATAAACCTCCTGGAAGTGAGTGCTCTTGTTTGTTCTGCTGGCATATTAGGCACTCTCTCACATACTGCATCACCTCGGTCTCGAGGCCCTTCTAGGTGAACCTCTCTTTGACCTGTCTATAAGTTTTGAAGTATCCTAGATGCCCTGTCATAGGCAAATCGTGGAATGCCCTCAAAACTTTTTGCTTCATCTGTGAACCAGACACCAAGAAGATCCTGTCCTTGTAAATGATTAAATCATTTACCACTGTGTACCTGTCATCTTTGATGGTGCCATCAATCACTCCAGTAGCCCACTCATCCTTGGCATATTCTGCTGAAATCAATTCCCTACAATCATCAGCAATAGCACCTAGTGCACACAGATGAGGCCTCCTGGATAAAGTGTCGGCAACAACATTCTTCTTTCCCTTGACATAAACAATGTCAAAGTTGTAGGCCTGTAGCTTGCTAACCCACTTCTGTTGCCTCTCATTCAAATCCTTCTACCCAAGGAAATGCTTCAAACTATTGTGATCCGTCTTAACCACAAATTTGCTGCCCACCAGGTACTATCATATATGCTATAACTCCTCTCCACACCCCTCAACTTTCTGCTCTCAAATGCAATAGGGTGCTTATCCTGCATGATTACCGCACCAATGCCTTCACCCGAGGCATCACACTGTAGCTCGAAGGGTTTGCTGAAATCAGGTATAGCTAACACTGGGCAACTCATGATCTGTTTGAATTTGTCAAAGCACTCCTGTGCCCTATCCAACCAACTAAAAGCATCCTTACAAGTCAAATCTGTAAGGGGGGTAGCCGACTATGAGAACCCCTTCACAAACCTGCGGTAATATCCACAAAGGCCAAGAAATCCCTTAAGGTATGAGAGATTCTTACGCGGTGGCCAGTCCACAATTGCCCGAATCTTTTCCGGGTCTACCTTCACACTACCAGAACTGATGATATGACCCAAGTACAACAACTCGGTCATCCCAAACTATCACTTCGACATTTTGGCATACGACGACTCCTTTTCCAAAATGCTCAAAACAATGTCAATGTGTTTCAGATGCTCTTCCCATGTCCTGCTATATATCAATATGTCATCAAAGAAAATCAACACCAATCTCCTCAACTGCTCTCGGAACACTTTGTTCATGCAAGACTGGAAAGTGGCCGGTGCATTCGTCAAGCTGAATGGCACGACTAGGAACTCAAAGTGTCCATAGTGACACCTGAATGCTGTCTTCTCCACATCCTCCTCTCTGACCTGAATCTGATGGTAACCGGATCTCAAATCAATCTTGGAGAAATAACAAGCCCCATGCAACTCATCAATCAACTCATCAATCCTAGGTATAGGGTACCCGTTTTTGATTGTTTTCTTATTGAGCTCCCTATAATCAATGCACATCCTAAGAGTCCCATCCTTTTTCTTCACCAGGACCACCGATGAAGCAAACGGACTCTTACTCGGTCTGATGTGACCCATCTCGAGAAGCTCTTTGATAGCCTTCTCGATCTCATCCTTGTACCTCTTTGGGTGCCTATAAGGTGTCGTGATTACCGGCTTAGCACCCTCCTCCAACTCGATCACATGCTCAAAACCTCTATCAGGAGGTTTACCTGGTGGAATATCACTAAACACTTTGGTGTGTTTAGTAAGTATAGACTGTATTTCAAGAGGATATGCATGCTTCTGCTGATCTACTGTAGGCATCACCATAACCTCAGCTGCCCACTCCACCTGATCATGTCGAATCAACTACTCCATCCGCTTGAGAGAAACAACTCTCAACCCACCATCTGAAATGCCTCTGAGCAAATGTCTAACTCCGTCCACCTAAAACTTCATTTCCATTGTCCGCAAGTTGAGTGTGAACTCCTCAATATCATTCAACCACTTCATACCCAACACAACATCCATCTCACCCATGCCGACAACATAAAACTTTGATTTGCAAGTGTATTTATTCAGTTGGATTGATAGATTGGGTATCCTCCTAGTGCAGGTGAGTACAAAACCATCTGCAACCTTCACCTTAAAGCCCTCAAATTCCTCGGTTTTCAGCCCTTTCTTGGTGACCAAGCCCTTGTCTATGAAGTTATGAGTGACACCTGTGTCAAGCAAAGCAATACATCGCTGCCCACCCAGTACTCCTCTTATCCTAAATGATCCTTCCTTCTGGATGCTCGTGATACGTGCTGTAGGTAGAGCTATATCATTATCTCTATCTGATGCTTCCTCTGAGCCCTCTGATCCTGCAACCTCGGCCTCTGAATTGTAGTCCGAATGAAGCTCTCCATCAACAGACTCATCGGCTGAAAAGTACTCTAACTATTTGGCCTTTCCTTGGGCAGCACACTTGTGCTTAGGATCCCAAGGCTCACGACACTGAAAGCAGAGCTTCTTCCTCCTCATGTCATTCAGCTGATCGTTGTCCAATCTGGAAGAACTCTTATGCTGTTGTCCTGCATCTCTCTCCTTATCTTTCCTTGATGGAAACCCTTTGGATTGAAACTTATTCCTCCATACTAATGACTCCATGTCTCGGGCCTTCTTCATGGCCTCCTGGAGTGTGCTAGGGTCAAAACCCTTAACCCAACCACGAAGTTGATCTGACAATCCATCAATAAAAAGAACAACCAATATGCGCTCAGTAATATCCAGAACCATAACGGATATGTCCTAGAAATCAACAATGTAGGAGTCTACTGATCCGCTCTGTCTCAACTGAGTCAACTCCTTGAACTGTAACTCTAGGTCCTTTTTATCGAACCTGTCGATCAGTTTAGCTGTAAACTCCACATATGAAGTGACCTGATCGTGACCCAATGTGACCTTCCTGTTACTCCATTTGTGAGCAGTCCCCTCCAAGTGTAAAGCTGCATATGTAATAGCGTCCTCCTCTGGCATGGGACTAATTTGCAAGTAGCTGTCCAATTTTTGGACCCAAGCTCTCGCGGTGGTCTCACCCGATCCGTCGAAGTAAGGAAGTGTCATCTTACTCACTTTCCTCTGCAGTTCTTGGTTCTGTGATCTACCTCCCCTCCGAGGTTTACACCTAATCCTCATTTCAGAATATTCAGCAAATGTCATCTCATTTCTGAAATCCTCACTAGATGCTCTCCAATCCCTCAAAATCTAATCCTGCAACTTCGCCTGAGTGGGATCCTATTCAGGAACTTGGTTCCTGGGAGCACATATTGGGATGCCGGGTCTATCTCCCGCAGTGAACTGCGGAGCCCTTCAGTGGTTAACTAAAGCCTCATCCTCATCATCTCTATCCCTGCATCTATCATCATGATTCCTGTCCCCATTATTCCGTTCTCCCCGGTTCCTGTCACCATTGTACCTATCATTCCCATCATTCCTATTCCTTTCTCCTCCATCATGTCTATTTCTATCACCATCCTGATACCTGTTCCTGTCACCTCCGTTGTATCTGTTTCCGTCACCTCCGTGGTACCTATTCCTATCACCTCCATTGTACCTGTTCCTGTCACGGTGATTGTCCATGTCATTACCCAACTGTTCGATGGATTGTGTCAACTCGGCCTGTTCCTCTACCATCTCTCATAGAGACTCCCTCATCTCTCGAGTGAGTGCAATCAAAATATCACGCGCACTAAGTTTCAGTTCTTACCTGTCACCCATCTCTCCTGTAGGACCTGTAACTGGTGGAAGCTCTCCAGAAAATGGGCCTGTCTGTAATACCTGAGAATCGTCCTCAGTAGCTGCTACCACTATCTCTGATTCTGACTCAAAAGGATCTGTTATGGGTACTGGATTCTCTGGAATAACCAACTGCGGAATCTGTGTTTCTTGCCTTGCCCTTGTGTTTCTGAAAGGATATCTATCTGTAGGTCGCATGTCTCATTTTTACTTCTGCATGTCAAAACTGAACTCACAGGATGGCAAGATCTTTAGCTCTGATACCACTGTAATGTGCCGTACCTGTTGGTTTATTTTTAAATCTTTATTTGTGTGATTTTATTAGATTTTTGTGTTCTTTCAAATAGACAAAAGATGCAGAAGGGGGTTTTATGTTTTCCTGCAGATGTAGTGCCGAAGCACACAATATTTTGCATATAACAAAAACCCAGAAAATATACAATGAATCTGAAAAAAGTAATGACAACCCAAATAGTAGAATAGCTAGAAAACAATTACTATTACATACCCATATGAAAATATGTAACTTGGTATGACTCCCGGAAATGGACCAGCAAGTGGGTATGGTTGGAATGCCTCCAAACTCCTCAAGGTATCAGATATAGCTCATGCAAGTAATAACATTAAAGAATAAGGCCTCAAACGCCTCATACATGACCCCCAAAGAAGCTACAATGAGAGAAGAAGACTCCCTAAAAGTCCCACGTCCAAGCTAGGACAAGTACGACCATGGCTGGGAATGTGAACAGCAATCAAACACCACAAAACCCTCAGTACATCTGCTGCAATCTGTTTGCAAACCAAGTGCCAAGCTGAGCAACCAAGGTAGGTTCGTTAATGTGCAATGAAACTCAGAAATAAGACCCAAACAAGTGGTACGGCCTGGCTGAAGGGTACGGCCAGCAACAAAGAAAGTACAATAGTAAATCAACCTCTTCAAACAGTCTGATCTCCAACTCCTCCACACTGAAATCTGCTCTCAAATCCTCATAAAATCATAAGTACTCTAACCCCGTAAAATAGATATAGCAAATCAGCTCCAAACTTCATTCCACAACTCCATTGAAGCACGATTGTGAATGCTGAATGCATCCACTCACAATGGCACCGTTGGGTGGTCTTTCACATCTGTAGGATACCGTCACTGATGGAGGTTTTCGTCTCCAAAAGTCTGATTCGAATACATAACTCCAGAAACCCTAGCAGAGCTCTCATAAGCAAAGTCATAAAAACATAGCATAACACGAAATGAGCTCCAAATGACCATTTATCTCCCTCAAGATGGGTGTTGGGCATTTAGAAGGGAAAATAATATTTTAAGTTCACTTTATGTCTCCTAGGGATGGGCGCCCAAGGTCAAGACATCACCACGTGTTAATTTCATTAAACTCCACTTTTCCATATTTAATATAAAGTCTTTATTAATATAACATTAATGAATCTTCGGACTTTAAAATAACTATGAAGACGGTGTCGGAATTCAAAGATCTTTAGCTCATCGGAAAGGTCTCGACGAAACGCATCTGATCCAACTCTGAAAATCCCGAACCGACACAGTACCCGAACTTACTAAAAATAGTAAGTAACGACCAAGAGCCCACTGAGCCAACCACAAAGGTGCCAACTGGATCCACTGAATACAAACCATAACCCAAGCACCACCAAAGACCTCCAGAGCCATCTAACCATAGTTCCCTAACCAAACTGCTAGCCCACAGGAACTCCATGATGGACTAACCAAGTGTCTAGAAGGGGACATTACATTATGTGTGTTGAGCATGTAAGGACAAGGACGTGGGTCTTTGAGGAGGCACTCTTGTTAAGTGTTGGGTGGGCCCATTAACTTGGACACTTTGTTGGGTCTCCACCATGAAGTTTGAATAGATACATGAGCTTGTTGAAGAATATTGAATACTTGAAAGGTTGCATCGAGTTTGGAGGTGGGCGTGAGGAAATAAGAAAGAGGCGCTGCCTCTAATGCAAGTCTTTGGCCCTCTACTTTCAGCTGCTCCATTTGTGTGTGTTTTGCGATTGCATTTGGGAGGTATAAGGGATTGTTGACGCTCCAAAATTCAGAAATCTCTATTTCTTCAAGGTTGTTCAAAACTTCTGGGAGATATGGTGTGATGTCCCCATTCTGGGAATGGTCACCAATGGTCTTGGATAGGCTTTCCATCTCACTTCGGGACATCTTGAGGACATCACGAGCCATGGAGATAGATTATCACTTGGGTGTGTTGTTTTCAATGCATTGTCTTCTTTGGAGTCAATCACTTGGAGGGCTTCTCATGTGGGTTCGAGACAGAGGATCGAGCTTCTCATATATGGATGATGCTATTTCACTATTGGATGCCTTCTTGAGTTCATCATATGATACATCATTGCATTGTCTCTTAGGCGCCCATGCATTTGAGCGAATTGGTTTCATCATAAGCAATAATAATATATTATTCCTATGTGCGCCACTAAGGAAATAATCAAGGAATAAAATAATAATTAATTAGAACTACTTGGCGCCTTCCCTAATTCATATCTTCGATTTGTATTAGGAAATGAGCTTCTAGATGGGTTGGCCTATTGGAGGGAGTTTATAATTCAAACTAAGGCACATATTCCTAGGTCGGCTAGGAGGGAAAAGGAAGACATGATGTGTATATATATCCTATCGTTTTGGCATCCAAAGGCATCAATCAAGCATTCATTCATCATTCGTACTTAGAGAGCAATCTCGAGGAGAGGCTTGGAATGAAAACTCTAAGTCTTGGAGGGAGTTGGACGAAAACCTAATTCCTTCATTGTGGAGATTCCGTGACAGGAGTCTAATTGAGCTTCATCTTGATAAGGGCTTCATTTCATATCAGCTTGAGCATCCACCATGGGCGAATTCACATAAGGGCTAGGCAAACTTCTTGGGAGGTGGATTAGAGCATCTTTGGAGGGCGAACTTGGTGAGAGATCTTCTCAACCCTTGGGCGAACTTCGTTGAGGATCAGCGAACCACATTAGGGCACATCTACATTTGAATCTGCTGCTGCGCCTAGGGTTTTATCAGCTGAAGCTACAGCCATTGATATTCATGTTGTATTCCTTCATATTGGTATGTAATCATCATCATTGAGGAGTGCTTGTGTGCTGGGTTAATTTGCCCCTCTTTGACATTATTGTATGCTACATTTCATATCTCAGCAGTTTATATATAGTTGCAGATCTGAGTATTACAGCAGGATATTCATTTGTGTTGGTATCATATTATCGTGCCTCTTGCTTACTATTTCATGATATAATTGATCTACATATTTGGGCTAATCATTGTGGTGATTTATATTGATCATTGAACATAAATTTGTGGTGGAATCTATAATTTGTTGCAAGTCTGATTTTGCTACAGCAGACCTAGGGTTTGGGCAGACCCAGATAAGGCAGAAATTGAAGGTATAATTGACAAATTATTTGGAACACCCGGGAAAACCAAAATTGTCATATTTTTGTCCATTTGGGACATTACATATGGACTGCTGCAGCAACATACAGGAAGGTGTATACAGCAAGATGCATCTTGAATATCATCCATTACTTGTGCATTGGGCAGTTGGAAGGTTAGGAATCTATAATTTTCATATCTCTGTAATTTCTGATTTGTAACAGCATTTTATATTGAATAGCATATTTGTTCCCTAATCAATCAAGGCTGCAACAGTTTGACTAAATGCCACTTCATTATCTTTATGTCTTGTTATAAATCTGTGAGTGTAATATCATTTAAACTCCTTGAATAAGCTATTCACAACATCATATTCACAAATCTCAATTGGGACTGTATGTTGCAAAATGTTTGACGAAATGCCTGCTCACTATAAGTCAGAAATATTTGTGGGTTTTGAAAAAAAAAAATTGGTTTCAAACTGGGGTTGGTCATTACATTCTAACTTTATGTTTTCATATTTTATGGCACTCGTCATTATACCACATTGTAACTTTTACAATTTAAAGACCTGCTCTTCCCTTATTTGGTGCATGCTTGTGAACTATGGTGCAAATTTGAACTTGAACTTCTATGTTCCCCTTTGATAGGCCACACACCTAGCTATATGAATTGCAATTTAGTCTTGAAAATGCAATCGAATGACTGTTTCACCTTGAAAAGGGCATGCTTCTACATGTTGATGCTGATTTTCAATACTTAAAACACATTTGCCTTCCCTATAGCATGCTTGGACTTTGTCTTTCACAAATTTCACTAATCACAATTTTGTCCATCCATTCTTGGGCAACTTTTATTCCCTGTTGCAATTTTTTTCTTTTCAAAAATCTGTTAGTATGAATATTAGTGCATACCTCTGAATTATACCACAATTTTGACAACTTCAAAACTCGCATCCATCCTCTATGGCGCATGCCTACATATCCTTGTGCAGATTTTAAAACATTTAAAACTTGTTTTTCCTTCCAGGGCATGTGCCATTGTATGCCCTCACTATTTTGTTTTTTGAAAGTGTTGTCTTATGAATTCTTAGGCATGTGCTTGTTCATCATTGTGCAGTTTTAACTTAAACAGAATTTGTTTTTCTCTTAAATGGCATGTGCCAAACAACAATCAAGCATCCTTTGCAACTTTAAACCTAGTCTCCCCCATCAAGGAGCGCACCCATGTCATGTCCCCTTTTTCATATTAAAATAATAATAATATTATTTAAGTTGGGCCTGATAATTTTTAATTTTAAGGGCAACTTAATATTATTATAAGTAAAATAAAAGGTGTTTTTCAACACCAATATTAAAATAAATTAAAATAAAAATAAAAAGTATTTTTAAATACTTGGAGGAAAATTTAAGACCCAAGGGCCCAATTCGAAAAGGTATATGAAGGAGGTGCCTATCTTCATTTGAGCATCATTCAAGCTATCTTTTTGCATCCAATTTTTAGATTTGAGCAGTTTGTTCAATCTAGGGCATCCAAGGACGAAAACCCTTGGCTGCAATTTGTGATCTAGGAGGACGAAAACCCTCAATTTTCCAACGTTGGTAGATCCACCTAGGGTTTGCATGGTGTGCTAATTCAACGTTTGTGCAGATTTTCAGGGTTGAGGCGATCAAGATTTTTAAGCAAATAATTATTCGAGATTTTTTGTAATGTCCCCTTTTTCCGAGTGATCACCCAATGGAGTCGGCTAGCCTATTTTATTCCCGTAGGCTAAGTTGAGAGTGCAAGGGAATAATCTAATTAATTAAATACTAAGTAATCCTAAGCCACTTTGGATTATTTATATTTAGTTAATTAGGCTGGACCTAATTGTAATGTCTTTTTATAAAATAAGCCTCTTGGAAAAAAAGAAATAAAAAAATATAAAATAAATTGCCAAGGGAGGTCGGCCAAGAGGGAAGAGAATAGAAAATAAAATAAAATATATACATATTGCTAGAGGGAGGTCGGCCATGATGAGGTCTTAATGGATGGCTATAAAAGAGGGAAGAAACAAGTCATTTTAATCATTCATTCATATCATATTTTCTTCATTAGAGATTTTCTCTTGTGGCTGCAACTTTGGTTCAGCATATTTCAAGGACTAAAACCCTTAGGGCCAAATTGTGTGATTTGTGCCAAATACAATTTGGAAGAGTGAAAGTTATATTCAGATTTTTAGATCAGATTTGGAGCACCAACCTTGGAGGGCTTTGTTGAAGATAAATTCAGATTTTTAGATCAGATTTGAGCACCTACCTTTGAGGACCTGTTGCTAGGGTTTCACCCTAGGTTGAGTGCCAAGGAGAGTGACCTCATATTTTGAAGTGTGGGAGCCAAACCCGAGCCGCCGCTGCCCTCTTGTGCATGCCATTCTTCATCTTTTTGGTAGTGCCGCCTACTTTGGAGGATTCGCCCATCTAGGATTTGCTGTTAGACATCATTATTTGCCATTTTTAGTATGTATAAACCTATGTTTAGGTCTGATTTGTAAGAGCAGAAATCTGGGCTCTGTTTGGGCATGCTTGAGCCTATACATTTGATGTAATTTCAATTCAGAATAAGCTGATTTATAGCAGCAGACATTTATATTCAGAAATCAGAATTATAGGTCATTTGCTTTGCACTTGAATGGTCTTCATAAGAGTACATGATTGGCGTGTTTATTTGAGCATTTGGCACATGTATATTCATTATATACATGATATTTCCACAGTCCATGATATGTTGTAAGAGTGCTTCTGGAAGAGACTATGTGTTGCTTTTTTAGATCGACGTTTTGGATCACACTTTGTGATCCATCATCAGAATGAAAAGAAGAGAATGAGTGAGTTGTAATTGCAAGCAGAGTTCCTTAAAAAGAGAGAGAGGAAGGTGTGGGCACGGAGTTTGATCTAAGGAGAAGAAATCATGAGAGGGATAAGAAAACAACTAAGTCAAAATAGATAGACAGACATCCTAAGAATAGATAGAAAGAGGCAAAAAGGAAGGAGGACTAGGGATAATAAAGTGAGGAAAAATTAAAACATAAATACCTGAGAGAATCAAAAGGGAGAGAAATTAAAACATAAATTGTTTCTCTCAGGTATTTATGTTTTAATTTTTCCTCACTTTATTATCCCTAGTCCTCCTTCCTTTTTGCCTCTTTCTATCTATTCTTAGGATGTCTGTCTATCTATTTTGACTTAGTTGTTTTCTTTTCCCTCTCATGATTTCTTCTCCTTAGATCAAACTCCGTGCCCACACCTTCCTCTCTCTCTTTTTAAGGAACTCTGCCTGTAATTACAACTCACTCATTCTCTTCTTTTCATCCTGATGATGGATCACGGAGTGTGATCCGAAACGTCGGTCTAAAAAAGCAACATACAGCCTCTTCTATAAGCACTCTTACAGCACATGTATATTCGCTGTCCAAGATCATTTATTATTCAGAAATAGAAAAAATCAGAATTCAGATCTAGGGTTTGAGAAGAAGAAAAATCAGAAATTTAGGGCAGAACTGATTAGGGACCTTACATTTTTGGAGATTTTCTACAAGGGCAGATTGTTGTTTGGCATCATTTTCGAGGTCACCCAGCTGCAACAAAAATTCTAAAAGTTATTTTTAATTGGGGCGAATCATTTTCTAGAGGTATTTGACATTTGGAGGTCTAAAACTTCAATCTTCCCAGCCGTAAAGGTCTGATCTGGGTGCACCAGCCATTGAGGAGTCATTATATCCCTGCCATACCACATCTGGAGCCATTGAGGAGTCTTATTGCATCATTTTGGGCAGCCGTGTAGGTCTGATTGGTGATTCCAGGGTTTGATTTGCATTACATCAGTATCAAGGAGGGTTCAAAACATTTTATTTGATCATTGTAAGCACCTACTACAGCCATACAGATGTTGTACTAGTCCGTACTACCCCTAATCTAGCTGGATCAGCCAGCCGTACTACTCCAATAAGGTCTATGTGAATTCAAAGTTGTAATTTCAGATCTGATATTTGTTTCAGAGCAATTGTAATTGTTGCAAAAAATCAATGAAAATCAATCTTTGAGGGTTTCAAATTTTATGTTTGATTCTTATTTGAAAATTTGAAGTGACCTAGGATTTGTATCAGCCACTATATTTATCAAAATTTGGTTCAGATTTGACTTATGAAGTGCTTGAGTGTTTGATCTAGGGTTTCTTATCATTTGTTTGAATTTTCAATTCACATTTTCAGTTTGTTTCTTGTTTCAAAACCAAATCAGAAAATTCAAAAAAAGTATAAAATCACAAAAGATATATTTGTGACATTACCACCTATGAACTACTCATGCAACTTTGAAACAAAATTTCACATCTCTATTTGGCCCCTGCTAATCTGCAATTAAGCATGCTTTAATAATTCAAAATTCTGTCACTCACTTATGTGATGCACTCTAACCTAGAGTTGACTACAAACTTCCCTGCCTTAGTGAATTTCAGCATTTCTCATCATTTGAGCTCCATTTATGCCTTGAAAAATGCATTGGAGAATCCATTTATCCTACAAAGGCATGAACAATAGATGGAAAGGACATAGATAAACAAAACAAGTTTTGAAACATGATTTGTGATTAGATGAAAAGACAAACTTTAGCTTGAAATTGAACATGCTATGAAAAATTTCGTACAGGTACAACAAGTTGGTTGTTTATGGGAGAGTCACTTAAGAGCAGATTGGTCGACTATATGAACAAGGTATGCAAGCCATAAATGCACTATATGGCCTATTGGGCAAGATGTGCAAGATTAGGAGCGGTATTTCAGATTTAGACCTTGCTAGATGACATGTCCACTTATGAGCAGAGGTTCTCAATTAGATGCATATCATTGGTACCACAAAGTTGCTAGATATGGGAGTCATAGCTAAGCTGAAAGAAGATCATGCTTTTGAGTGGAGAAAAGAATACCAGTTCACTTTTCAGCTCCACAATGATACAATAAAATCATTCAGGGAGAAGGAGAGCAAACTAAGTGACACTGAGCAGAAGATCCCTTATTTTATCTTTGCCATTCCATGTGCCTTCCATGATGAGAACATGCAAGAAATTAAGCATGTCAAAGTGAGGACTGAATTCCGTACATTGGTAAAGGAGAAGCTCACAGGACCTCAAACTCTATATTATGAGAATACAGATAAGTTGGTTGGCATCTCTAGTCACATTTGAATGGCAGATAAGGGGCAAGTTCAAGTTGAAAGCTTTGGTGACTAAGTGTAAATACATCTTGGAGGTTCAAGTGATTTGTATGAGCATCATCACATTGCCTAAGGTTGCACAAGCTCAAAAGTTAATTGACAAGTTTGAGGCAGTTTAGAGTACCCAAGTGGCTACTGCTACACCAAACTTGCCAATTGAGGTTTCTAAGTAGCTATTTTTAGTTTTTGATATTTTTGGAGTATAGCTATTCTTAGATGGTCTTCTAGAAGGTCCATCTAGAGATTTTATATTTTTAGTTTAAATCTATTTGACGATTTTTTTTTATTTTGGGTAATTTATTTCAAACAATCTTGTATTAGAGTGTGATTTGATTGCAAGCAAAGTATTTTCAGCATAGAACTTTAGTAATTTGCTTTTGTATTTATCTTGAATAAATTGCATTGCATGAGAATGCAAACCTTTGTAAAAACTTATAAATAAGTGCTTTATGCACTTAGATTGGAAGCCAATGGCAATTTTATACCTACTTGCTGCTTAAGTAGTTTAGCTTTTGTAAGTGATTTTGTGAGTTGAATAGAGTTTCAGTTAAATGAATATTGCAGGCTTTGTGTTGCAATCTTTATTAATTTGAGTATTTGTAGCTTTGTATGTGAATCTCAGATATTTAACTCAGTATCTTGTGTTTATTGCCATTTTTTTACTTTTAGCTAATTACCATGAACCTGTGTTAGCTGTAATAGGTTAGGTCATTAGCATCAAGTCAAAAGATTATGAATCTCTTGTTTTGTGTAGAATAGTTGTTTAGCCTTGTGCTCATACTTAAGAACAAGAAAATTAGTTATCTCCATGGATTTCTAGGATTTAGATTAGTTTTCAGTTACAAAGGAGCTTCCCCCTTCTAATTTAAGAAAGGTTTATCCTTACACAATGTTCTATTTTGCATTGTCCTGGAAGGGACAAATTAAAACACTAACACCATCACCTTTAAAACACTTTACACCATCATCTTTCTTACTTCCCGTTTTGGGCAAATTGGATCCATATGCATTTAATCATATTTTCCATCTCATTTTTCTCATTCAGAAAAATATACCCCAATGATAACAATGATGTTTTGGTCCCTAAGTGAATAATTTTAGTAGTTTGGATGCAATCATTATTGCAAGTTAAAAGTTCCTACTATAACAAACTGGCTATAACTATATCCTTGGAAGACAAGTACATTGGTTAAATGCCATTTAGATTTTTTTAAATATAGTTTTATACAAGTTTCATTAGGTTGGCTGCTAAAGAAACAGATGAAGATGGGTATGAGAGTCCTCTCACTTTTTATAGTAAGTTTAATACATAAGACTTCGTGATTTGAAACTAAATATTATTGTTTAGGATTTCTTTTTAAGAACAAAGAGATTCAATTCGGTCATAAGTGTTATCCTGTACTTTTCACAACTTAAGTTTGACCAAGGGTTTTCTTTTTCTTCCATCTGTATGCAGTATTATTTCTATCCATGTTCAACTTCAATAAATTATTCTCCTATTGGAAAGTAACTGTTAAATGCATATGGTAAATTACTTTTATGTCTCTAAGGTCAACAAAAAATCTGTATAAATTACTCTTGAAGTGTAACTTTGCACTATAATGAAAACTATTTAATTAGTGACAATCGGTTTACGACTACAGAAATTAAAAATATTTGATCTAAACAAATCAAAAATATCAAAGACCACTGCAATAAATTCATGAAATAGATAGTATGTTTTCAAAGCATTACCTTCTCAAACTCAGTCATCCCCATGTATGTGTAATTCCGTACCATAGAATACTGTACGATATATGGGAAACCATTATAATAATCGCCTATTTAACAATGTAAACTTGCATGATTCATCTCTGTAATAGAAACTTACATTCATATAAAGATAAACCATAAATGCAAATCTAACACTTCTGTAAATTAAACCATATGGATTCTTTATTATCTTCTAGCTGTTGAATTCGAATTTTAAGTTGGAGGAAGCAAAAATATACTAAATTTACATATGTAAGAATGTAAGAACTCCAAAAGAATCTAGGATCCATATATAAATGTTAAATTAACGACTAAAACACAATAAAATGAACAGGAAAATCACAAGCAAATGGCCATATCCTAATACATCAAATTTACAATGTTGTCTTTAATATTAGATCACATTTGATGAATCTTTGAGCATCCCTCTGTCATGTTCTCTTTTTCAATTAAAATAAAAGAAATAATAAAGTTAATATTTTTAAGTTGTCTAATGATTTAATTTTTATTTTATTAAAAAGTGACAACTTAATATTACTTTATTAAAATAATTTTAACAATAATGTTTTAAGTTTATCCTTATATTTTACTCTAAAATGTTAAAAAGAGACAACTTAAGAATTATTATTAAAATAATCAAAAAGTTACATTAATGAGATATTAAAAGATCTTTAATAAGATAATAAAAGATCTTGTAAGTGGGAAACTTTTGGAGGAAAAAGGAAAAGTAGAAAAAAGATATATAAAGGAAGGAAATTCCTCATAGTTTTACATGTTATTTTATCATTAAAAACCCTTTTTTGCAGATTTTGGATATTTATGTTGATCTTTTACCAGAGGACGAAAACCCTTTCTAAAGGATTGAAGAAGGACAACCCTTGAGGTCTTGGGGATTCGGGAACAAAAACTCTCATGATCCCAATTGATGATTCCACCCAGAAACTACACAAAGCTTCATAGTTTAGTTTTAGAAGTTGCATGTTAGTGATCAGCACTTGCATGTCAGTATCCAATGTTTGCATGTAAATTCCAGAAGTTGCATGTTAGTGATCAACACTTGCATGTCAGCATCCAATTTTTGCATGTCAGTTCCAAAAGTTGCATGTTAGCTATCAGCACTTGCATGTCAGTGTTTAGTGTTGTATGTCAGTTTAATGGTTGCATGTCAGTATTCAGTGATTGGATGTCAGTTTCAGCCATTGCATGTCAGTTTTTACAATGGTGTCTCTGTATAGTTGTACTAAGGTCTGTGATTTTTTATGTAGCACTTGGTGTATTGGGTTAGTAAATTATTGAATCATTTCTATCTTATCAGTTGCTATCTTATGGAACAAAAATATGGTTGATATTTGTGAATCAAATTTTTTATTTATAAATGATTTATTGTCCATAACTGATACATGTGAGTTTCAGTGATACATTTGAAAAATAATCAATTCTTGAGAAATTTAGAAAATTATTGAAACAAATTTAATTTTGGAGTAAATATCATATAATATTCCTTTGGGGATATTACAGTGATCTCAAAGCTAAGATTTTGCCAACCTGCAAGGTAGAAAACTATTTTTTATGCAGAAAAATGAAGACATCAAGAATCCATGACAAAATTGTTGCAAGCCTTGCAAAAGGACCTAAAGGAGATGATAAAAATTTATGGTGTTATGAAACAGAAGGACAAAAGGGCAGAAGAAGAAGCATGCATGAAGAGCCCAAATCTCAAGGATTAGTTATTGGAACAATTTTCCATCAGCTATAAAGCCCTAGATTTATTTGGAAGAAGACAACAAGGAGATCCTATTCAAGAGAGAAGGTTAGAAGAGCAGTGTGAGAGAGATGAATGCAAACTTCTTTCCTTTGATGAATATGATATGAAGTCAGATATCTACAAATCTTCCACTACCTTTGAAGAGTACGTGGAAATATTCCAAGAAAACAAAAATAGAAGAAAAATGAAGATGGAAAGATTAGAACCTAAGTCTAAAGAACTTGCCAAGGAGCCAAAAAAGAAGATGGTGGAATCTGAAATAGTGATGGATACACCTAAGCTACAAGAAATTCAACAAGAACAAAAAGAGTTCTACAAACAAGTTAAGGATGAAAAGTCATTGACAGAAAAAGGTATGTTAGTGACTTCTAATAAACAAAACATGTGTACTAATGAAAGTCAAGGAGAATCAAACATTACACATTGAATGTAGAACATCCATAATTGAAAAGAATATTCTTAAGGTTGAACCCCTACCCCATAAGATTAAATTTCAGAATCCTCATGTTGATAGGCATGTAATTGAAAATGTTTTTGATTCTAATCACAAGAATGGTTGCATTGAAGTAAATTTCTCAAAGGCTCCAAATTAAGTTAGAGAAGGTAAGCACTTGGACCATTCCTATGATGTTAGGAACGTTCTGACTCAAGAAACATAGAAGTTTGATTTTTAGAATAACTTTGTTGAAAGACATGCACATGAGAAGAATGTCTTACTAGAAGTCAATGGGCATGTTGAGTTCACAAATTCAGCAATTGATAGTAAGCAGTTTGACTATCTCCATGATTCTAGCTCAAGGCATGAAAGTAATAATACTAGATAAGGTACCACCTTGCTTGGATACCTAGACATGATGCCCTACTTACTAGTTTTGATATTAAAAGGTGTGATGAGGCACCCAAAGAGGTTGTGAGAGAAACAGATGCCCTACTTACTAGTTTTGATATGAACAAATTGAAAAGAATAGGACAAAGGAAGCAATGGCAGCGGTGATGAATGCCAATCTCGATTCATCAACAGATTCATTTGTTGCCCCAAGCAATCATCATCTACTTTCCTCTACTAGTGAGACTCCAAAGAGTATCCATCTTCCTTCTTCGCTCATTTTTTCTATTCCACACAGTGTTCCAAGAGCACAACCTTCACTTGAAGGTACCACTTGGAATAAAAAGAAACACCATGAGGCTAGGATAGCAGTAGAAAACTTTTGCTACTATAATAAATTAACCTTCAATGTGGGGAACACCAAATATTGGGAAGGGTTGGAAAATGCATTTATAGTTGCTAATAAGCGATTAAGACTCCAACAACTAAGGATTTGAGTGGGCCATTGCTAGAGGAAGCCATCAAAAATACATAGCTTATATTTGATGATCAAAAGAAAGCATGGCGGAGAAAGGACTGCAGCATCTTATTAAATGGATTGACAAATCGCTGAAATAGGACTCTCTTGAACTTTTAGTGGCTTTAAGTGGCACATAGTGTTTTTGAAGTCTGTAGATGCCTTGCATGAAGTCAAAAAATGCTAAGACTTTGTGCAATTTATTGGATGGGGTGATCTAGGAGGTTGGGGTTGAGAATATTGTCCAAATTGTCACAAACAATGCAACAACATATGTATCTATGGGGAGATCTATTATGGAGAGGCATCCCACTATTTCTTGGACTCCTTGTGTTGAACATTGCTTGGATTTGATGCTAGAGGACATTGGAAAGATTGAATGCGTCAAAAGTGTGGTTGAAGATGCTAAACAAGTTACCAAATTTATTTACACCCATACTTGGATCCTTTCTTTAATGAGAGATCACACGAATGGCAAGGAGCTTATGCGACCAAAAGTGACATGATTTGCCACCCACTTCCTTACTTTGCAGAGCATTGTAGCTGCAATTCCTTCTCTCAAGCAAATATTTGTGAGTAATGCCTAGATGGAATCTCCATATACCAAAAAAACCTAAGGGAAGGCCACAAAAAACATTTTTTGATGAGTTGTTCATCAGAAATATAGTTACTTAGGGTAAGTAACAATTACAAACATTAATTTTATAGGGAATTTATCTATTTGCTATTTTATTCAAAATTTTAGTCAGTTTTGTAATAATTTAAAATTTATTTTTAATTTTTTAAGTGACAAAACCTTTGGTCAAGGTTTTGTGTTTGGTAGATGGGGATGGCATGCTAATGTGTTACCTCTATGAGGCCATGGATAGGGCCAAAGAGGCCATTTTGCATTACTATGGTGGAAACCAAAGAAAATATGAGATCATTTGGCACATCATTGATCACAGATGGATGAACCAACTCCACCAGCCAATAAATGCCTTAGCCTACAACCCAAACCCAAAGTTCTACTTCTCTTATACATTTAAGGTTGATGAGGAGCTCATGACAAGCGTTGTTTCATGCATTGATAAGATGGTACTAGATAATGAGATTAAAGACATAGTTCTTGATGAGTTGGAGGTCTACAAGAGTGCAAAGGGGAGACTCTTTCCTTCAACTAAAGCAATTCAACGGAGGGAAAACAACAACTAGGTAAAAATATAATGCTTTAATTTTTATCTTAATACTAGAAAGTAGAAACTAGAAACTTGAAAGTTTGAACAAGTTCTAAATTTTTTACTTAATTCCTATATTTTTTTAATGTTTTATTTGTAGATTTGTCGTGGGAGAATTATTGTGCTAGCACACCAAATCTTCAAAGACTAGCTATATGTGTTTTATCCCAGCCATGTAGTGCTTCTAGGTGTGAATGCAATTGGAGCCTGTTTGAAGCATGCACAGGAAGAAGAGAAACAAGTTGACCCATTAGTGCCTCAATGACCTTGTCTTCATCCAATACAACCTTCACCTTTGAACCAAAAAAGTGGAAGGTACTTCTCATGATGCCATTGACTTGGATGGCATTGATCCTTTTGTTGATTGGACTATTGTAGAAGAACATAATGGTATCTTGATTACTGATGAAGATATTGCTGAAATGGAGAGAGTAGCAAGTGCAGCAGAGGTGGAAACATTTGAGGCAACTGAAGACATTTTTGAGGAAACAATCAGTCCTCATGTTGCTACTGAATTACCTTCTAGTTTCAAGCCTGGAAAATTAAGTTACACTCGGAGAGGGAAGAGGAGGATATCAATTGTATTTGGCTGCTTCTTGACATATGTAAATAGTTATAGCGCTGTTATAGAATTATTATTTATAATTTTGTTGTAATACAATGTATTGTTTGACTTTAAAACTTTGAAATTTCAAATTTTGAGCATTTGTGGATAATATGACATATGCAATGCTTGAATTATGACAAATTGATGATCATAATAGACTTTTGTATTCTCTAAATGCATTAATTTATGGTTTTTTGTGTCATTATGTTTTTTCATTTTTTTTAATGAGTCAGTCTAAGTCAAATTTTTGGGCTGTCAAGTTCATGTTTCCAAACTATGGTTCTTCTCATTTTTCTAATACCTTCCAATCTTGATCAAAGTGAGTCCAACATCTGAATGGAAGATTCTCATAAAAAGGTTACAACCTAATTATTTCAGGTCTAAGATGTATAACCTTCAGGTAAGATTTGTCTTTGCACATTTTTACATAAACCCTTGCATTAATGGGTAGTGATTGATCATTTGGTACACTTCCTTGACAGAATTATTCTCCCAAAGTAGATACTATTATTTAGAACACATATTTACTCAAAAATTCATAAGGTAGAAAGTAAATTATTTAGCAAACTGGCACCTTGCTGAGGGTTTCCATTTCCAAGACAAAAAACCCCAAAGTCTAGAACCTTATAACAACTCTGTCCTAACAAAGGGCCATGATTCTCCTAAGAAAAAAAATTACTCTATATAAGGATCATCAAATTACTAAGAAATATCCTTGTGGAAAGAGATATAATTCCCATCAAGTATTCATCCTCCATTTAGTGTCAATATATTCCTTTATGTCCAATTGTCTTGGCCAAAGCCCCAAGAAAAAATCCAAATCAAGCCTATTTCGCCTAGATATGTCATGGGTAGGTCAATTTCCTTGTCTTCTAAGATGGTTTTGAGATCTTTTGTCATGGCTCAAAAAGGAAGAGGCGATCTATGACTTGCAATTCTTTGATTTGGCTAAGGTCTTGCTGCTTCAGAGTAAATTTTGCGATGAATCCCATAGTACTATCTTTCCCATGATAGTCTTTGTTCCTTTCTCCTCAAATGGCCATCTCACAAAATTTTCAATTTCACCTTATGTCCTACTTCTGATCTATGTCCACTGCTTACTGTCTTTTACTTTCCTTCCAGTCCTCGCTTTGCTGGCTCCATATCCTCCATGTTCACAAATGTTATTTAATTTAACAACAGTACAACAAACTTTAGTACAATCAAACAACATTAATTAGGAATCAGTCATGGTAATTAAAGAGCTCACATTCAGCCTAAGAATGTATCAGGCTGATGTCACATGCTGAATTGCCATTGTCAACAAGCATCTAGGAGCAAAAGTCCAGTTAAAGCTTACCGGCATCATGTCAATGTCACAATCACATCAGTAATTCCCACTTCTACCCTAGTGCTAAATGTACTTCATAGGTTAGAAGAGACAAAATGAATCATTTCATTGGAAAACTGTGATGTTCTACCCCAAAGTTTTTCTAATTTTTCAACATTATCAAACAGTGTTAGCAAATCAAATGCAACCATGTAATCTCCTCCACACCTTCTGATCACCAAGTTCCCGATATGGGCAAGGTGAGAACATACAAGTGCTTCAGACTTAGCAATTAAAATACAAAACAAATAACAACTTCCACTTGTTTAGTAGGCATCCACTTATTCAGTGGGAAATCACCACTTATTCAGTGGGAGTACTGAAAGGAAAAGCATAGGCACATCCACTTATTCAATGGAAAGCCTTTACAATGAAACCACTTATTCAGTGGGGTGAGTAACATAAACAAGAAAATATCAATCCCACTGGCGGAATTACCATCTAGGGGTTACAATCACCCAATAATGAAATATAAATGTTTATCACAAATGATTGTAAGCTACAATACATCAAATAATTTTGATTTTCAAATTAAACATATTGCTGCAACCTTTCACAGAAAGATAAATCTGTTATCATTGTTGTAGCATTGAAATCATGAAGAAATGGCATTAAAAATTATCCAAACAACATATGAAGTCATAACCACAAAGTTTTGGTGTTGTAGATGATGAAGAAAGCTCAAACAATCACTGTAAACCCTTCTGAAAACACTGTAACAGCAGAATCACGGGTCTAATATAAATTGCAGCAGGCTATGGGTCTGAAAATGAAACATTGCAAACCCTAACCAGTAGAGAATAGTCCACAAATCTGATTTATTCAACCCAAAACAACATTGATTTCAGACTTGTGACTGAAATATATTATTTATCAGGTCTAAACAGCAAAGGAAACACTCCAAAACTTCACACTGATAGATGGTATGAAGTACCCGGATGATGCAAATTGTCCCAACATTGATCTTCTACTAAAAACACTGACATGCAACTATTAGAACTGCTATGCAATCACCAACAATAACATGCAATGATTGATACCACACATGCAACCATTAGAACTAACATACAAGTGTTGATCACTAACATGTAAAATGAAAATTAAATCTCCAAATTACTAGAAAAAATTGGAAGAGTTTCACACAAATAACAATGGCACAAACCGTTCAACACAATGGTAGTTTCTGACATTGTAATGTCCCCTTTTTTTGCGCTAAAGTGACTTCAAGCTTGGAAAAAGGAAAGTCGACAAATAACTTAAAGCTTGGAGAATGGAAAGTGAATTTTTAATGGCAAAAATGATTTTTTCTTGGCAAAATAAAGTTTGGAGATGATTTTTTATATTTTACTAATATTGATGGAAAAATCAAAATTAATTAAATCTCTAGCCAAGGAGAAAAACAAAAAATTAATTAAATATTATGCTAAGAGGTGGAAAATGGAAAAAAATGAAAAAAAGGTGGAAAAATGAAATATTGAAGATAAAGTTAAAATATAATATTTTAATATTAAAATATTATATTATTTTCTACTAAATCGACGCTCAGGGGAGAAAAAAAAATAATATAATATTATTTTATTATTATTTATGTGGGCATTGAAGGAAAAAGAAAAATAAATTAAAAGAAAATAAATAAATATTATTTTCTTTGGGCGGTGGACTTCAAAAATAATAAAATAATAGTTTATTTGGGCGCCCAAGTTGAGAAGGATAAAAGGAGGTCAAGTGGAGTCATTTTTCATATACTCAATGATTTGGCTTTTGTATTTTGGAGTAATTATCTTGGCTGAAACTTGTTTCCAACGATATTCAAGGACGAAAACCCTTGGATAAAAGTGAATTGGACGAAAACTCAATCACTATGTGAGATGGATTCACATGGAATTCATTACTGAGCTTATTTGCAGGTTTTTGAAGGAATAATGGCTTCATTTCAGCTAGGGTTTGGATGGAATTTCAATCAGTAGCTAGGGTTTGAAGCTTTGAGCATTTTGAAGGCATTTATATTCAGATCTGAAGACATACAGGACATATTTTCATTTATACATCATTGGAGAAGTCTTATAGGTGGATCACTTAGCATAAGGAGGCATATTTATGCGATTTCATCATCATCATCAATTCTAATTTTTGTTATAGCAGGCTGGAATTGCATATCAGAGGCATATTTCTTGATATTTTGGCATGATTTCAGGTTGGACCGCTTGCTAGGCCAAATCGCACCATTCCTAGACATGGGCGATTTCATATTTTGTCATATTTTGGCACATTTTGTCATCATTTCTCAGATCTGGGTTGTAATCAGCATCTACAGCAGTCATATCAGTCATATCAGACCACTTTTGAGCAGCTACAGAAGTCATATCATTGGTTTTGGCATTGTACCTTGTCAAGGCATCATTCTACACTAGGCGGCTAGGGTTTGATACAACATTTGGGCAGATTTGCATACTTTTATAGGTCTGATTTTGTAATCAGATTGGGTTGATGTAAAAACAGAGAACATCATTTGTAATCAGCATTCTCTATTGCAATAAAGAAGTCAAGATTTGATCTAGGTATGTTCATTTGTGATATGTATGATCTATTTTGACTAGTTCCAATTGTTTTACATGTTGTTTGAATGATATATGGCAACCTTTCCATCTTCATTGCATTCCAAACACATTGTTGAAAACTACATGTCAAAACCCTAACTATATTTCAAGGAAAAGAAATCAGAAAATTTAGGGCAGCGGAAAAAAGAAATTCAATTAAGACTAGATAGGGTTCTTACAATGGTATCAGAGCAGTGTATCTTGCCAACTTGTGGGTTATAAATCAGCTATGTATCTTGCTAGCTTGTGGGTGTAAATCAACAACAACAATGGCTAGAAGAAGTTCGAGTTCATCAAGGAAGGTTAGAAGAGATGACCGAAATTTTGTTGATATATTTAAAGAGGCTAAAAGAAAAAATCAGCAGATGATAAATGCCTTACTGCAATCCCAACAACGATTGAAGACATGGGAACAAGACATGCAGCAATATGAAGATGAATTGATGCAGCACAAGAATAAGAAAAAATCACTTAGTGCATCTACAAGTTAAGTATCCAGGAGTTTCTATGATGAATTTGACAAGCATACAGATTTGGAGTGTGGTAAACCAGCACCCATTGATCAGCTTTATGCAAGTGATATTGTTCATACAAACGATGGCAATTCAATAAATTTGTTATGTAGTGAACAAAGTGTTGTCCTTACATTTTCTAGATCAACCATTGAAGAAAAACATGTTGCAGATGATTCTACTTTCTATTGTGATGATGATTTCTTGATTGAGCATGATGTTGACTTAGCTTCTCAACATGGATTATGTGTAGAAGAAGGCATGAAGGTAGTTGATCTTGAGATGATTAATTGTGAAGACAAATCAAAAATTCAGTCTTCTATAGCTGTCACTTTCAAAGAACAACCATCCAATTCAATGATTGTGAGGGAACATGCAACAAAGGAAGATGAGGTGTTTGAGGACACATCACAAAGGTATGAAAGCAATTCTGATTTTTGCAACAGCAATCCGATATCTTTGCATCATCATGAAATAGTAGCCAATTCACATGAAGATGTAAGTGTTATTGAATCTCCCAATGTTGACACTCAAGTTTTGGGTGTTAAGCATGAAGAGTATGTTGAACATTCAAGCCACTACAAGTTTGATTTTGTACATCATACCATGGAGAACATCAAGAAGACTCAAGACATATGTGATGGATGGGTACAAAGAGCTAGGAAGGCAAAGTTGTTGGCTGCCCAAGAAAGACATCTACAAGAGGTCAAGGAGTGTTGCAATCAGCTAGACCAAGCAAGGCAACAAAAGGAGTCATATCTTATATCTCTACTTCTTCCGAAGGAAGAAACTTTGGAGCTTGATCACTCACTTAGTGGATCAGCCACTAGTGTTTTGCCTACACATGAAGGAGACATAAGTGTTTCAAATTTGGTTGAGCCTTTGATCATTCATGGAGAGCTTGAAGAGTTGATTCATGATGAGGTGTAGGTACATCATATTGATGATTCCTTGATAGAGTTTGAGGCTGCCCCACTTCAGGGATTTGTGACAAGTGTCATGAAGTCACTTGTTTGGGTTTGGTATGGATATGAGCATAAGGGCATGGATGTTCTAGCCCTAATTCATAGTTCACTACATCATGCATTGCTGAGAGATGGTTACATTGTTGATCATGAAATTTTCAGAATTTACATTGATGAGTGCAGTTGATTTCATGGATTTGTGTACATGGAATTGTCACTACTACACTTAGAGGTTGAGTAATGATGAGGTTGCATCAGTTTATGACAGTGGAAGCAGTCCCAGGGTCTTTTGCACCAGCAGCTTTGGGGAAGTATGTGTGAGTATTATGGATGTTATGATGAGGGATGTTTCTCATTTTACTTTGAGTATGTATGGTGAGCCTAGATGGATTTGGGATCCGAGTATTGGTTGATTCTAATGCAAATTGGTCACATGTGATTGCTTGAGGGCAAGCAATCTCGGGGTGGGAGTACTTGTAATGTCCCCTTTTATTGAGCTAAAGTGACTTCAAGCTTGGAAAAAGGAAAGTCCGCAAATAACTAAAAGCTTGGAGAATGGAAAGTGGATTTTTAGTGGCAAAAATGATTTTTCCTTGGCAAAATGAAGTTTGCAGACAATTTTTTATATTTTAATAATATTTATGGAAAAATCAAAATTAATTAAATATCTAGGCAAGGAGAAAAATGAAAATTAATTAAATATTATGCCAAGAGGTGGAAAATGGAAAAAAATGAAAAAAATGGGGAAAATGAATTATTGGAGATAAAGTTAAAATATTTTATTTCAATATTAAAATATTATATTATTTTACACTAAATCGGCGCTCAAGGGAGAAAAAGGCAAAATAATAAAATAATATTATTTTATTATTATCTATGTGGGCATTGTAGTAAAAAGAAAAATAAACTAAAAGAAAATAAATAAATATACTTTTCTTTTGGCAGTGGACTTCAAAAATAGTAAAATTACTAGTTTATTTGGGCGCCCAAGTTGAGAAGAATAAAAGGAGGTCAAGTGGAGTCATTTTTCATATACTTAATGATTTGGCTTTTGTATTTTGGAGTATTTCTCTTGGCTGAAACTTGTTTCTAGCGATATTCAAGGACGAAAACCCTTGAATAAAAGTGAATTGGACAAAAACCCAATCACTATGTGAGATGGATTCACATGAAATTCATCATTGAATTTATTTGCAGGTTTTTGAAGGAATAATGGCTTCATTTCAGCTAGGGTTTGGATGGAATTTCATATCAGCAGCTAGGGTTTAAAGCTTTGAGCATTTTGAAGGCATTTATATTCAAATATGAAGACATACAGGACATATTTTCATTTATACATCATTGAAGAAGGCTTATAAGTGGATTGCTTGGCATAAGGAGGAATATTTATGCGATTTCATCATCATCATCAATTTTGATTTTTGTTACAGCAGGCTGGAATTGCATATCAGAGGCATATTTTTTATATTTTGGCATGATTTGAGGTTTGGAAAACTTGTTGGGCCAAATCGCACCATTCCTAGAAATAGGTGATTTCATATTTTGTCATATTTTGGCACATTTTGTCATCATTTCTCAGATCTGGGTTGTAATCAGCATCTACAGCAGTCATATCAGTCATAGATGAAAAACACGCCAGAAACTCGCCTGACTCGCGAGTAATCGCGCGATAGTTTCATCGGTGAGTTTTAATGGTTAAAACTCGGCACGAGTTTTTGCTCTGAAACTCGCCAGACTCGCCGTAAAATCACGCGCCATACCATGAAAACTCAGCTCCGGCGACAGACAGCTGCGAGTTGCGACCCCACGAAACGTTTGCACGAAACCCTAGCGCGAGGAGAGAGACGACAACAGCATAGATCGAAAGGTAGGTTTTCGGATTTTCCATTGGACTCTTGATGGACGAACTATCAAAATCGATATTGACGAACTGCATGCACTATTATAAATTTATATGAAAGAAGAGATTTTGGACGAACTGTCAAAATTTATATACGATATCATACAATATCATCATAGTCGTATATAAATTTTGACAATTCGTCCAAAATCTCTCCTTTCATATGATACAGTCTTTTTAAAATTTCGATTTACAAAATTTTATAATATGAAATTTTGACAATTCGTCCAAAATCTCTCCTTTCATATGATACAGTCTTTTTTAAATTTTTTGTTGTTTTATAATATAAAATTTAAATATCATCATAATCCTATATAAATTTTGACAATTCACCCAAAATCTCTCATTTCATATGATGAAGTCTTCTTAAAATTTCAAATGTTTTTTAAAATTAAATATCATCATAATCCTATATAAATTATGCATTTTTAAAGAATATTTTTTAAAAATTATGCATTTTTAATGTTCGATAAATTTGCCGAGTTTTTCCTCGAGTTTTTGGCGAGTCCCGAGTTTATAAAAAATTTTGGTATGCCGAGTTTTTGCCAAGTCCGAGTTTTTCAACTATGATATCAATCATATCAGACCACTTTTGAGCAGCTACAACAGTCATATCATTGGTTTTGGCATTGTACCTTGTCAAGGCATCATTCTAGACTAGGCGGCTAGGGTTTGATACAACATTTGGGCAGATTTGCATACTTTTAGAGGTCTGATTTTGTAATCAGATTGGTCTAATGTAAAAACAGAGAACATCATTTGTAATCAGCATTCTCTATTGCAATAAAGAAGTCACGCTTTGATCCGGGTATGTTCATTTGTGATATGTATGATCTACATTGACTAGTTCCAATTGTTTTACATGTTGTTTGAATGATATATTGCAACCTTTCCATCTTCATTGCATTCCAAACACATTGCTGAAAACTAATGTCAAAACCCTAAGTATATTTCAAGGAAAAGAAATCAAAAAATTCAGGGCAGTGGAAAAAAAATTTCAATTAAGACTAGATAGGGTTCTTACAGACACCCAATTTACAAGAGGGTTTTTGTCCTCAAGTGAATCTATAAGAGGATTTTCGTCCTCGAGATAATGGAAGAACACGCAGGTTCAATCCAGCAGAGTAACAATATCATATCATTAGCATTCCTCAACAATGAGCTCCAACTCCCTTTTATAACATTTTGGAGCTATTTTAGGAAAAAGCGTTTTGTTTTTTCGCTACTTTTTCAAAAAAACAATTTTTTGCTCTTTCGAAAAAACACTTTTTGCGTTTGGCTTTTTCATTGCTTTTTCAAAAAAACATTTTATGGTTTTTCGCTGTTTTTTCCGAAAAAGCACTTTTTCCTCTCCAAAAAACCTTTATTTGAAATAATATTAATATTTCATGTGCAAGGTCGCCTTTTTAAGTGATCTTTTAAAACACTTAATTACCTTTCCGAAGAGCTATTACACTTCAGTTACCTTTTAACATATTTACGACATTAGATAACTTAAGTGAATTTAATAATGTAATGTCCCATTTTTTGAGCTAAAGTAACTTCAAGCTTGGAAAAAGGAAAGTCGGCAAATAACATAAAGCTTAGAGAATGGAAAGTGAGTTTTTAGTGGCAAAAATAAATTTTCCTTGGCAAAATGAAGTTTGGAGATGATTATTTATATTTTAATAATATTTATGGAAAAATCAAAATTAATTAAATATTTAGCCATGGAGAAAAAGAAAATTAATTAAATATTATGCCAAGAGGTGGAAAATGAAAAAAGTGGAAAAAATGAAATATTGGAGATAAAGTTAAAATATAATACTTTAATATTAAAATATTATATTATTTTCCACTAAATCGGCGCTCAAGGGAGAAAAAGAAAAAATAATGAAATAATATTATTTTATTATTATTTATGTGGGACGTTCAAGTTGGAGGAAAATAAAATAAAATAAAAAGAAAATAATTAAATATTATTTTCTTTTGGTGGACTTCAAACATAATAAAATAATGCTTTATTTGGGCACCCAAGTTGAAAAGTATAAGAGATCATTTGTAGCATTTTTCATATATCTGAATGAATGAATGAAAGATTTTAATGACGTCCACGAGGCCAAGCAGCCTAAGGGACCCGGGAAGAAGCCCTCAAGATATTTTCAACCTCCTTTCGAGATCAGATCTCCTGCTATGAATCTTGACCAATAAACTAGCTGTATTGAGGAACCGAGGCTCCTCGAATAACTCACTAAGGTTGTTCACATTCCAACTGTTATCAAACTGACCACGAATATCTGCATATGCAGCACACTCAATGATGTAATGCCATTCCGTTTCAACCACCCCTTTGTCGCAAAAAATACATGATCTTTCGGCCCACTCTTCCTTGGGAATCGTCCACCTACCCATCTCACATCTAAGACGATGGGACCCGGTCCTCAGCTAAGCCACTAAAATCCTCGCCTTTCCCCTGAAAGCAACCCACATATATTCTTTTTCACCATGCTCCCTCAAAGGATTGAACTCTCTAATATAAAGCTTTTTCTTTCTGCTAATCTGATTTGACTACATGGCAGTCCTAAATTTATCTAACACAAACTTTTTTATTTCTTCCTTATTGTTAGGACAATCAAGCAAGCTAATATCCCACTTATCCATCCACTTCTTGTTTTGCTTCATCCACGTCTTTTTCCTACAGTCAAGTCTCTCCCCCAACACCATTTTGGGCCAGCGATGCTCATCCATATTTTCCACCTTTTTTAAGTAACTTAAAAGTCTTATAATTGTCGATACCTCTAGCGGGAACAAACCTGCTTCTGCTAAAAGAATCTCATAGGGGACCGTCGATTTGACTTTAAAATTGCTAGTAATAAGGTGTTTTTGAATTCTTTCAAGCTGTTTCCACTTGTGGTTTCACATGTTGCTCCCCCAAACCTCACACCCATAAAGGACGACTGACGTGAATAGCAGCCCGAAAAGGGTTTTCCTGGTTTTCCAATCCCAAAGTTTAGCTTTCCTACACCTGTTCTGGGGCAAGTAAGATGCTCTCCACCCACCTAGAATCCTACTCGCCCTACAAGACTCCCAGTTGAGCCTATTGTGAAAAAAATTCCCAGGTACTTGTACTCTTCCACTATTTCCAACGTGTTCCCTTCAAAATTGAAATTCAACTGCTGCTTCTTTCTTTTCAACGAAAAAATCATGATCTTGGTTTTGCTGGTATTCACCTACATCCCGACCTCTTGGCAAAAGAGCTCAAGAGCCTTCAACTGAGCAATCAAACCATTGGCAAATTTTGCCATTAGAATAAGATCATCCGCGTACAAAAGGAGCTTCACCACGTAACAAGACAATTGAATGCCTTCTCCATCAGTATTTTGCTTTGTGAGAGTTTTCTCTTGGCTGTAATTGATTTTCAGCTTGTTCAAGGACGAAAACCCTTGAATCTTAGTGGTTTGGACGAAAACCCATTCCACCATGAGAGATGAATTCACTTAGAATTCATCATTAAGCATAATTGCAGGTTTATGATGGAGAATTGGCTTCAAACAACTAGGGTTTCATGAAGATTTCATTTCTGTCTAGGGTTTGAAGGTTTTGTATGCAGATTGAAGGAAGAATAAGGCAGATCGGAGGTCAAATTGATCATATTTTCATGTGTTGATGTCACACAAGGGTTTCTATGTGGATCGCCCTTCAATTGGAGGCATTTTTGAAGCTTGGTTTTATAATTTGATGTTCTAATTTTTATTACAGCGAGTTGGAATTGTGTTTCAGAGATTGATATCATTATATTTTGGCATCATTTGAGGTTTACAAGCTTGTTGGCGATTTCACTATTTGGCATAATTTGGCACATTTGGGCATGATTTGTGAAATCTGGGTTGTAATCAACAAAATCAGTCATCTACAGGTTCATAACAGGTTCATATTTGAGGGTTTGATGGCACATTTTGATAGCATTTGATAATATTTGGCATCTAGGATCAAATCACTCCATATTTAGACCAAGCAGCCAGCATTTGGAGGCATTTTTGGTACTTTACAGCTAGGGTTTTGATTTCAGACTTCGCATCAGCACATACAGATCAGAAATCAGACTTATTTGGCTTCATTCATGCATGGGTTTTCATCATCTATTGGTTGGCACATGTGGTGACTTCATTGGGTATCTATTGTACATGTTTTGAGTCATCTTTAGACTCCATTTGCATTGACTTTGTAGTCTGATTTTCATATCAGACCTTATCATTTTGTAACCAGTCAACTACAATTCAATAAAAGAGCCTATCTATTCATCCGAGTATGTCTTTGTTATGTTTGCATTGATTTTGGATGTATATGTGAGCTGATATAATTGCATCTCAAATCATCTTAGTGAGTATTTGTCTATGATATTGCTATCTTTCCATCCTTGCTATATTGCAAGCATACTTGTGAAAACAAAACCTCAAAATTCCAAACCAAACTCTCTAGAATCAAATCAGAAAATTCAAGGCAGCGAAGGAAAAAATTTGGTTTAGATAAGACAAGGTTCTTACAAATAATTAATAGCTCAATAGTTTACCCAATTTTACGGAAAATCCCAAACTGAAGCGAATTGCAAAATAAATCATACCAACATGATCTTGAAGGTTTAGGATGAAAAATGATGCCAACTGGGTGACTTACTATAAATAGACGGCTTCTCCAAGAAGTTTGGAGAGCAAACCAGAAAGCCTAAAAAGCATCACTGTAATCCTAAACACCAAACTCAATGCCATAATTAACTACTCTGTAAAACTGAGCCATGGCTATTCCAAGAAGGTTGGAGTCCTCTCAAACAAAGCCAATAGCCTCCTGAAGACTAGGAACGGGCGAAATGCGCACAAAAGATCTATGCACCAAAAAAGGGGCTTTACAAAAACAATGTATTTGATCATGTATTTATCTCTTTTATACTAAAACTTAGTTGTTAAATTTCATATGTAAAGCTAACTCAGCAGGACAGCCCAATTAGTAAGGAAAAATACTTAAATTCAATAAAGAAATATTACTCAATTATTGATAGCGGAAACATGATGTTCTTGTACCATCTTGTAATGAAGTAAAAATGATGACATTATACTATTGGAATAAGGTTATGATATTGCAAGAATGGATTCTTGAGTATTTTATCAAAAGGTCCTAAAGATTCATTGAAAGGTTCTTCTAATTGAGTGACCAGGGAGCCCTATACAATAAAATGTAAAGAGTAATTATACTAATTAGTAAATGTGAGGATGCAAATAGTTGTTTTCCAAACACCATGCTTTTTCATGTACAAACCAACTTGTCATCTACTTCAGGCTCCTCTCTATTTTGTTCTTCATGAATAGAGTAATATAAAGAAATCTTACCAAGAACTACGATCTACATGACTCGAAAAAGTTGAGTCAGAATGTTTTTTATCCTTGTCTGATGGCTAAAGTATGACTACTTGTTAATGTGTTTCATCGAGCATCGTCATCACTATCAACCATGCTGGATAATAACACCTAAAGCAAGTGATAACAATGTTGAGGACCATGCAGAGGTCGCCCAATCCAAATAAAGAATAGAGAGAGTTGGAGTCGGAAAAGTGGCTCTCTAGCTGCCCTTCATATCTCTCTGATTCAAGAATGGCAATTATAAAGGGGAGAACAACCAAGAAGGAAATTTGCTTCAAGGAGGCAATGGGAGGGGCTGTCCAATGCTCCTTGGAGCATTTTGGTTTCAAACCACCTTGATTTGGCTGGCCTCTTTTGGTCCTTGGGTAGTTTTCCCTGTGCTTACTGTTTTCAATTCCTTTTGATGTGATGTTGTTTGTTTGCTGCTGTTTTGCAGCCTTAGTGCTATTTGATCCTTGTTGTTGTTCTTTGTTATTGGATGGGCTTCATCGAATTATCGTTCTTGTTCTATAAAAAGGGTTTGGGCCCTTTCAAAAGCCCTACTTTTACCCTTATCCAAAAAGAACAATGTTGAGGACCACAATAATAGTTGCATTGTTCTGTCCAAGCGACGAGATTAACATGTTATCTAAATTAAAATGAATCATAAAGTATAATGCAAATGGCAAGAGAAAATCCACAAACTTGTAATTAATTTTTCTAGCAAGACAGATGCCACAAATCTTATATGTTATACAAATAAGCGAACACATTAAATGGTATCTATGCACATCTATCAAAAATAAAAACTCATGCATTCAATTTACTCTATGCAAATCTTCCTGTTTCCCATCACTGCAGAGCACTATGCTACCTTATGCATTGATTTAAATTAGTATTTAAATCATTTTGTGTCATGTCCCCAATTTTGGAGTAACTTAAAATTGTTTTAATTATAAATTAATTTTGTAAAGTATTTTATTTACTTTATAAAATTAATATTTCATTTAAGTTACTAAGTTAGTAGTACTACACTTTATTAAAAAGTGTTGTGAACAAGCATTTAAAAAGTACAAATGCAAGCATTTAATAAAGTTCATGTTGTTGTGAACAAGTATTTAAAAAGTACAAATGCAAGCATTTAATAAAGTTCATGTAAAAGCATTTAAAATGCTTTGGTCTGATGTGTACATGTAAACTCTCATTTAATAAAATTAGGTTGGGCCTAATTAATGTAATGGCTTTAAAAGCAAGCCTGAGAGTCATTTGAAGTCATGTCTAAATGTTTTTGACTTGGTTTTTGCATATTGAGTTTATCTCTTGGCTGAAGACAAATTTCAGTCCAATCAAGGTGATGATCCCTTGATAACTAGGGTTTGGTGATGGCCCCATTCCCATTTTGAGAGGTGGATGCAATCGGTATTCACCATTAGAGCTTAATTTTGCAGGTTTTATGAGAATTGAAGTGAAGTTTGTGAGCTATTGTAACTCTTGGTCAAATTGAATATCAACCAAGGTAGTGGATTAGTGAATCGTGGAGTTTATGGCATGTTGTAAAGTCTGATTTTTCATTCCAATCAGCTGACAAATTGTTATACAGGGTTTTTATGGTCACATTTGCATGATTGGATGATAGTACAAGGTACTTGGTATGTCTAGAGACACAGTGCTTGCATTTGGAGGAGGCATTTTAGCATTTTTTATGAAATCTGGGCACAACTCCGCCATCTACAGGTCTGCTACAGCGAACTAAAGGTCCGATACAGTCTGATTTAAGAGCATATTTCATATCAGGTTAAAGGCATTTGATGTTACACATCTTTTGGAGGCATTTCCAGCCCTACCGATTTGGTATCTAAGGAGATATTGATGAGAACTCATATGTTATTGCTAACTGAACTATATCAGCACTCTGACAATTTGTAACAGCAGAGAATAAGAAGAGTTTTCAGACTTATTTGAAGTCCTCATTGCATTCTTATTGAGCTGAGAACATCATTCCACCATTGGGCAATCATATGCTAGGATTTGTTATGTTTTTGGTGTACTTTTGTACTTGAAATAAAGTCTGATATAAAACAGTGGAAGTCTGATTTCATTTCCAGCCAATTTGCAATTGATTGTAACTCATTTGAAAGTTTCAATAAGAGACATATTTGATGGTGTGATTGCTTCATTGGATTGTTAATTTTGTTTCGTGTTTATTGGCTAATGAATGCAAGAAATCTTATCAAATCTTGAGCAAATTTTCAGTCATATATAATAGGGTCTTTTACAGTGGTATCAGAGCATTCAAAATTTCAGTCCAATATCCATTAGGGATATTAAATTTTGATAGAAATATCTTTTAATGGATAAACCATGCTGTTAACTGTAGATCAATCATGAGGCAGAAAATCCAAAATCGTAAAGGACAGACTTACCCGAAGTAGATAAGTGGATGCAACATGAACTGCATCAGAAGACCATGTACACCCCATTAAACTTTTAATAAGACCTCTCTGAAACCAAGTAGGGGCCAGACCCACTAAACCAGCAAGAGAACTCAATCCTGCACAAAGAATTGGTAGCCTGCAAAATTGAGCTTGTTTATGAAGCACACTTGGGAGAATCCTATGCAAAGCAACAAAATGCTAAGACCTCTTTATCTTGAATATAATACAGCAATAGAAACAGAAATATATAATGCTTATAGAACAATGTTTTTTGAGAAAAGCAAAAGATTTACTTTTTTTAACATGGATTACAAACTTCATTGTAACATTGGAATAAACAAAACAATAAAGAATCTCCAACAATAACTAATGAACAGTTGATAAGACTATTTAGTGTATGAAGATGGGAAGTTCAAGGAGAATTAGAATGAAAACAGCACAACTAAAGTCACCATTCTAGTTTCATTCAAATTTTGGAAAATTTCTAGTGGTGATGGCTTGTTTTCTATGGTCCACCAAGTTTCCAGGACAGGGGGACACATTTCCAGGAGGCCATCTTTTAGGGGACAGTAGGGGACAACAATTAAAAAATAGGGAATTTTTTAAGAATATAGGAAATTTCAAATATTCAAATGATAAGGCCTTCACCATATTCATTATATTATTAATAACTTAAGAATTCTAGTATCATTGAGTTACAACAGTTTTCCATGCTTCCTTGCCAACAATCAAGAGTCCTTAGCATAGATGGGGGAGATAGCAGACAACTCGGTCCCAACCTACGACCAACAGCCCAAGGCCAATGGACTATACCATCTTTATCCTGAACCCACACCAGATGCTCACAAGTACTCATAAGCCACAACATTTTGATTCAACACAATGATGGATTGAACTGCAAGAACCTATGACTCAGCTAGTGAGACTTGCCACTGGTTGCTTCGCAAGTAGCCACAGCCA
The DNA here is from genome assembly GCA_027924645.1 of Cunninghamia lanceolata. Taxonomy (NCBI): domain Eukaryota; kingdom Viridiplantae; phylum Streptophyta; class Pinopsida; order Cupressales; family Cupressaceae; genus Cunninghamia; species Cunninghamia lanceolata. Next base: position 6,055,117 of record BSBN01000339.1, read on the forward strand.
TGACAAATTCAAATAGGATCCAGCTCAGCAAGTGTGAGCAGGTCAGCCACAAACAAATGATGGCTCAAACCCAACTTTCACATAACACAGTCTCTACAAGAATAATCAGAGACACATTCTTATCAAGCAATTAAAACATGTACCCCAAGCATCCCTACAGTCCACTTACAAAGAGCAAGACAATGATCAACAACCAAGCAATAATCAAGACCAATAGTTGTCAATAGTCAAGAGCCAACTTCCCATTTACTTATGCATCTCAAAAGACCTTGCAACTACAGGAAACCCTAGTGCAATCAAAATTGCAACTAAACATTCTCAGTTTCTTAGAGATCAACACCTATCATAGCCAAATAGGGAAAAAGAAGCATTTATTCATTACCCAAATCCATGGCTAACCCAAGAACATCAAAGTGTCAACCCTAGGTTTATCCATCCACCCATATAGACAATCTATAGGAGAAAGAACATGCATTGATAAAGACTTCACGCAATATTCTCGCTATAACACCAGCAATCTGCAAACATAGCTCTATCATCATTATCAGCTTCTTGTCCTAACAAGACTGGTAGTGAAGAAGTTGACAAGGAGAATCTAGTCTGACAAAGAACAAGACGACATGAAACAAATATGATAGAGAACCATGTATTACAAATATGCAAGTTTAATAGAGGAACAAGTATGACAATCATACAAGTTGACTGAGAGCCAAGTATATCAAAGATACTAGTTGACACAAAAACCCTAAAGCATCATGCAATGAGAAAAAAAAAATTAATTGGCTTTTAAAAGTTTGGGCCATAGAGAATGGCCAGGCATCCCTTGGCCATCCTGAGGACAACTTGGCATTTCTAGGCATTCCTAAAAAAAATTGACATCCTAGGGACCTTTTTGGTTTTTTCAGCAAATTGTGGATGGTTGGGGGACATTTCCATCCCATCTGCACATCCCTAAAACATTTCCACTAGGGAACAAAGGGGCCTGAATATGCAAGGCACGCATCTCTAGGGAACATAGCTTGTTTTAGATTTAATGTTAATTCATCCACCAACTTGCTATTTTGGCCATCCTTATGCAGTAAAAACAAATCTTCACACAAATTTGTTGTTAGAACCATAGTTCGCAAACTTGGACTTGGCTAAAAGTCGGCAGCCCAAAAATTTGACATCAAACTCAGACTTGATGAAAAAACCAACAAATAAAAAAAGTTACATAAATACACACAAAAAAATAAATAAATAATGCAAGAGAGGCATAAAGAGTGAATGCAGAGAATACACAATTCTATTTTGATTATCAATTTGTCATGAATCAATGATTAAATATGTCATATAACCCTTAGTGACTCACAATTCACAATTTCAAATATTATATAATTGTATAACTATTGTCTACAACTTCTTCTTCCCCCTCCTAGTATTAGTAGTATCTAGCTTCAAACTAGAAGGTAAATATGAATCATCCTTAGGAGTGAATGAATCCTCAAGTACGTCATCTTCCAATGCTTCCATTGTTTTTGCTTCCTTCTCCAATTCAGTGAACATTGCATCCACATCTTCAGCATTGCAAACAGAATACCCTAGTACAATCAAAATCACAATTAAATATTCTCAGTTTCTTAGAGACCAACACCTATCATAGCCAAACAGGGAGCAAGAACATTTATCCATTACCCAATTCCATGGCTAATCCAAGAACATCAAAGCGTCAACCCTAGGTTCCTCAATCCACCCATATGGATAGTCTATAGGAGAAAGAACATGCATTGATAAAAAATGTCACCCAATATTCTCACTATAACACCAGCAATGCGCAAACATAACTCTATCCTCATATATCAGCTTCTTGTCTTGGAAAGATATGCAGTGAAGAAGTTGACAAGGAGAATCTAGTTTCATAGAGAACAAGATGACACGGAACAAATATGATAGAGATCAACTATGATTGAGAACCATGTATTATAGAGATGCAAGTTTAATAGACAAACAAGTATGACAGTCATACAAGTTGACTGAGAGCCAAGTATATCAAAGATACTATTTGACACAGAAACCCTAAAGCATCAAGCATCGAGAATTTTTGTGTTCTTTTTTTTTTTTTTTTCCTAAATTGCTTTTCTAAAGTTTCCATAGAGAACGGCTAGGCATCACTTGGCCATCTCAGGGACAGTTTGGTGTTTCTAGTTGTTTCCTGACAAACTGGCATCTCAAGGATGTTTCTATTTTTTCAACAAATCAAGGATGGCTAGGGGACATTTCCAACCTATTCATGCATCCGTGAAACATTTTTGAAAGGGATAGGGTCTGAATATGCAATGGACACATCCCTGCAGAACATAGCTTATTTTGGCCATCCTTGATATCAGTAAAAACAAATCCTCACAAAAATTTGTCGATAGAACCATAGTTCAAAAACTTGGACTTCGCTAAAACTCCGTGACCCAAAAATTTGACTCGAACTCAGACTTGGCAAAAAACCCAGCAAATAAAACAAACTACATAAATACACAAAACAAACTTAAATAATGCATGAGAGGCATAAAGAGTGAACTTAGAGAACACACCATTCTATTTTTATTATCAATTTGTCATGAACCAATGATTAAATATATCATATAACCCTCAATGACTCACAATTCACAAGTTCAAATATTATCTAATTGTACAACTATAGTCTACAACTTCTTCTTCCACCTTCTAGTATTAGTAGTATCCAGCTTGTAACTAAAAGGTAAGTATGAATCATCCTTAGGACTGAATGAGTCCTCAAGTACATCATCTTCCAATGCTTCCGTTGTTGTTGCTTCTTTTTCCAATTCAATGAACATTACATTCAAATCTTCAGAAATCCAATCAGAATATGGATTGATGTCATCCAATTTAATGGCATCATGGGACTCCTTCGCATCAACATTTTTAGTCCAAAAGTGATGGTTGTATTGGACAAAGACAAGATTGTTGCGATACTCTTGGATCAACCTATTTCTTTTCATGGTGTGAATGCTTCAAACAAGTTCCAATTGTGCCCACCCAGAATCACTATAGTGCTAGCACAAAACACAAATGGCTAGCCTCTAATGAAGATTTGGTGTTCAACCACCATAATCTTCCTACCACAAATCTACAGATAAAACATTTAAAATATCATATGTTTTAAGTAAAACATTGAAGTATTAATCTAAAATTGCATTTATCAAAGCAGTGTGATTAAAGAACTCACTTTTTTACCTAGCTATTGGGTTGCCCTTCTTTGAATGCATAAAGATAAAGAAGAGAGCCTCCCCTCTGCAACCTTGTAGACCTGCAACTCATCTAGAATTGTCTCTCTAAGGCCTTCATCAAGTGGCATCCTCTCTATGCATGTGGTAAGGCCCACCATAACCTCCTCATCATCCTTAAAGGAAATAGGAATGAAAACTTTAGGGTTTATGTAGTACCCCATGACATGTATTGGTTGGTGGAGTTGGTTCATTCATCAACGATCAATAATTTGGTGAACTTCATATTTTCTCTTGTTTCCACCATATGCAATATGGCCTCCTTGGCCTTATCCATGGCCTCATAAAGATAACCGTTTGGCATTTTATCGCCATCAACCAAACACAAAACATGGACCAAAGGCTCCATCAACTAAAAATTTCGAAATTTGAAATTTAAATTATTAGAATTTGAAAAAAATAATTATAATAAAATTTGAGTTTGTTACTTACCTTGAGTATCTCTTTTGCACTCTTGCTAAACACTTCATCAAGCATTATCCTCACAACCTTCTCCACTTCTAACCTTTTAGAATATGGATACTCCAAGCTGAATTGCTCACAAACGTTTGCTTGAGATAAGGTAGTGCCCCTACAATTCATTGCAAAGTGATAAAGTTAGTGACAAATCGTGTTGCCTTCGATTGCACAAGCTCCTTGCCTTTGGTGTTTCCTCTCATCAAGCTAAGCACCCAAGTATTCCTGTAGATAAATTTTATAATGTTTCTAGCATCTTCAACCACACTTTTGATCCATCCAATCTTCCTAACGTCCTCAAGCATCACATCGAGCCAATGGATAGCACAAGGCCTCCAAAAGATGTCTAGATGCCTCTCCTAAAGAAGTCTCCCTATAGCTACATATGTAGTTGTAGTGTCAGTGATGATTTGGACAATGTTCTCCACCCCAACATCATGTACCACCCCCTCCAACAAATTGTACAATGTCACTACATTCTTGACTTCTACGAACTTCAAGTACACCGATGTGGCACTATAAGCCACTAGAAAGTTAATCAAGGTCCTATTCCTACCATCTATCCACCCATCATATAAAATGTTGCAGCCCTTTTCTACCTTATTCTCTTTTGATCTTCTATTATTAGTCATGTATTATATACGTATTTCTTTAACAATGGCCCACTAAAATTATGCAAAGTTGGTGTCTTAAATCCTACACCAACAACAATTAATGCATTTACCAATGTATCCCAATATGGCCTGCTAGCCAAATTAAATGATATATTATTATAGTACAAAAATGTTGCAGCCTCCATCCTTGCCTCATGTTGCTTCTCTCAATTCCAAGTAGTACCTTCAAGCAAAGCTTGTGATCCTGAAATACCATAAAGAATGAAGCAGCTAGGTGCGGAATTCATTCGGCTTCAACTCTCTTCAATATGAGTGGAGGAACGTCAAACTCGTAGTGCAAGGAAAGAATCTCCTGATTGTAATGTCCCCTTTTTGAGCTAAAGTGACTTCAAGCTTGGAAAAAGGAAAGTCGGCAAATAACTTAAAGCTTGGAGAATGGAAAGTGGGTTTTTAGTGGCAAAAATAATTTTTCCTTGGCAAAATGAAGTTTGGAAATGATTTTTTATATTTTAATAGTATTTGTGGAAAAATCAAATTAATTAAATATTTAGACAAGGAGAAAAACAAAAATTAATTAAATATTATGCTAAGAGGAAAATCGACCCAGGTGGGAAGATGGAAAAATGACTTAAAGGTGGAAAAATGAAATATTGGAAATGAAGATTAAATTATAATATTTTATTATTAAAATATTATAATAATTCCCACAAAATCGGCGCTCATGAGGAAAAAGGCAAAAATATAAAATAACAATATTTTATTATTATTTTCTCTCTCCTAGCCACCACCACTTGGAGGAAAATAAAATAAAAGAAAAAGAAAATAAAATAATATTATTTTCTTATGGCAGTGGACTTGAAAAAATATTATATTTTATCACAATTGAGCGCCCAAGATGAAGAGGTTAAAAGGACATTTGGAGTGTTTTTCATATCATTGAATCATTGAGCATTTGGTATTTTCACTCTTTGGAGATTTTCTCTTGGCTGTAACAAAGTTTTAGCGATATCTAAGGACAAAAACCGTTGAATTTGAGTGGTTTCGACGAAAACCCATCCCACTTTGAGAGATGGATTCACCTAGGATCCATTATTGAGCATATTGCAGGTTTTTCATGGAGATAAAGGCTTCAAACAGCTAGGGTTTCAATCGGGTTTGCATGATTAGCTAGGGTTTGAAGACATCTTGCATATTTGAAGGCATACATATTCAGATTTGAAGGCATTTGGAGTGTGATTTCACTATTTGTATTCATGGCCATGTTGTGTTGATGATTCTACATGTTTTGGAGGCTTCATTGTTGGTGAAACCAATTGTTTTGTATTTAGAAATTCATATCAGACTGCTGCAATTTCATATCAGACCTCAGATCGGAGTCTTTCCAGCCACAACTTGATGTGGGATTGTCATATTTTCATCCTAGGATCATAGCACTTCAATTTGGGTTCATTTGGCTAGGGTTTGGAGGAGTTTTCAGCTTGTTTTGTCTAGGGTTTGTGCTTCAGATTTCATATCAGCACCTACAGATTTCAGATCAGTCCCTTTATGTTGGATTTATCTTCATTTCTTCATCTGGATTGAACATTTCTAAGGCAGCCAGCAAGAGTGGACACCATTGGATCATTGTTGCATCATTGTTTGATGATTTGGATCGTGTTTTGATGATATTTGCATGCATATGTAAGTCTGAAAAAAAATTCAGTACATCACTGTTCGTAATCAGTCAACGTCTTTTCAATAAAGTGGCCAAGCTTTCATCCGGATATGTTCTATTGTGTTATTTATTGATTTTTGGATGTGTGTGTGAGCTGGTTTAATTAATTTCAGTCATCATTGCATGTTGTTTGAATGTCATATTGCAACATTTCCATCTACAAATCATATCAAACATATTGGTGAAAACAAAACATCAAACCCTAAGCAAAACTTGAGAAAAACAAATCAGAAATTTCAGGACAGCAGGCTTATTTTCAGTTCAGATCTAGACAGGGTTCTTACACTGATGAACCAAGGGTGGTTGTGGAATTCATCGTTGATGCAACTACTTCCCTTTTCCTTTTCCTATTAGCTTTCTTCTCCTAATAACTAGAAAGTTCTTGTTGCAATTCTTCATGCACTTGGGTACACAACTTGACATCTCGATCAACAATTTGAGCAAGTTGGTATTTTAGTCGATTGATACCTAGTGTTGTATGCTTCCATTCAACATTCTTTCCACCTTGCATTGCACTATAGATTCTTACATTAAAAGAAATGGAAATAAGGAGCATGCCAACAAGGCTTTGTTCTTTTGAAATACAAAAGAAAAAAGGAATAGAAAACCATAGAAAATACTTGTCAATGCAGTTCAATTGTCAATAAGTCCTTCAAATCACACCCCAATCAGTTGCCAATCAATTTATGCCACTGAGATCCAAATTGTTGAAGATGAAAATGTCCAAAAAGACCAAAAAAATGAGGGTTTTAAGCACGGTTTCTGAATGCCTTTTCAGAAGCTGAGGCTTCTTCATGGATTCACCAAGTCCGAGCAAGTCTTAGCAAAGACTCGCCGAGTAACTCATGCATTACTTGTGATTTTCTGCAGCAGACTAGGCTTGTAAGTCATGCATAATTTGCTCGCCTGTTTTAGAAACTTGCATGTATTCACGAGGACAGCAAGTACTCACCAAGTTTTAAAACCAAATCAAAACTCTATGTAGACCATAGTTAACAAATCTGACTGGATTTGGTTCAAATCTAGTTAAGTCTGAATTTTTTCGACCAGCCTAATTTGTTCAATTTGATCTGAAATTTTCAGTTGCTACAAAAAAAAAAATTGACCTCCCAAATAAATCAAATTTTACAAACCTAGTAACTATGATGTAAACACATCAAAGATAGGAAAGTCATGCTTCAATACCACACGGGCATATCCTCAAGTTGTTTATGCTTATTCCCTAGATAACCTTTACAAAATAATATTTGTTGATCATGTTGTGAGACTAGTCAACTTCTCCTTTCATAATGAATATCAAATTGAGAAGTAGTGAGGATGTATACCGAGCAACAATGAAGAGAAAAATTCGTTAATGCTTTCGTAAGCTCGTTGTCACTTACAGATTACAATACATTTGTTTTGTCTATACCACATCTTAGATGGCATTTATCCTTCAAATAGCATTTCCACTAACAGAGTAAAGAGGTTAATTTTATGAGAGGTCTTCCCTATACTAATGATAATTGTATTGAGTGCTACCTATAAAATAAAAGTATAACTCTCCATATTTTTATGTAATTGTTCTTTGTTATGAATTGTGCTTCCAATCATTCAGCTCTACTACAACTCGTGGTTTTGTAGTGTAGATTTTATTGTTACCATTCTGGCATAATTGTCATTCTATTTCTCCCAAAAAGTTTATCTCTATAAATTTTCCTCACCCAATGGTGATCCACATGGTAGACTACATCACTCCCTACAAAGTATGGAGCCTATGGCTCAAGCTATGCTGAACATTGCCAACACAGTAAAAGATAAGGATTTTTTAATAGGGAACACTCATGCTACTTTGATCTCAGAAGGGGCAAGCCACCTCCAGAAGTTTGTAAAGCAGGGCTACCACTTGGAGTTTGTGTGTTTTTGTGAACTGTGGTTGACCCAAGCAAAACACCCTTGCGATGTCTAAGCAATGGTTGCCAACCAAGCCTCATCCTATTGTTGCTTATTCAATTGCTTGCATTTTGGAGGCCTTGCACTCTATTGAGCATCACTTTCACTATGTGTACTTGATGTTGCAAAACACCTTTTGTGAGCAAATCATCTCTTAGAGGCAAAACCTAAAGTCATCTTGCTAAAGAGACCTTGTGGGTGGGTTGGTGATCCAAAAAATTGGGTCTTAAGTGTGCAAGATCATTGGAGTCCTTGTGCTTCAATCTCATGCGTATCACGTCAAGAAGCTCAAAGAAAGAATTTGTCATTGTATCGGTAAACAAAAGCCAGAATAATGATGGAGGATCAAGGATGGAATGGGACATCTCTAAGAAGTCTTCGTCAATGTTGTAAACTCTGGAAAGATTCAAAAAAGTGAATTTGACGAGTTGATCAGTTGGTGCAGGAGGCAAACATGTGTTTGCCCAAGCAAATTCACCAAACACAACAACAAACTATCATTCATCCCAACGAATTCATCAAAGTAGTGAACTTTTTCTTTGATAAAGTGACAAACTTGTTCTAGTATGGACAGTGGACAAGATTTGAAGCATTTTGGCATTTTGGCATTTTGGCTAACTGAACAGGAACAAATTTCTCACTTGTGCATTCAACAAGTGATGTTTTCTCCTTGACTTCATTAAGATGAATCTCTTGCTAATTTACAAACTCGGAAGTCAATAAGGTAACTTTTCTGCATTAAATTCCATACCTTCCATTTGCATGGGGAATTCCTTCAAAGTCTGCTTCGTTTCACTTTCTTACAAATTTGAATTTTCTTCTTCCTTATGCTCTACTATCACAATTTCCAATGTTTTTGATTCTGCTTTCTCTTCTTCTTCAACCTTCTATTTTTGTTTTCTTGAAAATTTTCCTAGTGTTTTTCAAAGGAGGTGATAGATTTGTAGATGTCAGACTTTTTATCATAATCATTAAAAACAAAAAGCTTACACTCATCTCTGTCACACTGCTTTTCTAACTATCTTCTTTGAATAGGATCTTTTTGTTGTTGGTCTCTAAATGAATTTAGCACTTTGAAACTGATAACAAACTGTTCCAAATTCCAATAATTGATCTTTGGAAATTGGGCTCTTTATACATAGTTCTATTATTCTTTCCCGATATTAAGGCTCTGTTTAAAATAAAGATTTAAACATCATGATAAACGATCAAATTACTTTCTTGAAATATAGTCAATTTAAATGATAATTGTGTCTATATAAAATATTTAATAAATAATATTATTTTAATATAATTAAAATATAATGTATTTATTGCATTTATAAATAATAAATACATATACAAATATAAATATTATCAATGTAAATATTATTATAATTATAGTATAATATGTTATTAAATATAATATATAATATATATTTAATAAACATAAAATATAAATAATAATAATATATAAGTATAATACAAATATAAATAATGACAATATAAATATCAATATTTAAAAGTAATAAATACACATATATATATAATCTCAAATAGAGCAGCGATCACAAAAGTTAAAGGCTGCGATTTAGGTGATAATTAAAGGGGCAGCAAACGGTTTATAAATGAGGAGCGATCACATCATAAACAGCACCTACAAGGGGTGCGATCACCAAAAGGAAAAGCTACGTAACCTTTTAAAGTAGCATCCCTTAAGACATTTAAAAAGGGAAACTCCTCCCACATTGAAAGCATAGAATAGTGAAGAGTAAATATAGGATCTTACACCAGCAGATATATGGAGGATAAATATGCAGATTTGAAAAGAGAGTATAATGTAAGATATGGAAGAAGGATATTTTATAAAAGCAAGAGAAATATATTTAGGGATTAAAGTGATATAAATATATATCTCTGATATATACATATTCGAAGTAGTAGACCTACCAAGAAGAGGCATGGATCAAGTTGAAGAAGGAATCAATAAAATCTGAAATACATATGTAACAGTATATTGGGCTGCAAGAAAGGAATTCTTAGGAGTTCTAAAAGGCAAGAGTAATCTGGTATGATGTATCTAATCATATGTTGTTATGATGAATGTCATATATTAAATGACAAATAATGGAAAGATTATCATTAGACATATATATATATATATATATATATAAAGTAATGGTATGTTCATCTCATTACCTATTTACTTCTATTGCCTACAATCGTAGCGTAGGTTGATTTTGTTAGGGAAAGGCGAAGTAATCTCATCCCAATTACATTGGAGAAGGTTTAGCATGCCCTAGACAAGTAATTCCCCATCCATCGTTGTGGATTAGAAGGGAAATAAGATTGAGATGTGAACATAGTCAATATAGAATGTGCTATAAATAAATGTGATCATTTGGTATGTTGAAATATATTTCTATTGCCTGCAACCCTCGGGTAGGTGGTTTTGTTAGGGAGAGGCAGAGTAATTCCATGTCGATGGATTGGAGATGGTTTAGCGCGCCCTAGACAAAGTTATAAGGGAGAGGTGGAGTAATCCCATTCCAATTACATTGGAGAAGGTTTAGCGCGCCCTAGACAAGTAATTCCCCATCCAAGGTTGAGGATTAGAAAGGAAGTAAGAATTAAGAACTGAACATAGTTGATACTGAATTGTGTTATGAATCAAACTGAATATTATCTTAATTTATTGATAATATCTCTAATGTCCCTTTCTAGTGATATTATTGTGTGCAAGTAATGAAATCAGGAATATCCTAAAAGGGGACATTACATTTAACCGGACATGTAAACTGATTCAACTTTATAGCTTGTAAAGTGTAACATTTGTGACAAAGATTCTTGAAATGTCTTCATTTTCTTGATTTCCAAATCGGCATGCATGATATTATCTATATTTTCAAACTGTCGGGCTGGCAAGAAGACTACTCTGATACCACAGTAATATCCCCAAAAGAATATTATATGATATTTACTGCAAAATTAAATTTGTTTCAATAGTTTTCTGAATGTTCAAAAACTGATTGAACTAATTATTTTTCAAATGTATCATTGAAACTCACATGCAACAATTATGGACAATAAATCATTTATAAACCAAAAATTTGATTCACAAATATCAACTATATTTTTATTCCATAAGATATCAATTGATAAAATAGAAACGATTCAATAATTTACTAACCCAATGCAACAACTACTGCATGAAAAATCACAAATTTTAGTACAACTGTATGGAGACAACTCTGTTACCACTACTAAAACTGACATGCAATCGTAGAACACTGACATGCAATCGCTGAAACTAACATGCAATCACTAAATACTGACATGCAACACTGAACATTGTCATGCAAGTGTTGATCACTAACATGCAACTTCTAGAACTAACATGCAAACACTGGATACTAACATGCAAGTGTTGATTGTAGTCGGTCATAATTGTAGTTGGCCGTAGTCGGCCAAGTAAATAATCATAAATTAATTAGTGTTGATATATTAGGAGTGTTATCGGGAATTAACCCCGACGGTTGGATAGTTATAGAGTCGTTGCCAACGGTTGGTATCTCAACCAACCTTGGCCAAGTTATATATTGGCTTAATACTTTGTAGTCGGGGGACCCCACAGCATTGTAACATTGTAGTGTAATACTGATATATTCAATGAATGGGAACAATGCTTTATTCTGTGCAATGCTATTATAATTTCATGCTCTGTGTTATGCACTATACTACTTAATTCTGTTTACTTCATATTCTGTGAAACACACCATATTGTGGTAAACATTTGGCACCGTTGCCAGTTTGAAAACGGGTCGAAGGTGACAAGTCGATGACAAGTTGGCTGTCGATGACAAGTTGAGTCGTTGGAAACCATCAGACAAGTGGCATTGTCAGAAACAAGCAAACCGTCGGGTGTAACCAGGGTCGAGAAAAACACAATGAAGATGGCGTCGTGATGGGGCAGCCAACCGAAGAGCCAGTATAAGCAAACGAAGACGCTCTAGCGGAAGACCTCTGCAGTTTGTGCGAAAACTCGTTGAAGGACCATGTACGGAGGGAGGCTCTCAGACGAGAGATCCCTCAGTCAGTCATCTGGGATCAATTGCACGTCGACCAAGAGGTCGACCATCTCCTCACCCGAGTAGCAATTAATGCCCATACAACTCAATAAGGATAATAACCGAGTACCAAGTGGGCATGAAACACCAGAGGAAAGAACACGAAGATCATTGAGATTAAAGGAACAAGAAGAACGAAGGAAAACACTGAGACAAATTGTCAATGAACATCATCATGCCGACGAAGGAATTTTCAAGACACCGCTGACAAATAAAGAAAAAGGGAATGAAAATGAATTGACAGAAGAAATTGAAAACAGCATACGCCGCATTGGAGAGTTATCCATATCGGACGACGAAGGGCCGAGAGTTGGAAGATCTGAGCCTAAGACCCCAAGGCAGAGGGAGTATCAGAACGAACCTGAGAAGACTCAAGGTGTAAAGGACGCTAACAGAGGACGCGGGGAAGACTCGAACGTGGCCGAGAGTGCAAGTGACGCACCGGGATGTTGCGAGAGAACCAGTCCCGTCAGGTCCAACGCACAAGGAGGGCATCGGGGAAGGATGGTGACTCCGCCAGCCGAGAGACAGAAGCTGCCAAAATTTACAGGGGATGGGTCAGAAGATCCAGTACGACACTGTAAGACGTGCGAGATGATTTGGATAGCCAATGGGCAAGATGATGTGGACTACTGGCTGAAAGCATTTCCAGCGACACTGAGAGATAGTGCCATCGACTGGTACACAGAGTTGGCCCAAGCACACAGGGCATCATGGAGATTACTTAAGAAGGCATTCCAAGACGAATTCAAACTTCTGAGGGATGACAGTGAAATTGTAGCAGAGATCTACAGTACGAAGCAAGGGAAGCACGAGAACGTGCGAACCTACAACTGGAGACTGAAAGAATTGTTGGGAAAACTGGAGACTCAGCCGGCCGACGGGCTGAAGAAGCGATGGTTCATCAAAGGGTTGCGTCCATCGCTGAGAAAGAAAATGAAAGTCGTGCCTCCGTCATCATACGATGAAACGTACAATTGAGCGATGAATATAGAGAGTGAAAATAAAATATCCTTCCGAGGGAAAAGGAAGACGGACGATGAGGATGGTACGAATGACAACAGCAACAGTGAGTCCAAGACCGTGCAAGCACTCAGGAAGGACATGATGAGAATGATGAAAGAACTGAAGGCCGACAAGGAGAGTACGAGGGAAGCCAAAGAACTGTGGTGTACAGATTGCAAGGGGGAAGGTCATACAAAGGCAAATTGTCCGAAAAAATTGTTTTGTGATATATGCCAAGTGATGGGACATTCCATCAAGGAATGCCCATACAATCTGAAAGCAAGGGGTACGCAAGTACTCTTCACTCAAGGAGAACCGTCAACACCGCCGAACACACCACCAAAGCCCTAGTACAATAGCCATGCATCCCCTGGAAGTTACCAAAGCAATAGAAGTCCGAGAAACAGATTGCAATACGACAGCGAAGGGCGACCTATGATACAGTGCCGGCAGTGCAACGAGTGGGGACACTTTGCAAGAGAATGCCCGAACAACAATCAGAACACAATAAATGCATTATGCAAGTGGTGTGGCCCTGGAGATCACGAAGAAAAAGACTGTCCGAAGCAGAAAGGGGTGAACCTCATCAATCTCAAGGAAAATGATGAAGAAATCCTTGCTATCACCCAAGCACAGTGGAAAAAGGCCACTTATCCATATCCCCGTACGGAAAAAGAAAGACTCCGTGAGGCACGAAAGGAAGTGGAAGCTGCCATGAAAACCGAACGGAGGAACTCAGACAAAAAGGCAACCGCAACCCTACAATCGGAATCGGACAAGAACATAACAAGCCAAGTACTGCAAGCTACCATACCAATTAAATTGGCAGACCTCCTCCAAAGCTTGCCTCAGTTAAAAGTAGCAACATCCAAGGTAATGGAAGACAACTCGCACGAAGGCCAAGCCCACACAACAGAAGATGTTATAGTAGAACCACCGCCAACGGGAGAACAAATACTCGACCCGAGGTTGCTGGCGATTGATACTAGAAAGAAACCGGCCGTAGTACATATGGAAATCCTTGGGCGAAATTTGACAAATACCATAGTCGACGATGGATCCGGAGTAAATGTACTACCAGAAAAAACCTGGAAGAGCCTCGGGAAGCCTACTCTATGGCCACAAAACTTCCAGTTAGTGGGAGCCGACCAGCACGGGATCAAGGCGCTGGGAGTGCTAATGGCTCAAAAAGTAAGAATCGGTACCCAGCAATTTTTGTTAAATTTTGTAGTCATAACAGCACATAATGCGTCGTACGATGCATTACTCGGCCGAGGATGGCTAATAGCCGCCAAGGCCAACCACAACTGGAAGAAAAACACTCTGTCCATAGAAAACAGACGTAAGAAATTTGTCATTGATTTGAAGACACAAACCGTCAGCGAAGAGTTGGCGTCAGATTCTGACTCGGATGAAGGGAACTCGACAAAAGGTGGGAAGGGGCCAATGGAGCCCAATGATGAAGGGGTGCTGGAATTACAGGAATGCTCAAAAGAGGAGACATTCATTCAGCTGGTTATTCCACTGGCAGATGGAAGATTATGAGTTCTTTCAACCAGAATGTAATATGATTTCAATAAAAGAAGTCGGCGAGAGCTCTCTGATGAACAATACCAGTCCTTGTAGTGCAAGTCCTGGCAATGCAAGTCATGGCAGTGCAATTCTTCGCAAAATTCGGTCGAAGAGTGAAACACTCAGCAACTGTGAAACTCTCGGCAACTCTCGGCCCACGAATGAAAGTTTGGGCAACTCTAGGCCGACGAGTGAAAGTCTGGGCAACTCTAGGTCGACGAGTGAAACATTGTTCACGAATGAAGCACTTGATGGATTGACAAACACTCGACCACTTGGTAAGAAGGAACCAGTAATGAGTGACAAAGGGGAGGAAGGCAATAATCAGCCGAAAGTAACAGATCAAATAGTGGCAGAGACAAGTCGACTAGAACAGACAAGTCGACCAGGAGAGGCACAGAAAGAATATACAGAGGGTGAAGCGAAGATAAATAATACACTTGCACATAAACTTGAACCAGACAAGGTGATCAAGTATGAGGAGCCATTGGCAAGCAAAGTGAAACGGGGTGATGGAACTAACGACGGGAACCCAGTATTGAAAACGCCGGCCATAAAGAGACCATACAGAAGGAATAACGACTATAGAGTATTTCAGCCGACTTGCAATTTTTTGGCGATCGGTGAAAAGCAACAGAGAAAAAATGATGTTAAAAAGTTGGACAGTTTGCCGAACGTAGTATGTGGCTTCCGAAAGACAACAATTCTGGCAATAATTCCGACCCCTGCAGACGAGTATAAAATCAATAAAGTCAAAGTTGCAGATCGAACATGGACCCCGTCGGAGAAAAATAGAAAAACCCGGTTGACATGGATGAAAAATTGGAAAAAACGGGAAAAAAAATGTCGGAAAATTTTTGAAAAAAAAGGTACGACGTGGCCAGACCGTACGACGTACGACCTGGGTCACACGGCGTACGACATGGGCCGTACGACGTATGGCTAACAAAAAAAAAAATTTAAAAGAAGGAAAAAACAAGTCGTACGATGTACAACCAGGCCGTACGACGTACGGTTGAGTTGTACGCCGTACATCGTACGGCCAACTCACCCAACCCCACCCTTTATTAAAACCCAATCCCGCAATTGCAAAACAAATCAAGAAAAAAGTGGAAGCATTTTGGAGATCGACCGTACGGAAGGAAGAAAGAAAATTGCTGAGCCTGCACGCCAACGCGGAAGCCGTACTCCTGAGGCCGTACAAGCTAAGTCCGTCAAGGTAACGAATTGGAATTTTTGGCATTGTATATCTTACCAGTTATCAGTGTTGAACCTGAAGAAGCCAAATGGACAAGGGCAAGAAGATTGCAAACAAGTGTCCGATTTTGTTAGAAAAATGATGTGTGCTGCCCCCGGACCCTGCGAGGGGCACTGCCCCTCGACCTTGCTGGAGGCGCTGCCCCCAAACCCCCGTTGGGGGTGCTGCCCCCAAACCCCCGCGAGGGGCGCTGCCCCTTGACCCCGTTGGGGGCGTTGCCCCCAAACCCCCATCAAATCAATACTATCTTGATCCAGTGAGCAATGGGGTGCAACATTCGCAGCATTCAGTGTGCTATCAGATTGGGTCCCTTAGTTGATTGGTCTACTGGAAGGTGTTCCAAATGTGTTGATTCTACTTTTACACAACTCCTACTTCAGCATTGTTGTCGGCAAAAGCTTACTTAATGTCACTTGATGGTTTTCTGTCGTCTGGAAGACGACTAATTTTGTGGGGGGGATGATATAGTTAGCCGTAGTCGGCCAAATAAATAATCATAAATTAATTAGTGTTGTTATGTTAGGAGTGTTATCGGGAATTAACCCCGACGGTTGGATAGTTATAGAGTCGTTGCCAACGGTTGGTATCTCAACCAACCTTGGCCAAGTTATATATTGGCTTAATACTTTGTAGTCGGGGGACCCCACAGCATTGTAACATTGTAGTGTAATACTGATATATTCAATGAATGGGAACAATGCTTTATTCTGTGCAATGCTGTTGTAATTTCATGCTCTGTGTTATGCACTATACTACTTAATTCTGTTTACTTCATATTCTGTAAAACACACCATATTGTGGTAAACATTGATCACTAATATGCAACTTCTGGAACTGACATGCAAACACTAGATATTGACATGCAAGTGTTGGTCACTAACATGCAACTTCTGAAACTAAACTATGAAGCGCTATGTAATTCCTAGGTGGAATCACCAACTAGAATCCTAAGAGTTTGCATTCCCGAATCCCAAAGATCTCAGGGGTTTTTGTCCTTCAATCCTCTAGAAGTAGAAACCATGAGGATTTTTGTCCTCTGGTAAATGATGAACATAAATTGCTCAAACTCTACAAAAAGGGATTTTTTGATAATAAAATAGTATCCAAAACTATGTGGAATTTCCTTTCTTTATAGATTTTTTTTCTTTTTTTTTTCCTCCAGAATTTCCCACTTACAAAATCTTTTATTATCTTATTAAAGATCTTTTGATATCTCATTAATATGCCCGTTTAATTATTTTAATAATAATACTTAAGTTATCCCTTTTTAATAGTTTAGAATAAAATATAAGGATAAACTTAAAACATTATTATTAAAATTATTTTAACAAAGTAATATTAAGTTGTCACTTTTTAATAGAATAAAAAGTAAATCATTAGACAACTTAAAAATATTAATTTTATTATTTCTTTTACTTTATATGAAAAAGGGTACATGACAATCCTTGTCACTAATCAATCTCTTTGGTGCCTTTCTCCATCACTTGTGTCACTTGACTGATCCCAACCCTTCAAAGGTTCAACTTTCATCTGCTGCCCATGCCATTAAAGACTAATTTCTACTCCTGCTGCTAGGCACGTCTTTTCTACTATCATGTTAACAATCAGCAACCCACGGGCTTTTTCATGTGACTTGCATCCCTTCAACATCTGCTAAAACTGTCCTATCATCATTGGCACACTTTTGGAAGACTTCTGCACTAGAAAGGCTGATTTATGTTCTTGAATGCTGCTGTAGAGGATTGTGAAGAAAGGGCAAATTTCAACTGTCTAAATACATGAACATGCTTTTTTTATGTCACAAACAGGTTGGCCCTAATTGATTTACCCCTATACAGCAGGTCAGCCTTCATCAGTTTTTGCTATAAAAGCATGTCGGCCAATTAGTTTTCTGCTCATTTGTGGCTCAGCCAATGGATGAAATAACTTAAAGAATGGCAACCATTCCTTAAAATAAAGCAAGCAATGAAATGATTATGTATGAAGTCAGGCATGAGACTTCTATATGTAACACTTTGATAAATGAAAAGACGAAACATATAAGACAGATCTTGACACTGGAAGTTTTGTATCTTTATTCAATATCAGCATTTCCCACTCAACTTATCTATCTTTACTCAATATTAAAGCCTATCATGTTCTGCAATTACAATCTCATATCTCATTAATCGCATACTATTCTCTAATCTCTTCACTGTCTTATATATAATAACTCGGCTCATTACAATACAAAGTGCACAACCTTTAGTCGTGTCCTCCCATCATCCAAGTCAACCTGAATATTCGTGACCTCTTGTTCAACATCCTAAAGTCTCCTAAGTCAGAATTGGCTAGAGCCATCTATATACTACCATATCTAGTGCCACATTATCACCAAAAGCTCTATGTTCTGCATATAGGCTCTGAGCTTGAATGAAGATTCATGCCAACGGAGCCCCACAAGAATGCAGGAAAGGCATCAGAAATAGACAAATATCATAAGTTTCGATTTTCATATTTTCTAAATTGAAAACTTACAAGTGCAATTTCGTATTGGATCTGTTGCCAATGTGAGCTACTTTCTAGCTTGTTTGACTCATGTATATTTGACTGTCTATGAAACCATTTTGAACTCTTATAGTGACCGACAAGAAATATGATGATACAAGCTCATATAACAGGTAAAAGAAAAAGCTGTGAGAAAGGTTTGTCTTAATCATTTCAATCAATCTTAAAGCGTAATGTGTAATCTACTTCCCATCATCCTTCCATTGCCTTTTCTTAACAAATTAAGGGCATTAGTAGATAATATTGTGGGTTCTCTCTCTTGTACAAGAAGAGCCATCTAGCATCTGATATGGCCTTCTCCATTAGAGGACTACTGCTGGAGGTTTGGCTGATGATCTAAGTTTCCTCAAAGATGTATTTATCATCCTTCTCGATGTAATATCCCTGACTGGATATTAGCTAAACTCTCTATGCAGAACTAATTACATGATCTCAAAACACTCAACTTTGCCATGATAAATTCAGGAACTGATAATCAGGGTTTGTAGATAGAAATAGTTGCTTCAAATTAAAGATTTGAAGTGTTTTCAAAACAAATAGATAACAACAAACTTCAACAAAATTTTAATTTCTTTTGATTACATCAGTGAATGTGACTTATGACTGTCAATCACATGCTGTGACAAATTCAGAAATGCCATCATACCACGATCAAATGCAATACAGATTTATACTCAGACCTATGAATTGATTCTCTGTATTATCACTGGTTTTCAATGTGAACTTATCATCCTCAATACTGACGCTTAATGTGAATGTTGATTGCTGGCTACTGAGCGATTCGAACTTCTGTTAATCTGTTCGCAGTTCTTTCAATTGAAGAGTTATGAATGATGACCGCTGCAAATCTGTAAGCCCGACGTAACTCTTCAATGTGATGCGATTTCCTTTTCAATATCCACGAATTGCTCGGCATTAATTTGGAAGGCCACGATCCTTTGAAACTCCACAAGCTTTCTCAGGTAGCGGTTATGAAATCATGCACTCAAATGATATGCCAAGTCGACGCCTCTAGTCACAATTTCCTTCAGATTTGAATGATGAAAGGCAACGGATAGAAGATATCATCTAAAGTCTTCTAGATATGTGGCGTTCATTCATGTCCAAGGATGCGTTGTCCATGATACACTTTGATATTTGGCAAATGGTTTCCTTTGACGGCCACACCACAATTAACTATTAGAATCGCCTTTTACTTATGCCAACTGTGACTTTCCACGATTGCAAAAGGCTGCGAATTACTTAAAACTTCATACGCCCCTTTGTTTTAATCTTTTGAAATCTTCCATCTGTCTTGAGCTGTCACTGGGACCCACGAATTGCTACAGATGTCTTTCAGACCACGATTCTCTATAGGCGTCAGATGTAAATAACTCCCATGAAGTCTTCAAAGGATGCATCCATCAATCATGGCGCTAGGAAATGAGGGACCCACGATCACAAATGGTGCTATGTATATATCTTCAAGAAGACCTCACGAATTCCTTCAACTACGATTAGAAAAGGCTTTGGACCCACAATCCACTACTAGAAATCTGCAGAAAACTATCAAAATGTTGTCTCCTGTAATGTAACATATATGAATAGTATATTCAATCAAAGCTCCATGTAAACCTCAAACACTAGACACATATATATTAAATTGATCCTCTCTGCAAATTTATATTTATTTATAAATCAATAAATTTGCAATAAAACTCTCTGCATAAATAATATCATCAAATTGGCATAAACTTTATTTTGAAAACTGCATACAAATGATCTTCAATATCATCGACTCAATGGTCTCCGACCAAATGACGAAGAACCCAACAAATTGACCTTGGAGCCCAACTTAGAAACCTGAGTGATTTCTCCTCTACAATTCAGCAAATGCAAAGAAACCTCTCTTTGACATTGGCTAGGTACAAAACATAAGTCATAGACTCAATACATCAAAAAAACCAAGACATAAGCATCTAAAACATGCTCAACAATGACTCTCAACAGCCCGTTTAAACTTTCATCAATTAGGACAGGGCCTAATTTTATTAAATGAAAGTTTTTATGTACACAATCACACCTTACAATTTTAAATGATTTTACATGACCCTTTTTAAATGTGTGTGTACAATAACACTTTAATTAATAAAGTGTTTTTAAATGACTTAAGTAACTTAATAAAACTAATAATTTTATAAAGTAAAAATACTTTATAAAATTAAATTACAATTTAGAACCATTTTAAGTTACTTAAAATTGGGGACATGACACTCAATTATGCAATGCCTCGTTATGATTTTCCTTATTGATTGAGTTGAAAATACTAGGCCTATTATTCTAGCTATTATTTTCGTGTGTTTATAGTGTAGGAATCCAATTTGTCACAATAAGAACTGCCAGTTCAAAAAAACAATAAGAACTGCCAATTACACGTAATGACCACGTGTAACAAAATATATAGGATTCAACATATAACAAATTAAATTAATATTTCTAAGGCAATAACTTCTTAGCTAGCAGTCCAAATGTTACAACAAAAATGAAAATAAAAGATAAACAGTACAGATGGTTTCTAAGAAATTTTACTTGGCCAATTTTGTTAGAAAAGACTGCCTCTTTGATTCTCTATTCAGCGTCAAGAAAGGATACATCCCAATCATATAGGAAACCTGCATTGGCACAAGAATGTTGTAGAATCAGATCTAAAAGACATTAGTTAATCAAGGTTGGTTCTGAAGTCAAAGCAATACATACACCAACAAAGTAATATATATAATTGATATGAACCATCACTATAGGGGCATATCTTGTAACTATGAAAAGCATCAATGGTCTATATATTGATGGAAAGAAAAGCCAGAGGTCACCTAGTATAAATGAAGGTCATAAGTTACAACCTTATGTGGAAAAGCCTTAAATATATCCAATGATATATATGCACCAATTGAATGACCAGCCTTCACAAGAAAAGTACATGTGTCATTAAGAATATAGTTTAATTATTAGAAAAATATTAACCAAAGCAACTTAAATTAGAGTAAAAAAATCTAATCTATTAACCTATAGGAAAAATAATTGTACACAAATAAATTAAATTACTAGTAACAAACTAACATTAGATCCCATTGATATTTACTTGTGTCTTAACATGATTTCATTGAATATTTGAATCACATGAAACAAATGTCACTTACATGAAGGGAATTCTACTTATAGGAGAAGGGGGGATCACTAGTTCTTTACAAACCTATTGAAGGAGGTCGGACTTCTTCAGTTTTCAGATATGAATTCTTGGAGATAGACATGCCTCAACCCCCAACACAAGAGAAGCCACCAAGACAAATGAAAATGGAAAGTGCAGCTTTAAAATCAGCATATCATGATAAGAATGCAATATCAGGCACTGAACTGCAATATACACATCATAGTTGAAAAACTCGGACTCGACAAAAACTCGGCAGACCCAAAATTTTTAAAAACTCGGGACTCGCCAAAAACTCGGGGAAAAACTCGGCAATAACTCGGCAAACATAAATTAAATTAAATTAAAAATTTAAATTGGACAATAATACAGGTGACTGTTGTATAGCTGTATTTTGACATTTTTGCTATAAAAAACAATCGAAATTATAAAAAGATTATCATATGAAAGGAGAGATTTTGGACTGTATTATTTGTAAAATTTTTTCAGCAATTTCCTATATATTATTAAATGATTGGTCACTGTATTATAAAAAAATCAAAATTTTATAATGACTGTATCATATGAAAGGTTTTTGGACAAATTGTCAAAATTTATATAGGATTATGATGATTTTAATTTTTGTTTTAACTTTTGACAGTTCGTTCAAAAACTCTCCTTTCATATGATACAGTAATAAAAAAAATTAAAATTTTAAAAAGACATTATCATATGAAAGGAGAGATTTTGGACGAACTATCCAAATTTATAACATGAAATTCAATTTTATATCATAAAAAATCGAAATTTTAAAAAGACTATCATATGAAAGGAAAGATTTTGGACGAGAAAAGTGAAAACTAGTCACGGGAGGAGAAATAAAAACCTAATTCATAATAGTAAATACTCTTTCACAGGTGTCGATTTACTAGCACTGGCACCCATGGGAGGTTTAAGGAATACGCCGATAGGAACAACCGACGAGTTTAGAAAATTTTCCGGCGCGAACAAGGAACAACCAACGAGTTTAGAAAATTTCCCGGCGCGAACAAGGAACAACTGACGAGTTTAGAAAATTTTCCGGTGCGATTTCTTTTTGAGGCGTGAGACAATTTTCCGAGCAGTATAATACTCACATATAAAATCCTACCGGCCAAAAAAAAACAAAGCATAACAATCACGCCTGTGAATCGCGCCGCCGGGAGGGAGAGGGTTTCGCACCGTCGGGAGGGAGAGAGTTTCGCGAGTTTTAAGTTTTTAACTTTTAACATTTTTTTAATGTGCCGGTTTTTTGCAGGTTTTACTCGCGATTCATGGTGATTTTTGACTGTGTAACTCGCTGCGAGTTTTTGAAAAACTCGGGCCGAGTTTTTCAGAGTAAAACTCGCCATGAGTTTTGCCTCGCGATTACTCGCGGGTCAGGTGATTTTTTCGCGAGTTTTTCATCAATGATACACATGCAGCGGCCTTGGAGATGGAACAAAGGAGATATCATATGCAAGAAGAAAGGCACCAAGGAGAAATGCCTAGCTGTAGATTCCAATCAATCACTTCACTTGGTCAAAGACACAAAAGAGGCCCACCGAAACACTTCTCATAGAGTGGAGTCTGAATTACCAAAAAAGGACATCAGTAGCAAAATCCTCTGACAAGGAGCATGAGCAATGTAGTCAGCATACAATGCCTATTATTATGTTTCAATAATATGGTTTATCTGACTATGTATTAATTGTTTGTCGGATTTTAGGTAGTTCTAAGAGCCAGTTGGTAGACAGTTGTGTTGTTCTTGGCAACTATCAAGTCCTTTATATAGATCAAGTATCATCAAGGAAAGAAATCTGATCTAGTCTAATCCTTGGTCAACAACCATCTCTGGTCTACTTCTATAATAACTTCATGTGCGAATAAAGATATACTTTTACTCCTCTATTTGGTATGCATTGTTATTTCTATCATTTATTCAAAAATTAGTTTTATCAGATAGAAGAGTAAACATCGGTGTCATTACCTTAAAGAAATTGGGTCCGATATAAGATATTCATGCCCTAAGAGCCCAATAAAGCTAAAACAGACCACAGTGTGGTCAAGATCAAGAGATCAGATGATCTCTAAGGTTGGTAGAACAAAGAAAATGCAGAAGAAGACTAAGATAGATCACTGAAACCGAAGTCCATACCGAAGTAGAAGTCAAAGTCGAAGCATCAATAGGAGTCGTAGTCGGGAGAGACAACACATTTCCATTACAAATAATCACATGAAGGAAGAGTGGGAGGAGATAGCAAGGCACCTACCACTACTAGATGAAGCATGAATTGAAGCAACATTCTTCGTATATTGGCATGTGTTCTGGATGTGTTGGTTCGACTTATGCTTCACGTGAACTTCCAAGTTTGCATACAGCTTCTTCATCTACAATGTCGTCACCAATTTGGACAACCTTACCTAATGTTACTTGATGCTTACTCATTTTTGTAATGTCCCCTTCTTTGGCCTAGGCATCAGAGATGACTATTTAGCCTATTTTATTCCTATAAGCTAATTCGGAGTTTCAGAGAGGGAATAATTCTTTTAATTAAAGTTGTCTTAAATGATGATATTACAGACAACTTGTATTTAATTAATAATGTTATTATAAAGTGACTTAAGCTAGATACAAAAAACAAAATATTTTAAATTCACTTTATATCGTGTTGAGAGGTTTATTTAATTTTTAATATACTTCGGGAAAGTTCCAAGGGAATTATAAAAGGAGATTTGGGGACTCATTTTACCTTCTTGGCATCTTCTTTTTCGGAAGTGAAAGATCTTCCCTAGTCAATCTACAGGTGGATTCATGCAAGATCTACATTTGTGTTGAATGTTGCAGATTCATGGTTTGTGCTAAAAGCTGCATTTTCTAGTTGTTAGAGTGAAAGTGAAATTTGTTGATGATTTGTAAACAAATAATAAATTTGTGGAAGGATTGTTATGAGATTTTGATGAAGGTTGCAGCTTAATATTTATTGAAGTGTTATGAAGTGAAGCGCCTCAAATAGAATGAGTTTGGAGTAGGAAAGAAGGTCCAAACCCTAGCTGCAGCTTTCCAGGAATTAGCCACCCCTTACAATAAACTTAAGCTTCTAAGGCATTGCCGCAACTATTAAATGAAGTCGCATCCTCTCTACTAAGTGCAGCTATTGGAGATTGTTCCAACCTTTGATTGGAGGACATTTATCATAGGAAGGGACATGAGGAGCATAAAGAACTAGCATTGCCTTTATTGGCAGATTTTATCATTTTCTAGACAGCCGCCCTGCTGGAGGTTTCTTGTTATGTGTATTGGGAATTAATTTTGGTATGTATGTGAGTTACATTGAAACTACTCTTATTTCTGTAATTTTTTATTACAAACAGCAATCTTGTTGTTATTGCATTAAATCTTCATTACTATAGAAGGACAGAAAACTGTTTGACAAAATGCCTCTTTACCATATATGTATTTCATGATGAAATTGTGAATGGTTCATTATCCAAACTCTTACACAAGCTGTTCTATAACTTAATACTCAGAAATTTCAGTTTGATAAGCATGTTGCAAAGTGTTTGACGAAATGCCGGCATAGCAAAAAAAAATTTAGAAAGAATACTAGTTTGAGTTAAAATCTTGTTGAGGGATTTAACAATTTTCTTCGTCGTCTAGAAGATGACTTTTTCTTTCGGGGGGATGTAGTTAGCATACAATGCCTATTATTATGTCTAGATAATATAGTTTATCCGACTATGTATTAATTATTTGTCGACTTTTGGGTAGTTCTAAGAGTCGGTTGGTAGATGGTTGTGTTCTTCTTGGTGTTGTACCCAATCCGAAACTAGATTGTGCTAAGCAAAAAAATTGTCATCATCAAATCGTCATGTGCTCTTATTGTCACGTCATCGTGTCTGAATCGGAAATACTAAGTAATCGTAAAATGTTCACGTCGACTCCATTGTTCGTATGTTGAATTTTCAAAGTATTGTTCAAATCCAAGTTTTTTTGTGTTAAAATGTTCGTCAAAAAAAGCTGAAATTGTCGATTTCTGGTTTAATGTCTTCAACGACATTTCGTCTAAATCCAAAGTGTCAAATTGTGAAGTCATGTTGATGTAGTCGTGCTCGAGTCATCGTTGTAGTCATGTTGATGTAGTCACTTGTTCAGTTGTCGTAAATTATCAAATTTCAGCATTTATGTCTTGTCCGAAAATTTGTGCTGTCTAAAAGTTCAAAACTTTAAAAATCATAAAACGTTATTGTTTTTCTAATATTTATTATTAATAATTTTTTATTGATAATATTTATTATTAAAAGATAACTATAATAAAAAGTGAAGAATCAAAAAAAGAAATAAATAATAAAAAAGAAGAAATCAAAATAAAAAGAAACTTCCAAAAAGCACGTGCCATATAAGATGGAGCGCCTTTACAAAGGCAAAAAGCACCTATGTAAGGCATCCCACGCACCTAACAAAGACCAACAAAAGGCAAAATAAAAAATATTAAATTAACGCAAGGCAAAAGCGCTTCAAGACTAGTTTGAACGCGCTATTACAAAAGTTAATAATAAAACATGAAAAAGTACTTCATGTGAAGGAAACCCATGCCTCATCAAATGAAAAATGCGACTCCAACCCTCCACATGCGACCAACATCAGATGAAAAGTGCCTATAGGAAGAAATGAAGCGCTCCACAAAGAAAATCGTGCCCATTCAGCAAGAAGCGCCAGAAGGAAGTTTCAAACAACTGCTCTCCAGTTCAAACGCGCTCAGGAGGAAGTAAGCATGCCTGCATTAGAGAAATTGCGCCAGTTTGTAGTAAAAGCAACCAACAGTGAACAAAATATGCGCCTATGATGCCAAATCGTGCCTCCTTCAACAAGAAATCATGCCTTTTAAAGTTTGAGATGCTTCCTTCAAAAAAGTTGGCGCCCATGAAGAAGATCACACACGCCTGCGAAAGAAAGGAAGCGCTACAAAAGGGAAAAACGTGCCAATATTGGGAAGGAAGCTCCAAATGCAAAGGCAGCCAAAAAAGTGCTCCATCAACTCACCCAATGCATTTTGTTAAGTCAGAAATAAAAGAAATCATCTCAGAAGCGCCTCTTCAGAAAATCAATGCGCCTCATGAAGGTAAGGCACTCACAAACTAAATCCAAAGCGCCTCTTCAGACATTTGAAGGCGCCTAAAAAAATCTCTCTTTCATTTCCTCATGCTAGCAAATGGAAAGACGTGTTTTAACCCATGAAGAAGCGCCAAAGGAGAAGAGATTGCGCCCAGAAGGCATTCAGCATGTAATCAATAAAAAGAAGTGCCTATTTACATAATACTAACACCCATATAAGAAGTAACTCGTGCCTAAATTGGGATGTCTACACTTCTATATGTCAATTTAAGCGCCTAGCATGGAGATTGTGCATCCAACCAACAACATGAAAACAATGTCTATGATGTGTTGATCAACTAAAGTGAATCTACCCAAGTCACCAGTAATGGCACGAATAATCAAAAACAATTCCAGGTCAGCGCCTAGTCACAAAATCTATATGTGCCTATCAAGAGATATGTGCCTAAGCAAGCATAGATCTTCCACGTCCATTCAGCATTTGTAATGTCCCTATTTTCCGAGTGATCACCTAGTAGAGTTGGCTAGCCTATTCCATTCCCGTAGGCTAAGTCGGAGGGCTAAGGGAATAACCTTATTGGCTAGATTTCATACTTAGCTAATTTTTTAGGGCACAATGACCATAGGAGATGACTTGGTATATTTTTGTGAGTCTTTTGGTGAAGACAACACAAACAAATAATTTTCCCTAATGATGAGCGACCAAGGTGGAGAATGAAAAGAGAAGAAAATATGGAAAAATGCCTTCATAAAAATAAGAATATTTTATGATAATTTCCTTGGAGGACTACCTAATTAGAGGTCAAAATATGATGTATCATATGCTTAAGTGGTTCGCCCACTTGGAGAGTAGAAAGAGGAAATAATAAAAAGAAATAAAATAAGAATATTCCTCTATTCTTGGCACCTAAAGGGAGGTCGGCCCTATGGGAGAAAGAAAAATAATAAAAATAAAAGAATTGCCAAGGATAGGTCGGCCTTGAGGAAGGAGAAAGAATTGTGTATAAATATAAGATCATTTGAGGCATTTCCATCATCATTCATTCATATCATTTCTTTGGAGATTTATCTCTTTGGCTGCAACTTTTGGTTCAACATATTCCAAGGACGAAAACCCTTAGGAATATAGGTGGATTGGACGAAAACCCAATCTCATCTTGGAGGTGGACTCATACGGAGTTCATATTTGTGCTTCATTGGAGATTTGCAAGGAAAGGAGCGACAAAGCCATATTTATTTCTGCAGAAACCCTAAGGCCAAATTGTCAGATTTGTGCCAAATACAATTTGGAGAAGAGAAGATAAATTCAGATTTTCAGATCAGACTTGGAGCCCCATCATATGGAGGGATTTGTACATTGATTGTGAGCATCAAGGAGGGCGATTTCACTTTGAAGCATTGTTGATCAGTCCTAGCTGCCACCGCCCTCATTTTGCACGCCAATTGTCATTTCCAAGGGAGCACCGCCTAGCTGAAGGAGTTAGCCCAGCTAGGGTTTGATTTGTGACTTCATTCTTCATCATTTGTGGTATGTACAACCTATAATTAGGTCTGATTTGTAAGGGCAGATTTTCGAGCTATGATTGGGCATATTTGAGCCTATGTATTTGATGTAATTGCAATTCAGAATATTCTGATTTGTAGCAGCAGATTGATATATTCAGAAATCAGACTTGTTTGCCATTTTGTTTGCATTTGGATGAGTTTATGGTTGATGCTATTATCATAAGGGTTCATTATTCGCATGTTTATTTGAGTATTTTAGCATAATATGTTCTCTGTCCGCACTTGTTTGTAATCAAAAAATAAAATCAGAATCTAGCGTTTGGAGCAGAAATCTAAAGTGCAGAATTTTAGGGCAGAATTCAGAAAATAAAAATCAGAATTTTAGGGCAAATCCCATTGGGGATATTACAGCGTTCATGTACATGTGTGTCAACAAAGGCAATGGAAACTTGCATATATAGAGGCATGCTTGATTAAGATAGATTAAATGATCAGTCAATGGTGATAAAGGCATCTACAAATCAAAAGTATAGTGATCCAAGTAGTGACTTTTCAGAGATCGTCATAAGCATCATATTGATCAGATTCAAGTGAAGATTACGAAATTGCCAGAATCCTGAAATTTCATCAAAGATTTCCAGAGTTTACCAGACTTCATCAAAAACAGCAAATTTGCCATCAAAGCATCGTCATGATCAATATGTTTTCAGAGTTTGCCAAATTTCATCAAAACACCGGAAAAGTGTCATCAAGCCAGAGCCGCCTGCAGAAATTCTATTTTTAGCACGGGCTAAAAATAGATCGTCATCAAAGTAGAGAAGCAAATCCAAAACTTGCTAATTTTAACCTTTGCTATTTTTAGTGTCAATCGAAGTTGGCTTTTGTCCGGTCGCCATGTGTCGGATGTGAGCATGAAGTCACAGTTCAAACGAAGGTTGCATGTTTTAATCTTCAGTTGAACCAACAGTTGCATGATTTCAGTTTTAGCTCGAGTGGGGCAGATAATTTGTAATAAGTTTGCATGTTGAGCAAACAGTACTCAGTTAGAGTAAGAGTTCAGTTCATTATTTTCATGCATTTGCTTTGTAAGTAGTATAAATAAGTGCTTTTGCACAAGGATTATTATTCATTAGGGATTCATTAGGAGTTAGTTTTTTCAAAGCTTTTTAGGAGTTAGCATTATTTAATATTCAATATTAGAGTTAGAGAGAAATCGGTTGTATCATGAACATAAAAAAAAATGGCAATTCTCATGCCTTCATTATGTTGGATTGTTAGTCACCTGATGTTCGAATTGTGATTTTGTGTCTCGTTCAAGAACATTTATTATGTCTGTTTTTGCTAATGGATGTTATTGCAATGTGTTGTTGTCTATGCTGAAGTTAAGTCACTTCGACAAATCTGTGAACTTTGTGTCACAGTGAAGTTGAAGGTATAAGTCATGTCTTTGTACCGTCATATGCAATTTAATCATAGCATTCGTGATTATATGTTCTTATGTTATTTATTAATCTATCCAATCCAATCCGTGTGTACTTGCCCTGCTCAGCCTCTGAATTTAGCTGAATAGTGCAAGCATGAAGTCTAGGTTTCGATTCTAGTCAAAAAAAGTACAAAATCCTTCCTTCCCTATTGAAAGTGTATCTCTGCCTTTCGCCCATCGCAAAACCAAAAAGATTGCAAATTTCATGTTTTATTCAACATTAGTGAGAAAAAACCCTGAAAACATTGTTCATTCTGTGCAGTTTTAGATTAGTTTTACTTTACAGGAAGCTTCCCCTTCTCATTTGAAGACCAGTCTTACCGCACATTTGTCCATTTGACATTCTCACTGAAAGGTGCAAAATAAAACGCTAACACTTGGCAACCATCAAGTCCTTTAAATAGACCATATATCATCAAGGAAAGCACCCTGATCCAATTTGATCCTTGGCCGACCATCTCTGGTCTACTGTAATAATGTCGTGTAAATAAAGATATAACTTCATGGTAGGAAGGGTTTCAGTAACCCTACTCTACCCTGCGAATAATGATAATATCAAGCTTAAACTACCTCCATAAGTAACCCACCATGATGTTATAGGGTCAAATAACATCTACTCCAACAAGCTCAAACATGTTTGTTCCCAAGCTTGACTCCACACCAATGGTGGAAGTCCCTACAGAAACCATTGTTCAGTCCATCGATACTCTAAAAATGGATTTCCTCTATTTGGGGGTCCAAAATAATAGCTTTAGAATTATTGTTGTGCGGTCATGAGTATTCCATCATATTGGAAACCAATGAGCAAGATTAAATTTTCAAGGAGGTTCCAAATTTATGGGCTCTAGTGCTCTCTTTCTAAATTTCTGGTCTACTCGTTGTTGGCATTTTAATTTGTCTCTTACGAGACAACACAAAATGAAACAACACACAAGGATAAACCTCTCTTTAAATTAGTAGGAGAAGCTCCCTAAAAACTAAACATTACTCCTAAACCTTAAGCTATGAACAAGATTAACAGTTATGCACACTTCTACAAGATTATCAATGGAGTTCTGCATAAAGGAAGTAACTGAAAGTAAACTTGACCTATCTTTTTGAGTCTCGGAGGTTGAGCACAAGACCTAAAAGGTTCGTATCTCACAAGTGAGGTTTTTTATAAGTAAAACTTGCAACTAAGACAAAGAAAACTAAATCACAAATGCATACTAGCTCGCTGAAAACAAAGATCAATGGATCCACATACACAAGAATGGATTAAACAAATACTAATTCTAAAAATGAAACCACAATGCAAGACTTAAGAAAAGTCAGCCTTTAGAAGCACACAAAGTTACAAAGATGAATGGCAATGTTAATACAAAGCTTAAGATTGTTCTTCACTATAATCCACTTAATCAGACCTTACACAAAAACACATAAAACTTAGATCAAATACATGAATAACAATCTCTGGAACATAAGCTCAACTTCAACTCTCATTAAGAATGTCGTGTGCCCAAGGCACTTAGTTATAGCTTAAAATGAAATACTTTTAGGGATTTGGGAATTAAAGTATCCCAAAATGAAATGCTTTTAGGGATTAGGGATTTGGATAAGGCTCCCCTTCTCCCATTGCATATCTGGTATAAACCTTCATTATAAAACATTGGTAGTAAATTGGCAAATTTCTTGATTGGCTCGCACCCAAATTCTCTAATGTTGCTTATGCTTGCAGATTTGTGTGGATAAATCTCAAAAAATGCCTACCTAAAGGCATTAGTATTAAGATTTTGGACTGGATGTATACCCACATGCTAGTCTATGAACACTTGCCTTTCAAATATTTATCTTGCTATGAATATGGTAATTTCTCCAAGGATTGCCCTCTCAATCAAGAAGCCCCTGCTGAAAAAGATCTATAGGGTAATGACAGTATCTATAAGGCTCAACGAAAGAAAAGAAATAGAAAATCCAAAAGCAAGGAACACAAACCCACTAATCATCCCCCTAAGAACTCAAACAAATTTGTTGTGCTCTCTTCTAACCAGGATTATGTCATTTGTGCCGAATCAGGCCCTAAAGAGGAGATTCAAGAACATGACACTCAGGTAACCTCTCGTGAAGCTTAATTAGGTACTCAAAACCTGCTAGAAGACCCACCTGAATAACCTCTAGAAGAAGCAGATGCCATTACCAGAACTGAAATGGTAGAAGATGTCATTACTCCTAAAACTTGTCCTGAACCTATTCTCACTAGATTATCTACCAAGCCGGAAAGGAAAAGAAATCAAGAAATCAAAATTGAAGAAGAAAAAAAGAATGTAGTGGTCAAGACCCAAATGACTTTGGAGGGTTCCTTACAGCGGAGAAACCCTCAAAAAAATTATATTGCTCTAATGGAATTGTCGAAGCTTAGGTGGTGCCTTAAAGAAAAACTACCTCAAAAGGGTCTCATCAAAGATCATTGCCATGCTGTGTTAGGAATCCAAGAAACCAAACTAGATCAAATAAGGTGGTTGACTCTTGGAGATCTATTTGGAAAACCCGAAGTGGAAGTTATCAGCTCCAATGGAGCCTCTGGAGGCCTCCTCACAACTTCGAATACTAATCATCTTACTAAGATTTATGGGCATCAAAGTGACTATTGGCTCTCTTCAACTTCCAAGGTAGGTGGATTCTCATTTACCTACTTTAGTGTTTACACCCCCAACTCTCCTACCAACAAAAGACTATGTTGGCTCTCCATTTTCACCTTCATTGAGGAATGTAAACCTTGCAATCTGATTTTGGCAGGTGTTTTCAATCTTGTTCCCTTTCCATCAAAAAAGAGGTGGCTCAAGAATCAAAGATCCTTGCAAAGAGCATGTAGAAGACATAATTTTCTTAGTTGGGCTTCATGATATCAAGCCCTCTAGAGGGAAACACACTTGGTCAATAGGAGAGCTATAGACAACTTCATTGCTAAGAGACTTGATGGGTTTCTAATTCAAGAAGACATTCTTATCCTCTTCCCCACTATCACTAATAGAATTATTTAAAGCACAGTTTCTGACCAAAACCAATTATTTTTGACAATGACAGCAATAAAAGCACAGGCCCTATTCCCTTAAAATGCAATGCTGATTTGACTCATTTGACTGGTTTCTCCTTGGAAGTTGAGCACAGCTGGAATTCTTGGTGCCCCTCCAACAATGCCCAAGACAATTGGAAGTTCAAAATCTCCATATAAAAATCTGATCTGAGAAAATGAATAATATCTTATTTTACCGTTTGACTAGTTTCTACTCAAAAGTTGTGTAGTTGGAATTCTTGGTGCTGCTCTAGCAATGCCCAAGACAACTAGAAGTTCAAAATCTCTAAATTAAAATCCATTCCAAGAAATTGGATAAAATGTTATTTTGTCTCTGATGTGGCTAATCATTCCCTTTTGCACAAGCTTGGGAAAATTGAAGAGGTTTCTAAAATGGAGCCCCTCATTGAAGCTCTTAAATCAGAAAAATATTTTATCCTTTCTCAGTTGCATGAAAAAGCTAGGCAAGAAGAAGAACATTGGAGGTTCAAATCCCAAATGGCCTAGCTTTGTGAGGGAGATGCTAATACTAGATACTTTCACCTCAAAACCCACCAAAGGTACCAAAGGAACATTATCAGAGAAATTGTGTTGGGCAATGGCAACACGGTTTCAAATTGTGAAGAAATTAAAGAGGCCACTCATGAGCACTATGAAGCTCTTTATCAAAAGTCGAATGGAGAACTTGCTACTCAAGCTTCTTGTAATATGCTACCCCTGATTTTTTTTTTTGAATCACAAGATGACAACACTAAATGTTATGAGCAAGGCTCTTCCACACTCTTCTGATCACCCAGATCCCGATGAGGGCAAGGTGAGAGCATACAAGTGCTTCAGAGTTAGCACTCAAATCGTAAACAAACTGAAGTAACAATCTTCCACTTATTCAGTGGGCATCCACTCAATGTGGGAATAAGCATCAAATGTAAACATCCACTTATTCAGTGGGAAATACAAGAAAGGTAAACCAGGTGCATCCACTTATTCAGCGGGAACCTGAGCAATGAAGCACAGAAAGAGAGAGGCACATCCACTTATTCAGTGGGAAGCCATTACAAGAGTTTGCATGGAAGAGCCAAAGACAATAGATTTCAGTAGGCTGGAACATACAAGATTAGCTCCATAAACCTCATTCATGCATGCATGATTTGATGCCTTTAATATTGCACTTGCAAATCCAATTCAGACAGAGATAAAGAAAGTAATCAAACTGTTTATACCATAAGAGTTCACTGCTGCTCTGTATCAGCATACAGAAGGCTCTCTTTTGCTGCTGTACAGTCTGCAACAGTGAGGGTCAGCTCATAGGAAAGTGTCAAATTGAAACTAACATCTCAGGTCTGCTCCACCATTATTCACGTTCCAAGACATCAAGTTTGGAGGCTTACTGGTACCCAAACTGCCATTGACTAGCCCAGCAATCTACCCATGTCTGCTTTCAGCAGTAGGGCCCTGCTGTAGAGGTACGGACTGTACCATAAACCCAGATCTTGCAAAAAGTGTCTCAGATTTCCTTTAACATGAACTCTTAGACAGGTTCTATGATCTCATATCATTGTATCAGCAAATAACAACTCCCACAGAAATCTGAGAGGTATCATGTGGTATGGCCTTGTCAAGTACAGCCTGGCTG
This sequence comes from Cunninghamia lanceolata, assembly GCA_027924645.1. NCBI lineage: Eukaryota > Viridiplantae > Streptophyta > Pinopsida > Cupressales > Cupressaceae > Cunninghamia > Cunninghamia lanceolata. The sequence continues at coordinate 6,089,570 of BSBN01000339.1, forward strand.
GCAACTCATTAAATCAGCACCAAAGCTCTCATAATCTGCTCAGAACTGAGCACAATTCCTTGCACAATGATCGCCAATCAACAACTAAGTTACCGAATTATTCAGTCTACAAGGCCAATTCCAGGTACGAAACGTCCCGGAATCGGATACCGATCAGAATCAACCCTAGGTTCAACCTTGCACGAATTTTTAACTCCATCTGCTGTTTGTGGTGCCTATTTCATTGTTTGCGGCCCAACAGAGAAGGATTGATGGTGGGAAAGAGGGCGACTTTCATTCCCAGACAGAAGACACAGACGGAAGACATGAATCGGGTGGTTCGTATAATTTGATTTAAACTTATATGGTAGATAATAAATAATATATTTATATTGTATTCATGTTATTATATAAAATTTATACTGTATTAAATTTTAATATATAGATTTATATATTTATTATTAAACATAATAATTAAGTTATTAACTGTATAACATAATAATTGTATATAGAATTAATAATTTATAATTTTATAGTTTATACTATATAATAGTTTTAAATTTTAATTTATAATGTATATAAATAAAATTAATAAATAATAAATATTAAACATATAACTATATTTTAATTTTTAATCAGAAATTTATATTAATAAATTAATATTTAATAATCATAATATTATTATATCTTAATAATATTTTAATTTATTTGTATATTTTTTAATATTATTATATATATTTTAATTTTTTATATGTTTTTGTATAGACGTACCCAACCCCCCAAAAAATTGCCGTACCGGCGTACCAGATTCACGTACCCATACCCGTGTCCGATTCCAATTCGGTAACTTAGACAAAGACATAGCAAACTATTACCCTAAACTTACACTCCAAAACCCAAGGCTGTTGTATGGCTGGGTGTGTACGGCTAGACTAGGGAATAGCAAATAACATCACATAAACTTCAGAATCCATGCTAAATCCTCAATCCAAAACATAGGAAATACAATGCATTACACTCACAAAACTGATCAAACTACATCAATCTCCATGAAAGCTCTGTGCAACTCCTATCAATGAAGTTGCCCCTTCCAGCTAGGGTGGAGATCTCACCACCGAAACTACACTTCTTCAAGAGAGTTTTCATTCTCAAGAAAGAAGAAGATCTCACAGGTTCATTCCTGTAGCATAACAATATCTCCTCAAGCATCAACTTCCAAATGAGCTCTCAACCCCTTTTTATAAACATTTGATAGGAATAAAATATTATTTTCTTTTTACCTCTTCATAATTCTCCTCTCAAATATACCTTTTTTGAAATAATATTATATTGTCATGTGTGAGGCCCCTTTTACAAGTGTCTATCTTTTAAAACACTTAATTACCTTTTCAATGAGCTATAACACTTAGGTATTATTTAATTATTTCCACCCCTAGGAGACTTAAGTGAAAATAATAATTAAATAGCTCATTAATCCACCCAACTTTGCAGAAAATCCCAAACTAAAGAGAACTGCAAATTAAATCATACCAATGCGCTCCAAGAGGTTTGGGATGAAAAACGATGTCATCCGAGTGACTTACTATAAATAGATGGCTCCTCCAAGAATCTTGGAGAGCTATTCGAGAAGCCGAACAAACTTTCGAAAGTTGCATAGCCATCCCAAGACATAACTGAGCTCAAATCCAAAGCAAACCATCACAATTAACTGAACTTGTGCTCTCCACAACTTACGGAGCTCCCTAACCAAGCCAGATAACCTATTGAAGCTCAAGGAAATAGGGTATTGGACACAAACTTGGCTAAACACCAAATGGGAACATTACACTTCTCTCCTTAACAACATTCCTAATGTCCTCACTAAGGACATTCAAAATCTCCTTTGTCAAGCAGTCACCATGGAAGAGTTCAAAGATATCATTTTCAGAAAGGCTAAAGACAATGCCTCCGGACCTAATGGGTTCTCAAACTCTTTAACGCTTTCTACCATTAGTTTTTTTACTTCATTACGGCGTGTTGTGATGTAATCACACATCGCCCCATTGCAAATGGGGACCCCCCTTTTTTTGCTTTCTCGCTTCATTTTGCTTTAAAGTTTAGTTTTGCTCTGAGCTTGTAGGGTTTTGGTAGTGTTGTTTTGCCCATGTCTCAACAGCTTCTTGCCAAGAGGTCTATATGCCTTCATCCTGATGCATGTCACTGAGACCCTGAAAATGACTAAGTCTGATATCCTGAAAAAATGACTATGTCTGAAATCCGGTGGATCCTCAGAAATATAGAATATGCATGCTAAATCCTATGGATCCTGGACCTATCTCAAACATCTTGGAAGTATATTGATAAATATTTAAAGTATAAGAAACTCAATGAATTTCTTATACTTAAACATATTTTCAATATACTTCCATTCAGGAAATCCAAAATTTGACTAAGGTGAGAAATTCCGCACTCCATGTCTAAACCCGCCCAGCCTAGGCAGCCTTGGCATGAGCTCATGGATTTGATTTCCTACACATGCATTTATCCAGACACCACCCTCAAATCTGCCCAAGGGAAAAGTTGTCAAATTTACAAGGTTTTGAGGACAGAGATGATAAAATTCAAAGAAATTTCACAAGTCTAAGTGATTCTAAGGCTTCACATGACACTATCCAAGCACTCCTTCCTAGCCTACCCAGCATGGGCGGCCTCACAAGATCCTCTTGGACATTGTCCTCACCTCCAAGAGAGTCAGTCCAGACGACACCCACAAATCCGCCCAAGCAAAAATGGTTAAGTTTTCAAGGTTTTCTTGCACAAGACACTAGGATATGATGAAATTCCAATGAAAGTTTGCAAGTTAGATAGAATCAAGGGCATTTCAAGCAAAGTTCCATGGGTCACCTCCAAACCCGCCCTACCAGGGCGGCCTCAAGGTGTATTCAAGGACTATATCTTGTTCCAGATGACACTTTCCAACCAACACTCTTAAACCCACCCTAGGAATAAATTATCAAGTTTGTAGTGTTTTGAGCTCCAAGTGCTTGGATGATGATCAAATTACAAGGAGAGTCCATTTGGAAGAGTTTGGGTGTATTTCAAAGTAGAATCCATGCATCACCTCTCAACCCGCCCATGCTGGGCGGCCTCATGAGGGAGTGATGGACAATGTCTCCTGCCACATCAATCTCTCCACACACTGCTCTCAAAATCGCCCTACAAGAAAAATGGTTAAGTATTGAGGTTTTTTCATGCACAGAGCACTGAGATGTGATGGTTTGTAAGCAAGGTTTGAGTTTAAGTTTCAAGTTCAAATCCAAGGGTCACTCCTCAACCTGCCTTATCTAGGCGGCTTTGGCATATAGACATGGATGATGTCTTCACCACCTCATGACACTCTCCAGATACAGCCTCCAATCCCGCCCTAGGAGAGAATGATCAAGTTTTGAAGTATAAAGCACTGGAAGGTGATGACATTCCAATGGAGACTTCAAGGTTTGAAAGCATCAAGAGACTTTTAAGTTGAATCCAAGAGTCACCCCCAAACCCGCCCTACCTGGGCGGCCTCAAGAGGCTCTTGTGGACTATGTCACCTCCCACATCAAATACTCCAAACAGTACTTCCAAACCCGCCCTAGGAGAGATTGTGCAAATTTTGAAGTGTTTCAACACAAAACATAAAAGGTGAGGAAGTTTGAATGGAAAACTTGAAGGTTTGAAAGCACCAAGTGACTTCTAAGATGAAATCCAAGGGTTACCCCTAAAGCCGCCCTTCCTGGGCGGCCTCAAGAAGTCCTTGTGGACTATGTCACCTGACACATGAAGTAATCCAAACACTTGCTCCAAAACCACCCAGGGTGAAGAACAATGCAATTTGCAAGGTTTGTTTGATTAGTATGATCAAGATGATATCACAAGGAAAGGAGATAGTCAAGTTTAAGGCATGAAAAGTTTCTAAGTGTTGAAAATTCACAACCTACTCTCAAATCCGCCCTACTTGGGCGGCCTAAAGAGGTCAGCTTGGAGTTTATATGTCAAAGCAATGTAGCTACCCTATCTTGGCTCTCTAATCCATCATGATGCTTCACATCCTTGAGAGGATCATTCAAAAGGAGGAAAGTTTAAAAATTTGACTAAGTCTTAAGAAAGAAGGAGAGAGACATCTTCATGAGGAGAGGAATCAACCTTAAGTGAAGAAATCCTTATACCTCTTCCAAACCCGCCCATGCTAGGCAGCCTTGAGCTCCATGCTTGGACAACTCCACCTCCTGCACATCACACTCTCCAGACATCAACCTTAAACCTGCTCAAGGAGAAAACCTATCAAATTTGCAATGTTTTGAGTTGAAGAACAATGAGATCATGAAGATTTAATGAAAGTTCATAAGTTTGAATGTATTTTGAGGCATATTAAGGAATAGTCCAAGGGTCACCCTTAAACCCACCCTACCTGGGCGGCCTCAACAGGTGTCCATGGACTGTGTCTTGTCCTACATGAAACTTTCCATACACTGCCTTCCAAGCTGCTCACAGTAAAGACAATCAAATTTGCAAGGAGAGATCAGTGAATTGATGAACATAAAGCATTTCATAGGCATGGCAATCAAGCCTAGAGGGGTGAAAGATGTTCTAAGTTGCAAAATCCAAGTAACACCTCCAATCCTGCCCTTCTTAGGCAGATTTCACCAATGCAGATGGACATCATCACCTAACATCTCAAAGTTTGCCTTCTCACTTCATAAACATCTCAAAATCGCTAAGTCTTAGGCAAGTTCAAGAAAAGAGTCATCATAAGGAAGAAGCAAGCATCAAATGAAGCTTAGAGTTGAAAATCCAAGTCTACCATTCAAACCCGCCCTTGCTAGGCGGCCTTCATCTCCCTGCTTGGACTACATGTCCACCACAACACTTCATCCACCTATCACCTCTAAATCCGCCATCCACTTGGAGATATGTAAGTTTACTTAGAAGAAGATGAGATTGTCAAGTGGGGAAACTAGTTTGAGAGAGAGAATCCACACCATGCTCCCAAACCCGCCCTTCCTGGGCGGCCTCAAGAGAGGGTCTTGGATTCTTCCATGTTCATCATATCCATCTCTCCACACATCAACCTCAAACCCGCCTAGGAGAAGTGACATGAAAATTTGCATGTATAGAGAGAAGAAGGCACAAACACATGGATAACTTGCAAGTTTAGAACACACATGAACGATTTTAAGTGAAAGTCCAAGTAAGAGTTGTCAAAACAAGAACATTCCACACCTGCCTCTCAAACCTGCCCTGCATAGGCGGTCGCAAGAGGGAGTCATGAACTATATCTTGTCCCACAACAAACATTCCATACACTGCTCCTAAAGCCGCTCAAAGTAAAAACCATAAAATTTGCAAGGAGAAATCAATGAATGGAAGAAAATGAAGCATTTCATAGGTGAGGTAATCAAGTCTAGATGCTATAAGATATAAAATCCATGCATACACTCTCAGGACCACCACCATCATGCATCTTCTCTACATCATTCACTCCATACACTCACCCTACATTTGCCCATGCTTCCAAGAGTTTTACATGTTATTCAAGGAGGTTAAAACATCAATAACACAAGCAAGGGTTTCTATGTTGTCAAAACTAAGAAAAAATCACTAAGTGATGAAAATCTTTACTAGCCTCCCAATCCCGCCCATGCTGGGCGGCCTTGAGCCCTTCATCCAAACAAGGTCTTGTCCACAACACACACTCCGTACACACCCTCCAAACCCGCCCAACATAGGCACTCCAGAGACTTAGGCATGGATTTCACGCGAAAGGATATGTTTTGAAATGTCATTTTTTGATCCCACATGCATAAGATGAATGTAATTTGTTATTGAAAATCCTTTATATCAAGTCTTAATTTGATGTGTTTCTTCTTGTAGGTGATGGAGGATCCAAGGAGGTGAATGGCGAGGGCTCATACATGAGAAGTTTGGAAGGCGGAGGAAAGTTGCTCAAATTTGTCATCGTCATCACATGGAGAGCTCCTGCATCAAGTTCATCTCACTTTGAAGACTTTGTAGACATCAACGCCATGCGAAGGGGAGCTAGTCTAAGATGATCAAGGTTACAAGTGTAGTTGATCATCAAGAGCATCATCCGTTCAAGGCGAGGATCAGTGGAAGGTTGTCACTTCACCACGCACATCTTGAAGGAGGTCATCATCCAGAAGCTCACATATCATGTGCCAGATAAGAACTCTCATCAGGCACTAGTCTACTCCATGAGTCCATGCAATTGTCCAGAGGCATGATCCTGCACAAGCGCAACAACATCACAAGATGAGAGATGAGCATGATCATCAAAGCGATCCATGAGTTACATCAAGACAACAAGAAGAAATATTCTAAGTAAAGTGAACATGAAGTGAATCACACTAGTTCATTCAAAGATGTTGAGGTGGCACGTACACATCATCAAGCCAATTGCATTCTGCCATGTAAGAGGGCCCACCATAAAGATACTCCAAAGATGCTTATCACATTGGAAATTGTGTCTTCATTGTCTCTTTCATGTTCTAAAGATAGTAAATTTTGTAACAAACTGCCTTGTTGTCTCAATCTCGGCCATTGATTGCTAAAGCAATCTGAGCCATTCATTGTAATTCTTGAGTCCTATATAAGGCTCACTTCTCTCATTTGTAAAGGACAATATATGGGACATTATTAGAATTAGAAGAAGATCATTAGAGGGACATTAGAGGAGAATCATTAGAAGTAGAGATCAAGTAGGAGTAGAGTAGAGAAGGAACTCTTCGAAGTCATGAAGAGAGACATGAGATTGTTGTAATCACACATTTCAAAAGTAATACAAGCTCATTGTTGTTGTTTTGCATGGTGATCTTGTGGCCTTGATATGTTAGCATGGTTTCAAGTTCTTGAATATGACGGAGATGTGTTTCCAAGAAGCTTAAATAGTAGGGTAGATAAAGTTCATTGATATGATGTATATGCTAAAGATATTTGATGAACTCCTCCTTGGTTCATACTTTTGATGGTTTGTCGCTGGCAAGTCATTGTGCAAAGTTAGCCTGAACTACATTTGCTTAAGTTCGATTGTGAATGCTCGTTCAAACTACGCCAGTTGTGGGTGTTTGGATGGAGGTTTACAATATGAAAATCATTGAGTTACCTTTGGAGATTGCACCTGCTTCGTGTAATTGTTGGTTCTCACGGTGAAGCGGAGTAAGGTTACACGAGGAATTTGTCTATCGTAGCATGTGCATTATATTATTGTTCTTAGCTTAGAATCCTCTCAACCCTTTCTCTTTTTCCATTTTCTTATAATCAATTTAAGAAGTTCCATTTCATAAAGAGGAAGTAACTTGTTTGAATGGAGTGAGGTGACAATTCTACGTAAGTCCCTTTGTGACACAGCAAATCACATCACACCACCGAGGCTATCTGTTGCAAATCATGTACAAGGAACCTTGGAGCGTTCTTGTTTGATCATGTAGCTTAGCATTCGAGACGCTTTGTTCAAGAGAGGATAGAGCACTTGGTGTTTTATTCTAATGTTGTTGTTGTCAAGAAAACATCATCAACACGGCGGACCGCCACCAAATGGTTGAAAATGTTCGCAAAAAAGGTAAGCTCATTGGTGCCATCAAGTCTACCTTTTTAGCATTGATACCAAAAAAAACAATGGTGTCTCCTTTAATAGGTTCAAGTTTATTTCTCTTTGCAATTCATCCTACAAGTTCACAACTAAATTCTTAGCCAATGTCACGCCCCCTTTTCTAAATATTTAACATTAACTTAAGTTGTCCGAGCAATTTTATTTAATAACATTATAATGAGGGCAACTTATACTTTATTTTTTAAAAAGAGGGCCAAAGAGTGTTTTTAAAAGAGGGCCTAAAGTTATGTTAAAAAGTGTCGCTAGGGACAAGGACCAAAAAGTGTTTCTAGTAAAGAGGGCCAATGTGATATTAAATTTTAAAAAAAAAAATTTAGACACTTCTAGAAGAGAGCTAATATTAGTAAATGAATGATTATAAAAGGAGTTGGGTTGGGACAAAAGAGCATCTAGAATATTTCATCAATTTCATTTCTCCACTATCTTGGACCTTGTGTTCATCTATTTGCTTCCAAGGACGAAAACCCTTCGAAAACCGTCATATCTGTTGAGGTAATTCCATTTAGGGATAACATTGGTATTGATCAAGAAGGTTTCCATATTCATTGGGTTTGTATGTTGTGAAGTTTTCAGATTTTGGTTGTGGTTTGTGGTATTTCCAAATTTTGGGTTTTGTATGAAGTTTCAATGTGAGTTTACAGTGTGGGTAAAGATTTTCAGTTTAATTTGTCGAAGGGTTTCCATTTTATATCATTATTTTGTGAACGATTTTATATTATGCCAAATTTATGTGATTGAAAGACTTCATTATTTATTACTTGCTATTATCAAATCTTTTAATATTGTGGTGGGCAAGTTGCCGCACCAAATTCTAAAGATTGTACGGTAGCATATATATTAATATTGCTAGATAATACTTGTCATTGGCGTACCTTTTGTAGAGGATTGTTGTACCTTAATTCAATGCTAAGCAATCTACAGTATAAAGTCTACTGCAGCCTCTTTCAAAATCGGCCACACCTCACAAGGTCCGTATAGTTTCAAGGTTTGCATGGAAGGTTGTATGCTGGCTGAGTATTCAACAAGGATCACAAGGTCAACACTAGGCTATCATTCAATTCCAGTAAAAAGGAACATCGCTAGTCTTCAAGGATGCTCATTGCAACATTCAACAAGGTATTTGTGATTGGGAACAAGAATAAAGGTATAAAGATCTCAAATTGATAAATTGTGGCTCATGAACTCATGATGTAATCAAAGGGATGTTCAAGCCTCATCCTTAATCACTTTTATCAACCTATGAGTATGGGGTTAAGTTAAGGATGTAAAATTGGACCTAGGTAACCCTCAAGTGGATGAAGAACACCGGGTGTGTGTGAAGTCCCTTGAGCCAAGAGATGAAGGACCCCGGGTGTTGGGAGAAGCTCTTGGGCCTATGGTATTATGAGCTCATAATAAATATGCCCGACGATAGGTGACTCTCAATGGGATGAAGAATGCCGGGTGTTGCATGAAGTTCCATTGAGCCAAATGGTGAAGGACCCCGGGTGTTGGGAGAAGCCTTTGGGCCTCCGTGTGGGATGGTTAACGCCTTAACAAACCATGCTCATGTGGAAGACAAGGTTGATTAATGATAGGGCTAACCAAGAACTCTCTTTAGATAATACATGGGAACGATGAGAGAAAGAATATGAATATGAAATGTATGAACTTGATATGAATCATAACTACAAGTATAGAGATGAAATGTATGTGATTATGATTAAAGATTATAAGCCTTAAATACAATTGTGGAAAATATATGAGTTTGATACTTAGTTATTAACTCTAATCATGATATGAAAAGAAGAATTGGATACTAATGTTCTCTTTTATAAGTTGAAATTGTGTGCAAGGTTGTGATCAATTTGAGCTTACTAGAAGGGGACATTTCAAGTGGTATCAGAGCTATCGTCGTGCCATCCTGTGAGTAATAATTGACTTATATGCATTTGAGTGTATACTCTATGACTTGTATTTGTATTCGAGCATATACTCTATGACTTTGAGCTACTTGCCTACGTGCTTGGCTACTTGCCTACTTGCTTGAGCTAGTTGCCTATATGCTTGAGCTGGTTGTCTATGTGCTTGAGCTGGTTGCCTACTTGCTTGAGCTGGTTGCCTATGTGCTTGAGCTACTTGCCTACTTGCTTGAGCTACTTGCTTGTCTACTTGAGCTACTTGTCTACTTGCTTGAGCTACTTGCGTGTCTACTTGAGCTACTTGCTTACTTGCTTGAGCTATTTACTTGTCTACTTGAGCTACTTGCCTACTTGCTTGAGCTAGTTGCTTGCGTTCTTGATTGTCTACTTCAATTTTATTACGTAATTAAATGGCAATGCATGTAACTTACAAATTGGTGTAATCACTTCTATATATAACATCTCGAGGAAATCGATAGTTTTAGAGGTATCATAGTTATGATTGCTTGAGGACAAGCAATCTTGAGTGGGGAGGGCTGTCATGTCCCAATATTAAGCCATTGTTTAAATTAAAGATTTAAACATCATGTCCATTTGAATGCTTCTAACAATAATAATATAATATTTAATAAATAATATTATATGACTATTTTATATTTATTGAAAATAATTATAATATTATATATGATATATCTAATATAAATATAAATAATAATAATAATATAAATATAAATATTTAAATAGATTTATAAATTAGTATCATAAGACAAAAGTCTTATTAATATTAATTGAACAAAATGGAGTTTATGAAAGAGACCGATCCCTATTTAAAAGAGATAAAAAATATAAACAAAAGTTAAAAGAAGAGGCAGCAAATGTAATGGCTGTGACTTTTCATTAAAGAAACTTTTCACAAGTTTAAAAGGGGGCGCTGGCCCATAAGACAATCATCATCATGGAAGAAGAGAATAAGGAATCTTAAGGATTTCAAACAGCATTCAAGAGAAGGAATCAACGAAGGAAAAACAACATAGTCTAAGGTAAATTCAATACAAAGCAGCATCAAACCCCGACGCAGCATAAGGAGTATACAGGGGCAGCAAGGTAAGTCTATAGACTACTACAGGTACGGTGTTAATTAAGCATTTGAATATATAGTATAGTATATATCAGTGGTATTTTAATGTATAGTGTGAAATATATGATGAATTCAGAAATAAATGAAGAATAAATAAATAAAGATATGTAAATGTATGGGTAAATAACATAAACTGATTACATGGGTATGAACAAGAAATATAATACTAGAACAATATAATTATGGTATAAATGAATCATGATTAGAAATGAAATAAAGCATTAGTTAATTATGCTTGAAAGTAAATATGAATGATATAAACTATATGATAATAATGTGAATCTAAGGCAATGAAACCATTTATATGTCAAAAATAAGCATAAAATGAATTATCAATGAAGCCTAGTATGAGGCTATGAGTAAAGGATGAAATAAGGTTCCATGAAGGAACAAGAATAGAGATATAAAGATCTCAAATTGATAAATTGTGGTTCACAAACTCATGATGCAATCAAAGGGATGTTCAAGCCTCATCCTTAATCACTTTTATCAACCTATGAGTATGGGGTTAAGGATGTAAAATTGGACCTAGGTAACCCTCAAGTGGATGAAGAACACCGGGTGTGTGTGAAGTCCCTTGAGCCAAGAGATGAAGGACCACGGGTGTTGGGAGAAGCTCTTGGGCCTATGGTACTATGAGCTCATAATAAATGTGCCCGACGGTAGGTGACTCTCAATGGGATGAAGAATGCCGGGTGTTGCGTGAAGTTCCATTGAGCCAAATGGTGAAGGACCCCAGGTGTTGGGAGAAGCCTTTGGGCCTCCGTGTGGGATGGTTAACGCCTTAACAAACCATGCTCATGTGGAAGACAAGGTTGATTAATGATAGGGCTAACCAAGAACTCTCTTTAGATAATACATGGGAACGATGAGAGAAAGAATATGAATATGAAATGTATGAACTTGATATGAATCATAACTACAAGTATAGAGATGAAATGTATGTGATTATGATTAAAGATTATAAGCCTTAAATACAATTGTGGAAAATATATGAGTTTGATACTTAGTTATTAACTCTAATCATGATATGAAAAGAAGAATTGGATACTAATGTTCTCTTTTGTAAGTTGAAATTGTGTGCAAGGTTGTGATCAATTTGAGCTTACTAGAAGGGGACATTTCATTTATAGCTGCCAAACGTACCACTCCCAACAAACCGTACAGCAACTTATTCAAGTTTAAGATATATATATATATATAGTTGTTGATAAATGAGCCTTTGTTTCAAATATAAGGGTTTTCTGAATATTTACATGCATTATATTACTGGTTGTATGCTTGTTTTACAACAGCAATTATTAGCTATTAGATTGTAGTAATCTTCAATATTATTATTTAAGTATTGAGGGTTTTGTACCTATCGCTGTCTATTAATACATAAATCAGAAGAGTTGCCAACATTTACACAGCTAATCACATTCACGACAATATTGTAAGTTTCAATTGATTATTGTTTTCCAATTGAAATAGAAGGGTTTCTACAGTAGATGAAATTGTATTTTCAAAATACAGTTTATTCACAGTTATCGATTGGAAGCTAAGAAAATCTACCTCGAAGGCAACTCCCTAATCACTATCAACACAATTCGTAAAGGCTCCACCCCAAATTGAAAACTTAATAAATTGCTAAATCACATCTTGCTTGAGCTGGCCAAATTTGAAGATTTCAAAGTGGCTCACATCTACTCCAAGGGCAACGTAGAGGCGGACACTCTATCGAAATCAGCAGTTAATCGAAATGATGAGGTCTGGACTGGCAGGGAGTAAAGCAGCTGCTCACAGGACTTCTGGGCCAGTACTGGCACTTCCAGCTGCGTCGGGGGATGGTGGCGATGCAGAGGAGGGTGCGGAGGCCTGATCTTCTGAGACGCATAGGAGCGAAGTTTGTAGCGAGCATAAGGCCCTGCTTTATGTTAATTTTTGCTAGCTGGTTTTGGCTAAGGCACAACTTGGTTGAATGTACATTTGGAGTTGCCCCTTACAGCCTTTTTTATCTATCCAAAAAAAAAAAAAAGCAATAGTTTGGAATGAATATATTCATATTTGTTGTTCATAAGGGATTTGAGAGATTAATTGTAAAATTTGGATGGTTCTCCATCAGATAGTATTTATTATTTTGATATTGGGGTTTGTAAGGCTTAGCCGCCAAAACCAATCATTCAAATTTTGTTATTACATGCTTTGTAAGTTGTGCGGTCTACCGCCAGCAAGTGTAGCTGAGCTAATTTTGTTATAATTCTAGAAGACGAATCGACTTCCCTTAATATAACATGTGATCCACTATTCCAATTCAATACTTTCTCAAAGGAGTGGCAGAATTGGTTGAGGGACCCACAAATTCCTTCAAAATTTCCTCATGACTTCATATTCTTCATATGTGGTGGCTGTCTTAGCAAACTCCACAACCCCACCAAAGATGCACTGACATTCTTATACTACGGCTAGAACACAAATAAATCAGATGTCTCCAAACTTCATTAACATGAATCAATGCCTTCCAAACTCATGCCTCTTTCAAACACGTGCAGTTAACTGATATTTTTACGTCATTTAACTGCCATCAATTAACTATATGAATTAATGACTTTTATATTTACTATATTCCATAACTGCCATCAATTAACTAATGAATTAATGAGTCTTCCATGTTCTTTAATCTGTCTCAAGGTTGTTATAATCAGTTATAAAATAGACTGAGGATAATGAGTCAGTAAAATTTAAGTGACTTTATAAAGATGAATCACTTTAGTGTCTAATAAATTTAAGTCACTTTATCAATTGATGGCAGTTAACTGACAAGTCCATCCCTCTATTGATGACAATCTCAAACTGTTAACTGACAGGTAACTGTTAACTGATAGATTTGAGACCAACTCATCCACCTAATTTCATTATTTAAATTAACCTAACTGAAAATAACTACAATCCTATCTATCTGCTACTCCTATGCTGCTAGTCCACTCACTCAAGGCTACGGATTGGAGAAGTGGACCACTTGTACCATGAATGTCAAAAAAGGGATATTACAGCTTTTACAATCATTAAAATTTAAAATCTGAGATGTGAACTGACCTGAAAGATTATAGAAATATGGGGTCCACATACTACATGCCTAACTGGATCTGCCCTAAAATTCTGAATTATTTTTCTGCTCAAACCTTAACTCAAAATTCTGATTTTTATTTTCTGATTTGTAAACAAATATAACAGCGAACATACAAGTGCCAAACAATGCCAAATAAACATGCCAATTGATACTACTAATTGCTGATCATATCAAACATGAATTTCACCATGAAATACACAAGATGTAGCCATCCAAATGCAACATAAAAGTCTGATTTTCTGAATATAATTCTGCTGTTACAAATCTGAGTATGAAGACTGAAAATTACATCAAAATCATGGGCTAAACATGATCAATCATGGCCCAGAATGCTGTTGTCCAAATCAGACCTAAACCCTAGGTTTGTACATACCAAATGATGAAGAATGATGCATCAACAAACCCTCCAAATGATGGTGTTTGGAAGGAATGATGGTGACTGCTAGGATTAGGGTTTGGAAACAGTCCAATGGATGAAATTGCCTCCCACAAGCCAAAGCGCCCTTCTCCAAAGGTGGCGCTCCAATCTAGGGTGAAATGTAATGTCCCCATTTTTGGAATGGTCGCCATTAGAGTTGACTAGGGCTTATCACACGGCTCCGGGATTCTGGGAGGATTACCTTCCTTGGAGCAAATCACTTGGGAGAGCTACTCACATGGAGATATGCTATGAGATATGGAGTCTTGGCATAATCTTGCCAAGAGATGATATCGTTTCATATGGATGCCATTTGGATGATTGGATGAGTGACAGAATATGTTCTTCATGCATAGAGATGGACGAGCTCGAGGTTGTACTCTACATACCATCACAAGGAGGAGATCATTGGATGCTTGGCGCCCAACGGAAATATGGAAATATAATATTACTTGCATCTATGATAGCGCTTGAAGAGGAAAGACATCATAATCAAATCATTAATTTGATTGGAGCGCTCATCAAGAAAATATTAAAAGAATATTTACCCTATCCAGGTTGGCCCTAGGGAGTGGGCACCTAGGATTATATTTGGTCGGCCATTATGGAAGGGAAATTCAATAAAATAATACAAAAAAGCCTAGGTCGGCCATCATGTGATAAAGATGAATGTCATGTATAAATATAAGAGCATTTGGTGGCATTCAAGGCATAAAAATCAATTAACACTCATTCGTTCATTGGAGTTTATCTCTAGCATAAGGATATTGGGACGAAAACCTCGAGTATCCTTGGAGAGGCTGGACGAAACCCTAGCTTATCCATTTGAAGGGTTCCGTGACAGGAATCTACTTGTGCATCATTGGAAAGAAGAGCAAACTGCAGATCAGATTGTGGAGATCACCTTTGGGAGGCATTCTTGGTGTGGATAGTTCATTATTTGCAAGGAGAAGTGCCTTAACTAGTAAACACCACCCTTGGAGGACTGCTTTTGTCATTAGTGACACCTTTGGCATCATTTTATTGGAGCAGCAGACCTGAGCAGATTGGAGGAGCAGACCTAGGGTGTTGAGGTACAAATATCAGCATTTGCCCTTTGTTGTCATCATATGCAAGTGGCACAATTCGCCCCAGCTAGGGTTTACTTTGGGACACCTTATTCAATGCAATTATTAGTCCTTTGAAGTCTGATTTATTACAGCAGAAGTATTAATCTGTGTTGGGCAGGTCTGCCCTAAATATTTGGATATATCTTGCATTCTTTCAGTCAGAAATCAGATTGGTTTGACTGCTTTACATTATGTAATTTATGTTTATGATGCGTGTTAATGTGAATATCATTTGTCATCAATATTAGCCATGATTGTATATGTTTCATGCTTGCTGGGAACAATTGTTTAGAGCAGAAAACTTTGATCAGAACTTAGGGTTTCAGCTGAAAACTAGGGAGCAGAAATCTAGGGCAGAATAAGGAAAAATCAGACTCTGAAGTTGGGAAAGCCCGAAAATCCAAACTAGGGCAAAATATCCCCATTTGGGATATTACATGAAACCCTAATGCAATGTCAATACAAAATACCACCACAAATGCTGCTCCAATCCTGATCTGAAAATCTGAATATGCAAATATGCTCCAAGTCTCCAATGAAATCAAATTGAACTTCGTTATGAATCCACCACAAGATGAGCTAGGTTTTCATCCAACTCACCGATATTCACAAGGGTTTTCGTCCTTGGAATATAGCCCAAAGAATGTTGCAGCCAAGAGAGAATCTCAATGAAAATATGATATGAATGGATGATAAAGTGACTCCAAATGACCTTGTATTTATAGCCAATTTTCCCTCTAATTCCAGCCCTAGCTGACCTCCTCCTAGCCAACCTCATCTTGGCAAAAATATTTTATTTTCTTTTCTTTTTCTTCTCCCAACTTGGCCAACCTCATGCTAGGTGCCATTTTTCCCACCTTGGGCGAACCCTTTTTGGCACATGTTATTTCACTTTTTGACCTCTCCCTAGGTCATCCACCTCAAAGGAAAATTATTTTGATTTATTTTATTTTTTCCCATGGCTCACAAAAATATCAATTTGCCTGACAAAATTAGTTAAATACATGATTTAACCAATCAGAGTATTCCCTTGCTTCTTCAACCTAGCGCACGGGAATAAAATAGGCTAGCCGACTCCGATGGGTGATCACTCAGAAAAAGGGGACATTACATTTTTGCATGCATATTATTACTTTAAACTTCAATTGTATAGCTGATATGAATGTAACCAAGTGAAACCTGCATGCTAGAGGATTCAGTTCACAAACCCAATTATTACTGCTCTAATCTATTCACTTTCAATATAAACCATTATTGGCTCACTTATGTATATTTACATATTTACTCATAAGTTCATCTTTTAATTTTAATCAATAACAAGCAAATTACACCATTTTTAGAGGTTATCCACTCCAGCTAAAAATTTTCTAAGAGCAATTTATGAGTCAAACTGCAGGTTTGATTGTGAATCTGAATTTTTTGGTTCAAGTGTCCAAGCAACTCCCAAGCTTATCTTTATGGATATGTGGTAACAATCTTGTTCTTTCAAAGCATTCTTTTACAATTTGACAAGACTTCTATTTTAAAGCTTACATTAGGGAAAGGTATGATTAGTCCAAGGGGTTGAGCTTAATTGGTTAAAGCACTGCGTTTTCATTGTGGAGACCCAAATTCAAATCCCAAACGGACATCTAATATGGAATTCTAAGTTGTGACTCTTGGTCTTCCATGGGTAGTTTCTATTGTGGTTGCTCGAAAGGAGCTTGTATTGATCTCATGTTGATGCTCTGAGCAGAATATTTGCAAACGATTAGCAATATTAAAAAAAAAGGTGTGATTGTTGCTGTAGGGGTGTAACATTTCACTGACATAGAGAAGAAGAAATAGAGTTATTCATTAGACATTATCAATGCAGACAGGAAGTTTAAGTTTAGAGTCAATCAAGCCATAAGAAACTTGAAGTGCGCACTTAGACAGGCTGTAAAAACTAGTAATTAAGCTTTCTGCTTTGTGGAGAAGGTGATGTTGAAGTTGAGAATAGACTAGGTAAAATTTTATTCAGGTTCAGCTGCCCAAGCAATGTGGGATGACTATGAAGATTCTGGGGAATATCCAATGCTTCCATGATACGCTACTTTTGTATATTTGTACGTATTTCCTGACCACTTGTTTTGGTGGTCCCATATTGTTGTATATTTTCTACTTTTGTTCTTCCCCTTGGGGGACCTTTCTAGGTTTCTCTTCCTAGAACTCTCTATTGTATTTTGTTGTTCTCGTGAGTCCCCTTGACCTATTTTTGGTCATCCTTGGGCATTAATATAATTTCTTTATTTCTTTCTTTCTACATATTGTTGTAAATTTAGAGGAAGAAGTATCACAAAAAGACTAAGATGTTGTCCCCGTTGGACAATTTTGTTTCTATTCTTTCTAGTTCTCTGTTAAATTGGTTTTATAACTTCAATTACATGGTTCCATAGGAAGGCCGCTAAGCTGTTTGGCCAAGATATGAGCCCTATATTTTTAATTTTGTGACTTACAATAAGAGTGGCTACAATGGTAGTATGTTGAAAAAACATTGTTTCAACTTTGTTGGTTCTATGAAGCATTATAACATGTAATTTTGTTTATATATAAATGCATTTTATAAAACAAAAATAGAAGAATATGTGCAAAAAAAATTACCAAGAAAAAGATCCTTACCAGAATTATTGGTGTTTCATGTTGTAGCAGTTCCTCTTTAATAAATTCAACCTAATCAAAGATCATTACATAATCAAGATCTCAACAACTCTCATCCACTCCCTTAAAAACATTTAAGTTCTATACTAAAAGTCACGGTATCTCATATGGTACATATAGCATATAGATAAGTGTTCCAGATCTGTCAGTGAAAATTTCTTAACCTTATAATGCTAAAAACCTTCAAAAAAGAATTATCAATACAAAAGATATTTCAATTTCAGAAAAAAATATAACACATCATGGAATTGATTGAGTAGTCAACGATATTCATGGGAATATATGGCTCACTCATTAATAAAGAGGGAAAAGCACCTTCCATCTATGTACATCATTGAAAAAGAAATTATTTGAACTATTATTAGTGAAGAAAAAACAAATCATTTTTTTTTATTGTTTAGACTGCTGTGGCTTACATGCCCTTAAGAGAAACAACAAACAAGTTATTTATTTAGAAATTTTATGGTAAAGCGATGTCAAACTATTTGGAAATCTCTATCTTATTTCAAGCACAAAGTTTTGGGATAGTTAATGTTCCCAAAGTCCAGTGGGTAACGCAAGGTTGCACCAAGTTAGCATAAAAAATTCTTTATGCAGACTATGTGGTGGAGAGGGGACTCTTGACCATGTTTTCTTGAGATGTCATCCTGCCAAGACCTATGCAGGATTACTTGGACAATTAGAGGAAGCTGTAAACATTTATGACACATATTTTGGTTGACTGCTATTGAATTCCTGTAGAAGTCAAGATGCAAGGCTACTTTTCATTAGGATCCCTAACTTCTCAACCTAGAGGAATTAAGATTTTTCATGAACTTACTTTGCTTGTTAAACTTAAAACAGAATGTTTTCCCAAAGATGATCATTACCTCTTGGGGCACAAGCTCAAATGTCACTTTTCTCGCCTATAAAGGGAGAAACAGTCCTTGTAACCCTGTTGTTAGATTGATGCAGTTATTTGTTCCATGGAAAGTAAGATGAATTTCTCCAAAATAAATCATTAAAAAAACAAGCTACAAGGAACACAAATTCAATAGCAATCCTCCAATGTTTAAAACAATAATTGTTGGGAAGATGAAACTTGTGTTGAGCTACATTTAACAAGTTAAAAAAATCATTTTTTGAACTCATTTAAGAACCCTTCTAAGGCCTCCAAATTCACATGAGTTTCTGTTCAAGTCAGATCTCACTTGTGTATAACCTTCCAAGTGACTATCATAACCAATAATATAGGCAGCATAAGGGTCAAGTTAAACTACCCATTGTAGGCATTAGACCTTCAGGTCAAGGATGGAGAGGGCTAACTAGGCCTGACACGTTCCTTGTTGATCCAATTAAAGACCTATTTGAAGACATGATTATTATTATCAAAGATTTTCAGCTTCCATAATCCACTATAATTGAACAATTTTTCGCTTCTTAAAGAAAAATCCATTAAAAAATTTGTGTAAATGACTATTATAATCCAGAAGCCAAACTTTTTCTCTTCAATATTTATTTTATTTTATATGAGTTAAATTGAATTATGATTTGAAGTAGTTTCAAAGTGAAGCAATGCTAAAGTCAGACATGTTTATTAAGTGGTAGATACGAAAGATATCATGAAGAGATATGATATTTGATGTAGTTTTGCTGCTTTGCACAAGTATGGAAACTTTTCTATGTTAGGTATTGCATATGAACTGATAATATTAAATGTGTCATGCAATACCTTTCTCTGCTTATTAAATGTGTCTTGTCATTAGTGATATATGTTTGTTTTAGACTTTGCAAGATCTAATTTTTGTTAAGAAACACAGTCAAACCCAATGCATGCTATCCTTGGTGAACCGACATAGCAGCTTGAGAAATGTGTATGTGAACAAATGTGAGCCGCAATTAGGAATTCCAAGCAAGCAAATCTACACCAGCAAGAAAGAATCGTTGGACAAAGCAGCAAAAGATTAGGGACACAAGAAGATCTACCTTCTTGTGGAGGACAAATAAAACTGTTGATATTTGAATCAGTCAAATACTTGTATCAGAACTTGAAGTAGATGCATTATCTGCAGTATCTCATCTTCTGAACATTCATCCAGTTGTAGGACATCCTATGCATTAGGTTGATAGTAATTTTCCTTCTCTAAATCTCTTGAATTGGCAGTTCATTCTATTAATTGATTCAACAAATCAATCGCAATGTAATGTCTAGTAGTCCCCACAGAATTGTATCATTTGCCCATTCATACAAAAAATTTGTTGTTTTTAGACATGGCCATCCCACAACAGCAATCTTAGCTACCTAATGATTATCTTGATTCATTGTGTAATGTCCTTGACTAAAAATTGCTGATTATTTAATATTAATGCATAAACATAACACCTTTTGATCACCGAGATCCTAGAATGGGTAGGGTGAGAGCACACAGTGATTCAATTAGCACTAATATTAAATCGATAATACTTGCTGGCAGCAAGCCACACAACCAATAATGCAATTTGGAATTAATATTAGATTTTGTAATATCCCAAATGGGGATATTTTCTCCTATTTTGGATTTACGGGCTTTCCAAATGAAACTTGTATGGAATGACTGATTTTTCTTTGTCATGTCCCCATTTCCGGAGTGATCCACATCAAACAATGGTTTAGCCTACTCATCATTCCCGGAGGCTAATACCAATCTTGAGGGAATGAACTTGGTTTTTGGCTAACATATTGTTTTAGTTTTGCAGGATTAAGTCAAAGACCATTGCAGTTGTCTGTATTCATTCTGGCTAAATTGGCTAAGTCTGGAAGCCAAAATTGACTAAGGCATGACTCTTGGAGTCAGGGCACACCTTCTTGCCCGTTTAGTGTCAAATGTGCGCCTAGGATTGGACAAGCCAGAATGAAGATCTTGATGACTCTGTTTGATGAAGTGAGCTCCTAGCAAGTTGTCAAGGTCAGATAAGTGATTTGAAGTGTTAGGCACACTTGGGAGATCAAGTCACCTTGAAATTGCGCCTAGATTTAGATAGGCGCACTTTGCTATCTTCAGTCACCCCAAATGCGCCCAGGTATAGAGAGGAAGGATTTCATCTACTAGACTTCAATTGATGCCATTGGGTCAACTTTGGAGCTCAAACATGTTGAAATGAGGTCTAGGAAGCTAGGCGCTACCTCTTGCCAGTTCAACCTCTCAGATGTGCCTAGATTGAGAGGACACTTAATGAGCGCCTAAGTATGATTTGATCTTGTGTTGAAAAATTAATGATGCATTGGTGCAAGATGATCATCATTTGAAGAAATCTAAGTTTCGGAAAGGGTTTGAAGGCTATCAATCACCTCACTAAGCTTAGCCGCACTTCACAAGCTTTCCTACCCATGAATTGTGCCTCATAAAGACAAGGTGCATTTTGTCCTCCAGGACTTTTCCAAGGAAGCGCCTAAGTTCATTGGCATCTTTGGACCTTGTTTTGCACTTTGAAGGTGAAGGCGCACTTTGGAGGAATTTCTAACCCAAATTGACGCCTAGGTATAGTCATCTCTCCGGAGCATTACAATGTGTTCGGAAATGAAGGGGGGCATTTCATAAGTTGGGGAATTGATCATTGAAGACCTTGGAGTGTTTGAACTACTCTAAGGAAGAAGGCGCATTTCCATGGAGTTGCATACTCTAGATAGTGCCTAGTTCCATCAAGGCGTAATTCCTTGTTCTACCACCTTCACTTTGGCGCCTATCATCAAGAAGGGGCATTGGGCATCCCTTGAACAATTGTGAGCATTTGAAGTTCATGAAATCACCAAGGAATGTTAGGCGCAATATGTCTCTTCAACAAGCTTGAGTTTGCGCCTAGACAAGTTGGCACTTATTCATGTTTTAACTTCCCTCTTGAAGCATAAGTGTTTTGGTATGTTTGGAGGCTTCAAAGGACTTCATCTTGCTAGGCACACTTCTTGGCAACTACAACCTTCAACTGGCGCCTAGATCATGAAGAACACTTGCAAGTGTGGGCGCACTTTCCTTATGCTAGAGCATCAAACTGGCGCCTAGAAATCATAATGCATGAAGTAAGTGCCTAGGATCCTATTGGTCAAATAGATGGCTTTGGGATCCGTGTCAAGTCATTGGATAAGGTTGCTAACTCAGAATGAATCATCAGATGGAATATTCCCTTGGATATGCTTCTTGGGAAACGTGCCTTGGTTCCTCTTTGCATATTGAAAAACGTGCCTTCATTGCCTTTGAAGAGCACTCCTCATTTATTATCTTACATCTTTTGGCATTTGAATTTCTCTCTGTGAAGCTTTATGCTTGTTCTTGAGGCCGGCGAGTTTCAAGTAGTTGAGGTGATGCTCCCTCAACAGTGATAAGGTGATGCTCCCTTGTCAAGTCGTGAGGTGTTAACACATAGTTGACATCATTGTGCTCAATAGAGTTGATCAATTGTGGAATCATTGTAAACATCAAGGCTTCAAGGCCTTTCTTGTAATCAGTTGAATAAGATTGTATGTTCATTGCCATTGAGGGCATTATCCATTGTAATAAGACAGTTGTATTGATTTGAATCAAGTGGTAATACAAGTGCCCAACTTCAAGTTGATTCATACGAGTTGTTATCTTTGATGAATGTCATTGAGTTAGTTGAGAAGTTGATGAGTTAAGTGCAAGTAAATTTGTCTAAGTAAGGAACAATTTTAGTTAGATATAGTTGGGTATCTTACATTCTTACTTTGAAATCTGCCTTGACTTCTGTACTTAAGATTTCTGCCCAAAACCCTAATCTCTGATTTTATTTGCTGCTCTCAAACATGTAATCACAACACCCAAATATGCATCCAAACATAGCATATAATGATGGCAAATAATACTAAACATGCCAATTCACATCTCCCATGAATTATACCATGAAATACACATTCTAGGGCATCAAGCATTAATCAACCAAGTCTGATTTTCTGATTTAGACACTGCTACTACAAAATGGAAGTTCTGATCTGAATTTTCAAGACAAATCATGACCAACAATATTGCTAACATCATATTTGAATTCCACCACAAATTATTCAATTAAACCATTTCAAATGACAACCACAAATGACCAAAAAATGTTTCGTAAGTCTGCTGCTATAAAAATCAGAACTTAATAAGTCTTCAATTACATTCAATGCATGGGCGATCAAGACAAACAAGACCAGTTCAAATCTGCCCTAAACCCTAAGGTTGTACATACCAAAAGTAATGCAAAATAATGATAGCAAAGTCCTCAAGATGATCTCCCAATCTGATCTGCAATTCTGCTCCAAAAACAAAGAAGTGCAAGTGAACTCCCGTCACGGAATCCTCCACAAGAAAGAGTTAGGTTTTCGTCCAGCTCCTAAGATGCTTGAGGTTTTCGACCCAAGCTCTTTCCTAGAGATAAACTCCAATTGATGTGTGAATGAATGCTTGATTGATCCTTGAATGCCTCAAATGAGCTGGTATATATAGCTGACTTCCCTTTCCTTCTTATGTTGGCCGACCTAGATAAGGATGCCTTTGTTTTGCCAAAAAGAAGGCCAACCTTTATCAAGTGCTCTTGGTGCCCAACTTGGGTGCAATTCTCCTAAGGCCGACCTAGGAAAGTAGAATTCAAATTAAAGATATGAATTCCTCCCAAACTAACTCCCTCCAAGCACTAAGGAATTAATATTATTTTGTCTTCGTTTCTCCATAAGCATCAAAGATGTCCTCCTCCAAGCTGACGTACACATGAAACCCAAGGTATTGGATTTTCCCTTTGACAAGGTGGCATAGAGTATAACAATTTCCACTCCAAAACTCCTGAAGATAGTTTGTTCAAATAAAAGGAGAAATATATTAAATGAAAGGATCATTTTTTTTTTTTTTATGAGTAAGCACTGCCAAGGGGGCATGTCCTGTTAAAATAAAGATCCAAAATTGGTTAAATGCAAGCCCTTCCACAAGGGGTGCAACAAAGAACAGCACAAAGATATGCTGTCAGGTATCCCTATTCTAAAAAACACAAACTTTTCAGCCAAAAGGACATCTACTGTGATCAAAAGGCCCCAAAACAAACGTGTGTTCCATTCGCCAAAAGAGGATGCCTAGAGGAACTATTTCCCTTTTTTTGATGATCTTAAAAACCATTTGAAGCTTTGCATTTGATGGTGGAGATTTCCTTTGTTTCACTTATGTTCATTCCTATTCTTCTTTGGATGGGGATTCCAACTCATGGTTGATTTCTAAGATTGTTGCAATTCAAAGGACATCGAAGAGATCTCAAGACTATTAGGCTGGGTGGTTGGATTCTTCATTGAGATCAAAGAACCCTCAAAAATACCTATATCTGCATAGTGTTCCTGTAGGATCCCATGAGGAAGACCTGGAGAAGATGGTGCACAAGACTTAGAATCAACTTCATGGATAGTTTGTGAGGGAGCCAAACCATTTTCAGTTTTGGGAGGAATGACATAATGCTGTGATTCTGCCCCCACCCACCAAGTGGGCTGATTGTTCGAAGACTTTGTTGTCTCGTGAGAGAACTTCTTACCACATTGGGTGGTTGAATCGTCTGTAGAAAAACATTTCCTACATCTGAAATCAATTTTCTCATAATCTACAATTTGTCTCCAATTTCTCTTACCTACCTTCAAAGAAACCTCTACAGGAAGCCCTTTGGAGGGATCCATTTTGACACAAAGGCGAGCGCATGTGGAGCTTGCATAGTTAATTGTTTCTTTTGAAATGCTGTGGTATTTTCCCAAGCCATTGGCAATGGCCTTTAAGCAATCTATCTCCTAGAATTGCAGGGAGAGATAAGGTAAGCGCACCCACAGAAATGCCAAAGAGAAGGTCTCAGATCGAGGATCGAAGGAAGGGAACCAAGGCTTGGTGCATAGGAAGTCTCCTTAAAAGAACTAGGGGCCAGTGCTGAGAACAAATTCCTTATCATCCAAAGACTCAAACTCCAGAATGAAAAACCCTTTGGCATAAGGGTAAATGCTAATTTCCTCCAAATATTCTTTCCAGTTATCACTTATCCAGGTGTGCAGAGATCGTAGATTCGGCCAAGTTCGCAAAAACCTGCAGATTAGGGCGTGATCTTGAAGGTACTCCTCTCTATCATTCACAAAATTGTCCAAACCGATTTCCAGAATAGAAGCCGCCTGGAGAACAGGAAAGGGAGGCCTCTGGCGCCCAAACCTCCGAGGAGAGTGCTCGCGTTGAGAGTCGTTAAAGCCTAAAGCCGCTTTGAAGTTAAAATGTTGATTGTTTGCAGTTTCGAGGGCAAATCTTCTCCGTGCGTAGGGTTTGAAGGCACCATCTCCTTCTCCACGCCGTGAACACCTGTTTCAGCACAAACGTGGGCATTCCTTGCCACTATTACGTCTGCCAATGACTGAAGTTTATTGTTCAACCTTGGTGCAGAGGCAATGATTGGCGCACCCTATGCAAAAAGGCCAGGAGGAGCGGGAGGCATCGCAACGCAATATTATTTATTCAATATTCTTATTAACAAAATGACTAAACCTCTTTATATATATATAAATGAAAGGATCATATTAGTACCATCACCAACCTTCAATTTATTATCCAAAAACCTCGGAGTGTGAAAACCATCCCTTCCACTCTCCCATGGCGACCATTCCAAAAATGGGTACATTACAAACTTGGCAACAATGCCTTCCAGGTTTCACTATCAATTATAATAGCAAGTAAACCCACATCAAACAACTGAAATATGATCACTTCATATGAAATTTCTCTATTACAACTATCTAAAAGTTGGAAAATTATCTAAAAGTTGGAAACTCTTTAATATATATAACTCAGCAAACCCCAAATGAAATACTGTTATACTGCAATAACACTTAAAACCCACAAACAAAATATTCTGAATGAGAACATAAAACGCAAAAAATTCCACTCACTGATGATTGCCATATTTCTATATGGCGCAACAATGAATAACCAAAGAGATATTCTTCATAATAATTGAAGCTGGGAATAATACTATAATGAATCTTGACTAGCTATTGACTGCCTTAGTACAGTGGCCCGCAAAATGATTAAAGTTGACCCTCTATTGTATTGCGATGAATCTTTTCCCATCATACGGCTGACTCAGCATATTGAAGATGATATAGCAGCTATTAAAATGGTACAGTAGCTTTTGTAATATATACGGCCTCCTAGGTAGATAGTACAGCCAGCACAAAATGATACAAAGGTCTTCACCAATGATACTACAGACTTCAAATAGATTAGGATGCTGCGATTTATTTTTTATGAGTTACGGCGGGTATTACCACTTCAAAATTGTTGTGATTCATCTGAAAAAGGTACGACCTGCTTTGGATGGTACAGCTAGAACACTAAGATGTACAACAAATATTACCTCTAATAATGATTAAGATTTGTTGTTCCACCACAAAAAGAAATAATATATGTGTAATGTCCCCATTTTGAGCTAAGTTATGTTTTCTAGTTTGAGCTTGTTTCTATACATGGAGAACCGGAAAGTTGGTTTATGTCTATACACGGAGAACCAAAATGTTGGCTCAACTAGTATTTTGCTTGAGTTTTATTATGTGAATAATGACAAATGGAATCTTTAATTGCATTTGTCCAATATCTATGATGGAATCACATTGTTCATTGTGCCAAATCGATGGGTGAAGTATGGCTCCAGGTGGGACCTATTTTATGAAATGGAATTGATAACACATTTGTTATAGGTCCAAGCTAATGAAGAAGAGGTTTTCAATATGAATTGACTAGCATGATATGATAGCACATTGGATTATGATTCAAATATTTCCAACGGCTTTAATTGAGAATGGTCGACTAGCATGTTGTAATGTCCCTTTTTTGGCGCATAGGCTTTTGTGCGCATTTTGGCTTGTTCTTAGTCCCTTAGTGGTTATCCGACATGTTTGGGAGAACTCCAATGTTCTTGGAGTGGCCACAGATCAATTTTACAGAGCATTTGGTTATGGCTTTGAGCTCAGATGGTGCTTATGATCATTGTGATGCTTTCTGATGTTTGATCGGGCTCCCGGTTTGCTCTCCAAGATTCTTGGAGAAGCTGTCTATTTTTGGAAAGTCGCCCGGAAGGCATCATTCATCTTCCCAACCATCATGGAGTATGTTGGTATGCTTAATTTTGCAGTTTGGTGGTGTCTGGGATTTTCCGCAAAATGGTGTTATTTAATGAGCTATTTTAATTATTATTTTCACTTAAGCTCCTAAGGGTGAAAATAATTAATAAAAATCTAAGTGTTATAGCTCGTTGGAAAGAGGAAAAAAAGTTTTAAATCATGGATGCATCATTTTGGGGCCTTGCGAAGCAGATATTTCCTTTATTTTGATAAAGGGGTCTTTGGAGCTAAAAAGAGCTTTTAATTAAAAGTGGGGACTTTAAGTTGTGCACACATAAGGAATTATTTTATATTGTTTGAGGAGAAATATGAAGGGATAAAGGAAATAATATTTTATTTCCCTCAAAAAAGTTATAAAAAGAGGAGTTGGGCTCATTGTTGAGGATGCTTTGGATTTGTATTGTTATTCTGTTGGATTGAACCGGAGTGTTCTTCCATTTTCTCTTGAGGACGAAAACCCTCTTGTAGAATGCCCTTGAGGACGAAAACCCTCTAGAGGTTTGGTGTGATTTCATATAGGAATCACCATTGTGCTGAAGAAGAGATTGGAGCAAGCTCATACAGAGTTTGCCATGGTGCTGAATGGAGTTGAGTATTTCTTTGGAGTTTTGATTTGTGATCCAACTGGACATTTTTCATGATGCACTTGGAAGGTTTTATATTTGCAAATGGTTTGGTAGTTTTTCCTTATGAAGATTTGACACGAATATTGAAGTATGAATCTGATTTCTACTCACAGGCCGTACATTGTGTGGTAGAGCGATTGAGGATTTTAAGTGATTTGTATCTTGCATGTGACTGAATTTTTGGACTGATGATATTGTATGCAGCGCCTGAATTCCAGACATGTTTCCATTTGGATATTAAAGTTCCAAGCTAATCTTCATAATTTCTGGACAGGGCCGTACATGCTAGCCGTACCAGGGAAGAATGGAAGATTTGTTTGGAATGACGATTGATGTGTTTGCTATTATTTTTGCATGGGATTCAATCCCATCTGATAGCGCTAGGGTCTAATAACATTTCATTGTATGTTATGCTGTTCCACTCCTGACATTATTTTCTGAGCAGGCAGTACTCCTAAATGCCGTACCAGGGAAGAATGGAAGATTTGTTTGGAATGACGATTGATGTGTTTGCTATTATTTTTGCATGGGATTCAATCCCATCTGATAG
This sequence comes from Cunninghamia lanceolata, assembly GCA_027924645.1. Classification (NCBI taxonomy): domain Eukaryota; kingdom Viridiplantae; phylum Streptophyta; class Pinopsida; order Cupressales; family Cupressaceae; genus Cunninghamia; species Cunninghamia lanceolata. Next base: position 6,117,854 of record BSBN01000339.1, read on the forward strand.
CGCTAGGGTCTAATAACATTTCATTGTATGTTATGCTGTTCCACTCCTGACATTATTTTCTGAGCAGGCAGTACTCCTAAATGCCGTACCAGCCTAGGGCCTTAATGTTGCTGCAGACTGAGTTTGTAATACAGTGATAGTTCACCTTATGCTGATCGTCTAATTCATATCAGTTTATGCACTTGTTTTTATCACTTGTAATATTTTTGCAAGCCTTTCTAGAGGCCGTATTATGCTACAAGGGACATACCTGAGTATTCTGTGTAAGGGTTCCTAATCATTAGTTGCAGACTGGTATCATATTGGATCTTCTTCCTTGTGTTTGGGGGTTATATGATGAATGTTTTGGGGAGTGTAGTATTTTTGAAGGGGTCTGTTTTATTATTGTTCATTTGTGAAGCTATATCTGATTCAGGGCACAGTACAACAAGGGCAGTTTCTGATTTTCAACAGCTCAGTTTTGATCAGCAAGTAAACTCAGTATTAGCTGCTTGGGACAGTTAATGATATGGTTTATGATGATAAATTTGTGCAGGGTTAAATCTCAGGGATATCTATGCATTGTTTCCAGCCTGGGCAATGGTGTTTAGTGCAATTAATGTTCTCTTTGTGTAGGGTTATAGTTTGATGCAAAGATTCATGCATTGAAAATTATAATGCTCTTATGTATCTCAGTTGATGTTGCATACAGCTGATACTCTTGTATTTCAATTATATTGCATAAACACATAATAATCCCCTGGATGGTTCACTGCCAGCATGGAGGAAAGAACTTCATTTATCTTATATTTCACCCACTGAATAAGTGGAGAATTCCCACTGCATAAGTGGATGCCTGCTATATAGCAGATGATTGTATTTATTTTCATTGCAAGGCTATTATTGTTAACCAAAGCACTGTATGCTCTCACCTCACCCTATTTGGGATCTTGGTGATGAGAAGTGTGGAGGTAATCTATTTGCATGCATTCCTTGTGCTAATAATGTGTTATCTCTGTTCAATATTTTGAAAAAAAATTGGGGGAGCTTATTACAGTGGTATCAGAGCTGGTATGTTCTTGCCAGCCTGTTGGGGAGTTAATTTGTTGCAGATCTTTCAGTTGAGCGAGTCAGTTTTCAGCCTTGCATGTGAGTGATCAGCACTTGCATGTGTGTTCAGAGTTGGGCAGTTGAAAGATTTTGAGCAGTGTTGAGAGATCATGGCATCTCATATGCGGAAAAGAAGAGAGACAGATGTCCTGGATGAATTAGAAAGAGCAGTTCAAGAGAAGTTAGATCGAAGGAAGTATCATCATGAGGCCACTAAGATTATTGATGAATACGAAGAACTACCAGATGACTATAAGCAGCAACTCCCTTGGAATGCTTTCTTGGAAATCATCAAAGAGGGTAATCCGGGTAAAAGGGGATTTATAGAATACATTCAGAAGATAGGGAATGAAGAGGAGATGAAGGAAATGTCCTTGTGCAAGCTTGAGTTAACTACTTCAAAGGCAAGGACCAAGAACTTTTCTAAGTATTCACTTTCCAGCCCACCGAATAAGAAGCCTCCTATTTCAGGGAAGAAAGAGTTCAGCAAAAATGAACTTAGAAGAAGAAATCTTTGTTTCCTATGCAAAGATGCTTGGGAGCCTAACCACCAATGCAAGAAAAAAAAAAGATGAATCAGCAACCTTCACCACATGTTCTTCCTTTGTGAATGATGTGAAATCTGAAAATGGTGAAGATGAAGACTTGTTAGTTGAAATAAATGAGTCTAAGCCTCTGTATGATGAAGACAAAGTCACAAAACATGAGACATGCATAGAGGAGTTTGCTGAATTGGAGAAGTCTACAACAGAAATTAGTGAAATTGAGCCTTGCTTTGACGAGGAGCCAAAAGTTTTGGACTTAGCAAGTCCTTCATTTGATGAAGATCCTGAAGACGCCACTACATTTGAGGAGATGAAGATGATCGATAGATTGCTTGCCGGTGACTTTGCAAGTGAGCCTGAGAGGATTGAAGCAATGTGTCTTGTTGAGGACATGGGAGTCAATGAAATCACAAAAGATAAAAAGTTTGATGCTGCTGCAACTTACAGAACAGCACCTAATGAAAAGCATTTCCACCATTCTAGTGATGGAAGTCTTGATTATGAGTGGGATTGTTCCATGCAAAGAGAAGAGCAGTTAGATTCTTCAAAGATCCTTGACGAAGAATATGTTGATGAAGACGTTAAATCAGCCATTGGTGATGATTCAATGTTTGATTATGAGACTGCCATTTCATTTGATCTAAGTGATGAAGAAGAAGATTCAACTCCTATGCAATTTGAAGAACTTAGTATCCTTGCAAAAGAGTCAGTTGATGAGCATGTTGATGAAGAGTTTGTTGGAAGATTTGGATCAGCCTCAAAGGTTGGCTCAACATTGAATTTATGTGATGCTACTTCTTGTAGTCAAAGTAGCTATGAAGAGGATAACTTTAAAGCAGCTGATTTCAAGAATTATGCTTCTAATGATATGACAGAAATTGATATGAATCTAACCCTTGGTCATTATAGAAGCTAGCCAAGGTAGACGATTTGAAGGAATGATCATTTTATGAAGATTTGATATTTTTTTTAGTTCTGATTTTTCATGACAGTCAGATGGTAATGACATTACAGGGTTCATATGCATGTTGGAAGAGAAGATTTTGATGTATGAAGACCATTGGAGTACAATAGAGACATAATATTGCACCTAGGAGTCCATCGCTTTGCTAGGAAGGTCATTTTGGATGCACTTGAAGACATGTTTTATTGGCCGGGTGGAAAAGACATCTACAGCAGTGTGATCAGCTAACTGGACATTCATATCAGTCACATACATTTGCATATACAGAGCTGTAGTGATCATCTCCAGGCTTATGGATCATTGTCTCATATTTGTACATGACTATTGATGTTGTAGAAGACATTTGGCACTCATATTTGGTCATTTTTGTGAAGATATCAAGTCTGATATGACTGATATCAGGACTGTAATTTCATGACAGCAGTACCTTTTCGGGTTGTGATTCCATTTTCAATCAATAATAATGTAAGGAGTTTGATGACTTCATACATAGTGATTTGTATTGGTGTTTTACTTTGATGTGTGCAAGAAATCTTATCTAAAATTGATTAAATTTTCAGATATATATAATAGGGTCTCTTACAATATGTCGAATCCTCCACAAAACAAAAACCTTCACACAATCAGAAAATCTTCAAATCACCCAAAACTGAAACTGGGAACAATCTTCAAAACCTTCAATACAACTACAATCCCTAGATGGAATCGCCTCCAATGGATAAGAAGGTTTTCATCCCCAAATCCAATCTAGAAATCTAGAGGGTTTTCATCCTCCAAATCCCTACGCCAAAAGGGTTTTCATCCTCAGGCAGAAAAGATGAACACAAGTGCTCAATCTTCGAGAAGACGATTTTTCATAAGAAAGACAATGGATGATTTCTTCTAAACCTGGCTCCTTTTATAATCACCTTTTCTAATTTTTAATTCATTTTCCCACCTAAAAGTGTCTAGAAACACTTTTTTAATATAACATTACTTTAGACCCTCTTTCCTAGAGACACTTTCTAATATTACCTTGGACCCTCTTTTTAATAATAAAAAACATAAGTCGCCCTTTTTATAATCTTATAAAATAAAGTTACTAGGACAACTCAAGTTATTATTATTAATTATTTAGAAAAGGGGACATTACACATTGCAACAAAACTGCCATGTCTGTCATGTCCCTATATTAATTAAATCGAATTAAAGATATGAATGACATTAAATTATTTAATATAGATTTAATATATTTAAATAATTAAGTAATATTATAAATATAACATAATATATGTTATTAAATATAAATAACAATTATTAATATAAATATAAATATTATTATAAATATATATAAATAAACATAAATATTAGATATCTAAATATTATACTCTAAATATATATTATATAAAATAAATATAAAAAATTTTAATAATATTAATATTATAATATAGATATATTAGCTAAGTAAGCAATCCATATAACAAGTATAAAAGGTGCAATTATAAGGAATGCAATCCCTTAAAACATATATCATTCACCAAATGCATCGGTCAGTATATATAAGCAAAGCACGTAAGAAAGACAACGATCCCTGCAGCGCTAATTTGTCAATAAAAGACTATCGCTTATGAAATAGTATCATATAGAGTGGCAACCGTTGGGTGGAAAGACACCCAATCCAAGGATATAAAAGAGGATCGGGGACTTCACTCAAGGATCCATGAACAATCAAATCATCAATAAACAAGAATAATCAGTCATCTCTCCTCTCCGCATAAGGCAGATCGAGTAGTCCAAGAAAAGAATTCAAAACTACATACAATAAGAATATAATCAAGGGAACATTCAAGACAGCAATACCAATTTAATAATATAGATATTTATATCAGCAAGAGGTGCAAAGATTGCACATTCATTTGCTCCAGCCATCATTGGTGGATCTATTATTAATCTTACTAAGTTCCTAGTATAGGAACAATAGCATAATTAAGAGGAATTTCAAATTCCTTATAATAACCTTGTGAGAAACCAAGGAACTAATTATATTGGTGATCATAGGATCACTTGTGCAACTTTGAATCATTCAAGGAGACGAATCTCATATTGGTATGATCTCTCTAACTCATACAATTATCCTTAAATAGTTATACTTACCTAACTCATGATATACGAGGGATGAGCGCAACCTTGCCACGTTTTTAATCTTTCTCATTTGCCCCTATGAGAATATTTGGGTTGTTAGGGACGTACAGTTTGTTATTATTATTATTTAAATGGCTCACACGGTAGGTGACTCCCAAATGGTGGTATCGACGGGCATTCATGACACCTTTGGGCCAAGTGGTGGTATTGTCGAGCAAGCATGAAAGCCTTGGGCCTACGGAAATGGAGAATGATTATCCGCTGCTCTAAACGTAATATTTTCCCCTCCTCTGCTAGGGTAGAGGATTGGGTTAGATTAACGACCAGGCTCGAAGTCGCCATTCCTAAAGTATATCATGAGGCCTACACATGGTTAAAGTATAAGTATGAAGAAAATACATCTAAATATATGTACTTGTTCATTATCCTTGATTATGATTATGATATCGTTAACCCTAATGATTATAAATGGATATATGTATTTGTATATGTTGTTAATGTTTGATTGCAGGATTTGAGTATATGTACGCACAAGTAACATTACATTCTTGTTCATTGTTATTGATTATGATTATGATGCATTGCTTTTATTACTAAATTGATCTTTAATAGTGCTAATGTCCCTTTCTAGTTGTTATTCTTGTGTGCAGGTTAGGAAATCAAGAACATCCTAAAAGGGGACATTACAATGTCCCCTTTCAAGAATTAAAATAATCGTGAGTTTGCAGCCTATTTCTTGTTTCCCATAAAGAGTTTGAAATTGCAGAATGAATTGGTTGTATTTGATATTTACAAATGAGCGAAAATGCTCAATATATACAAAGTTCAAGAGATAGATTAGCATTAACAAAATCAGGCCGACAGAAAAAATCAGGCCGACATCATAGAAAAAATACTAATACCCTCCCTTAATGCTCAATCTATCAACAACACCGATAGACCCCCTGAAGTGTACAAATTTATTAGAACCGAGGGGCTTGGTGAAGATATCTGTTGGCTGCTCCAAGGTAGGAACATACAGCAACTGAATGGATCCGTCTTCAACCAGCTGTCGTATGTAATGACAATGAGTTTCCACATGCTTGGTTCGTTCATGGAAGACCGGATTCTTGGCCAGTTTGAGCACTCCCTGATTATCACAGAACAAGGGAGTCGAACCTGCCTGAGGAACATGCATATCCGCAAGCATTCGTCGAAGCCAAACTACCTCACAACCTGCTTTAACTGCTCCCCGATACTCTGCTTCTGTCGAGGAGAGAGCCACTGCCTGTTGCTTCTTACTAGTCCAGGTGACAGCACCAGATCCCAAACTAAACACATACCCAGCTGTAGACTTAGGGTCATCAACAGAACCTGCCCAGTCGGAATCTGTGTAACCTCTGAGTATAGGATCAGAACTCCGAGTGTACAGAAGTCCATAATCAAGAGTGCCACTCACATAACACAGCACACGCTTCGCTGCTGTCCAATGATCAGCCTTGGGGGCTGTCATGAAGCGTGATATGTAGCTCACTGCAAAACTAATGTCAGGTCTAGTAGCAGTAAGATAAATGAGGCTGCCTACTAGTTGCCTGAACAAAGATTCATCTACCACTGGTGCGGTGGACTGAGCTGACATTTTAAGCCCGGGTTCCATAGGAGTAAAGGCAGGTTTGCAATCCTGCATTCTGAACCTGTCCACGAGGCTGCGAGCATACTTGGACTGAGAAAGAAAGATACTGTGCTCAATCTGCCAAACCTCAACTCCTAGGCAATAATGCAACAAGCCCAAATCTGTCATATCAAAAGTACGGCACAAATCCTGTTTGATCTCAGCAATCAAATGTGCGGAACTGCCAGTAATGATTAAGTCATCCACATAGACAACCAAAAGCAATATATCATCACCAGAAAGTTTGATATACAGATTTGAATCAGATGGACTTCGCTGAAAACCATGATCTGTCAGGTACTTATCTATTTTCATGTACCAAGCCCGAGGGGCTTGTTTCAGACCGTAGAGAGCTTTGACGAGTCTACAGACCTTGTGTTCTTGACCAGCAACCTTAAAGCCTGGAGGTTGCGTCATGTAGACTTCTTCCTGCAAGTCACCATTCAGAAAAGCACTCTTAACATCCATCTGATGGACTTTCCAACCAAACTGAGCTGCTAAGGCAAGAACAAGCCGGATGGTACTCATTTTGGATGTAGGAGCAAATGTCTCCTCATAGTCAATGCCTTCCGTCTGTGAGAACCCACGAGCAACAAGACGAGCCTTATACTTGTCGAGAGTGCCGTCAGCTTTGTATTTCACCTTGTACACCCATTTGCAGCTAATGGGTTTCTTCCCTGGAGGAAGATTAGAAAGTGCCCAAGTGTGATTCTTCTGAAGACTCTGGAATTCAGCTTCCATAGCCTGTTCCCACTCAGGTATACCTTTAGCCTCTGAGTATGTCTGAGGCTCAAAAACACTATTAATGTTAGCCATGAGAGCAAAATTGACTGTAGGCTGCTGTTTGCTCTTATGTCTGGAAGTTCTACTCTCAATGAGTTCACCATCCCGGAGATCACTAATGGTTTTAGCATACCATTTAGGCCGGAGAGTAGAAGTGCTAACATCTGGAGGAGCTGGAAGAGGTGCAGGATCAGCAATAGGAGCAGCAGGAAGAGGATTATTTGCCGGAGGAAACTCAGGTAGTGCATCATCAAAAACAGATTCTGCATCAGCCCTCCCATCAGGTGGACCTAGTGGAAGAACACTATGAGGCGGATCCTCAGAACGCTGCTCAAAAGAAGACTGAAAAGGTCCTCTATCTTCATCAAAGACAACATCACGGCTGAAGATAAGATGATCAGTGTCAATATCAATCAGTTGGTAGGCCTTATGGTTGTCACTGTACCCTGTCATCATGAGCTTCTGACTCTTGGATTCCAACTTCGAGCGCTGAGCATCTGGAACCCAAACATATGCAAGAGAGCCAAAAACCTTCAGGTGGCTGATGCTGGGCTTGCGACCAGACCAAACCTCTTCTGGAGTCTTCCCCTTAACAGCCTAAGTAGGAGAGCGATTAAGGAGATAGACGGCAGTAAAAACTGCTTCTGCCCAATACTTATTAGGAACACTCTTGTGCTGTAACATAGAACGAGCCATCTCAACAACCGTACGATTGCGATGCTCAACAACACTGTTTTGCTGCGGAGTGTAGGGTGTAGTCAACTGGCGTTTGATGCCATGGGTATCACAGAAGTCGGAGAATTCAGCAGAACAAAATTCCCCCCCGTTATCTGTCCTAAGAGTGATGATGCTACAGCCAGACTCTTTTTCAACCAAGGACTTAAACTTCTGAAAGATACTAAATACATCTGATTTTTGTTTGAGAAAGTACACCCACATCTTTCTACTAAAATCATCAACAATAAGCAAGAAATATTTGCAACCAGTAACTGAAGATGTATTCATAGGACCACAAATATCAGCATGAAGTAATTGAAGTACCTTAGACGCACGCCAAGAATCTCCATCCTTGAAGGGAGTCCGATGTTGTTTGCCAGCTTGACAGGCACCACATACTCCAAGATGTTGTGTCTGAATATCAGGTAGGCCAGAAACAAGTCCCTGCCGGGACAGCTGAGAGAGATAATGGATGTTGAGATGTCCATATCGCTGATGCCACAAAGTGCTGAGAGAAGAAACACAGGCTGCCATAGCTACTTCAAGAGAATCACCAGTGTCAATGAGCCGATAAAGGCCATGATCCTCTAGACCAACAGCAACAGTAAGACTAGTCTCTCGATCAATAATAGAGCACTTGTGAGCACTGAACACTACATCCAACTGAGGAGCATTCCTCATGATCTGACTCATGGAAAGCAGATTGAGTTCCATACCAGGAACGTAGTACACATTTAGGAAGATAAGGTTCCTTCCACCAGACTGTATCTGAACAGTGCCTCTGCCAAAAACTGTGTACTCCTCACTGCCGCCAAAGATAACTGAATCACTGAAGGGAGAAAAGTCGGTAAACCAATCACGCCTATGAGTAAAGTGACGTGAAGCACCAGAATCGATGTACCAAGCAGAAGTCTTGACAGGATCTGAAGACCTTTTAGCCATAAAAGCGTAAAAGGCAGACTCCTGCTCAGAAAGTTCAGCAACATGCGCCTTCTGGTGTGACCCTCCCTGCTTCTTCTGTTCAGAAGCTATCCTCTGACGGCAATCTTTCTTCATATGGCCGAATTTGTGACAGTAATTACACTGCACATTCTTCTTCTTAGGGTTGCCCGGAGGTTGATTTGAACCATGCGGCTGTGATGACTAAGATGACTGAAATTTGTTGTTATCCTTCTGAAAGGATTTAGCTGCAAATGCCTGTTCAGAAGAGGACGAGGAAGCGCTGCTACCAAACTGCTGTTTCCAGCGATCCTGCTACAGGAGTTTGTTGCATAACTCAAGAAACTTCAAATCAACATTCATAGACGTAATGTTGAGAGTCTCGACAAAGTGCTCGTAGGATTTAGGTAGACTTTTGAGAGTGATGACTACCATATCCTCTTCCTCCATTTTTCGACCAATAGCCTCAAGCTGATCTCGAATGTCCTTAATCTTCGTGAGATGCTCCTGTAAGGACATACGTTCGTCCATCATGATGGAGAACAACTGATTCTTCAAAAAGAGAGCCCGGCTTTTATCAGAGGTCTCATGAAGCTCCTTCAGGTGCTTCCAAATCTCAGCAGCTGTCTTGCCTGAAGGAATCTACGGCAGCTGGTCATCTGTAACAGAAAGCTTAAGAAGCATGACAGCCTCTCTGTTACGATCATCAAACTTGTCCTGATCAGCACCAGCGGTGGGAGGACGAGTTTCATTGCCCAAAACCAATTCATCAAGGCGGCGATACTCAAAAATAGTCAGCATACGCTGCTTCCAGATATTATAATTTCTGCCATTAAATCGCTGACTGCCCTCCAGCATCAAGTTGGTCAAAGACGCCATTTGCACGTCTCCCAATGCAAGAAAACGACAGAAAACTGAATAGCGTTTAACTGAGGAGCAGAACAGGATCAGGTACAAGAGACAGGTAAGGTCGCACGGAAAATGAGGCACGAACTTCAAGGTATGGAAAAAATTTGACAGGTACCCACGAAAGGTCGCGAAAAACCCAGAAGGAATGTGTTCGAAAAAAAATTTCGTCAAATGCTGAGGGTTCAAAACCCTAGACGAAAACTTCAGAACCCTGGGCGGCCATGAGTGCTCAGAAAACACAAAACTTTGAGCCGGAAAATCCTTCACAGAGATCGCGGGCGGATATTGAGGCAAGAAGCGGCAGACCAGGCATGAAGTTCGAGGGTTTCTCTGGCTGCCTGACCTTACAAGCTACAAACGCAATCACGAATGTCAAAAAACCGCGGCCCCAAACCCGCAGAAAACACAGTGACCAAGGGTTTCAGGCAGTGATCAAAGTTTAACACAAGATCCATGAAGAACAAAGACGCAGTCGCAGAGGGAGGAACTGCGCGGCCAAACCAGACGAAAACGTGAGCAAAGAATGCACAGAAATCGCGACCACCACAGCTTGGAATCACGCGACCTTCAGGTGTCTTCAAAGGGAAAGCACGGGTAGAAAGAGACGAAGCACGCGGGAAAAGGTCGCGGCCAGAAACTCGTGCTGCAGACAGGAACCGACCCACGCGAAAACCAGAGGAATGCCCGCGAAAAATCGCGACCCAGCAGACGAGTGTTCCAAGCTTGTATCAATGACGATTCCGTTCCAACTGTGATGCCCGCGACCAGGAACAAAAAACTTGAACTCACAATTTGGCGCCCAAAATCGAAAAGCTCTGATACCATAAAGAGTTTGAAATTGCAGAATGAATTGGTTATATTTGATATTTACAAATGAGCGAAAATGCTCAATATATACAAAGTTCAAGAGATAGATTAGCATTAACAAAATCAGGCCGACATCATAGAAAAAATACTAATATCCCATAAGCTAAGGGATAAAGTTAGGGAAATAATTTAATAATAATATTTTAAGTTGTCTTAGTAACTTTATTTTTATAACAATGTAAAATAACGACTTATATATTATTATCACTATTTTAAAGTGGGCCTAATGTAATATTATATTAAAAAGTGTTTCTAGACACTTGTAGAGGGAATTCAGGCAGGAAAAGGAATTTCAAATTTAAAATGTGATTATAAAAGGGAGAGCTATGTGCAAAAGAAATCACCCATTGTTATTGTTATCAAACCCTTATCTCTGAGTTTAAGCACTTGTGTTCATCTACACACCTGAAGACGAAAACCCTCCCAGTTTCCATTGTTGGATTGGAGGACGAAAACCCTCTTGTCTATTTGAGACAATTCCATCCAGGGATTACATTTGTGCTAAAAGTTTGAAGATTATTTCCTATTTCAGTTTGTGCATTCGAAGATTTCTGGAAGTGTTCAAGATTTCATATCAAATTCTAGTTTGTGATGGTTCTAGTATAAATATCATTTTTTATCCAAGAAAATCTAATCAATGTTGGGGATTTTGGATGCCAAATAACTCCATAAAGATTCTCGTACCAATTTCCTTGCAAGTCGTACTTCTCAAAAGATTACCATACAAATTTTGTACTACCCGTACATGCATATTCTACTATACCAATCAATATCTTCAGGTTATCGACCGTACAGTTTTCCCTCTTGCATTGTATTAGCTATTGTACCATCTTTATAGTCTATCACAACATTTTGTGAGAGTTTATTTTATTATGAAGAGGTTGTACATCTACTAACAGTCATACTAGTATTCAAATTTCAGTCACAGCTTGTTAATGAAAGGCATTGCAGTATATTAATATTAATGACATTTAGTATTTCTATAGAATATCATATGTAAGGGTTTGTAGTTCTTTGCTTCAATAATATGTGTTTTCAGATCTTGGTTATAATCAGAATATCTGGTTATTATTGAAGTATAATAACTACTATTCAATTTTGCATGCTTATCCAGTTTGCATAAATTCAAAAAATACAAAAAATTGCATATTTTATAAAAAATTTAAAAAGGGACATTACAGTGGTATCAGAGCTTTGATCTTGCCAGCCTACAAGGTTAGAGCTAATCTTTTTAATGCAGCTCAGTGAAAGAGGAATTAGATTTTATTGAACAGAACGGAAAAGGTTGCAAGATCAAGGTGAAGTAGAAGAAATAGAAGGAGAAGAAATGGGGGAAAGAGGAAAGAAGGCTTTAACAAATGAAGAGAAGATAGAGATCCAATATAACACCATTGTCAGTATGGTCCAGGGCCAATAACAAATGACAAATCTTATGGCAAAGTTATTACAAACAATGCAGAATCTATGTATTCCAAGTCCTGCCCAAACCCCTAATAGTGAAGGAAGTGCTACTGCTGCTACAAATAACAAAACCGTTGTGGGTTCCGCATCTAGGCCTTTCTAGCCTAAGTTCTTACAAAGAGAAGAAGAACAACAAAATCAGAATCAAAATGGAGACAACTTTGCATCTTACTTTGATGAATATAGAACTCTTGGACCAGCATTCCATGCAGCAATGTCTCACTAGTTTTTGCAATCTAAAGATGAAAAATGGGCCAAAGAATGAAAGAAGACATACAAATTAGCCTCATAGAGATCTGCAACACAGATTGAGCAAGTTGACCATTTTTGCTTTTGATGGTTCAAACAAATGTATAGCTCATGCTTGGGTTCAGAAGTTAGATACTTATTTTTCACTTAACTCTATGTTTGAGGAGGAAGCTATAAAATTTGCTACCCTTCATTTGGAAGGCATAGCACGAGTGGCGGTGCCATGGATTGGTTACCAAGGGCACAATTTGATTAGTACATATGATGATTTTACTGAGAGGTTATTGACAAATTTGTAGGAAGGGTCCTAAGATTCATTTCAGGGAGTTGGCTCAGTTAAGGCAGAACAGCACAATGGACACCTATGTAGTAGAGTTCCAAAGATTATCAGTAATGGTTCCTGATGTCTCTGAAAGGAGGCTTACTATTCTTTTCATGGAAGGTTCCTAATGTCACTGTTACAAACCAGAATTGATTGCAATGCAAAACATACCAAATTGAAGTCCTCAATGATGGCAAATGTAGTCACAACTTGATCGCTGGCCTCCAATCTGATTGTTGTCCCTGAATGGGCAGATCAGTCTCCTTGTGGTGATAGAATGTAGTGCCAAGAGTCCTCACAGCTGAGCGCACTTTCTCTATGACTGGTTATATGCAGATTGCTGCCCTCTATGAATGCCAAATCGTTCCCTAATGCAGATCACCTTCCAACAAATATATGGCTCCTTGCAATAGGCGGCAGCTAGGGTTAGTAGCAATGAAGTTCGTTGTTCAATGATGATGCTTGACGCCTTTCCAAGAGCTGCAAACCTTCTCCAATGCTGATCGCTGATCCTTGACAACAGTCCGCCACCTTTGTGCTATCTCGGTGCAAGGGCACCCTTGGTTTCAGAACTAAATGCCTAACACTTTCTAATCACCCAGATCCCAAAACGGGCAAGGTGAGAGCATACAGTGAGTGGCTAACAATAAGCAATTATGTAATAATGAAATTATAATTCATCCGCTGCGGCGGGCATCCACTATGTGTGGGGATTCACCACTTTCCAATGGGTATGAGAACAAGAAGGCAAGTACAAACCATCCACTTATCCAATGGGTATTCGCCACTTCTACAGTGGGTAGGAAGAATGAAACATTACAAGTCATACACTTATAGTGGGGATTCGCCACTGTATACAATGGGTAGAGAAAAGAAAGAAGTTCGATTGCTCCTCACTGGTGGTAGAAACATCCAGGGGTACTTTAGCGAGTTGCATATACAAAGTAATTACAAAGTTCATAATATCACAACTTAGAAATCAGAACTATTGAATTAAACTTGCACTTATCAACTTGGGATTGAAGGTCATGTGAAATTACCCTGCACAACATTCATATTAGAGACACACATCAAACCCATATATACTGATAACACTGCATTATCCTGACTGTTCTGATCTGAAATATAAAATCAGCCTCTATGTTGTGCTGTACGGAAATCTGGACCTGCCAATTCCCTCATACATGATCACAAACACAAGGATCTTCTTCAATCTGGTCAGCAATTGTTTTAGGTCCTGCAACATCACACTCGTATGAAAAGAAAACTGATCTAAAACCCCCTGAATTCTGCTCAGTACACACAGTCACCCTCATTCAGAGTTGTACGGCCAAGAAAGTACTAATTTTTTGCTAGCAATCTTAATGCTAAACCAAATCACTGCAAACCACTTTCAAAATGGTCGCCCATACAAGGAGAATAAAGCCCAAACAAGTTTGAAAGCAAACACATCAGTGATAATTTTTATTTTTCAAAACACCCAAAATTGCCAATACGGCCAAACTAGTATGGATTACTCACTGCAAATTCAAATCAGCTTCAAAACCACTAGAAATAGTCTTAAAATAGGCACTATATTCATACAAAGCATTCCAATCAATATTTGTTTCAAAAACAACATCAATAATTTCTAGTGAGAATCGACCCTCAATCACCATGTACGGCCAGAATGTACGGCCACTTTGGCACATCAAAAACATTATGATCATTCATTATTTCACACCAAAAATTCATATAATTCCATCACCAAAATACATATGAAATCCACACCAAAAAGATTCAGCATCAAATAAAATTACAAATCGACTGCATCAAAGCTCAATGGCAAACTCTGGATAAGCTTGCTCCAATCTCTTCTTCAGCACAATGGTGACTTCTGTATGAAATCACACCAAAGCTCAAGAGGGTTTTCATCCTCAAGAGCATTCTACAAGAGGGTTTTCGTCCTCAAGAGAAATGGAAGAACTTGCAGGTTCATTCCAGCAACATAACAATACAAATCATCAACATGTTCAAACAATGAGCCCATCACCTCCTTTTATAAACTTTTTGAAGGAAATAAAATATTATTTCCTTTATCCCTTCATATTTCTCCTCAACAAAATATAAAAAATAACTCATTATGTGTGCACAACTTAAAGTCACCTTTTTAATTAAAAGCTCCTTCTAGCTCCAAAGACCCCTTTTATCAAAATAAATGAAATATTTGATTCGCAAGGTCCCAAAATGATGCATCCATGATTTAAAGCTTTCCATCCCTTTTCCAACGAGCTACAACACTTAAGTGTTAAATGCACATTTCCCAACCTTTTTAACTTAAGTGCAATAATTAGATGTTTAGCTCATTAAATCAACTGATTTTACAGAAAATCCCAAATATCACCAAACTGCAAAATTAAGCATACCAACATACCCCATGATGTTTGGGAGGATGAATGATGCCTTTCGGGTGACTTTCTAAAAATAGACAGCTCCTCCAAAAATCTTGGAGAGCAAACCGGAAGCCCAATCCAATATCTAAAAGCATCATTGTCACCCTGGACATCCACTGGGCTCAATGCCAAAGAGAATTAATCCATTTTCCAGAAGGAAACCACTTTTATAATTAATATTACACCAAGTTGCAATAATTAAATATAACCTTAGGCAACCTTAGTGAAATATTAATCAATTATCAGAATAATAGTCCCAAGCCAAAATAAACACTAGAAATGCACTGATAAATAACTTCGACCAATTATTGATGAAATGAAGACTTGAGACACCCACAACTGTTCTACAAATAGAACCACGACCACTCCAAGAACTTTGGAGTTCTCCCAACAAAGCCGGATAGCCACTAAGAGACTAGGAACAAGCCAAAATACTCACAATAATCAATGTGCCAAAAATGGAACATTACATGCACCCTTGGTTTCATGTAATGTATTTTTGGCTTTTGTCATGTTGGTGTTGGTTTCATGTTAATAAGGTCTTTTTAGGCCATTTCAAGTCATTTGGTGTCAAGTTTGAGTCTTTAGGTGTAAGGTAGTGGAAAAAGTGTAAAAGTTGTCAAAATGGTGATTTGTTAAACCACTAACCAAAATATGGTTAGAAACAGTTGAAATATGGTTGCAAAACCTTATATATATCTTGTATCCACGATTGGAGAAGGTTGTTGGAGATTTTGAATAAGAAATTGCTGTCTTGCATGTGAGAATTCTGAGTTTTCTGAGTTCTTTTGATTTCTTGTAACTTTCTTTACATTGTACGGCCTGAGGCTCATCTGTACGGACTAAAGGTGGTCTGCATCATGTAAAGGATTGTTCTATCTTTCATTTGCACTTGGTTTGATAAAAATCCATTGGGTTTGGCAAGAGATATTAACATTTTAGTGTAAACTGTCCCAAACCCCACCTAGGGTTCCAGAAAGCACAAAAAAATGCCTTTTTTCACATTTCCCACATGATCTGGGTATGGCACTTGGTAGTTAGGTTTGCTTTGATGTCCTTTTATGTCTTGCAAGAGTTGGAGTTTGGGTTTTGCACGTGGGAAGAGAAATTTATGATAGTTTGTTGCATCTGACCTTGTTTTCAGTTGAGAACCCTAGTAGGCTTAGAGGGTTTGAAGAATATGACTATACAGGATTGCTCATGGGAAAGTAATGGTTTATTTAGACCTTGGTAGGTATGTTGAAAGTGTAGGAACAAAGAAAGAATCTTGTTGAAGCCAAGAACTTAGCATTGTCAAGCCTAAGTGACCTAATTAGGCCTAATAGAAAAGAGGGCAGTCAAGATTTGCCTCAATCCTTACAAAGGAACCCTACCCCATTCTTAATTATGTTTTGTTTTGTCCAAAAGGGTATCCCAAATGGATTTTGTATTTTAAGTAGCAAGTCTGTAAAGAGAGTTATGGTCAAAAAGGCCTTTTTGAAAGGCTACAAGGCTTAAGGGCAGTTTGTGAAGAAAGACCTAAAAGATTGTAGGTCAAGGGCTTCTTATGGGTGATTGTAGATTGCATTAGCCATTGTATGATCCCTTTGCATCATATCTATTTGCCTCTTTGTGAATGCCAATCGATCTCAATAATGATAGTCAAGGAACTTTAGTAATATCTGCAAATTGGCGTCCAATATGATATGATCAAACTACCATGCAACAATAATTCTTCTATAAGATCTTCAATGAAACTCCTCCAATGGTCTTCGACCCAAAAATCGATGTATCTACAAAGCTCAATAAATCTTCAATGAAGCACAATTGCGAACTCCGTATGAATCCGCCTCCAATGATGCAAATTGGATTTTCGTCGAATTCCACCGTAGCATATGAAATGCCGAAGTATGCAAAACGTTCGTGATTCACAAATGAGCTCCTTCGTGCTTGATTTATACTTGGAATCTTCTTCTTTCCTCGATGAAGCCAACAATCCAAATTAAAGATTTGAATTATCCCTTCCCCTCCTTAATTTGAAATATTTGTTTCTCCAAGGATGGCGTCAAGCCCAATGCAATATTTTATTGTTTTATTTGAAACTATAACTCCAAGATGAGTGTCAACCTCAAATATCCTTATTTTATTAATTTAGCACATTCTCCAATGTGAGAGCCACTCTTCAAGAGTCTTAATACTTTATATTTTCAATCTCCAAGATGAACGCCACCTAGGCAAGACTCATTATTTTTGAATATTTTATTCCTTCAACGGTGACACTAAAATCAAGGATAAATATCTTTTATTGTTTTCTTTCCCCAGTGGCGTCAATATTAAATAATATTATTTAACTGTCTCTTTCTCTCTTGGGCATTTAGCAAGGAGTAATATCTCATTTATTTTTCCCTTTGATAATTAATGCCAAAATCACATTAATTCATTCCATTGTGTCGGACACTGACTAAGCCCTATAGAACAACTTTCTATTTTCCAAGCCTTTGAACAAAGTTATCTTTTCCAATCCTTAGCTCAACCAGAATATTCCCTTGTTTGTCGAATTAGCCCACGAGAATGAAGATAGGCTATTTCCATCCTCCGTTTGGTGATCACGCCGGAAATGGGGACATTACAATCCTCACTTCCCAAGATTGCTTGTCCTCAAGCAATAACAAATTCGGATGCTGCAGAATTTGATCTCCTTCCCATGTCGCATCTTCCAACAGCAAATCTTTCCATTCCACCAAAAGCTCGCGGATCACCTTGTTCCTCAAATGTCGCTCCCTTGTCTCCAAAATGTTGTTAGGAACCAACACCAAAGTGCCCTCTTCATTAAGAGGTGGAAGATCAGGCGAAGAAACAACCTTTTGTCCCAATGCCTTTTTGAGGCATGACACATGAAAGACATTATGAATCTTTCTCTCCACTAGCAGTTCAAGCTCATATGCTACTTCACCAACTCTCCTCAGGATCTTGTAGGGACCATAGAATCTCGACTTCAACTTCTCTGCACCACTCTTCTTCAATATTGACTGTCTATATGGCTGAAGACGCAAGAAGACCAAATCACCAACTTCAAAAGTCCTCTCAATCATGTGTTTGTCTGCATTCATCTTATACTGATTCTGAGCCTGTTGTATATTATCCTTAAGTGCCTTAAGGATGTCTTGACTGTCCTGCATCAAATCCTTAGCTCTAGGAGCTCTACAATTTTCCAAGGCCAAGTCTAACAATGATGGAGCATCATAACTATACAAAGCCCTGAAAGGGGACATGCCAATTGACATGTGATAGGTGGTATTGTAGCAATACTCACCCAGTGCAACAACTTGATCCAAGCATGTTGTTGCCCTGCAATGTAGGTGCGAAGATATCCCTCTAGCCATTTGTTCACAATCTCAATCTGTCCATCTGTCTGAGGGTGATAGCTCGTGCTTGTTTCCAACTTTGTTCTCGCCACTCGGAACAACTCCTAGCAAAATATGTTGAGGAACCTGCTGTCCCTATCACTAACAATGGTTTGCGGTAGTCCATGCAATCTGAACACTTCTCTGAAGAATAGCTCTGCAACTTGAAGTGCTGAATACTCTAACGGTATTGCAAAGAAAGCTGCATACTTAGTCAATCAGTCAACCACAACATAGATGCAATCCTTTCCTTGAACCCTAGGTAGACCTATGATGAAATCCATCGAGATACTTTCCCACCTTTGTTTCGGAATAGGCAATGGCTGAAGCAATCCTACGAGGGAAGTATGTTCCAACTTGTTCTGCTAACAAACCATACATTTTCTAACATGCTGTTAAGACATCATCCTTGAGACCCTTCCATGAGAATCTCTCTCACCTTCCTTTAGGTTTTGAAGAAACCTGGATGCCCTGCAAGTGGATCGTCATGAGTGGCCCTAAAAATTTTCTCCTTCAACTTTGTCTCAGGAACCAAGTAGATCCTATTGTTGTAGTAGATCGCATCATTAACCACCTTGTACCTGTCATCCTGAATCTTGCCATCCATGATCTCACAAGCAAATGTGTTCTTGGAATACTCAACTAAACAATGAGACTTCCAATCTACTGAAACTTCTGACAACGAGCAAAGAGTAGGCGTCCTGGATAAAGCATTAGCAACACCATTATTCTTTCCCTTCACATACTCTATCAAAATCATATGCCTGAATCTTGCTCACCCACTTCTGTTGCCTCTCATTCAAATCCATCTGTGACAGAAAGTGCCTCAGACTATTGTGATCAATCCTGACCACAAATCTATTACCCGCCAAATACTGTCTGAACTTCACCAATGCATGCATGATGGCGAGCATCTCCTTATCATAGGTGGAATAGAGCTTTTCTACATCCCTTAACTTTCTGCTTTCAAAAGAAATACTGCACCAATGCCTTCTACTGATGCGTCACATTCCAATACAAAAGGCTAAGTGAAATATGGCAATGCCAACACTGGACATGAAGTCATCACCCTCTTGAGTTTGTCAAAAGCAATCTAAGCCACATTTGACCAATTGAATGCTTCCTTGTTAGTGAGATCTGTGAGAGATGCTGGTAACTGTGAAAAGCCTTTTGCAAATATCCTGTAGTAGCAACATAGCCCATGAAATCCTCTCAAGTCTGATATGTTCCACAGTGGTGGCCAATCCAGAATTGCCTGTATCTTCTCCTGATGAACTCTGACTCCATCAACTCCAATCACACGCCCCATATAGAGAATCTCTATCATATCAAATTCACACTTGGATGCCTTAGCAAACAATGACTGAGCCTCCATGATACCCAGTACTTCATCAATGTGTTGCAAATGGTCTTCCCAAGTCTTACTGTATATCAAAATGTCATCAAAGAATACCAACACAAACTTACACAACTGCCCACGAAAGATGTGATTCATGCATGACCAAAAAGTAGCAGGTGCATTGGTTAAACCAAATGGCATAACCAGAAACTCAAAGTGTCCATAGTGGCATCTGAATGTTGTCTTATGAATATCCTCCTCATGGACACGAATCTAATGATATCCTGAACGAAGATCAATCTTGGAGAAATACTCATTGATCCTGAGAATGGGATATCTATTCTTGATTTTCTTCTTATTCAAAGCTTTGTAATCAATGCACATCCTCATTGTGCCATCCTCCTTCACCAACACAACTGAAAATGCAAATGGACTAGAGCTAGGACGAATGTGTCCCATCTCCAACAATTCCTTGATTGTCTTTTCAATCTCCTCCTTGAAATGTCCCAGATGATGATAAGGTGTAGTGATGACGGGCTTGGAGCCCTCCTCCAACTCAATGACATGCTCAAATCCACAATCTCATGGTCTACTAGGAGGAATCTCTCCAAACACCATACTATGCTTATCAAGCATTGATTGTATATCCACATGATACTTTTGATTTCTTGAAGAAGATTTAGATGATACAAAGCACCATGCTGCCCAAGCAACATCATCATGTCGGAAGTGTGTTTCCATTCTCCTCACTGTCACAACTCTAGGGCCTCCATTCGAAAGTGCTCTCAATACAACCTTCTTCCCATCATGAATGAATTCAAGTTCCATCTTCTAAAAATCCTATATGTATCTGCCAAGTGACTGCAACCACTGAACTCCCAAAACAACATCAATCTCTCCCAATCCTAACACATAGAAATCATCAGTCAATGTGTAGTCTCCCATTCGAATGTCAAGTTATGGTACCATCTTAGTGCAATCCATGGTGAATCTATTTGCAACTGTTACATTGAATCCTAAAAATTCCTCAGCTTTTAGTCCTCTTTTCACAACTAAGCCCTCATCAATGAAGTTATGAGTGGCTCCACTATCAACCAAACAACTGACTCTTTGTCCATTGATGACTCCTTTCAATCGAAAAGGATGATATCTTGGTTCTCCTGAAATTGTTGCAATGGTTACATGTCTTTTATCGTTTTCAACATTCAGCTCAAGCTCCAACTGAATCTGTTGCTCCTTATGATCATCAACATCATTCGAGCTATTGTCTTTTGCAGTCTCACTCTCATCATCAGAAATGACCTCTATTTTCCTAGGCATCGATGTCCTAGTTCCCATGGCTCCTTGCAAGAAAAGCAAAGCTTTTTCCTCATCTCATTTTTTGTCTCTTGATCCATCCTAGGAGGTTGATACTTCTGTTGATTGAACCCTCTTTGATTTGAACTAGAGCCCTTGAAAGTTTTCTTGTGTGCATCAAATGATGCGGGTGTAGTATCAAGATCAAGTGTTAATTCAATAGCATCGTTGAGTGTGCTAGGCTTGTGAGCCTTCACAAATCCCTTCAACTTATCATTCAACCCTTCCACAAACAACATTATTGTCCTCTTTTCTATCATGTCTTGAACCATTACTGTAATCCTCTGGAACTCATTGATGTATGAATCCACCTTTCCAACTTGTCTCAACTGTGCCAAATCTTTGTAGTAGACCTCCACATCCTTCCTGTCAAATCTAGTGATAAGCTTTTGTGTGAACTCATCATAAGAAGTGATCATCGCATGTCTTTGTGAAACAAGTCCATGATGCCACCAATCATACACTATCCCTTCAAGGTGCATAGTAGCCAACTGTATAGCCTTTTGTTCATCCATTGATTTGAGTGTGAGGAATCTATCAAGTTTGTGAACCCAAGCCCTTGCACTCATCTTTCCACTTCCCTCAAAATTAGGTATGGGTATCTTGTTTAGTGCATCTTGATATTCCTTATTTTGCTTTGTTGGCCCTTTAGGTCTTTGTCCTCTTTTTGTTCTTTTCTATCCTTCCTTTCACTCATGAATTGATTGATGTTTATCCTTCTTTTGACATTCTCAGCTAGGGCATCATACTCATCACATATGATCGTCAATTCTTCTACAAAAGATGGTTCTTCTTCAATCTCAACATTCTCTTCCTCTTCTTCCTCACTAGGCAAAAAGTTAGGTCGGAAGGGCCTATCCGTTGTAGACACGTGTTCTTCCTCCACATGGCGTACCTACCACGCTACCATCTCCTGTTGGTGTACCATTCACTTTCATGTTACTCAAGGTTTGAGTCATTAACTGCATTATGAGATTCTATGAAGCCATCAATTGTTCAAAATTCTTGTTTGTTCTTTGTTGTTCCACCAAATATGGATCTTCATTATTCCTCGGCAGGCTTCCCATTTTTCTATCTCATAGATCTCTACTTCCTGTCCACTCCTTGTTCTGTATGTATGACAGTGTGGAGTCGGTGTATGCATAACAATCAAACTCTGACTAGGTCAATCTTCTCGCTCATAACACCTGGATAAGAATTGAGTTAAATCACAACCCAATGTAGGTGGATAAAACTACAAAACTCATGCACGAAATGCTATTGGAAGAAGACCTGACTTTCGTCAATCCAATTAGTAGACCCTACAGGTTAGCAGGATCCAAGCTTTGATACAACTGTAATGTCCCGTTTTAGGTTTGTAGCAGTATTTTCTGAATCTTGCAATTTTACAAATAAACCCTAGGACTGAAAATTGATTTCACTACTACACCTCTATAATTTGTTTTGACAACATGAAATCAAATACAAATCTATAGTAGAATAGATTGATAATTGGCAGCCTTTCAATTAATTACAAGATGAATTTGCAAATTACAATAGTGACAATGCACATATAAATGATTCAGATCTGACTAAGTAAATCAGACTTACTGACCTCTACAATACATTAACGATTGTGGCAATTGGTAGCCAAATACAAGCATATGTCACTGTTACAAACCAGAATTGATTGCAATGCAAAACATACCAAATCGAAGTCCTCAATGATGGCAAATGTAGTCACAACTCGATTGCTGGCCTCCAATCTGATTGTTGTCCCTGAATGGGCAGATCAGTCTCCTTGTGGTGATAAAATGTAGTGCCAAGAGTCCTCACAGCTGAGCGCACCTTCTCTATGACTGATTATATGCAGATTGCTGCCCTCTGTGAATGCCAAATCGTTCCCTAATGCAGATCACCTTCCAACAAATATATGACTCCTTGCAATAGGTGGTGGCTAGGGTTAGTAGCAATGAAGTTCGTTGTTCAATGATGATGTTAGATGCCTTTCCAGGAGCTGCAAACCTTCTCCAATACTGATCGGTGATCCTTGACAACAGTCCGCCACCTCTGTGCCATCTATTTGCCTCTTTGTGAATGCCAATCGATCTCAATAATGATAGTCAAGGAACTTCAGCAATATCTTCAAATCGGCGTCCAATATGATATGATCAAACTACCATGCAACAATAATTCTTCTACAAGATCTTCAATGAAACTCCTCCAATGGTTTCCGACCCAAAAATCGATGTATCTATGAAGCTCAACAAATCTTCAATGACGCACAATTGCAAACTCCGTATGAATCCGCCTCCAATGATGCAAATTGGGTTTTCGTCCAATTACACCATAGCAAAAGAAATGCCAAAGTATGCAAAAGGTTCGTGATTCACAAATGAGCTCCTTCATGCTTGATTTATACCTGCTAATCATAAAAACAATGAACAAAAATTAGCCTATATATATGATGACAGCTAATTGGTCTAGTTTATACTATAATTATGTTGATGGTTTGACTATATATTTGAAACTAGAATTATTTTACCAACCAAGCATAACATATAGCTGGAATTGTTGTGTTATACTGAGAATTTTACCTAGTTATAATTTAATGTTCGCTTTGTCACTTAAGTGACCTCTCTCCAAGCACATTTTTGAGCACCTTGGTGCAAATTTTCTTATGTTTTCTCATTGACATTTTGATATTCAACCCTCTTGGGACACGCAAAGGTGTAGTATGCACCTTAGGCAACTTATTACACTTTTTGGTCTAATTGCACTATGACATTTTGCAATTGACCTCCAAGGGGCACTCTTGGGCAGTTGAGATAAGTTTTCATCTATTTTGTCATTGACACTTTTGACATTTTAATGACTTGGGCTGCCCTTGGAAGCATTAATGCACTTTTGTCATGTTTGATCAATGCCAACTTGACACTTAAGTGACTAGGGACACACAGTAATATCCCTTGCCCAATCTGGTCTCAAAATTTTGATCAACTCTTAAAGGAATATTGTCAAACACTTTGCATACACCCTTCTTGCTTGCTGATTTTGTTTTTCAGTTTGTTTGTGCTTGCTTGGAATGATGTCAATTGAGTTTGAAATGCTTGTAAATGATTACTACTATGTCTAAACAAAGAACTATAATGCAAATGCAATTTCTTTTGTCTTTTTGGATGCATATAAATGCTACATGAAAAATGTGCACCTACAGCCAATTGACATTTTGTCAAACACTTGGCATGCATACTATTATGCTAATCATGAAGGATATAAACATGCATATTACATCAAATATCTGGCCAGCAACTTGTCACTCCTTTATTGATGTGCAATTCATTTACAATGCTGATATTGCTATGAGCAGCCAAGACTCTTGGCTTTACAACCTAATGAAACTACCAAAAATCTGAGTAAAAGTGACATTATTCTAAATGCTTATATGAATGGAAATATCAAGAGGAACTTGGTTATTATGTGCTCTTCCATTCGATGAAGACATGGCAGCCTCTTTTGCAATGTATGAAGTCCTCACAAGCCAAATCAATCCCTTCATGGAGCCGCCCCTGTTTCAGACTTGCAACCTCTAGCATAAATAAATGTGAACTCTAATCGCCTCCCAAAAGCACCAAAAATCATTGCCACTCATCAAGGAATAAAGCGCCTCAATACCCATGAAGAATCCGACCCCTCCATAGCAAGATATGAATGAAATCGTGGGTTCCAGGTCTGCAGCATTATGACTGTAATTTGTTAACAGCAGTGCCAAAATCGTCTTTGAACCTGCAAACCCAATTGATCCTTCACAAATTTACCAAATCTCTTCCTCCAAGTCGATAGCAACAACTAATATATTCTTCATAAAAATCTGGAAATGCTAAAGTACTCAAATCGATTTGCTTCTAGTGATGAATGTACAACTTCAAGACAAATCAAATTTTCCCAAATACTTCAATAAGCTGATATGAAATCTTAATTTCCAAATTTGGCCTAGGGCCACAAATTTGCAATGCAAGCACAAGTTGAAATTCTGAAATGAAGCCCACAACTGGCAATAATATCAGCTAGTATTGCACAGCCTCAGAATTGCATAAACATTTTAGAGTCTTCGTTCTTCACTGCAGAAAATGGACTAAGACCCTTGTGTATTTCTACACTCAGCTCTCATATCAAAAAGCACAAGTCAAATAACATCAAGAATGAAAAAGCATTTGCTTTTTGAGTCCTTTTTTAACCTCAATCTCCTTAATAGCATTTAAATCCACTTCCAAATCCACTTTGAGGTTTTTAATAAAAACTTTATATTATCTCCTTATACTTGGGTGCTCAACTCAATAAATATAAATGTACTTTAAGTTGTTTTTAAATGAGGGTCATGGTCCCATTGATTATAAAGTACACATTACTTTATAATTTAACTTTATAATATTAAATTATCATTAAAGTGCCCTTTAATGATAATTAATCATTAATCCTTTAATGTTTCGCCCATCTATCTGCATATGAGATCAACACTGCAACTAAGGCCCGCCTAGGTGCCCTGCTATAAAGAGAAACCCTGACTTCCTGAAATGGTAACTTACTATAAATAGTAAGTTAGCCAAACAGAATCCAACGAAGGCCAAACCTAAACATTAACTGAGCTCTGAGAGAAATAACACACTGATCTCTGCCAAAAGGGACCCTCTAACCACTGCCTTAGCCTACGAGGGCCAAACAATAGGCTGATCTTCCAAACTTTGATGCTCTCGAAATTGGGGACATTACAATCCGCCCTCCCTGAGATTGCTTGTCCCCAAGCAATCACGACTGCAAAGAAACACTACACTGGAAATCCAAAGGAAGACTGTGAACTGTCCCACACTAAAGTACAACTGCCGCAACATCAACATTACCACAACTACACAAAGATGAACACCAAACCAACTGTCCAATCCCTGCGCACTGAAACTGTGCATCTCAAATGCATCATGTACATGGGAACCAAAAGTAAAACTGCAAGTAATCCTCACCAGGTACATATTACAATACTCCCCAATGAACCCAAACTGGAACCCCGATGCACACGAAGGATCCCACAGTGCACTGAAGAGTGTCCAACCAAAAATACCTGGATCCCAAATCCAGAATAGAAGCCTGCTAAGAAGAGCACTCTCAGACTTCTGCTACACAACACTGATTCCCACTTCACCATGATTGAAATGGTGAAGCCATCCAACGGAACCCATCCAAACTACAGTGCCACCCTTGTCAACACCTGGGTCCCAATGTAACCGATACCCACATCCATCTACTCTACGGAGATAGGAATAACTGAAAGTATCTGCAGCGCCACAACTAACTCCATACTCAACTAGACTCCCATGGATGTGACATCCAACTAAACCATCATGCCCACTAACACCATAATCACTCTGAACCCATGTATCCACAAGAAATCTCTGTGACATAGGAGTAGCAAACTCCGTCGGATACATGTCAACATGATGGGAAACTGAACACTAATCCCGCAAGTCCTCACCCGCAAACAACTGAGTCAGGTATTTGCAGCCACTAACTCCATCTACTGAAGATGGTAACTTTCGATCCCACATTGGATGGTATAATCTCGGAACCAATCCACACCGATGCATCATCAAGCCCTCCACATGTAGATCAAAAGAAAAATGATGAGCACTCCTCACTGTGAAGTTACGATAAAACGCTCCAACCTCGATCAATGGCTCATCACATGCAACACTGGAATCAAGGAGATGGCTCCAATCTATGATCCCTAATCATTGATTGGGTAGGGCCTCTGGCAACCTGCTCTGCAAACCCAACCACAAAATCTCTATGAGGAAGCATTGCAGTCATAGTATCTACAATGACTCCCACAAAACCCCTGATAACACATGAACCATGAATGAGTATCCCTCATGACCCCAAACAGACCCTCCTGAAACTCCGGACTCTCAAGCAGGTACTCAGCAAATGTATCGGCAAGGTAAAAATGAAATAAGGTTGGATCAATGTTATCCTCTGAAACTTGCAGCTGATCACTCTAACTCTGCAACACAACAAGCTGTCGATCACAATCAGTTGCATGAGATGAAGTAACAGATTTGCTTCCAGGAGAGGGAAACAAATCAACATGAGAGCCATACTCCCAACCAAACGACACTCTATGAACCTCCTGTGAAGATGATGGAGTAGCGTCGTGTACCAACACACAACTCTCGGGAGAATCCACCATTGCCAAACAAGAGCTATCGGCAATCTAACCCGCATCATCTGTCATAGTACTGACCTCAAGATAACCTGATGCAACATGTGGTTCTCTGTTGCTCTCAATCAAAGTACTCATCAACAGAGACTACTGCGCCAGAATCCGTGATGGATGTAGCCACATCCTCACTACAACCCATGAATATCTGATCCTCACCAACTACTACTGTAGGAAATTGTACTGTATCTATAGCTGGTGAAGACTATGCCATACTCAACTCCACAGTAAGCTCCTCTACCCATGACTGAGAGTCTTGAAGGGCCAACTGAGTGCTCTTCAACGAGTCCATGGTCACCTCAAGCTCATTAGTGAGCTCATCAACCTCCTCTTCCTTTCCTTTCAATGCATCATAACAAATGTAATCCCACTCGAGAAGATAATCTCTGTCAGCAAGTAGTTGAAGGTAATTTTGTTTCATTATTCCAATTGCTTCTCGGAGTGCATGAATCTCTACAAGGCAAAGGCCACTATCACAATGCCCATGTGACACGAGAGTACTCCAACCATAAGTAGCCAACATCTGACGAGCAATATCAAAATGCTCTATGGCTGTGGCAATCATACTGTCATTCACCTTTAGTTGCCCAACCAAATGAAGAGGAGTCTGCAACTTAGGACTCCCATACAAGGTTGTTGATTCAAAATCTACACTGTGATATGAGGCTGTATCAACATCACTCACCTCATGATAAGCAGCATCATGTGTGCTATCATCAGTGCACACATCAATAACTAAGGTACTGCTGCTATGTACCTCAAAAGATGGCTCAACAAGTAATGTAGAAGCTGCTGATATAGCATTATCTTCACACACTTCTGCTTCCAATGTAACTGCATGTCCATCCCACTCACGATCCTAGGATTCAATGCCAACAAATGAATTTTCTAACTTGTTTTCTAAGGTCTGATTTGAAAAATCAGACTCATCATGACATGAATCCACATCACACAATGCATCATTAGTACCCAATTCCTAAGTACTTTCATGAAACAACTCAATAGTAGCATCTTGCACGTGTGTAGCCACTACTGTCTCAAGCTAATGCAATATTTTACTACTGTTGTCATGTAAATCAGATCTATTATGGGTTAACCTTTCCATGCAATATTCATTATTGGCACTAGTATCATGAGTGCCAATACCCAATGTCACTCCCATAACATCTTCTGGACTGGCCACGACTTTCAACTCATCCTCATGCTCAAGTGGACAACTGTTGTCATAAAAATCAGTCTTGTTATCATGACTGGTAACAATTTCTTGAACATTGATAATGTCCACTCCCTCCTCAAATTGGTCCTTCTTTTCCTCCATACTGATAAGGTTATCTGCATTAGTGTTTGGTTTCTTTTTCTTTGCAAACAAAGGATCCAAAATTTCTGGATGTTGTAGAAGCCTTGTTAAATTCTTATCACAGTTTTGTACAGCTTGCATGAGCTCTGCTAGGAGTTCCTATATAGACTTCATTTTACCCAAAACCACCAATCAATTGCAGCTGCTATAGGTGAGTGTTGATCACTCAAATGATGCTAGATGTTAATTCACTGAATATTTTTTAAAAAAACCACACATGCAAGCATACGGGTGCTCTCCAAACGGACATGCAAGAACTGGGTACTAACATGCAACTGCAAAAACTGACATGTAACTGTTCAAATTTTTTATTTCCCAACAGGATGGCAGGAAACCTGGCTCTAATACCACTATAATATCCCTTGCCCAATCTAGTTAAAATTGTTGATTAACTCTTCAAGGAATATTGTCAAACACTTTGCATACACCCTTCTTGCTTGTTGGTTTTGTTTTTCAGTTTATTTGTGCTTGTTTGGAATGATGTCAATTGAGTTTGAAATGCTTGTAAATGATTACTACTATATCTAAACAAAGAACTATAATGCAAATGCAATTTCTTTTGTCTTTTTGGATGCATATAAATGATCTCTATATGAAAAATGTGCACCTATAGCCAATTGACATTTTGTCAAACACTTGGCATGCATACTATTATGCTAATCATGAAGGATATAAACATGCATATTACATCAAATATCTGGCCAGCAACTTGTCACTCCTTTATTGATGTGCAATTCATTTACAATGTTGATATTGCTATGAGCAGCCAAGACTCTTGGCTTTACAACCTAATGCAACTCCCAAAAATCTGAGTACAAGTGACATTATTCTAAATAATTATATGAATGCAAATATCAAGAGGAACCTGGTTATTATGTGCTCTCCCATTCGATGAAAACATAGCAGCCTCTTTTGCAATGTATGAAGTCCTCACAAGCCAAATCAATCCCTTCATGGAGCCGCCCCTGTTTCAGACTTGCAACCTCTAGCATGAATAAATGTGAACTCTAATCGCTTCCCAAAAGCACCAAAAATCATTGCCACTCATCAAGGAATAAAGCACCTCAATACCCATGAAGAATCGACCCCTCCATAGCAAGATATGAATGAAATCGTGGGTTCCAGGTCTGCAGCATTATGACTGTAATTTGTTAACAGCAGTGCCAAAATCGTCTTTGAACCTGCAAACCCAATCGATCCTTCACAAATTTACCAAATCTCTTCCTCCAAGTCGATGCCAACAACTGATATATTCTTCATAAAAATCTGGAAATGCTAAAGTACTCAAATCGATTTGCTTATAGTGATGAATGTACGGCTGCAATACAAATCAAATCTTCCCAAATACTTCAATAAGCTGACATGAAATCTTAATCTCCAAATTTGGCCTAAGGCCACAAATTTGCATTGCAAGTACAAGTTGCACTTCTGAAATGAAGCCCACAACTAGCAATAATATCAGCTGGTATTGCACAGCCTCAGAATTGCATAAACATTGAAGAGTTTCCGTTCTTCACTGCAAAAAATAAACTGAAACCCTTGTGTATTTCTACACTCAGCTCTCATATCAAAAAGCACAAGTCAAATAACATCAAGAATGAAAAAGCATTTGCTTTTTGAGTCCTTTTATAACCTCAATCTCCTTAATAGCATTTAAATCCACTTTCAAATCCACTTTTAGGTTTTTAATAAAAACTTTATATTATCTCCTTATACTTGGGCGCTCAACTCAATAAATATAAATGTACTTTAAGTTGTTTTTAAATGAGGGTCATGGCCCCATTGATTATAAAGTACACTTCACTTTATAATTTAACTTTATAATATTAAATTATCATTAAAAGTGGCCTTTAATGATAATTAATCATTAATCCTTTAATGTTTCACCCATCTATCTGCATATGAGATCAACACTGCAACTGAGGCCCGCCCAAGTGCCCTGCTATAAATAGAAACCCTGACTTCCTAAAATAGTAAGTTAGCCAAACAGAATCTAACGAAGGCCAAACCTGAACATAAACTGAGCTCTGAGAGAAATAACACACTAATCTCTGCCAAAAGGGACCCTCTAACCACTACCTTAGCCTACGAGGGCCAAATAATAGGCTAATCTTCCAAACTCTGATGCTCTCGAAATTGGGGACATTACACACACTTGGGCTTCCATTGCACTTTTGTCATGTTTTGCAAGTAGCATTTTGACATTTTATGTCATGAATCTTTTTTTAGAACTAAAAAATTAATAATATTGTGCCCGGTCACTTTATTTTATTATAGGTCCTATGTAATGTTTTAAAAAGTGATTTTAACACTTTATTCAAATGTAATTCTAAAACGGGACCTATGGATGTAAATTTTAAAAAAAAAATTAAATACTTGGAGGGAAAATAAAATAAAAATAAAAATAAAATAAATGGAGGGCCCGAAAAAGGCAAGTATAAAAGAAAGGACAAAGGCATTAAGCAAATCATCAAATTATGTCATTTTATCTATTCCTTCGAATATGGAGTTTGAGGCATTCAAGGACGAATATCCTTGGTGTACAGGTGATTGGAGGATGAAAATCATTCGATTTCCATCTAGGCTTGAGGATGAAAACCCTCTCGCTCATCAAAGGCAGTTCTACTCAGGGATCGCAATTGTGTTGTAACGATTTGGATTTGCAAGCAAATTTAAGACTTCAAAAATTATGTAAATTGCAGAGGTTTGCAGATTTGTCAGTGCTTCTCATTTGTATTTCAGTTGGTGCATTTCAGTTTTCAGCTAGTGTGTTGCATTTCCTCTTAGTGTGCTATTTCCGCATCCCAAATAGAAGTTGAGGAATGTAGCATGAGATCTCATATATTCACATTGTAATCTAGTTGGTATATTTACATTAATCAAATTGGTGTTGCTGTCCATCATTAATATGCTGGATTAACTAGAAATTATATTTTATATATATATTGGCATTTTCAATGGTTGTGTGAGTTTCCAGCCATATCCAATCTTTACATTTTCCGCCATACGATTTCTAAGTGATCTTGACTGACTGTACATCTTTGGAGGCTGCCAATGATACTTCCTTTGTGCTGAGTCATCAAATAGACTGCCACACAAGTCCAAGGGTGAATCACAGGAGAACTTGTGTTTATGCCAATAAGAAACTACTATTGTATACCTGTAGTGAGGTTATTTTAATATTGTATGGGGGTGTTGTCAGGATCTGGTCGACCACACACCCAACATAAGGAAGATTGCATATATTGGCTGCCGCATGTACTGGAGAAGGTCGCAGATTAGATAAGACAAATCCGTCATATATCCAAAAAGGGGATACCACCGTGTCTCTTATAATCTGTTGCCTCAATATGCAACATAAAACTATTATTATTATTTGCAATTGCTGTACAACTTGGTCACTGCACCTTATTAGACCAGCTCTTCATATTAATATTAATATTTGAGTTGTGAGTATTGCAAAAGGTGAATTGATATTATTGTCGATCACTGAGCCACAAGATGCTAGTCGCACCAATATTCAGTTCCGCTACACTAAGGGAGTCACATTGTTTTTGGAAGTACATACTCAGCAATATATGGTAACAACCGAACCCATCAAGTGACTAAGGAGAATCTAGAATATCAGTGACTCTGTAATCTGCCTTCTAGCAGCCATACTGTCTATAAACAACCTTATTCAGCTCATAAACTCCACTTGGTCCAGAAAGATTTGAATGATTTTCAATGCATTGGCCATTCAGTAGTTATGTTTCATTTTTAGGTGTGATCGTGCTATCTTCCATCCCAGCTTATAAGTGCAGCATTCTTCCTATGAGTCGAGGTCACTATTATCGAATATTAATGTGGGTCTATGTTGTAATTCTGATATTTCTTCAACACATAATAAACAGTAGCTCTTAGTCTACTTGTTGCAAATAAGTTTATGGGCTGTTGCTGTTGAATATCTCTGCTTATATCAGTAATGTATTGAGAATCATGGTGTTATTGCTCTTTATTGTACACTCAGATTGCAGCTATCTTTGAATCTGTAATGTCCCCTTCTAGCAAGCCAAAATTTTCACCACCTTCCACACAATTTTAACATGTAAAAGAGAACATTAGTATTTAATCCTTCTTATAAATCACAATGATATAAAATCAAATCTTATAATCATAACTTATATGCAATATGCCTTTCTCTATTTCACTTAACAATATCATAATTCCCTCTGGAAGAGTCTATTACTTGGGCCAATAATGTTAATCCAATCATTCACCCAACAAGAGAGGGTTCCTTGGGTGCAATCTTGCCATAGGTCTATTGTCCTTTCCTTTGATCTAGAATGGCAATCTTCACCAGCTAGAGTCAAAGGCCTATCCAGTTGTCCCATATTGGCAATCTTCACCAATTGGAAACAAGAGCCATTTCCACTTGTCCATATTAGCAATCTTCACTAATTGGAACAAGGGCCTTTCTCCACTTACCTCATATTAGCACTCTTCACTAATTGAGATAAGGGCCTATCTCCACTTACCTCATATTAGCACTCTTCACTCATTGAGATAAGGGCCTATCTCGGTTGAGTACTCTTCACCCCTTTAGGACAAGCATTCTTCACTTGCCTTGGAGGGTTAGAGCCTTATCAACTCAAGCCTTAAATACCTTGGTCAATTGTCAAACCCTTGGTCTCAATTACTTGGTATGATGGATTAACAATGATGTCCATTTCTCATTCCAGTACTTCATAATTTTTCTATTATTAGTTAGCCTTTCACATCTCTTCAAGATGCTTTCTATAATAATCATTCATCATATACACATGCTTCATAATAATCATTCATCTAACAATATAATTATTCTCATTCTATGATTATAATCTATTCATGTCTTTTTATGATAATTTTCCTAAAGTATTCCTAATATTCATTTTATGAAACTTCATCGACCATATTCTTGCCATTATAAGATATTATTTCTACTAACATTTGTCATTTTTACTAAAGCCGATTTAAAGTAATAATCTGATTGGAAATAAGAACATACATACTTCATGATCATATTCTTCTTTGTTGTCATACTAAGACGTTAAATTAGATATTCATCATTGTTATTGAAATCGACTTATGATAATAATCAATTGAGAGATAAGATCATACCTTTGCTTATTCGATATCGACCATGTCTGTGATAAACATATATATCTTTCCGATTATTAGTCTTTCAAATTGGCTGCCAGTATGCCTTGTGTGTCGATCCTATCTGCTGTTATATATTCTTGAGGAACTTATGTGATAATGGATTGATCCGAATGTTATAGGATTCGCTGCAATAATGATGGGAAGCTGATAAATAATGATAATTGGTAATGGATATACACTGCCCCTGCTTGTTCGATGGAGGACCTTCTTTTGTATGGTGATCGTAATTCAATCAATGCCTAAGAGTATTGAATGGATTTTTTTTCTCCTTCCGAGATACTGCCCGCACATTATCTATTTATACCAATTACACATCTTCACTTAAGGGAGGCGACTATTCATGAATAAGGGTCGCCATATTATAGTTTAGTTTATTTTAATATTTGAAAGTTTTAAAGAATAGTTTTAAGGAATCGGCAGTGTTCACGTGTTGGGTTATTGCTGCCTTCAGCTTGTTCGCAGCCTTCACAATCCTTAATAAAAGCATTATTAATCACTGCATTATCATTACTGCCTTTACTTATTATTACTGCCTTATCATCTTTCATCGTGGGTCTTGGGCACTAGCTTTCATAAGGACCGCATTCCATGTCATTACCATATGGATCGATCCTCCATATTAGCTTATATTAGATATTAATATTATTGATATAATAATCTATATTTAAATAATATTACTTTATTTCATTATTCAAATATTTATTTGATAGTTTCCTCTTAACTTTTAAAAGTAAATTATTTATATTCATATAATATATAAATATATTTATTTATATATTTAATATTCATAATGATTAAAATAATAATAATATTTAAATATTTATATTTATGTAATATATATTTATATTTTGATAATTATAATCATAACATTATCTCATGATAATTATGATTATAATAGTATTAAATGGCTATTATTTCTTTTTTATATTTTAAAATATTTATATAATAATAATATTATATATTATTTCGAATTGATATTTTATGAAGGCACTTTCGCCGTTTTCTTTATCATGATGTTTAAATCTATAATTTAAGCAATGCCTTAATATCAGGACATGACAGAATCGTTTTTAAGTAGTAAGGATTTACAACAGTGCTTTCCTGAATTTCTCCTTTCTACTTAAATTTGGAAATACAAAATTGTGAATTAAAAATATACAAAAAGGGGACATTACATTTTGGTGGATAGGAGCAGGCTCAAGGGGTTGAGTGTGACTTTTTGGCCAATTCTGATGTTGAGTTGTGTCATTTAAGTGAAAAAACGCACTTTTGAGTCACTTCAGTGATTTGATGTTTTGATTTGCCATTGGCATTGCATTTTTTCACATAAAACTTGCTTGGTATTCTAATTTGAAGTTAACATTGTCACCTAAGCACTTTTTCATTTTTGAAATTTCACTTAAGTCAGTGAGTTGTGCCTTTTGGGGTCTCATTGCACTTTTTCATGTTCTAAATTTCACTTAAGTCATTTTTTGTCAAAAAGTACACTTTTGTTCTAATTTAAAGTTGACTTGCTATAGCCCTACCACTTTTCACTTACTGACCAAAAGCACCTCTTTTGACCTGCTAGGAACTTTTTCGCCCTCAAAAGCACTTATTTTGACCTGTTAAGCCCTTATTCCCCTTGAAATTCACTCAAGAGTGACGTTTCTCCTCATTGATGTTTGTCTAGGAACTTGGGAGAAATTTTTAAGTGATTTTGTCATTGAAACTTGTCCTTCTCCCTCCTAGGCCTCTACATCACTTATGCACCTTTCCCTGACTTGAAATCAGCACAAGTACTTTTCCTTTGTTAAGATGTGCTCTAAGAACCTCAATGACCATTTCCTTACCTTAAAACATCTTTGTCTTTCCTTCATCACCCAAGCCTTCATCTTCACCTTGATGCACTGGAAAACTCCTTTTGTTGGCCCTACAATAGTGTTGGCTAAAAATAACAACATTGATAGTCATTGGGAACAAGGACTCAAATATGCTTTGTAAACAAGAAATGACAAGATTTTATGCTTAAAACATGAATGAATACAAAAAAAAAACGTATGGGCACAACAAGGACCCATGTGGCCATCGACCAAACCATCGTGTGCTTCTTGGAGTACATCCCAAATCTCTTATGTCATAACACAATGGTGTAACACTTGGTTAGGTATCATCTTGTACATCAAACCATTTACCAATTGGAATGTATGCACCTTCAATGCTAACTTCCTCCATTCAGCGGTTTGCATCTCTCCTAGAAAGGATCCAATAGATAGATAATCACCAATATTTTCATGCCAAGAAGATAAGACAGCAATTTGGAATAAGCAAACATCAAGAAAATACTTGTTTACTTGTTCGGAGACAACTAATCAGCTATCACATGGCTCTTTCCTAGCCTGACAATAATTTTGAAGGTGAACTCATAATAGCATCAGCCATCTACTTATTTATCAAGTACAACAATGCCTAGTGGTCCACAAAAAATGTGAACAGTGTTGCAAGTAAGTAACGGTGCTATAATTCTTCTGAGCATTGGACAATAGTTGGCTTGCAAAAAATACAAGGTAATCAATCCTTACGCTCCTACTTGTGCCAAGGTAGCCCCGATGTTAAAATTCGAAGCATCAATGTGGACATGAAATTCCTTGTCCCAATCTGGATATACAAGGACTGGTAAACTGATCAAAAGTATCTTTAGATCCTTAAAAGCTTACTCCTGTTTGTTTGGACCAAATGAACAGGTTCCCTTTCCTTGTCGAGACATCTAAAGGACAAGACAGTCGTGCAAAATTCTTAATAAAATGTCGGTAGATCTGACATGGCCTAAGAAGGACTTTATGCCAGTAACATCAATAGTGCTTCCATTTCAACAATTACCTTGTAATGTCCACAATTGGACATTTCTAAGAAACGAGCAATTCTATTTGTATTTTATGTTTTTTCTTGAAAAGAAATAACACCAAACAGCAAGCACACAATCCGATCACAATTTTCAAACCTTTATTTGCTAATGACAACAAAACACAAACCCTAGGATGATAAAAATACTCAATTTCAGCAACATGAAACCCTCCAAAAGATATGCAATTTATTTGCAACTGCTGAAAATTACAATGCTGATGCAAATAAAGCTAGAAACTAATTCTCAGCATTTTCTAAAACAATTTATTGTCACTGACAAGACCCTACAGCTGTATGGACTGTTGATGCAAAGTGTATGGCAGTTGGAAAGTGTTTGCAGCGGTCACAAGGCTGAAACAATGGTGAGTTTGACTAATCCAACACTGGAATGATGTATGCCAGCACTGGAAACACCAAAAAATACTAATAACAGCCGTTAATTATTGCTGATCTTCCTTGGAAACATATGCAACATGTCCAAATCTGATTGTAGTCTCCTAGAAATGACTCCTTTGTTGTTTGCTGATGTATGATGACTGAGA
The DNA here is from genome assembly GCA_027924645.1 of Cunninghamia lanceolata. Lineage (NCBI taxonomy): Eukaryota > Viridiplantae > Streptophyta > Pinopsida > Cupressales > Cupressaceae > Cunninghamia > Cunninghamia lanceolata. Next base: position 6,155,191 of record BSBN01000339.1, read on the forward strand.
CAAGGTATACCAACGGCTTATGTGGCTGATCTAATGCACCAATGACTGATTTTGTCCCTCCAAAGGTGGCTCTCAGCTAGGGTTAGCAGAAAATGACAGATCCAATGCTAGAAATGCTTGATTTTGTTCCTCCAAGGGTGGTGCTCAGCTAGGGTTGGCAGATCCAATGCTTAAATTGACAAAAATCTAAAAATTGATGTAAAAACCCTCAAATGTGATATGGCGACAAACAAATTAAAGCTTGCAACTCCAAATTGCCCAATCGCTGGAATCTTGCATGAAATCTCCAAAAATCAGCAACAAACACTATAGCGCCACTATAGCAAACTGAAAAATGTCTTCAAATCCTCAACAAATCAACACAATTGTGATCTTCGGATGGAATCACCTTAAATCAGAAACAAGGGTTTTCTTCCTTGATCCCAAATGTGGAATCCAAGAGGGTTTTCCTCCACTCATACCCCGAACAAACCAAGAGTTTTCGTCCTTGGATGTCCTAGATTGAATAAATTGCTCAAATCTAAAAATTAGATGCAAAAGGATAATTTCAATTATAATCAACTAAAGATAGGCACCTCCTTGGTATTGTTGGAAACAAGGCAGATAACTAAGAGGGGGGGGGGGTGGTGAATCAGTTATCTTAAATATCTTAACTTTCTTTTCTCCTTTAACAATAGTGCAGTATCAAAAGATATAAGCATGCATAATCACGAGAGCAGAAATAAAAGCAACACACATAACACAAGGATTTTACATGGAAAACCCTATTAAGGGAAAAACCACGGGGTGACTATCCCAAGATTGTATTCTCTATTAAAAGAATAAGAAGTACAAAATGGCACTTGCCAATTAGGGCTTACTACCCAAGCACACTGCTCACAAGAGGCACACTGCCTACAAGAGACTCACTGTCTACAAAGTTTATAGAAGGTAACCAGATGTTTGAACTGAAGAGAGGCATCCATATATACTGAGGTTCAGTTCCGATTAGGCCCAATATACTGATCTAATGCACTTCATTCTTCCTCTGCCTTAGTGCTACTGTTCTATCACATACCGGACTTGTATTGCTGCTTCCACACTTCTCTCTGCCTTTCCTCGCACACTTTATCCTTACACACACTCCTTCCTACCGAAAACCATCTGGTATATATATCCGCACCAAGGATTTCAACATCTTTCTAGTCGGCAACCGGAATACTCAAAATATTTACAAAACACTGATCTGTCGGCTGAATCCATGCTTAATATGTGATGCGTATCAAAAACATAGACATAGAAGTCATCAATCATGTCGGCCAACCATGTATGATCCCTCAAATAACTTGATCACCATCAATTTCTCATCCGGATTAAAGTCTGATATTCTGCCGGTCAGTTCTTCCTTAATTTGCTCTGCTTGTCAGGAACCCAATACTTAGATGCTCATATCTTTTCAATGATTCGTCACCGGAGGCTCAATCTCTGGAATGTAGTAGTCATGATACTCCTCTTGACTTGTCCAAGTCCGCAACTTGCTGAGTTACACCATCTGAGAGATCCAAACCTGATTGTCGACCCTTGCTGCATGCTCTGTTCTTGTTCACCGGACCAAAACATTCTTCAATCTGACTTCCGGTATAGTCATACTATGTACTACGGATGTGTGGGATAGACTTTGTTGCCATCAATGACAACAATCATGAAGTCATACAGTGTCTCTTGCCAACAGGTATACCTTTTCAAATTGGGCCCTTGGGCCCTAAATTTCCCTCCAAGTATTTAAAAATACTTTTAATTTTTTTTTAATTTTATTTTACTTTTATTTTAATCCTAATGTTTAAAAACACCTTTTATTTTAATTATAATAATATTATCAAATTGCCCCAAAAATTAGAAATTACCACGCCCAACTTAAATAATATTATTAATTATTTAGTCCGAAAAAGGGGACATGACATACCTTTATTTTGTCAAGGTCCATCTTGAATCCAGCCTCACACACAATGTGGCTGAGGATGTAATGTCCCATTCTTGGTGTGATATGATATTTTCTTGTTCTTTTCCATTGTGCAATAGAATTGATCTAACTTTGCCAATTACAAATGTCTTTTCAAGGTCAACTACAGATCAGTCCTTTGATGACAGTCCACAACATGCAAATACAGATCACTGTCCACTTGGATGAACGCCACCTCCCAATAAGCTCGATCGGTCCTCTATGGGTATGGATGTGAACAGTAGGCTACCTCTTAGAACTTGCCTCTACAAACTAATCGCTTCACCTCAATTGATCACTATCACAAGGATATCAATGTGCTTGCTATCCGCTGATATCTCCAACCTATGTATGCAATTACAATTCACTGCTAGAGTTTGTTGATTCCCTGCCACCGAACTGTGTTTTCTATGAGGCCTACTTATTTCACTTCCCTATTTTGATCATTTCATATTACAGTTGGAGACATTTTAGACATTTAGAGACTATTGATTTCCATAATGCAAATCTAGACTATATCTCTTTATTTTGGATTAGTTATGATTAGTATGTGGTGATTTGACTATATCCTAATTTTGATTCTCTCATAATGTTTAGACATGTGAGATACACTTTGATCATACTAGTGATGTTGATTTCGGACTCATTATATGGATTTGTTATGTGATTTTGATTCTGAGATAGTATATAGAACATGCAATTATGAATCTTAATTATGATGTGAGTTGTTAATGTTTTATATGAATTATGCGATGACATGAGTGTTACTTTCCGTTGCTTCGGCTATGATATATATATGTTGGATTGACCGTTTGTTCAAGCGCGCAAGTGATTTTCCAGGCCACGGAAAATCAAAGGTCGATCTCACACTTATGTGTTTCCCTTGTTAGGCCAATCCATTCCCCAGAGACATAAGAATCATGTGTGATTGAATGATGTTTTCGTGAATGCCTATATTTTATTATTGGCCTAGTTCACCCCTTTTCTTCAATTTAATTGATGTGTTGTAAAATATGTGTTTTAACTCACACCATTTGATGTTCTTTTTATTTTTGGACCATTTAATGTGAATTTATATCTCCTTGAGTGTTTATTAGGGGTCTAAACTAACCCTAGGTGGTACCCCTAGAATCTAGGGTCCATTTGGGCTTACTAAACCCTAGGATTACTCCCATCTAGTCACCCTAAACTTGGGTTAAGTAAAAGTGACGATAATTCAAAATGGCCAAGGATGGGAGATGAGTCATGCCTTGAAAGAAGGCCCATCTCCCTTCCCAAGGCTTGGGGATTCCTCCACCTTGAAGACTTGGGGAGTCTTCAAGACCCCCAAGTGTGTGGGACCTTCCTCCAAGACTCTCACACATGTGTGAGAGCATCTTGGAGTGAAGGGGCTCCCTTGGAGAATAAGGTGATAACATGTGTCATCCCTTATCCTCTTGGAGCCATGGGGAGAGATGCCACCTCTTCACTTTTGCTCTCACTCATGTGAGCACAAGTGGAGAGGGTGAAGGTTTGAATAGATAGGAAGGTGACACTTGTCACCCTCACATTCCTTCTCCTTTGCAAGTGGCATGGGATGAGGAAGGAGAAGGTGACATGTGTCACCTTCTCATTCCTCAAGGCCTTGAATGGAGGCCTATTTTAACTCCTCTTGGAGGGGGGAATGGAGTTCTTTCTTTTTAAGGAATTTTTCTATCTTTGGAGGATTTTGGGAAAGGAGTTAGAGAGTTTTGGAGGATTGGAGACTTGGAGAAAGCTTGTGGGCTCTTCTTCAACTTGCATCCATTGTTTGGCTCTTAAGGTAGGCCTCATGGCATTTAGCCATTCCTTATGCTTGTTTTACTTTTGCTTATGTGCTTAGTTGTGTTTTGGGTGTATTTTCTTTTGTGTGAGTTTTGGGTGTATTGAGATGAGACTACCTATTTGGGTGTGTCCTTCCTTGTATGGGGTGGGGGAGGAGTGAACCTCCTCGAAGTATTCTTATGGCCTTGAGGGCAATATATTATGGGATTATTTTGGTTGGCATGAGTGCCATGATGAATTTGTATTTCATGGAGATATCATTTTTTTTGGCTTGAGGCCTTGTGCTATTGAGATTATGAGTTTTTTTGGAGTGGCTTCTAGAGTCGAGCAATCCACTCCCCTACCCCTCCAAACTCATTTCCATTAGTTTGGTTTTGTGTAAAAGCTATGGGTGATTTCGTGTTGTTGTTCTTGCATATTGTTTTGTTGTGGAGTGTGAAACCCGTGTGAAGATCGACCTCCCAGCTCGGGGGTGACCCTCTTGCGGGTCTATGGTAAGGAGGAGAGCAGTTTTTGTGGCTTGGCTTCCCCTTCTTTCTGTTAAAATCTTGAAAGTTATTTTTGGTGGTATTGGAGCTTTGGAAGAATGGTCATTGTGGCTTTAGTTTTGTTATCTTGTTGGCTATTTTGAGAGCCATGGTCTTTGTGACCTTGTTGTATTTGGTTGTCAAAATATGAACTCTCAATGTTGTAGTTATGTAATAAAATTTCCCTTATGAACACAAGTGTCTACATATTTTAATGAAGTTGTAGTTGATTTTGTAAAAGTTCCTTTGCTGCCTTCTAATGGATATTATCTTCTTGTTAAATTAACGTGTTTCATTTGTGAGGAAAAGATAAATATATTGCTGGTTAAGTTTATTTTTGTACCAATGAAATAGTTCATGTCTGCATGAAAGAAGAGAAAGAAAATAAATAAACTCTATGTTTTTTTATGGTTCATAGGAAATTATATTTTCTTTTATATTATTGCTGTCAAAAAAAAAGAGAGAATGATATAGTGTCCTATTTTATTTCTGCTGTCAAAAAAAAAAAGAGAATGATATAGTGTCCTATTTTATTTCTGCTGTCAAAAAAATTTAGTATCCTAAAAGCTCTCCTAAATTTACATTTTTCTTTGTTAGTACATTCTGATTATATAAATATACAATATAATATATATACTATATTTATTGTTATCTTGCGAAAAAGGGTATTTTAAACCTTATTGTCTCAATATTTTAATCTTCCTGTTTTAACTTTTTAATCTTACTTATATATATATATATATAATATATTATATATATATATATATATATATATATATATATATATATATATATATATATATATATATTATCAAATAAAATATCTTTTAAAAATCAAATAGCATTTCCTTCTTGCTGGGCAGAACCGCAGATCATACACAGAAAAACAAATCAAAGAATGAAATTTTATTATGGCCGAACCCTAGTATTGTTCTAGGGTTGTATTTTTATTTTTAAAAAAATTGAAAAGCTTGGGTTGTTTATGGAAGGATGGGGGAGGCGGATACCCCACCACCCTTCCACCCGGCATTTCCCTTCATGTTTCGGGCCGCCGCCCTTGGTCTCAAAACCTGCAACTTATTTTATTTTCGTTGCTATAAAATATATGTAATTTCTGCCCAAAATATATATATATATAGCATTCTCTGTGTTTTTATAAAGTATAATACACTACCCAGGTCTGCATTTAAATATATATATAGAGAGAGAGAGAGAAACTCTGTGTATATATATCTAAGGCATATATACCTTCTATGGCAGCATATCCATGGTTGCCCAAGTCCATAGTGAAAACCCTAACCTGCAAAACAAAGAATGAAGAAAATGAAGAAAACAAAATGAGAAGAATAGAGAAGAGGAAAATGATAAGAGAATAGGGTTAGGGCAAGTGATATGAGAATAATATAATATTAGAGGGATTTTAGGGTTGAGGAGATGGGTGGAGGGAAAATAGGAAGAATTAATTTTGAAAGATCCCTAACCAATTCTGACCTGAATTTTCTGATTTTTTTGAAACTACTGATTTGTTTGTTTCAATTTTTGTCTTTGACCAGCGAAGTGTATGTTGGTGTTTTTGCTTGAATGCTGATTTGCTTGATGTTTGAGTTTAAATGTTTGTTTGTTTTAGGACCAAATCATAAGGAAACCATAGAAACATGGAAGAGAACTATTGCATAAATAAAAGATAACACTTGCACATCAAAAGAACACCTTTAAACTGATTATATCAGATCTGATTACAAAGTCAGAGGTCTGATTTCCACTAAATCAGACTACAACAGCAACCAAAAGACTTCTATGAAATGCAATATTAAACTATCCCAATGATAATCACATACCCGGGAACCAACGCATACTTTATGGAATATGTAGTTGCTAAAACCCCAATTTCCAGTGAAGATTTGAGTGAATATGATTCCTATTTTGTACGGCCAGCTAGTATAGGTACTGGAATGAGGATATATGCTGATAAATAGACCTAATCTGCATTTATACCCTGTTAATCCACTGCTGCAATCACTCCAGCTGTAATTACAACCTGTAAATAAGTCCAATGACGTCCAAACGGAAAGCCAATGTAGATTTCCCTGTAATGTGAACTGGGTTGTCGTCCAATCCACTGTCCTCTAAGGGTTTTCGTCCTCAGAAGAGCTGCAACCTGCTGAAACTCTATCCAGAGCTCCAAACCTGCACTTGTATTTTTAGAAAATGATGAATGAATGCCCAAAAGAGAGCCCCATTCATTACTTTATAGATTCCATCTCCCTTTTTCTATTCATAGCAATAAAATATTCCCACTAAAGGGTACGCCCACCTTGAGGGTCACCTCCTCATGAAAAAGAAACACCATTTTTTTAAAAACAACATTCTTTCTACTAGGAATGGGAACCTTTTCACTATTCTCCTTCTAATTTGTTGTTACTGTTCACTTTCACTATTCACATCAAGGCAAACCTTTAGTGTTTTCAATTTAACTCTTGAAATCATCATCTAACATCAAACTGAAGGTCTCGGAAGGTTCCCTGCAAGCGCCAACACCCTCGGTCGGGTTCCCTAACCAACCTATTGACCTACGGGAACCCAATAGTAGGTCAACCTCTACTGAAGTCTGGGCGGTCTAAGGAAGGGACATTACAAATTTTACCTCATTTTCCTTTGCACGTGAATTTTAGTTCTCCCTCTTTTACTCTTTTTGAAATTATTATAGTTTCTGTGTTAATTAATCTTGGATTCTTTTTCATGTGGGAGGGGTTTATCAATTTATTTTTACTAGATTTAATGTTACCTAGGAATTAAATATTATAATGTGGGGTTTTTAATATATATGACTTTTTAAAATTTGGGGTATGGTAGTTAGAATTTCATGTGGGATTTTTCTATCCTTTTTGCTTTTTAAATTTAGACTTTTAAATTAATTTTTTTATAGTGGGTTTTAATTTATTTAATTTGGAAATCCCTTTCATTGATTTAATATCGTTATTTTGATTTGTAAGGGATTGGAGAAGATCGATTTAATTCTTTTTCTTTGAGAATTTTATATTTGACTTATTTGAATAAATATAATTGTTGGAATTATATTTATTAGTGGACCTTTATTATCTTTGGGATTAATTATTTAATTGTTTTATTTAATTTGATTTTCAATTATTTGGGTGGGTAATTTTTATAATGATTATATAGGAAATTTTAATTTGACCTTTAAATCTAATTTTTCTCATAAATGTTTTTGAGGGAAACCTTTTTAAAATATTTATTTCTAACATTAATAACGCGTTACACTGCCAAAATTTCCCGAGAGTTAGGGCTTTTGTTATAAATGAATTTTTCTTGGCATTGTCAACATTTTATTTTTGCCTTGCGATTATTATTTTAATGCAAGCGTCCTTTAATCTATTTATTTTATGCTCTAGAATTAGGGTTGGATTTTAACTCCGGTCGAAATCATATCACTCACCTAGGAAACTTAGGGTTCGGGTCAATTCGATTCTAACCCTAGTAGTGACGCTCCTCAGGTCACATAACCCCCTAGTCAACTATCATCACATAGGGGATTGCATATGTAACCGTTCTTCCCCGAGATTCGATTGACAAGTTTACGCCTTATGTGTATTGCCACCGAGCACGCTGACGCATGCGAGGGGTTTTCTAGGGATATGTGGAAAATTTTTGATATTTCGTGTCATGTCCACATTTGTCGTGTGGACATGACACGTGTGTTGCGTGTCATGACTGCATGGGAAATGTGGGCATGACATTTGGTATCAGAGCCCAAGTTTAAACACTGGGCTTGTTTGGGCACATTATATATTCCGCATTTTCGATTGATTTGTGAATACCTTGTTCTTGTAGGATGCCTCCCCGACGTAATAGGAGAGCGCGCTCGCGCGGTACAGCGTCCATAGAGATACGGAACAAGAACGAATCTTCAGCAGAGGGTCAGGGACCACCAACTCCACCGGAGCAGCAGGCACCATAGGCACCACTAGCACTGGATATCGGGCCACAGATCTTACAGACATTACAGACGATGTTAGAGAGGTTACCACCGGCCGTAGTTGAGCCACGTATTGAGCCGCGTGTCAAGCCCCATGTTGATCCGCAAGAGGATCCACGTGATGAGTCGCGTGTCGAGCCGCGAGCGGCGCCACACGTAGAGCCTCTTTTGGAGCCACGTATTGAGGTTCCTGACACCACAAGAGAGGAGGTTGGTTCAGCTCACAGAGCTCGCAGTAGGAGTCCTCCGCACCATGCGAGGTGAGAGGTCGTGAGGATTGAGCAAATTTATCATGGACCCTATGATTATGGACGGCTAGAGGAGGTGGATGAGCCTTACAGAGGGCATAGAGACCGTGGGGACCCCATTAGGGATTTGCTTACGCTAAATCCACCCACCTTTGTAGGGACCACTGAGGGAACCGAGGCTGAGGCTTGGCTTATCAGCTTGGATAGGTGCTTTGCGTTGCGTCCATATGGAAGCAACACAAAGGCACGTGTAGCAGTTCACCTGTTGAGAGATGCAGCGGCGACATGGTGGCGCACTGATGAGTGCAAGCGTCGCCTATCTCTAGACACTCTTACATGGGACACTTTCATTGAGCGCTTTAACGCACGTTATCTTTCGGATCACTACAAGCAGCGTCGGATCGACAAGTTCCATGACTTGCAACAGCGGGGTTCCACTATAGCATAGTATGAGAGGAGGTTTATCGAGATGTCACGGTACGCTGAGTACCTCCATGATGAGAAACTTCTGGTACACAAATTTATCAGGGGTTTGAATCATGGGATTGCAGGACCAGTGCGCATGGTAGACCCCCAGACAATGAGTGAGGCTGCCAAGAAGGCGTACATGGCAGAGGAGATTCAGAATCGGGGTCAGAGTTCATGTCCTCAGTATTAGGACCGTAGCTAGCAGCAGCAACAGGAATTCTGTCGACCACCACCACCACCTCAGAGAGGAGGATATAGTTTTGCGCCACTACCTCCTAGGCCTCCATAACAGCATCAGCATCAGCAGAGGTCCAGGCCACAACAGAAGGCACATGGGGGTCATAATCGAGGTTGGCAGCAGTAGGGCCCACGTAGGGCTCAGAGATAGCAAGGACCACCTGCAAGACCCGCTAGATCACAGCAGTCTTACAGGGGTTCACAGGGGTCCACGGGTCGATCTGGATAGCAGCAGTCGCGTAGGACATGGTCTAGATAGGTGCAGGCTGGGGGACCATGCTATGTTTGTCGTGGAGCGGGACATCTAGCCAAAGAGTGTCCACAGGGCTTTACGGCAGGGGGACAACCTCGTGCAGGAGGATCAAAGCAGACGGTTGGAGATGTGGGTAGGTCCCACCATATGTTTGCAGCAGTTGATAACCGCCAGGCTGATTTTCAGGCATCAGTGATCAAGACCACAGGTATGATTGGGGATGTCCCCATTGCTATTTTATTTGACTCTAGCACTACTTATTCATTCATATCTCCATCGTTAATGGAGCGTTGCAGGCTAGTGGCCTCTGGGCAGGGCGATAGGTGGGAGGTTGAGTTGGCCACAGGGGCCAAGATGGCAGTAGATGCCTTAGTCCACGACTGTGAGATATCTTTGGGGGCCTTTACTACATTATGTGACCTTAGGGTTATGCCTTTAGGATCCTATGGTGTGGTTTTAGGCATGGATTGGCTTGCGGCTCATAAAGCCAAGCTAGATTGTCGCCGGAAGACGATTAGCTGCTTAGACGATCACGACACGTCAGTTGAGATAGTGGGCATTCAAAAGCCCACAGCAGTTCATATAATATCTGCTTAGCAGCTTAAGTGCTGCATGCGGAAGGGATGCTAGATGTTTGCCATCACTGTTAGTGACAGATTAAAGGATGAGCCAGAGGCATCATTACATGACCATCCCATCTTGAGAGAGTTTGCCAATGTGTTTCCACCAGAGTTACCAGGAACGCCACCCCATCGAGAGGTAAACTTTCATATTGATCTAGTGCTGGGTGCAGAGCCAGTGTCTCGTGCACCCTACAGGATGACCACTCATGAGCTCACGAAGCTCAAGTTACAGTTAGAAGAGTTGCTCGAGAAGGGGCACATCCGACCTAGCGTTTCACCTTGGGCTGCACCGGTCATCTTCGTGAAGGATGGGTCTCTTCGTCTGTGCATGGATTATAGGCAGCTAAATAAGGTGACAGTGAAGAACCGTTATCCTCTACCTAGGATTGATGATCTCTTCGATCAGATGCAGGAAGCCAGAGTGTTCTCTAAGATAGACCTGAAGTCCGGTTATCACCAATTGCGTATCACAGAGGCGGACGTCCATAAGACCGCCTTCCGGACTCGTTATAGCCACTATGAGTTCACTGTGGTACCCTTCGGCTTGACAAACGCCCCTGTAGTGTTCATGAGTCACATGAACGAGGTGTTCCGTACCTACTTGGATCGATTCGTGATTATTTTCCTTGATGATATTCTGATCTATTCGCAAACCGAGGAGCATGAGGAGCACCTACGTCAAGTTTTCCAGTGCTTGTGAGAGCAGAATCTTTATGGCAACTTGGCGAAGTGTGCATTTTTCAGGATAGAGGTGCAGTACTTGGGGCACATCCTATCCGGCAATGGTATCTCCGTAGATCCATCGAAGATCAGGGCTATCAGGGATTGGCCAGCACCCACCAGTGTGATAGAGGTCCGAAGCTTCATGGGGTTAGCTGGGTATTACCGCAAATTCGTAGAGGGCTTCTCCAGGATAGAACACCCCATCACTTCACTTCAGCGGAAAGGGAAGAGTTTTACTTGGACTAAGCAATGCGAGAAGGTCTTAGAGGTCCTCAAGGAGCGTCTTACCAACGCTCCCATCTTAGCGGTTCCTGATCCAGCAGCAGATTTCATGGTTTGCACTGATGCATCACTAGAGGGTTTGGGAGCCGTACTTATGCAGGGTGGTAGAGCGATCGCGTATGAGTCGCGAAAGCTCAAAACCCATGAGCTGAACTACCCCACTCATGATTTCGAGCTCGCAGCAGTGGTTCATGCTCTAGTTCGTTGGAAACACTTTCTATTGGGTCGTCGCTTTGAGCTTCATTCAGATCATCGCAGTCTTCAATACATATGCACACAGCTGAATCTGAACGCCCATCAGCGGCGTTGGATGGAGTTTCTTTGCGAGTACGACTTTCATGTCCACTACATCAAAGGGAAGGAGAACGTGGTTGCCGACGCATTGAGTCGGAGGCGCCACGAGATCCTGACCTTGACTCTGAGTGTGGACTTGAGGGGACACATTATTCAGCATCTGCTTGAGGATGAATGGTTTCTTAAGGTGCAGCAGGAGATCCAGTCACAGAGGGCCCTTGTGGGCAAGTTTGCAGGATACTCCCTTGAGGCAGATGGGCTACTTCAACATCGACAGCGCATCTATGTACCCCATGCAGGTGACCTACGTACAGTAGTGTTATCAGAGGCTCACAGAGCACCTTATGCATCGCACCCGAGGGTGAAGAAGATGCATGCCGATTTGAGACAGTTGTACCATTGGGCGGGTATGAGACGGGATATTACAGAGTTTGTTGCTCGATGCCTTGAGTGCCAGAGAGTCAAGGCCGAGTATCAACATCCAGCAGGTCTTTTATACCCTCACGAGATACCAGAGTGGAAATGGGACACCATTTCCATGGATTTCATTGTTGGTCTTCCTATGTCTTCTCGCCGCCATGATGCCATCATGGTGACAATTGACAAGTTGACCAAGGTAGCGCATTTCTCACCTGTACGCATGACGTACAATGCACCATCAATGGTGAGAGTATTCTTGGATGACATTGTGAGATTACCTGGGGTACCTCGCCGCATCATTTCTGACAAGGACTCAGTGTTCACATCAGCCTTTTGGAGGGCTTTGCAATAGGCGTTGGGCACACAGCTCAACTTTAGCTCCGCTTATCACCCCAAGACAGATGGTCAGACAGAGAGGGTGAATCAGGTGTTAGAGGATATGCTCCATATGTATGTTATGGACCACCAATCTAGATAGGAGTATATGTATCTGGTTGAGTTTGCCTACAATAATGGGCATCACAGCTCGTTGGGTATGCCTCCTTATCAGGCCTTGTATGGCAGACCTTGTAGGACACCGTTGAGTTGGGACCGTATTGAGGACAAGGTTGCTACAGGGCCAGAGTTGGTGCAGGATATGGAGCACCAGGTGATCCTGATTAGATAGACTTTAGGAGGCACAGGATCGACAGAAGAAGTATGCCGATGCTAAGAGACAGGATCGGAGCTTCTCAGTTGGTGACAGTATTCCTGAGAGTGCGGCCACACAAGAGTCCAATCCGTTATGGAAAGGGCTATAAGCTCGCACCATGGTTCGAAGGGCCTTTTGAGATCTTAGAGCGGATAGGACATGTAGCCTACCGTCTAGCCTTGCCACCTGGCCTGTCGCGCATCTACGATGTTTTTCATGTGTCTGTGTTACGGCGATATATTTGATTTATCTCATGTATTGGACTGGAGTGCTCTACAAGTAGAGGCGGACGGACAGTTGGTTTTGGAGCCAATCCGCATTTTGGCTCCTTGGACGCTGGGCCTTTGACGTCGAGAGCTGGACCAAGTTAGGGTCCAATGGGATCGATATGATGAGGTCACGGCGACATGGGAGGATGCAGCTGGATTGAGGACACTTTATCCTCACCTCTTTGACGAATTCCAAGAGGAAGTTTAGTCTTAGTGGGGGAGGATGTGAGGCCTATTTATTTCACTTCCCTATTTTGATCATTTCATATTACAGTTGGAGACATTTTAGACATTTAGAGACTATTGATTTCCATTATGCAGATCTAGACTATATCTCTTTATTTTGGATTAGTTATGATTGGTATGTTGTGATTTGACTATATCCTAATTTTGATGCTCTTATGATGCTTAGGCATGTGAGATACACTTTGATGATTCTAATGATGTTGATTTTGGACTCATTATATGGACTTGTTATGTGATTATGATTCTGAAATAGTTTTATAGAAAATGCAATTATGAATCTTAATTATGATGTGAGTTGTTAATGTTTTATATGAACTATGCAATGACATGAGTGTTACTTTCCATTGCTTCGGCTATGATATATATATGTTGGATTGAACGTTTGTTCAAGTGCACAGGTGATTTTCCAGGCCACGGAAAATCGGAGGTCGATCTCACACTTATGTGTTTCCCTTGTTAGGTCGATCCATTCCCAAGAGGGATAAGGTTCATGTGTGATTGAATGATGTTTCCGTGAATGCCTGTATTTTATTATTGGCCTAGTTCACCCCTTTTCTTTAATTTAATCGCTGTGTTGTAAAATATGTGTTTTAACTCACACCATTTGGTGTCCTTTTTATTTTTGGGCCATTTAATGTGAATTTATACCTCCTTGAGTGTTTATTAAGGGTCTAAACTAACCCTAGGTGGTACCCCTAGGGTCTAGGGTCCATTTGGGCTTACTAAACCCTAGGGTTACTCCCATCTAGTCACCCTAAACTTGGGTTAAGTAAAAGTGACGATAATTCAAAATGGCTAAGGCTGGAAAATGAGTCATGCCTTGAAAGAAGGCCCATCTCCCTTCCCAAGGCTTGAGGATTCCTTCACCTTGAAGACTTGGGGAGTCTTCAGGACCCCTAAGTGTGTGGGACCTTTCTCCAAGACTCTCACACATGTGTGAGAGCATCTTGGAGTGAAGGGGCTCCCTTGGAGAATAAGGTGATGACATGTGTCATCCCTTATCCTCTTGGAGCCATGGGGAGAGATGCCAACTCTCCACTTTTGCTCTCACACGTGTGAGAGCACAAGTGGAGAGGGTGAGGGTTTGAATGGATAGGAGGGTGACACTTGTCACCCTCACATTCCTTCTCTTTTGCAAGTGGCACGGGTGTCACCTTCTCATTCCTCAAAGCCTTGAATGGAGGCCTATTTTAACTCCTCTTGGAGAGGGGAATGGAGCTCTTGCTTTTTGGGGAATTTTTCTATCTTTGGAGGATTTTGGGGAAGGAGTTAGAGAGTTTTGGAGGATTGGAGACTTGGAGAAAGCTTGTGGGCTCTTCTTCAACTTGCATCCATTGTTTGGCTCTTAAGGTAAGCCTCATGGCATTTAACCATTCCTTATGCTTGTTTTACTTTTGCTTATGTGCTTAGTTGTGTTTTGGGTGTATTTTCTTTTGTGTGGGTTTTGGGTGTACTGAGATGAGACCACCCATTTGGGTGTGTCCTTCCTTGTGTGGGGTGGGGGAGGAGTCAACCTCCTCGAGGTCACCCTCTTGGTGTTAGTATTCTTATGGCCTTGAGGGCAATATATTGAGTATGGGATTATTTTGGTTGGCATGAGTGCTATGGTGAATTTGTATTTCATGGAGATATCATTTTCTTTGGCTTGAGGCCTTGTGGTGTTGAGATTATGCGTTTTTTTGGAGTGGCCTCTAGAGTCGAGCAGTCACTCCCCTGCCCCTCCAAACTCATTTCCATGAGTTTTGTTTTCTGTAAAAGCTATGGGTAATTTCATGTTGTTGTTCTTGCATATTGTTTTGTTGTGGAGTGTGAAACCCGTGTGAAGATCGACCTCCCAGCTCGGGGTTGACCCTCTTGCGGGTCTATGGGTCTATGGTAGGGAGGAGAGCAGTTTTTGCGGCTTGGCTTCCCCCTCTTTCTGTTAAAATCTTGCAGGTTATTTTTGGTGGTCTTGGAACTTTGGAAGAATGGTAATTGTGGCTTTAGTTTTGTTATCTTGTTGGCTACTTTGAGAGCCATGGTCTTTGTGACCTTATTGTATTTGGTTGTCAAAAAATGAACTCTCAATGTTGTAGTTATGTAATAAAATTTCCCTTAAGAATGCAAGTGTCTTCTACATATTTTAATGAAGTTGTAGTTGATTTTGTAAAAGTTCCTTTGTTGCCCTATAATGGATATTATCTTCTTGTTAAATTTATGTGTTTTATTTGTGAGGAAAAGATATATATATTGCTCGTTAAGTTTATTTTTGTACCAATGAAATAGTTGATGTCTGTATGAAAGAAGAGAAAAAAAATAAATAAATTCTATTTTTTTATGGTTCATAGGAAATTATATTTTCTTTTATATTATTGCTGTCAAAAAAAAGAGAGAATGATATAGTGTCCTATTTTATTTCTGCTGTCAAAAAAAATTAGTATCCTAAAAGCTGTCCTAAATTTACATTTTTCTTTGTTAGTACATTCTGATTATATATATATATATATATATATATATATATATATATATATATATATATTGTTAAAAAGGGTATTTTAAACCTTATTGTCTTAATATTTTAATCTTACTGTTTTAACTTTTTAATCTTACTGGTATATATATATATATATATATTATCGAATAAAATATCTTTTAAAAATCAAATAGCATTTCCTTCTTGCTAGGCAAACCGCAGATCATACACAGAAAAACAAATCAGAGAATGAAATATTATTATGGCCGAACCCTAGTATTGTTTGAGGGTTGTATTTTTTATTTTAAAAAAAAAAATTGAAGAGCTTGAGGGACGGCAGCATGGCCACCGCCACCAAGATTTGTTTATGGAAGGATCCCCCCATCCCCTTGTTCTCTGCCATATCTAAAGCCTGCGAACCAATAAGTTCGCCACCGGCGTTTCCCTTCATGTTTCGGGCCGCCACCCTTGGTCTCAGAACCTACAACTTATTTTATTTTCGTTGCTATAAAATATATGTAATTTCTGCCCAAAATATATATATATATATATATATATATATATATATATATATATATATATATATATATATATATATATATACAGCATTCTCTGTATTTTTATAAAGTATAATACACTACCCAGGTTTGCATTTAAATATATATAGAGAGAGAAACTATGTATATATATCTAAGGTATATATACCTTCTGTGGCAGCATATCCATGGTTGCCCAAGTCCATAGTGAAAACCCTAACCTGCAAAACAAAGAAGGAACAAAATGAAGAAAACAAAATGAGAAGAATACAGAAGAGGAAAATGACGAGAATAGGGCTAGGGCAAGTGATATGAGAATAATATAATATTAGAGGGATTTTAGGGTTGAGGAGATGGGTGGAGGGAAATTAGGAAGAATTAATTTTACCTCATTTTCCTTTGCACGTGAATTTTCGTTCTCCTTCTTTTACTCTTTTTGAAATTATTATAGTTTCTATGTGTTAATTAATCTTGGGTTCTTTTTCATGTGGGAGGGGTTTATCGATTTATTTTTACTAGATTTAATGTTACCTAGGAATTAAATATTATAATGTGGGGTTTTTAATTTATATACCTTTTTAAAATTTGGGGTATGGTAGTTAGAATTTCATGTGGAATTTTTCTATCCTTTTTGCTTTTTAAATTTTAGACTTTTAAATTAATCTTTTTATAGTGGGTTTTAATTTATTTAATTTGGAAATCCCTTTCATTAATTTAATATCGTTATTTTGATTTGTAAGGGATTGGAGAAGATGGATTTAATTCTTTTTCTTTGAGAATTTTACATTTGACTTATTTGAATAAATATAATTGTTGGAATTATATTTATTAGTGGACCTTTATTATCTTTGGGATTAATTATTTAATAGTTTTATTTAATTTGATCTTCAATTATTTGGGTGGGTAATTTTTATAATGATTATATAGGAAATTTTAATTTTAACTTTAAATCTAATTTTTCTCATAAATGTTTTTGAGGGAAAACTTTTTAAAATATTTATTCCTAACGTTAATAACGCATTATGCTACCGAAATTTCTCGAGATTTAGGGCTTTTGTTATAAATGAATTTTTCTTGGCATTGTCAACATTTTATTTTTTGCCTTGCGATTATTATTTTAATGCAAACATCCTTTAATCTATTTTTTTAATGCTCTAGAATTAGGGTTGGATTTCGACTCCGGTCGAAATTGTATCACTCACCTAGGAAACTTAGGGTTCGGGTCAATTCGATCATAACCCTACTAGTGATGCTCCTCGCGTCGCATAACCCCTTAGTCAACTATCATCACACAAGGGATTGTGTATGTAACCGCTCTTCCCCGAGATTCGATTGACATGTTTACGCCTTATGCGTATTGCCACCGAGCACGCTGACACGTGCGAGGTGGTCTCTGGAGATACGTGGAAAATTTTTTGATATTTCGTGTCATGACCACATAACAAATGTGGACATGACATGTGTGTTACGTGTCGTGACCGCATGGGAAATGTGGGCATGCCATTTTCCTTCTACAAACCGTCGTCTACCTTGAGTGAAGTTGTTGACAACTATGAACCACTATCTGTTACTCCCGAATAGATTGCTCCCTAGATGCGAGCCTGTAGATTTGAAAGGAATCGGCGCACAAGGAATTACACTTGAATCTTTTAACAATGCGTAAAGATGTCTTTGATAAGGTGCTGTGATGATATGCCGATCTGAATTTAAACAGTTGTAGAGAACTCCCTAAGTGCCACGATATGCTACGATGGAACCTCCACAAATGTGCTCCAAGCTATTTATGAGCCTGAATCAATCGGCGCCTATATGAATCTCCAATATCAATACAATCAGTTCCAAAATGAGATCACTGTCAACTTGTGCAATTCGGCTCAGATCGGACTGCATTCAATGTCTTTAATGAATGGTATTCCAATCAAAGGGTCTCCGACCAGATTTCGAAATGAAGCTTGCACACAATTTTAACTCTTTCCCGGAATGAATGCTTGTTGAATGATGAGATTCGATTCCTCAATTCTGATTCCCTTCGTCTTGGACCCACGAATCCTCTTATAGATCCTCGCTGCCTTTGAGTAGGCACAGCTTTTCAAATGAGACGTCACCCTTGAGGATGATCATCATTATTATTGATTGTTAAGACAATTACTTGGTTTTATAGAAGGGACCGCTGGCATTGTTAATAGTAATTGCCACATTTCTTCTAATCAAACCCTTCACATATGGGTCGATTAAAGTGTTAGAGGATATCGATCCTTTTCACTTCTATTTATCATTGTAATATATATATTATGATAATCATAATTATTATTGTTATTATTATTATATGATATCTTATTATATTATATAATATATCTGTTTGTATATTTATAAGTATAATAGCATCTAGTTATTAATATTATATATTATATTTATATTAATATATAATATCTTATTATGTGGGTGATGGATTCATTCAATTCTTTAATTTGATTGAGTAATAGTCAGTTTATAGGGGACATGACAGAGGAGCTTCACTTGAGGTACCATGAACCGACATTTGTTTTGATTCAGAACTAATTTTGCTGCTCAACAGTGCCACATGCATTATGTTAGAGCTCGTAGATGTGTCTCTTGACTGCTCAATCATCTAAAAATGCTTTGGAGTTTCCTATTGCCATCTTATCAAAGATGTGCATGATAATTCACTAGAAGGTGGCCATAGCATTGCACAATCTGAATGACATTTAATTGTATGCATAGACCCCATCTCCACCACAAAGATTGTCTTCACTTTATCTTCTTCGGCTATGTTAATCTAGTTGTGACCAAAAAAGCCATTCATAAAGGAATAAATTCCGTGCCTGGCAACTTCCTCTAGTATAGAATTTGTAAATGGAATAAGAAATGGGTCCTTAATGGTGACTAAGTTCAGACTTCTGAAATCAACACAAGTTCGTATTTGTCCCAATTATCTCTTCAGGCTGATTATTGCAAACAATCCTCGGACAGAAGCAACAGACCAGATCAACATACAAATAGATCTGACACTAAAAAGAGTTGCTATTGGGCTGTATATGGATGAACTGTGAACAAGAAGCACGAAACATGAAATCTGAAATAGAATCAGAAAGACTGTAGAAATCATTCAGCAAAATACTGACAGTAGAGCTTTTACAGCAGAAAATTGAGACCAAAAAAAGTTATAGGAGAAAACTGACGGTGGAAATTTTACAACAGAAACTTATCAGCAGAAAATTGAAATCAAAATTCAAATCAACAATTTGTTAGTATCCAACATCAGAATCCATACGGCAAGAGAACCAAGTGCCATATACACAAAAGTGCAACAAAGGCTGGATGTCAAAGTTGATACCTAGGATGAGATTGGTGAGCGAAAATTTGAAATTTTCAGACATGAAAAAGGCCTGATTGACAAGCTCTGATACAAAATAGTGTTGTTTCTATTTCTGAATGCTCATTTACATAAGAAAAGCTTGTAGATATAGGCTAGAAATCTCAGGAAGATATTTAATGTCTTCAGTTCCCACCTACCAACATCCAACTGTCTACTCCTCTTATTTTATTTTCCCTTTAATTAATTCCACTAACCCACTTCAATGTGATTTTAACCTACTAATTATAATATAATAATAGTCTAATAGATGTACTAACAAGTTATAACAAAAGAAACTATTCATGTTAAAAAATGGGGTCTCGTTTGTTGTGTTTGAGAGGCACTATGATTTGATAGGGTGGGTCCCATGCTTACAGATCCAAGAATAAAAAATTCATTCCATTCTCTCAACATATAGTTAAAGGTAAAGGCATCTGCTATAATAAATGTCGCCTGATCTGCACATAACAACCTCAAACATTTCCATACGGCAAGAAGGTTTCCAATAATTGTTTTGCCTCATGTTCGTTTCCAAAGAACAGAAATATTTCAGAAGCAAAATATGTGCCCCAGAATTTTCCAGCAGCGATTCTGATGTGCATTGCCATTTCAGCAATTTCAGAGCTGGTTTGATGCAGAAGCAAAAATGAAAATCATGTAAACTTGGTAATGATAGGTTCCTCATATTACTGAATAAAGAATATTAATATTTTTTAAAGAACATCAATCAAAAGATGCTATTTAATAGAAAATACCCTTTCAATAGTGTACTAATTAATATCTGGCTAAGTTAAATTAGAAATAATGGCATTCAAAAGATTATCTTAGATTTATACCATTCCTTCTACTTACACTAAGCTTGAAGCATTTAAAAAAGCATATCAGTAATTGCATGTTGCAATTGTGATTTTTTCTTTAGCAACTTGAAGTTGTCACATTCAATTTTATACCTTGTGGCTAATTTGCTCCTGCAATGAGAATAATTTTCCATCCTCCCAATCCTATTCAACACAAAATTCTATGAGTTATATTCAAGGGGAAAAAATGCAAGAAAACATAATCTTTCTGTTAAGAATAAGCAAATAAATAAACTCCACAATTGACCATCATTTAGTTGACTCAAACTTCTCCAAGTCCCAGTGCAATGCAGAAAAGCAGACCTTACACTTTTACTCACACCACTGACCAGATCTGTTCCAGAATTACTTTGGTGACAACTTTGAATTTTAGATGTTTGAATGTCAAAAATATTGTGTTCCGTTGACCAAGGCCAAGTGAAAATTTATTATTGTGTTGACCATGTGCAGCAATGACTTTCTACTGCAGCAATCTGACTAAATGACATTATTAGCCACTCCCATGAAGGATCCAGGGTTGATGTGTCCAAATCCATAGTTGATAAAGCGCTGAAGAGATTATAATATTTAACTTATGTCAATGTGATAGCTAAGCACAGATGAATCTCTGAGGTTGTACAAAATTCTTAACTTGATTGTTATATGAAGACCAAGTAGGTTGGGGAGTCTGCATCCGCATCAAGGCACTGATCAACTTATTTGATGATTACACATTGAAGACCAAGCAAGACAGGGAAGTTGCATTGTTTAGTTGCTTGTGCCACAAAGACGTGATGCAGATAACATTTTTTTCTAATAAAAGCAAAAATTATATTTTGATACCAAAAAAAGAGTTACAAAAACCCCTGTTAGAGAATAGAATTTACTTTAACAGGGTTGGAACCCAAAAGGGTGTCCAAAACAGAGTTATGTATAAGTAAAACTAAGATAGTGAAATAAAAACTATGAGTTTTTCAATAGATGTCGATCAAAATATAAAGTCAGGTAGACAAAATATATAACAGTACCCTAAGAATAGCATGTAGACAAAGAGCACCCAAGCAGCTTCAGGTCTGATGACAGCCTAGCATGTTGTATGCCGTTTTGTTGCCTCTAGCCTCATCCATTGGTTGGCAAAAAGAGCTCCAAATAGTAGGGAGTCCAACTGGAATTGTCTTGTGAGAATTTTGAGCCCAATCATCACTTGGTTGCATTGGTTCTCAATGGTGCAGAATTGAAATGCCATTTGTCTTTTGAAGCTGCCTTGCTCTGATTTTTGATGTATTACTTCAGTCAGCATCTTTTGGCCTTTTCCTCCAAGAGAAGCTATTCAATGGCTTTACTTCTAATGTGAAGGTGAAAATAATTTTGATGCAACAGATTTAGACAATCTAGTGTTTCAGGCAGCTTTCATTTGTCGCCTGATTTTTCTTTTGCCATTGTATGTCAAAAAGGAGTGATATGCATTGCTGAAAAGGTGCCATATCAGCTTCCTTCTCATCCATCTTCTGAGCCATCCCTTTGATGGTATCATTGATATTTTCCAAAGATACAATCAATGAGAAGTTCAAAGAGAAACCAGGTCTTAAATGGACTTGGAACTCTTGTAGAAGCAGCAATTGGCGTTGACTTAAAAGGAAGGATTTTACTAAGGCTTGCTGTATTTGAGGGCTGAACATTGACGAGCAGTGGGGGTCTGTTCATATCAGTGAGAGAACGCAGACTAGTGGAGCACAATTCAATAGGGCTATTTACTTTCCTTGTGTGAAATCCAGTGACTTTTTGAAAAGCAGAATTAGGGGGAAGGACTACATTTCCATACCTTGAGCTAAAAGGATAATTGAGAGGTGCCACAACAAAGCAAATATGGAGGTTCCTTACACTTATTGCTGCAAACTTGAGCTCCGGTTTCTTCATCCTCCTTATAGTGATTGGCATTTGAGTTTGGTCCTACTTTACAGCTTACTCCAATGTCCTTTACCACATTCCTCTTCTACATTCTTTGGTACATCCTCAGAGGTTTGCGTGCAATATGTAAACAGTTGCACTTACAGTAGCTCACTTCACCCTTTATAGTTTTAGACCAGATATGAAGATTCTTTCTTTGTTACATCTTAAAGAAATCTGGAGAATAAAATGTTATGACACTACAAAAGTGGTGTTTATAAGAATACACGATTTCATGATATCCATAAAAATGTTAATTTTTAAACCACTGGCAATGAATCAAAATAAGGGGTTCTCTCTATGTTGTTTGGCATTAATTAAAACATTGATTCTTGGCAGAAGACTCTAATAACTATTATAGATTTTGTCATTAGGATCAAAGGCGACAAGCATTTTTGATAGAGCATCCACTACCCATTTGTAATCTATCCTTTGGTGCTGGATTGGAAACTTTGAAACTAAACAAGAATAACTTTCATATAATTTGCCATGTTCCCTGTTCTAGTATTGGGATCCCTTTATCCATTGCATATTACTGATTTGTTGAATTATTAGATTGGAGTCTCCTTCCATTACCAATTTCATCACTCTTATTTCTTTTGCTAGAAGAACTCCTGCACTTAAAGCTAGCAGTTTGGCCATGTTATTTCTTTTCTCCTCTATGGCATTTTGATGGCAATTATCAATTTACCATTACGATTTCTGATAGCTCCGCCTAGATCAGCAGGACCCAAGTTGGAAACAAAGGCACCATCTGAGTTCAATTTTAGCCAATTTTCATGGGGTGGGTCCCAAACATTTTTGGGGCCACTCATTCTGAAGAATCTGAATCATTAAGGAAAGGGCAATTGTTGTGCTATATTGAGATCCAACATGTTTGAGTCAAACCTATTATCCATTCTTTGAGAATTTATTAGAGCTGCATTGCAGACATGAGTAGTTATTTCTAGCCAAATATAACCAAGGGCTAGTTGATAGAGTTTGGATGCAGGCTATCTGATTTGCTTTTTGACCAGCACTGTAACTGCACTTTGATTTACTATTTGGAAGGTTCTTGAAGAAAGAATTTTTCTGCTATCTTTCTCCAAACCTTTTTAGCGAAGAACCCTTGAAGTAGATATCTGGAATAAATCATGATTAATTGTCCTATGGGGTGACAGCGATCTGATTTAGATCAGATCGTTGATTTTTTCCCTGACCCAGGCACAGTTTCTGAGGCCGAATAAATCAGTGATTTATTCACAAGTAAACTGTGAATTTTTGAACATGCTGGTTTATTCATTTTTACTGTTAAAACTTGTTTTTTCCAACTTTTGCCTCATTTTCACATTAGAGATTTCGAACTTTTCAGAGAAAAGTGCAGATTTTAATTTTATCAAACATTGGATCGATTAGGGCACACCCCTGGACACTCATTCATCAGCCATTAATATTATCCATTTGATTTTCGTCCAAATAGGACACACAAATGAGGAAAGTCCCTAAATGCTTTTTTTTTAATATATTTAAAGGGCTGGGGCAGTTAGGCATCTAGGGTTTAAAGTTATAAACTACTAAATTTAGGATTTAAACCACAATAGTTAGAGCTTTTTACTTTAAACATTTACCGTTAGAATTTTAACTCTAAAGCTTATATCTTAAACCCCTAGGTCCCTAACCAAGCCCTAACCTTATTTTTAAATTTTTTTATGTTAATAAATTATCAAATACTAAGTTACAAACCTAACCATAAATTATTTTTAGTTTAGGGTTGGGGTTAGAGCTTTTTTATTTTTATTAACCCTATCCCTAACCCTAAACTAATTCTTTTGGTTTAGGGTTAGTGCTAAAACTTTTTTTATTTTTATTAACCCTAATCTAATTATTTGGGTTTAGGGTTATAGTTTGGGCATTTTTTAGGTTTTCAAATAACCCTAATGGCTTTTTTAATGCATTTTTTGCATGGACCTATTGCAAACTCCTGCCCAATTCCAATAAATTGAGACGCATTTTTTCTGAAGTTGAATGTGGTGGGAGCATTCACCACTTCAAATAGCATTTGTCAAAGTGCTAGGGCATGATGTTAGGGTTTGCAAAAATTATCTAGTTGATGTCACCCACCAAGTTTTGATATATTTTGAGGCCCATATGGAAAGAAAAACTAAGAGGGCAAGGATAACTCTTAGTTCAATGTTGATTGAGGCAAGAGTTGAACCTTTGGACAACAATAAACCTACACAACAGCCTTGTTCAAATACCTCTACACCTTTTGAGAGCACAAGGTGGAAGAGGAGTGTTCACGAGTAGTCTAGAGAGGCTATTGCCAACATCTGATATTATTATAGCATCCAATTCAATATTGCTAGGTTCCCATACTAGCAAGGGATGGTTAATGCAACTACAATTGCAGGTTTTGGCTTCAAAGCCCCCTCATACAAGAGCTTGAAGACTGATATGTTGAGAGACGTATTGCACGATGTAAGTGATGTAAGATGTAAGACAAGGTGCACAAATAAGTCAAATGGGTGGATGGATAGGAGGAACCAAACATTAATTGATTTCCTTATTGCATCAAAAGAGGCATGGTTTTCCTTAGATCTGTGAATGCATCTTTGTTAAGCACCTTAATCTTAATGTGGATAAGCCAAGTCATTCTACAAACCTCACTCAATCCTATTGTTAGCTGAATTTCATCATTGGGTTGTCAACTTTAAACACCCCTATTACAAAAGGTTTTAAATCTTTTTCGCTCCTCCTTTAATGTTCTATTTTTTCTTTTCTAAGCGGACCTATCTTGAATGTTAGCATAATATTGAAAGCATTTGTTTTTCTCTTTTTCCCCGTTTTCCTTAGCTTCTCAAGTAATATATTTTGGGTTGAAAGTGGAAAGTGGAGCTATGCATTGAAAATAATAATAAATCTTTGACTACCTCCCTTTGCTCTCCATTAATCAAACTTATAAAATAATCCAAAAGAATTATAAGGTAGCCACGTGTAATCTTCTAGGTGGCTGCAAAAGCAATTATAGTTTTGTTGTGCATAGGAATCATGCAAAACAGTTACCCCATTCAAACTACTCCATGCATAACACATACTTCAACTTCATATTGCATTAGAGATTGCATACTGAAAGAAAGAAGAAGTAAAATTAAAAGAGGTGTTGTGAAAGTTTTGTTTCTTTCTTTTTAAGGTGTGTGATAAGCTAATGCCTATGAAGGACTACACCAGCCCAACACTAACCTACTACACAGAGCTAGGAACGGAAACTAGACAAGACAAATGAAAACATGAAATAGAAAATACTACAGAAAGAGATAGAAATCAGCCAATAAGACAGTATAGAAGAACATGTGGATAGTCAATGGAGTGAGAAATGCTGAAATATTGTCCTAGAGCTGCTAGAAAAGTTTTGAGACAACCTGAGTAGAGTCAAATGTGCCCCCTGGACAAATGCAGCCCTATGGCTCAAGGAGCACAAGTGTCCTAATGCAGATGCACTGATATGAGAGGTAGGGGCACAAGTGTCCTTTGTGGAACTATTAGCTCAAATCCACATAAATTTTGCAATCACTCAAATTCTAACTCTTTCTGATCACCAAGTTCCTTATGTGGGCAAGGTGAGAGCATGCAGAGATTAGATCAAGGACAATGGAATTAACTGAAAGATGTTGGTGGTAAGCCAACCAACTTACAATATAAGTAGAGGCATAGAATCAATCAAGCCAAACTGGCTGATAGTGAATGCAAATTCCGATCAAGCCAAATTGGCTGAATGCAAGCGGAACTGCGTCAACGCCGAAATGGCAAACTAATCCACCTAATTCTGATACATGTCGAATTGGCAGAGCGTATTGACAATAAAGAAAGGAACTAGCAGATAAACCAACCAAGATCTATTACAATGAAAGAACTGGGATATGGTGGTAAACCATCCAAGATCTTGAAATATCAAATACTAGAGGTAAACCTTTCAGTAGTTACAATTTTTGAATGATTAACAATTAATAATCCTCAATATTCAAATCCAAGAATTACAACAAACAATTGACCAACAATCTGAAAGTAGACATTTCGTCAAACAATTGGCAAGTTAACTGAAAACACATTAAATAATTACTCGAAAAGAGCTGATATAATTGAGTGATGATCAAGTGCTCTAGCTGGACCAATAATCTAATAAACTGCTTCCTTGCTGCTGTTTGACTCTGATATGCTGATTAAAATCTGATATAAGCAAACTCAATATGGTGCCCCTCTTTGTATTTATATTGAAAATCTGATCTACACACTTGTAACACTAAAATCTGCACTTCAGAAATTGGTACTGCTCGATTAATGACTGGTACAGCCCTTGATATTGCTGTACTATACTTGTACGGCATTTAAATAAGTTGAAAGATTCCACACAAATTGTACGGAGTTCACAAGACCAAGAAGGAATGTGTACGGCAAGTAAAAATTACAAACTTCATAAAACTTGACTTCCAAAATGTCATGTCCCTATATTGATGATTTATAATTGAATCATTCAAATTAAAGATATGAATGACAATCAAATTTATCTAAAAATCATAAATTGAATATATTTACATAAGCTATTATAAATATTATAAATTAATTGTTATAAATTAGTTATTATAAATTAATTATTATTAAATAATTAAATATTATAAATATTCTAATACAATTAAAATATAATATATAGTATATTTATTAATATATTATTATATAAAAATAAATATAAATAGAAGTATACACATAAATGTTAATATATATATATATAATCTGAATATTATTACATATAACCAGCATACCATACGTGGGTATGTATACCCACGATGGCAGCCAGCGGTGCACCAAAAGGTGCAATCATATTTATTAGAACTACTAATGATATCAAAGGCAGCGCTTGGTATTTTGTTAAAGACTAAGGCTGCAGCATACACTAAATGTTATTTGCAAGTAATACAAAGTTATGCAAAGTTACGATTAGTAAAGGGAACTAATATAACTAGTAAACGGTAAGTCTTAAAAGGAAACAGCGATCCTAAAACAAAGGACAGCGATGACAATTGGCAGAGATCAATACAAACTAAGCTATTCATAAAAGGTGCAATCATGTGGAAGGATGTCACCTTGAAAGGGATGTATCCCTTCACAAAAATATGAAGATATATATAGTTGGTGATTGGCATTTGAGAAAGGCAGAACAAACAATCAAAAATATATATTTATCTACTGAGGAAAGTAAGCAGTCATAGAGGAAAATATACATATTTCTGATTATATAGATATATCTGAGCATAAGAAGAAATAGATACATTTCTGATTATATAACAGAGCATAACAGCAAAGAAGTGGAATAATATATATATATATATATATATATATACACAATCAAGATATATGAAGAAGGCATTAAATTGAGGAATATATATATATCTCAATTGAATATATATATATATATATATACAAATCTACAATCAAGATATATGAAGAAGGCATTCAATTGAGGAAGGATCCATTAATCTACTTGTGGAAGGATACGCATATGGAGTATAATGTAAATATGGTTAATGATTTATGTTTGTTATTATTATTGCTGATGTAATTATTTGTAAATATGATTTTGATAACTTCATTTTGCACACACCTTCATCATGATGGAGAAGGAGAATTGCAAAGGGGAATGGTGAGAGGGCTCTCTTCTAGGTACACCACCCGGGGGGGGGACACAATGAGCCCACATAGGCCAGAGGGCATTCTGCCTTTTAATTGAAGGGTTCTGCCTCTGGGCTTAGAGAGTGGCTACCAGGACACCTTTCGCAACCTCACTCTCCTATCATGTTATGACTATAGGGAGAGAAATCATGGGAAATGGGAAGATGATAAGATGAGGATAACGGACTTCATATGAACAGCATGCGCCACATGGTCCGGGGTGACCTCATATGAATGGCATGCACCACATGAGGACTAGGGAGGGATGGTATATCCACCCTGAGACCTAGGAAGGTTAATTACACCCATCAAGTCACTCTAGTCCATACTTCCCCATGGTTGACCATCCCAAGGTAAGATTTAATTGAGTTTATTAATTTGTTATGGACTTACTGATGTTTAAGATTTCTAACTTGTTGCAGGGATTAAGTCAAGACAAGGTACTCTCTAAATCCATTGTTTGCTTAGAAAGTTGATAATTTAGAATAAAAGTAGTATAATTCTTATTAAGGACACTACATAAACCAGGATTTCTCTTGCTTACAATATTTGATTGGTCAGTTGTAACCCTAACTTATGATTTTAGGGTAAGATTTAGGGAAGTCCCAAAAGGGGACATTACACAAAAAGGGGCGGCTGCACCTATTTTGTCCTTTGTGCAAAGTTCTAGCAAAGTACGATTCCTATTTCAACTTTCAAGACGTCAAATTGTATGGCAACTTTCAAGCTTCCTCAATATGTACGGCAAATTAAATAAAAAGTCTTTGAGACCTTTTGGTACGGCTTACACAAAAGACAAAGGATGTTTTAGCAATTTTCAAGAGTTTATTACCTTTTCAAAAGGTACGGCAGCTCTTATGAGTATTTAAATTTTGTACAGCTCTCTAAGCAAATATTGGCATGGCTCTTTCAAGAGCCCTCAATCACTTTAAAAATGAATGATTAGATTTGCTTGCAAATAGCATAAATATGAATATTAAAATCTACATTTGATGCAATAAATCCACACAATCACCCACAATTTGGTAAAGCATACCAACTGATTTTTATACTTATACTGAAAATAATATCAAACTAAAACACATAGGAAATACCAGAAACCCACATACCAATTATGGGAACCCAAAAATCTTAGCAAACCCAAAATACTAAAAACCACAAACCACAACTAAATCCTAGAAATCTGCAAATCAAACTGCTACTGAAAATGCCTCCATTCATTCAACACAACTGTGATCTCTATATGAAATCGCCAAGCAGGACAAGAGGGTTTACGTCCCCAAATCCCAAATAAAGAAACCAAGAGGGTTTTCGTCCTCTAGATTTCTACGCAAAGAGGGTTTTCATCCTCAAGCGGAACGAAAAACTCTTGTTCATTCCAAAAGATTGAATTTGATTATGAAAATGGATAACCTTTTCTTTGAGCCCAACTCCTTATATAGACACTTTTGGGAAAATAAAATACTATTTTCTATTTTCTTCTTTTCCCTCGAAAAGTGTAATTTAAAAGTGACTTTTTTAAAATAATCACTTTTGTACCGCCACACCTAGCAACACTTTGGAAAACAACTTAAGTCACCTTTAAAATCACTTTTTACAACCTTTTAAATAATTAAAAATAAGTCGTCTTTTGATTTATATCTCAAAGTTACTTTTTCGACAACTTATTTTTTAATTATTTAATTATTTCCAAGGTCAAAAAAAGGGACATTACATGTTGGTATGGTGACCTGACTTCGAATGAGCTGAAATCTTCAAATTTGGGACGTACAAGGTTGTTGATATTGGATCCATTGAATCTAGGAGCTTGCTAATGAAAAAAGTGGAGAAAAATGTGAAAAGGACAATCAAAACACTAGTGTAAAATAACAAAAGGAAATGCATACAAGAAAGAGAAAAACTAAGTTTTGAAACCCTAGATTTGATGAAAAACAGAAAGTGAAAAGATGAACAGGTATGACATGCTACCAAAAAATTCCCTGGAAAATTTGGTAGTTATGATTGATTTTGCTATGGGGGCAAATGTGTTGATATGAGCACTAGGGGCAGATTTGTCCTACGACAACGGTGCCAATGTGGCTCATGGGAGAGCTAGAGCACTATTACATAATGACTTTGAATTTTATGAGGATCTTCGTCTCTATATACTTATCAATTTCTATAATTGTCCCACCCACTCAATCTACTCTAACTCTTCCATAAATTACCTAGAAGCCAAATATCCCTAATAGAGGCCCTACAAGGTGGTTAGTTTAAAGGGTGTTGGTAAACAGATTTGTCACTGCGATATATTATATGACTCACCCAAGGAGCAATGACTAACTTTCCAACAGTTGGAGAGGTTGTAACCAAACAAAACAACCTCCCTCTGCGTTTGAAAGGAGTAGCTTCCTCATATGATGATTATATTTT
Source organism: Cunninghamia lanceolata (assembly GCA_027924645.1). Classification (NCBI taxonomy): domain Eukaryota; kingdom Viridiplantae; phylum Streptophyta; class Pinopsida; order Cupressales; family Cupressaceae; genus Cunninghamia; species Cunninghamia lanceolata. Next base: position 6,185,506 of record BSBN01000339.1, read on the forward strand.
ATTGGGTATGCTTTTGACCAGAAAGCAAGAAAAGTGACCTAATTTAAAACTTGGGAATGATATATAAAAAAGGGGAAAAAACCTAAGTTGCTTAATAGGAAGATAGATCTTCAAATTTTTTTGAAATGATAAAGCGATTTTTTTAGAAATCTACGTAAAGACAAACTCTCAGATTTATCTCAATGAGATTTTATGAGAAGGTATAACAAGGATATAAGTATAAAAATATATTCCAACTTAAGAAAAAACAATTTGATAGTTTTTCACAATGCATAGATTGATAGAAACTATTTAATATCAATCCCAGATTACACCAAACAATTTGTAATAAATATGACAAATATTTCCCACCAAATGACAGAGATTCACACAAAGAATGGCTATTATTCTAACATAAGAAAGAAAAATGGCATTAAGGAGACAATACACAGGCTCACTGACGAGCACTATTATTCCTTTATTGATTATCAAAGGAAACACACAGATTTCCTTTTCTCTATCAAAAATGAGAGGATCCAAAAGTCTCGTATTTACATTCCAGCCTCGTATAAATAGGCTTTTCCTTAATAACTCTCACAACCACTTTTTGTTTATAGCTTTTAAAACAAATATAAAAGGGTCGTTAACGTTTTCATACAAAGTTATAAAATAAAGTCACTTTATAAAGTTATATTAAAATAAATTTATATTACATTTGAAAAATATAATAAAATGACTTTCAAAATATGGCTAAATCTTTAATTTTGCTTTTCCAATATATTGTCCTTGGCGGCTTCAGACTTTTTTGAAGAAGACGATAACCCTTTTGTATATTCTGAACTGTTTGACTATTGGCACCATTGGTAGAATTTTTAATGCTTCTGGAAAAAACTGTGTTTGTTTTTTTTGTCTCAACGTTTCGGATCACACTCCATGATCCATCATCAAGAGGAAAGGAAGAGAATCATTAAAAATTCTATCATCATGGACTGTGGAAATATCATGACTACAATTGTTGGCACCATTAATTTTGACCTTGGGATTGTAGTATTAAGCAGTCTCAATTTCCAGGTCATCAAACTTTCTTCCACTTCTTTTATTTTTCCATGCAATGCTGATAAATCTTTCCAAAGGCTAGTCGTTGTATTTGATATTAAACCCAGTTTATAAAATTTATTCATATCAACAATCTCCTTATTGAACAACTCCTTTAAAATCAAATCTTTATAATTTTGCTTAATTAATTGAATATCTTTGATGCCTGAGTTATCTCCTTTCAAAATATCTACTTCGAAATTCCGTCAGCCCATTGACGCAGACAATAAAACACCTTAGCAAAATCGATCTCACAAAACACCAATACACAATTCTAGCCAACAAATGACTAGTTTTATTCACAAACAATATAAATTTGTAAACTAATTACAGAGTTTGATTTTCAATGGTTCTTATTACTCAAACTACACAATCACTAGTTTTCGGCAACATAGCTATACAATCACAATCTTATAGCCTCGCAAGGCTTCCTATCCCTCCCTTCTCTCTGCACCCTCAGGCACATTAACTTACATCCTCTGTATACTGCTCTCTCTGGCCGAGACCCTCTTTTCCCTCAATGGCCGACATCTTACTTTCCATCAACAAGGCTTTTATCACTAACAAGCGATGATCCATTTCCTTGCTTACCTTGGAACACAAAGGAATTTAGAACTAAGATAATAGAGAGGAAGTCAAACGACTTCCCTCTTAAACTGCCCGTGGCCGCTTTCTATCCTCATGGCGTCAAGTTTGGATGCATTTGATCGACTCCCTTGAGTATTGTGGCGTCCGGTCTTCTGTTTCAGATTATATGTAAGTTACTTCAAAATGACCTGTAGCATTGGCGTGTTCTCCTTAATCGAATGTTGATAAAGTCATGTTCACCTTCTCTAAGCCGCTAGCTCCGACATAGTTATCCGCCAGCTATACATTTTATTATGGCAAATAGTGGAACTAAATACCACCACTTTAATTCATATGCTTCTCACGAACATTAAAACGACCCCATAAAGGATATTTTAACATCGACTCACCTCTATAATGAAAATATTTGTAGGCAGTTATTTTGATTCGCCAGATCACCAGTTGATTGGATAGACTGAGCTAACATGTTGTAATAAACTTTCCCGCAATGCCATTCCCCAACTTCACAGATTTATCAAATGCGGCAATCACTACCCATCGTCCATCAGGTACAAAGTAAACATGGTTGACAAGCTGTCGATAACCAACCATTCATGCCATTGGACGTTTACTAGATGTGGGTTCCCAAAGAAAAAATGGTAAAATCATAGAATTTTAGTTTTGATCCTCCACGATGAATAGCCAAAGAATAGTATGATGCTCATTCACTGCATAAGTCATTTCATTAGAGACAAGACATCAACGGTGATCTATTAGAAGTCCCTAATCAAATTCCCAATTATGTGACTATGACAAGCACCAAGGCTGAGAGATGCCAAAACATAAACAAACCAAAATTGAAATGAACAAATGAAATCTTTTTGGGTGATGCTGATTGCAATTCTCCCAGGGTGCTCCTGCATCACCCATGGTAACTTCAGATTTGATTTGTTCGAATTGCTTTATAAGTCTTTTCAATTCAAAGATTGTTTTTGATAACCATTGTTTTCCATTCAATGCTTTTTAACCATGTAACTGCATCAAATCCTTCAGGTTTAATCAGAATTTTCTCGAAAATCAGTGTTTGCAAGTCATATTTTGACATCTCGTCTATATCTTTAGCTGCGAGTTGCCATACTGTGTCTTCTTTCTTAATAGTAGCAAGTTCTCCGTTCAGCTCATTCACCTTTGTTGGTATGTGGTTTGTCATTGATGTCAAAAGGGTATTCATGGCTCATGTTTCAAGATTTCTTGTATAGAACAAAGAAAGAAGATGACCCAATCAAGTGGGTTCTGGGAGATGCTGGAAAAGAAGCATGGACATAGATAATTCAGGTCACAAAGTTGTCCCATGACTTGTCAAGAGCATGACAAATTCAATGCATTTTCATCTTGGCTGTCATATCAAATGATCACATAGCTTGGGTCAGGTATGCATTTGTCATCATCAAGGGATGCTTCTTGTTTTGGTGTTTTTGCTCATGGTTTGTGCAATACTAACTTCATGATGACTCATCTCATAGTGGTGATACAATGTTCATTGGCAAAGTTTGTATGATCTTCTTGGTAGTTGGATGGTGACCAAGCTTGTGAATAGTGCATGTTCTTCATGATTCTCTTCATCACAGCCATCAGAACATTTCAAGATGTAATTCAGTGATTATTATTTTAATACATATTCTTTGGAGGGCAGTTTGGGGTTTGGTTACATCTTCTTGGAGACCTAATCAAGCTCTTTCCTCAAACTCAAAAGTCTTTTTTTGATTTTATCTCTCTGCCATAGAATGTCTTCTGTCAATTATGTGTGATCAGGGTTTACTTTTGAGAAGTGATGTTTTTAGGTGTAATGCCCCCATAATTGTACAAATTACGAAGTATTGAAATATAATGAATATCAAAAGAATGAAAATAAATAATTTCAATTTTATTATAATTATAATTTCCAAAGATAATGTTATAATTATAGATTAAAGAATGATATTATTATCAATATAAAGGATATAATATAATATAATGATATTATTATAATATAAAGAATGATATTATTATCAATATATAATAATATAATATTAATATAAACATAAGCATTAAATTATGAATATTAGTATAAATAAGAGCACTCTAAATACAAACAAAAAGTAACGAACGCTGAATAGGAGGTCAGCGGTCCCACAACAATAGGAGAATTAAATCATTAACAACCAAATAATGAAGAGGCGCTCCTTGGCAAGAATCCCATCCTTTGCAAATGAGACATCAAAAGACTATAAAGGGGGGGTGTTCGATGAGCAAGAAAGGCATCGGTGAAGAGAGGAAATTCATAAGAGATATGTAGTAAGTCTGAAATATAAGCAGCACACGTAGCCTGCAGTAAACAGAGGTATCAATAGAAATTGGAAATAGTTAAGTAGGATTTAATAATTACTAAATCAATTACTATGATTGCTTCTTTAAATATTCATATTACTAATCTAAAGTAGGTACTAGTATTTATCTCTAATAAGTTTTCAAATTAATATAAATATAGTACGTGATCTTACATGATGAATAATGTATTAATGGAATAACATTATAGTGCAATAAGCTAGCATAATTGGCTTATGACGGATCATGAATACCCAAGATAGATAAGGGCAATAGTGTTAATCCACTCACCACTATGATGAGTAAGAAAGATTAGGGGCGGGCAATCAAGGATAGGTACGGGTTCATTGGTCTAGAGCACCCCTTCGAGCCCTGTCTCAAGATGGTACCTTAGGAGGCAAGAGGTAGTCTTTTGACTTGAGTAGTCTAGAGAACCCCGAGTCAAAAGAAGGTCCTAGAGTGGCCTGGGTATAGAGTACCCCTCGAAGGAAGAACGACCTATACCACTGGCATTGCACCCTAACAGATTCACTCTCATATGATGGAGGATTTGATTAACAAAAGGCCCAAGTCTATCTCTTCTAGGGAATCATGAAATGAATACAATCAATCTACGATAACAAATGGCTTATGTTTATAAATAATGACATGTGATTTTTGAAAGAAGATTTGAATACTAATGTTCTCTTTGTAAGTTGAAATTGTTGCAAGGTTGTGAACAATTTGAGCTTACTAGAAGGGGACATTACAGTAGGGCTTGTTGTTCTTCAAAGTTTAAAATCCTAGTCTAAAACCCTAATTCATATGTCTTTAATCCCTATTGCAAAGTCTTTTTGGAGCCCGTCATACCCTTCGTGCACTTTTCTTATATTTTATTGTTGACCTTCTGTCAAGGGTCAATGTCACTTAAGTGACAACCTTAAGGGTGTCGGCGCCGTGGGGAAACCAACCCCTTCACCTAGCATAACCGACATCTTCGGTCACCTCTTGGGCGCGGGGCACCAAAAGCTATATTGACAGCTCCAATATGAATGTGGCATGGGTGCGAGCTTTAATATCTATGGCCATCATTTAAATTTCGATACCCCTGCTACGTGTCTCCTCTTTGACGGATATTTGAGTGTCACCTTTGTGTGACAACCTAGAATAGTGTTTTTTAAGGCTATTTTTAGCCATTTAAAAGGCAGTTGCTTTTGGAGATTTAAAGCTTTATTTTTAAGGAGATTATTTATAATTTTAAACTCCACTAGTGGGCCTCTCGAAGCATTAAAGACCATAAAGGAGGAGTTTTCTTGTTTTTTCCAAAAGTGGACAAAGTGGTGATTTATTTCTTTTATGAGTGGTGATTAGAGGTTTTTATGATTTTATTTTTCCCCATGCAGATGAGTGAGTGGCTCCAAAGATGGAAGATAATAGGGCTTAATGTATTATTTTTTATTGAAAATTTGTAATGCAAGTGATGAAAGCCTTTTATGGTTTTTATTCTTGAAATGGGTGAAGATGTATGTAGAGAAGAGGAAAACGAAAAGACTTTTATTTTTAATGACATTGCAGGTTCATTATGAATTTGATTTGAGAACTGATATATGCAGCATTGAAGACATTTTTTTTTGGTGAGGTTTTTGAAGAGAAAATGCAGGTGAATCAGGTGATTAAAAAGGTGAATATTTTGTCTGAGAATTGAGAGATGTATGAGATGTTTTTGCAGGGGTGAATCAAACATAGGATGAAGACATTATGCAACAAATTTACAGAGTGAATCATGTCCAGTATGAAGACAATATGTAGCTGATTGGGCAGAGATACTGACAAGGAAATGCAGATTGAGTTGAGTGTGATTGCAAGGGGATATGCAAGTTCAGTGATTCACTGATTTGTATTGAAACAGAGAAGCCCTCTATACTCTGTGTTATTCTGAGATTGTATGTTTTGTCAGTGAGGCACATTGTAGCCAGTGAGGCTTGCATGGTTAGTGAGGCCTGTTGTTGCCAGTGAGGCATGGTAATTTCCCAGTGAGGCATGGTTGTTTGTCAGTGAGACAATTGTTGTAATCAGTGAGAATTTCCTAGCCAATGAGGCACAATAAAGTGAACTTTTAAGAGTGGTTTTTTATCCCTTCGAGGGTTTTCCACTCATCAATTCTGTGTCTTGTTTTGTCTTGATGGTTTGTCAATTTGCATATAATACATTTTTTGTGGTTTAAGTCTCTTGTACAATTTGGTATCTTTATGATTCATTCAACATCAAATATCCATGATGTTTGAAGTGATTTTAACAAGTTTACATGGTTGAATTCAAGAGAGTTTAAAATCAGATTTGGATTGAAATTAAACCACTAATTCACCCCCCCCCCCCCCCGCTCTCAGTGGTCTTGTACTCTAACAACCTTAATATCAACTTCTTGATATAATTGTATAGCTTCTTCAATACATAAAAGGCCATCAATTGCTATTTGTTCAACCCAAGTCTCAGAAGCTTTCCCATATGCCTGATATTTGTTGATCTTTCTATGGCATCTTTATCAATCCCCTTTATATTCACATTATCTGGAATTGATGATGATGTGCTTGCAGACTAAGTGGATCTATCTATAATAGATATACTATAAGATGTCAAAATCTGGAGTTGCTCCTCAAGTTGTTCTCTAGTCATCTTTTCTTTCTCAGTTCTCTGTACCAATTTAGCAACCAAAATTTGGAAAATATGAATATCTCCCTCGTGAGTAGAGGGACCAAGTTCAACCCTGGAGATCTCAAAATCATTTTCAGTTGCCTCATGTTCATTTTTATCGTTGTTGTATGGGTAATTGCTCCCGATTCTAAAACAAGTTCTGGTGTTGAAATCAAACCAGAAACATTACATGTGTCAAATTTCAAAGGGATATAGTGGAGAAAAGAGTGAGCATTCTCAATCTTCACAAAAAGATCAAGGATCTAGTGGAGAAGAGAGTCATTCTTGGTTGAACAAGGAAACAAGGAATGTGATGAACAAAAATACATACAAGCTGATATGTTTAATGAGGATGGCAAGTTGAACAAGGAAACAATGGACTCCAATGAAGAAGAACCACTTTGTACATCTACAAGTGAGGTATACATGAGTCTCTATGATGATGATGAGTTTGATAGGTATGCTGATTTGGAAATTGATAATGAAAAGATAGAATCTTGTGATAATATTTTGTTTGGTCATAGCGTTGTCCCATCAATCATACATGAAGATTGCCAAGAATCGACTAATGAGGTTGCTGATTTTGATGATGATGTTGTGCCTACAAATGAAGGAAAATCAGAAAATGTGTTGTGTGGCAGCCCAAATCACTTTGATGAAATTGATCATGGACCTTTAGCATTGCAAGGTTTGGAGGAGGAATATTCACATGAAAATACAAATTGCAGCCATGAGTTAGATGGTATGACAGGTGATATACTTGGTTTTCAGCTTGGTACATCTTTTGGATCAGCATATAAGGGTAAGTATCAAGCTATGGAAGAATTTGAACATGAAGTCTATGATAAAAGACATGATGCAAATGTTGATTATATATCCTTGAACAGCAGTTCATTCTCTAATGATTCAATGATTTACTTTGGGACAGCATGTTTTCACAAATACATAGCTATGATTCATGGATTCTAAGCATGCAAAGGGATAGTATCTATGTGGATTTTTCAGTTTTTGTCAACATGGGTCAGTGAAAGCATGACGAAACATTGCAGGATTTTGAGAAACTAATTAAATACATGCAGCAACTTATTGTTCTTCTAAGAAGAAGGTTCCAAAGAGTTCATTCTACATATGTATTGCAGCATAGCTTCTCAAAGGAAAACCATACAAAGGTCCTAGATTCATTTGGGATCCGGGTATTGGTTGCTTCTAATGCAGATTGGTCACATGTGATTGCTTGAGGACAAACAATCCTGGGGTGGGAGGATTTGTAATGTCCCCATTTCTGGCGTGATCACTTGTAGAGTATGATTAGCCTATTCACCATTCCCGTAGGCTAATTCGTTTGGTAAGGGAATAATTTAATTGAACTATTTTTGCAAAGTGACTTGGAGAAAGGAAAGTCGACTTCACCTAAGCCAAATTGAAGTTAAGTTGAGTACTTTATAAAGTGGCTTGGAGAATAGAAAATTGGTAAAAATAACTCAAAGCGTGAAAATTGGAAAGTTGTTTAAGTAACTTAAAGCTTCAAAAAGAGAAAATCACTTTAAAGGGAAAAGGAATAACTTAAAGCTTGGAAAAGAGAAAGTCACTTTAAAGGGAAAAGGAATAACTTAAAGCTTGGAAAAGACAAAGTCACTTTAAAGACAGAAGGAAAAAATAAATAACATGACAAATAAAATAATATTTTAATTCCAAGTTAAGAAAAAATAAAATATTATTTTATTAGGGAGGTGGACTTGAAAGCAAAATAAAATAAAGTGAATTCGGGCGCCCAACTTGTGGGTTATAAAAAAAGGTGTTTGGGAGACATTTGGAGCATGTTGTGAATTTGACATTTGATATTGAAGGTTTTCCTTTTGGGTGCAACATTGGTTCAGCAATTTTCTGAGGACGAAAACCCTTAGAAATTTAGTGGTTTGGATGAAAACCCACTCCACTTTGAGAGGTAAAACCACCTAGAGTTTACTATTGAGCATAATTGCAGGTTTTTGCATTTTTGGAGCTACAAGGACATATCATTTTCTGCAAGTTTATGACAGCTAGGGTTTTGAAGACAAATTGACATGATTTGTGTCAAATTGTCAATTTGATATGGTGAAGATTGAAGAGCAATGTATTGCAGGTTATTTGTGAATGAATTGGCATCAATATAACATGGTTTTATGATGGAATCGATAGGTTTTTGAAGGCAGATCAGAATTGCACCATCTCTGGCCGCTAGGGTTTCTAGGGCATTTCATATTATTGATGAAGATTTGCAAATCTGGGTGGTTATATAAGCTGATCACGGGTTCTTTTGGAGGAGAAAGATATTTATGTTCATCGGCTAGGGTTTCTACATCATTTGGAATCAAGCGCTTCACTATAGAAGGGAAAACTTGGCATATGAATGAATGTTTTCAGTCATGGTAATATCAGAAATTTGCATCAAACATTTCTGATTTGGCAGATAAGGGTTTTGAAACATATTCATCACTTCATTGGCATCTATTATCAACATTGGTCATCTAGGGTTTGAGCAGCTACATTGGCAACCTAGCGCTGACTTTTGGAAGAGGTTTGTGGCCTATTTTGGAGCTGTCTAGCATTGTCTTCATCAGCAATTTTTATATCAGACCTCATTGTGAACAACAGACATCAAAATCAGGCTTCTATTTGTCATGTATGATTTCACATTATGCTTAGAAGAGGTGTAACCCAATCGGGTATGTTGTAAACAAACTTCATACTCAAATCTTTAATTTGAATAGGCTTTACCATAATTTCTTATAATTTTAATCAGTCTGATATACTCTGTATCAGACCTGATTATCAGTGTAATCAGACTTGTACCAGCAATAAATAAAGCCTAATTGAGTGTTGAATCATTGATATTTGTTCGTGTGAATATTTGGCTATCTTTCCTATGTATTTGCACATGTTTTGGCATTGAAAATCCATTCAAACAAACATCATAAAACAATCAAACACTCAGAAATCAGATTACATGACAACTGTTTGACAAAATGTTAAACCACACAAAGTGAAAATTCAGGGCAGAATAAGACAGGGATCTTACATACAAAGCTCGTCTTGTTGCCAAAGGATATGCACAAGAGGAAGGGATAGACTATGAAGAGACCTTTACCCCTATTGTAAAGGTGGTAATGTTTCGATTGATTCTCTCCATTATTGCACAGTTTGGATGGCAGGTATATCAATGGATGCCAAAAGTGCCTTTTTGAACGGAGACTTGAAGGAGGAAGTCTACATGGTTCGGCCACAAGGATTCTAGGTTCTTGATAAAAAGCATTTGATTTGCATATTGGTGAAGTCCTTGTATGGACTTAAGCAGGCTACTCAAACATAGTATTTTAAAATTGATAAGTATCTTCGAGATTCTTGTTTCACAAAAAGCTATTGAAAACCAACTCTCGTGTCAAACTCAATGGTGGTGATATGGTGATCCTAATTGACTATGTTGATGGTCTTTCCATCACCGGAAGCAGTGCCATTTTAATTCAACAAGTGAAATCTAAGATTTGTTCTATTTTTGAAATATCAAACCTAGGCCTACTTCAATATTGTTTAGGTGTAGATATTTGACAATCTAATCATAAAATTTTTGTATCACAAACTAAGTATGCCAAATCTCTTTTAGACAAATTTAAATTGATTGAATGTAATCCTATATCTACACTTATGGAAGTTGGGGCGAGCTCTCAACTCACATTGCTTCATCACCGGTCAATGAAACAATGTATCGGCAATTGGTAGAAAGTTTGATTTATCTGACTACCAGTCAATTGGATATATGTTTGCAATCAATTGTTTTTCTTGGAGGAACGTTGGCAGGCTGCAAAATGAGTCCTTTAATATGTCAAAGGGTCTCTCGACTTTAGCATTCCATATCAAAGATATGTTGACCTTTATATTAAAATAATAATTTAAAGTTGGCCTTTATATTAATTTTCATAACTTTGTAAAAAGGTCACTTTATTATTATTTTTATGCTGCCTAAATGAGGCAAATAAAGCCTTTTATAATATTAAGTTATTTCTTTTTAGATGGGCAGAAAATTACAAAAGGTAATTTAAAATTAGGTTTTCAAGCAAAAAGTAAAATGTAATATTTTATTTCCCTCCGGAGCCTATAAAACGAGGATGAGGGCTCATTTGAAGGGATTCCATCTCTTCTACAATTTTATTATCTGAGTTTGAGCTTATGCCCAACTTCTTGCCTGAAGGACGAAAACCCCTAAGGCTGCCCAAAGGACAAAAACCCCGAAGGCATATGGGATTGAGGGCAAAACACCTCTACTCCAATGGTGAAATTTCATCAGAGGTTTCCAGTGAGCTGAACTTGCATTATATTTTCAGTATTTTTTTGGTGTGAGGTTTCTATTTTGTTGGTGTGATTTTATATTCTAGAAAATACAAAAAAATATTGTGTGAGAGATTTCCAAAAAATACAAAAACAAATATATATCTATGTGTGTGTGTGAGTCGTGTGTGAGTCGTGTGTGAGTTGCAACTATTAGTATTCCAAATATTATAATATTAATGATTTTCCAAGTGCTTTGTGAAGGAAGAAATACTTCCAAGCTGGCCGTACTCTTCTCATACTCAGCTGTACCATTTGTTTTGGCTGATATTAACCACTAATAGGTGTCGTACCATCCAAGTATATATTGGCACCCGAGTCAAATGCAGATTTAAAGAAACTTAGGGAGGCATGGGAAATATTGGAAGTTTTGGGAGTTTATGAGTATTACTAAGGTGTTGTTCCATGCCTTGGGAAGGCTGTACACTTTGAGGTTTGCAATTTATTAAGTGCAAACTGTATTTGCTGCTAATTTCTGATTTTCTTGTGTAATATTGCTGATGTACAGAGCAGCAAATAGTTTTGAGATTATTATTTAAAGTTGCAGATTTGATGCTATTCATTATAGCTGGTAATATTCAAAAAACCTGCTCGTGTGTTTTCTAAGAGATGTATATGTAATGAATTTTGTAGAACTAATTTGAAGTATGTACCAGTTGAGCTGAAATTGTAAATTATCTAAAAGGTTTACCACTAGATAATATCTCAAGCATTGTAATATTCCAAAAGGTCATACGCCGGAATAAATTATTTACTCTGTATTGCATTGTAAAAACGTTTGGATGGTGTAGCCGCCAATCGTTTACTTTTTACTATCTGCCATTGTTGGTGTTGATCCAAATCGGCTTGTTGTCGGCCACTTGGCTTGACCCGGTCTGAAGTTATACGTTTGTTATATCCGCCTATTAGGCGTTGATTGTAAACTGGTCTTTGCTCCAGTGAAATATCTAAATCCACCAGTTTGGTGTTGATTTGTATATTGGTCTCAGTTACCAGTCAATTATTAATTACTCTATGTCCATGATCTGGTTGTATGCTCACCTTGCCCACATCGGGACTGGGTGACCAAAAATCTTGGATTCGTGTTGATCGTAAAGTTTGAAATTTTTTCTGGTGATGTGTGGCTAACGGTTCCACAAGGGACATTACACAATGTGGTTATGAAGGATATTGGTTGATCTTCAACTTGACCAAACAACACCAACCTCACTTTTCTATGATAACCAAAGTGCCCTCAAGATGGTGAAGAACCCAATCTATCATGCAAGAAGTAAGCATATTGAAGTTCATCATCATTACTTTCACTAGATGGTTGATAATGAAGACATTTGTCTTTATTATTGTCCTACAACAGAGCAAACTGCTGATATAATGACTAAACCACTCAGTAAAGATATATTTGTCAAGTTCAGAGATAAACTTGGAATTGTTTCAATCGATATATGTTGTTAGCATTGTAGAGGTGTAGATTTTTAATTTGGTTATCCTTGTGCTATCATTAACACATTGTTGTATATACAAGTTTATCTGTTATGAGGTGGTTCCTCATTTCTAGGAAGTAGTTCATTTTCTCAAGCTTAATTAACAAGCCTCTATGCAATGTAATATTCAACAACACAACAATATAACAATATTATAATTTACATGTTTAGAAAGAGAAAGTGGTATGATTGTTGGTGGTTTGTCCTTGGTATGATGTCATCTTATAAATCAAGCATCGATGGGGTTGTGTTTATGTCATTAGGAACCTCCTTAACTCTCTCTTTCTCCCTCTTCTGTCATATCCTTAATAAGATCTGCCCTAGAATTCAGATTTTTCTGCTCAAACCCTAGGTCTGAATTCTGATTTTCTTTTCCTGAATTATATATTATCTTGGACAGCGAATATACGTATGCAAATTGCTCAAAGAAACATGGCATTCATGAACTATTGCGAAGATAACATCAACAATATATTCTACCACATATTATGACCATTCCAACACGAAATACTTGACAATAAGTTCTGATTTCTGAACATGAATACTGCTGCTACAAATCAGACCTGGTATCTCCTTTCTCTGTCAATGATGCTCATAGAAGTACATAACCCAATGGATGGCAGGAAGATATGAGCTCTGATACCACTGTAATGATCTGCCCCTGTTGGAAAAAAAAATATTTTCTTATTTGTGTTATTTTTAATTAGATTATGGTCTTTCAGAACTAGACGGAGATGCAGAAGGCGTTTTTTGGTTTTGCATGTGTTTGTTTTTTGTCAATAACAATGAATAAGAGACATGCAACAAATACCCAAAAAATCTATGATATATAATGACAAAATAACAAAGACCTAGGTACTAGAATTGCATAATATGAATTATAAACACATACCTAGATGACAAACTTCAACTTCATATGTTGGCTGTAGCTGCACCAGCATTATATGCATCATAAAATCACTCCAAAACCCTATGATAGGACTGATCTCCTTCAAACAAACTGTTGCATTGTTATACCTAACCCTAGGCTCCAGATTTTAATGCAAAACCTGCCATTAAAGTTGAGCGATTCAGTCATGGGAAAGGTACATGTCCTTACAGCCCTGTACGGCCATGATGGCTACTCAGCACCATAAAACCCAGCTCTAAACCTCAGTTTCTGAATGATATGAGGTCTGCAATAACAGTCACAGAAATCCCTCAAGGTAATCACTCCATACCAAGGTTATATAATATCAACAACATGATATCAACATGGAAAGTACGGCCCAGGCATGCATAAGTACAGCCCAGCAAAGAAAGTGACTGCAGTCCCAAAACCCTACTCAAAATCACTGCAATCTATCCTCAAACACCAATTTCCAGCTGCTCAAAAAAATTAGAGATATTATATAGTGAAACTCCATCAATGTATTGTCCTGAAAGCACAAGCGAATACTCTGAGTGAAGCTCCCAGCAAACCCTTCCTGCTGATGTCTCTCAAGCTCGAAGAAGGTAGTCTCACAAAGGGCTACGTCCTTGCAAAACTCCAGTTCAAACCCTAAGCCAAAGCTCAATTTTTTGCTCAGACAAATCTGTTTTCAAAAGAAAGAGAGAGAGAGAGAGAGACAAATTAAGTCTCAAAAAGTATTATATCCTCTCCTGAAACCCAACACCCAAAAAGGAGGGAGTTTCATTTTGTTTTAAATTTAAAATAACCCCTTATCCCTCCATGGACAGCTCCCCCTTCCTAGCACCACAACTTTAAGTTAAAACTTAAAGTTCATTTTAAAAAGTTACTTTGTTAACTTAAAGTAACCATAGCTCATAAAATATTATAAGTTAAATATTAAATTTAACTTATACTTCGAAATATAATCCCCTGGTTGCTCTTTGAAGTCCAACTACAAGTGCTAGGTGCTCCAACTGACAGGCTATAAATAGTAAGTTGGTCAACGCCACATGATACCCCCTGTTCGACTTACTATAAATAATAAGTCCTAGAATAACAACTAAAATAGGTTACCTAACCATATCTACTAGCCTACGGGAACCCAGCAGTAGACTAATCGCATCAACTCTCTAAAGAGCTAAGGAGGGGACATTACAAGGGGTTAGAGAGATCATACCAATATGAGATTCTTCTCCATAGATCATTCGAAGATGCACAAATAATCTTACGATCACCAATATAATTAGTTCCTTGCCTTCACACAAGGTTATTATAAGGAATCTAAAATTCCTCTTGATTATGCTTTTGTTCCTATACTGGAACTCAATAAGATTAAGAATATGATGCAGAGGCAGAGGCAATACACAAATGCAAGGTTTCATTTACCACTTGACTGTTCACACATTGTCTTGACTGTCCTCTTAGAATGCATTGCTTTAAGACTAGGGAAAGATGCCATTTCATGGTTTGAATGCATAAGCTACCCACCAAACTTCCCAACCACCTTGGACCACACAAAAATGACCAGGGGATACTCACCAAACTCATAAAACAACTTAGTAACCTGTTGTTCCTATTGTCCCTTCACAACTAGGTCAACTTTGTTTGTAGCCCTTCGAATAGAGTTTTTAGGGCATAACTTGCAGAATCTACGACAAACCCATGAACAAATTACCTTTTTGAATACCCATTAAGCCCATCCACAACATATCTAACATGCAGGGTAGGTTGCTTTGGACCAAAAGCCTCAAAAATGGACTATACCTGTTGTTCCTAGGCCTAATTAGGACAGCAAATGAAGTATTTTTGGCATACCTTTCATAAAATGACTCAAACCCATGAACTAAAACCTGTTTTGAGTACCCATTATCCTCTTACATAACATATCTTTCATGCAGGTATGATTGTTTTGTAACATAAGGCCTTAAAAATGACTGGTAATTCTGGTAATTTGCCTTATTAGGTCACTTTACAAAGGAGGTGCCTCAAGATCACCAAATTTTTACCAAAACTCAATGGACAGTCTTTAGTTATGTATTAAAACAAAAGAATCCACCATTTGTTTGATCAGGACCCTCACTTATCTCATCAAATTCAAACATGCAAACTAGAAACCCTCATTCTTCCTAAAAAACAAGAAATTGCAGCAATAAGAACGTTTCAAAACACCAAGAAAACTCATTTTTTTGTTCCACAAGTGAATAAATCTTTTGAAGGACTTCAAAATCTTTCATTCCACCGTTTAGTGCCATTTTCCCATGGTTGTGGCACTCAAAAACATAAAATTTCTCTCTAGGACTGTCAAAACCTAGATTATTGGACTGTTTTTAGTAAAATGAGCATAAAATCCACAAAACATGATACCAAACCATAAACTTATATGCAAAAGAAAGGTAATCCAATACCCCATCCAACCATGTACGTTTCATGGTGTTACAGGGCCGTACCAGGCCGTACAAGTGCAAAGAACAAGAAAAAATGCAGAAAAATTGTGAAAAACAGAGTTAGAACGACAAAAAAAATCATTTTATCTCATTTCCTTCATCCCAAAAGCTTCATATCCTTTTTCCACGATCTGTATGTCATATAAAAAGCATGTTTTAAAATATATAACTTCACTCCACTCCTCCATCTAGAAAACTCAAAAAGAAAGGCTAAAAAATAGCCTCTCCACTAAGGCTACCAAAATAGAAAATACTAAACTCAAGCAAAAACTTAAAGACCCTAGTCCTATAATTACCCCCACTAAAAAAATGCCTCAAATAGGATTTATTACAATAATGAATGGTCTTTTAAGAACTTATTTTATGCAAAACTCAAAACTAAAAGCCTAGATTTTAATAATTGTCAACCTTTGACAAATGGTGCTCCTGCACCATACACCCCAACATAGAACTTTTCCAAGTCCCTTGGAAAGAATTTATCAATTTGTCCTCCATTATGCTTTACTTGTCTCTGACCTTCATGCTTGCCTCCAATAGTTTCAACTTGCTTTAGCTTTTCACTGTCTTTGTAATCCTTGTTCTTGTCTTCTTTTGAAGCTGGCTTCCTACTGTCATACAATACTGCCATCTTCTTCTGTCTTTCATGCATAGTTCCATGCTCAATACCCTTTGCCTCTTCAAGTTTTTCTCTATCAGCCTTACAAAAATCTGTACCAATGCATTTAGTGGTCTCTATCAGACTTGCACCTACCTTTTCCACTGTCCAACCAGCATCACAATCCATTGTCCTTCTATTCACTGCACTACAAACTCCTGTTTCAACATCACTAGGCTGCCTTTGTACATGTTTCATCACCACAGGACACATGACTGTCCCTATCAATATGCCTTCTTGTACTTCAAACTTACTCTTGTCTGTACTAACTTGAGATATCGTGCCACATTCTTCCTCTTTCCATACAAAAACATTCTTCTTCATCTCTGTCTGCACATTGTGTTTTTCTTTCTCATTTGCTGTCCCAACAGCATCAAACTGTGACTTGGCTGCAAATTTCACACTCACCTTCCTTATTGCTCACATATTCTTTTCTCCCTATCATGATGATCTCACCTTGCTCTCTTACCTCTTCAACCAATGGATTTAGAATGAATGATCTCCCATCCTTTTCAATATTATATGTATTTTGTCTCCCATTATACATTGTTGACCTGTCAAACTGCCAAGGCCTTCCAAGTAAAACATGGCAACAACTCATAGGTAGAATATCACAAACGACCTTATCTCTATATTGACCAATTTGAAATTCAACAGTAGCTTGTTCACTCACCAAAATGGTTTGATTTTCACTAACCCAAGACACTTGATAAGGTTTTGCTATAGCCACTCTTTGCAAGTTCAATTTGTCCACCATATCACTAGATACCATATTATCAGTGCATCCAGAATCAACTACTACTTTACATACCTTATTTTTGCATCTGCAGACTGTCCTAAACAAGGCTCTTCTTTGAATTAGCTCTTTCTCCCTGAATGTCTTCAAGAGTTGTCTTCTCACCATCAATGATTCACCCACCTCTGGTGCAGCGTGGATACTTTCTCTTTCATCTTCCTGTACAATTTGGACTCTCTTTTCACCTCTTCTTTCACCTCCACTTGAAGTAGTACCAATCTTGTCAGGGCACTTATAGGCTGGATGACCAAACTCACCACAGTGATAGCACTTTCTAGTAAACACATTTGAACCTCTTCCTTGATCTGCATATCTGCCCCTAAAACTTGTTCTTCCACCTCTCCATCCTCCTCTAGACTCAGGTGCTTGTTCTTTACTCTTATCAGCATCTTCAAAATCTTCTTTGGATTGTCTTGGTGTTGAAAATGTACCTCTGCCCCTAGAAGTACTGCCTCTTCCTCTTGTTGCCTTCTCTTGTCTCCTATTGAGTTTTTCTTCTACTCTTATTGCCATTTGAAAACATTGTTCCACTATTTTTGGTGCCAACAAACTGATTTCATCTTGAATGTTATACCTTAGGCCATTGAGATATCTAGCCACTCTTTCTTCCTTATCCTCCTCATGCTTTGTCCTTATACTTAACCTATAAAACTCCTCAGTGTATGCTTGCACATCTAAGTCCTTTTGCCTAAGATTTTGTAATCTTTTCAGTAATTGAACATTATAGTCACCAGGAAGGAACTTACCTTTCAGTTTTGCCTTCATTTTCTCCTAAGAAGTGATCTTGTTCTTCCCTTGTTTCTGTCTTTCCTCTTGCACAAAGTTCCACCACAGCAAAGCATGTCCTTTCAGTTTGGTTTTAGCCTTCCTCACCTTGTGATCTTCATCTATCTCTTCACTTTCAAAGTAATTTTCCATGGCTCCTATCCAGTCTAAGAGCTCTTCACCATCTAGTTTGCCTCCATACATTGCCAAATCCATTTTGCTATGTCCATCACCTTTCACAGCTTTCAAAAACTTTACCATCCTCACATCCTCTAGATCCAACTCTTCTTCTTCACCAGAAGTTTCTTCTTCTTTAGACTCACTTTCACTCATTGTGCATCCAGTTTTAGACTTCAATGCAGCAATCTCCTTCTTCAAGGCTTCTAGCTCTCTAGCCTGCTAATCAATCTTTCTTGCAACTGAACTTCCTTTAGGAGGCATCTTGACTTCTCAGATTCCACTTTGCTCAAACTCCAACCTTCAATTCTCAAGAGACCTACTTCCTGGGCTCTGATACCACTTGATGCAGAGGCAGAGGCAGTACACAAATGCAAGGTTTCATTTACCACTTGACTGTTCACACATTGTCTTGACTGTCTTCTTAGAATGCATTGCTTTAAGACTAGAAAAAAATGTTATTTCATGGTTTGAATGCATAAGCTACCCACCAAACCTCCCAACCACATTGGACCACACAAAAATGACTAGGGGATACTCACCAAACTCATAAAACAACTTA
Source organism: Cunninghamia lanceolata (assembly GCA_027924645.1). NCBI lineage: Eukaryota > Viridiplantae > Streptophyta > Pinopsida > Cupressales > Cupressaceae > Cunninghamia > Cunninghamia lanceolata. The sequence continues at coordinate 6,204,354 of BSBN01000339.1, forward strand.
GTAACTTGTTGTTCCTATTGTCCCTTCACAACTAGGTCAACTTTGCTTATAGCCCTTGGAATAGAGTTTTTGGGGCATAACTTGCAGAATCTACGACAAACCCATGAACAAATTACCTTTTTGAATACCCATTAAGCCCCTCCACAACATATCTAACATGCAGGGTAGGTTGCTTTGGACCAAAAGCCTCAAAAATGGACTTTACCTGCTGTTCTTAGGCCTAATTAGGACAGCAAATGAAGTATTTTTGGCATAACTTTCATAAAACGACACAAACCCATGAACTAAAACCTGTTTTGAGTACCCATTATCCCCTTACATAACATATCTTTGATGCAGGTATGATTGTTTTGTAACATAAGGCCTTAAAAATGACTGGTAATTCTCGTAATTTCCCTAATTAGGTCACTTTTACAAAGGAGGTGCCTCAAGATCACCAAATTTTTACCAAAACTCAATGGATAGTCTTTAGTTATGTATTAAAACAGAAGAATCCACCATTTGTTTGATCAGGACCCTCACTTATCTCATCAAATTCAAACATGCAAACTAGAAACCCTCATTCCTCTTAAAAAACAGGAAATTGCAGCAATAAGAACGTTTCAAAACACCAAGAAAACTCTTTTTTTTGTTCCACAAGTGAATAAATATTTTGAAGGACTTCAAAATCTTTCATTCCACCGTTTTGTGCCATTTTCCCTTGGTTGTGGCACTAAAAAACATAAAATTTCTCTCTAGGACTATCAAAACCTAGGTTATTGGACTGTTTTTAGTAAAATGAGCATAAAATCCACAAAACATGATACCAGACCATAAACTTATATGCAAAAGAAAGGTAATCCAATACCCCATCCAACCCTGTACGTTTCATGGTGTTACAAGGCTGTACCAGGCCGTACAAGTGCAAAGAACAGCAAAAAGTGCAGAAAAATTGTGAAAAACAGAGTTAGAACAGCAAAAAGAATCATTTTATCTCATTTCCTTCATCCCAAAAGCTTCATATCCTTTTTCCACAACCTGTATGTCATATAAAAAGCATGTTTTACAATATATAACTTCACTCCACTCCTCCATCTAGAAAACTCAAAAAGAAAAGCTAAAAAATAGCCTCTCCACTTAGGCTACCAAAATAGAAAATACTAAACTTAAGCAAAAACTTAAAGACCCTAGTCCTATAATTACCCCCACTACAAAAATGCCTCAAATAGGATTTATTACAATAATGAATGGTCTTTTAAGACCTTATTTTATGCAAAACTCAAAACTAAAGCCTAGATTTTAATAATTGTCCACCTTTGACAAATGGTGCTCCTGCACCATACACCCCAGCATAGAACTTTTCCAAGTCCCTTCGAAAGAATTTATCAATTTGTCCTCCATTATGCTTTACTTGTCTCTAACCTTCATGCTTGCCTTCAATAGGTTCACCTTGCTTTGGCTTTTCATTGTCTTTGTAATCCTTGTTCTTGTCTTCTTTTGAAGCTCGCTTCCTACTATCATACAGTACTGCCATCTTCTTCTGTCTTACATGCATAGTTCCATGCTCAGTACCCTTTGCCTCTTCAAGTTTTTGTTTGTCAGCCTTACAAAAATCTGTACCAATGCATTTAGTGGTCTCTGTCAGACTTGCACCTACCTTTTCCACTGTCAAACCAGCATCACAATCCATTGTCCTTCTATTCACTGCCCTACAAACTCCTGTTTCAACATCACTGGGCTGCCTTTGTACATGTTTCATCACCATAGGACACATGATTGTCCCTATCAATATGCCTTGTACTTCAAACTTACTCTTGTCTGTACTAACTTGAGATATCATGCCACATTCTTCCTCTTTCCATACAAAAACATTCTTCTTCATCTCTGTCTACACATTGTGTTTTTCTTTCTCATTTGCTGTCCCAACAGCATCAAACTGTGACTTGGCTGCAAATTTCACACTCTCGCCTTCCTCATTGCTCACATATTCTTTTCTCCCTATCATGATGATCTCACCTTGCTCTCTTACCTCTTCAACCAATGGAGTTAGAATGAATGATCTCCCATCCTTTTCAATGTTATATGAATTTTGTCTCCCATTATGTAATGTCCCCTTCCTAGACGGCACATAGATGAGCAGTGGTTGGCCTATTACCAGGGTTCCTGTAGGTCAGCGAGTGGTTAGGGGACCTATCCAAGGGCAGTGGAGCTTTGCTGGGAGTCTTTCGAGCCTTCAGTTTGATGTTAGATGATGAATACAGGAGTTAAATTGAGAATATTAAAAGTTTGCCTTAATGTGAATAGTGAATAGTGAATAGTAACAGAATAGTGGATAGTAACAGAATAGTGAAAAATAAATAGTGAAAAATGAATAGTAAAAAGTGAAGAGTGAAAAGTGAGGAGTAAAAGTGAAAATGTCCCCATCCTAGAGACCCTCAAGGTGGGCATCCCATTATGGAGGGAATATTTTATTAAGGTGGGCATCCCATTATGAAGAATATTTTATTGTTTTTTGAGAAGGTGGGCATCCCATTATGGAGGTGGAATATTTTATTAAGGTGGGCATCCCATTATGGAGAATACTTTATTGTTTTTTGAGAAGGTGGGCATCCCATTATGGAGGTGGAATATTTTATTAAGGTGGGCATCCCATTATGGAGGGAATATTTTATTAAGGTGGGCATCCCATTAAGGAGGATGGAGGCTATAAAGCAATGTATTGGGCTCTCTTTTGGTATTCAATTATCATTTTCTAAAAACACAATTGCAGGTTTGGAGCTCTGGATAGAGTTTTCAGCAGATTGCAGCTCTTCTGAGGACGAAACCCCTTAGAGGACAGTGGATTGGTCGAAAACCCAGTTCACAAAATAGGGAAATCTACTCTGGATTTCCATTTGGGCGTCATTGGACTTCATTTCAGGTTGATATTGCTGTTGGAGTGATTGCAGCAGTGGATAATCAGGGTATAATGGCAGATTGGGTCTTCTTATCAGCATATATCCTCATTTCAGTACCTTTACCATCTGGTTGTTCAAGACAGGAGTCATTTTCAGTCAAATCCTAGCTGGGAATTAGGATTTCAGCAACTAAATGTTTCATAAATTAAGCGTTGGCTTCCGGGTATGTGTTTACCATATTGGGTATTCAATTATTTCATATGTATTGGGTTTAATAGTGTTATTACAGTCTGATTTAGTGGAAATCAGACCTCTGAAACTGTAATCAGATTTATGTTTAGTGAGATATAAAGCTTATTTTGGTGTGGTACTGCAATGTTTATTTGTTGGGTATATTTCTCTTCATTTGGTATGTGAATATTGCAATCAAAACCATTTTATATCCACACAAACATCAGATAACATACTCAGAAAATCAGAACAGCAGTTAGAAAATCAGAATTCATTAGTTTGCACAACAACTGTTTGAGATCAAAATATAAAAAACAGATCAGAATTGGTAGGGGATCTTTCAGTGGTAACAGAGCTTTAAAATTTCAGTCAAATATCCATTAGGGATCTTTCACATTATACATTGCTGACTGTCAAACTGCCAAGGCCTTCCAAGTAAAACATGGCAACAACTCATAGGTAGAATATCACAAACGACTTTATCTCTGTATTGACCAATTTGAAATTCAACAGTAGCTTGTTCACTCACCAAAATGGTTTGATTTTCACTAACCCAAGACACTTGATAAGGTTTTGCTATAGCCACTCTTTGCAAGTTCAATTTGTCCACTATATCACTAGATACCATATTATCAATGCATCCAGAATCAACTACTACTTTACATACCTTATTTTTGCATCTGCAGACTGTCCTAAACAAGGCTCTTCTTTGAATTAGCTCTTTCTCCCTGGATGTCTTCAAGAGTTGTCTTCTCACCATCAATGATTCACCCACCTCTGGTGCAGCATGGATACTTTCTCTTTCATCTTCCTGTACAATTTGGACTCTCTTTTCACCTCTTCTTTCACCTCCACTTGAAGTAGTACCAATCTTGTCAGGGCACTTATAGGCTGGATGACCAAACTCACCACAGTGATAGCACTTTCCAGTAAACACATTTGAACCTCTTCCTTGATCTGCTTATCTGCCCCTAAAACTTGTTCTTCCACCTCTTCATCCTCCTCTAGACTCAGGTGCTTGTTCTTTACTCTTATCAGCATCTTCAAAATCTTCTTTGGATTGTCTTGGTGTTGAAAATGTACCTCTGCCCCTAGAAGTACTGCCTCTTCCTCTTGTTGCCTTCTCTTGTCTCCTATTGAGTTTTTCTTCTACTCTTATTGCCATTTGAAAGCATTGTTCCACTGTTTTTGGTGCCAACAAACTGATTTCATCTTGAATGTTATACCTTAGGCCATTGAGATATCTAGCCACTCTTTCTTCCTTATCCTCCTCATGCTTTGTCCTTATACTTAACCTATAAAACTCCTCAGTGCATGCTTGCACATCTAAGTCCTTTTGCCTAAGATTTTGTAATCTTTTCAGTAATTGAACATTATAGTCACCAGGAAGGAACTTACCTTTCAGTTTTGCCTTCATTTTCTCCCAAGAAGTGATCTTGTTCTTCCCTTGTTTCTATCTTTCCTCTTGCACAAAGTTCCACCACAGCAAAGCATGTCCTTTCAGTTTGGTTTTAGCCTTCCTCACCTTGTGATCTTCATATATCTCTTCACTTTCAAAGTAATTTTCCATGGCTCCTATCCAGTCTAAGAGCTCTTCACCGTCTAGTTTGCCTCCATACATTGCCAAATCCATTTTGCTATGTCCATCACCTTTCACAACTTACAAAAACTTTACCATCGTCACATCCTCTAGATGCAACTCTTCTTCACCGGAAGTTTCTTCTTATTCTTCAGACTCACTTTCACTCATGGTGCCTCCAACTTTAGACTTCAATGCAGCATCTCCTTCTTCAAGGCTTCTAGCTCTCTAGCCTGCTGATCAATCTTTCCTGCAACTAAACTTCCTTTAGGGGCATCTTGACTTCTCAGATTCCACTTTGCTCAAACTCCAACCTTCAACTCTCAAGAGACCTACTTCCTAGGCTCTGATACCACTTGATGCAGAGGCAGAGGCAATACAAAAAATGCAAGGTTTCATTTACCACTTGACTGTTCACACATTGTCTTGACTGTCCTCTTAGAATGCATTGCTTTAAGACTAGGGAAAGATGCCATTTCATGGTTTGAATGCATAAGCTACCCACCAAACCTCCCAACCACATTGGACCACACAAAAATGACCAGGGGATACTCACCAAACTCATAAAACAACTTAGTAACCTGTTGTTCCTATTGTCCCTTCACAACTAGGTCAACTTCGCTTGTAGCCCTTGGAATAGAGTTTTTGGGGCATAACTTGCAAAATCTACGACAAACCCATGAACAAATTACCTTTTTGAATACCCATTAAGCCCCTCCACAACATATCTAACATGCAGGGTAGGTTGCTTTGGACCAAAAGCCTCAAAAATGGACTGTACCTGTTGTTCCTAGGCCTAATTAGGACAGCAAATGAAGTATTTTTGGCATAACTTTCATAAAACGACTCAAACCCATGAACTAAAACCTGTTTTGAGTACCCATTATCCCCTTACATAACATATCTTTCATATAGGTATGATTGTTTTGTAACATAAGGCCTTAAAAATGACTGGTAATTCTGGTAATTTGCATAATTAGGTCACTTTTACAAAGGAGGTGCCTCAAGATCACCAAATTTTTACCAAAACTCAATGGACAGTCTTTAGTTATGTATTAAAACAGAATAATCCACCATTTGTTTGATCAGGACCCTCACTTATCTCATCAAATTCAAACATGCAAACTAGAAACCCTCATTCTTCCTAAAAAACAGGAAATTTCAGCAATAAGAACATTTCAAAACACCAAGAAAACTCATTTTTTTGTTCCACAAGTGAATAAATCTTTTGAAGGACTTCAAAATCTTTCATTCCACCGGTTTGTGCCATTTTCCCATGGTTGTGGCACTCAAAAACATAAAATTTCTCTCTAGGACTGTCAAAACCTAGGTTATTGGACTGTTTTTAGTAAAATGAGCATAAAATCCACAAAACATGATACCAGACCATAAACTTATATGCAAAAGAAAGGTAATCCACTACCCCATCCAACCATGTACGTTTCATGGTGTTACAGGACCGTACCAGGCAGTACAAATGCAAAGAACAGCAAAAAATGCAGAAAATTTGTGAAAAACAAAGTTAGAACAACAAAAAGAATCATTTTATCTCATTTCCTTCATCCCAAAAGCTTCATATCCTTTTTCCACAACCTGTATGTCATATAAAAAGCATGTTTTACAATATATGACTTCACTCCACTCCTCCATCTGAAAAACTCAAAAAGAAAGGCTAAAAAATAGTCTTTCCACTAAGGCTACCAAAATAGAAAATACTAAACTTAAGCAAAAACTTAAAGACCCTAGTCCTATAATTACCCCCACTACAAAAATGCCTCAAATAGGATTTATTACAATAATGAATGGTCTTTTAAGACCTTATTTTATGCAAAACTCAAAACTAATGCCTAAATTTTAATAATTGTCCACCTTTGACAAATGGTGCTCCTGCACCAGAATAGATCCACCAATGATGGCTGGACCAATGAATGTGCAATCTTTGCACCTTTTGTTGATATAATATCTATATTATTAAATGGTAATGCTGTCTTGAATGCTCCTTTTATTATGTAGTTTTGAATGCTTTTCCTTAGCTATTCAATCTGTCTTATATGCTTTTCTCAGAAAATATATTCCTTATTTCTGTCTTTGAATGATTGCTTGATGTTTGATATTCAAATGCCTCGGATTTTAGAATGAGATGATGATACTTTCTATTCCCTTATTGATTGTTCATTGAATTCCCCTTTATATCTTTTTAAGAGGTATGATCGTTGGTAAGGGGTATACCCCTTCCAACATCATATCCTTTATTATTTTATTTGTTGTTACTTTAACAACGATCACTTAATAGGATCACTGACTAGTGTTTAGGTGATTCTTTGTCTTATTTACTATAAACTTGCCTTGTGACAATTCCTTTGGGAGGGGGTCGATCCTCCTTTGCAAGGATTATTATAATATATTTACTTTTTAATATATGTTATTTAATTTATAATATTTAATATATATAATTAATTTATAATATTCAATAATATATATATTTATATTTATATTTATTATTTATATATATTTATAATTATAATAATATTTAATTACTAATATTTATATTAATAATTATAATTGTTATTTATATTTAATAATAAATTATTTAATCGATTACAATAATTTAATGTCATTCATATCATAATCGATTTAATTAATATGGGGACATGACAATCCTCCCTACTTGAGATTGCTTGTCCTCAAGCAATCTCAGATTGGGATGCTTATGAAATTGTCAAGATCTAAATCAATCTCTACAAGAAATTGTTGTTATTATTCTTGTCTCAATCCAGTCATCCCATTCTTTTGGTTCATGTACTTTTATTTGTTATCTTGTAGTTTTACTTTGATATGTTATTGGCCTTAAGTTGAGAAGAGTCATGTTCTTGAGGAGTAATTGATTATATGATGTCGTGGAGAGAAAATTTGTGACCAACGAAGATTTGGTAAGCCTTTATTTGATTTTTTATAACAATTTGAGGTAATACAAGTGTTATAGATGAATATGTAGTTAATCAAGTGAATGCAGAAAGGAAAATCTTTTCAATGTTAAAGAAGAGATTTGGGAGTATTGAGAATCTAAGATTGGAGATTGATGAAAAATCTGAGAGATGAAGCTAATGGTGTTGAAGAGAAGATAAATTCAAGTAAGACTTTGATTGCTGAGCAAATTGTAGAATAATCAATGAACGATGATAAGATAATGTGGAGAATGATCCTAGGATTTGTGGGTTATGGGTCCACAATATAACTTAGCATAAGATTATGTAACAACTATCATTCACAGGATGGCAGGAACACTGCTCTGATACCACTTGTAATGTCCCCTTTTAAGATATTCTCGATCTCTTGACCTGCACACAAGAATAACTACTAGAAAGGGACATTAGCACTATTAAAGATCAATTTAGTAATGAAATCAATACATCATAATCATAATCAATAACAATGAACAAGAAAGTAATGTTACCTGTGCGTACATATATTCAAATGTATTTCTACATAATTTAACATACTTATACTTTAACCATGTTTAGGCATCATGTGTAATGTCCCCTTTTAGGATACTCTTGTTTTCTTTACTTGTACACAATTAGATCACTAGAAAGGAACATTAGAAATATTAAAGATCAATAAATTAGATAATAATCAGTTCATAGCTGTAATGTTCCTAATAAGAATTATACTAATTTTATCTTAAACTATCAATTTCCCAAGCAAACAATGGATTTAGAGAGTACCTTGGCCCGACTTAATCCCCACAACAAGTTAGAAATCTTAAACTTCAGTAAGTCCATAACAATTAATAAACTCAATTAAATCTTACCTTGGGATGACCAATCATGGGGGAGCATGGACTACAGTGACTCGATGGGTGTAATTAGTCTTTCTAGGTCTCAGGGTGGATATACCATCCCTCCCTAGTCCTCATGTGACGCATGCCATTCATATGAGGTGTCTTCTTCTATAATGTCCCCATTCCTAGAGGTGTCTTCTTCTATAATGTCCCCATTCCTAGAGGTGTTAGTCTATACTTGGTTTTTGTAAACTAACCAAGGTGGTTAGGGAACTTTGGGTGTTTGAATGGTTGGTTTTGGTAAACTTACTATTTTTAGTAAGTTAGGGTTTCGACTATTTTGAAAAATTGAGTATTGGAGATTGAGCGTTTCGATGAGACCTTTCCAATAGTCTATTGCTCGTCAGATTCCGAGTTCATATGCCCTTTCAATTTAAAGTCCGTAACTTATTATAATGTATTTAAATATTCGGGCTTTATAATGTAATGTTGGTGACTTAGGGAAAAAAGTGTAAATTGCAAAATTAAGTCACTTGAACTTGGACACCTCAAAAGGGAGAAATAAAGTGAATTTTAAATGTTGTAATTCCCTCCCATATGGTCGACCCACTTGTGGGTAATATAAAAGCCAAAAGTGAAAAAGAAAGGCTCATTCTCGACTACAACAATTTATGTGCTTTAGCTCTGCAAGAGTATGAGGGTTTGAAGAAACCTTTTCAGCTTTTGGTGACAGAAACCACCATTGGTATCACCTTCCTACAAGTGTGAGAGATCACCCAAGGGGGTTTTTGGCAGCCATATTCAGTGGTTGCAACTGTGCTTCAATATTTTCAGTTTGAGGGTTTGATAGCTTGTCACAGTGACGGAAACAATTCAATATCTCTCGGATTTCGACATGATAATACAAAGAAGACTTCAAAGAAAGCATTGAAGGTTATAGCAGGTTTTTTTGAAGGTGTTTTGATGTACTTGCAGCTCATTAAGGGAGTCATACCTACTGCTGTGACAGGGCCGTACCATTAGGGTGTTTCCTTGGAGTTTGTGTAAACCATCTACTAGCATCACTTCTCCTTGTGGGCGTGAGGATCCTGTTGGGGAAGGCATCGAGTTGCATGGAATAAACAGGCAGTTTTTTGAGTTTGTTAACAGCTGCAACACTTACACAGGCAGTACCATCTTGGAAGGACATGGGACTGCCAGTTAGAGCCAGCAAATCAGTATGTATTGTCTCCAGCTGTTCTTTGTGATCCACAGTCTACATGATATTGTCATACAATGCTAAATCTTGTAACATTCTGAGTTATAACAGTATGGAGGTGATATGTGTATTCTAAACTGCTGTAACAACCTTTCTCAGTCTGATTTTTGACTTAGCAGCCAATGGGTATGAACCTATTTCACTCCTCTTAGCATTTTGAGTTGTGTGTATTGCATATTTGAGATTATCTATGCATTATAAATGAATTAGACTTTGTGGGTATTTCCATTTCCATTGTATTTGCAAAATATATGTATGCATGCTTTGTTATGTCATGGAAATCACACCAAAACGCAAGCAGGGTTCAACTTAACCACAAAAAACTCTTCAAATGGTGAATGGAACCAAACCCAGATCAGCAAACAGATAAACTCATAAGGAGGTGGATTATTTCATCTTCCTTATGTGGCGCATGCCATTCATATAAGGTGCCCTCGACCTACTGTGGCGTATGCCATTCATATGTGACGCATGCCATTCATATGAGGTTGCCCCGAACTCATGTGGCGCATGCCATTCATATGAAGTCCGTTATCCTCATCTTGCCATCTTTTCCCATTTCCCCATGATTGCTCTCCCTATATTGTTATAACATGATAGGAGAGTGAGGTTGCGAAGGGTGTCTTGGTAACCACTCTTTAGGCCTAGAGGCAGTACCCTTTATACTAAAGGCAGAACCCCTCTGGCCCATGTGGGCTCATTGCGTCCCCCCCCCCCCCCCGGGTGGCGTACCTAGAAGAGAGCCCTCTCGCCATTCCCCTTTGTAATTCTCCTTCTCCATCATGGTGAAAGTGTGTGTAGAATGAAGTAATCAAAATCACATCAGTAATAACTTATGAACATAAACCATTAGCCGTATTGACATTATACTCCCATATGAGTATCCTACCAAAATTGGATTAATCAATCCTTCCTCAATTGAATGCCTTCTTCATATATCTTGATTGTAGATTTGTATATATATATATATTATTCCACTTCTTTGTTGTTATGCTCTGTTATATAATCAAAAATGTATCTATTTCTTCTTATGCTCAAATATATATTTTCTTGTCCCTTATGTTGTCCACTGATTCCCTATTTATATCTTCATATTTTTTGAAGGGATACATCCCTTTCAAAGGTGATGTCCCTTTTATATGATCGCACCTTTTATAAATGAATGGCTTATTTATATTGATCACTGCCATTATATTGGTGACTGCATATTTATTATTACTTACTAGTTACTACCTTATGATCACTGTCTTATCACTATTCAAAGTGATCGCTGCATAAGATTACTCTTCATTATAATCATTGTTTCCTTAAACTTGCCAATCGCTATCAATGTAATGTGATTGCTGTCTTCCTCCCTCATGTTAAATCGCTAGTCTTTAAGATTAATATCAATCGCTGCTTTGGTGCTGTCCATCAATCACAATTAGCTGGCAATAATCCTTGCCTTTATCAATCCGCTACTCTTAATATTTAACATAATCGCTGCCTTTTATTTAAGTATTGCTGGCTGCCTCTTTATAATATGAATCGCATCCTTTTAGACTTATATGCATATTTATTATATTTAAATATTTATATTTATATTATTATTATTTATATTTTATAATTATATTTATATATTATATGTTATATTATATTATTATTATAATATATTTTATGTTTATATTTATATATATTATATATTATATTTAATAATATATTATATTATATTATATTATTATTATTATTATTATTATTATTATAATATTTATATTTATATTATTTATAAATACAAAATATTTGTATAATAATATTATTTATTTTATATATACATAATTATCATTTGAATTGACCAAATTTCAAGAAAGCAATCATATATCCTGATGTTTAAATCTTTAATTTAAACAATGCCTCAATATCAAGACATGACACTCTTCTCTCTCTTTAGTTCTCTCAAGGATGTTGAAGGAATCGATGACATCAATATAATGATAATGTGACTATTCATCCTCATGTTGAGAAAAGGAACTTGTGTTTATGCTTCCATAATTTCTATTGGGATGAATGTTGTAACGTTCTTTCTAAACAATTCTATTGTAAGTTGAGAATTAAATCTCCTGTGTATTGTTGATGACAATATTCTTCCTGTCTCTCTATATGATAATGTTTGATTGGCGAATTAGATAGAGATCCTATGTGGATGGATTGTTCCTATTTCTTTCTCTCCTCGTGCGGTTAAAGATTGAATGAGTAAGTTTTATGTTTAATGTGCCTAATCTCTCTCTTACATTTGTGAAGTTGTAATGAGTAATTGAAAGCAGTAAATGAACCTAATGAAGGTAGTGAACATTGTATGGACTCTTATGAAAGTGCTGAGGAAATAGGGTGTCTTCCTTCTTAATGAGTCTAACTCACCACTTCACTTTGGTTAATGAATCTAAGGAATGAACCATTGGTGTCTCCTTTCTGGTCGTAGTCTTCCGCTGTTGTATGTGCATGTACCACATTGTGTTGTGTGTCTCCTTGGTAGATTGAGTTGGAGACAAATCTCTACCTATGTGAATCTCTTGTGTTGGTGCTTCTATTTTGGAGAGTGTGCCACATTGAGATGCTTGCCACTCCCTCCTCGTTGATATTGATGTGTCTCTCTTCATGTGTGTCACCTACACATCTCTTCCACACATGTTTTGGCGTTTGTGTTAGGGTTGTCATGGAGACAATAACACTTGTGTGAGTGTGTGCACGTTGCAACACTACTTGTGTTGTATTTGTGAACGTGAAAAATTTGTTCAACCTATTTTATCCTGCTAATGTTCTTAGTAACTTTTGGGCATTACACAAACATTGTTTATGGGCAACTGTGGCCACCAGCTATGATTAGTATTTTGTAATATGGCATCTACTGAGATATTTGATAATCTTTAAAATAAAATTTGCCTTGAATAAAGAGAAAAGGAGTCAGAACAGAGTTTGATCTCCTAATATGGCTATATGTTTCTAGTGCTATGGTACTTAGTTCTTATAGCATATATTTTCCAATAAGATATGTCTATAATACACTGGAAGCTTAATTTTTCTCAGATCTCATTCAAAAATCACTCTGATGTCATTTTTTAATTAGAATAAGAAGCCAAGCTTAAATTTTCTGTCTGAATTTCTGCAACTATTGGCAATTTTCTGTACCAAAGTCTGCTACCGTACTTTAAATATGTACAACATACTTTTCCAAATAAAAAAACAGAGATGCATATCGAATTATCAGAATAAACATAAAGTATTCACATTTGCAACAATGATATCCTATTTAAAAAAATTCTTTTGCATCAAACATCAAAAGAACTAACCTTTGATGTGTGGGCCACATGTCCAACGGCTGCAATGATTGCCATCAAAAACCAGCATAGAATTAGAGAAAACATTATGAGTTTGATCAATTGATTTTATCCATATTGACAATCTGTCAGAGTTCATAATGTGTTGATAATACCAAAAAGAAAAATCTCGAGTAAAATAATTTTATCAATCATAAAACTTACCTGTTACAGAAGCTTTCTTATCAAGCAGCTCATATAGGACTTCTAGATAGTCTCTGTAGAAGGAGACAACTCCTGAATAGAAATGCAGTAATCTCAAGAACATATATACTACATAAAGTTTTCAAGATCAAAATTTTAAATCTCTCACTGAACACTATCAAATGCATGGCAATTATTGCACCAACATCTTTAGAAGTAAAATTATCAACGAGGGTAGGTATTATGGGATGGCTCTATGATGAGAAAGAGGACAGAAATACCTGGATTTCCAGGAATAAACAAAATGTGAAAGGATGGTCTTTCTGCATGAAGCTCCAGTACTTCAGTCATATGCCTGCAAGTATAGCCTTATAACATTAAAGCCAAATTTCTCCCTGCACTCTATACAACTGGCCTATTTTGTTGCCATACTAGGAACAAGTAGTTGTTTTCTAGTTTTGTTTCCCATCTACAACATGGATTGAAGACACAATCTACACCCAATCAATTACGAAGATTGAAACAAACCTAATTATAAAGAGATAACAGATACAAATTTTGAATTTAGAAATTATTAAGGAACTAACGTTCATACCCAGCAACGTTATGCAAGCGCAGTTTGGCATGTGATTTATTTTCATATGATTCACAGTCTCTCTCCATGTGATCAGCAGCAAGTTTCAGACAAACCCTGCTTTGACATAATGAACAAACATCATTAAAGGTTCAAATCTATCAAAAATGCTGAATATAAATAAAGAGAGCTTTGTTATTTTCAGAGAATCAAATGAATGGAGTAGCACAAGCGTACTTGAAGTAGATCGACTAGAATATCAAAATAATAACCACTATTACCTTTTTCCTCTAATTTAATTATCTTGGCATGTCATACTGAAGCTTCTAACATGCAAAAGGTAACACCTTGAGGTCATGCTAGCAAGAATATGCGAGGAAGTAAACATTTTACTTATTTCATTTTTAAGTATTTCATCATATAGATGTACATTTATTTATCACCAAAAATGTTGGCAACATGGCTAATGGATCATGAACAAGGTAAATCTAAATAGAAGATTGAAAGCTTATTAAATCTTTGCGCAACTTGGGAAATGGTGAAAACATGTCGTCTCTTTTAAATTTACTATCTAAACCATGGGACCCAAGTTATGTATTGTAATTTCTGTTTTGTTTAAAGGTTTCATATCTGCTACTTTGCAATCAAACTGTTAGAAAAAACACATAACACATTCACACGACCTACGTTGTCAAAGGATAGGATGCAAGATAGAAGACAAACAAGAAATTTAAAATGGGTACATTGAGTACCCTTTACTTCACTGATTGAATGCACTTTCAATATATAACTTTTAGACAATTACATTGTATGATCAACCTCATTATAAAGTTATTATTATATCCACACTTGAATCTTGACACATTATACTATTATATCATTAAGTGATGCATGTGGGATAAATCCACATGAAGCAAAATTAACATTCGAACATCCCCTCTTAATGTGAAATTGGAGGATTTACAACACATTTAGTGTAACATTGATAGTACATTGACAAGTAAGAGAATGTCATGACAATAACCCCCTGCATGACAAGCTCTTTGAGACAAAACTGCTCCTGAACTTGACAAACTTACTCTCTATCAATGGCTTAATGAAGATATCAACCACTTGGTCCTTTGTGGGGGGGATTCTACTAGGCTCAAGTTTACTTTTAACCAGAAATATATAAGGCCAAGGGCTGCCTTACTTTTAGACGGGGGAATTTCTTAATTTGAGATTTTTTTTAATATTTTGATATTAAGAAGAAAGTTTATGGGTTAAAAAGATTATATTTTGATTTCTTAATTTGAGGTTTTTTTTAATTTGTTAATTATAGTAGATTGATGGACATAGGGTTGAGTGAAGAAGAAATGTGATCAATTGTAAAATGAAATAAAATAAAATAATTAAAAGTAAATAAAATAACTTCCAATTAATATCTCTTTAATATTAATATTTAATAAAAAAATAAATATTAATATTTAATAATAAACATGATATTTCCAAAATAAGGAGGTAAAACAAAGATATGCCATCATCAACACGGTTCACTTCTCCATCATATTTGGATATATCTTTTTTTTTCTACAATTTTGTAATGCCCTTCTACAAAGCCTATGGCCTCTAACATGAAACAAAATAAAACTAAAAAAAATAGAAAATGAAGGGTTGTAATTTTCTTAAAAAAATTAGAACAAGGAACATTATTTTGTATATATTAAATGAAAGAGAAGGGCTGTAATTTTTTTGTGTAATGTTAGAAATAATTTCAACCAACTATAATTTTTTTGTGTAATGTTAGAAATAATTTCAACTTTTAGGTTTGAATCTTAATTAATTTATATAAAAAAATGTAGTAGTGTAATAATAAATAAAAAGTTTAAATTTGATTTGCCTTAAATAGTTAAATAATTAACAAAAATATGTATATAGTAAATAAAATAGTTATAATGTGAAGTAAATAAAATAAGCTTGAAATTGATGTCTCGGCATTTTTTAAGATAGATGTATTTAAGATATCTTAAATACGTCTATCTAAAGAAATGCCGAGAGATATCAATTTGAATTTTTTTTTACTGCAGGAATCGGGTAGCCCCCCTATAAACTGTAGTGCGCCTGGTAAACTTTTTTCACGTGACCGGTGACGCTGGCACGACACACCCTCCGGTACCACGGGGACAGGGGGAGTCTGGACCTAGTGACCTTTACCACAACAGGAATTTTTAGCCAATTGAGCCAAGGCCTCCGCCTAATTTTAAGTTATTTTATTTACTTCACGTTAGAACTATTTTATTTACTACATACATAATTTTGGTTAATTATTTAATGTTTGTATATTTCCCATCAAATTAATTAACAAATCAAATTTAAGCTTTTTATTGATTAAATTGCACTACTACATTTTTTATATAAATTAATTAAGATTCAAAATTATTTTTAACAGTACACAAAAAAAAATTATAGTCCTTGTCTTTCATTTAATAATACAAAGTAATGTTCTATTTTCTAACATTTTTTTGAGAAAATTACAGCCCTTTTCTTTCATTTAATATATACAATTGTTTTACCTCCTTATTTTGGAAATATTATGTTTATTACTAAATATTATTAAGGGCGAAGAGATATTAATTTAAAGTTGTTTTATTTACTTTAAGTTATTTTATTTTACTTCAAATTGATATATGTTGATCTTTTTTTTCACTCAACCCTATGTCCATCAATTTCTCAACTATAATTAACAAATTAAAAAAAAATCTCAAATTAACAAATCAAAATATTTTCTTTCTTAACCCATAATTTTTTAAAAAAATTGGTTTCATTTAAAAATATTTCATTTTCTAACATTTTTCTTGAGTTTTATTTTCTTTCTTTCTACACTTTGAAAATGAGAAGAATGATGATTATCCAAAGTTGTCTATACTAAATATTAATAATTTGACATGTAAATGGCTGCCAATTTTAAGGTAAAAGGTAATAGTTTTTTTTAACACACTCACGCCATTACACTCCACCCCGTGCTGCCATTGTCGAATGCCTCTCGGCATTAAATATATTATATATATGCTTTTTTTATGAATGTCGTATTGAGTGGTATTTATATTAGAGGGTTTTAAAAAATAGGTTTATCCATATTTAATATGGTATTCCTATCTACTTTGATTTTTTTAATATTTATTATTAATATTTAACATGTTAAAAAATTAATTTAATATAGTATAGCTTTATATTAATATGGTATTAATATAGTATAGTTTTTAGGCTGCAAATATGTATATTTATGATTTTATATGTTTTTTGTATGGACGTACCTACCCCCCCTCCAAAAAAAAGTCATACCAGCATATTGTATCCACATATTAGTACCCGATTCCAATTCAGTAAATTAGCTTTTCCACATTTCCCTCATTTTTACATTTGAAACTAGTCATTTTAAAAGTGGCGTTTTCAACAATTAGATATTTCCAAAGATATTTTATTTCAAGCATTCACATTATTCTTTTTTTCTTACAAGCATTTAAAAATTATCATTTTACAATTCCATTTCCTTATGCAAAATAATTTATTTCCAAGAGCAATTAAATACACTTTAATTTCCTTTTCTCATGCAATAAAATAATGCATAGGACCTTTTTCCACTTAAGGCATAAATATTATCTTTTCAACTCAAAGCTTTAAATATTCTGCAAACATGACAAACATGCATTTCGAAATAAATTTAAATGCAATGCAATAAGATAAAATAACCGCACGCACGAGACCCACTCACTTTACAGGTTTAAATACAACACACAGATTCTGGAATCGCCATCGATTCGGATCCAGATTTTCACAGGGATTCACAAGACTCCTCTTGTAGTCAAATCGAATGAGATGGAGGTTAAACAGACATGTTTTACCCAATGCAAACATCTCCAATAACCATTGTTGGGAAAAACATGTACCTACACACTCAAGTGAAACATTAGGCATACCTACACCATATAGGAATAGCCAAAGCATAGCATAAAACTCATAACGTGGCATAATATGCAAGTGAAATAATAGAACATCATCACATCAAACTAGAAATCATCTACAATAATCATGGCCTAGATATCAAAACACAAAAATCAACAATGATACACAATGTTGACCTAGATATAATAATCACACATATAAATGATACAGTGAAAACAATGAAGCTAAAACACTATAATAATCCAAACATACAAAATCACAACATATGCAACCCATAATACATAGTCAGAAATCAAATCTCAATACAAAGCCTCATCAAGGAAACACATTGATGGCCATACAAAACATCGTTGATAAGTATGGTAGCATAATCACAACAAAAATCAACAAGCATACAATGTGCAAACACCCAAGGCATTACAATTGTCACAAAAGTGAAAAATTAAAACACCAATAGTTCCAAGTATTTTTCTTCCACAAGGAAAGACCTCCCCAACAGAGTCACTTCAAGATAGGCAACTTTGGCTAATTCTAATGAAGCTTTCCCTTTGTTCCAATCATGGAGAATACTTTGAAAACACTCTAAAACCTTTGGTCATGATGATATGCAAAATGCTTGAACTTGAATTTTCTATGGTGGCAACTTCATGCTTTGAAGACAACTTCTTTATTGTATTGAACTTGTCTCAAGGTTCCAAGATGAAGCAGAGAAAAACAAGTGGCAGAGCCACGACGAATGTGCGTTGGAGGAGATTTGCTTGACATTCGTCACTAAAATGTGTGCTTGGAGCAACTTTTCATTATATTTGTCGCCAAAAAGTGGGCCTGGCATTCAATGCTTTTTAACTTGGTTTTAGAGATGAAAAAAAACCATTTTAAAGTGCACCTAATTTGTTGTTTGAAACTCATTCAAGGCTGGGTGAAAGTTTGACATAGTAATGTCACTTTAAAAGAGTGCTCAAACATGACTTTAGTGGCAATTTGTCCCTTAGCTTTTTTTTTTTATTAGGGTAAAAGTTAGGGATTTTGAAAGAGCCCTAACCCTTGTCTACAAAGCAAGAAAAAATCAATCAATAAGCCCTACCAACAACAAGAAACAACTACAAGGAGCACACAACAAAAAGACTACAGTACATCAACAGACAATCAGCACCACAACACAAGAAGTTGAACAATTCAAACAAGGGCAAACAACCCAAGGACCAAAAAAGATAAGCCTTATCAAGGCGGTTTAAAGCCAAAACTTTCCAAGGAGCATTGATTAGTCCCTTATGTCGGAGCCTTAAAGCAATCCTTCTCGATTGGTCTCCCTAATTTAAAATTTTTTGAATCAAAAAGGGGTGAAGCTTCTGATTCCATCACCCTTTTTTCTTTGTTTAGCTTGGGCAATCTCCGCGTAACATTCGAAGGGCTAGAAACACCTTGGTTCTCCCATATACCCCTTCCTTCCTCAACTTCCTTCTCCCTACAATTCACCTTTGGTAGCACTCTTGAGAGGGTCCTACCTTCCTCAATAACAAGGGATTGAGAGGGTGTCACATGATACTTTTTCCTCCAAACTGAATGCAATCTCTTAATGCTCGAACACCCCGTCGTTGCATGACCAACTTTAAGGCAACTACGACAAACCATCAAAGAATCCTCAAAGACAATTTGTTGCACCCAATCACCCAACTTGGAGGATAGAGTGATCACTGAAGGGAGAACCTTGTCCACCTCCACAACAACATAGAATCTAGCAAACAACAATCGTTTCCTAGATTTAGTGACCACATCCATCACTAAAAGTTGGCCAAAAGAATTTGCAATGCCCAACAAGACCTCCTCCTAGTATTCCAACAAAAGCCCAAGAAGCCTCACCCAAACGAGATCTCGTTGACACTTTCTTTTTCGGGATCAAAGCCCACAACCCATTTCTTGAGGAATAATCTTGTCTTGCCGAGAAACCATGGGTCATTCAAGACGATCCATACATAGTCTTCCTAGTTCATGAAAGATATCAAAAAGAAACCCTTCCTCATTGTTGAAATCTCTACATGGCCCCTTGTGTTCCATTTCCACTAGGCCCACCTTCTAAACACATTGATATTTGGACTTGGTCCTAGAAATATGCCGACAAATGAGTGCACAACCTTGGAAACAACTCTATCAATAATAGAATCAAGGATACACAGAGAAAACCCATTACCATCCACCACTAGAGACAAGGACAGAGTAGAAGGGGAGACCCCAAAGCCCTTAAATGCATCTGCCCAACAATACACCAACCTTCCATCCCCTAAGACAGTAGCCTCAAGCACCAAACTAGTATCACTAACTAACAATACCTAAGCAACAAAGCAGGCAGCAAAACTTTAGAGAAGCCACCACAGGGTGCGAGACCCGTCGACTCCTAAGCAGAAGAGCAATTAGCTTCCAACACCGCAGCCCTCAACACAACTAACTCACCCTGAACCTCACCAGCATCCTTCCTAGCCCTAGAGGGGTGTGCTCTATCTGAAGTAAAGCTAGGATAGCCAAAAATACCTTCTTCCACAAGACAAACAAGACGGTTCTCGGCCACCAAATGCAGTGAAAGAAACTTGATATCTAAAGATTCAACTTTCAAAGAGCAAGGGGGAGTAAAAAAACCCCTTTACAACCCCTTACACGAGTCTGAGGAGTTGCAACCATTAGTAACCTTCCCAACAACCGGAACCAACGAATCCCTGGAAACCTTCCCCTCCACATTTGTCTCTTAGTGTTAATCACTAATATTTATGTCATTTTTCATGTTTTGGCATTCTCTTAGGGTTCTATTATGCCAAAACTATGCCTCATATTTATCCTTTTAACCCTCTTCTTGCTAGCATGGATCACTTGGAACATTGCCACTTTAACCTACTCTTGCATCTCCTTTCTAAGCATGAATCCGAGCATACTTTGCCACCTTACATTGCCTTTGGTGCTGATTTTACATGATTTCGCCAATGGATTTGTGCACCACACTTAAGACAACCTATCTATTGCCTTTAGGTGGAGTTCTGTTGGGTTCAAGCCACTAAAACTTACACTGCAATTTTGATCTTTAACTTCCTTTTATGCCTTAGGTAGACTTTGTCAACATTTATTAACCTTCCAAACTATTGCACCCCAAACCCTAGCACCCGGAATGATGGATCAGACCCCAACAAATGCATTTATTGCTGCTATACAGCATATGGAGGATGGTACGACAGTGATTGGAAGTTGTACGACTGCGGTAGAGGTAGCAACTAGTGATTAGCGGCACAAAATGAGTCTGCAAATGGTCCTCAATGTGCACAAAATTTCTCCTTTGCTGGTGCCTCAGTCTGCAAATGCAAAACCTTCCAAATTAATGCCCTATAAAGTGTATGGTCACCCAAATCACCCCTAGAATGGTACGGAATTGATGTAGATGGTTGGCACTCCAAAATAATATGAAATCAACACACAAAAATGGTAGATTTTGAAAATGAGATCCCTGTCAACACAAATTATTTGCTTGCAAATCTTGATTGTTCCAACCTGAAAAACATGTACAAATATCTCCAATTTAGCTCACCATGCAACCCCAAAGTGGAATTGCGAATGCTAGAGGCAAGGGTTTTCGTCCTCACCTCCAAGATGGAAGTCCAAAAGGGTTTTCGGACTCCTAGACCTTAGAAAACAGCCAAGGGTTTTTGTCCTTGGATGCAAATTTGGACACAAAGCTCACAATGAAAATGCCAAAAGAAATCTTGATGATCAGATGAAGCTAGGCGCCACCTTGACATACCTTTCCAAATCGGGCCCTTAGATGTAAATTTCCCAAAGTATTAAAAAAAAAATATTTTATTTTTATTTTAAGTATTTCAAAATACTTATTATTTTAATATTAATGTTTACAAAACACTTTTTATTTTAATTAAAATAATATTATTAAGTTGCCACTAAAATTAGAAATTACCAAGCCCAAAAAAGGGAACATCATAGTCCGTCATTCCCAGAATTGCTTGCCCACAAGCAATTGCAAACCTTGGTGCTCAAGTATCATCGTGCCACTATGATGAATCATGTTGTAATGTCCATAGGGTCTGGGCCCTATCCCTATCAAATGAAACAACTTCTACCAAAAAACACCATGCAAACTTGAATGCTCAAATACCATTGTGCCAACACTATGAATCATGCTATACCATCTGGATCCCATATTTGTCAAGTGGAACAACTCCTACCAAAAACCACTATGGGACCTGCCACCACCATCACTCACATTCTTATTCAATCCATGAACCTTGATCACCTCAAACAATTTGACCTCTAGAGGAAAAATAACAAATAAGTGTGCATGACTCACAACAACATAAATGCAAACCTTTGGGAAACCTATGATGAGATGCATGATTATATTTCCAAACCTTTGACTTGGATCAAGTAACGAAAGCAACCAACTCACAACATGCTCCTCTTTGATGTGATGACGGATGATGCCTCCTTCCCCATGTCTAAAAACACTCATATACTTCCATAAGGCCAAGGGCTGCCTTATGTACTAACCATCGTGTTTCTATTGCACCACTTTGTTCTTCTTATATAATGAAGAGTCCGAAACACTTATTTGAGTTTCATAGATATAGCTTTGAGTTCCAATGGGTCCTACAATGATATTGTAGGTTGTACCCTCAAAAATATGGTGCAAATCAAATTGTATATAGGCTGGAAACAGGTTGCAACAGCCACAAACCACCTGGAATCTCACCCAAATCAATATTATGGTGGCTAGAATGATTGTCCCCAATAGCAGAATGTAACGTTCCCTTTTTCAGCCTAGTCTTTGGTGGGCCCAATAGCCTATTTCAGGATCCCAATAGGCTATGTGGTATGGTAAGGGATTTCTTTTGTGATGGACTTCTGGTTCATTTGTTTGTATATTGATGTTGGAATTGAGCTCTTTGTGTTGTCTGGATGACTTTCCCACTTTCTAAGGCTCAATCAGGCTCCTGGTTAGTTTAAGCTATCTATTTATAGAAAGTCATTCCAAGAGCATCTTTTCTCATCCTAATCATCTGGAGCAGTTTGGTTCCGTTTAATTATCAAATTGGTGAAGTTTAGAGTTTTCCATAAAATTGATAATTAAACAGGCTATTTATTTATTATTGTGCACTTAAGTTATAAGGTTGGAAATATTAAAAAGGTAACTTAATTGTTATAGCATTTTGGAATAAAGAAATGTTTTATAATTCACCTAGGCACACTAAAGTGAGCATATCTCTTGGAAATAGAAGACTTATTATAAGTTGAGGAAAAAAGGTATTTTCCAAGAAAGAATTATTTTCTTGTGTAACTCCCAAGTGCCTTTAAAAAGGAAGTGAGAGCTCATTGTAGGGACTTATGCTTGGATTTTGTAACGAAGTGCTGCTGGAATTGAACCAGAGAGTTCATTCTTCCTTCTTGAGGACAAAAACCCTCTAGAGGATGATCAGTTTCGGTGGTGGAATATCCACCCTAGCTGATAATGGTGATTTCACTCAGAAATCACATGGAGCTGAATGGAGTTGGTAAATTCTTTCGGAGTTTTTTGTTTGTGATTTAGATGGACATAATTATAATAAGTTTAGAAGATTTTTTAAGTTGTTTTGGAGCCTTTTCATGGGTTTTGTGTCAGAACTCTAGTTGTGCCGTACATCCTGACCGTACTATGCAGATTGGGTCGATTGAAATTAGAATTTATTGTTGATATTTATGTTGCTAAACTTGTTTGGAATTCGAAGGTATTGTGAAGGCGCCTATGATCAGTGATATTGTGAGGAGTTTGGCATTGTTTTAAGTCATCTTTATGCAGGCCATACTCCTTGTAGTGTCACACCATTGCATGAGTGAATTGTTTGGTTGTGCATACATTCAGGAGATATCAATTGTTTGGAGTTTGCATATCAGTTGCTAAGTGAAGGTGATTAGTTCTGAGCATTTTTTGATCCTTTGGAGAGCAGATTCAGTACATGGTAAGAAGGCCATATTTGGATATGAATAACAGTGTGATGGCATAAATTACTATAGCATTTACTTTATGCTTAATGCTGTTTTGAACATTTCTGGGCAGATTGTACTCCCTCATGATGAGCCGTACAAGGCAGGCTGGAATATGAATTATTTAAGGCAGTTGATATGAATGCGGTCTGATATCCATTCTTTGTGTCTTATAGGGCTGTTTGAGTACTTGGGAACATTGTGAGAAGACTTGTGAGTTTCTTATGTGGGATTCGTGGGTTTCATGTGATGCTGATATTCAGTACAGCAGGGGTATCTCTGTCTAATTCTGAGATCTTCTAACAGCAGTGTTCAACAGGCCTTTTCAGATGGATCAGTTATTATCTTGTGAATGCTAATGCTAACACTTGTGTAGGTGGTCTTTCATGATATCAAAATTGCATGATGCTGATATGATAAACTGGATTGATCTCTCTGATTTGCATTGCAATTAGTTTTCTCATTTGTAATCTTTCATTTATGTTGCAAACTCACTAAAAAACCCTTGGATGGTTTACCACCAGTGTGGGCAAATTGGAACTTTATCTTTCATGTTTTCTACCCACTGAATAAGTGGTGAATTCCCACTAGACAAGTGGATGATTTTGTAATTTCATTCTTGTATTCCCACCCACTGGCAAGTGGTGAATCCCCACTGCAATAGTGGATGCCTGCTCATAGCAGATGAATATTATTCCATGTTGCACAATACTTTAGCTTTGTAAGCCAAGACACATTATGCTCTCACCTCGCCCAAATTGGGAACTTGGTGATCAGAAGTGTGGAGGCAAGTTAGTTGTTCATGAATGATTGTGCTACAATTGATTATCATTGTTTACATTTTGAAAAAATTTTGGGGGTAGATTGTTACAGTGGTATTAGAGCTGGTCAATCCTGCCAGCCTGTGCTCTTCATTCAAATTAGCATTCAGATTTAATTCAGTTTGGTTTCCTTTTGCCTTTTGATGAAGCTTGAAGACACTGAGTTCATCACATACAGAAGGAGAAGGATTAATTTTGATTCAGAACCAGAGGAAGAGAACATAATGGGAGAGAGACCTCAACCGGATCCCGGTACTCAGGATATTTTGAACGATCTTGCTAAAGGCTAGCAAGAGATTGTGAGGAGTAATCAATAGATAACCAGACTCTTGGCTCAGTTGGCGAATCAGAGTTTGGGTGGAGAGACTCCTCGAAATAGAGGAAATGATGGAAACTGACCAAAGGGCAGCAATTCCAACAATGCAGGCAACCAAAACAATGACTCAAGGGCTTCAAGGGCCTCTACTGCTAGGCCAATGATGCCTGTTTTTTTAGGACAGCAGCAGAATCCTGTTGGAGGGCAACAGTTTGTAGCAGAGAGCTTTGCAGATTATCAGCGTGAGTGGCAATCTTTGGGGAGGAATTCCAAAATGCCATGTCACTTCAAGACTTTTGTCAAATTAAATATCGGAATAAGCCCAAGATCCAAATCAAGACTTGCAGAAGAAGCTTGGGAATGTGCCCATTCCCCCATTTGATGGCTCATCAAAATACACACGCAGGGCGTGGGTGCAAAAGATGGATAATTACCTGTGTTTGAATCCCATGATGGAAATAGATTCCATCAAATTTGCAGCTGCTCACCTCAAAGGAGATGCTCATGAATGGTGGACACATGGCATGATCACTCAAGGTCATAGCCTTATTACCTCTCATGAAGAATTCACACAGAGGTAGATTGATCATTTTGATAAGTATGAACCTAAAAGCCATTTCAAAGAGCTAGCCCAAGTGAGACAAAAAGATTATGTGGATGCTTACATCTCTGAAGTTCAGAGAATTGTTGTGATGGTGACCGATGTGTCAGAGGGGAGACTTACATACCTCTTTGTCGAGGGTTTGTTGGAACCTTTGAGAGGATTGGTGAAGGCTTTGGAGCCTAAGTCTCTTCATGAAGCCATCAAAAAGGCTCCAAACATGGAAGGTACAACCCCTAAGAATAAGTTCTAGTACAAGGCATTCTTTGATAAGAAGGAAGAAAAGAAGCCCATGCAAAAAGAACAATCACAGCCTAAAGCTAGTGCTCCAAAGGTGGATGATGAGCTTTGGAATGAGCTAAGAAAAAAGAAATTATGCTTCACTTGTAGGGAGCCTTGGGTTCCTAGACACAAGTGTTATGAAAAGGGCAAGGCTCATCAATTAGAGACTTATATGACTGCTGAATCAAAATCAGAAAATTCTGATCAACACAATGATTCAGAGACCAGTGATGAAGATGATGCACCAGAAGGGTCTAATAAAAGCAAGGTTAATGAAGGGATCTTTGGTAGAATATCTTGTCAACCTGAAAATGATCCTTTTAAGGTTCGTGGAGTGTTGTGTGGACAATGACCTATTGCTCTCATTGAATCTAATGCCACACACAACTTCATTGACAAGGGAGTAGTGGCAAGAAGGGGTCTGGTTTTGCAATTGGGAAGGGTAAATCAAGGGGTGAATTCTGATTTCCATTCATTTGTTAATCCACTTTTTGATATGAGGGCTGACTTGACTTATTCCAATCCTATTTTGAATGGAATTTGGAAGTAATGTTTGATAAAAAGAATGTGAACATGGATGATGATACAGTCACATTACAAGAAGAAAGAGGGGAACTTGTCTCTGATTCTCAAGGACAGCAGGAGGAGGATGTAGAAATTGATGCATATTTCCAAACTGATGACAAAAACATTGATGCATCAGAGTTTCCTTTGGATGGTAGTCTCCAAAATAATGTGGATAGTGAGCAACATATGCTGGTTAGAGCTGTTCCAATTTCTTTTGATCAGCAGAGAATTCATCAACAAAGTATGTTGGAGGGTTATGGAGATCAGAGAGATGTACCTTGGAGTGAACGGGATCAAAATTTCAGTCCTAATTTGGCTGTTTTGTTGCAGACCAGCCTCTTCTTTATGGTAATTGCATTATCCTATGAGGTATGGCCCAGTGTTTTCAGCTTGGGAAGATGTTATTTTCAAGTGGGGAAGTCATTTCCAGCCCTCTCCGAAAACGAATTGAGCATTCCAATGCCCATTTTGCAATATCAAACATGGAAATTGGTTTGGGTCAGCTATAGTTCTCATTAGAGAACCATGAATTTGATAAACTATGATTATAAAATGCTGTTAACTTGTTTGGACAGCCACATAATGATCAGAGTTTGGGCTCTTATTCTTTGGAAGGATGGTAGAGTTAAGTTTCACTTGTGGAGGAATGATATTTCTTCTTTCCTAACATCAAGTAGAGTGTGGAGATTTCAGTTGAACATCTGGAAACAGCCTAATTGGTTAATCTCTACTTGGCCATCATGGAGATTAACACTTGAAGATAATTTGATGAGAAGATGCATTTGGGGATATTGGATGACGATGTTTGGGTATCTTGGCTTGCAATTGCTTGAGGACAAGCAATTTCAAGGAGGGAGGACTGTAATGTTCCCTTTTTCAGCCTAGTCTGTGGCGGGCCCAATAGCCTATTTCAGGATCCCGATAGGCTATGTGGTATGGTAAGGGATTTCTTTTGTGATGTACTTTTAGTTCAATTGTTCGTATACTAATGTTGGATTTGAGCTCAATGTGTTGTCTGGATGACTTTGCCACTTTCTGAGGCTCAATCGAGCTCCTGGTTAGTACTCCAAGATTTTTGGAGAAACTATCTATTTATAGAAAGTCATTCCGAGGGCATCTTTTCTCATTCCTAATCATCTGGAGCAGTTTGGTTCCGTTTAATTATCAAATTGGTGAAGTTTGGAGTTTTCCATAAAATTGATAAGTAAACAAGCTATTTATTTATTATTATGCACTTAAGTTATAAGGTTGGAAATATTAAAAAGGTAACTTAAGTGTTATAGCATTTTGGAATGAGGAAATGTAGGAAATGTTTTATTATTCACCTAGGCACACTAAAGTGAGCATATCTCTAGGAAATAGAAGAGTTATTATAAGTTGAGGAAAAAAAAGTATTTTCCAAGATAGAATTATTTTCTTGTGTAACTCCCAGGTGCCTTTAAAAAGAAATTGAGAGCTCATTGTGGGGACTTATGCTTGGATTTTGTAACGAAGTGTTGCTGGAATTGAACCAGAGAGTTCATTCTTCCTTCTTGAGGACGAAAACCCTCTAGAGGATGATCAGTTTCGGTGGTGGAATATCCACCCTAGCTGATAATGGCGATTTCACTCAGAAATCACATGGAGCTGAATGGAGTTGGTAAATTCTTTTGAAGTTTTTTGTTTGTGATTTAGTTGGACATAATTATAATAAGTTTAGAAGATTTTTGGGGTTGTTTTGGAGCCTTTTCATGGGTTTTGTGTCAGAATTCTAGCTGTGCTGTACATCCTGGCCGTACTATGCAAATTGGATCGATAGAAATTAGAATTTATTGTTGATATTTATGTTGCTAAACTTGTGTGGAATTCAAAGGTATTGTGAAGACGCCTATGATCAGTGATATTGTGAGGAGTTTGGCATTGTTTTGAGTCATCTTTATGCAGGCCGTACTCCTTGTAGTGTCGTACCATTGCATGAGTGAATTGTTTGGCTGTGCATACATTCAGGAGATATCAATTGTTTGGAGTTTGCATATTAGTTGCTAAGTGAAGGTGATTAGTTCTGAGCATTTTTTGATCCTTTGGAGTGCAGATTCAGTACATGGTAAGAAGGCCGTACCATGCATGACCGTACTATACAGGAGTTCATTTTTGTTGAAGGGGGTTTGTTAATAGTTTCATGGCAGATATTGTTTTTGGATATGAATAACAGTGTGATGGCATAAATTACTATAGCATTTACTTTATGTTTAATGCTGTTTTGAACATTTCTGGGCAGATTGTACTCCCTCATGATGAGTCATACCAGGCAGGCTGGAATATGAATTATTTAAGGCAGTTGATATGAATGTGATCTGATATCCATTCTTTGTGTCTTATAGGGTTGTTTGAGTAGTTGAGAACATTGTGAGAAGACTTGTGAGTTTCTTATGTGGGATTCATGGGTTCCATGTGATGCTGATATTCAGTACAGTAGGGGTATCTCTGTCTAATTCTGAGATCTTCTAACAGCAGTGTTCAACAGGCCATTTCAGATGGATCAGTTATTATCTTGTGAATGCTAATGCTAGCACTTGTGTAGGTGGTCTTTCATGATATCAAGATAGCATGATGCTGATATGATAAACTGGATTGATCTCTCTAATTTGCATTGCAATTAGTTTTCTCATTTGTAATCTTTCATTTATGTTGCAAACTCACTAAAGAACCCCTGGATGGTTTACTGCCAATGTGGGCAAATTGGAACTTCATCTTTCATGTTTTCTACCCACTGAATAAGTGGTGAATTCCCACTGGACAAGTGGATGATTTTTTAATTTCATTCTTGTATTCCCACCCACTGGAAAGTGGTGAATCCCCACTACAATAGTGGATGCCTGCTCATAGCAGATGAATATTATTCCATGTTGCACAATACTTTAGCTTTGTAAGCCAAGACACATTATGCTCTCACCTCGCCCGAATTGGGAACTTAGTGATCAGAAGTGTGGAGGCAATTTAGTTGTTCATGCATGATTGTGGTAACATTGATTATCATTGTTTACATTTTGAAAAAAAATTGGGGGTAGATTATTACACAAAGACCGTCCACAAACATCACCCAACGAAGAAACTCTCTCAAAATGCACAAACCTACAGCTGTTCATAACTGTTAACAGCAGTTCATAATCTGAAATTATCAAAACCAACAATGTGAAAATGGTACAGCAATTGCCAAACTAACAATTCCTTGCAAAAATCAGCAATGTGAGCAATGTAGAGGCTGAGAAAAGCAATGCAAGGACTGAAAATTCTCCATTAGTAGTCACAAACTGAAAAGTACTCCTTCCCATGACTGGAAAGTTGAAACACCTACAAAACCACTTGTATGAATGCAAATGAAGTAATGTGGTGGCTGATAATGGTGATGACAGCAGCATTAATGCTGAAAATTTGGTTCATCACTGTCCTAGGTATGTTTCCTCTGTCACTTGACGGTAGTATCCTATCACCACTCATTCCTCTCATGCCTTGTTGGTGATCCTTTGCACAAATATCCAAATTTGAAGTTACCCCACCATGCTTATGATAGGCTACTCTGATATTAATATGAACTTCTCCTTGAGATCTTGTGGTGCCCATAACTTCCTCGATAGGAAGGATATATCCAACACAATTCCTTATTAACTCTTGATGGCACTCTTTAATCAATGGCAATCTTGTAACTGCCAAATCAAACACTATGCAAAGCTGATCCAAAGTAGACCAAATACTATCATGAGAAGAGATCCACCTATGGATGAAGTCGTGGATGTCATCAATGGATGTTCCATCCTCTTGTCAATGACGACTCTTGGAGCTCCATCCTCGATGCCTCGAAGCACTACCTCTTCCCCTTCTGATTTGAATTTCAACTCCATAGTCTGATAGTTTAGGGTGAATTCCCCAAGGGAAAAAAGCCACTACAGACCCAAAAACATGTTGGTCTCTCCCAGTCCAACAACACAGAAATCATCACACATCTTATGTTCTCCCAAGGTGATGTCAAGCTATTGTATCTTCTTAGTGCAAGGAAAGGTGAAGCCATCTGCAACTATGACATTGAATCCTTCAAAGTCCTCTGTGTTTGATCCTCTTCTAGATACCAAGTCCTCATCTATGAAGTTATGGGTAGCTCCACTATCAATCAACACTATGATCCTTTGCCCATGCAAAACCCCACAAACTCTAAATGGATGATACTTAGGTGCACCTGAAAGTGAAGCAAGGACGTCCTCCTAAATCTCTCCCTCTTCAACCTCTACTTTTGGTTCCTCTTTTTCTATCTCTTCATCTGGAGTACCTCTATGTAATGTACATGTCCATGGCCAAGGCATCGATGACCCGATCCCCATGGCTCCTTGCAAGTAAAACACAATTTCTTCCCCCTAAGCTCAATCTTTGTGGCTTCTTTCTTGATACTCTTTGGCATGTTTTGTGGAGGAGGGACTTCCTTTTGAAGTGGTTTCTTATGCAGTACTAGAGATGGTGCCTTGCTCTTAGGAATCAAACTCTCCAAAGTTATAGCTCTCCTAATGGCATATGATATTGATGGTGGACCAAAGGCCTTAACTTAACCCTTGAGAGGTTCGGTTAAACCCTCCACAAATAGGACGAGTCTCTTCTCTCACATCCAGTACCATCACCGATAACCTTTGAAATTCCACCACATGCTACTGTTGAAAATAGGACAAACAACTGAGAAGGGGGGGGGTGAATCAGTTGTCACCAAAATTCTGTTCCTTATTCACTTAAAACCTTCTTATATTTCAATAGCATATCAATGATTCAATCATGAAAGCTTAATGCAATAATTCAAGAGCAGAAACAAATTCAACACATATAACACCAAGATTTTAATGTGGAAAACCCGGTTAAGGGAAAAACCACGGGGTGACTAACCCAAGATTGTATTCTCTGTTAAAAGAATAAGAAGTATAAAATGGCACTTGCCAATTAGGGCTCACTACCCGAGCACACTGCTCACAAGAGGCCCACTGCCTATAGGATACACACTATCTACATAAGAATATAAGTATTACATACTTGAACTGGAGATTAGCATCTTCACTATGCTTGAGTCAGTTCCATTTAAGCTCAACACCTCTGCTCTGCTTTTCACTCTTCTTCCCTACCACCTTCTCATCATGACCACACCAATACATTTGAATGACTTCGCAACTCTTATTTATACATGACATCGACTTTGGAATGATCATCAAAGTCGGCACAACATACACTTATTTTATTACAAAGCAATTACAAAAATACAACTTGACTTATTACAAAAACTTCATGCGCATCACTACACTGTCGGCCACACATAGCTGGATTTCAATATTCTTCGAGGAACATGCCATGCTTCGTAAAACATCTTCAAGATCATCCGCTACATGCGCAAATCATCCGATCGGCCAAAACTAGGCAGAACACCATCACCCGAAGGTAAATCTTCAATCACGAGCTCAATCTTCAATGTGGACTGCCAACACGAACTGGACACAATCTAGAGACCCCCACAAGCTTGCTTGAAACACCAAGAACATCCGCACCACTTCTGCTTACTGTAATCATTCGCATCTTTATCCGGAACCTCAAGAACACAATCAGTCATCACTGTCACATTAAAAGGATTGCTTGTGGACCTCCAAACCACGAACCAATTGAGTTGTAAATTCACATTAGCCTCCCAAACATGCCACCAGATCCGCAGAACATGATATTGTATTTCCAGATCTCACCGGACCTGTTTGTGTCACTCTGTCACTTCTAAACAATTGCCAGAACCGGTTTACTCTCATGGCCATAACTCCTCCACATTTTCACGCGGACCTCTCAAAACTTGACTGGATCATCTTCAGACACATATCTACAAGCCCTTTGATGCGCATTCTCTAATCTTCATCTAGCTGGGATCTTCACTTCATAGAGCTTCACTGTCTTCATTGTTCTTCTCTGTTTCTAATAGGACTAATTTTCTTAATATCCTCAACTCATCCAATCCTTGACATCAATGCAACTGGAGTATGTTGACATCAATGACAACACCGGTTAGGCCCATACTTGCAACAGCTACTCTATTGTGCCCTCTTGCCTCAACTGTGTTAGCTCCCTGAAATGAACCTCTAGATCCTTCCTATCAAACCTCTCTATCAACCTCTGACTGAATTCTTTTAAGGTAGCGATGGAGCTATGCCCTTGTGGAACCATGCCATGATACCACCACTCATGGGCCACACCCTCCAAATGTAGGGTAGCAAACTTAATTGCTTCCTCCTCATACATAGGGTTCAATGAAAAGTATGTATCCAACTTTTGCAACCAAGCCCTAGCTAAACAATTGTTTGATCCGCCATATGTAGGTATGGTGATATTACCTAATCGATGTTGTATGTCTTTTTGGGGCTGATTGTGATGATATCTCCTCCCTCTTCTATGCCCATTCTTTGTCTTCAAATCATAGTACTCACCAAAGGCTAAGTCATTACGGATTGCTTGACTTAGAGCATTCTACTCTTCATGATACCTTGCCATATCATCTTCCATGCAAGGCTGAAAATGCTGCTCCTCCTCTAATGGATCTTCTTCTTCTCTTTCTAGAAACTTTGCTCGGAATGTCTCAGTGGGAGGGTTGATTAAGACCCTCTCATTGGCTAAATTACTTCCTTCACCTACAATAATTTGGATTGGCCTTGAAGCACTAAAGTAGTGATTCAACTCCTTCAATGTTCGAGCCATTTCTGACATAGACTCTCTCATGGAATTTTGGATCTCCGTAGCCAACTTCATGTTACTTTGGTTAATGATTTCCTAGATGTTTGTTTCTTTTGGTCACCCATGGTTTCCTCTTCTCTTTCCTTCCTTCTCTCCCTCTAATAATATCTGAATTCTCTGTCACTTCCACGCATCAAACTAGATTTGCATCACAAGGTTAGCCCTTCCACAAATAGGCTAGCAAAATCTCTGGTTTGTTACCAAAGTAATGTGCCACTACACCAAAAGACCGACCTGGTGGTGAAAAGGAGCACCACAAACGTTAAGGGTGAGGTTTTCGTCCCATCGAAAAGCCTAGAGGTAGCACAAGGAAGACATGTGGCAACATGGAGCCCGCCCGATCATGGGTGGGTCCCATCCCTAGTTGCACACCCATCAGGAATCTGCACCACCACAGTAGAACATCACATACTTGCTATGGATTCATTGAGTTACTTAATCTTGTTAAAGTATGAGAATTTAGGTTCGCATTTTGGGGGTTGTAGAAGAATGATCAAGCTCTACGGAAAACTTATCTGCTTGACAATAAATGTGCATGGCAATGTTAGACATCAGTACAAGTCTGTTTCTATAAAATCTATTCACGTACATGTTATGCTTGTAAAACATAAGTAAAGCGTGAGAGCTCCAACTTACACAAGTGTGTTATGTTTTCAATATTTTCTCTTTCCCTCATTCACATGTTTAGTTTGCTTGTACAATGTTAAGTTTTGTACATTACTGTTTTGGCACATCTTTCTCAACAATTCTAAGTTGATAATACTCACTTCTTAAATAAAACCTAAAACACATTGTAGAGCTCTATAAACTATCAGACCAATCATTAACACAAAGAAGAGGGTATTTATATATCCTTTTAAGAAGTATACCAGTGCTCCAAATGCGAATTTAGTAGGCTGAATTAAGGCCCTTTTGAATCTTTCTTCTATTTTTCTTTCGTCTTCTTCTTCTATATGGCTCAAGTAAAATAGCTTGGTTGCAAGCGGGAAAAGTACTCTCCTCCAATTCCATCCAATGACATTTCTTGCCTTGATGGTAATCATTCAAGCAAATCCTTCAGGAAAACATCTTGATATGTTGAAAAATGAGAGTTAAACCAGACAACAATCCTCGTTGGCCCTGAATTTAATGAGGTTGTGGCTGCACGAGAGAAACGAGTGCTGGTGAGGCACGGGCTCCAGGATTAGGATTTGGGGATTTGTCAGTATATGCATTTTTAAATGTTTCGTACAAAATGCAAAAATATAACTAGAAATTTCAATGCAAAGTTGCGCACCAAACTTGAAGGGTATAACAGGTGGATCGAGCTACTGTGTCCCTATTAATTTCTCCCAGATTTTCTAAAATGATTTGCTTCTCTTTTGCTCCATCCTTTCAACTTTCCACCTCGAGTGTAATAAAAATAGTTTCCTCTAAAAGAAATAAAATTAAATTAAACTATATGTATCTATTATGCAGCTGCCAAGGATGAGTGGAAGTTGTACCTGATCTATCAATTCACACACACAACTTCTGTTTCACCAAATCATTCGAACATTTACCAGAGCCCCCATACGATTTCTTTCTTTTTCATCGCCATCCCCAACACCCTTCGTCGCTGATCAATTTTCTTTTAAGGATACATTTTGCTCCAATTGGAGTGTGTTTATTCACTTTTCACGTCGGCATTCATTCAAAATCTTAATATGTCACTGTTCAAACACGACCGTGTGATCCGAACACCGAGTTAAAATATTGTTATACAATTTTTTTTAAAAACATTTACAAAATTACTAAAATAGACTGCAAAAACCTAATACTTCCAAATTTCTAATTAATTGTCACTACTAAAACATTGAAGTCTTTAGGGCTAACTTTGTCATAATGTAGCAGTTACATAGAATATTTAGGACCTCCATTTTTTTAGAAATGTGATATGGACTCTAATCTATCTACAACTAAATATGGACTCTTATCGCCTAAGCTCGCCTCCTCCTTCCCCCAAAACTTGGCATAAAAAATTAGCCCAGGGCAAGGGTGGTGGAGCTCGCTAGGCTGGGTTGCGGGGATACCACTGTAGCATCTAAAAAAAAAGTTTGGAGGTGTGACTCATAATGCAACTCACCACATTAGCACCTCTAGTGAGAAGTGTCCTTAAAATGAATTTTTAAAAATTTGACCAAAACTTTATCATGGAACTCCTAGTAGTTGAACAAAAAACTATCATTTCTTGTTAGAAAATGATCATATTCTTATTTAAAATATAACTTATATGCAACCTAAATGATCTCAATACCTTTTGGTAACCATGAATCTTGTTATCTCTAACCTTTGTATCCAACACAAATGACCCAATAGTTGAACACAAAATACTATTTAGTGCTATAAAAACAACACATTCTTATTCAAAATTCAACTTATATTCAACTTTAAATGATCATAATTTTTTAATTACCTTTTACATTTCATGACAAAATACAAGATATTTATTGTACTCACCTTTTACTTTTGTCATAGGACAAACATATAATATGAACTACTCCAATGCATGTACATTGCCACCCAGGAGTTGTGCACATAAGAATAATATATGTCCACATAACAACAATACTTGTTTAGATAAGTACCTTGTTTTATAAATGACACATTTATAGTGGATAGTTATGATATTTTATATAAAGAAAAAATATATATATTACACTTGTTAACAAATGTATTTATGATTTTTATTTGACATTCATAAGTTCTCATGTGATCATGTGAGGGTCCAATATTGACAAACATTTGGTCATTTTTTGATTTACATGTGGAATAATTATCGACAATATATAGTATAAATATGTTGCAAGACTAAATACTATACCCATGAGTACTATATAAACAATTGGATCCTATTGGACTACTGGCTCCTCTCCCCTAGAAGGAGATTGAACGAGCCATCAAATGCCCATCGAAATCAAAAGAATGTAAATCATTTATAATTTTTGGAGTACTCTAACCTCCTAGAGCCTCAAGCCAATTTGAGAGTCCATCAAGTTACGATTTGTGAGGGCATCCAAGTATGATTCACCTGGAAGCCCTAGCATCCTTAGCATCAATAGAGACAAGTAAATCCTCCAAAGGTAAACTTTCACTTGACTCACACCATCATTACACCTTAGGGAAGGAGGACTAGTCTTGTAGCAAGAATTCAATACCTCAAAGCATGTCACCAAAGCAAATTCCTCCGTAAATTTCTTGTTAGGGCTTGAGCTACCTTCACCATTGTTGTTCAAAATTTTGCCGCCCTAACAAATGAACCAATGCTCTACCTTGTATCATTTGCACATATGTTATTGTTCCAGGAAACATGTAAGAGGGGATTTAGGCATGCCCTAGCCTTTGTTGGGAATGTACTAATTTTTCTTCCCTCTAGATTTCACCATTGAGGTTGTGGATTGCTACATTCCACTCCTCTACACTTTTGAAAGAAATGAAAGCATATCCTTTAGGGTGTGAAGTTGCATGATCTCGAGGAATGAAAATACTGGTGATCTTACAAAACCCTCTACAGATAACCCATAGATCATCCTCATCCATTAGATAGGGAAGGTTCCATAGAAAAATAGAAAGGCAATTAGAAGAATCCGCTAAGGAAGTCTCCAAAATTTTGGGAGGCATTGGCGATTGGGACAAGATAACAATCAAATAATTTATTCTCATATATAAATTAATAATTAAATAATTTATTCTCCTCAATAAATATTAATCAAATAATTATACAGAATCCAACAATTCTTATAACCAATCAAATAATTCAACAACTCAACAATAATTCAAATGATACTATAGTGCAAGAATATCAAGCACTAAATAGGGTGGGCATTATATCCTCCCCCCTAGTTTAGGATTGTCCTTGATATGAAATACAATAGAAAAGTGCTAAAGTAAAGATCACAAGTTTAAAAATTAAAACAACATTTGAGGAAAGAAATGCTAAATTTTAGCTATATAATCCCATATGGCACTACCTACACTGTATTAGTCCCAAACGACCTTACACTAACATACCTCTCAATTACATAATTACAACTAGTGGTACTCCAATATACTTAATGGCTCTAAAACTACTATCCTTGTATCCTAAACCTACAATAAGTGTCAATCTAATACATGCGAGAAAGCATACACATACTTTTTTAATAAGGACACATGGAATAGACCATGCATTTGACTTAGGGTTGGAGGCAAAAGAAACCAATAAGCTATTGTTGTAGTCATCTTAAGTAGCTCCCACACTAAAACTTCTAGGAGTCTTGTTTTTATTTGCATAATGTTTCTTCTTAACTAATGCTTCTTTAAATTATCTAATTAACTTTACCCACCTCTTCCATTTCTTTCAACATTTTAGGCCCAATCACATTGATATCTTCTAAGTTATCTTAACTTAGAGGAGTTTGACACTTACATCCATCTAATACTTTAATGGGTGCCATTTCCAGTAATGACTAATAGGAGTTGTTATAAGTAAACTCTACTAGGGGAAAATACTCATCCCATTTGGATTGTTTATCCATGCAACACATCCTCAATATATATTTTATAATCTAATTTACCCTTTTAGTTTTCCCATTCATCTCAAGATGATAAGGAGTGCTGAAATTAAACCAAGTAACCAAAGTTGCTTGAACGTCAGTCTAAAATCTATAAGTAAACCTGGTATCTCTATTTGAAATAAGTTTTGGCACACCATATAATCTAAAATATCTAATATAGATTTTGCCAAAGTGGGAGAATCATCTATTAGATTACTAAGAATAAAATGTACCACCTTGGTTAGTTTATCAACCACCACCTAAACTTTATTACACTTGTGAGAAGTTAAATTTAAACCTTGGATGAAATCAATACTAATATTTCTCCATTTTTCTCAAAAATTTCATGAGAATATAATAGTACTTTTAGTTACACAATGTTGAGAAACAAGTGAATAAATTTAGTGAAAGTATAATAATTAAACATTCAAATATGATTTAGATCATGGATAAACCATTATAAATCTAAAATAGAACTTGGAGAACCAAGTTCGAAAATAAAACAACAAATTAAAATCAAAAAGCACATATAATTTAACACATAACACCAAATGTCCATGGAAAAACCACTTTGGTAAAAAAATTCACCATTAAAGAGAGGACAAATCTATAATAATCTAATATAAGTGTTACATTAATACATCCAACTTTCTCCCTTCAATATAATAACATTCTAGAAACATAATAGTGCTAAACCTATAAAAGACCCATGGAATAACTATCTACTGCATCGATTTTATAAAGAATTGGAGAAATGAAACCATAAGTGGATTTACCAAAACCAAATACCTTGAGAACATGGTATGGAAAAAACCCAATGCCCATGCTATAAATATTCAATGCGCCATAAATAGCACCACTCATACAAGAATCTTTGACCACTCAAAATCAATGGCACACTTCCCTATAAATGACACCTTAAAATAAGCCCCATTATGAATGAGGGTACATGCAATAAATAACCTCAAAGCACCCGTAAATATTATTGACATAAGTAACCTCCATCATGAATGCCATCATAACTATTCTTCCAAGTTATGAGGAGAATTAATAAAATATTAATATCTCTTAACCACCTACATAGGCATCCAAGTACCCATTCTCAAGATGTTGGAGACTTGATATTAGATATTGGATTTGCAAGGTTAATATCACCTTAATCCTAACATTATACCATTGTATCTTATACATTACGATGGCATAAATAGGAAATAAAATGAATCAGGTACAAGATACAAGGCCCATGGCCTCCCTACACCAAAAGAACTTATCCATGCTCATTGGTTTTGTAAGTAAATTTGTAATATTAACCAAAGTGTCAACTTTATAAATCATGACCTTACCATTCTTCACCATCTATAAACAAAGTGATGCTAAACATCTATGTGCATAGAATGAGCATGGTACATAAGATTCTTGACCAAATAGATAGCATTTTAACTATCACATTCAATCTAAACCATCTTGTAATTAAAAACATCTCTAAACACATCCTTTGTAACCAAACTACCTCTTTATAGGCATGTTTAGTAGCCATATACTCTACTTTGTTAGTGGATAAAGCTACCATGGGCCACCTCTTATTTATCCAATTGACAGCACTACCAAATAGGGAAAGCACATAGCCACTAGTGGACCTTTGACTATCTAAGTCACTTCCCAATTTGCATCAACAAAGTCATGCATGTCTAATAACTTTCCCACGTCATTAGGACCATGATAACATAAGAAATAATCAGAAGTTCCATACAAATATCTAAATACCCAGTTAAAAAAAGTCTAATGCTCTTTACTAGGGTTAGACATAAACCTACTACGAACTCCCACTGCTTGGGTAATATCCAGTCTAATACAAACCATTGCATACCTCAAGCTACCAACAACACTAGCATAAGATACATTATACATATCCTTAAAATCCTCATCCAAATTAGGACACATATCCAATGAAATCTTAATGCTAATAGGTAAAGGAATACTCACTACTTTACAATCATGCATAGCAAACCACTACAAAATAGTGTCAATATACTTACTCTAACTATGCCTTGAAACTTTTTGTGAAATTGCTCCCTATTGTTTTCCATTCCCAAAATCAATTTTTCTACCCCTGAATCCTTCATGTCAAATACACTAGAACACTGAGTTTTAAAATCCTTAATCATCACCTTATTATTACTGATAAACATCATGTCACCAACATACAAGACAATGATTAGGATTTGATCATTAATACATTTAATATAAACATGGCAATCCTCTTTAACTTCTAACAAAACCCAAATTCAATGGAAAAACATCAAACTTCTAATACCACATCCAACATGGTTGTTTCAAACCATGTACTGATCATTTTAACTTGAAAGCTAACTTTTCTTTCTCTTTTACCTGAAACCCATCTAGCTATTGTGTGCAAATTTCCTCTTCAAGACCCCCATGCAAGAGAGTAGTTTTAACATCCAATTGTTGTACTTTAAACCACAAGTACTAGGAATAGGAAGTAGGAATCTAATGGAAGATAATTTAGTAACAAGAGAAAATTTCACCAAAATTAACTCGCTCTCTTTGAGAGTAGCCCTTAGCCACTAGTCTAGAATTTTACCTATCTATTCTAAATTTAGTTTCAAACACCCTCTTGCAACCAATGACCTTCTTTCCCTCAAGAAAACTCACAAGATCCTAGGTGTCACATACATCCAAGGCCATCATCTCCTCCTGCATGGCCTCCATCCAGGAATCATACTCCTCTAAAGAGAGAGACTCATTGAAATATCTAGTTTCATCACCAATACATGACAAATGAATAACAATATAAGAATCTAGTGGGCTATACCTGTCAACTAAACTCTATTATTTCATGGATTGTCTCAAGGGTGGAGTAAGGGACTATACATATTCTTTTGCATGCTCAACATGCTAAAATATATCACTTGAATTCTTTTCTTCCTCTCCATCCTCTAATCCATAATTTTTTTCTTTAACATGTTTATCTTCCTACTTCTCAACTTTAGTCTCAAAATGCACTATTTTATTTCCTTCTTTTTCCTTTGTCTACCTTGGATCAAAAAATACTCGTTGCCTAAAAATCACATCCTTAGAATATATCATTTTCAAGGTTAGAGGCTTCCGAAGCTTATAACCCTTTACATTCTCACTATAACCAACAAAGATGTATTTCTAAGCCTTGGGATCCAACTTACATCACTTTTCTCTAGGCACATGAAAAACTACCCCACAACCAAAAACCCTTAAATGTGAAATGAAGGGTTTCTTACCTATCCACACCTTGTAAGAGGTTTTATTAATAAGATCTAAACATGGAAATTTGTTAATCAAGTAATAGGTAGTACTCACAACATCTACCCAAAAGCACTGACCCAACTATGCACCACTCATCATACTTCTAGTCCATCAAGGTTGTATTCATCCTTTTTGTAACCCCACTCTACTATGGGGTGTATGGAGTAGTCTTTTGTCACACAATACCTACATATATGCAAAACTCATCGAATTCCTTAGAGTAATATTCACCTCCATTATTAGATCTCAATAGATTTATCTTCCCATTTGACTATTTCTCAAGCAAAACCTTAAAATCCTCAATTTAGAGAAAACTTTAGATTTAAATCTAAGAAAATAAACCTAGGTGTATCTTGAGAAATCATTGATAAATGAAACATAATAATATGATTTACCAATATAATCCACATCCACTAGATAAACATGTTCAATTCAACCACTTCTAAAACATATTTTTTATAGTACGTCCCACAAAAGAAAAAAACTCTATTATACTTTTGAAACACCAATACTCACAGAAATCAAACTCATCATAATAAGAGGGAAAAATGTCAACCATATTTTTTTCAATAATGATTCAAAGACCTTTTTCACTAATGTTGCCCAAGCATTGGTGCCACAACATAGATGCATTTTTAAAAGTGTCACAAGTACATTACTAGAATTATAAAATGTGGAGGCATAAAACCTAAACAAAGTCCCACATCATAAGCCTCTTGCTATCACTAGATTTCATCTCACCAACCTACAACTGAATTTATCAAATGTCATATGCACTCTAGAATCATTCAACTTGGATATAGAAAAAGATTTCTCGCAAGTCTTAGAATATGTAAAACACAATAGAGATTTTTCACCCTCCCATCACTAAAACATAAATGTACCTTTCCATTACCAACAATTTAGTATGTACTATTGTCACCAAGGAAAATATATCCTCCATTATAAGTTTGGTATGATGAAAACTACTCCTTGTGAGGTGTCATATGGTAGGAGAAACTTGAGTCAATCAACCCAAGAGTCACCACTAGTAACATTAGTAGAAATAAACAATTCATCATTATCACCACTATCATAGGATTTATGTGTGGGGGAATCATCAAAGCTTTTCTTCTTGTTTTTGCATTCCTTCTTCATATGTCCTCTCTTTCCATAGTTCCAACACTTTACTCTTCCATGGGTTTTTGACTATTCTTTTGACTTGGATTTAGATTTCTTTCATTCCCATTTAGAACCAACCTTGTCCTTGGGCCTTCCTCAAGCATGCAAGGCATCCTTAGAACCTTTATCATTAGATTTTCTCCTCATCTCTTCACTAACAAATTTAGTAATAAGGGATTCCATATTTAGCTTTACAACACTACCATTGATAGAAACAATTGTGTTCTCCCAAGATTTGGTTAAAGAAAAAGAAACAAGATACATTTATCTTCATCAATTTTAACATGAACCTAGTTTACTCAAAATCAAATTAAAGTCATTAAAATGTTCTACAATATTACCATCTTATTTAATTTTGAAGAATACAAAAATATTTTGGGATATAACTTATTAGTTAGACTTTTAGTTTGATAAATATCACCTATCCTCTTCCACAGTATGAATGTAGTGGTCTCCTCTAAGACGTTCAAGATGATAAAATCTACAAGACATAACTCAATGGTTCTATATGCCTTCTGGTCCAAAATTTATAAATCTCCATTACATGTACCATTAGGTTTTCCTTCCTTTGCAACTACTCTTCATTGATCCCTTTCTTCCAAGAGATTCTCCATCTTCAACTTCCACATTTCATACCCAAAACTATTGAACTTCTCAATCTCTAAATGGGAAGTAGATACCATGGCTACAATCACAAATAGATCTACAAAATGCACTCAATTAAATACTCCCACTAAAATAAAAAGCCTCACAACATCTCTAGAAAGGCATCCCTCTCTAATCACAATCAAAGGATTTGATACCAAATATTGAGAAACAAGTGAACAAATGTAGTGAAAGTATAATAATTAAGTGTTCAAATCCAATTTAGATCACGTGTTAAACCATTAAAATTTAAAATGGAACTTAGAGAACCCTGTAGGAAATCAGAACAATAAACTAAAATCAACAAGCACATATAATTTGACACATAACACTATATGTACATGGACAAACCCTTTCAAGAAAAAAACTCCACCATTAAAGAAATGACAAGCCTATATTAATCCAATAGAAATGTTACATCAATAAATCTAACTTTCTCCCTTCAATTTCACAACGTTTTAGTAGCATAATAGTGCTCAACCTACAAAAGACGTGTTGACACCAGGTTTTGCTTATCCCTGGTCTCGTAAAAATTATGTTAAAATCAAGTAAAACCCTTGTGTTTGCTCCCTTTTGCCCATATGTTGATATCTAATCTGAGATTATTTTAATGTGGGTTAGTGTCTGAATTTTGTCTAAGTCTAAACCTTGAATTATTTGTACCTAAAATCAAATATCCCCAAGTATTGCTTCGTTTTAAAAGTTTATAAGTGTAGGTTTGGTGTGAAACCTTCTTAGCACACCAACGCTGCTTTATTCAAAAGGTGCAATTTCAAGGTTATGTTGGCATGCCAATGTGGCTTTGACAAAGTGCGCTATATCCCTAGGTTGTGATGGCACGCTAGCGCACCAACATGGTTTCACTCGGCATGCCAAATCTTGATGCAGTGCTATCGTGCTAACTGCCTTAAGAAAGCCCCCTTGGCATATGGTACAGCTTCGCTAAGGGATGGGTGTTTCAAGATTACGTTGATGTGTTATCAAGCCTATATTGTACAACGTGACTTCAACATGGTACATAATGCTCAAAGTTGTGATGATGCACTAATTCAACCCTTAGCACGTCAGTATGCCTTTGGTCGATTTATGGAGTTTCAAGGCTGTGCTCATGCGCTATTACCTTAGAAGGATGGATTTAGTGTGTCAGTGCGACCTTGCAAAAGCAATGGAATTTTCAAGTCACGTTTGTGTGTTATTCATTGTAAAGGGTCTAGTTTGGGCCTTTTCATCAGTTTTCTTTATTCAAAGCCTGTGTGCCATGAATTTGAGGCATCTTTGATTGTAGGTTGATAGCGTGGTAGATATGGCTTCAATGTGGCCAAAACAGAGGTAGGTGGGAGTCTAGGGTTTTCCCTCCCATGTTGCAATAAAGGAAAAGGCTATATATACCTAAAGAAAGAAGATGAATGGGTTTGTCTCCAAACCAATTTTCTGGTCATGCATTTAATCGTAAAGGTTCTAAGGCATCAAACAATGTCGGTCTAGTCTACAAGTGAAGGGATGTATTCAACATAATGTAGGAAGGATGTGTAAAGTAGATCTACATGTAATGGCATTCTCCATGGGAGTTTGTAATGATTTTGACAAATGTATAATCACAATTATATGTTTTCCCTTTCCACCTTTGTTGGCATGATTGTAACCAGGGTTTGGAAGTGTGTAACAACATTCAAGTTAATACAAGGCTTTGTATTTGGCATTCCTTTGTTACATATGAATCATTACAGTTCTCTCCTAGATTATTAAGTATGTCCATCACATGGAAATCTATATGTGATATGTATGTGAATATATGTTTGGTTCCATTGATCCTCTATTGCATATTTTCTTTCTTCCTTGCACTCTATTA
Source organism: Cunninghamia lanceolata (assembly GCA_027924645.1). Lineage (NCBI taxonomy): Eukaryota > Viridiplantae > Streptophyta > Pinopsida > Cupressales > Cupressaceae > Cunninghamia > Cunninghamia lanceolata. The sequence goes on from BSBN01000339.1 coordinate 6,248,964, forward strand.
CTTTGTTGCCCAATGGAGTAGGCACCGGTTATATTGGTGAGGGACCAAACACTTTTCAAATATCAAACTCTTTTTCATATTAGTTGTAGGAGTAGGTTTAATTTTATAGTTTTTCATGTTGTCCATGATTCTATGTAATAATCAGGGTAAATCTGAAGCAATACAAAATTGTTTAAATCATTGGTGAATCATGTACATGTGTGCCTGCACTATGTATTTTGTGTACGTAAACTTTGAGTGGATTCATCTTAAGGAGTATGATATGGTCATATTTGGGTGCATATGTATAAGTGTAGTAATCAGCTATATTGAGGTTTATGTGGCTAGATGTTCTTGATTTAGTGACAATTTTTGGAATCAAGTTAGTGAGTTGGGTTTAGCCACCAATTTTAGTTCATCTACTTGTCTAACCTTAGGGAACACCATCCTGAGTGTATGTTGAGCTCGAAGTGTAGAGGAGTCTACCCACTCTTATAATTTGGCCAAAATCACCCTTAACCTATTGATAAACCTCTTTCAATCACCTTGATGACACCCTTGGCCTGGGTGATTGTGAAATGTTTTAGGTCTTAGGGTTGTAGTCATTTTGGGACCCAACATTTTGGCATCATTGTTGGGGAAGAAAAATCATTGTTGGGTTAAAAATAATTTGAAGACTTTGTTGGTGAACTGTACCTAGAAGCTATTTGTAGCCTTGAAGATTATTACACTTCAACGAATTTCCTCAGTGGATGAGGTGGTGACTCTTCTGTCAAAGAGAACAAAGAAATTTATTTCTGTTGTTACTCAGTGTGATGTCGGTGATTTGAACATCCCACTTCAAATTTGTGGCAACTAGTTATTAAAGGTACATGGTTTCTTTGCTCCCTACCTTTGAAGATCATTGTTCCTGTCATGTTGAAGGAATAAATTTATCTGCCTCTATTTTCTACCTTGCATTATAGAATGTTCTAGTCATGGCCCAATTGATATAAATTTGAATACCCTAGGGACGTTCCTTCATGAGCATCTTCACATATATTAGACCTTAGAAATTACATTGGAGTAGATTCTTGTGATCATTCTTGCAATGAATATTTTAGTCATGGATCTGCACCTTATACAAACCCAAACTTTTTGCACCCATGCAAAATCAAATTAACTTGGCAATGTAGCAATATGAAATTGATAAAACCAAACAACTGCTAGAGTCTTTATGGTAGAAAGAGAAAGAAATAGAAAATCAGGTTAAGCTACTAGAGTCTAGGGTGCAATCCAATGCTTGCCTTGCTCCCCCAAAAAATTACTTTGCTCAGTCCCCTACTCTTCCCTTAGATCTAGTTTACAATCGGCTAGACCTCTCATGGGTTGACTACAAAACATAAGGCATGCCAACAAATGTCTATAGCCAGTTACCCAATTTTGAAGGGTACAATATTTAGGAAGGGGACACACATGTTGTTGCATTTTTAGAATTCATGGAAACACATATATTTGAAGATGAGGACATGTGGGTGAGGTTCTTTGTTAGGTCCTTACATAGAAAGGCAAGAGAATGGTATCAATTTTTTCCTCGGTAGTCTTTTGCTTCGTGCAATGAACTTGTGGCTACATTTCAAGCAAAGTTTTCTAAAGGTCTAGACCCTGTTGATCTTGTCATAGAGCTAAAAGAAATCAAAACGTAAGAGGCAAAGTCTACCATGGACTTCAATCATAGGTTTGCAAGTGCCCTTTCGAACATTCTCGAGGATTTCAGACTTAACACTCCCACTTGGATCAATATGTTTTTTGAAGCATATGAGAATGGATTGAATTATGTGTGGGAAGATTTCAAAATAACAAGTCTGCAGTAAGCATATGAGTGCCTAGACTACATGGAGAAAGGAAGAGGTGACTACATAATAAGTTTGTCATCCACCAATGTTGGTACTGCTAGTAAAGAACATGTTGATATGTATAGCAACAATGTGGATACAAGCAATTAGTTGAATGCAACATCAAACTATGATGATTGTGTAGTCAGGAGGGTAGAAAGTGATGGTGGTACATTGTAAAGTAGTGATTTAGATGAGAAAAGTAGTGTATGTACCAACCTTTTGTTGGACATCTCAACTAGTCATGATGAAAATTATAGAATGAATGATGACTTCCAACTTGATGTTGAGGTATGTAGTTCAGTGAACAGTGAGGATGATGTGTACAAGGATAAGCAACCAAGTGGATCAGTTTTGAAAATTGATTATAAAGTGTGTACGTAGGTAAATGAAATAGAATGTGAACAAGAAACTTGTTTCTTATTTTATAGTCTACCCTCTTTTGTTCCTGTTTGTGATGATGAAGCAGTTGGTATTTGCTTGCATGAAGGTGAGGTTGAGGTGGATGCACATGGTCATAATTGATTAGAGACAAGTGTTAGTGCATCCGTGGATTTTTTTATATGTGAAAGGGGCTTTAGGGGGCCCAACCCCAAATACAATAGGTAATTCAAAGCCCATACCTTCAAAAAATTCCAACAAAAAACTACTAAATGATCATAACATAGACCCATGAACCAGTCACCCTACACGTCCTCTACCACCAACATCTCCTCATCCATCTTCACAGTTTCCTCCACTTCCCTTCCCTCTTTTCCACCCTCCACCACCGGTAAAGCCAACATCACTAATCGATTCTCAAGGTTGTAGGCTCTCGTGAGCTCTTTGAGCAGATTGATGTGCCTTGAGACTTCCTCCATCCTTGCCTCCCTATCTTCACCAGCGACCCAAATTATAAATGGGATCCATAGCCCATTATACACTTGATCGAGCGATGGCCATACTCCACTTGATGGTCACAAACCAAACCATGGGACAGCCATGGCCAAGTAATCCTCCATGCTCATCCGCCAACTTGCCACTACCACCCTGCTCATCAGAATTTGAACCATTGAAATGTCCTCGTGAACCTCCAATAGCCATGCCATGAGCATTGAGGAAATATCTACATTAATGTGGTAGCGATATGTAGAATTTAGAAAGCTTGTTCCCAAAATAGACTTGATCAGTCCTGAGGTCTCCTCGTCATGCAGTCTAAAGATTTTCTTCAACCTTTGTATCTGACAACACCCCACGAAAATCCATCTATCTATCCTTCGTGCCAAGGCAGATAGTAGTCTCCATTATTGGCAAAATACACAAAGTAGCCTCCTGATCAAGATTTTATCACCGTTTAACCTCCATCGAGCCCCTCTTAATTACCTTCACTCGCCATGAATTAATGGCCACCATCATTCCTACTGCTCCCCTCATCCTCCACTAGTGTGGAATCGATATTATAGAGCATCAATGTATTGCCGTGCTCTGCCTTAATCTCAATTGCCTCCTTCAAAAGTTGATCTACATCTCCCTTGCCTTCTCGGTAGATGTGAGATACCTTAAAGTCCTCCAAACTACCAAGTATCCTCACAATCTCTAGTAACCATTTATTAAGCTTCCAATTTGGTGTTGATCTTTTCCTTATTGAATTTATCATTAATAGAGATTCCCCTCTAGGTGGATCCTTTTCTCTCCCAGACTCTTTCCCAATTGAAGACCTAGACAAGTTGCCTAAAACTCTACTTCATTGTTTGTTCTGTCCACGAGCCGCTTCTGCCCAAATAGCCACTCGATTACATTTGTAATCATGGAGAATGCATTCGGCACCAGACGGGCCTATGTTACCCTTCATTGCCCTGTTGAAAATTTATCTTTATCCGTCCTATATCTAGTGGCTTTCATTGAACATCTTTCCTTGGGTTTATGAGAATATTAACCTTCGAGACCCCATCAACGGGGGTGCAGCCATGGATTTTTAGTTAGAAGAGTTTTCCCTAGATTGTGAAGATGGTGAAATGGATGCATATGAAAACCTGTTTTTGTGGTACAAATTATGTTGTCTCCCCCATGTAGAGTGTGCTTCAAATCAGCCACTAAGAAATGATATAATAATGAATTTGGAAGAAGAAATGTGTCATCATTCTTGTTGCAGTAGTGAGTATGACATAGCAGATTGCCAGGGTGGACTTGAAACTGAGAGACATTTTCAAGAACATGGTTCTTCACATGAGGTGTCTCATGGTATTGATTTGTGTGTTGATGGTTTGCATTGTAGCCTAAGTCATGCTTATGATTCAAAAATTGAAAGTTTTAGTAGCACATATGAAGGTTGTGTTCAAGAGTTTGGTGGAAATACAAATGAATATGAATCATTCCACTTTGATGTAGGATGTTTACTGACTCTTGAATGTGTTGGTGTTGAAGTAGAGGTTGAGTCCTTTGTGTGGGACCTAGATGTAAATATGCATCAAGGCATGTGTGTTCTCGAGTTTCAACTTTTTGCAACTCAACTAGAAGGTATACCTGAGCTAGATTTTTTCTAGTTTGCTCTACAAGATGAAATGTCTTCTCTTGTGGATCAACAGTGCATTCAGGCACAATTTTCCTTGCCATGTGAATTGGAGGTATTCTCTTTTTTCCCTCATTCCACATGAAGAGGTTAGCAAGTATGACAACTTGACAGTTGATGATGGAGGTTCATCTTCATCCATTTGTTTATGTGCTAACCTAGTTCTTGATCTTTCACCCCCTATTGTTAAAGTGCATAATAAGGATTGGACTAGGTCAGGCACATATTTCTTGTGGCTTCCCTGCAACAGTGTTTCATTGGTAGAGCTGGCCTTCACTTCATGGGCATTTTTTGCAGTTTGATGCATGCAAGCAGAGGCCATCTTTTGTTGCTATTGGGTGGTGAATGTGGTGTTTTCTTAAGGGATATCAACTCCTTCATCTAACTTGTCTTTGACAGAGGCAAGTAATCACACCCTCTTTGTCTAGGCTTGCCCTTTTGTATGTTAAAATTTTGATTCACAACCTTACTTTCAATATTTGTAATCCTTCATGCCAATGGATGTGTTATGTGTGTACATATATCTGTTGTGTTTCCTTGTACATACGTTGTTTGTGTGTGTTTTCCCCTGCCCTCTCGTCCTCATTTTTTGCCTTTTGGTCTTCCCAGAGATAGCTAGTTGTCACTATGCCAATGCTTGACACACATCCCCAACCATAGCTAGTGTTGGCACCAAGTTTTTCTTGTCCCTGGCCTTACAAAATTTGTGTTAAAATCAAGTGAAACCCTTATTTTTGTACCCTTTTACCCATATGTGGATATCTGATATGAGATTATTTTAATGTGGGTCAATGTATGAATTTTGTCTAAGTCTAAACCTTGAAATATTTGTGCCTAAAATCAAATATCCCCAAGTATTGCTTCATTTTAAAAGTTTCTAATTGTAGGTTTGGTATTAAACCTTCCTAGCACACCAGCTTTGCTTTATTCAAAAGGAGTAGTTTCAAGGTTGTGCTGGTGTACCAGCATGCTAGTGCAGCTTTGACAAAGTGTGTTATATCCCTAGGTTGCGTTGGTACGCTAGCGCACTAGCGTGGTTTCACTCAGTGCTCTAAATCTTGATGTGGCGCTATCAAGCTAACCACCTTAAGAAAGTCCCCTCGATGCATGGCACAGCTTCACTAAGGGATGGGTGTTTTCAGGTTACATCGTTGCACTATCAAGCTTATAGTAGATGGTGCAGCTTCACTAAGGGATGGGTGTTTCAAGGTTGTGTCATTATGCTATCAAGCCTATAGTGCACAACACGGCTTCATTATGGTACATAATGCTCAAAATTGCATTGATGCACTAATTCAACCCCCAATGTGCCTTTGGTCGATTCAATGTATATTCAAGGTTGTGCACATGCTCTATAACCTTAGAAGGATGGATTTAGTGTACCAGCATGACCTTGCAAAAGTAATGGAATTTTTAAGTCGTACCCATGCACTATTTATTGTAGAGGGTCTAGTTCGAGCCTTTTCGTGGGTTATCTTTGTTTAAATCCTATGCTCCATGAATGTGAGGTGTCTTTGATTGCAAGTTGATGGTGTGGTAGATATGGCTTAAATGTGGCTAGAACAAAGGTTGATGGGCATCTAGGGTTTTCCCACCCATGTTGCAGTAAAGGAAAAGGCTATATATACCTAAAGACATAGGATGAACGAGTTGGTCTTCGAACCAATTTTCTAGTCATGCATCTGCTCGTAAAGGCTCTAAGGCATCAAACAATGTGGGTCTGGTCTACAAGTGAAGGGATGTATTCAACATAGTGTATGAAGGATTTGCAAAGCAGATCTACATGTAATGGTATGTCTCCATGGGAGTTTGTAATGATCATGGAAAATGTTTAATCACAGTTATATGTTTTCCCTTACCACAATTGCTGGCATGATTGTAACCAGGGTTTGGAATTATGTGACAACATTCAAGTTAATACAAGGATTTGTATTTGTCATTCCTTTGTTACATATGAATCATTGCAGTTCTTTCTTGGATTATTAAGTATGTCCATCACATGGAAATCTATTTGTGATATGTATGTGAATATATGTTGAGTTCTATTGATCCTCTGTTGCATATTTTCTTTCTTCCTTGCACTCTATGACTCTGTTTCCCAATGGAGTAGGCACCAATCCGTATTGGTGAGGGATCAAATACTTTTCAAATATTAAACCCTCTATCCTATTAGTTGTAAGAGTAGGTTTAAGTTTAGGATTTTTCATGTTGTCCATGATTCTATGTAATAACCAGGATAAATCTGAAGCAATACAAAATAATTTAAATCATTGGTGAATCATGTACATGTGTGCTTGCACTATGAATTTTTTGTATGTAAACTTTGAATGGATTCATCTTAAGGAGTATGATATGGCCATCTTTGGGTGTATATGCATAAGTGTAGTAATCAACTATATTGAGGCTTATGTGGCTAGATGTTCTTGATTTAGTGACAATTTTTGGAATCAAGTTATTGAGTTAGGTTTAGCCACTGATTTTAGTTGTTCATCTGGTTGTCTAACCTAGGGAATACCCCCCGAGTCTAAGTTGAGCTCAAAGTGTAGAGGATTCTAGCCACTCCTGTATGTTGGCCAAAATCACCCTTAACTTATTGATAAACCTCTTTCAATCACCTTGATGACACCCCTAGCCTAGGTGATTGTGAAATGTTTTAGAGTTTTGGGTTGTAGTCATTTTGGGACCCAACAAGACGCATGTAACAACTATCTACTACATCCAATTTATCGAGAATAAGAAAGATGAAACCACAAGTGTATTTACCAAAACCAACTACCATGAAACCATGGCATGGTAAAAAATCCAATGGCTCATGTGACAAATATTTAATACACCATAAATGGCACCACTCATACAAGCATCCTTGACCACTCATAATCAATACCACACTTACCAAAAATATTGCTCCAAAATAGGATCCATTACGCACAAGAGACACACTCGATAATGAATAGATGCTCCACTCTCCCTCTAGCACCTAAGAATGGGAAAGTGCAATAAATTAGCTCAAATAGCTCCATAACAATCATCATCATAAGGAACCTCCCTAATGAATGCCTTTGCAACTAATATTCCAAGTTACGAGAAGAATTAATAAAATAAAAATATATCTCAACCATGTAGATAGACATACAAGTAACCATGCCCAAGATGTTGGAGATTTGACATTAGAAATAGGATTTGCAAGGTTAATATCACTTTAATTCTAGCACACATGTTCTACTTTGACTTGTTGGTATTACAAACACCTTATAATATGAGGAGTTATGTATTTTCTCATCTTTGACCAAAAATATAACTTCTTATTATCTACATAAAGTTTCTTTACCCTTAGATGTTATGTATAAGGAGCACAATGTGCTTTATTTATAATCACCATCTTTATATCACCTTACTACTACATAGATTATACCTTGATATCTCATAAATTCATCTCTAGTAAATGTATATCCTTCATATTTTTGGCCACTAGGGTGAGCCTCTAAGACTACACTAATCTACTCATACCAAGAAACATTGTGTTGATATGACAACATTTATTGCTTGAAAGTTATCCCTACATTTACTATAGCTACAACATGCCTTCTTCTATTCAACCCATTGGTTGCATGCTATTTTCCTCCCTTAATATATTTAATCTCAAAATAATATTCAATCAAATATCCTCACCACGTTTGTTATCTTACATTAAAATTGAGTTGGGTAAATATGCATTTTAGCCCAAGATGATTTGTGTTTAATTCAAATTGTTTTCTTCACATAAAGTTTCTCCACTTCTACAAAAAAATGCACAATAGTTGGTAGCTCAAGATCACATGGAACATAATTTACTTCATGAGTTTTCAACTTCCTATATTCAAAATCTACAAATCCCTTATTTTGTTAAAAAGTCTGTACCAATAACATTTATAGCAACATTTGTAACCATTCTGAATTACCAATAAGGATATGATACTCTTATTGTGTACATCAAAATGTGGAATAAAATAATAGAAATATGTATACAAAACACCTATCCTATTCTAAATTAATCCACACCTCTGATTGAGCTAAGACTTGCATACAAAAGGTGAAAGAAAAATGATTTATCTCACCAAACAAACTTTGTTTCCAATAGGGTATGTGTTCGATTGATTATTGTTGTTGAGTTGAGATGTGGTTTCTCTTTCCAACAACATGACCTTGTTTTGCATCCAATTCCTATTCTTATAAATGGCTTGTGGAATGGTGGATTTATAGATTTGGATTGGAGAGGATGGATGGATAGGATTATATATTGTGCAATGGAGGGATGGGGTTGATCCATTCTCAAGAGAGAATGAGAAGCCAACAATTGTCACTTTGTGATTGATGCACATGATTAGGGAAACTATTGAGAAGAGATGGATGGTGACAATTTTCTTGATTGAATGGAGGATGAGGATTGAAAAGGCCATTTTTGGAGCCATGTGCAATGTTTGACTTTGTTGATTTGGTGGAGGATTGTGCAAATGATTAGTTAGTAGTTGACTAAACTAGGTTTGCTTAATCAACTAATGATGAGGAGGATTTTGGGATAAATTAAATAAATATTATGTATTTATTTAATTTTCAAGGGAATGTTGAGAAGAAGATTGACTAATTAAATAAATGCTGATTTATTCAATTAAAGTTGGAACAATAGCAGAAGGGTTGAGTTCGTTAGTTAATTAAATAGTCATAATTTATTTAATTAACATTAGAAAATGATTAGATTTATTAATTAAACAATCAAGATTTGTTTTAATTAATATTGGAAGAACAATCAAATTAATTAATTAAGCCCTCAAGGATAGGCCAAATGATCAAGGCATTGGAAAACATGAATGATGGTTGTTGGTTCAAGTCTCTAGATATACCCCTGCATGGGTGGAGGGCAGCTCATGTAGATAGAGGTTATAGTGGTGCATGTTAGGACTTCACTTCATGGGTCCCACCAAGTATTGATTCCTCCTTAAAATAATAATAATAAAATATTTAATTAATATTAGAGGAATGATCAGATTAATTAAATAAATATAACTAATTTAATTAATATTAGGAGTGGGATTATGGGATGGACTTGGTTATGATGGAAATGTTGGAATGCATTTTTAGGTGTCTACGTTTTTCCCCTCTCTAAGGCATCATTTTTATAATGTTATTTCAAATAAAAATAAGATATAGCGATTTAATAGAGAGAAGACGGTGACAAGATGCCCTAGTTGGCTAAATAAAATAAAGTTAGTAGATAGATAGGTGGTGCCTCCTCAAGAGAGTAGGTGGACAAAATGGTATGGGTGGTGGTGCAAACGGGATCTGGGTGCCTTCTCAGACCACCAAATGTAGCAGCTCAAGAGAGTTTTGTAGACTCAAATTCAATTTAAGAAACACAAATTTCACAACATTAACTCGTTCAACAAAATGTAATTTAAAATTTCATCATTTTAATTGGGAAAATTTGAAACTTCACAAATTTAATAGAGAAACTACTATATTATTTCAGTCATTCATCTATGTACATGAATTTCATTTGATTCTTCTCAAATTTGTGACTCAAACTTAAATCTGCATACTTTGCATAGTCAATCTTCCAATCTTCCTTTATTTTATTCTGTGTATCTCTCCTATCTACCACAACTTGATATTGTTTATTTATTCTATGTGTATTCACATCTCCTATTTTTGTTCTATTTCTCTTTTCATTATTTCTTCTTCCCTCATTTCATTATTTCTTCTTTCTTAAATCTGTTATGACCCTCTTGTATTCTTCTCTTATTTACTTACTCTTCCATGCCCCTCTTTGTATTCTTCTTTTTCTTAATTAAATATGCCATAACTTATCTTACTTCCTCCTTTTCTCATTTCCATGCCCCCTATATTTTCCTATTCTCTATTTTTCATTTTTTAATTCGATCCTAAAGATTGTGGCCTATTGTTTTTATCTCCTTTTTTTCTTTATTTTCATATGCATAAAATCTCCTTCTCTTCTCTTACGCGCCCCTCTCATTTCTTCCTATATTTTTTAAAATTTTCTTCTAAAGAAATCTACTAAAGAAAACTCCATGCCTCTTTTTTTTTCTCTTCTCATGTTGATTCACCTTCCACATATGTCATTGATGTTTCTTTTTTATTAAAATTAAGGAAGGAAAAATTATACCCTCTCTTATCCACATGTCCAAATGAAATAAAACAACCAAACATTTATTCTTAAAAACCTACACAACTAATTAAGATTATAAGGAGGTGTCACCAGCTTGCATAAACTTAGAAAATAAGAAAAAATATACTATGACCCTTTTACAAAGGATGAGTCGTGGCCAAAGAAGAAATCCGCTTTAAAATTTAAAATGAAACCTCATTTGCTTTGTTGTTCTAACTCCAGTTTTTGTGGATTTAATTGATGTTCCCATACAATATAGAATCAACTATCAACATTTAAATCTAGATGAACAAACAACCCCTATTTATTGAAAACTAAACAAGTGTGAAACTGCATCCAACAAAAACAAGAATACAAGCAATTGTGAAAATGAACCAAAACTAAAAAAATTGTGAAATCAATTTTTTTTTGTGCAGGATTGTTCATGAGCCTGGATGCTCTTGCATCAAACACACTAGGTAAGAGGAAATGTTCCATAAGTTTTAAAACATATGAACATTCAGAAAATCTTGGGACTAAAATCCCATCTTTTCCTTTGATTCAAAGAATTTCTTCATCCTTGTAACTTTTCTTAATCACTCTACACTCCTCATCTACTTTCATTTTTGTCTTCTTCTTAGGCAACTACTGCAATTACTTATCCATTTGTATACCTGAACATTCATTTATTTCTACACTTGTTTGTCCTTCATAATAAAGATAGAAATCCTTCATTTTAAAAATTGGTGAAATATTTATTCCTTCTAGTAGTTCTCTCATAAACATCTACTACAAATTTCTTCAAAACCTAACATGGTCCTAGTACCTTCCATTTTAACTCATCCTGAATCCCTTCTATAAATCTCTCTTTTTGTACATGAGCAAATACCAAATCCTCAACTTGAAATTTCTACACTTTTCTCTTGAAATTGGCATATTTAATGTCCTCTATTGAACAATATTTTGCCTCCTTGAATTTTTTTGCTTACCTTGTCACAACCCCTAATTTCAATAATTATAATTAATTTTAATTTTAAATATTATTAATTTAATGATCATTGACTAATTTTGACTTATGTGCATGACAAGAACTCTCTCTCTCTCTCTAGATTCAACACAATGGATGCATAGTGATAATATATATATATATATATATATATATATATATATATATATATATATATATATATATATATATATATATTGTTAGCATGATATTCTTGTATAGGCCAACACGTCTAAATATTGTAAGGCTTAGTCCTTTTATTTAAGCTATTTTGCCAATAGATGTATTGAAACACATTTGATGATTGTATAAAGGTATTATTCACAAGTTGTGTTATCTATGGGAAGAAATTTGATTATTTCCCTTTTTCTGCACTATTTTATGAGAATATAATTATTTATTCTAGTGAATTATTTTTGGATTGAATTTGCTTCTCATTGATTATTTTTAGTAAGTGATATTTTTGGACCTTACATGTGGTATCAGATCTTTCCAAGTTCAGCACTCGGGCCTCGAGTCTTCTACGGTCAAGTTGTATTATAGTGTGTGAACCTGTTGTATCAAATAGAGAACCTTAGTTGTTGGTTCTTAAATTTACAGTTTACAAAACCGTAAAAGATGCCAAGCTTTATGATTGGGTTATGCAACTAACTTGGCCAACTGACAGAATTAACCCAGATGGTTAAGATTCTCTGCACTTTGGGCTCTGCTTTGCCCAGGTGGGTGTTACCTTATATTTCACCAAATGAATAATTAGTCCTCAAATTTGTTGGTGAATTCAAAAAAGCTTAAGGGATTTATGTAATTTTATCAATTAAATCATCCAATTCACCCTAATCCAAACTAGCATAAGATTTGAATTAGATTTTTTATATTTTTCTGTTTTACTACTACTCCTACAAACAAAAAATTAAAATTGGAACTTTGAATATGATACAAGGAAATGATCTTGGAAAAGAATTGATCGGTGCCTTCAATGGTTGGGTAATGGGGTCTTTTCACAAAAATATTTGTGCTTTCTATCTAGCCACAACTCAAATCACTTGGCATGGAATTGTTTATGCCTGGCATAAACATGCAAGGTTATTTTACCTAATTATAGTAATCTATTTAATGGAATTTAATTCCTCCTTGAGGAAACCTAACTAGACAAACCACCCAAAAACTACAAATGTGTTTTAAAGAATTAAAGCATACCCTTGATATGTTAATTCAAATAACCAGGAGAAATAAATATGGAGAAAACTAGATAAAGTAAAACATGAACATTCAACAAGCAATTGAGAACTAGATATATGGCACCAGAGAAATGCAATTTTCTTTTATTGATATATCTTTGAAGAGTAGGCCTAACAATGTCTTATTCCAAAACCAAATTCCCAGAGATCTTTCCCAAGGTCTTGGTTTCCTTCTTATAGGGGTGAAGGAAGCTACAAGCTTCAGACCTTTCACATTCCAAAAAGTGACTTTTCACATACCCACCTTTATAATAAACCTATTACAATATATACTTTTTTGACAAGTCTTGAAAAGACTGCCAAATATATTTGAATACATATTTGGAAAGCATAAAAAACAAGAAAAGAGAAAATAGGAGGACATCCAAGATTTGGTGGTGCCATGTTGATGTCAACTTAAAGCTCATTGCTCTCCTGTATTCTTAGCCTGATCATTCTTTAGTTGTCAAATATTTCTGCTCCCATTGGTATACAACAAAATCACTAGGCCACTTATAGTCTTGAATCTGGAGCAAATTAGCCTGGTGATATTTCCATCTCTTGTCTAGAAATACTTTGACATCAACAATAAATTTTGTGTATCCTGCATCCAGAGCAATTACTCTATCCAAAATGATATTGAAGCTAAGAATATTTATGTTTTCATCTTTCTTTGGAAAATCAATACCAGAGAAATAGTTTGGCCATGTTCATTCTTCCATACATCAAAATCCTTGATCCTTTTATCTTCTGTCAAAATAGAAGGAATAAACTGGTGCTTGAAGGTGGCAAAAGAATCAATCTTCGCCTGCATTTTCTGGCTTTCACCATTTACATATTGAAATTCATCCATAATCAGTTTAACCATCTTTTCTGTTGGCTTAAGTGAAGCCGAAGCACCAGGATCTCTCTGTAGAACTTTGAACAAGGTGATCAAAGTGTGGTGCACAGGTTGCCACTTATACAATGGATCCAAAATAGAAAGAGTGACTTGCAATTGCTCAATGGCCTGAGACAGGGAAGAATAACATTCATGCATCTCAACAACCAGTTTTATTCTGTATTCCAAAATCTTTTCAAATACTTCAACGATCTTCAATATGGCCTCATCCTTTTCTTTCTCATGTTGCTTCTTCAAGTTCTCAATTTCTTTTTCCAACTTCAATTTCAATGCATTAAATTGCTCAATTGGCACAGTATCATCAATGTTTTGTTGTGGCATAGGGGCTTGAAATGGTACAATTGCCTGGCTATGAGAAGAACTAGAACTCTTCATTTGTTTCTTGCATTTGACATTTTCCAAATACAACTTGTTCACTTCATCATTCAACTCAATCTAAGTTTTCTCATAGTCAAACAATCTTTGCTCCAACTTTTTGATAGTAGTTTGAGTGAACATTGCAGAGTGCATGGGAAGAGTGGCTACTTCAAGCACTAATGTATCCTAGAATGTTTTTATTATGGTTGTCCCCTTCTTCTCTTGCACAACATTCAACAATCTCAGCTTATTAGTGTTCTTTTGGGTTGCTCATATTGCTAGAGTCTCTATTTTATGGTCAAACCCACAACCATTGACACCATCTTCATAGTCAAATTCAGAGACCATCATGGGGTCGTCTTGATTTCTCACTTGGTCAAGCAAAAACATTTTCTTCAAATCCAGCCCAGGGATGATCAACATATTACTTTGCAGCACCATTTGTCTAGCCTCATTAAGGCTAACATTTATTTCATTAGTCTTCATCTCTTTGAAAGTTTGTGTCACAATTTGGTCATGTTTTGATTCATCATCACCCATCTTATTTATTTTTAACCTTTTCATCAAACTCCTTCATCTTCATTTTCAGCCAAAAATCTTTGAATTCTGGAGTGTTAATGAAGTCATCATCTTCAATGAACCTCATTGAGGCCACAAATCTTTCATCTTCTTGCAACTCAGGCTCACCTTGTGCCTGTTCCTCCATTCTTGCTTCCGGTTTATGTGCATATGTTTCTTCACCAACAAGAGGTTAATAAACCTCCTCTCCTCCCATGTTCTTTAGAATGTTGGCTACTTCCTCAGTGTCACCCATTCCTTCAGACATTTCATATGGTACAAGTGGGGTAACATCTTTAATCCTCTGTCTTTTGGTAGGTGGTGAATCAGGGATAGTTGGATCTTATATTGACATTGCATCTAATGCAAGCTCTTGGATTACAACTCTAGATGGCTTCTTTACTGGGATCTTGGTAGCCTTTGTAGGCTCCTTCACAGACTTACCATATATTCTCTCAAAATTATCAATTATAAATTCTATTATTTTCAATGGGTCCTTCTCCTCAACAAAGAATCCTAAAAAATGAGGTTTTTCCTTCTTTTTGTCATCCTCGATCTTCTTCAAAATTTCCCACTTCCTTTTTCTATTATGCACTTCATCAAAGGTGAAAAGATTTTTGATCACATCTTCGTCAAAATTAATTTGATGGGATATCCCCATTCAGGTGAGTATGACCTGTCTTACAAAATTCATGTGGCCCTCTGGATCACAAACCCTCTCTATTGTTGATTTCAAAGAATAGCCTACTTTCAATTAGGCCTGCAATTCTTCCAAGGTATCTGAGCCAACTGACCAATCATCAAACACAGTAGAGTCAGGAAGGAATGTGCCCTTCTTCGCTTTTTTCATCACATCCTTCTCCATCTAGAGCATCTGCCACATGAACTCAAGGAATGCAATTCAGTTTGGCACAAATTTGGGCAACACATGGGGTGGCTGAGTACACCCATAGACTGATTATTATATGGTTAGGAAGAAACTACCAATCAAAAAAGTTATGCTTATGTCCTTGTTCTAGCCTATGAGCAAGAGGCCTCAACATTTCCTTGACCTCTTTGGTCAGTCTAGGAGAAGGGCAACCAAGTGAATTCATTACTTGACAAAAAATTCATCATGGAAAATAATATAGTTGCAAGTCTTGCAATGAACATCCCACTTGTAACACCAACATTGTGTGGGCAATCTTTATTTCTTTTGGTCAATCATGCTCAAATCCATTTTGACGCGCCATTTTCCCTTATTCTGATACAATATCAAGTGACACAACAAAGAATAGTGTTTCAAATCAAGGGAGCTTCTTGTTTTCTTTGATTTGCAAAAGACCATCGTGCAACTTATTTTCAATGTATGATGCAAAATCATACTCAATATTCATCTCTGGATTCTGAATTCTCATGGCCATCATCATCAGACCCACTTGTATTTTATCTTGGGCATCAATACCCAACACCTGACACAGAGCAAAGTATGTCCTTTTGAAATAAACAACAAAATCATCATCAACAAAAGGCTCAACAACAGTGGAAGGGATTTCAATTCTTCTGTTATTTGTCCCTTTCCTCATGTACATGGGCAATTCGTCACTTCTACGTGTTCTTCTTAGGGAAGTGTATTCTTGTTCACTCTTGTTCAAATCCACTTGTGTGAGGGCTTGCTTGTTCAACATGAAACAATCAATAATTGCATTTATGTCGACAACCACTAACGGTGATCCATTTGGTAACCTGACTGTCCTAGTGGCTGGATGATATTGTTGTTCCAGTACTTTGATTTGCTCAACATCAACAAATACATTTGAAATCACAAGCTTGGCCAAGTTCAAATTCCATGGGTTGGCTACTAGACCATCCTTCTCACAAAAATACTAAAAAAGATTCCATCCTGAAATAGGAACCCTAACATCTCGACAACCCTCTGACACATCCTTAAAGACTTTCTTGTAATGCTTATCAATAGAATTTGGCAATATGTCCAACAAAGATTGTTGAAGAGGTCATTTCTTTTCTTTAGGAGCAGAAAATTCATCTTTTTTACTCACAGATTCTACCTTTTTAGGTGCCATTGCTTATCACCTCTACAAACTAGGGTTTTAACAGCCACTTGTTCTATTGAACTTGGTTGAATGAAAAATGCAGGCAAAAATCAATTAGACATAGAAATGTATGAAATTTCACTTACCCGGTTGAATGAAGTTAGGAGAGTGCATCAGAGCTTGAATTTGCAATCGCCAATTACTTTTGATCTTGCTTGAATGACGAAAAACAAATGAATTCTAGACTTTATTTTGCTATGAAGCTGATGATGTCGCCAATTACTCTGGTTTGTGCCAAGATTGAGAAAATCTACATGTTTAAATCACTTCAAACATAGTTCATTGATCTTCATAGATCAGATGGACAAAATATTTCACCAGCCTCTTGCAGTCATTTCATCGATTACCACACACCCACCACCATAAATGATGGCCTCTACGGGGCGACAATGTTATTACTCCAGCTTCCAATGCTTAGCGCACTACTGCAAATTTAATTTGTTTGCTCCACGGGATGGCGAGAGAACAAATGGCAGTCATATTTTACCATTAACTGTTTACTGCTACCCCGCAAACTTGGTGAGGTCACCATTGCAGGACAGTGAGCTAGCCTGCATTATTTTTGACTTTCACCGCATTACCACACACCAAAGGAGTGACCATTGCAGGGATGCGGTAATATTATCTTTACTAACATGTCCCTTGCCGCAATATTGCACACCATTTTCTTGACCATTGCGGGAATGTGTTTCACAACAGATGTCACTTAAAACCTTCACCACGGGCCTGCAAGACCCATTGGAAACTGTCGCAGGATCGCGATAACAAGCATTACTCCAGATTATTCATACCACTATATCGCAATTTTGTCTTGGGATCATCACATGGCTGCGGTGAACCCTTTTTCTCCCACTCGCTCCTACCGTACAACCGCCAGTCATCTTCACACCTGCCGTTGTAAGCACAAAAATCACGCACAGCCTCCACGAGGACCCCTATGATGATTAAAATCCTTTACACATACATGTAAACATGAAATAATATTCTTTAAGCAGCGAGCCTCTTGATGAAGTGTCCTCTTTTTCTTGTCTTGTGTTATTTCTTCTTCGTTGATTTCTCTCTCTCCCCGTTTGCGATACTTTTCGACACTTGTTGCGATACTTGTTGACTTGCATTTTCTGGGCTTTCGACCTTGCTCCTAAGCCTTGTGAGTGTCTTGTAGGTGAGTTTTCACCTCCCCCTATTTTTTTCATCTAGTACACCTCCTAGAAGCCTTCTAGAGGTCTCCTTGTCCATCTCCCACTTTTGGTTTTCTGTTTCGCCTAACCAATCAAAATCTCCCCCTATTATTTCTAGATCTCCCTCGGGAGATCCTATAGATGCAAGTGGAGATTTGGATTTTTCCACATGACTGACCTATTTTTTGAAGAAGAACCCCTCCTTTGCTTCTCTTCTTGCATCTCCCAACCTATTTTTCTGCTTCTAACCTTATCCAACCCAGATCTCCCCTCATGCGACATATGGTTCCCTAGGGTGACCCCATTGGCAAAAGGGGCAACTTTGCCATTTTTGCAGCCACAGAAAAACTCGAGTTTCTCACTCGTTTTTACTTCATTTTTGCTTATTTTTCTTCTAGTTTGCATGGTTTTTTATGCCTAATATAGAGTTAACTATTTCATAATTAGCTCTATTTGATCTCAAATTAACTCTTCAATCAACCTCATGCATTCTCTCACCTCCATTTCCTCTTCAGTGATAAGCTATCTTTGCTTCATCACTCTCTAGTCAATTGAGTTCATTGGGCAATCAACCTTGTTAACTCCCCAATCATCCTTGTTAACTCATCAATCAAATGAGTTAACTTATCAATCAATCCCTTCTTCTAAACCTATAAATACACCCCTCCCTCAAGCACAAAGGGAGGCAAGTTCATTGTGCACACAACTCTTACTAGTTTTTGCTCTCCAACTTAGCATTCAAATGCTCTTACAGGACGAAGGTACCTTTGGCTTTATTTGTTCAACCAAGCAATGCTACGCTGCTTCATTTTATGCCATTGTGCTCAACCATAGCTCTCATTGAGCTCATACCAGCTTCATCAAAGCTTCTTTTTGCTTCTTTGTGTCATTTTGTCATCAAGAGGATCACTCGGTGCCACAAAAGGACTCGAGGTTGCCAATTACAAGGATTACTGAGGGTAGTGGAGTCAACAAATCTTCATTTCTTCTAGGTTCCTTCATTAATTTTGTTCAATTCATAGTAATTAGAGAATCAAATTTGCTTTTGGGAATAGTAAAACATTGCTTTTTCCTTGATAGTTAGATCTTGCATGTTAGATTAACTGCTTTCATATTTCTAGATCTAGATTATTAGAAGAAGCATTTGCCCTTTTCGTTAGATTAGATTACTTCAAAATCTTCAAAAACCCAAAAAAACATAGGTTAACTTTGCATTAGAAAAGTCATATAGAGTTGCATACGTATTTCCCTTTCATAGATTAAAAGCACTTTTCATTTCTAAAATACCAAAAAATTATTTTGCATATTATTTATCTTGCATGCATATAGAAAACACTAGAATATACAAAATTGTAAACCCTCGATTCCATCACGAGGTAACCACAGTTAAACGATCCAACCAACCCCTTGATCACATCACAAGGTAAACACAAAGTCAAAACACAAGTAAAACAATAGGTCAACTAAACCCTAGGTCGAAACCCTAGATCTGGTTAAGGTTAGTAATCACACATTTACCTCTATCCCGATCCATAAATGTGCTTAGGAGTAAGAGGAGACTGGGTGAGGGCTATTCATGATGAGATCAAGGAGATCCATCCATGACCACGACAAGAAACATTTGTTCTACCACAAGGAGACCCATTTGTCCTCTTGTTGTTAGAAGAAACTAGACAATTACAGCTACAATGAGAATTCCTTTAAGATATTGAAATAGCAGAAGCCATCAACGAAAACAATTGCTTACCCACACAGATGTGGAATCTTAGAAATCCAAATAGAAGAAGAGAAACTAGTGACCCTTCGGGTCATAGGGTTATCTCGACTACAACAACAATCGAATGAAACATACAACTAAGCACACAACAATAAAGGCCACAGTACTTTTTGACCCCTCTTTGCGAAGTCCAGCTCTCCAATGAGCCAGACCCCTGCCGTGTCTCGCCTCCTCTCGACTGGCTACTTCCATGTGAGCGAGAGTGACATGGCGGATCATCCCGTGGCAAGGAGGGAAGGGTCCGTGTGCATGCCAAAATCTGACTTGACAGCCCCAGGCAACTAGAGTCATGATTTTGAGCATACATATTTTGGTGAACCCGACGTGAATTATAGAATCTTTTGGTTTTGTAGTTTGTGTTCCCATTTCAAACATCTCAAAATAGTTAAAACTTGGAAACATTTTCATACCATTCTTCATAGCCTCTTTTACCGCTTTAGCTTCTATCCCTTACGCCATCATCCGTTCCATTTATTCTGCGGTGTCTATGGTACCCTTGAATTGATGAAACTTGACTTAAACCAAGGGAACATTCCCTCAAGAGAACCAAAAACTCCCTCATTTGATAGGTATGTGTCACTGCATCCCGATGCGCCAATCACCAATTGTTATGACTACGAACATTCTGATTATGAGCAAGATCAAAGAGAATCCAGGCATTCTCTATCTTTCAACAACCCATCTTGGGAAAACAACCTGGCCATTCCAAATGCACCACATAAAGCTAGAAGGATAAGGTCAGAGATACATCGACCTGAACAACCTTCCACAAGCACATCGAATACTCACCTTGATGAGGAGGTTAACTAGTTAGAAAAACATCTGTAAGAAACCAAAGATGCTAAATAGGCATTGAGAATCGCCTTACAAGAAGAACAAAAAGAAAACACTATGTGCAAAGAAGCGCATCACCATGAAAATATTCGAAGAGAACATCCTAGAAATGAGGAAACACCTAGAGCTGCTACTCCTGTAGATTTAATTGCAACTCTAGTGCAAAGAATCAGAATCTTGGAAGCAGAACGAGTTGCTCTAGAAAGAAGACTTAAGTCTTACGATCAAGACCAGGGGGCATCTCAAAATCCCCCTACCTTAATTATTATTTGCAACACACTAGTAATGATACTTGTCTGAATGGGAATCCTCCTATTTAGAACAATTCAACGAATCTGACAATTGGTTATCAAAACCCACCCACAGGGCTATTAATATCAACCCCGCAATCTCAAAGTGCCTTTTTGGTAATGTATCTCGAATATTTGAAAGAACCTTTAGACCAAAGTATAAGAAGTGTGCAACTACCACGACCATTGCTAGATCTCCCCAAGTTCAAAGGAGGAGATCCGAATTCCCACATTAAAGCCTACACCATGGCCATAAGAGAACTCCTCCATTGGGATGGGGTTGTAGCAAAGATCTTCCCAAAAAATCTTGAAGGCATCACTTTGGATTGGTATTATCGTCTCCCAGAAGCTTCAATCCATTCATTCAAACAATTAATCAGAGAGTTTGTCTTGGCATTCAACATGAACAAACTAGTTAAAACATGGATCAGAGAATTCCTCACAATGAAACAAGAGCCAAATGAATCTATAGCCCACTTTGTCACTCGATGGAGGCAAGTCATCTATTCTTTGACCAGTGCTCCAAACATGGACCATTGAGAACTGTGTGATCTCTTCTTGCATGCCCTTAATAAAGACATAAGAGAAGATGTTAAAAATTTGCCATACAAATCCTACGAAGAGGCATTGGAAAGTGCTTTGAGGATTGACAAGGCCGCCAATGATAGTGGTTGGAAGACTTATGATACCAATGGAAGACTTCAAACATCCAAAGGAATAGAAAAGACTACAACTAATGTGGCTTAGGAGAAAGATGTCAATATCATAAAAAGAAATCCTAGTAACGATAAATGGTGACAAAAAAGAAATCAAGGATCAAACTGACCTTCATATGAACCTAATACTTATTGTTGGTTCCATGGGACAAAAGGGCATAAAACAAAGACTTGTTATGGATACAATAAAGCTATCTCCAAACTTACTCCGAATCAACAAAAGAACTTCCTTAAACTTCTCCAATCCCAGAGAAAGGAGAAGGAAACTCAAATTGAGAAAGGGAATACAAATCAAAACAATTCCAATCACATAGAACTAAACCAAGAAGTGTTTGTGATCCATGAGGAAGAACAAACAGATCAAACAGAAAACATCTTCTCACAAGTAATAAACTTGTTGAGAGCCTCTCCCTCACATCGTAAGACATTTCTAGAAGCGCTAGAAGTAGGATGTTCCACACAAGAGGAATAACCTCCTATTACATTCAATGTTTCCAAACTACCCCAAAGTGAAGGAAGGAAGAAAAAGGATTCACCTCTATACATACAAATGCAAGTTGAAGAGGTCACTATAAAAAGGGTAGTGGTAGACGAAGGATTGACAATCAACCTTTTGCCAATGTCCTTTCTATGAAGGATGGTATACAACAAAACAAGAATCAAGTAGCAAACTACCACATTAAGGATTTACAATAGTCGTGACATCCAAACAATTAGGAAAATCAACCTACCACTCACTCTGATGGGTAAAACCATCTCCACGGATTTCTATGTTATCAATCAAGATACCAATTACAATATGATCCTTGGGAGACCTTGGATTCATGACATGAAGGCCATTACCTCCACTCTATTCCAAGAGATACATTTCCATCATCTGAGAAAAGTCACCGTCGTCAAAGCAGACCTTGATCCTTTCAGTGTCTATAGAAAGGAATAGGAAGAAAAAGACAAGAAGTTGAAAATGTAAGAAAAATATAAAGAGGAAACTCAAGATGTTTAAACGAATACAAGTGCTCACAATATATCCTATCAAAGCATGGATGATCTTAGGGAATTTCCCTTCGATTTGCATACCACTAAATCCCATGCATCATTCAGCTTAGTAGCCATTCCATGTATCAATGAATGGGATGTCAAAAACCTCTTGGTTGGAACAATTAAAATCATCGAAGGAGACAAAAAAGAAGAAAAACAAACTTCCACTTATGAGTTTGGAGAAACATCTCATTCACAAAACCATGAAAACTTGTAGACCCTACATTTTGACGGAGCTAGTTGCAAAACAGGGGCAAGAACGAGGATAATTTTGACATATCTCAAAGGAAAAGTTCTCCCCTTCACCTTCAGATTAGATTTCTTTTGCACCAACAACATTGTTGAGTACGAGGTCCTATCCCTAGGAATCATGCTAGCCATGAGAATTGGAGTCAATAAAATCTCTACCTTTGGAGATTCTCAGTTGATAATCAATCAGGTTGCGAAAAATTATGAAACAAAGTTAGAATGGTTGCAACCTTATAAGGAAACCATCAGGAAGTTGGTTCAATTCTTTAATTTCTTCTCTATCAAATCCATACCCAGGGAAGAAAATTAGGTGACAGACTCGATGGCCACGTTAGCTGCATTATTTTTGCCACATGCTCAGCTGCAAAATTCAAAATATATTGTCTTAGTACGTGGAGAGATGTTATTGGAAAGCAAAGAATTACCAAATATCCTGAATTATGCCATGGCTCAAGAAGAGAGACCAACCTGAGATTACGCCGAGAACGATGAAGCCATCTTGGAATATCTACATGCTTATGATGGACTTCCAAGAGTGCACCACAAAAAAGGATACATGCTCATCCCTCATCCAAAGGACTGTTTTGGGAATGAGAAGAAAATTCTTCAGATTGAAGCAAACTCAAATTTACCATCTACCCCTCAAAAGTTTGAGGAAGGACACCCATTCCTAACTGGAGATACAATCGACATCAATATTGGAACACTTGAAAAACCTAGGATGTTAAAACTAGGAGGAGAACTAAATGACAAATAATTAGAGTACATAGAGTTCCTCATCAAATATTCAAATATATTCGCATGGGCATATTCAGACATGCCAAGGTTAGATCCCAAGGTTGTGGTGCATAACTTAGTGACAAAGGCAGATGCAAAACCTGTGAAATAAAAACCAAGGCCCATAAATCCACAAGTAGCTAAAACGGTGAAGGAAGAACTAAGAAAATTGTTAAATGTTAGTTTCATCAAACTAGTGGATTATTTGAATTAGGTGTCAAACATTGTCCCAGTTCTGAAGAAAAATGGAAAAATTTAGATGTCTCAATTTTATAGATATCAACCAAGCTTGCCCTAAGGACGATTTTCCTTTACCATCCATCGATCAAATTATCGATTCAACGGAAGGATACGAGGCCCTTTCCCTCATGGATGGATTTTCAAGATATAATAAGATCAAAATCACAGAAGTTAACCAAAACAAAACAACATTCACTACCCCCTGGGGGACTTTTTGCTACGTAGTCATGCCATTTGGATTGAAGAATGCAGGAGCCACCTTAACCTACAAGAGGGCAATGATGCACATCTTTCACGATTACATCCACAAGATAGTTGAAACATATGTTGATGACCTTCTGGCTAAATCAGAACAAAGGTCAAAACATGTGGAGGACCTTTGTAAAATCTTCAATAGGCTTCGAGAATATAAAGTAAGGATGAACCCCGAAAAATATATTTTCTGAGTCACGACAAGAAAGTTGTTGGGATTTATTGTCTCACGAAGAGGCATAGATGTCAACTCAACTAAGGTCAAAGCAGTCTTGAATGCAACCCCACCAACAAGCGAGAGTGCAGTAAGAGCCTTTTTGGGACAGTTGGGTGCAATCAGACGATCATACCAGACATGACTTTCAAAATTTATCCAATTAATTAGCTATTGAAAAAACAAGTCAGCATAACTTAGACGGTGGACTGTCAAAATGCATTTGAGGAAGTAAAGAAATTCTTGTTAACCCCACCCATGTTGATGCCACCAAAACACGAAAAACCTTTCATCTTATACTTCAGAGCAACTGATATCTCCATAGCATGCATGCTAGCTCAAGAAGATGAAGGTAGAAGAGAAAGAGCCATCTATTTCATAAGTCAAACCCTGTTGGAATATGAGAAGAGCTATACCCAAGCTGAAAAAGAATGTCTTACCATAGTCTTCGCAACCAGAAGCCTATGACATTACATGTTGAATCAGGAAACTAAGGTCATGATATGATCAGAGCAACTGAGGACTTTCTTAAATTTGCCCATGCTCTCAAGAAGGGCTAGCTGATTCATAACTTTGTTGAGTGAATTTGAGATAACCTACATTAACCAAAAAGCAGTCAAGGGATAGATAATAGTAGATTAGTTAGCAAAAAACCTGGTTCCCCAAGAGGAACCCGTGAATGTAGATTTCCCTGATGAAGAGAGTTGTGTGGTCGATATCAAGAAGCATGCAACCTCATATTGGTACAGAGATATTATGAACTATCTCGCAAACAAGACTTACCCAGAAAACATGACCCCGTTGGGAAAAAGATGATTATGAGTCCTCACTGCGAGATATGTTTTAATAGATGATGTGCTTTATTGAAGGGTCCTAGATGGAATGTTGCTTCGATGCGTTGACAAGGAAGAAGCATGTACAATATTAGAAGAGTGTCATAGTGGAATCTGTGGAGGACATTTTGGTGGCCACGCCACAACAAGAAAAATACACAGAATGGGATACTTCTAGCCCTGTTTATAAGGGGATGCAATTAAGTTCGTAAAGAGGTGCCTGAAATGTTAAGCTTATGCTCACATTCACCATACACCAATAAGAGATTTACAACCAATCGTTACCCCTTGGCCCTTTTCCACACGGGGTTAGATCTGGTTGGGAAAATATCTCCCCCATCAATGGATGGACACCTGTTCATCATCACCGTGATAGAATATTTCACAAAGTGGGAAGAGTCCATGCCTCTCACCACAGTATCAAGCACCGTAATTGCTAAATTTATATTGAACCAAATCATCTGTGTATTTGGAATCCCTCAAGTGATAGTGACAAATAATGCCCCATCCTTCAAAAATCCACAAGTAGGAGAGTTATGTGAGATATTTCACATCAATCACAACTCCCCTTCGGTCTATTACCCTCAAGGAAACGGACAAGCAGAGGCTACCAAGAAGACTTTGAAGTCAATATTGGTTAAAATCGTAAAAGACTCTAAGAGGGATTGGCATTTACAACTATATCCAACACTATGGGCTTATAGAACAAGTTTCTGGACTCCAATTGGAACCACCCCCTACGCCCTTACTTTCGGGTCAGAGGTGGTGCTACCATTGGAAGTAGAATTGCCTAGCCTAAGAGTGTCATTACAAGGATTATTAGACAATGAAAAGTATAGAGCAGTAAGGTTGGCTGAATTAGAAATGATGGGTGAAACACGCTTGAGAGACATTCAAAGACATGATTCTTATCTAACAAGAATGAAAAAGTAATATAACAAAAAGGTCATCCCAAGACCCTTTCAAGTGGGAGATCTAGTGCTTAGGATATACAATCTAATCAATAAAAGAGCGGGTGAAGGACAAAAATTTAGACCCAATTGGATAGGTCCTTACATGGTCAAAGAAGATGTTGGAAATGATGCCTATCTTTTGTGCACAATGGAGGGAGAGGAATTTGGCTAAACCGTCAATGCCTTTCACCTCAAGAAATATTATGTCTAAAAAACCCAAAAAATCACAAAACATAAAAACATAAAAAAAATAAAAAATGTCAAAAACAATTTGTTTCTTGCATTTCTTTCAGGACCTAGAGATTCCTCATTTCCGCAATTGCCATTATCCCCCTTCATTTCTAGTGATTCTAATCAAAACCTAGCTCTTAGCTTTACACTGATATTGGTCTTAATAAGTCAAGATGTTAGGTCTAAACAAAGTCAGTATTCAAACCTACAGTGTTCAAAGGAAGCTTGCAAGTATACCTTCCCAATTATTCCCTAATAGTAGAGAAGTCCAAATAGACTACAAAAACTTTAGGTGGCGCTTAGCCCCTTATCTTTCCTGACCAGAAATGTCAGGAAGATCAAAACTCTAAAGGAAACAATCTAAGATTCATGTGAATAAAAAAATGAGTGATCAAAATAAGAGTGTTGAAAAGTGAGAATTGAGTTATCAAAGCATTGCATATCAAAGTTCCAAAAGCATTCATTTCTTGAAAAGTCAAAAAAATCCAAAAAAAGCAAAAAGCAAAAAAAGAGATACAAAAAAAAAAAAGTGAAAGAGAGAAGATTGTTGAGTGTCCGTACTCTTGGGTGGAGATCAGTCTAAGCTCGAAGCCTCGGGGGTGACATTCTAATAGAGGAATAAAGGTACAAAGCACACACATGCACTAGCTGAGCAAAGTCGAGGGTTTAGTAGTCTCTAGGAACATCTTCTATCTAGGGACCCTTGTTCTTTCCCATTTATCCTATACCCCAGGTCTACTTTGCTTGCCATCTAAGATCTATGTCTAGCGAACACCTATAAAACTTGCTACTTGTCTAAAGTTGAAATCTTATCAATTTGTCTTATCTAGATAAGGATCAGTGTTTAGCCTTTAGCAAAGTCTAGAAATCAGAAACACTCCATATTCATTCCCACTCCCCACTTGAGTTTCCCTTAATCCTATCTCAAAACCTTGAATAGATCTCTTATATCAGGACAATTTATAATCCCCTGAATAAAAAATGATATTTAAGAGCAGTCACATTGTTTGTTCCACATTGCAGTTATGCCAAAAATCAGAAAAGGAGTCTCAAAAGCAATAAAGTCAAATGTCATAACTCATGACATTCAATAAGAGTAAATGTTTCATTTCAACATTTCTTGTGTTCCTACATTATCATATCGTGAACTGCATCTCATATATATGTCACAAAAAACTACAAAAATACGTCATTGTTATCATACTTGCATCGTTAAAACAATTGAAAAGGTAAAACATAATAAAAACTTCCCAAAACTTCCAAACATGCACAAGAGATGAGTACAAATTCGACGGGAGAAAACCATAAAAGGATAAACTTTCATAAGGTATATATGAAGTTCACATATATAATGGTATCAAGGAGCTAAGACAAAATGCTCTTGAGAAAAGTAGAGGCTCCCCATGCAAGGGGGCACAATTTCAAGAAAGAAAGTTAAGGGCGGTTCCCTCTAATGGAACCCTGAGGACTTCGGTTCCTCCGTCTACGAATACCACTCGTCGCTCCATGAGACCTATGAGGGTGAGGTGCTCTACTGTGAGCATGTGACTTTGAGGGCCCCGCCATGCTAGCATCACATCATCCACAATTAAGGAAAGACATCTCTTGGAGTACCTGGTGCTCACCCTTAAGGGTGTCAACCTAGGTCTTCAGTTCTGTATTCATCTGACACCCATGGTAGACAAGAGAAAAAATGTCAGTGTGTCGCCCTACAGCAGGAGGCACACCAAGATCATCTAAAAGATGATCATGAGTCATCCTAGTGAAGGGAGAAGCTAATCCAACATTGACTTCACAAACAAAGTCCTTTGACTCTCTGACATTACCTAAAATAACAAATCAAAAGAGGACCATGTCAGTTCCACATGAAAAGAGCAAGGACAAAGATATATAAAAAATGAATAGGTGAAACTTACGTGGGTCACCAAGCTGCCAATTAGGGTCAAACTAACACATCACCTCATCTGAATGAGGAGGTCGAGGAACAATAGGAGGACCTTTGGGGATATCAGGAACATCATCTGAATCATTAATGTCATCGAAATCCTCATCCTGGGGAAGGGCCTCACCTGACAAATCATTACTATCTAGATCATAGTCCTCATCAGTGGACTCTGAGTCAATAGTTACAATCAGAGATCAGGAAGGAGTTCCTCTCCCTCCCCTCCATCCTCCTCTAGAGACCCTAGTAATGAAGATGTCTGGAGTCAAAGGAGTCCAAATGACATTTCTTTGTCCAATCTCACCCATTTCCTCAACGGTCCTGTAAGAAGTAGACGCTGGGGGCAAGTCCTCAGGGACATCCCCGCCAAACTGCTATAAGACACGATCAACTCAATGGGCCTCAACTAGACCATTACAGTCTGTGATCTCAGATACCTCGCGACAATACTCTCTGATCTCACCATCTCAGGCACAGGCTCCCTCCATATCGCGATAAGGATCAAAGATCATGTCCTCATCAGTAAGAGTAGAAATAATGGGTAAAGTAGCATCGAAGTGACCAACATGCATCCATCTCGTCGCTCTCGGTAACCGTCTATCTAGAAGTAGAATGAGCTTCTGGTAGGGCCTCATGTGCTCAAATATCCATGCCATAATCAAGTAAGAGTGGCTTAAAGCTAGAGCCCCTCGCTGTGAAATTCGATAGAAATCTCTGTAAACCATGGCCAAAATGTTAGGACCCCAAGTGTAAACTATGCCCTCCTCAATCTCACGAATGATGGGTGCCCAACACCATCTCAGATGAGCCAAAGCCTTGTCTCCTAACAGCCTCGAAGCAATCAATCCAATCAGGAACCTCCTCAAAAGTGGGATGTGAAGTCATGACATGGAAGTTAACTGAACTCCTGTCTGGTCCCTAGGGTGATTAACCCCCATGAATGCAACCCAGGAAGCCTTGTCCTCACAGGACTCGCTAACTGGAAGAGACAAAGGTTGTCCTCTCACATGAACCCCAAGTATGCGATACACATCATATAGAGTGATAGTCCACTCTCCATAAATCTGTGGGAACCTAAATGTGTGTTTGTCGGCATCCTAGTAAGTCAAAATATCATAGCATAGGTGAGATACAGGATGAATCACAGGTACATGACAAACTCTAGCTAGCCCTGCCCTCTTCAGTATAGCACAATCCTCAGTACTCAATAAAGCAAACATCCCTGAGAGCCATCTTTGCTCTCGGAAGGCATTCCATCAGATACGCATGTCCTACAAAATCAGAAGAGAACATTAGATTAGATCTCATAAACTCGTAAAAATCATAAAACTATAGAAAAACCTTACACAAAAAAGTACATAAACCTTCAAAATTACAATAAACAGGCAAATACAGTAGTCAAAACATGTCAGATTAGAGTGAAACAAGTGCTAAAAAACATCAAATGTAGTCAAAATTAGCCCAATAGGGTCTTCTCCTTGTAGCCTAGGTATTTTTCTGAATCTCCCCTAGGCGACCCTGCTATTTTATAGGATCTCCCTCGGGTGACACTACCTAACAAAAGGAGTGACCCTAAAGGAGGATCCCTCGACAAAAAACTGCTCTAAAAACCTCATTTTTTGACTAATTTCAGAAAACGAAAAACCAATCTTGCTCTAAATGACGAGACAAACACAATGCAACAGAGAAAATCATCAAAATAGACAATTTTAAGAGATTTTTTAGAAAATTAAAACTAGGATTTAGAGAAGGGTTTTTCACTAATTGCATACCCGATTCTCTATGACTAAAGAAGAGGCGGCCATCTTTGTGATCTCCTCAAAGATATCTTTCTAATGACTGCTCACACAAATGATTCCGTCACCATTTTGCTCCGATCTCACAATTTGGCTTGCTTTGTTTGCCCTTAGCTTAGTTCATTTATGCATTTTTAGATTAGTTCTTTGCTTTTATGCATTCGTTTCATGCTTTGTTTTGCATGCTCTCATCCCTACAAGTCCAAACTGACAAAGGCAAGCAACTAGTCAAACTCAATCGATCTATGGTAAGTTCATCATTTCAGTTTTTATTATCTACTTTGATATATTTAAATGTCAGACTAATACTGGTTATTGCAAGTACAAATTGCAGGAAAATCGACAACAGGTAAGGCTTAGTTCGGGAATGGTACCTACATTTCATGTATATTATCGTCTCCGAGGGGGCAAATATGTAAGCACAAAAATCACGCATAGCCTCCACGAGGACCCCCTATGATGATTAAAATCCTTGTCACGTACATGTAAGCATGAAATAATGTCCTTTAAGTAGCAAGCCTCTTGATGACGTGTCCTCTTTTCTTGTCTTGTGTCATTTCTTCTTTGTCGATTTCTCTCTCTCTCCCTGTTTGCGATGCTTTTAGACACTTGTTGACTTGCTTTTTCTGAGCTTTCGACCTTGCTCCTAAGCCTTGTGAGTGTCTTGTAGGTGAGTTTTCACCTCTCCCCTATGTTTTTCATCTAGTGTACCTCTTAGAAGCCTTCTAGAGGTCTCCTTGTCCATCTCCTACTTTTAGTTTTTAGTTTCACCTAATCAATCCAAATCTCCCCCTATTATTTCCAGATCTCCCCTAGGAGATCCTATAGATGCAAGTGGAGATTTGGATTCTTCCATATGAATGATCTGTTTCTTAAAGCAAAACCCCTCCTTTTCTTCTCTTCTTGCATCTCCCAGCCTATTTTTCTGCTTCTGACCCTATCCAGCCTGGATCTCCCCCGAGCGACACTACTGGCAAAAGGGGTGACCTTGCCATTTTTGCAGCCGCGAAAAAACTTGATTTTCTCATTTGTTTTTGCTTCGTTTTCCCCTATTTTTCTTCAAATTTGCATGGTTTTTGATGCCTAATATAGAGTTAACTATTTCATGCACCCACACATGCATTATTAGCTCTATTTGATCTCAAATTAACTCTTCAATCAACCTCATGCATTCCCTCACCTCCATTTCCTCTTCAATGATAAGCTATCTTTGCTTCATAACTCTCTAATCAATTTAGTTCACCGGGAAATCAACCTTGTTAACTCCCCAATCATCCTTGTTAACTCATCAATCAAATGAGTTAACTTCTCAATCAATCCCTTCTTCTAAACCTATAAAAATGCCCTTCCCTCAAGCACAAAGGGAGGCAAATTCATTGTGTACACAGCTCTTGCCAGTTTTTGCTCTCCAACTTAGCATTCAAATACTCTTAGAGGACGAAGGTGCCTTTTGCTTTATTTGTTCAACCAAGCAATGCTACACTGCTTCATTTTATGCCATTGTGCTCAACCATAGCTTTCATTGAGCTCATACCAGCTTCATCAAAGCTTCTTTTTGCTTCTTTGTGTTGTTTTGTCGTTAAGAGGATTACCCGGTGCCACAAAAGGACTCGAGGTTGCTAATTACAAGGATTACTGAGGGTAGTGGAGTCAAAAAATCTTTATTTCTTCCAGGTTCCTTCATTGATTTTGTTCAATTCATAGTAATTAGAGAATCAAATTGGCTCTTGGGAACAGTAAAACATTGCTTTTTCCTTGATAGTTAGATCTTGCGTGTTAGATTAACTGCTTTCATATTTCTAGATCTAGATTATTAGAAGAAGCATTTTCCCTTTTCATTAGATTAGATTACTTCAGAATCATCAAAAACCCAAAAAAACATAGGTTAACTTTGCATTAGAAAAGTCATATAGAGTTGCATACATATTTCCCTTTCATAGATTAAAATCACTTTTCATTTCCAAAATACCAAAAAAATGTTTTGCATATCATTTAGCTTGCATGCATATAGAAAACACTAGAATAGACAAAATTACAAACCCTTGATTCAATCATGAGGTAACCACAGTTAAACGATCTAAGCAAACCTTGATCACATCACAAGGTAAACACAAAGTCAAAACACAAGCAAAACCCTAGGTCAACTAAACCCTAGGTTGAAACCCTAGATTTGGTTAAGGTTAGTAATCACACATTTACCTCTATCCTGATCCATGAATGTGCTTAGGAGTAAGAGGAGAGTGGGTGAAGGCTATCTGTGATGAGATTGAGGAAATCCATCCATGACCACAACAAGAAACATTTGTTCTACCACAAGGAGACCCATTTGTCCTCTTGATGTTAGAATAAACTAGACAATTACAGCTACAACGAGAATTCCTTCGAGATATTGAAATAGCAGAAGCCATCAATGAAAATAATCGCTTACCCACACAAAGGTGGAATCTTAGAAATCCAAACAGAAGAAGAGAAACTAGCGACCCTTCGGGTCATAGGGTTATCTCAACTACAACAACAATCGAATGAAACATACAACTAAGCACACAACAACAAAGGCCACAATATTGTCTGACCCCTCTCTGTGAAGTCTAGCTCTCCAATGAGCTAGACCTCCACCATGTCTCGCCTCCTCTGAACTGGCTACTTCCACATGAGTGAGAGTGACGTGGTAGATCACCTCGTGACAAGGAGGGAAGGGTCCATGTGCATGCCAAATTCTGACTCAACACCCCCAGGCAATCGGAGTCACGATTTTGGGCGTACAACTATGGGAGCACAATGACATACCACATGCCGCTTGACTCATACCGCCAGCCCGCCAACTATTTTTGAGACTTCTGCAGGGGGTAATAAACATATGTCACATTCTTTATACCCCAATGTCACCAATAGAATTTCTGCCTACTGCAGGGTAGCGGTAGCTTCTTCCTTTGGTTCCTTCGATTCCTGCAAACCCACCAAGACTATTCAAGTGACCTGCGGGATTGCAGTAAGAAAAAAAACACACCAATGATCAAAGATATAGACATTTTCCACATGGACCTAATATGGGATGCTTGTGAACGACTTCTGGAACAATTTTTTGAAAAGAACATGAACATCTAAGGTGGATTTATGGAGGGAAAAGTGTATGAAACCAAATGGGACTATGGGAATTTTTTGATTGTCCTAACACTAGTTATGGACCAAAGATTCTTTTGATGAGTTGGAATCTTGGTAATTCTTAGATGGTTTAGTTGGAATCGAGTAGAAGTTTAGACGTAGTTCGATCATTCAGAGAACTCTAGAAGTGTGAGACCTTTTCACCTTAATCACGTTTTCATAGGACACTTTGCTAGAATGAAGGATTGGAGACCTTTTGGAATTAAAAGGGTGAATGATGAAGTAAGTTGAATAGATATACTTGAGTTGATAGGGATAAGATATGGTGACAACCCATGAATGATGATGTGACAATGAAAGTGAATTAATAAGAGAAATATATTGAGAAGAGAAATAATGAATGAGTTGATAAGGTATAAGGGAAGAAGAAAAGATGAAATTTTTGATAAGAGGAAGAAGGAAAATCACCTGTGAAGTAAATAAAGTTGATAATAATGGATAAATATTGGTTGAGCCTTCTCAAAGGTAGGAAACCTACGATGGATGAAAGAATGTTTGTAACAGTACTAGGCTTTGGGCAAGTTGATTGTTGAGCAACGTCTTATTCTTTCAGGATATGGATCTAGTAGAATCGACGAGGTCTTTGAACAATGCAAAGTTGAGATGCCTTAAGGTCCTTCATTAATAAGGATGATCAGATAAGTTTTCTCTATTTGTCTTATAGACAAGGAAGGAATGATTGATGTTGTCTTAATAATTCTATATGCTTGAGTTCTATTAGTAAAATTATTTATAAATATGTACTATAGGAGAATGATACATCTTCTAGTGCAAGTAATGCACATGTGCCATAATGCACTTCTCATGCTCTACACAAATGATGCATCTGTATGAGTGATTGTATTCATATTATAGCAAAATTGTTGCCTTAAATGCACTTATCATAATTATTATATTTATACTTGAACGAGAAATCTTCACTATACTTATACTAATATTAGTGATGCATATTTTATATTATTGTTGTCCTTAGTCGAGTAATGCACTAGAGTAAGTTATTGATTCCTTTGTGTGGATAAAGCACTTGAGTAATGATTACATTCATAATCTCTATGTGAGATACATTTTTTTTATATTCATTGTGTTTATTGGATCGATTAATGATCACTATAATTATACTAATGTGATTTATGCATATTTCAAATTTTGTACAAGTGATGCACTTGTGCGAGAGATGCACTTACGACATTTATTGTACGTATACTTGAACGAGTAATGCTCATTGTATGCAATGCATATTCCATATTTTGTGCGAGTGATGCACTACAAGTAATTTATGTATTCGTACCCTATGTGAGTCATGCACCAAGGGTTCATGCATTCTTATTTGTTAATTATTCATTCTATGTGCACTTGTGCGTGTTATGCACTATCATATTTATCTGGTTTGTAATTTATGCAATTTGAAATAGATTGTTCTTGTTGAATGTGTTGTGTGTGATAGGCTTTAAGTTTACCTTCCAAGACAAGATGCCAAATGTGGGCTAATAGAGAAGGTGATCTTATTTTTCAAGATCAACCAATTTTGTATTATAATTTGACCAAAGCTATATTGTACCATTGAAATAGATGGATAATGAATGCCTAGTGAATATTTATAGTTCTCTGCCACATCCTGTATGCAAGAAATATGTTTATTCTAGTTTAGAGTGCATATAAGGTACCAAGCATGCATTGAGAGTTTCCATCCTGCCCTTTTGTTTTAGGTTGCTAGGCACCTCATGCAGGGCTGAGTATTCTTCGAATTAGGAAGTGTTGTGCTTCATGGTTATGCGGAAAAAGCACCTTAACCATGCTCTTGACCTTTGGATTGCGGAAGACCACTGGGTTATGGCAGCTGAAGATAGATTGTACATTTGAATCTCTTTATGTAATTCAGAAAATGGATATATCATGTATTGAACACGTGTATGACAAAGTATGTAATTGTACTCTCTCTATGAACTAAAGTTGCATTTGAAAAATTGTAAAAGATTATATATTTTTGGGTATCTTTATTAATAGAAAGTTTCTTTTTTCCATTTTTAGACTGGGATTTTACTGTCCTTATTAAATTTAGTAAATAGTTGTATTAGTATTAAGATCATGATGATCCCCTTGACATCCGGTCTCCTTGGTTGGTGTTGTGACCAACTTGAACCTTTATTTTAGCATTGGTGACCTTTTGTGAGGATAATCTTCAGGGACTTAGTGTTGAAACTTTGTGGATATTGGTATATTTAAAATTGATCTTTGATGATCTTCTTATCTTTGATGTTTCTAATCGTGTTGATGATCTTTTTGTATGTTGATAACTTGTTGATCTTATTATCTCTTATGTTGTTGATCAAGTTAAAGACCTTGTTGTAATTTGTTTGATACTTTTTCTTTTTAGGGTTGCTAATTTGCCAATGATGATAATAAGTAGTATGGGATGCTTGTTTGTCATCATAAAGGTAATTGTTCAGATGTCTCATGTGAGTAGGCAAGTTGACAAAATGAATATAATTGTTTTCTTTCTATATGTAAATATCTTGGAATATGAAAAAGATTTGAGTAAGCTATAGAAGATTGTATGAAAGAAATGAATTGGTTTGTATGCTTTGACTTTTTTGAATGTATAGAAATAAAGCTAATTGATGAAGCAGTGACAAGCTAACGATGTGTGTAAGTAAATTAATGTTAGACAAAGGAATTTTTGTTGTTATGAATAAACAGGTGCTTGGAGCAAACGATACATTTGTTAGGTCGGTCGATTTTGACATTGAGTTAAAACAAAATTAAAGAGGTTGAAACCTTATCATAAGTTAAGTTGATTTGATCATCAAGATGATAATTCTATTAAGGGGGAAGGATGTCACGACCCCTAATTTCAATAATTAATTTAATGATCATTGACTAATTTTGACTTATGTGCATGATAGGAATTCTCTCTCTCTCTCTTTAGATTCAATGCAGTGGATGCAGAGTGATAATATATATATTGTTAGCATGATATTCTTGTATAGGCCTACACGGCTAAATATTGTAAGGCTTAGTCCTTTTATTTACTTGCTATTTTACCAATAAATCTATTGAAACAAATTTCATGATTGTATAAAGGTATTATTCGTAAGTTGTGTTATATATGGTAAGAAATTTGATTATTTCCCTTTTTCTGCACCATTTTATGAGAATATAATTATTTTATTCTAGTGAATTATTTTTGGATTGAATTTGCTTCTCGTTGATTATTTTTATTAAGTGATATTTTCAGACCTTACATACCTTCAATACCACCTTTTTCCTTACCAATTGAAATCTTCAATTTACCTGCTTCATGTGGATCATTCCCATCTTATTTTTCTACGTCTAACAATTATTTATATGTGCTTAGACGTATAGGGCTCTTATTCATTTCAATTTTTTCCTGCAATGAAATTAAATTGAATTTATTTCCATGCTTCACAATAGTGTGCATATTTGTTTTTCAATCTGTTATATGTGAAAAAGAGGGATAAGAGTTGAAGTGTGGTTAAGGTAGATTCAATCAAATCCTCCTTTAACAATAACATTCAAGGACAACAATCGAGTTGAGTCACTACAGATAGAGAGGACTCAACTACAGGTTGATGTCACGTAGGAATGATATGGAAAGATAGATTAAATTGATAGATATGTCAAACCCTAGTTCAATTAAGCCTTAAACCCTAATTATATGCTTATGGAAATAGACAAACAAGATATGACAAATGATCGCACAAGAAGGCACTAAATGCAGATTAGAAACATACCAGAATTTAGATTTTTGAAGGTGAAAAGTTTGGGGACATTGGGGCGGGCGCCCTAGTCCAACATGCCATTTTTTTGTAGATCTGGAACAATGAGGTGATTAGGATTGCAACCTCCTACAATTTTTTTAGAGATGTCA
Source organism: Cunninghamia lanceolata (assembly GCA_027924645.1). Lineage (NCBI taxonomy): Eukaryota > Viridiplantae > Streptophyta > Pinopsida > Cupressales > Cupressaceae > Cunninghamia > Cunninghamia lanceolata. The sequence continues at coordinate 6,286,007 of BSBN01000339.1, forward strand.
GTTGGGAGGACTACGTGGTGGGCGCCCTAGTCTAGTAGGTTAGGTTTTCTATAATTTCTTCTCAGATCCCGAATCTCTATCCTCTATTATGATCTTCTGCAACTCCACTTCACAAGATCCCACACCTATAACCTGCAATCACAAGAAAGGGGTTTGGGGGTTGTGGTGTTTAGGAACTTGCCTCAGTCAAGCCCTAGAATGGCATTCAAGCCTTCCAACACCGTTCTTAGATAGAGTGCGTGTCCTTGGTGGACAGAGGCAAAATCAAATGATAAGATAGATTGATTGAAACACAAATAGATATCACCTTGGAGGTGAAACCCTCACAGAGATGAAATTCCTTCAAATCATGAGGAGATGAGTTGATGGGCTAAATCTGTAATAAAAACATACAAACACAACACAATTATGCTCTGCAACATAATGAATGCCTTGAATGCTCTTTGCTTGATGATCATAAGTTCACCTTAATCCACTAGGAGTAAAATGTAGTCCTAAACATGTTTATATATGCATTCCCACTAAACTTTTGTAATTCAAATTGAAAAGGTCGACAAAGGGAAACCTTTTTAAAGGTCCTATGTCAACAATTTAAATCTAGGTCCTAGAAAAATAGGCCTAGACTAGGGCGTGGGCGCCCAAGTCCAGGGGTGCTTTTTAAGTCTTAATTAACATTAAATTTGGACCCCTAAGCCCCATTTGTCATGGGTTTCATGGGAACTTGGTCCAGGATAAGTTTTAAGCATGCATAATGAAATTAAGGGGACCTAGGAACTAAACTAGGTGGTAAAAAATTATAGGGATACTTTTTACGACATAACATTTAGCCCCCACTTTAATCTATGTATGATCTTATGACCCATACATGCATTAAAGTACAATTGAAAACACATCAAACACGCCAGTCACATGAAGCTAATGCATACACAAAGTTTGAGGAACTATTTCTAGCCCCGAGTCTTAGGTAAGCACTAGGATGCACATTGAAGACACACATGACACAATGAAGACAATAAGAAGCACACAAAACACATAGAATACAATGGAAGCACCTAAAACATGATGAAGACATGAGAGAAATCACACAAAACATGATGAATACATTGTTATAATATTTTCATATATGCAATAAAATCCTAACTAAGGGATGGGGGGAGCTCATTGCTATGCCCTTGAAACTGCCAAAAACATGCAATACAAAACCCAAAATGTAGGGGGAGCTCTGTTGGAAACATAGTCAAGAGACACTACTAATATTATGTTGTCATTGATGGCAACAACTTGACAAGTTTGGAGACAACTTCTAAGACAAAGGTGTGTACAGTATTTTGGTCCAGAAAAATTAACTTAGCCAAATTGACTAAGTATTGACAACACATTGAGACAGTAATTCAGATGGTACTCCTATGCAATTGAACATCTTGTTATGTGGTTCTGGTATGTTACTCACAGCTATCTGGTGATTTCATGATTCAGTGTTCAAGTCATGATTCCCTCTGGAAGTCATATGGTGAAATGTCTAAGTCTGGGTGAACATAGTTAAGTCAGAAACAGTGCAGAGTACTTGAGTAATCTAGTCCACACTCCTCCACTGATGAATATTTTGATTTGTAGTTTTGAGGCATTAAAGATACATGTCATGAGCATCTAAATCTAGATTTGTGGAGCTTGAAGTTCATTGGTTCACATTTTACAAGTTCTCTAGTATCAACTTTTAGGTTGATAATATTTCTCTGTGACAAAACAATAGTTCTGAGATCCGCATTTCTCTATGAAAGAATATTATGCTTTGCAGTTTTGAAGGTATGCTAAGAGGTCCATAATGAATGTTGATTATGAATTTCAAAGTCTCATATGGTTTGCATTGAAAGTTATGGTATGACAGTCAAGCTAGTTGGATGTGCACTTAAGAGTTAAGCCGACAGTCATGTTAGATCGATATGCGGTGAAGATATATGATTGAAATCATTAATCTAAGTGGTTCTATAATAGGTCTAGACTCATATGAAGAGTCTTGCATGATTTATTGGGTCCGAATTGTTGTTTGGGCACAATAATAGGTCGACAAAGTATAACTTGAATATACAAGCTTTATCTTTTGCATGCCGACCTAGTTTGAGGAAATTCTTGATGCAAATATATATACTCAATAGATTTCGGTTTTGGAGGTATGCATGTGTGCAAATAGAGTACAAATTCAATGTGTGTGTTATCTATGGTAGTTTTGTGATTAGAAAATGATAGCAAGGGCAAAAGAGCAGAGTATATGTAAAGCAAAACAGAAAAAGCAGGGTAGACATTATGAAGACATTTGAGTTTGTGTACTGAGCTATTAAGGGAAATGCACTTCAACATTCTGTAGATGCATTTGCAATAGTCATTTCTTGGCAATGAGCCAATCCTTCTTCTACCTTCTCTTATTATTTCTTAGTAATGAGCCTATTGCAGTGAGCACTTCTTTGGATAGTGAGTCCTTGGATAGTGAGCCCTAAGGTAGTGAGCCTTCGTGTAATTCGGTATTGATATCATAATATATTGTGAGCTAACACTCACCGTGGTTTTTCCCTTTTTGAGTTTTCCACGTAAAAATCTTGGTGTCTATGTGTTATGTCTTTATGGTTGTTGTTCTTATGTTTGTTTTGCTTTCATGTTATTGAATGTGGTAAATGGATTAATAAATATGTGAAAGAGAAGTTTTACAGAGTACTAATTCACCCCCTCTCGGTATTCTTTGTGATCAACAATTGGTATTAGAGCCAGGTTCCTTGGAAGGAGCTTAACAACTTGAGGAAGATCTGGGAAGGTGTACATATGGTAGCAAAAGGATATCTCACTTCTCCAGAAGAAAGTCATCCATGTACCATTAAAATTGGTGATTGTATATATGTTAATAATGAACAACTACAATCTTGAAGATCTTGACAAGTCTGAAGCATTGATCAAAGATTTGGTGGAAAATATCAAAGAAGTTGATGATTTCATTCTAAAACTAAAAGAGCAAGTCAAGAAGTCCTAGCAAAGAAGAATAGGAAAGAAGAAGAGAGCTAAGTGAGAAACTAAAAGAAGCACATGAATCCATAGACAGTCTATCAAGGTTGGTTGAAGGAAAAAAAAAAGTTGAGGAGTATCTGAATCAGGTTGTGAGGGATAAGTCTGAGGAATGTGAAAATTTTGGGAAAAGATGTGTTACTTTTGAAATATGATTTGGAAGGAACTAATAGCTATAAAGAAAAATTCAAAATAAGCTTTGCAAAGCTTGAGGAGTTGATTGAAAGTCAGAAAAGTTTAGATGATAAGCAAGGATTAGGATTTGAAAAAGGAGAAAGTTCCAACTTAGGTCAAGCAAACATTGAGATGAAGAAAAACAAAGGCAACCAGTTTCGGAATCATAGAAGAAGACCTAGAAGACCTCTGGTTAGGCTACCAAATGCTCAAAGGTACCCATCTTTCAATGGCTATTGTTTTAATTGCAATAAGTTTTGTCATAAGGCTACTTAATGTAGGAGTAGAATGAATTAAAATGTCCCATCATTCTTTGGTCAATGTTTCAATTGCAAGAAAATTGGTCATAGGTCAAATGAACGTAGAAGTCTTGTAAGGAATGGTTTTAACAATGCAAGGAATACTCAATCCTTCAATGGAAAGTGTTTTGCATGCAATAGATTTGGGCATATGGCTAACCAATGCAAATCAAGAATGAATCCAATCAATAGAAGGAATCAGGGACAAACGAATGTGGTATGCTACAATTGTAATAAGTTTGGACATGTTGCAAGATTCTGCAGAAGCAAGAATGAGAAAAGAGACTATCCTCTTAAGAAGAGGAAAACAAAGCAAAGAAAAGATAAAGTTAAGAACAAGGTTGATCCGGTGGAAATAAAGAAGGAATGAGCAAGGCCTAGATTAAGAAGAATGTTAATGAGGTCAGGGATGAATCCGCACTAGCCTCTAGTGCAGATACTTCCTCTGGGAAGTAAATTGGGAGCTCTCACTCAAGGGGAGTTCTATTCAAAATCCTAATCCCCTAGCCAAATAGTCAGTGCTGGGATCCGACACGAAGATATGATGAAAGTTTTTATATGATAGATCTTTTGAAAGAAATTCTGGTAGAAAAGGTTCAAATGCAGAGCATTGCAGAGCAATCCAAATCGACTGTATTCTATAATGAAGAGTTTTGATAGCTTTTGGAGAACACACATTTATGACGACTAGGTTATCTTAATAAGGGTTAAAAAGGAGCTCATTCAACAAATAATTTACTTTGCATTCAAGCTATCAAGAGTCCAAGGAGAGTTGAAGTAAGATTCTAAATGACTACAACAATTTCCAAAGCATCTCAAAGCACATCAAGTGAACCCTAATTTGGCAAAAGATGTATTTTTTAGTTTGAAACCCTATTGTGAACTTATTTGAATTCCTGTAGAAATGGCTACACCACATGTTATTGATATCAATAAGAGACCATGTCCTAAATTCAAGAAACATCCACACAAATCTATGGAAGTTGATCCTGACGGTGCTTTTTTGAAAGTGCCCTATGGTGTGATGCATGAAGAAGATATTAGGGCTTACATCCACGTTTCCCTAGATGAACACAATGATAGAAAACTTGGAGAACTATATATGAATCATCTATGTGGTGGAGATTACGAATTGAAGGAGGAATACAAAGCCCTAGATAAGAAGAAAATCATGCAATACATAGACTTCCCATCGTTTGCAGAAGATTCATGGGTCTGGTACGTACTAAGTAGAGTACATGATGAGTTCATGTGGCTCAATACACCATTCATGATCACAAAGGACACCATAAGGGCGGTCACAGGGTTGAATTCTACTAGCATAGTACTTATATTGAAGGCAGTGAAAAATAACACAGTGATAGAAGCCACCAGAGCCAAATTTGATAATAGGGCTTTGACAATCATTGACATTGAAGACCATGCAGATAGGTTTGCATCTATGGTGATCGGCTACAAAATATACTTCACAAACTGGGAAAACTCTATTTCTGACACTGCTATATACACAGCCTATGAGATGGTGAAGAAGAATGCAAAGTGTGACCTGTGTGAATTACTCTGACGACAACTAATGGAGAATCTAAAGAAGACAAAAGAAGGCAAGTATCCCTTCAAATTTGGTACATTGATCATGTGCCTATTTTTCTATTTCATGCAAGAATTACCAGGAATCAAGTTGATCTGGTCTAGCAATCAACCATTTGTTGTTCAAATTATAAATCACCTGAATGGCATAGGAAACAAAGATGCATAGAATACAGCTCTGTGGGGGTATTTTAAGAATTTTCAAAAAACTATGCATTCTAGACAAAGGATACCTGAATCAATTGTTGATAAATCTAAAAATGATGTGTGTTTCATTGTCAACAAAGATCAATGTCTGATGGAGGTTGTTGAGCCTAGAATAGTTTGGATTATGCCAATGGGGTATGAATTAGATGCAAATGTGTTAGATGGATATGCCAAGCTCATGTTAAGCAAACCTAGGGATACCTCTGAGCCAAGATTTGGCACTTATGAAGAATTATCTATAAAATTTCATGTTGAACTAAGGAAACTAGAAACTTAGAAAAATATGAGGAAATTGGTAGAGGAATATGCCCAAAGCATAGGAATTACAAAAGAAGAAGTTGCTAAAACAAGGGCAAGAACAACTAAAAATTTGAAGGAAGGTGAGCTTGGCAAGGCTCTGAAAGTACAAGAGATAAAGACAGAGGCACCTACAACTCTAAGGAAGAGGACAAGAGGTTCCACATCTACTGAAAGAACCTCAAAATCCTTAGGTCCTACCCCATTTGTAGAAGCACCCTCCAAGAAAACCACTGACAAGGGTCATAAAAGGCAAAAGACCAAAGGACACAAAATATATGTCAGTGTAGATAAAGATGATGAAGAAACATAAACAAATGAAGAGGTTAAAAATATGAAAGCAAAATCAACTAAAGCCTCCAGTTCTAAGAAAGACAAGTCCTCTAGAAAGAAGAAAGGAGGAAAGAAGGAGAAGAAAGCAAAGCATGAGAAATAAGAGGCCACAATTAATCTGGATGATGTCCTAAAGGCTATAATAGTTGATGGAAATCTAAAACCTATAGACCAACTGTATGATGAATATAATGATGCAGACAAAAGCATCATTGAGACTACAGTAATTAGATATTTGGAGATCTATAATAAAGCTCTCATTGAAATAATAAATGATCTCCCTGACACCCTTGCCAGCATTATGACTATCAGAAAGGAACCAACTATGGCAAAGGACATTGAGCTTAGAGAATACACATTGATAAAGCTATGTTCTGAGATCTCTCTGGAAGAAAAGGTAAAGGTCTCCAAAGCACATGTAAAGAGGTTTAGAACAAAGAAAAGGACAAATACTCTCATGTCAAGTGACACTAAGAAGCTAGCCAAGGAAACTGAAGATATCACTCTGGAAGTTCTAAAGGAACTTCATCTCCCAACTATATATGACAAAGAAGAACAAAATATTGATGATGACAATTCTATACCTGAAGTCAACATGGATCAAGGCTTGGAGCAAACTGATACAAATCCTTTGGTAAAAGACAAAGTAATGGAAGGGCAAGAGGAAGTGAAAAGTCTTGAGAAAACTGAGGAAGACCTTGAGGAATTAGCCTAAAAAAAGGAAGAATCTGATCAAGCGCCTGCTGATAATGATCAAGACAAAGATGAGAAGGACCAAATAGGGACAAGTCCTTTTCTTGGTTAGCAAATTGATGATCAAGAAAATAAGGAGAAAACTATAGAACAAGATAAAGTTGATGATCAAGAATTTGAACAAGCTAAGAAGAGCCCTGCACTGGAGAAAAATATTGATGAACATGAGGCTTTGGACCTGGAACCTCTTGAGCAGAACAAAGAAGAAGAAGTTTCTGATATGGCAAGAGACACTGCTATCTTGCAGGATTCAGTAGATTCTGTCAAAGAATTTTTAGAGAAACAACAAGTTTTGGATGAGTTTGAGCTTATGCAAAGACCAATAAATTTGGCCTTAATGTCTCCGGTGCAAAAATTTAAACTAGTATCAATTGGTCAAGCAAAGGCACAAGAAGGGATGTTGAAGTCACTTTTACAGGAGAATGAACTCATTGGTGAAGCATCTGATATCCTAGAGAAGTTGATGCCTTCACACCAAAAAGACACATCATTGCCACCAACAAATCAACTCAAGGGACTAATAAACTTAGTAAGTACACATTTTGAGTCATTTGAAAAGTCTGTAGAAATAAAGGTCAGAAAATAATATAATGAGAAAAGGTTAGCTGAGTTAAAGACCATGATGGATAATGATAAAATTCTGCTAGACAATAGAATCAAAAGTATAGAGAAGGCTATTAAGGAATCATTTGATATATACAAATTTTTCTTATCATGGCCGGAAGTTACAAAGGAGTCAGGAGAAAAATCAAGGATTTGGAACTCCAATTGCTAAATATCTCTAAGTCATATGATCTGACAGCTGAATCAATAAGTAGTAAAGAGATTCAAGTTGTAAACATTCACAATGACTTAAGCAATCTGATGAAGAAGAGGGAAGAAGTCAAAAATAGGTTGTACCAGTTAAGAGGGTTGATAAGTCGTAAAATAGATTCAATGACTAATCTTGCAGAAGAAGCTTTAAAGGTAAACGAAATAATTCATAAACCCTCAGATGTGCAGAAGGTAGAAAAACTAGCCTTTTTGATAAATGGTCACATTCAAATTTTGGATAGTGCAAAGAATAGATGGGATGGAGAGTTAGCTCTGATAAAGACCATTTATAATGATATTCTACCTCCTACAACTAACTAGTCAAGCTAAAGATTGTACCTGTACATATGCAACTGAGTATGACAGTTTTGAAGTTTTGACACAATTTTGCCACTTGTACATATGCCTTTGCCATTGATGTCAAAGGGGGAGAAGAAGGTCTAGTGAAAAATGGCCAAACATATCAAGAGAAGAAAAACAGAGTGTACAAAGAAAGGGGGAGCAACACAAGCATTTTTCACTAAGTGTTGCCATCAATGCCAAAGGGGGAGATTGTTGGCAACATAGTCAAGAGACACTGCTAATATGATGTTGTCATTGATGGCAACAACCTGACATGTTTGGAGATAACTCCTGAGACAAAGGTGTGTACAGTATTTTGGTCCAGAAAGATTAACTTAACCAAATTGACTAAGTATTGACAACACATTGAGACAATAATTCAGATGGTACTCCTCCACAATTCAAGATCTTGTTATGCAGTTCTAGAATGTTACTCACAGTTATCTGGTGATGTCATGATTCAGTGTTCAAGTCCTAATTCCCTCTGGAAGTCATATGGTGAAATGTCTAAGTTCAGGTGAATAGAGTTAAGTTAGAAACAGTGCAAAGTACCTAGGTAATCTGGTCCGCATTCATCCGTCGATGAATATTTTGATTTGCAGTTTTGAGGCATTAAAGATACATGTCATGAGCATCTAAATCCAGATTTGTGGAGCTTGAAGTTTACCGGTTCACATTTTACAAGTTCCTCTAGTATCGACTTTTAGGTTGACAGTATTTATCTGTGACAGAACAATAGTTCCGAGATCCACATTTCTCTACGAAAGAATATTATGCTATGCAGTTCTGAAGGCATGTTAAGAGGTCCATAATGAATGTTGATTATGAATTTCAAAGTCTCATATGGTTCACATTGAAAGTTATTGTATGACAGTCAAGCTAGTTGGATGTGCACTTAAGGGTTACGCTGACAGTCATGTTAGATTGATATACGGTGAATATATATGATTGGAATAATTAATCTAAGTGGTTCTATAATAGGTCTAAACTCATATGAAGAGTCTTGCATGATTGATTAGGTCTGCATTGTTGTTTGGGCACAATAACAGGCTGACAAGGTATAACTTGAATATACAAGCTTTATCTTTTGCATGCCAACCTAGTTTGAGGAAATTCTTGATGTGAATATATATACTTGATAGATTTTGGCTTTGGAGTATGAATGTGTACAAATAGATTGTGAATTCAACATGTGTGTGATCTAAGGTAGTTTTGTGATTAGAAAAGGATAGCAAGGGCAGAAGAGTAGAGTATATGTAAAGCAGAACATAAAAAGTAGGGTAGACATTATGAAGACATTTGAGTCTGTATACTGAGCTATTAATGGAACTGCACTTCAGCATTTTGTAGATGCATTTGCAATAGTCATTTCTTGGCAGTGAGCCAATCCTTCTTACCTTCTCTTCTATTTTCTTGGCAGTGAGCCTATTGTAGTGAGCACTTCTTTGGACAGTGAGCCTTCATGTAATTTGGTATTGTTATCATAATATATTGTGAGCTAACACTCACCATAGTTTTTCCCTTTTTGGGTTTTCCATGTAAAAATCCTAGTGTCTATGTGTTATGTCTTTATGATTATTGTTCTTATGTTTTTTTTTCTTTCATTTTATTGAATGTGGTAAATAGATTAATAAATATGTGAAAGAGAAGTTTTACAGAATACTGATTCACCCCCCCTCTCAGTATTATTTTGATCAACAAGCTCATCGCTACACCCTTAATACTACACCAAGGGGAGAACATGCCAAAAAAAAACCTAAGTGTGGGGGGAGCTCATTGCTACACCCTTGATACCACATAAGGGGGAAGACACGCTAAACAAAACCCAAGTGTGGGGGGAGCTCATTGCTACACCCTTGAAACCACACATGGGGGAAGACACATAAAGAAGACACATGGAATACATGAGCGTCGTATAGCATGCCATAGACACACTATACGTATTATACATGGTAAACACGAGCGATGGCAGGAGCTTATTGCTAAGTCCCACCATCTAAAACATGCCAAACACCCCTGATGGTTGAGCTTATGCTACAACTGCCAAAGGCATGCTTAAGGAAGGATAGCTCAAGATCCAACCCTGCCTCCCGATGAGGACTTTGTATAAAAGGATGTGCACTGGCTCAAGAGATACACCATCCCTGCCTTCCGCAGAAGGGCTTTCAAGATGTAACCCCACCCACATCACAAAGATCCCTTACATTAAAAAGGAAGCATGTGCTCAGAGTATACAACCCCACCTGCATCACAGAGATGCCTTACAGTGAAAAGGAGTATAGACAATAGATCAATGTTTGCAAACACACTTTGTTAGTGCCAAAATAATTAGACAAATACCATTATATATGCCCCCACCTTAAGGCAGTTGATATCACTTACCAATATCAAGCACATTAAGGTAGAGTGAAAACATACAAGGGAACAAGAGCTCTCGTAAGGCCCGTGCCCCCAAAGGTGACATGTGCCACAATCACTGAATGTTCCCACAAACACATTGATAAGATATGCTAAGATAATTAAGAGATAATGTTAGAACATCTTACTCTAAGATATTAACCAAATAAAATCATGAAATCTATGCTTGTATTAGATCACATCCAAGAAACCAAGGCTACACTTATGGGTTAGGAGCCGAGTATAGCCGTTGGGCTTATACTGCAGGTATCTTAGGACTGAGTGTAACAACAAGGTGAGACACAAAACAATCCAAAGTGCATAGAGTAGTTGTATTGCAAAGGTTTGTTAGAAGAGACAAGACAACATGATGCATCACATGAAGTGATTCTACTAGTCAAGCGTCGGATATATATATATTGCGTGTGTGTGTGTATCTATATATATATACATATATATATATGTGTGTGTGTGTGTGTGTAGATATATATATACACACACACACATATATATATCAACCCCATCTTCATATATATACATATATCTATACACACACACACGCACACATATAGATATATATATGAAGATGACACATATACATACATACATACATACATACATACATACATACATATATGTATATACGTATCTCTACATATATGTACATATACGTACATACATACATACATACATATATATCAACCCCATCTTCATAAATGGACTAGGTCCATTTTTGCTTACTTGCTGAAGGGATGCACAGTCCTTATCAATATTTGTTTGTTTTCGTCATTTACCGACTAGGTAGAACCATTGAACAAGGTAATCAATAAAATGAGAGAGGAGAACAAGTGCCTTAGGAACACCATGCAGGAGGATACCCCCAAGACATCCACTGCAACGCTATGCCCCTAAGGCATGAAACACAAAAATAAAATAGAGGAGGTGCAAGATAGAAGAATGATGAAACAAATAGAAGAATGGTCACAACAGAGGTGGTCTCCTAATATCCTTGACCTTACTAGAGTATCAAGGGTTATCCTAGGAGACCTAAACAACACATAACACAACATTGGGGAACACAACACAACACTAACAACATGTATATCTAGGAGGCCACCCTTGAGAGCAAGTAGAATAGGTGCTACAATGAGTGTGGCTTAAGGAGGGAGGAATACTTACCTAGTTCAATGGGATATTTCCTAATGAACAATTCATGTCTATCATCTCAGGATATATCATATTTAGTCTTGAACTTGATATTGTATTAGCACTAGTACACTTATTCACTATCCCCTTAGTAGGTGGAATAAGTCTATTAATGATAAGTAAATTAACATTGTTTTCACTTTGATCGAGCTCAACATCCATTCCTAAAGGATTTAATGTGAGAGACCTTTCTTCAACCACCAATGCTTCATCTTGGCCAGGGAGAATATTGGAATGAAAGGTAAGGTGTTAAGGGAATTGTTGATGATTGTATCTTTAGTGATATTCAAAGAACACGTAACTAAAGGAGAAGTATCCAAGGTTTTCACATCCTTAGTGATATCCAAGGTACTTGGATACTCAAATAAAAGAGGGAGATCAAGAGTCTTCACTTCCTGAGTGATATCCAAGGTACTTGAATATTCAACTAAAGGAGGGAGATCAAGGGTCTTCACTTCCTTAGTGATATCCAAGGTACTTGAATATTCAACTAAAGGAGGAAGATTGATAGGATGATCCATAGACTTCATGTACTATGGTAGGGATCGATTTAGATGAATGCTCATTATCTATCCATGAAGTATTTTTCATTAGAGGGGGTTCTTCATTCACTAATGCTTCATCCTTCAAAGGGGGAACATTTTATTTAAGAGACGGTAGGGTGATGTGAAGGGATGTGTCAATGATTTCATCTTCTTGCGCCAAAATGTCCTTGTATGTGGGAACAACTTTGGGAGAGAGATCATAAGGTAAAACTAAGTTACCATCACATGTATTAGCACTAGGAGGCATAGTGGAATGTCCAATAGATATAAATTCAACTAGGGCTTCATCTAACATATTGAATTCATCACTACTAAAAGATGCAACATACCTATTATTATCTACAAATTTAGTGAGATCATCTAATATCGAGGGATATGTTCCCATGAGATTTGTGAAACTATCAAAATCAGATATATAACAAAGGATTTCATATGTGGAACACATAGAAATATCAACATCATAGATATGTGCAATTTGTTTTAAGACTTGAGGATATTAATGAGTAAATTTGGAAAAATTATCAATGTTTATGATGTATGCAATCAAAGTTGTTATATGGAGCTCAATCAGACTTGAAGGTTAAATTTACCTAATTTTTATCGGTGTGGTTTCCCCCTAAATTATTTAATAGGGTCAAGGGGCAACGCCCCTTGTGGGGGTTTGGGGGTAGCGCCCCCAAGACGGGGTCTAGGCGTAGTGCCCCTGGCATGCTCCCTATCGCAATACAGGGCGGGGTTGAGGGGTAGTGCCCCCGAAACCTCAAATGACTTTTATTATTTTATAAAGGCATCTGGAGTTATTTTTATATTGGCCGACATAAAAAACCCTATTTTTGTAACCGACATAAGGATTGATAAAATAAACTAAGGGTTAGGGTTTTTGTTGATGTATTGTAGCATTTTGTAGCAGTATTGAGTTGCAAGGATTGCTGGTTGTAATCGGTTTGATTTATTGGATAATAATATTGGACTCTCTGTTGGTGGATATAGCCTAGGTTTGGGTGAACCACATTAAAACTTGTCTCTCATTGTTATTATTTCTGTGTATTTCCATTCCTCTGTTTAATCTTTATTTGCATTTAATTGATATCTTCTGCATACAATCCCTAACAAAAGCTTCCAAAGATGAATAACAAGATGCGTCCATGGTGAATAGTTTGAGGAAATCAGGTCTTTAAAGAGCAAAAACACACTAATTTCACAAAAAACCAAGTGAATAAGATGACAGTAATTCTACACAAGAAGGCAAGATGAGTGATTTAAAAGTTTTCTTAAATAAATTTGAAGAAAACGTATACAACCTTTAGTGTTGAAATACACAATGTGTAATTAAAAGTATGCAAATTTTTGAGCAAGAGTGTGAAATGATGCAAAAATTTCAAATGAGAAATGAAAATATGCCTAAGATGAATGCAAGATCTAAATGAAAAGATATTTATGACATATGCAATGAAACAATGCAAAGCTATGTTTGTTTATGGATCTAAAATGCTCAAATTTTCACTTTTTTCAATGTAAATGTGCTAATGATGCAAATGTAAATGCAAAAACTTACATTGCAGTCCAAAACTAGATTTGAAAGAGTGTTTAAATGAGTAGTAAAATCTGAAATAAGATTTTAGCTACAAACCCTAGCTTTTGGAATTACTAGGTTATATGAAAAATTGCAAATTTCAAGTAAAACCCTAGCAAATGAGATATGCAAATGCAAGGTAAATGATCATGAAATGATGCTGGAATTTATCTCATATTTGATGTAAATATCAGAAAACTAAATATTTTTATGATATGTAACACAAAATATGCAAAACTATGCCTTAATGCAAGCCTAGAATACTTAGTTTTTCAAAATTTTCAAAAATATGCAAGAGTTTTGAATGTATAATGATGAATATGATATGAATGAATGCAAAGACTAATTACAACACTTAAAAAATGCAAGTTCATTAAATACACGGGTTCACCAAAATGTTATATGTGAAAAAGGGGGATAAGATAAGGTAGATTCGAGCAAACCCTCCTTTAACAATAACATTCAAGGACAATAATCGAGCCGAGTCACTGCGGATGGAGAGGACTCAGCTATAGGTTGATGTCACTTAGGAATGATATGGAAAGATAAATTAAATTGATAGATATGTCAAACCATAGTTCAATTAAGCCTTAAACCCTAATTATATGATTCTGGATACAGATACGACAAATGATCACACATGAATGCACTAAATGCAGATTAGGAACATACCAGAATTTAGATTTTTGAATGTGAAAAATTCAGGGACACTAGGGCGGGTGCCCTAGTCCAACATGCCACTTTTTTGTAGATCTAGAATAGTGAGGTGATTAGGATTGCAACCTGCTTCAGAGTTTCTGGAGATGTCAGTTGAAGGACTACGGGGCGGTCACCCTAGTCCAGTAGGTTAGTTTTCTATAATTTCTTCTCAAATCCCAAATCTCTATCCTCTACTATGATCTTCTACAACTCCACTTTGCAAGATCCCTCACCTGTAACCTACAATCACAAGAGAGGGGTTTGGGGGTTGTGTTGTTTAGGAGCTTACCTCGCTCAAGCCCTAGAATGGCATTGAAGCCTTCCAACAACGTTGTTAGATAGAGTGTGTCCTTGGTGGACATAGGTAAAATCAAATGATAAGATAGATTGATTGAAACACAAATAGATATCACCTTGGAGGTGAAACCCTCACGGCGATGAAATGCCTTCAAATCATGAGGAGATGAGTTGATGGAGCCAAATCTGCAACAAACACATACAAACACAACACAATTCTACTCTACAACACAATGAATGCCTTGAATACTCTTTGCTTGATGATCATAAGTTCACCTTAATCCACTAGGAGTAAAATGAAGTCTTAAACATTTTTATATATGCATTCTCGCTAAACTTTCCTAATTCAAATTGAAAAGGTCGACAAAGAGAAACCTTTTTAAATGTTCTATGTTGACAATTTAAATTTAGGTCTTGACAAAATAGGCTTGGACTAGGGCATGGGAACCCAAGTATAGGGGTGTTTTTTGAGTCTTAATTAACATTAAATGTGGACCCCTAAGCCCCATTTGTCATGGGTTTCAGGGGAATTTGCTCTAGGATAAGTTTTAAGCATCCATAATGAAATTAAGGGGACCTAGGAGCTAAACTAGGTGGTAAAAAGTCATAGGGATACTTTTTATGACATAACACAATTATACATCTAGCCTCCCTATCAAACTGCCAAGGTTTACCTAATAGAATGTAGCAAGCATCCATGGGCATTACATAATTTCATCTTTATAGTTACCAATCTGCAAATTAATTAAGCATTGCTCACTTGCTACTAATTGATATCCCTTATGTATCCATGAGACCTTGTATGAATTGGGTTGCTTGAGCTTCTTCAAATTGAGTTTTTCCACCATTTCTTGAGAAACTAAATTATCTATACTTTCACTGCCCACAATCACCTTGTAGCACTTTCCACCTGATTTACATATAGTCCTGTAAGCATTAAAAACACACATGAGCCTACATGATGATCCAATGATAAGCTGTAATCCTAAACACGTACATGTAAGCATGGAAATATGACCTCTCTCTCGTATTCTTCTTGGCAACACGTGGATGGAGTTTCTTTGCCTCATTCTTTCTTCTCCTATCCCTAGCTAATTGTTCAAGGTCCTATTCCTTCTTCACTACCCCTTTTTCAACATTTCATCTTTTTTTCTTTTTGCACCTATCAACATGACCTACTAACATCATAATGTGGGGAATTCACCTTCCCTAAACCCATTTCACCCATTTCAACCCTCTAGAGGCCTCCAATTGACCCCACAAACCTATCCCAACCCTCAAAATTAACTTGTCTTCTCTCCATTCTAGGTCACCCCCTTTGAATTCTATATCTCTTAGGGATCTGCCTTGGGCAACCCTGCTGGTAAAATGGGGGATCCACTCATATGCATCATTTTGGTTAGTTTCAAAAGATAGATGGCATCTCTAGCCTGCTAGGATTGTTCTTAGCCCTTCAAATCCCTCCTAGGACCTCTCCTTTCTGGGTTGCCCCCTTTGAGTTCCAGAAATCCCATGGGTGACCCCTAGGTGACCCTAAATTTCCCTTGGGTGACCCTACTGGTAAACTAGATGACCTTTGGGTGACCTTGTCATGTTTTCATCAACATGTTTCTCTTCAATTCGACCCCTAAAAAGCTCTATTTTTCCTCCAGTTTACATGCCAATTTGACCCTAACTGAGCCTAGCCTATTCTTAGCTCATTCTTCACTCAAATTCATCCATAATTAGCTCCCATTGATCTATTCTTACCTCACCTTCTTCTCATGCTAACTCTCCTTCCTCCATGAGTGATAATCCATCAATCTTAGTTCATTGTCTAATCAATTGAGTTCTCTGATCAATCAAACATGTTAACTCTTCAATCAAAGGAGTTAACTTATCAGTCAATCCCAACTCTTGTGAGCTCTTAAACACTATAAATACCCCCCTCCTATATGCAATATGGGAGGCAAATTTATTGTTGTAGCCATTGAAAAGCTTTGCTTTTTTCTGTTCACTAGCATCTTGATGCTCATTGCAGGACTTGTGTGCCTTTTCTTTCATGTTTAGGATAGTTTGCCAAGCTTTCTAAAGCTTCTATAGCATCGATATGCTCTCAATTTTCTCTCAAGCCATAGCCATTGTTCTCACATAGTGCATGCATAGCACTCATATCTCTTCAATCCCTCTCTCAATTTTATTTTAGCTTTCAAAGCTCAAGTCATTTCAAATCAATTGCTCTCTTCATCCCTCTCGCCAAGAGGAGGACCCTGCTACTGTAGAGGAGAAAGAGGTTTCCACATACAAGGATTTCTGAGGATAGTATGAAGATCATGTGCTAGATTCAAAATAGGTTCTATAATGCTTTCGTACTAATTATCTAATCAAATTGCTCTTGAGTAAAGTAATACTTTGGTGCTTTACTCTTGTTAGGTTATGCATTATTAGTGTAGTTTCCTTTCATTGAATTAGATCAATTGTTATTTTCTTTCATAGATTAAATTTTCTTATTGCATTAGATTAGTTGTTATTTTCTTTATTGGAATAAGTTTCCAAAATTGATCTCAAAAACAACAAAAACATAGTTAGATTTGCATTAAGAAAAGTCATCCTAGGTTTGTATTCATATTTCAATTCATAATAATTAGATCATCTTATCAAATCAGAAAAGAACAAAAAAGCATTGCTTTCATACATTTAGCTTGCATACATCAAAAAACATTAGAAAAGAGAAAATCAAAACAAAGTGAATACACAAAACCCTTGATTTCATCACGCGGTCAACTTGAAATTGAAAATTCCTTGATACCATCACAAGGTCAAGATTAAGCAAAAAGTCAACTCTTGGTCAACTCTAGTAAACTCTCTCTCATTCAAGCATACGAATGTACCTAAGAGTTAGAGGTGAGTGGGTTAGAGAAATCCTTGAGGAAATAGAATCAATACATCCTAGACAAAAAACACCTAAAATAGTAGAAGAGCATGAACACGCTCTCAGGATTATCCAAAATGTAGAAATCACACGTCAAATCATACAAGAACAAGACAACACCATAGAATGCCTAAGAATCATCAATGAACAAAATTAATACCGATCTAGGCATTGGAACTTAAGGAATCCAATCAAGAGATCAACAACTAGTGACCATTCAGGTCATAGGGTTATCTCTACCATCATGGTCTTAGAAGAACAAGCATCGACATATATTAGGCTTCAGGATAGGCCAACTGCTCTGTGACATTTTGCTTTCACATGAATAGAACCAACCTTGGGTTACACCTCCACTCGATGAGCTTTTGCCATGAGAGTGAGAGCGACTTGGAGGCCACCATCATCAAGGAGAGGGTTCATATGTTGTATCGAGGTTGACTCATCTGCATTCATGCCTAAGTCATGTTTTGAGGAGTACAAGTCCTAAATAAATTTCCTCTTTGTATAGGTTGTTTCTCCTTCTCTAGTTTTAGTAACACTCAAACATTAATGCTTCTCCCTGTTTTGGTTCTTTTGTATGTTGAGGTGATGTAACACTTTTTGCATTTGCTTGTGCAACATGATTTCTATCCATACCCTTTCTAATATTGTCTTGTTGTATTTGAGGACATTCAAATGCCCTACACCCAACTTCTCCACACCTATAACATGAACCAATAAAACCTCTTCCTTGTCCTCTCCCATTATAATCACTTCCTCTTGTATTTTGTCTTATATCATTATTTTATGAAGTATCTATTTCCTCTTCACATGCTTGTGTTCCTATGCTAGTATTTGCTTGTTCTTTTCCAATGGCGAATCTTCCTCTCCCTCTTGGGCTATTTTGTTTCTTTTTGGATAATTTTTCTTTTTCCTTTAAAGAAAATTGATATGCCTCTTCTACTATATTAATTTTTAACATAGTCATTTCATCTTGAATATTATATCTTAACCCATTTACATACTTGGAGACCTTTTCTTCATTGTCTTCAACATAACCAACCTAAATATTCAATTTATAAAATTCCTTTGTATAGTCTTGGACACTTAATTCTTTTTGTTTCAGGTTTTACAACTTTCTAAATAAATTTATTTCATAATCTCCTGGTAGAAGTTTGGCCTTCATCTTTTCAACCATCCAATCCTAAGTCTTGATTTTCTCTTTACCTCTTTTTTGTCTGTCTAATTGCACGTGATCTGATCACAAGGATGCCTATCATTTTAATTTTGTAGCAGCAAATTTCACTCTCTTTGGGTCATCAATGGATTCATAATCAAAATATTTCTCCATTTCATAAAATCCAATCTATAAACTCTTTTGGATTCAAATTACCAATGTAATAGGGTGGATCCAACTTGGGTTTGCTACTAATATTGAGCATTTCTCGTAAGAATCTCCCTTCTCATTCATCCATTTCATCTTCCATCCCAAGTTCTTGTTCTTATGTTTCATTTCATCTTTATTGACATCCTATATGCATATTCCTCTTCTTTGTGCTACCTCCATTGCATCCAGTCTTGTTGCTATCCCTCTCAACTTCTCTACAATTTCACCCATTCTGAGTGCCTTGAGTCTTCCCCTATGTGCCATGCCTTCTCACAAACCTTTTGTAGTTGTAGGCCTTTCCTTTGTTCACTTATTCACAACAAAATCTTCTAGGGATTCTCCTAGACACAGTCCAACATTGGCTCTAATACCAATTGGTACAGACAAGATCTGGGTGCCTTCTCAAACCAGCAAATCTAATAGCTTGAGAGAGCTCCACTAACTCAAACTTAGTTTAAGAAACACAAATTTCACAAAATTAACTCATTCAACAAAATGTAATTCAAAATTTCATCATTTTAGTTGGGGAAAATTAAAACTCCACAAATTTAATAGAGAAGCTACTTTATTATTTTATTCATTCATCTATGTGCATGAATTTCATTTGATTCTTCTCAAATTTGTGACTCGGACTCAAATATGCATACTTTGAATACTTTGTCTTCTAGTCTTCTTTTATTTTATTCTATGTATCTCTCCTATCTACTACAGCCTAAATTGTTTCTTTTTTCCCTATGTATTCACATCTCCTATTTTTGTCTTATTTCTCTTTTCATTATTTATTCTTCCTTAAATCTTTTACACCCCTCTTGTATTCTTCTCTTCTTTACTTACTCTGCCACACCCCTCTTTGTATTCTTCTTTTTGTTAATTATATCTACCACAACTTCTCTTACTTCCTCCTTTTCTCATTTCCATGCCCCTATCTTTTCCTATTCTCTATTTTTCATTTTTTAATTCCCTCCTAAAGTCTATGGCCTGTTGTTTTTATCTCCTTTTATCTTTTTTGTATATGTACAAAAGCTCCTTCTCTTCTCTTATGCCCCCTCTCATTTCTTCCTATATTTTCTTTATTTTCTTCTAAAGAAATCTACTAGAGAAAACTGCATGCCTCTTTTTTTTCTCTTCTCATTTTGACTTACCTTCCACATATGTCATTGATGTTTCTTTTTTATTAAAACAAAGGAAGAAAAAAACATACCCTCTCTTATCCACATGCCTAAAGGAAATAAAACAATCATGCATTTATTCTTAAAAACCCATGCAACTAATAAATCTTATAAGGAGGTGCCACCAGTTTGTATAAAATCATAAATAAGGCAAAAATTATACAATGCCCCTTTTGCAAAGGATGAGCTGTGGCTAGAGAAGAAATGCCATGTTAAAATTTAAAATGAAACCTCATTCGCTCTATTGTTCCAACTCTAGTTTTCATGGGTTTAATGGATGTTGCCATACAATGGAGAATCAAATATCAATATTTAAATCTAGATGAACAAACAACCCCCTATTTATTGAAAACTAAACAAGTTTAAAATTGCATCCAACAAAAACAAGAATGCAAACAACTGTGAAACTGAACCAAAACTAACAAAATTGTGAAATCATTTTTTTTGTGTGTGTAGGATTGTTCATGAGCCTGGATGCTCCTACATTAGGTGGTCTCTCAAAAAGAGAAATGGTAGAAAAATATGAAAAAGGGGCTAAAAATGATGAGCATAGGTAAGAAAATGGTGAAACTTGATTTAAAAAATAGAGGGTGGTGGAAATGATGAAAAATAAGGGGGGAAATGATGAAAAATGGAAGGATGTGGAATGGGGTGAATAAATAGTGGTAGGGGATGAAAATATCTCATTTTTACTCTCGTTGATAGCCAACCAAAGCAAAAGCAGAGCATCTTGGAGAGTAAATATAGAGTGAATATCAATCTAGAAGCATCAAAGTGAATATGTGTAGACCTATAAGAAAGCACTAGGGATGACATAGGAGTATGTATGCCCATTTATTGTTTTAGGTTGTAATAAATGCATACATCTGTAGAGGGGAAATATAGAAAAACATGCTTGTGTAATGGTTAAATTCATCATAGAACACACGCATGAATCAAGGTGACACAGGAATGGGTCCTTGAGGAACATGTATTAAATTCAGTGCATGTGTGCATTGATGGTTCACATGCAATAGGTGTGAAGCAAGTGCATTAATCTTGGCACACATGCATGGAGGAGAGATTGTGTGTAGGGATGTGCACATGTGTTTTAAAGCATGGTTTATGTGTTTCACCCTAGTGTGGATGTGTGTTGCAGTGCATTCATCCAAGGAGAAGTGTATATGTTTTGTGCTAATGCATATGCATTTCATAGTGAAGCATATTCAATAGTTTTAGAAATGATTTTAAATGTGACATGGTTGTGGGCTAGATGCAACTGTGCTTGCCGATGCTAATGACCCAAGAGTGATGCTTGACAGTACTAGAGCTAATGGAGGATTTCAAGGAGCATGAATGGGTGGTGCTTAAGTCAGTGGGCCTCTAGTATATAGCTATGATTGTAGCGATTAGGGCTCATCATGCACTACTAATAGCCCTAGTGGAGTGGCGCAAGTCAGAGATGAGCACATTCCATCTACTGACTGACAAGATGATGATCATGTTCGAGGATGTATGGAGTTTCTTGAGGATCTTGATATGAGGTAGGATATTATATTTTAGAGGGTGGGACCCATAGGCTTCATTGCAAAAAGTGGTGGGTAGGTTGAATCCACTACAAGGACTACCCTTTAGACTTGGATGACTACTGAAGGAGGGTAGTAGAGTTTTCCTTGGTCATGATGGCTCTTGGTACTGGCATTCTACTACCGGATAATATGGGGTAATGCTTTTCTATGGGATTTTTGTCTGGGGCCCCTGCATGCTAGCTCTACTATATTAGAATTTGCACTTGATCACATATGAGGGGGTTAGAGCATAGCCTCAATGACACTGCTTTAAATATGGGTATGGAAGCACATTATAGTGTTGCATCCAGTTGGACAACAAGTGGACCAAGAGATAGGCAACCCATATGTGTTCACATGGGGGATAAAGGGAGTGAGATACTTGCACCTAGGTGATGCTCCCTTCTTTCAATAGACACTTGATGATTTGTAGGTAGGGGATATTATATGGTGGCCATATATAGATTATGGGGGCTAGGAGGAGGATGATTTTTGGCTAAGATACATACAAACTCCTTATTATATCATTAGATGACATAGTTATATTATTGAGTGATATATGCTAGACTAGGTACTATGGTAGTTCAATATTCAATAGGGGATCAAGGGCACCTAATAGATTTTCCTACTTTGCATAGGAGACAGATCTATGGGGAGAATAGGTGGATCTAGATACTTGGCGATTTCTATCTCAAGTGGATTGGAACTATTGAGATGAGATAGTTAATGTAGGTGTTACAAATGTGTATGTTGCACGGTTGACTTAATAGAGGCTAGTCACTTGATAATGCCAATAAGATGGATATACATAATAGGGTGTAGATCACAACTACAGTAGCATGGAGGTAAAGAGTTGAGAGGAAGAGGGTATAGGGAGTACCTAGGGTACTAGTTAGTGGTGAGGGTAGGGGCATGGAGATGGGGGAGAGGGGGAGGGGGAGGGGGAGGAGAGTAGAGGAGATGCAAAAGAGGAGAGGAGAGATAGGGAGGAGGAGAGGAGAATTGGGGAGGAGGTCATGGAGGTTAGTGAGTGAGAAGGGAATGGGGGAGAAGATATGGGTGCACAGAAAGGGCCAATACAAATGGAGATTGAGGAGGTAGGACCATCAGGGTTAGGGTGGCAATAGATGAGGATGGTCTGAGATTGTGACTCGCCACAACTTTAATTGAGTAGGATAGCTTCTAGAGCTAGTTAGCTATGACACTAATAAAGAGAGATGTACTCCAAGCAAAGAGAGATAGTGCATGACAGGGGATGAAGGATACATAGTTTGTAGAGAGGATAGATGAGCTACAAGCAGAGAATGATAGCCTGCAAGCCTAGCTAGACTCTATGACAGTTGAGAGGGATAATTTGCAGATGGCTAGAAATGACTTATAGGTACAACTAGATAGGACCCAAGTAGATTTCTAGACATTACAATAAGAGCATAATTGGGCTAGGGGATTACTGAGGCCTCTAGGATTAGTACATGTTGTAACATAGATGGGAAAGGCTTCTAAGAGCCTAGAGAAAGCATTGCTAGAGGTGTAGTATTATAGATCATTATCTGAGTGCACAATTCCTGTAGAGAAGAGAGAACCATTATGCTAAAAGGACTACCTCACATGTTAGTGGATCAATAGCATGGTCAATATTAGTAGCTATGGGTCCACCATCACTACCAACAGGTCCAACATGGTGTCTAGTGCTAGCTAGAGCTAGCTGAACTAGGCATGCTATATACAATTGCTCATATATATTACTTTGACACATTTATATGATAATGCTCTATAGAGCTTGTTTTGACTATTGGCAATGTATTTATGACATGGATGATTTTGATGATGTTATGAGATGATGATGTTTATGCTATAATATGTGTTTATTGATGCTTATTTATGATATAATTATTTTACTTAGGATGTATGGATGATGTTATTTATGATGTGATGTATTTGATAATGGTTATGACATGATTATGCTAGTGTGATGCTTATGATGGATACAATGTATGATGATGATTTATGTGTGACTAAATGGTTTATGCATGATTATGTATGTGTTGTGGATGGACATTTTATGAATGTATATGGATTATGCATGTTTATGAGTATGAATGAGTATGCATATAATTTTGGATGATGCAATGCTTTATGGTTATAGAGATGATGAATGACATAAATTGAGGAAAATGATAGAATGATGGTAAGAAACATGATAGATTGGATGATAGAAATGATAATAGATAAGAGGGATTTATGATGAGTGTTTTTGAAATTGGATGTAGGTACACGCTAAAATGTGGTGAGCAACCTAGATTTTCTATAACATTTGACATTATGCACTAGGATATAAAGACCATGGTGATGATGTGTCTCATGCATAAAGGAGTAACTCACAAACATGTTGCAATCAAGAGGATGCTCCAACATATTTCTAAGGTGTGTAATGACCTTGTGGGATATGTGATGGGATAACCAATAAACACAACATGTAAAGAAAACAAAATAAATTCCCTGGTGTACTCGTTAAGATGTGCCATGCTATAAGGATCATAGTAACCATGAGGATTTATGTTGTGGGTCAAGAGACAATAAAATAATTAAATTCAAAAAACAAATAACACATAGGGGTTTTACCTCTTGCCAAAGTGTTGAAAAGGTTAGGATGATGATAATTATGATTCCCGATGTGGGGAACAATGTATCCCACTGTTGGTTAACAGATTTGTCTTTATTCTGAAAATAATCTATTCTGACTCTATACCCCTCTTTAAAATAACAAATGGGTTAAACAACAAATGGGTGAACCCTTTAAATTAGTTCCCCTCTGAATTTAGGTATAGCTCCCTTTATGATTTTCAATGAATTTAGCCTATTCAATTAATCAAATGCATTTTTAACCAGAAAACGCTTAAGGCAGACTAACATTCATACATAGCCATGTCATGAACGCGATAATTTATACAGCAACAAGATAGAATATATAGATTTTACTTTGGTATCTTCGAATATGTGAATACATTCATAGGAACTTGCTAAACTAATAAAGAACTGAACACATATGATAAATTGTCCAAATAAAGAGCAATTACCAAGTGAAAGGGGATTTCACACAGAAAATCTGATTCCACACATTCAGACGCACAGATCCAAATAAGCAGTAATTGTTCTTCTTCTCATTCACAAATGAAAATTTACTCAAACAATCATCATATAATGCAAAAGTTAAGCACAGTCTTTCTGAAATTCACCTCCTCTTTTCTTTCTCTAACTTCTCTATCTCTAAAACTCTAAAAAAAAACATATATATATGATTATCTTAACCAAGTCCTTGAGCAAATTAAACCCAGAGTTAACATAACTCTGACCCGTATGGGATTTAGTTTTAACAACTGATTATAAAAGATCAAAGTTGCTGGAAATAACATAAATTGAGGAACAGAAAAAGAATGAGCCGATGAGGTTATGACTGGGGCGATGAATCAGCATCTCCTGATTTGCTGTCGGTAGCCTAGGAAGTATGTTGGGCTTTCCACTCCTGAAAGGTAGCCACGAACTCCTGAATTTTAGGGAAGTTTGGTATACCTATATGTTTCATCCTTGATTTCCAGACCTCCTTTTCCCTTCGCATTCTCCCAAATTTTTCCTTGTGCTCAGGGAGTGCATCGATGCAGAGATAGAGCAGAGACTCGACTTTGGAAACCCTGGAGAAATCCTCGATCAAAATATTATCATTTTCTTTAATAAAGTGGATTTTGTCTCTGAAGGATTGGGCTACTGCTTCAACATCCTCCACAGGCTTTCTGTCATCCTTTAAGTATTTTACATCGATACATTGCAAATCATGTTGTAGTGATTGAGTAAATTTCGCTATTTCTTTAATTAGCTTTGAGAGTTCAAAGCGTCCTTGTCTGGATATGGAGTTCCTCCATTCGATATTCTTCTTGTTCATGTACAACAAATCCTCGTCCACTCCAGTCAAGTTCTTTTCTGCCAAAAACTTTTCCAGTCCATATTTCCAGACTTCCTCTATTTGATTTATCGCACTTGTTCACTTACCTTCATCCTTAGCCCAGACAACAACTTGTGTTTGAAGATCTTCAATGGTAGTGGTAGTCAGATCATATATGCCTTTGAGTTCATATATATATTCAGTTCCTTTTTGCTCTATGCTGTCTAACCAACTGTCAAAAGTTTTTGAGGCCATTTTGATTCTATGCACTTGATCTAACATTTTTTGATTGACAGGTGACTTTGGGTCGAAAGACAAGGGGACTTGTGAGATCGGCTGTGGATTAGGATTGTTAATGGCTTCAATATACTCTACCATTGCACGCAGAGCTTGTTTCAACTCTCTTTTGTCCTTCTCATCTTTCATTGTTCGATTGACCATTCTCTTAGTGGAAGCTTCAAGATGGTGTACATCTGCAGCTCTGGAGGCAGTACCGAGATCTATCCTCTCCATAGTGAAATCATGCACTGTAGGATCTTGAACCTCTTCCTCGGTCACTGGCTTGGCTATTTCTGCACTCCAGTTGCCAGTGTTTGGGTCAACATCTATTCTGGACATTGTTTCGAGTCTCTTGGACTTGGGGGTCTTCCCCAGACATTTACTTACCATGTCCTCCAGAGGGAGAACAAAAGGAATCACCTTCTTTTTATCAGATATAGAGCTCTCTAGCCATTTCGGCGCAGGGGCCAAGACTGTTTTCCTGGGCTTCTCTCCATCAGAGGGTTCATTTGAAATCATTAACACCTCAGGGGTCTCTGGAAAGGCCTCTGACTGTGAACCAGTGTCAGCTGTCTCTGTTCTATTTGGGCTTGCCTCTTTGTCCCCCATAGGCTCTTCTGCTTCTTCCTCTAAATTTAAGTCAACAATTATTGTCTCAGAAGTCTGCTTCTTTCTCTTCCCCTTCGTCCTCAATCTGGTAACATGGGATGGCAGAATGTCCGTGAGGACCCTTCTGGATCTCTTGGAGATAGGGCTTTTCTCAGTCGATGGCTTGGATGCACCTGCACCACAGATAGCAAGGGGTTGATTAGAAGAGACCATGGGAAGCGATGATGTGGCCACTGAAGAGAATTGTTGGACAGTTTTACTCTGAAGTCCTTCCTGTCTTTTTTCTTTCAACCATTTTTCAGTCCTCCTTATCACAGGAAGGGTTTTAATTTCAATTCTGTCCTGCTCTTTCTTGCTCCAGTCCACCTCTGGGATGGGTAAGTGTTCTATTTTCTCAAATTGTGGATCAACCACTTGTTCATCATCAACAAAAATTCCAGAAACGTCCATGTTTAAATTAACGGTAATTATTTGCCCCAAAGAAAATCTACACCATAACCTCCTCCTAACTTCGAATTCATCTGGGCAGTCCTCCCAGTAATCTTCCAGCTTAGGAAGATGTGAGTGCCCTGTCCCAGAATCTAGGTTATTTTTAACAAAACATTTACTGTCGAATTGAACCCTGGCAGTGAAAAATTGAAAATTGAACCTTTTGAGGTTCACCTCCAGATTTAAGGCATCAGATTTTGAATGGCATGAATAATGCCCAAGTTCAATAGGAAAAGCAATACCACAACCCCTTTTTGATGGGAATTTGTTATCAACATGTGCCAATTGCCGACATACCTCCATCAATACAAAATGATCGAATACATATCTAGGCAACTTCAGGGGTTCACCATCAAACCCTCCAACTCTGATATAAGTGAATTCAGAAAACTGGATGAAAAAGATACCGTAGATACTGATCAGTTGCATTGCTTCACTGGTCATTCTCTTACCTGGATTGCTTGCCAGTTCATAGGTCATTTTTCCAGTGAAGACATCATTAATCCTTTTATAATTTTCATAACAATTTCTTCTTTGCAACTGTGGATAATATTCGTAAATCTTACTGCTCTCATCTAAAGGCTCATGAGGCAAGTCAAACCAATCTCTTGTGGATGCTAAACAGTAGAACAGATATGAAGATATAAAGAAATCCCTGTTACCCAGATGATTATTTAAACTCTGATGTAGACAATCAGCTACTATCTCAGCCCAATCCAAATATTGTTCACCCTGAAGGATGACTTGTATAAAAAAATACATCTAGTCTTCCCAGTAATAGGCATGCTGATTGCCTCTCAGTCTATTCAAGAACACCACAATATCCCTTACTTCCTGTATTAAATGATCTCTAGTAAGGGGTCTGGGCAGCCTTGAACTGCCTTTTTGAAATTTTAGCAGCCAATTTCTTGCTATTACACTTCTGTAAGTTGGTCTCTTTTCTGAGAAATACCCATTGGAGGAAGTAATGTTAAGATTAGAATATGCCTCCTTAGGCGGTATCTTCATCACAAACATGAGGGTTTGTCTGTCAACGTGAAATAACACATCCCCGTCTGCTTTTCTGATGCACCTGTGTTGGGGATCGTATCTGTTTATACACTCTTGAACCAACTCTGGGCAGAATATAGCTTGAGGAAAGGCTGTGGCTTCAACTAGACCACTGTCCACAATTTTCTTCATTGTGGGGGTTTGGACAGGGTTTCTAGTTCTTCCTATGAATTCCTCTAAATCATATTGAGCTAATGCAGTATCCCCAAATTCTGAGTGAGAGTAAGTGAGACCAGGGCCATGTTCGTCTCCCAAACATGTAGATTTCAACGACATACTTGGACTATTATAATAAAACACTTCGAATTTCGAAATTAACAGAAATTCCAGAGGCTCTTCTTTCCAGTATAAGAATTCGGAATAGCACAGGGGAAACAGGACTCACCTTCAAGATATTTGAATTCACTGCGAAAACTTGAAAAATGAGAGCCTTACACTTCCAGCGCTATCCTTCTCCGCATTGCACAGTATATTTTCTTGCTAAAATTAGCTTGTTCTTGGTTAATAATGGTGCTTACCAGAATGAATAATCATCGCTTGGAACAATACGTGCCAAAAATATTTGAAAAGACGTGAACTCTGATTTCTTCATTAATAGCAAGTAATGTTTGTGCACCATCATGAAGTACAATGATTATCTATAGTCTCCGCTAAATTAGAGCTCTCGGTTTCATGATGGTTTTCTGATAAATTTTCCTCCAACTTTCCCGCCAAGTTTGACTTAGAAAGCTGCAGGACCAAACGGGACTAATATTGCCAAATCTTCGAACTTATTGAACCATTGAACCTGTGGGACATGGTTCAACGCGATGGTTCAATGTGATGGTTCAAGCATGTCAACTGGACTTTGTAGATAGGCAAAAGATTGACTTACCGAAATAGAGACTTGACCTATGAACCGTTGAACTTGTGAAGACGCGGTTCAATACGAAGGTTCAACAACGCAAGGGTTATGTGGACCAACAAAAAGTTACGCGGCTTCGGTAAAGGTTGCCAATTATAAAACAGTGAACTATTGAGCCTTTAATCGTTGAACCCCACGGCAGAGTACAAGTGGGAGGTTCAACGAACGATACATTAATAGACACGGAAACTGTGTGACCTAACTCATAGGAAGACAATGAGTGTTGAACCTTAAAACCGTTGAACCATTGAACCTTGAACCCTGCTATAGGGTATGCACGGAAGGTTCAAGTTCAACCCGAAAGTACAAAGACGCTTAAGACAAACAGTAAGACAGCTTGCTTTATATGACACTTCAGACATATTGAACCATTGAACCTTGAACTTTGAGAATGGTTCGGGTTCAAAGGTTCAAACCTTTTATACAAAGACGACACACGGGTAAAATTTGAAGGACTAAGAGTCGATTTACAAAGCGAAGATATGACCAAAAATATAATACGGTAAATCGACTCTTGCTTAAGAAAAATTACCAATATATGAATAAACAAGGGCGACTCAAAAGGTAACACCCACAAAGGTGAATGATAAGATAATGGAATAAGAATCTCACAATGGCTAAGGATTCATCTAGTGTGCATTCATGGTGCTGGATAAGGTTTGTTACTTTCATGTTTAGGTGTAGTAGTTTTGTTGAGGGGGTTAGTGTTTTGAAAGTATGATGTTTACATGTTACAAGTGTTCCAAGAATATGTCCAAGAAGGAGCCACATTAGGATGTTGTACATTTGCAAATGGAAGGATGTTGAAAGGCTCTTTCTAAAGCATATATAAGACATTGCCCCTAGCATATGACAAAGTCAACCATAGGGAATGGGAATATGGGTTAAGGGATGTCAAGACAAAAGGATGAGATGAAACAAGATGAAAAGGACCTACAAGATAATGGAATATGGCTCTATGCATGGTGCATGTAAGTTGGTTTTCACCATGGTACTTTCCCAAGGTTCCATAGGGTGCTTTTCAATAGAGGATGATTTTTCTTTCTTTTTTAATTTTTTTAATATTTTTGCAATGTAATCTTTTTTGGATTTTCTTATGTTGGAACTGCTATAGATTAGGCATAGAAGTGCTTGAGATGCACTACGTTCATGGGTTCTTCAAGCTCTTAGCCATCTAGGGTGGCTAGTTGATATGCTTTGAATATATACTTGGTGATGATGATATAAGGGCCCAACCAATTAGGTTCAAACTTGCCTTTCTTTTCATGGTCATGGTTGGTGTTTTGTTGATTTTGTTTAAGGACAAGGTCACCAACATCAAACTCTCAAGATTTTATCTTCTTGTCGTAGCTGTGGTGGACCTGGTTTTGATAGGATTTCAAATTATTCAAGGCATTGAGACAACATTCATTGAATATCTCAAGATTAGGAAAATGTACAATCATGTACTCTTCATTGTCGATGAGGCCACACAAAGAGGTGTGTAACGATGGAAGTTCAATATCGATTAGAAAGATGGCTTATGCTCCAAAGACTAGGAAGTATGGGTAGCACTTGTAGGCATACAAATTCTAGTATGGTAGGCCAAAAGGGTGGGGTTGAGTTGGATATGGCAGTCATAACCGACATCATTGACAGTCTTTTTGAGGATTTTGATTAAGGTCTTACTATAAGCCTCTACTTGATTGTTACCTTGTGGGTAATTTGGGGTAGACCAATAATGTTTGATATGGAGTTGCTCACATAAGGCACAAACCTTATGATTTTTGAAGGATTTACCATTATCAATGATAATGATAGATGGGATGCCATAGTGACAAATGATATGATGGAGGATGAACTTGGAAATTCATTGGCTAGTAGTGTAGTGAGTGGTATGGATTTGACCACTTAGTAAAATACTCAATGGTGATAATGATAAACTTGTGAGCACTAGAGGAGGATGGGTTGATCTTACCAAAAAGATCTAGACCCCATGTGGAAAATAGTCAAGGAGTCTTGATCTATTGCAATGCTTGAGATGTTGCATGAATGAGATCTCTGTGCTTCTAACAAGTTAGAAATATCTTGATGTATTGACATGCATATTTTTCCATGGTGGGATAATAGTAACCTATTTTGAGGAGATTCTTAGCTAAGACCATACCACTAGTTTGGGCTCTCCAACCTTCATGGACTTCCTTAATTGTAACGTTAGCCTCTTCTGAATTTAGACATTATAGAAAGGTGTCATCAAAACCCCTTTGATATAAGGTGTTGCTAAGGAGAGTGAAGTGAGATGAGAAGTAGAGGAATGATTTTTATTGATTATACAAAAGGTTAGGTGCTAGAGTTGGGCTCTAGAAGTAGGCATAGATGTCATGATACTAAGGGGAGTTGGGACCAACAATTCCACATATCAGTTTGATGTCAAGGGAATCATACACAAGTATCAAAAGTTGCTCAACCAAGAATTCACATTGTCGACTGCCTTGTGACATCTTTAGGAGGGAACCAATAGTGGTCATTGCATCAATTGCTCTGTTGTTAAGGATGGGTACCTATTCAAACTACACGTGAGAGAAGAAATACCTAAAACTGTCAACCATTTGTTTGTAAGGGATGATTTATCATCCTTGGTTTGGTATTCATCATTGACTTGTCTAATAACTAGCTAAGAATCCCCATAGAAAATAAGTTGTTGAATGTTCTATTGTACTGTTGTCTCAAGACCTATAAGCAAAGCCTCATATTCTTTAATGTTATTGGTGCATGGAAAAATGATTCTAAAATATTTAGGAATAAAATCCCCTTATGGTGTGATGAACGAGATGCCTGCTCCTGAACCATGACCAATGAAGGAACCATCAAAGTAGAACTTCCAAGTAGGGGAATCTTTAAGGGTCAAGATGGACTCATTAAGAAAGTCCATGACCAATGAGTTAGTGTTAAATAATGATGCTTCAACTAGTTGATCTACTACAACCTATCCTTTAACTACTTTGTGATCCATACACTCAATGACAAACTCATTAAGCATCATAACCCAATTATCCATGTAGCATGTTAGGGAGGTTCTAGATAGAAGGTACTTAAGTGGATCAATTTTGAAGATGAGATTAGTTTGATGATTAAGCATGTAGTTTTTGAGCTTTTGTGAGGTAAAGATAATGACCAAACATGCTCTTTCCATAGAAGTGTAGTTGAGTTCATATGCAACCAAAGTCTATCTGATATAGTAGATTACCCTTTTATGGCCCTATTCATCATGTTGTGCTAGAAGTGCCCCTAGGGCAACTAGTGTAGTAGAGGTGCAGAGGATAAATGGTTTTTTTTTCTATGGGTTCCATGAGCATAGGTGAAGTAGCTAGATATTCTTTGATGAGATTGAAGGCATTTTGACAAGACTCATCCCAATGAAATCTTGTATTCTTCTTGAGAAGGTGGGAGAATGGTTGATAATTATTAGCTATTTGTACAATGAATCTTCAGATTGCTTGGAGTTTTCCCTATAGGCTGCAAAGATGCTTAATATTTTTTTGGGGGAGACATTTCAATGATTGCCACGACTTTAGTGAGATCCACTTCTATGCCTTGTAAAGAGATAATGAAGCCTAGTAGCTTTCCTCATGTGACCCCAAAGACACACTTCTTCAAATTGAGATAAACTTTGTATTCTCACAACTGGTCAAAGATTCATTGGAGGATGTGCAAGTGGTATTCCCTTGTTTTTGATGTACCTAGGAGGTCATCTACATAATCTTCTATGATGTCATGCAACATGTCATGGAATATCACTATCATATATCTCTAACATGTGACCCTTGTGTTCTTCAACCCAAATGGCACGACCTGATAATAAAAGGTACCCTAAGGAGTAGTAAAGGTTATTTTATGCTGATCTTTAAGAGAAATCTATATCTAATTATGGCCAAAAAAATCTATCCATGAGGGATAGCATTTCATAACTTGTTGTGAGGTCAATGATTATGTTAATGTTGGGTAGGGAAAGTCATCTTTTGAATAGGCTTTGTTGAGATCTCTGAAATCTATGCAGATGTGAATGCCTTTCAATTTCCTGCTTATGGGGATGATAAAAATCCACTTAGGGTAGTCAATAGGTCTTACAAAGTGGATCTCCAACATTTTTATAATTCCTCTTTGATGAGAAGAGTGATCTTAGGGTGCATTTTCCTAAGCTTTTGTTTTACTAGCTTGGCATTGGGATGTACCACAAAATGATGGACCACTATGGATAGGTCCAATCTAGGCATGCTTGCATATGACCAAGCAAACATATCTACAACATTTTGAAGAATCAAGGTGATCTTTTCTGGTTCGATGGACTCTAGAGATGTTGTAGTGTAAGTGATCTTATGATTGTCTTTATTTCCAATAGACTTCCTGAGTGTCCTCAACTAGAATTGTGGACCTATCTTGCCACTATAGAGATTTTATTGGAAAGTTGAGTTCCTCATATATTGATGTCTCAAAAATGTTTTCATGAATAAGTACCTCCTTTTATATTTATCTTGTTGTGTTCGATAGTTACTTAGAGAGGTTTCCACTTGGGGACTTTAATTTTTAATTTTTTTTGATTTTGTAGACTAAGGAACTCAAGGTACTCCCCAAATATGTTATTGTGTTAAGGTCAATTTCAAACCCTTATGATCTTTCATGGGGATATTGTCATGGGGGTCAATGAACTTGGTGATAGCCTCATCATTCTAAAATGTGTCTAAAGACATGGGATCTTATTGGTCCTTATCAATGAGATTGAGATAGGTGGGTTGGAGGTTGGTGGTATAAATGGAGGTTTCATGAAAAAGTTTAGTGATGGCAATGTTATTGAAGGAGTCAATGATGGTCCTTAACTTGATGTTTTCAATGTTAGGAGAGGTTTCTTCCATAATTGTGGAAGTGTCATTCAGGATATTGGATGCCTTATTAGGTGGTGTGTATCCTAGTCCTTAAGTTTTGATATGCCTTTTCACAAAGATGGCTTCAATAATGCCTTGGTCATGAAGGCCAAGGCCTTTACACTTATAGTTCATGTTTTCTCAGATGTCAAGTGTTGTAGGATATATCTCTTTTAGGAAACATAGTGCAAATTCTTCATCTCTCTAGATCTAGGAGCTAGTCATGCTTTTAATATCTTCATCAACCAAGAACCCATGTTGTACAAAGGTAGTGGTATCAAATTATAGAGTGTTTTATGTTTATCGAGGTCATGAAGTAGGCCAACCATAAGATTGTGGAGAGAGGTGGAGCTTGCCTACATGAAAGGCATTATGTAGCTCATATTCCACATAACCTATGTTAATGATCTCAACTTTAGATTTGCAAGGTCCAATCAATGGAGGTGGAATTAAGATCATTGGGATCAATGTAGGGGAGGATGTTTTAGCTTTGGTAACTATTGTCCTATTTTGCTTTCATGGTGCAAGAGCACCTAACAAATCATACTTTGTGTTTGTAATAAGGTCAATTTGACCAATGTTGTTTTTTTTTGCAGTTGTTGTTGTTCAGTTTGTAACCGACCAAGTGAGAACTGGTTGGAACATGACAGTTGGGGGACATAGGCGGTTGGTCTTCCTCAACTGTTCTGAATCAATTGGCCTCCCACAATAGTGGGTTAAAAACATAGCCGAAAGAACATTTGGGGGTTCTGTTCGGGTCCTATATTCTTTGTTGATGTTCTTACTAGTATTGTGTATGAAATGTGCTGAAAAACAATAAAGCTCTATTTTGTCCATCTTGTGTTTTTTTTTTTTTTAAGTTCAAGAATTTCTTACTATGCATAGTAGATTCTCCTTTCAGTAGTTTGTTACAAAATGGTTCATTGAAGCATTCCACTGGTATGATTCTTGTTGAGATCGGTGGAATGGCTTCATTGTACAAGTATGTGTGTTTGTTTCCTATTTGACGGCGCAGAGAATCCAAATGGAATGTTTTGCACAGTAGGCTGACCTAGCATCTCCATGTGCTAGGGTTTGGTCAAAGAGGAAGAAAGTAAGCTATGCATCAGCGAGTCACTGGGACTCACAACAAGTCTGCCGAAGTCGAGAAGTCTCGTTGAGGGAGTTGGTCCATCGGTGCATCAGCCAGAGTTTGTAAGTGCTCGCCGATGAGAAGAGTCTCACCGAAGACAAATGCCATTAGCGCATCAGGAGACAAGTTCAAAGTTTCACCGATAGAGGTGAGTCATACCAACACAGTCACGTCTAACTGGCATTGAAGCCATCACGGTTAAGATGAGGGGGACTTAACCGTCATCGTGGCATCAATAGAAGGATAGAAAACTTTGCCGATAGAAGTAAGTCTCATCAACGATGAAGAGTTGATTGACTCAATGTGAGTCCTATTGTATCTTGTTGAAGATGAGCGCAGGAAGTCTATCGGTGTATCGACGAAGTAGAATCTAAAGTAGCCGATAGCACTTTTCTTGCCGATAGGCAAGAAGCGTAGAGTCACCCATCGAGAAGAGTTATGATGTTGGAGTGAGTTTTGGGGTTCTGGATGACAGTGATTTTCTTGCCGATAGTGGCATCGACGTATCACCAGAGCCAACGACTGAGTCCCACTGAAACCATGGTGTTCTACCAAAGTCAATTTTGATCAGTTGTGTGCTTTCACTGTGCGTTCCCCATCATATTGGTATCATAGCCAAGTTTTGAAGAGCACTCAGGTGGTGTGGTCTTAGTGTATGTCAGACAACGAAAGTGAAGCAAAGGCTGACACGATGCCTCCTAAAAGCATGTCATGGGATGCAATGAAGAAACTGACTGAAGCGATGTTTGAGTCCAAGCTCGAGGAGTTGAAAAGAACCAAGGGTAAGGATAGGGAAGATGAAAGTGACAGTGATGAAGGAGATACATAAATTGATGAAACCAATAAGAGGATAGAGGAGATACCAATAGACCAGAGGGCATTTGTAAATGCTTTGAAGTTAGTCAATAGGGACACCATAGATGGGTTACCTATGTATAGTGGAAGTATGGAAGCTGAAGAGGTGATTGACTGGATTGAGGCATTGAACAATCATTTTGAATACAAAGAAGTCCCTGATGATAAGAGGGTTAATTTGGCAAAGGCAAGGTTGAAGGGGTCAGCTCTTACATGGTGGAATTATTAGCAAGGTGAGAGAGTCAAGGAGGGGAAGAATATGATAACCTCCTGGGAAAGGATGAAGACCAAAATCAAGGCACAATTCTTACCCCTAGACTATGACGTGCAAATGTATAAGAAATTGTAGAACCTCAGATAGAGAGACCTTGATGTGAATGCATACACACAAGAGTTTCATAAACTCAGTCTTAGATCAAAGAGACAAGAAGAAGAGTCAGAGAAGGTGGCCAGGTATTTGAATGGCCTAGGAATGAACATCCAAGATGAGATCAGCATCTTAGCACCACAAATAGTGAACAAGTGTTTCCAAATGGCCTTAAGGGTTGAAGAGAAGATAAACAGAAAGAGTGAGCAGAATAATAGAGGTAGAGGAGGAAGAAGTTTCAGAGGCAGAGGCAATTTTGGAGGAAGAAGTCCTAACCAGAGGCCTAGTGGTGAGTCTAGCCAAGAAGAGCAAGTTGGAGACTCAAGTAGCAGAGGAGGCTACCGAGGAAGAAGGAAGAAGGCCTAATGGAAGGGGTGGGACAAATGGATCAGGTAGAGGATCCAAGTTCTCCAATATGAGATGTTATAACTGCAATCAGATAGGGCACCCAACACACAAGTGTCCAGAAAAGGCCTCAACTTCTCATGGCGGTGAGAAGAGAACCACTTTGATTCAAGAGGATGCAAGGAGTGTGACATCTCCTGAAGTGAATCTGGCATTAGAAATGGGAGAAAATCTGATGATCAAGACAACACTGCTCAAGGAACTAGTGTAGACTGAACCATCTCAAAGAAGGGCTTTGTTTAGAATCAACTGCAAGATCCAAGGTAAGGTTTGTAAAGTTATTATTGACTCTGGTTCTACTGATAATATCATATCTTTGGAAGCAGTGAATAAGTTGAAGTTAGAAAGGATACCCCATAGCAGTCCATATAAAGTCAGTTGGTTGAATAAGGGGCAGTACATACTCATCAATGAACAAGCATGGGTAGAATTTAGTATTGGGAGGTATAGAGATAAAATCTTATGTGGCATCCTTCCAATGGATGCTTGCCATCTTTTGTTAGGCAGACCATGGCAGTTTGATAGAAAGGCTCATCATGATGAGAAAAGAATGCTTACTCATTCCAAAAGGATGGTGTGATTTATAGGATACAGTCATTGGTAGAAGAGGATCCACAACATGTAGGGTCTAGTGTAATGATGGTAGGAGAAAAAGAATTCATGGATACACTAAAGGAAGGTGGTGGAGTAGGTTTTGCTTTGATTGTGAAGCCTAAGGAGGAAAGAGAGGAAAGTGTGAGGGAAGTAGGACCTAAGGAGGTCAGAGATTTGCTTGAAAGTTACAAAGGAGTGATTGCAAAAGATATACCTGATTCCCTGCCACTTATCAGAGATATTAGCCACAAAATAGACCTCATACCAGGAGCAATACTTCCTAATAAGGTAGCATATAAAATGACCCCTCAGTAGAATGAAGAGATAGCAAATCAGGTTCAAGAACTCCTAAACAAAGGACTGATAAGAAAGAGCCTTAGCCCGTGTGCAGTCCCTACTGTTTTAGCCCCAAAGAAAGATGGGAAATGGAGACTTTGTACTGATTCTAGGGCCATCAATAGGATAACTATCAGGTATAGGTTTCCTATTCCTAGAATAGAAGATCTAATGGATTATTTGGGAGGGGCCAGTTATTTCACCAAGATAGACTTAAAGAGTGGGTATCACCAGATAAGGATAAGAGAGGGGGATGAGTGGAAGACAACATTCAAAACCAATGAAGGGTTGTATGAGTGGCTTGTGATGCCTTTTGGTCTTTCAAATGCCCCTAGCACCTTTATGAGACTAATGAATGAGGTGTTGCAGGAATTCATAGGGAAATTTGCGGTAGTCTACCTTGATGATATCTTGGTGTTTAGTAAGAGAAAGGAAGAACACTTGAAACATTTGGAGATAGTCTTGAAGAGGCTGCAAGATCAGAAGTTAATGATAAACTTGAAAAAGTGTGACTTCATGAAACAAGAATTGATTTACCTAGGCTTTGTCATCTCTAAGGGTGATTTGAAAATGGATTCTTCTAAGGTAGAAGCTATTTTGAATTGGCCTACACCTAGGACAATAGGAGAGGTCAGAAGTTTTCATGGCTTGGCCACATTTTATAGAAAATTCATTAGGAACTATAGTGATATTTCTGCACCTATGTTAGAGATCATCAAGGGTGGAGGTAAGGTGAAGTTTGTGTGGACAAAAGAGGTAGATCAGAGTTTTGAAAGTTTGAAGCAGAAAGTTGCCGAGTATCCTATCTTAGTACTTCCTGATTTCAATAAAGTCTTCACCATTGAATGCGATGGAAGTGGGCTGGCCATAGGGGCAGTGTTGAGCCAAGAAGGCAGACTAGTGGCCTTTTTCAGTGAAAAATTGAATGAAGCTAAGAGGAAGTACTCCTCTTATGATTTAGAGTTGTATGCCATGGTACAAGCTCTGAAAAAATGGAGGCACTACTTGCTTCCTAAAGAATTTATTGTATACACTAACAATCATGCTCTTAATTTTTTGAATGGACAAGAAAAGCTCAGTCATAGACACATGAAGTGGGTGGAAAGTCTTCAAGCATACGCCTTCATCATCAAGCATAAGAAAGGGATAACCAATAAGGTTGCTGATGCTTTAAGCAGAAGGGTGTTGACAGTGCAAGAAGTGCAGCTACAAAGCATGGGTGTTGAGGCACTCAAAAGATTGTATGAAGAGGACTAAGATTTCAAGGAGATTTACAAGATATGCAGTGAGTTTACCAATGCTTTCCACAGTGAATTTTTAGATTATACATTGCAGGATGGACTTTTGTTTAAAGGGAGTCAACTATGTATCCCTAAGTGTTCAATGAGGGATAATATAGTGAAGGAGAAACATAGTGGTGGTTTAGGAGGACATTTTGGGCTCAATAAGACCTTAGATCTAGTAAGAAGATTTTACTTTTGGCCAAGGATGCAATCTGATATCAGAAGGTTTGTTGAGAGTTGTATGATTTGCCAAAGAGCAAAGGGGGTCTCAACCAATGCAGGACTGTACCAACCTTTGCCCATACCAAACAGACCTTGGGAAAGGTTGAGTATGGATTTTGTGATGGGGTTACCAAAGACAAGGATAGGTTATGACAGTGTGTTTGTTGTGGTAGATAGGTTCAGCAAGATGGCTCACTTTATTACTTGTAAAACCACCAATGATGCTAGTTACATTGCAGGCTTGTTCTTTAAAGAAATTGTTAGGATTCATGGATTGCCTTTGAAATTGTATCTGACAGAGACAACAAATTTGTGGGAAATTTTGGAAGAACCTTGTGGAAAAGATTGGGTACAAATTTGTCTTTTAGTTTAGCCTATCATCCTCAGACTGATGGCCAAATTGAGGTTGTAAATAGGTCATTAGGTAATCTGCTGAGATGTTTGACAAGAGAACATGGAGGTAGTTGGGATGTGGTACTCCTACAAGCAGAATATGCCTATAATGATTCTACAAACATAAGTACAGGTCTAAGTCCTTTTGAAGTTGTCTATGGTAGTCATCCTAGAGGAATTTTTGAATTAAGAGATGTTCAAGGGTTGGACAAAAGGAGTGGACACGCTGATACATTTGCAGAGGCTATGAAAGAGATCCATCAACAAGTCAGAGATACTCTACACAAGAATAGTTAGAAGATCAAGGCTAGAGTGGATCAAAGGAGAAGGGATGTGCAGTACCAAATAGGAGATATGGTCATGGTTCATCTCAACAAGAATAGACTACCCAAGGGAAGCCACAACAAGTTGATGATGAGAAAAATTAGACCTTGTAAGATTTTAGAGAAATATGGTCCTAATGCTTACAAAATTGAACTCCCTGATGATATTGCTATTTCACCTATTTTCAATGTTGCTGATCTAACATTATATAGGAGTCCTGATACAGGAGAAGGTACAACAAATTTTATCCAAGACAATGCAGAGTGGGTGCAACATTCACCACCTAAGGAACCATCTAAGATGGAGTGCATCTTGGATAGCAGGACAACCAAGAAGACAAGAAATTAGATCTATTTTGAGCACTTGGTTAAATGGCAAGGACTTCCTGATTCAGAAGCCACTTGGATGCTGGAAGAAGACATTAGAAAGCAGGGTGGTGATTTGCAGCAGTTAGTCTCTAAGAGGACTTGAGACAACTTTCACCCAGGGAGTATGATGCAGGAGCACCTAACAAATCATACTTTGTGTTTGTAATAAGGTCAATTTGACCAATGTTGTTTTTTTTACAGTTGTTGTTGTTCAGTTTGTAACCAACCAAGTGAGAACTGGTTGAAACAGGACAGTTGGGGGACACAGGTGGTTGGTCTTCCTCAACTGTTTCGAATCGGTTGGCCTCCCACAACAGTGGGTTAAAAACATAGCCGAGCTAACATTTGGGGGTTCTGTTTGGGTCCTGTATTCTTTTTTGATGTTCTTGCTGGTATTCTGTATGAAATGTGCTGAAAAATAATAAAGCTCTGTTGCATCCATCTTGTGTTTTTTTTTAAGTGCAAGAATTTCTTACTGTGCATAGTAGATTCTCCTTTCAGTAGTTTCTTACAAAATGGTTCATTGAAGCATTCCACTGGTACAATTCTTGTCAAGATCAGTGGAATAGCTTCGTTGTACAAGTATGTGTGTTTTTTTCTTGTTTTGTTTTCTTGTTCGATGGCACAGAGAATCCAAATGGAATGTTCTGCACAGTAGGTTGACCTAGCATCTCCATGTGCTAGGGTTCGGTTGAAGAGGAAGAAAGTAAGCTGTTCATCGGCGAGTTGCTAGGACTCACAACAAGTCTGCTGAAGTCGAGCAGTCTCGCTGAGGGAGTTGGTCCATCAGTGCATCGACCAGAGTTTGTAAGTGCTCACCGATGAGAAGAGTCTCACTGAAGACAAATGCCATCGGTGCATCGGGAAGTTCAAAGTTCCACCGACAGAGGTGAGTCATACTGACATAGTCACGTCTAATCGGCATTGAAGCCGTCACAGTTAAGATGAGGGGGACTTAACCATCATCAGGGCATTAGTAGAAGGATAGAAGACTTTGCCGATAGAAGTAAGTCTCGCTGATGATGAAGAGTTGATCGACTTGGTGTGAGTCCTATTGTATCTTGTCAAAGATGAGCACAGGAATTCTATTGGTGTATCGGCGAAGTAGAATCTAAAGTGGCCGATAGCACTTTTCTTGCCGATAGGCAAGAAGCGTAGAGTCACCCATCGGGAAGAGTTACAATGTCAGAGTGAGTTTTCAGGTTTTGGCCGACAGTGGTTTTCTTGCCGATAGTGGCATCGGCATATCGCCAGAGCCAACGACTGAGTCCCACTGAAATCGTGGTGTTCCGCCAATGTCAATTTTGATCAGTTGTGTGCTTTCACTGTGCGCTCCCCATAATTTTAGGACAAAATAGTCTGAGGATCCATGAGATTTCTTAGTGTTTTTCCTTTTGAAGTGCAAGGAAAAAACCCCCGAAATGGCTAAGTCCAAAATCCTAAGTGTTTTACTTGTGTTTTCTACCTTTTTGGAGTTTCAGAGTTTGGGGTTCTCTTCATCATGTTATTCTTGTCAACTCTAAACTCCACCTTGGTTATTTGTAAATTTATCCAAGTGTTTTGGGTGTCGGGGGTCAGGAGGTTTATCTTCCTCCTTCTTTTTCATAAGCCAAAGATAAAAGGTCCGCTTGCTGAAGCTCAACAAGCTACAATGTTCCTAAGTGTTGTGGGCAGTATCAAGCTAGAGTTCTCTCTTCCTCCTTTTTTGAAGGTGGAAGGTGGAAGGCCTGATGACTGAGGTCCACTAGTTTCAAGGGTTTCTAAGTATTGCGAAGCTTAGAGGCTAGGGTTGCGGTCTTTTTCTTTCCATTTGGAAGGCAATATGCGGAAGGCCTGATCGCCAAAGTCCACAAAACTTCTAAAGTGTTCAAGTGATTTAGGTGGCGACCAACAGGAGTTTCTTCTCCTGCTTTTCGAAAAGAAGGTGGAAGGCATAGGGTCTGAAGCCTGATCCCCAACAAACTTCATAGTTCCTTCTAAGTATTGCGGGGCAGTGGATATAACATTTCTTCTTTTCAAAAGCATGATGCATGGTGAAGGCCTGACCTTTGAAGCCCGACAGTTTCCCTATTGCCCCTTCTAGACTTTAGAGATCGGGGTTTCCTTCTTCACCTTTCAAAGGTTTGATTGGAGGAAGGCCAATTGGTCAAGGCTTGACTTGTTTTGTCTTCCTAACTCTCTCTACTGTTCTTGACGTGATGGGACAACTTAGCGACCTTCTTGGCCACCATTAATGCTTGTTGAGACCCTAATTACTTGTG
Organism: Cunninghamia lanceolata; assembly: GCA_027924645.1. Classification (NCBI taxonomy): domain Eukaryota; kingdom Viridiplantae; phylum Streptophyta; class Pinopsida; order Cupressales; family Cupressaceae; genus Cunninghamia; species Cunninghamia lanceolata. The sequence continues at coordinate 6,328,276 of BSBN01000339.1, forward strand.
AAAAATAGATTTCTCACCCCCTATGCCACTCTAGCTCCTTCGTATTAAATTTCTTGTACCCAAGGCATGGGCAAACACTCTTCTTTAATGAATTTCTAGGGTAGAGTATTGTGGGCACATTCTAAGGACACTGAAGTGAATTTATTGCAGCATGGGTGACTAGTTTTACTTGTTGACCACTATTCCCCATGTCCATGGTTGCTATAGTGCAATCTAAAATGCTATATATGCATGTATTTGAGATGTATTTGGGGTCGGTTAGCTATTTTTGGGTCATTACTTAGGTAGAGGATTCATTCGCAAGTTCAGACCTTGTGGTATTTTCTAGAGCTAGGCAGATTTGATGTACTGTGCTCTCTTCCGAGCCTCTTATGTGTCTACACTAGTTCAACAATGAAGGAGAGTCTACCATTTTGTGTCTATCTCATGCCTGTAATGAATTCTTCTTCTTTTGTAATGGCTATTTAGCCTTTATGATCAATATAAATTGATATTTTGCCTCTCTCATTATTCTTGCACTATGTTTATTTGATAGATGTAAGTTGTGTATTGTGGATAAAATGATCCCTTTCATACTTTCATCTCTCTGCCTTAACTTCTGTTTGAATCTGCATGAGTCTGTGAGTTCCCTTCAGTGTTTGAGATCATTACTATGCTAGGTCGGTTGCAGTTAAACACCCTAAATCTTGGTGCATCACCTTTCAATTTTAGTTTCTCCTTCTCCCCCTTTTCCTTGGTGATTAGTAGCATAGGTTTAGTTGATTTATCTGGACCTTAAGTTTAGAAAGAGGAACCAACCTTCTCAAAGGTCTGATCTCATCTGTAAGGTCCCACACCTTGAGATCAGTCCCATTGTGTCATTGGAATGCTTGAACAAGCTTCAAGTAGGGTGCAATTCTATGTGATAACAGTTTGTGGCATGCTTGATGGGACCCTTTTCTTTGAGTAAGAGCTGAACTGAGAGGATTTAGTGTTGTTCTTAGTTCATTTGCTATTGTGGAAGCATTCAACAAGCACCTGGTGACTCTGCTGGTCCAGTATCCAAACCTATCCAACATTTCATGCCTGGAGTGCAGACTAGAGCTTCTTCTTCAAGTAATTTCCAATTAGTTCTAGAGCTATCTTTTACTGATTCAAGAAGAAGAAGTAGATTATCTAGGTTCCTTGTGAGAGAGAACATGCGTGTAGTTCCATCTCCTTCAAGAGCCCGGTCCACTTGCCTCCTGTTAGATTCCATTATTCAAGAAGAACCCTATATATACCTATAATCAATTTTAATATTCCCAATATGGAAAGAAACCTTCCTTTTGTCACCTTCAATGGGGGAATCTCACTTGACCTAGCACAATATGATGATATCCCTACCTCATCTCTGAAAGAAACCCCATTTTTCATTGGTGAAAACTCTACTACACCTGCTGAACATATCCAAGATATTGCTAGTGTTTGCTCTGTTCACAATGTCACCGAAGACAATGTTGCTATGAGACTTTTGGCTTCTTCCTTTAAAGGAAAAGTGCTCTAGTGGTATAGAGTTTTATCGGATAATTCCATTCATAATTGGGATGACTTGGGGACAAGAGTTTGCCAACACTTTAAAGATAAAAGTGACCACCTGTTTTTGATGGAACAATTAATAACTATCAAAAGGGCTCCCCATGAGTTCATGGTGGACTTCAACTACAAATTTCAAAAAACATGGGACATGATTCCATTGTTGGTTAAGCCCTCTCCTAATATTGCCTTCATATATTATTTGAGGTCATTGAATAGTGATAATGTTGTCATGATTCAATCCATGGGAGGAACCATGTTACTAGGTGCATATGACATAGCAATAAGGGCACAAAGTTGTCTGATTCATGCTGGAAAGATTGCTCCAAGACCACCAATGCCCCTATTTCCAGAGGCTCCAATCATCCATCCAAGTGTGGCCCTAATCCCTACAACAGTCACCCCCACAATCCCTCTGATTACACCCTTAAATGAATTGCAAGATGTTAAGACCTTGCTACAAAGCTTTGGAAATAGATTAGTAGCAATAGAGAGGTAGCAAGCACAATCCAATAGACCATGTCAACCTTCTAATCAGATGTATCAACATAACAGACCACCACATTAGGGAAATGTGCAAAGACAACATCAACCTAGTTATATCCGACCCCAAAATGCCATCAATCCTAATGCTACAAGCACATTTGGGCCTCTTGTGCCCATACAAAATAATCTAGCTCAAGATACTAATTAGTGCTATCCATGCAATCAACCCCATGATCAAAGTTTATGCCAAAGCGGATAGTTTGGTTAGGCTCTAACAATACAAAGCCAATCAATCTTTTCAGAGAAAAAACCTATTTCAAGACAAGATGTCAGGGAAGAACAAGATCAAATGTAGAACAATTATACCTTCATGAATTGGATGTAGGATGACTTCTGTGGTGTTAATTAGGGTATGAGACCAATAGTACACAACACAAGAGAAAAAAGAAGAGTGACTGAGGATGCATCAGTCCCCACAGTTGGTCAAGCATCTACCTCTCATGCATCCCCAAGGGATACAAATGAAGGTGCAACAACCAGAACTCTTTTAAAACAAGCAGATCAGGTTGTTGGTAAGGCAAATCTAGTGCTAAAACGGCAGCCCCAAGCTAGTCAACAATCAAAAGTGGACATTATGGTTGTAAAGGTATCCCAAAAGGTTAGTCACATCCCTTTCAACATAGTTGATCAGATGAAAAGGACTAACTTGAATGCCACTATGTGGGATGCCCTATTAATCCTAGCTCAAAGGGGTTTACTTAAGGAAGCCTTAACAAGCTTCAGTCAGCTTGCCAAAGAGACAACAAAAGAAAAGGAAGCCACCCAAATAACCCTGTGCCAACCAAGAGGGGAGGCAAGCACAAGTAAAATCAGTAAGCCCCGTCTTTTCTATGTTTCCCTAATCATTGGTGACAAATTGTTGCACAATTACATGGTTGATTCTAGGGCGAGTACTTCTGTTATGCCAAAAAATATAGTTGATCAATTAGGCATAGAATATGAACCTATGAGTAAGGGGGTAGTACAACTAGATGGTACTACTATTAAGATAGTAGGTATTGTTAAAAATATGAAGCTTACCCTACATGCATGCCTTGGCTGCTCTGTTTTACAAGACATTTCAGTCATTGACCTCCAACATATTTTGGCATATGCCTATCTAGGTATTTCACTACTAAAATAGGTGGGTACCTATCTTCTAATTGGTGCCACATGCTATTCAGAACTAGGTATGGCACTAAAGTGACCATTGGGGCTAAAACAATATCCAATGATCACATTGAGCCTTATTCTCCTACCCCTTTGAACATGAACTACATAATCCATGATTTAGAAGAGAATGACAACAACATGCATAAGGCTGCCACACCTATGGAAGAAATTCCTAATATACTACTTGATGAATGTGAAAATTATTTTCAATTTGATACTCCTAATCATATAGAAGATATAGGGTTGGATACATACTATATCCATGATGGAGATGTCTTCTTCCCTAATCTGGTGAAGTAGAAAGAAGATTCAAGTGGGATATGACAGATGTATTTTGATGGCTCCAGAAGCAAAAATGGAGCAGGTGTTGGGGTTGTGCTAATTTCAACCCAAAAGGAAAATTATTTCTTTTCTTTTCGATTATAGTTCAGTTGTACCAACAATGTGGCCGAATATGAAGCCTTTGTTCAGAGCATGCAACTGACACATAAGAGAGGAATAAGAATTTTATAGGTATTTGGTGACAGTGAGTTGGTTGTCCACCAAATCAGATCACAAAGTGCTTCAAGGAATGACTTGTTGAAGTCATAAAAACACAAAGTATGGGATCTGATTGAAGACTTTGATGCCTTCAATATCCAGGCAGTACCTCTAGGGGTAGAAACAAAGATGCTGACAAGTTGGCTACAATTAGCACTCAGTTTGACATTCCCAAGAATGTCAAATGAAACTCAGATCAACATGTAAAATTATTGTGTAGCCTATTGTACCTGATAATGTATTCAGCTGGAAGGTATTTGAAAATGATCAGCAGATTGTCAATCTCTCTCAAGAGGAGGCAAAGTTTGCTACTAGTAACTAGCCAATATTGCAAGATAAGTATGGTGACTAGGTGATCCAGCTGAAGACCAACCAAAAAGGGAGAAAATAAACATGATAGTAAAGAAAGAAGACTATGAAGAGGTAGAAATTGCATAGGGTAGATTTCTAAAGCATGGCAAGGTATGTGATCAAGATGAAAGATAAGGTTTCATTGAGCTTTGTAATGAGTTTGATGATCTTATTTCTTGGGATTATAGGGATATAAAATGTTTTGGTCCTAGTTTAATTCAACATACTATTGATTTAGATCCCAATGCAAAACCTGTCTACCAAAAGCAAAGGTTAGTTAATCTCAAAATTGAGCCACTAATGAAAAAAGAGTTGTCCAAGCTCATAGAGGCCAAAATTGTCTATCCATTCAAATATTCCTCTTGGGTGGCTAACCTAGTTTCATTTAGGAAAAAGAATGGGGAAATTAGATTGTGTTGACTTTAAAGATCTAACTAAGACCTCCCTTAAAGATCACTATCCACTCTCCTCAATGGAACCGACCTTACAAATAGTGGCAAGAGTTGAAAGAATTTCACTCCTAGATGGCTATTCAGTGTATAACCAGATTCTTGTGAAAGAATCATATCAGTATAAAATAACCTTTACCACCAAATGGGGTACCTTCGCTTATCAGAAAATGCCATTTGGATTGACTAATGACAGGGCAACCTTCCAAAGAGCAATGGATTTGGCCTTCAAAGGCCTGATCAATGATATTATTTTAGTGTATCTTGATGATTTGACTGTGTATTCTAAGCATGTAGCTGACCATTTAGATCATTTGAGAAAAGCCTTTGAAGATGCCAAGAATATGGCATATCATTGAATCCAAAGAAATGTGTATTCACTGTCCCAGAAGGCAAATTGTTGGGACATGTAGTTTCAAAGGAAGGACTTGCCATTGACCCTGAAAGAACAAGTGCCATTATGTCCCTTCCCCTTCCCAGTCACAAGAAAGGCTTGCAAAGCTTCCTGGGCAAGATCAATTTTGTGAGAAGTTTCATACCTAATTTTGCTTCAATAGCAAAACCTCTCACCTCCATGCTAAAGAAAAATGTTGCTTTCACATGGTCAAAAGAAGGCAAAAACAATTTTGAAGTTGTCAAACAGGCTATTGCACAAGCTCCTACTTTGGTAAACCCTAACTAAGGAAAGGATTTTATCCTTTACTCTTTTGGAGGCAAGGAGGGTATATCAACAGTTCTGACACAACAAAATGAGGAAAAATTGGAGCAGCCAAGAAACAAGTGTTTGTTGTGGTGAAAGCACTCAAAAAATTTAGGCACATGCCTTCAAACAACAAGATACAACTAATGGTGAACCATCTTGGTGTGAAAGAGTTTCTTTTGAGCAGAGATGTTAGTGAGAAGAGAGTCAGATGGATCACAAAAGTCATGGAATATGACATCGACATCAACATCACAAAACTATTAAGAGGTAAAGGACTGTGTGAACAAATGGCAGCAAACATTAGAGTTGGAAATGACATAGTGTATGCCCTTGAGCAAGCTTAACCAACTATGTTTCACACTCCAATCGATTGGTATCATGTCATGGCTACATTTCTATAGTCAGGTGAATGCCCAGATGAGTGGAATCAATCCAAAAGAAGGTATTTCAAACTCCAAGCCATCCCCTATGTTCTTGTTGATGGTGTCTTGTTTAGGGAAGAAATCAATGTTTAGATGCATTACACACAATCAAACCTCAAGGGTGTTAGACGAGTTCCATAATGGCCCTGCAGGTGGCCATTTTTCACCAAGGACAACCGTTGTTAAAATCACGAGAGCAGGTTATTATTGGACCAATTTGTTTAGGGATACCCATAGATGGGTAAGGAGCTACAAGGAATGTGCCTTATTTGTATGAAAATGGAAGTTGGCAGCTCTTCCCTCCACCCAATTCAGACTGATCAACCATTTGCCCAATGGGGTTTGGACTTCATTGGAATGATCAATCCACCTTCCAGTGCTAGCCACAAGTGAATTTTCATAACCACTGATTATTTCACAAGGTGGACAGAGGTAGTTGCTTTGAAGGATGCCACAAAGGCCTCCATTTGAGATTTCCTTAAGGGAATAGTACCTGATTTGGTGTTCCATTCTCCATTATTTCTAACAATGCCAAGGCCTTTGTAGGTCTTAAGGTTAGTGAGTGGGTATTCCATCATGGGATCTATTTGAAGACATATTCAAACTATTATCCTCAAGGGAATAGCCTAGCTGAGTCTACCAATAAGAACCTGATCAGAATAATCAAAAGAACAATTGAAGATAACCAAAGGACTTGGAATTCCAAGTTGAAAACAATTCTCTAGGATGAGAGAATCACCTCCAAGAGGGCCATTGACAATTCACCTTTCATGCTTGTTTATGGAAAGGAAGCAAGAGTTCCAATCTCACTAGAGTTTCCTTCCCTTGAGATGGAACAATAGTTGGAATTGTTGGGAAATGATGCCATGCTTGTGAGGTTTGCTGAACTGATGGAGCTAGAGGAGAAGAGGGATGCTGCTATGAAGACTCTTGAAGCCCACCAAGATCAGGTCAAAGGAAGTTTTGACAGAAAATCAACTAGCATAACATTATTTGGTGTTGAAATGGGATGAATACAGAGCTAAAGTTGGGAGACATTCAAAATTTGATGCCATGTGGAGTGGCCCTTATATTATTACTAGCTACAAACATGCCAATGCATTTCAACTTTCCAAGATGAATGGAGAGGTTCAAGCCAAAATAGCCCAAGGATCCATGATTCTAAGTGTTTTCCCTTTTGAAGTGCAAGGAAAAAGCCCCCCAAACGGCTAAGTCCAAAATCATAAGTGTTTTCCTTGTGTTTTCTACCTTTTCAGAGTTTTGGAGTTTGGGGTTCTCTTCGTCATGTTATTCTTGTCAAGTCCAAACTCTGCCTTGGTTACTTGTAAATTCATCCAAGTGTTTCAGGTGTTGGGGGTCATGAGGTTTATCTTCCTCCTTTTTTGTAAGCAGAAGATGAAGGGTCTACTTTCTGAAGTTTGACAAGCTACAATGTTCCTAAGTGTTACCGGTAGTGACAAGTGGGAGTTCTCTCTTCCTCCTTTTTCAAAGGCAGAAGGTGGAAGGCTTGACAACCAAGGTTTACCGATTTCAAGGGTTTCTAAGTATTATGGAGCTCAGAGGCCGGTGACAAGGTGTCATTATACCTCATCATTTAATCATATTTTAGATGTCAAAATCCAGGGTTGTGTCTTCAGCTATCTGCAATTAGGGATTCTACAGTTACCAGTTTTTCTAGCTAATTCTAATGACTTCTACTAATTTAAAGAGATTGATCTATCTGCTTACTAAATGAATTTAAAGAATGCTGAAAATAGAATTGAACGGTAAATTACTCAAAAATAGAATAGAATAGTAAATTACTCAAAGCAAACCTATAAACTACAACATGCATCTATCTATCAAAAATCAGTAAGTACTCTATAAAGAAAAAATTGAAATAACAAAATAGTGGTAATAGCCTTCTGCCTTGGTGGTGAGAGTGGGCCCTTGCTCCACACCCTTAGGGATGAAGGCTATAGTAAGGAATCAACACAAAAGAATAAGATCACAACTAAATTCGGTCCAATTCCATTCGCTTTGCATTCATAGAAAAATTGATATCCAAAATGAGATTACCGAAAAATTAGAAGAATCAAAAGTTGTGTATATATTTCTACTGCTTCTGTAAGTATATATAAAATGAGTGATGACATATCACTTATCTTATCTACCAGTTTTTTTCTATGAGATGACATCCATCTCTTTATTATACTAGCTATCTAACTATGGAAAATAACCATGCAATAAAAATAGATTGAGTGGAACATAAGTCCACTCTGAATTCTAAGTTTGAGTCTTAATACATTTGGGCAGCGAGGCCCTGAAAATATGGATATTAAATTAGTTTCATCAGTAACTCATGCAAAAACTTTAAAAAGAGATAAAAACTCCAGTAGTTAACTAAAGATGGCCCTTCACTTAGGTGATGATTTGAGTGATATGAGGGGTATCACGATCACTGCTGAAAGTGCATGACTGACAGTTGCGCTAGAAATCTACTCTATTCTAAAGAGGCACCGAAGATGTATGTCTCTGTCTTCAGCTCCGGAGATATGTCTGTAGCTCTGGAGATATAATTGCAGCCTTCTTGGTTAGCTTCAGAGATGCTCCAGACTTCAGTCCAGCTCTGGAGAGGCTTTTCCTCTTTACTTCAAAACTTCTGATGTCATGGTATTTTGGTATTGTCTCCGGAGATCATTGAGGACTAGCTCCAGAGATGCACAAAATTGCTATCCTGAACATCTACACCCGTTGATTAAAAAAGAGAAGTTTTTCTGCATATTTCCATCAATTCCATACACATTACTCCTTTAATCAGAAATCATGATCTTAAGTAATTTATCTTCAATTAATCATTATCTAGAACAATCTTGCTAGCCTATTCGGGTGCAGACATCAAGAAAGATGGGATCAAAAAGGAGAAAAAGAGAGGTAAAAATATGTATTTTATGGGTGCTACTTGGTACTCATCATCCCCCCCATACCTAAGGTTTAGCAGGTCCTCCTGCTTCTCACAATCTGGATTTATTCTAGTGGAGTAGCATGTCAGTCAAGTTGTAGTCTTGTGCATAAGTAGACCAAGTATTGCGGTTGGTATTACCATTGCCTTTGTACTGATCTACCTTCTTTAATCAGTCCTGCAATTTCTCATCTTCCATCTTCTCAGCCTAGACAGGGAGTGGTTCAATTATGAGAGGGGGCCTAAAACGCCCACCTATCCACTCATGTTTATGCTTATCCATCATTTTGGATATTATCCTTGCTTTCCTCATAAATAACCTTAAGTTTGCAGGGGTGACCACCTCTCTCATTTTCTGCTCTGAAGTTAGAATATTCCACCTTTTCTTTGCTATTGCAAGCACTAAATTAGCTGAACTGTTCATAAAAAGGCCAAAACAAAATGGAGCACTCTTGCAAAATTTTTAGGTATAATGGCAAATTTTGTTCTGACTTTTAGGGTGATAGACATATGCCTTGAACTGGGTTTCAAAAGCATTGGGGTTGGGGCATTCTTTTTTGATGAAGAGATTTGTTTCTGTATCCTTCTTGAGATGAGCCTCCATTTGTTCATTCCAAATCTGATGATTCCTCATCAATGACATAAATGATTTAAGCTAGCATTCCCCCCACAAAATAATTAAGAATGAAAGTTATATCATTAACACAGAAACCATGCAAATATAATTCACATAGAAATTTTTTGTCTTTATCACTACTTGTATATGCTTCCATGAACCCTTCTGCTGTCTCTGTATTCTCAGTCAGGTCAGACATGACTAAAGAGAACTTCCTTTGCAGGACTCTTTCCTATAAGAACATAGCATAACTGGCACTTGGAGGCCTGCAGGATAGAATTTCAGAAGAAAGGTAGGCCATCTGAATGACTTTTCCTTCTAGAGTTTCTACTCTTTTTGTCATGGCAGTAACTGCCCTTTGTAATTGCAGCATAGGCTTGGAAGCCTCATATTCTCTACATCTCCTCTCCCAATGAAATAGGGCTTTAGGAATATCAATGGGGATTAGACCCACATATGGATTTGTTTGTACCTCCTGTACATTGGTTGCCCTTGGGCCAACCAACTTTTGAATATACTCCTCTTGGTCATCTATTTTGTTGTTGGCCCAAGTCAATTGTTTATCTTGGCTCTGTATTTTCTCAATTAATGCTGCCATTATCATGAGACCATTGTCTCTAGCCGTGGTGAGCTTAGAAACACTCTGTGCTGCCTCTATCTCCTTTTCCTTCATTATTTTGACTGCCTTAGTCTTCTGGGCCTCCAATTCTGCTTCCTTTTCCTGGATTATCTGGTTTTTGCTCTAGAGCTCTATTTGTAGATTTTCAATGACTTGTTTTTGCTCCATCTCTATCTCCATTCTGACCTTCTTGAGGTCAGTGATAATCTAATTTTTCCCCCATAGTAGTCTCTTTAGGTTATCAATTTCTTCAAACATTTGCTGCTCTTTTGAAATCTCAACATCCTCTTGATCAGATGGGTGAGAGAAGGTTCCTATTTCTTCTTCTGTTTGCTGAACATTAGGGTCCTCCATGGCCATCTGTCATGCATGGTCAGCTACACCCATTTGCTCTGTTTCATCTTTCCTTGTAGCCTCCTTGTTCTGAGGGTCTTCTTGGGTTTCCTCTGTATCTGCTGGCACTGATGAAGGCCTAGCTTTCTCCTCATAAGTTCTAAAACCCAAGAGCACTTTAGCTAGGAGAGTAATATCTTTCTCAGCTTGGGAGAGCTGCCTTTTTCTTTTGCTTCTCCATAGCATAGGTGGAGCAAGTGCCTCCAGAGCAGGTGTCTCATGCTCAGAATATGAGGAAATAGTTAAAGTTTGCCTATGTTCTATCTCTAGAGCAAGTGATGGTTCTGAAGTTGGACTTGAACCTAGATGGACAGATGGCTCTGGGGAAACTTCTCTTTGTCTTTTCTTCCTCACTAGAGGGATCTCATCTGAATCATGAGATGTTTCTTTAGCCCAATAGTGTATTCTAGAGTCAACTTTCTTTGGGGTTTTCTTTGCTTTCTACCCTGACCTCTCCCCTGTTAGTTCCTTAGGGAAAGATTCCTTAGTTAGAGTCATCTTCCTCCTGATTGAGTGAGTCATGTATGGAGTTTCCTCAAGAGCAGGCTCTTTAATTTCTTTGCCTTTTTTCTTTTTATTAGAAATAGGGGTTGTAGACGAAGTTGCCTCCTATGAGGACTTCTTTCCTTTTTGAACAGCTGTAGAGGATGTTAAAGGTTCTATTTCTTCTTCTTGCTGGGTAGAGGAACCCCCACCCTCTGCTTGTGCCCTCTCTAGCTCCCTGCCCTGGGATTTTGTTCAAGAAAGGTTTGCCATAATTCTTCCCCATTAGCTTGAGACAAGAAGTGGTGTTTAACTACCAGAAAAATGAGGGCATGATGTTTCATAGGACCCTTGTTTTGCTGATATTTTTTAGTAGTTGCCCTAATGGCAGAGTACAGGAAGTTGGGAATGTTTATGCTGAATTCAGGGTGTCCATTCCCATGCCTTAGAAAAATCAACATTTTCATTATTGGTCCTAAAACTAAGGAAAATTGACCATCACATGTGAAATATTTCATCATCCATATAGCTACAGATTGGCAAGAGTTTGGAAATGAGGACCTAAGAATTCCTTTAACCTCATTTTTATTTAAATGTAATTGTATTGCAGGTTCACCTTCAACAGAGAAATTCTTAATCAAATCAGCATAAAAGGTTTTCAGATGATAGAACCTCTCACCTTGTTCAGGCAACCTAGAAATATGACTGATAGTGGTCGTAGAGAGATTGATTTGGACTCCCCTTACAACTGTCTGATTGTCCCTTAGGTTTCTTAGGAACTCATCAACAATATCTTCTTGAAACCCCTCAAATTTTTCTAGAAACTCCAACCATCCTGCAGTTCTCAGAAGGTTTGCTGCAGCATCATCTTGCAAAAGACCTGCAACACTCTCTAGTTTGGACTTCTTCTTTATCCCCATTTCTAAATTCCTTCCACCTTCTGTGCTTAATTCCTCACTCTTTCCTCTGTAGTTTGTCCTTTCTCCTTAACTCCATAGGCTCCGGAGGACTATATCAGTTTACTCTGTTCTTAAGGTATTTTGGAGGTTTGAATGAGGATTATTATGTCTCTTCATTTAACAGCTTAGGCTTATGGAAAATGATTTGAAAATTAGTTAGAGTGCCCAGGCAGTCATAAATGCAACAGAGTGATGGGACACTCTGTAGGCAAGGTGACAATACAGCAAAGATGGTGGCATGCATGAATTTGTGAAGGAAAATGATGGTAGGATGTGTCATGATGATGACACCCAAAAATAGAAAGACAAGACAGTTGCTATTTAATGTTTAATTAAGATAAAATTACCTGAACCATTTTTAATGATGAGGTGCGATGTACTTGGTTGAGATGCTGCGACGTTGATGAGACTGGACGTGACGTGGCACCTGAGCATATTTTTGTGGCTTGAGATGACATCCATCACCTTCATTGGCATGCAACCTGCAATCATTCCGGCTGAGTGGTTCACGAATCTAGGTATCTTGGGTGACGTCAACATAGTCTTTGCAAATACTCCTGCAAACGAGAATAATGATTCTTCGCAAGATGCGTGTTGATTTTATTTTATTTCTGCCATAAAGTAGAGGATGAGTCATGATGACCTCATCAAATGACGTTTTTACTTTATTGCCTGGAGAGGTGGGTCCCCTCCCACTTATTATGGTTGTAAATAACTCTTTATTGGTGGAGCACTGGAGGTGCTCCTAGTTTGTGAAGCACTGGAGGTGCTCCTAACTGTGAAGCACCAGAGGTATGTTTGAGTAACTCCCGACACCTGATCAGCTCTGTAGCTTGATTATTCTCAACTGTCATGAAGAAGGGAACCCCCATTTGCTGGTTTTCAACTCCCTTGGTCAAGGAAGATAGCCATTTACTGGTTTTCCATCTTCCTCTTTTTTTTTTCCAGAAGGCTGCCATTTGTTGGTTTTCAATCTTCTCTTTTTTTTTAATCAAAATAATCATTCCAAAACTGTGACAAAGGAGGTATCCCCTGTATCAAAGCACAAATCATTGAGGAAATCTTCTTTAGTGGATGGTCTTTTATAGAGTCTGATTCGGTGGCCATTCACTAAGAATGTGTCTGTGCTTCCATCAATAGGTTCCAACAGTACTATTTCATTTTTAAAAACTTCCTTTATCTAATAAGAGCCGATCCAATGAGTTTGTAATTTCCCTTTGAACTCCTTGAATTTAGAATCATAAAGAAGAACCCAATCACCTTATTGAAATGTCCTCCTCTTGATGTGTTGGTCATGCCATTGCTTCCTTTGATACTGAACCAATTCTGTTTGTTGAATGACCTCTGTTCGAATTTCATCCAACTCATTGAGCTGAAGAATTCTGTTCTGTTGAGCTGTTGACAATGGTAGACCAATATCCAATGCAGTTTTAAGTGTCTGGAGTTCAAATTCTATAGACAAAATAGTCTTTTTCCCATAAACTAATTCTTATGGTGAGAACTTTGTTGTGGACTTCCAAGTGGTAGTGTAAGCCCAAACTACTTTAGGTAATCTGTTAGCCTAATCTTTTCTATTCATTGCTACTGTCCTTGTCAGAAGATTTTCAAGTTCCCTATTAGTTACCTCTACTTACCCATTGGCTTTAGGATAGTAAGGTGAAGATTTGTGCTTGACTTGATATAAATCTATGAATGCTCTGATTACCTGTGAAGTAAACTGAGGTCCTCTGTCAAAAACTATGGATCTTGGGGCTCCAAACCTCAAGAAAATCTTATTATAAAGGAAATCAACAACTTTTTCTTCTCGTGCAAATTGTAATGCTTGAACCTCAGCCCATTTAGTAACATAGTCTGTGCATACTAGAATATACTCCCTTCCTGATGTTGGTGGAGAAATTGGTCCCACAAAGTCTAAACCTGATGCAGAGCCAAACACCCTGACCTAGATTCCCCTTTGTATGTCTCGCTTTACTTGCCTATCGATAAGACTATGCACTATCGGCTAAGTCGTAGTCCATTCCACTGATCGCACACCTTACTCTAATAGCCCTCTCTTCACTATGAGTTACTTCCATCGGTCGCATTACCAACTGTCACACCGACCTTACTACTCTCCCTGACGTTCCTCCTAGCCCTGACTCATCAGCTATTGACTTCGTTTATCAGCCAGACTCCTTAGATCGGAAGACTTGCATTTAGTCTGACCGATCCCCATGGGTCTCCGTGATGTATACTTTATTCCTTGTGACCATAAGCGTAATACTCACCATCAACAAACATTCATATCCTCGCACTGATGTACCGATGACTCTCCTCATACATGCAAGGCTTGACTTGCTGCTGCCGGTTTCCCTTACCGCTGCTGCCGATCACGCTTTGCATCCAACTCAAAGTATATGCGCAATGTATATTTCAATATACATTTGCAAGATGCGTTCACAACATACTTTGTAGAACATGCATTTGAAAGATTCATTCAACAGGTTTGACTGTTGACTTCCCTGTATCTAACCCAATGTATGTTTCAACATACAATTGAAAGATACATTTGCAGAATATACATTTGACCGTTGAATCCTTTGTATGCCAATCGGAAGCTTACAACTTTCTCTCTCCTTTGTACCTTAACTCAATGTATCATCATAATGTACATCCGCCACATACAACCGCGATAACCATTTACGAGATATACACGAACATACAACTGTGATATATACATAGAATGTCTATTTGACATACAATTGTGATATACACACAAATTGTATATCTGATGGAACAACGCGAATCTTGCACCAATTTGATCCGCTGTAAATCCTTTAACTTCACAATTGCACAGATATGTTCCTCTACCAATCTAACATAGATCTTTCACCCTACCAACCTAGCACATGATGGCGCTAGGATCTATCTGCACCCTATACATGATCCTACAAACATGAAATTGAACAAAATGAAAACACAAATCGATATGTACAACCATTCCACCGATTTTGAAGAAATCTAACTGGTGGAATGGGCTAAGAACCCATCTCGGCCACAAAATAGTAAATTGATTGCACACAAAGAAAACCTTAGGAACTCGAATGACAGAAAGATGCACAATACAAAATTTTATTATGCCTTTCAGAATGTGTATACAGATGCTCTGTTTCTCAAATACAAATCACACTATTATGATCTCTCTTACATCACCACTGATTACATTCAATGATCTATGGTATTTATCTACTTACCCTCAATAGTACTGAATTGACTCCAAGCGGCTGGGAGATCTAATAACCTCCAATTGCCTAACAACTTCCTAACTGTCTAACAACCCTTGTGATTATAGATTTACCAAGTGTCCTTGGAACTTACAACACAAACCTAGATACAAACTACAATGACATGCATTGGTCAAACAAACCTTATTACATGAATGGTCAGCTTAGGACCTTTTTGGAAACATCAGAATGAACTGTAAATAGTTAATGACTTATGGAGGCCACTGTGGATTGGGTGCTCCTGCACCATACAACCCACTGCAAAAAGAACTCATGGCCCATGAGTTAATTCTTGGGTTTGTTCCACCTTTACTCTTTGCTGTCTCAGGTCTGCCCCATGATCTCTGGACTGCATTCTGCTACCATGGAATCAAAGACTCATGCCTAGCACTGTAGGCTTTTCGCACACCTTGCTGGCCATTCTTTCTTACTATCATCTCTGTCTGAACACCTGCAGTGGAAACCTTGGGTAATGCTTCTTGTACGGCTGTTATGGTAGAATATGCTTGTCTTTCAACTCTTGTTGGTTCTAGAGGACAAATAATTGTCCCTACTATGATAGCATCCTTGTCTATCCAATCAACTTGTGGCTGCTTGTAAACCTGCTCTTTGATCTTCTGCTGATCCATCTGATCTCTATCACCAAAAATTGAAATTACCTGCAAACTTTGATCCTTAGCAACCCCACTCCTTGAGGTATCCTCAACTTTCTTTGACTCTTCTTCATTGAGCTTCACAAACTCTTTCTTTCCCACCAAAATGATCTTAGTTGTCTTATGTGCTTCAGCATCCTCCTACAATGGTGTCATCACAAAAGTTCTCCCATCCTTCTTGAAAGTGTAGGTGTTAGCATAACCATCATAGAATGCTCTCCTATTAAATTGCCATGGCCTACCTATAAGTAGGTGACAACATTCCATGGGCAAAATATCACATAAAACCCTATCCTGATATTCTCCAATCTGGAAATCAACATATGCCTATTCATATACCAAAACTGATTGACTATCACTTATCCAAGATGCTTTGTAAGGGGTTTGATGTGGAATCCTTTCTAGTTTTAACTTATCCACCATTTCCTAAGATACCATATTATCTGTTGAACCAGAATCTATTACTATTTTGCATACCTTACCTCTACATTTGCATGTAGTCTTGAACAAGTTCCTCATTTGGCTCAAATCTATTTGCTTAGATGTTTGCAACACTGTCCTTCTGATCATCAAACTTTCTCCCGTTTCTGATTCCAAATTTACTTCAGGAGATATCATACTCCCCTCATTCTCTTGCACAATTTGAACTCTCTTTTCACTTCTTCTTTCATTACCACTCGATGATGAACCTTGCCTTTCTGGACATTTGAATACTGGGTGACCAATTTCATTACAACGGTAACATCTCCCAGTAGAAACATTAGAACCTCTACCACCTCCAAATTTGCCTCTTGTGCCTTTCCATCCACCCCTGAAATCATACTACTCTTGTCCTTTACTAGTCTCTTCTTGATTCTCATGGACTTGCCTTGTTGTAGGGGCTGATCCTCTTCCCCTTATATTGCTGCCTCTTCCCCTCATGGACTTATTCTGTCTCCTTTTCATCTTCTCCTCAATCCTGATTGCCATTTGATAACAGTCTTCTACACTCCTAGGGTTAGCCAAAACTAATTCATCCTGTATGTTCAATCTCAAACCAGCCAAGTATCTAGCAACCTTTTCAACCTCATTCTCATGATGACTAGACCTCATACTGAATTTATAAAATTCCTCAATATATGCCTTCACATCCATTTCCTTTTGTCTTAAAAATTGAAGCTTTTTAAACATTTGAACTTCATAATCCTTGGGTAAAAATTTACCTTTGATTCTTGCTACCATCTTGTCCCATGAAGAAATCTTTGACTTACCTTGCTTTCTCCTTTTTGATTGTACATAATCCCACCATACCAAAGCATTACCTCCCAACTTGGTCTTTGCAATCTTTACTTTTTGATCCTCAGGAACCTCCTCACATTCAAAGTGATTATCTAGTGCAGCAATCCAATCAAGTAACTCTTCCTCATTCAAACTTCCATTATACTTTGGAACATCAATTTTACCTTAGGTTTGTCATTCTTGACTGCCCTCAATAGTTTTGCAAATCTCTGATCTTCAGGATTCAGATCTTCATCTACATCTTCATACTCTTCACCATCCTCTTCTTCTTCTGGTTCACTTTCTTCTACTTCTCTTCTTTTGTTTGTCTCCAAGGTTGTAAGCCTGGCTTGAAGTGCTTCTGCAAGCTCTTTCATCTTCCTCATCTCTTTAGCATGTTTTTCCTTCATCTCCTGCAACTCTCTGGCAGTACCATTACCTTTCGAAGGCATCTTGTTAACCTCTCAATCCTTCTACTTCTACCTTCTCAGTGATAGAATCAACACACAACAACCCAGACCTTTTGCTGAGCTCTGATACCACTATGATGCAGAGCCAAACACCCTGACCTGCATTCCCCTTTGTATGTGTCGCTTTACTTGCCTATCGGCCAAGTCGTAGTCCATTCCACCGATCACACACCTTACTCCGATAGCCCACTCTTCGCTGTGAGTTACTTCCATCAGCCACATTACCAACTGTCACACCAACCTTACTACTCTCCCCGACGTTCCTCCTAACCCTGACTCGTTAGCTGTTGACTTCGCTTATCGGCCAGACTCCTTAGATCAGAAGACTTGCATTTAGTCTGATCGATCCCCATGGGTCTTTGCGATGTATACTTTATTCCTTGCAACCATCAGCATAATACTCACCATCGGTGAACATTCATCTCCTCACACTGATGTACCGATGACTCTCCTCATAAATGCAAGGATTGACTTGCTGCTGCCAGTTTCCCTTACCGCTGCTGCCGGTCACGCTTTGCATCCAACTCAAAGTATATGCGCAATGTATATTTCAATATACATTCGCAAGATGCATTCACAACATACTTCGTAGAACATGCATTCGAAAGATGCATTCAACGGGTTTGACAACTGACTTCCCTATATCTAACCCAATGTATGTTTCAACATACAATCGGAAGATACATTTGCAGAATGTACATTTGACCGTTGACTCCTTTGTATGCCGATCAGAAGCTTATAACTTTCTCTCTCCTTTGTACCTTAACTCAATGTATCATCATAATGTACATCTGCCACATATAACTGCGATAACCATTTACGAGATAAACACGAACATACAACTATGATATATACACAGAATGTCTATTTGACATACAATTGTGATATGCACACAAATTGTATATCTGATGGAACAACGCAAATCTTACACCGATTTGATCCGCTGTAAATCCTTTAACTTCGCAACTGCACAGATCTGTTCCTCCGCCAATCTAGCACAGATCTTTCACCCTGCCAACCTAGCACATGATGGCGCTAGGATCTATATGCACCCTGTACGTGATCCTGCAAACATGAAATTGAACAAAACGAAAACACAAATCGATATGTACAGCCATTCCACCGATTTTAAAGAAATCCAACCGGTGGAATGGGCTAAGAACCCATCTCGGCCACAAAACAGTAAATCGATTGCACACAAAGAAAACCTTAGGAATTCAAATGACAGAAAGATGCACAATACAAAATTTTATTATGCCTTTCAGAATGTGTATACAGATGCTCTGTTTCTCAAATACAAATCACACTGTTCTGATCTCTCTTACATCACCACTAATTACATTCGATGATCTAGGGTATTTATCTACTTACCCTCAGTAGTACTGAATTGACTCCAAGCGGCTGGGAGATCTAACAACCTCCAACTGCCTAACAACTTCCTAACTATCTAACAACCCTTGTGATTACAGATTTGCCAAGTGTCCTTGGAACTTACAACACAAACCTAGATACAAACTACAATGACATGCATTGGTCAAACATACCTTATTACATGAATGGTCAGCTTAGGACCTTATTGGAAACATCAAAATGAACTATAAATAGTTAATGCCTTATGGAGGCCACTGTGGATTGGGTGCTCCTGCACCAAAACCCCATTGCTCAAATGGTTCCATCATGACTTGAGGATGCAGTAATATCTCCTGGGTGAAGGTTGGTTGTCCCATCCTTTCGGACTGGTCACACTGCTGCACATACTTCTTAGTATCCTTATGAAGAGAGGGCCAGTAGTAACCAGCTCCCAGGATCTTGTGGATAGTTCTGTGGGAAGAGTAATGGCCACCAGATGGTTCATCATGACATGCTCTCAACACATTAAAAATCTCATCAGCTTTTAAACACCTATGTAGAATGAAATTAGGACCACATTTAAATAGAAACTATTTAACCATTTGTAAGATAAACTTTCCTTAATTAGGCATTTCTTTTGTTTTGAGGTAAAATGGGATGGATACAAGCCTGTAGCTAAAAGATTAGCTATGTTAGTGAACCAAGGTACAGTAGAGGAGATAGCAAAAAGATGTTCAGCTTGGAACCTGTCCTCCACTGGTTGGTTTTCTCCTCCTGTATGCAATTTTGATAGAAAATTAGCAACCAAATTAAACTTACTTGGATTATCAACTATGGTAATATCAAATTCCTGCAATAGCAATAACCACCTAATGATCCTTGCACCTACTACTGGCTTATTCATTAAGTACTTGATGGCTGCATGATCAGTGTGTACAAATATTTTATATCCAGTGATATAATGCCTGAATTTGTTTATAGCATAGATGACTACCAAGAATTCTTTTTCAGTTGTGGTGTAATTTCTTTATGTAAAGGTAAGGTTTTTGCTGATATAATAAATGGCATGCATACTCTCTCCTTCCTCCTTTTGTCCTAAAACTACCCCAATGGATTCATTTAAAGCATCAATTTGTATGTGAAATGGTAAAGTCCAATTAGGTCCTCTCAAAATTGGTGTGATGGTAAGCTTCTCTTTCAAGGTTTCAAACGCTGACTGATAGTATTCTGTCCATAGAAATTTTGTGTCTTTGTTAAGTAGGGTAAACAGGGGGGCAGCTATTCTACTAAAATTTTCTATGAATTTCCTATAGTAGCCTGCATGACCCTAGAAAACTTCTAACATCTGTCTGATTTTTGGGTGAAGGCAACTGTGTGATCACTTCTATCTTGTTTTGATCCACTTTGATCCCATTTGCTAAAATGTGGTGTCCCAAAACAATTCCTTCCTCTACCATCATGAAGCACTTTTCATGGCTAAGGGATAATTGATTTTTCTCACAACATTTTAGTACTTTCTCAAGGTTTGTGAGAGCTTCTTCAAAATTATCCCCATACATAGTAAAGTCATCCATATAGACCTCCATGCATAGATTAGGTAGTTTATCGAAAATGGCTAAAACAAGTCTCTGAAAGGTAGCTGGGGCATTGCATAGTTCAAATGGAAGAACTTTGTAAGCAAAAGTTCCCGAAGAGCAGGTGAAGGCGGTTTTGTCCTGGTCTTCAGGTGTTACTTGAATTTGGTTATACCCACTGAACCCATCTAGAAAAGAAAAATACTTTCTCCCAGCGAGGTTGTCCAGTACTTGGTCAATGAACGGTAAGGGAAAGTAGTCCTTTTTTGTAGCTTTATTTAGCTCCCTATAGTCAATACACACCCTCCATTTCTTATTCTTTTTAGGCACTATGACAAGGGTTGAGACCCATTGACTATCTGAGATTGGATATATAAACCTTGCTTACAATAATTTTTCTATTTCAGTTTTAACAATGTCCTTTAAAGCAGGATTCAGTCTTCTCTGGGGTTGTCAGACAAGTTTAATATCCTCAATGTATATATGATGGGTATAGATCTCAGGAGGTATGCCCTTCATATCTTGGTATTCCCAAGCAAAAGCTGCTGAATGGGAAATTAGAAGTTGGATAAGTTTTTCTTCCTGATTTGCTGTTAACTAAGTATTGATATTAAATGTTCTCCCTGGTAAAATCATGATCTGTTTTGTGATTTGATCCATAGATGTAGTTCCATACACTGGAGTCATGGTATTGAGGGGGCAAGAATGTGGAAGCAACATGTAGAATGTGACTAAGTCTCTGTAAAAGGTTTCCCCACAAGGAATGATATTTGCGAGGGTACAATGAGAAGAAGTAAGAAGTTCTCTCCTAGAATTTTGAGCAAGCTCCATCACATCCCCATTGATTAGGATGTGGGTAATGTCTTCTGTTGTATCATAGTAGATTTCTTCTTCCAACTCTCCTAAATGTTCCCTGATGGTTACCATAGCTATTGAGGCACTGTTGTCATTGTTCTCTGGTTCATCCACCCATACTCTTCCTGCATAATGTATTGATGGTTTAGCTGGAGGATACAGAGATATTTTCTTTAAATCTATCCCATTAGAAATGACCATATCCCCAGTTCAACAATCAATAGATGTTGTTACTGTAGCTAACCATGGTCTTCCTAAAATCAGTGGGTAAGCATTTCTCTAGTTTCTCAGTTCTAATATCAGGAAGTCTACTGGAAATTCCCATGATTCTATCACAACTAGTACATCAGTGATTACTCCTTTCAGAACAGCTATTGACTGGTCAGCAAGTTGAAGGATTGTAGTTGTGGATTGGATACCTAATAGAGCTAATTTATCCATTGTATGAATCATCATCACATTAATTGCTGCACCCAAATCAACCAAAACATTTGAAATTTATACCCCTGAGATGAAAATAGTTATAATAGGATTTCGAGGGTCTCCATATTTTGGGAGGAGCATTTCTCCCATCAATAGATCTACTACTTTCCCTTCCACCTGTATTGTAGAAGGAAAGTTTTTCTTCCTGCCCTACTTTTTGACACAATGCTATTTAATGAATTGATTTAGTTCTGGTACATCTCTGATTGCTTGGAGGAGAGGAATTTCAATGTTCAGTTGCTTGATTTCTTGTAAAAGTTCTGATTCCAGGTTGGGTTGGACTTGTTTTTGTAAGATCTTTTTCTAGGGGACATGTTGTTTGAGCCGTTCTGGGTACGGTGCTAGTTTTTCCATCTCCAGAGCATCTCCGGAGCTTTCATCAGAATTGTGTTTAGGAATGTTCTCCAGAGTCGGTCTTTTAGGAGCAACTCTGGAGTTATCCAGGGATGATTCTTTTAGTACTTTTTCGGTAGTAATCTCCTCTGGGAGTTGAGTGGATGAATTTTTAGGTTCCTCATCATTGGTTACTTCAACTATAGTTGGAGGAGATGGTCTTGGGAGTCGGTCTTCCTAAAATCAATGGGTAAGCATTTCTCTGGTTTCTCGGTTCTAATATCAGGAAGTCTACTAGAAATTCCCAT
This sequence comes from Cunninghamia lanceolata, assembly GCA_027924645.1. Lineage (NCBI taxonomy): Eukaryota > Viridiplantae > Streptophyta > Pinopsida > Cupressales > Cupressaceae > Cunninghamia > Cunninghamia lanceolata. The sequence goes on from BSBN01000339.1 coordinate 6,350,550, forward strand.
GATTCTATCACAACTGGTACATCAGTGATTACTCCTTTTAGAACAACTATTGACTGGTCAACAAGTTGAAGGATTGTAGTTTTGGATTGGATACCTAATAGAGCTAATTTATCCATTGTATGAATCGTCATCACATTAATTGTTGCACCCAAATCAACCAAAACATTTGAAATTTCTACCCCTAAGATGAAAATAGTTATAACAGGATTGCTAGGGTCTCCATATTTTGGGAGGAGGATTTCTCCCATCAATAGATCTACTACTTTCCCTTCCACCTGTATTGTAGAAGGAAAGTTTTTCTTCCTGCACTACTTTTTGACACAATGCTATTTAATGAATTGATTTAGTTCTGGTACATCTCTGACTGCTTGGAGGAGAGGAATTTCAATGTTTAGTTGTCTGATTTCTTGTAAAAGTTTTGATTCCAAGTTGGGTTGGACTTGTTTTTGTAAGATCTTTTTCTGGGGGACATGTTGTTTGAGCCGCTTTGGGTACGGTGCTAGTTTTTCTATCTCCAGAGCATCTCTGGAGCTTTCATTAGAATTGTGTTTAGGAATGTTCTCCAGAGTTGGTCTTTTAGGAGCAACTCTGGAGTTATCCAAAGATGATTCTTTTAACACTTTTTTGGTAGTAATCTCCTTTGGGAGTTGAGTGGATGAATTTTTAGGTTCCTCATCATTGGTTACTTCAACTATAGTTAGAGGAGATGGTCTTGGGAACGCTTTCCCAGAACACAACTAGAGATTATTTGAATATATAGTGTTAATACCAACCATGTTTTCTTGCTCTGTCATGTAAACAGATACTCCCTATTTATTTTGTGGGTTTGGTATAGGCTAAACTGGTAAGGGTGGTTGGCTAACTGGTTCATTTTGTGATTGACCTTGTGTGTTGGAGGGTCAAGTTAGTAAAGCTTGTTGTTGAGGTTGGAAACATCTAGGTTGTCCCTAGTATTAGTAATTATATCCCTGTTGAGGACCCCATTGAGGTTGCATGTTTTGTGATCCAAACTGTGGTGGCCACTGTTGATTCCCCCAAGGTTGATTTTGCCAACTTTGGTTTTGCCAATGTTGATTTGGCCAATCCTGCTGTCCCCAAGGAGGATTATTCTGAGGCCCATGCCAAGTTGGATTCCATTGATTATTTCCCCAATTAGAAGGACCCTTGTAAGAAGGTTGGTTTGGATACTGATTATAAGGGAAATTCCCAGCTTGTTTTTGTCCCACATAGTTTAATTCTTCTTCTATTACGACATTCTTCTTACTCAACCTTTTCAAGGCTAGGAGTTGACTACATTGACTGGTAGGATGTTCCTTGTCACAGATCTGACAAATCTTTGATTTGTCTAAAGGGCATTCTCTCAACAGATGCTTGTTTCTACAGCTAGGACAATAGATGGAGAGCGGTTCAGTTGTTCTATTTTGATTAGCTGTTCTAGTTTTTGCCTGAATCCCATCCAATGTGGTATTTAATTGGACCAAAATATCTATTTTTAGATTTGCAATCTCTTTTATTAACTGTCCTATTTCATTCTTTCCTTTGAAAGTTTTGGATGATCTCACTCCATCTTGGGTTCTAGAATAGTTCCTGCAAAGTTCTTCTATAGTAGGTATATCCATTTTGTTGATATTTCCTTTTCCCATTAGATCTAGTGCCTATTTTAATTCTTTATTCAATCCTTTTACAAACAGGGTTTTGGCCAAAGAGTGATTTACTAGGTTGCCATACCTTCTCAAGCCAAAATTAAACCTGTCGACATAGTCCTCTAAGGTCTCTTCCTCTCCTTGTCTAATTTTAAACAATTCCTCATTTTTATTACCGACTCTATAGTAATCTTAGTACTTTCCTAAAAACTCTATTTCCATCTGATCCTAAGAATGGATAGAGTTCTGGGATAAACCCATAAACTATCTCATCGTAGAATCTTTCAGGGTTGAAGGGAACAGTTTGAGTTTTTGGTTATCTGATCTATAATCATAAGTTTGGCATACTACTTCAAATTCAAACAGAAACTGATTTGGATCCTTAGAAGAAAGACCTCTAAAATTTGGCAAGTGTGCTGGTGAGATATTTTTTTTATAGGAGCATTGTCTCCAGTAGCCAAAACAATGGGATATGAGAAGATTCTTGGAGCCTGGTTTTCCTCTTCTTCATGATTATCATTATTATTATCCATGTTGAGTACTGGTTCTTCTCCCTGAGGTTCTAGAAAATTAGGTTCTATCAAAGGATTTGCCTGAAACTTTTGTTGTAATTCTTGGATATAATCAGTGAGTGGAAGATTTGGAGGATCTAAGGAATTATTGATTTGATGCATAGCTTCCAAGGTAGGTTCTAGGTTTCTTTCTTCAATAAGATCTTGTGCCACCCCACTATTTTCTCTTATAGCTTGTTGATGGGGTGTCTGTTTTATGTATCTTCCTTTTGAATCTCTAGCTCTAGCCAAACAGATCTAACCTAAAAATTCTTTAGCTAAGTTTCCCTAATTAACACAATCAATCCTCAGCAACGGTGCCAAAAATGACAAGGTGTCGTTGTACCTCATCATTTAATCATTTTTCAACTATCAAAATCTAGGGCTATGTCCTCAGCTATCTGCAATTAGGGATTCTACAGTTACCAGTTTTTCTAGCTAATTCTAATGACTTCTACTAATTTAAAGAGATTGATCTATCTGCTTACTAAATGAATTTAAAGAATGCTGAAAATAGAATTGAACAGTAAATTACTCAAAAATAGAATTGAACAGTAAATTACTCAAAGCAAACCTATAAACTGCAACATGCATCTATCTATCAAAAATCAGTAAGTACTCTATAAAGTAAAATCTGAACTAATAAAATAGTGGTACTAGCCTTCTGCCTTGGTGGTGAGAGTGGGCCCTTGCTCCACACCCTTAGGGCTGAAGGCTACAGTAAGGAATCAACACAAAAGAATAAGAACACAACTAAATTCGGTCCAATTCCATTCGCTTTGTATTCATAAAAAAATTGATATCCAAAACGAGATTACTAAAAATTAGAATAATCAAAAGTTGTGTATATATTTTTGCTACTTCGGTAAGTATATATAAAATGAGTGATGACATATCACTTATCTTATCTACCAGTTTTTTTTCTATGAGATGACATCCATCTCTTTATTATACTAGTTGTCTAACTATGGAAAATAACCATGCAATAAAAATAGATTGAGTAGAACAGAAGTCCACTTTGAATTCTAAGTTTGAGTCTTAATACATTTGGGCAGCGAGGCCCTAAAAATATGGATATTAAATCAGTTTCATTAGTAACTCATGCAAAAACTTTAAAAAGAGATAAAAACTCCAACATTTAACTAAAGATGGCCATTCATCACTCAGGTGATGACTTGAGTGATATGAGGGGTATCACCATCACTACTGAAAGTGCCTGACCGACAGCTGTGCTAGAAATCCACTCTATTCTAAAGAGGCACTAGAGATGTATGCCTCTATCTGTAGCTCCAGAGATATGTCTGTAGCTTCGGAGATATAATTGCGGCCTTCTTGGTTAGCTCCGGAGATGCTCTAGACTTCAGTCCAGCTCCAGAGAGGCTTTTCCTCTTCAAAACTTCTGATGTCGTGGTATTCTGGTATTATCTTCAGAGATCATTGAGGACTAGCTTCAGAGATGCACAAAATTGCTATCTCGAACATCTACACCTATTGATTAAAAAAGAGAAGTTTTTCTGCATATTTCCATCAATTCCATGCACATTAGTCCTTTAATCAGAAATCATGATCTTAAGTAATTTATCTTCAGTTAATCATTATCTAGAACAATCTTGCTAGCCTATTCGGGTGCAGACATCAAGAAAGATGGGATCAGAAAGGAGAAAAAGAGAGGGAAAAAGTTGTATTTTATGGGTGCTACTTGGCACTCATCAGCTGGGGTTGTGATCTCTTTTTCTTTCCATTTGGTAGGTGATAGGCAGAAGGCCCGATTGCTAAAGTCTGTCAAACTTCTAAAATGTCTAAGTCATTCAGGTGGTGGCAAGAAGGAGTTTCTTCTCCTACTTTTTCAAAAGAAGGTGGACGGCGTAGGGTCTGAGGCCTAATCCTCAACAACTTCATGATTCCTTCTAAGTATTGTGGGGTTGGGGATTGAGTGTTTCTTCTTTACAAAAGCACGATGCATGGTGAAGGCCCAATCTTTGAAGCCCAATGGTTTGCCTATTGCCCCTTCCAGAATTTGGAGATCGAGTTTCCTTCTTCACCTTTCAAAGGTCTAATCAAAGGAAGCCCGATTGGTTATGGCCCAACCTATTTTGTCTTCCTAGCTCTCTCTACTATTCTTGACATGATGGGATTGCTCAACAACCTTCCTGGCTACCATTAATATTTCTTCAATGCTTGATTTCTTTTGGAAAACAGATTTCTCACCCCCTATGCTACTGTAGCTCCTTCGCATTAAATTTATTACACCCAAGGCATGGGCAAACACTCTTCTTCAGCGGATTTCTAGGGCAAATCCATGTGGGTGCATTCCAAGGACACTGAAGTGAATTTATTGCAGCATGGGCAACTGGTTTTCCTTGTTGACCACTCTTCCCCACGTCCATGGCTACTACAATGTGATCCTAAATTCTATATATGCATGTAATTAAGATGTATTTGGGGTTGGTTAGCTATTTTCTGGGTCATTACTTAGGTAGAGGATTCATTCGCATGTTCAGACCTTATGGTATTTTCTAGAGCTAGGCATATTTGATGTATTGTGCTCTCTTTCGAGACTCTTATGTCTCTGCACTAGTTTAACAATGAAGGAGAGTCTATTATTTTGTGTCTATCTCATGCTTGTAATGAATTCTTCTTCTTTTGTAATGGTTGTTTAGCCTCTATGATCAATATAAACTAATATTTTACCTCTCTCATTATTCTTGCAGTATGTTTATTTGATAGATGTAAGCTATGTATTGTGGATAAAACAATCCCTTTCATACTTTCATCTCTATGCCTTAACCTCTGTTTGAATTTGCATGAGTCTATGTGAGTTCCCTTCAGCATTTGAGATCATTACTGTGCTAGGTCAGTTGCAGTTAAACACCCTAAATCTTGGTGCATCACCTTTCAGTTTCAGTTTATCCTTCTCCCGCTTTTCCTTGGTGATTAGTAGCATAGGTTGAGTTGATTCCTCTGGACCTTAAGTTTAGAAAAAAGGAACTGACCTTCTTTGGAGGTCTGATCTCATCTACAAGGTCTCACACCTTGAGATCAGTCCCATTGTGTCATTGGAATGCTTGAACATGCTTCAAGTAGGGCACAATTCCAAGTGATAATAGTAACAACCTTAATACTAGGGAAATTATGGGATTTTGGTATAATCCTTCCAACATTTTGTAGTATTGGAAGGGATGAGGGTAAGTGGGAAGAGTGACTTCCACATTATTATGAGGGAATTTCAGGCACTAATGATATGTGGAGGGAACAACTTGAATGACATAGATCCATGGGTGGCCTAGGAGGATGTATTAAGTGAAGATGATGTATCTCCTATTTTAATTTTGCCTTTGTTGATGAGGTATTGGATGTAAATTTTGAGTTTCATGCATTTATTCAAGGCATGGATTTAATTATGTGATAATCATGATATTTATTTTCTTTGAACCATGCAGGTTCAGGTTTTGTGTCATCAAAAGGTTTAGTGAGCAAGAAGGTCACCATGTTTACTTAAACACATTTTAAAATATGACCTCCAAGGGTTCCCCCAAGGTAGTGTATTGGCGTTTCTGATTGATTGATTTTGGTTGGCTGGTATGAATGGAAAAATTGGTAGGCCTTTGAACATTTTGCATGTGTTCAGATTCTTGTGAGTGTTTGGTAGTTTGCACATGTTTCGAGTCAGTGACCCCATTACTGACTAAAGTTTTATTCTTAGCCCAAAATTTAGGTTTGTCAATTTGATTGTAGTCCTTGGAAAAGATTTTGACGAAACCTTTAACAATGAGAGCTTTCTCAATGTGGGCTCCCTTTTCAATGATCTGATCAAATGTCAAGACACAATGCACCTCAAGGTGAAATGCCATTCTTGATTCAAGTTTGTGATGAAGATATGCACTAGTTTTTTCTCAGGGATAGGCTAAGGAAATCTACTTGTAGTAATTTTACATCTTTGTAGGAAGGATGAGAATATATCTCCATTACATTGATTTACATTACAAATATCTAGCATAGTAATCTCATGCTTGACGTTGTAGAAGAAGTGTGTGACAAACTTCTCTATCAAGTCAACAAAAGAAGTAATGTAGCCATGATGAAGGTGTATAAACCATTCTAAGGCTTTTCCTCCCAAATTGAGCTTAGTTTGATGAATTACATATCATAATAGGAAACCTCTTAGCATATCTTAAAAATTCCTTAACATGGTCACACAGATCAACCTTTCCCTTGTATTTGTTGAATTTGGGAATCTCAAAATGAGGTGGAAAGTGGATTTAGGAGATGGTTTGATCAAAGGGATAGGGACAAAGATATTTGAACTTGTATATATTTTGTTGATTAGACATCCCAAGATGCAATCCATTGATGGCATTCTTCATCTCTTTCCACTCTTGGTCAAAGGGGTACTAATTGGTGGAAGTGACAAGAGGCTAGAAAAGATTGGTTTTTACTGGATGGTTTGATGAAGGATTTTATTTGACGATGTTAGATTCACTTTATTGGTTTGACATTTTGGATTGTGGGTTGATTTTAGGGAATGGTTGGCTAGCTTGATTGGGATTAGGATTTTGTTTTGATTGGGTCGGTGGGTTCTCTTGATTTGGTTAATATGTATTCCATATGCATTTGCATGAGGAGGTTTGTGGCTTTTCTTGATGGGGTGGATTGCTAGATGATATGTTGTTTCGAATAATAGGGGTGGTTGAGTACCATCCTCATTGGTTTGGTCAAGATTATAATTTCTGGGATCATGAGTTGGTTATGTGGGTTTTTGACCCCAAGGATTATAATAGTCATGGTTGATGATGTTGTTAAGGTTATCCAATTTATAGCTAAGGGGTAGTTTAGCTCCTACTTCAATAAGATGTTGCAACAAGATGTCTTTGTGGCTATTTACAAATTGGTCCATCTAGATTCAGGTTTGGTTAGAGTTGAGGAACTCTTTAAACCTTGGCAAGTTTTCACTTTGGTTGCAGAGACTCCCAACTTCACCAATGTTATAAGGAAATCCTTGATGAGAGGTAGCCCAAACATGAGAATTATGGATGAAACTCAACCTAATGGGGGTTTTTGTCATTAAAGTCCATTTTCAATTTAGCTTGTGATCTAGTGATGGGAGCATAAAGTGATGAATTTGATTTGGATGAGGGGACTTAATTTGAATTAGTTTTTGAGACTTTGAATGGTTGATTTGGATTGGTTTTGATTCAAATGATTTTTTATTTTGGATTGGGATGAGGTCTAGGACCTTATGTAACTTGATGATAGGGGTTGATTAAGGTCAAGTACCTTGGGTAGCTTGTTGTTCAATTTTATTTTGGGTAGCTTGATGTTTGATTTTTTTTGGGTAGCTTGATGGAGATTAATATTTTATTTTGATTTGATGATATAATCAATTGGTTTTAATTTGATTAGGATAAGATCTAGGACCTTTAATGATGTTTGGTTTTGATTTTCAATTTTAAAGGAATCTTAATGTTTAATTGGTTGATTTTGATTTGGGCATGGTCCAAGACCTTAGGTAGCTTGATTAGACTGATTGTGTTGATTTTGATTTGTGATGGGTGGTTGTTAGATTTTAGGATAATGTTAGATTTAGAGATTGTGATTTGATTTTAGCTTTCAGTTTATGGATGATGCTTGGTTTGGGAGATTGTTTGACTTTTGGCTTTAGGACTAGGGGATTTCGAATTGATTTGCAAAGGCTTAGGTTTTTGATGGATGGATTTCATGCAGAGTGAGGGTGTTTGATTTGTTTCATGATCTTGGATTTTGAGGTTTTTTAACCTTTGGCTTGTGAGGATTTGTTTGGATTTTTTACTTTTTCATTTTTCTAGATTTTTGGATTGATTTACAAGTTTCACATGAGGTGCAAACCAATCAAGCACATAAAAAACCTAATTATTCAAGCATGAGTGTTTGTCTTATGTGTTATGTTCGGACTCCTATTTTCCATGCCTCAAAATAGCAAAATCTTGTCAAATTCCTCAAATTTTCCTAACTGGTCCCTGTGCTTTTACCTTGGTGCATGTTGTTGAACCCCTGATTTTGGCTCAGTCTGAACTCTGAAAACCCTAAAAATTTGGCTAAGTCTAAAATCTGGTGGATCATCCAAATTCTAAATCTGCATTTTAACTCCTATGGATATGAAACCTTTCTCAAACATCATGACAATATATTTTAAAATATTTTAAAGTATAAGGAATTAAAATAGTTACAAATAAGGATGAAGTGGATAAGAAAAGTTATTGAGTCACGAACCAAACTGAACATAAAAGTATGCCACTATTAAGATTTCGGATCAAATGAGCCCAAACCAAAATGGGATAGGAGCCAACCAACCTTCTAACCCTCTTTTACATATAGCAATCTCATCTCTAATAACTTAAGTCTAACTATTCTTTATCAATAATTAGATCTCCTAAATCAATCATAAAATATATTTATTTCCCCTAAGATAACCTTTAATTTACAAAATAAATTCATAAAATTATTTATAATTAAAATAAAATATAATTTATCATAATTAATTAAAAAGGCAATAACATTTATAATCAATCAATCACATTTTAAATGAGATAAATATAATGTCAAAGTAATCTTACATATATCAATACTTATAGTTGACTCTTGTATATTATTATTTAATCAAAATTACATTACAGAATAAGACATAACAATCTATTGATCCATTCTATACCATCCTTTCCTTTCTAGAGGTATAAGGAATGAATACAGGCTACAAACCAAAGATTACATTTGTCAATACTTATAATTGACTCTTGTATATCATTATTTAAACAAAATTATATTACAGAATAAGACTTGTAATCTATTGATCCATTCTAAACCATCCTTTCAGAGGTATAAGGAATGATTACAGGCTACAAATCAAACTAATGGATAACTGCTTTATTCTCACACCACATATATTAAAAACTCTGAAGTTTACTATCCTAACCACGCTGGGTTCCACCGAAATATGCCACAGTGACTGACCTCCATGACAGAATCACATAACATACGATAATATTCGTATTCCGATAAGAATTCCACTCCTATGCCGCAGTTATAGGAGCCACTTCAACTTACTTTCATGAAGAATTCCATCTCCTTATCGGCTTCAAATTATTTACTTGAGATAATATGAAATGCAACAATGACAAACACACAACAATCACCATAGCATAATAAATCAAACGAGCAGCTTACTAAGTAGGGCATTTGAATCCAGGAGGAACAGTCAATCCACAGGAAGCAACAAGGCTGAGAGCTAATGGAAGAACTACATTGAGGTTGAGAAGCTTAACCTTGATTGTTGTACACAAACACAGCGCTGCCTCTAATGCAGCAACTCCTTGCAACAGTGGGCAGCACTTGTTTGCAACAGGGTCTCCTATGCCCACATTAACAAGCCCACCAAGCAAATCAACACAGGCCCCCAGCTTCAGAATATCCAGTGAACACTTTGATCCATTACTGCTTGATGGAGGGGTCTTTGGAGTACTAGGAGTGGAAGGGGCCTTTGGAGTACTAGGAGTGGAAGGGGTCTTTGGAGTCTTTGGAGTGCTAGGAGTCTTTGGAGTGGAAGGGGTCTTTGGAGTACTAGGAGTGGAAGGGGTCTTTGGAGGAGATTTGTACCCCCCATTTGCCATTATTAGTGGCATGATGGCTGCCACCTCTACCATAACAATGAACATCACTGCTACTGCTCTTTTCATCATCAATATCTTCATTTCTCAGAAAATTGAAACAGAAGAACAATACTGAGAACTGCAATTTAGTTAATGAATGACTTGAACTGGGTATTTATAGGCCTTGGATTTGAGTCGGTGAATGAATGGCACAGTACTATGGGCTGCTCGTGATCTCCATAACTATTCCAGTACTTCTACGTTTTCTAGGGCTACTGTACAGTAAGATGATTGCCCATCATACACCATATGAGTACGTTTCCTTGTACGTTTTGTGTTCATACTTGCGACAGATTATGGTGTCCATATCATTTGTTACATATATATCATATTATAAAGCTTTAGTTTAATTTTAGATAAAAGTTAACAGTTGGCATTTGGCACTGTTTACACGAGTTCAGACCCCACTTAAAAAATCTTAGTTTTTTTAACTTATTTTTGAATAAAATAAAAAAGTGTGCTACATTTACGTAGAGGAACAAAACACCTGTTATAAAATATCTACACTAACTAAATGTAATAGAATAATCAATTCAACAGTTAATTCAGAAAAAAGAAAAGTCCAATTTAAATTAAAATTTAGAATTAAAATAAAGATAAAATAGGTGTTATAAAATATCTACACTAACTAAATGCAATAGAACAATCAATTCAACAATTAATTCAGATAAAAGAAAAGTCCAATTTAAATTAGAATTTAGAATTAAAATAAAGATAAAATAAGTGTTATAAAATATCTACACTAACTAAATGCAATTCAACAATTAATTCAATAAAAGAAAAGTCCAATTTAAATTAGAATTTACAATTAAAATAAAGATAAAATTATTGGAATGAATGTGCATTTTATATTTGGAAGGGTGACTCATTTGATTATGAGAGGAGACATACATTTAGTATTTAAGATTAGATTTAGAAATGGATGGTTTTGTGAAATTTAAAATTACGTAGAGACTCAAATCAAGGTTAGGGATGGCCTTGATCTTTGTAAGTGGCCTTAATTTTTTTAGGTAGCCATGACCTTTAATTTTTTGAAATTTTAGTATCTGTAAAAAGGTGTGTGCTAGTGTCTACACTTGCAAATATAAAGCATGGTAATGTTGAGAAACATTATTGTAACTTGTTATTGCAATGTACAATCTTTTAAACTTTCTCAATTGCAATCAAGACCTATTAATCTATTCAACAATTTTATGATAAGATGGAAGACATAATCAGCAAAATTTATATTATAAAATGGTATTGAATGCATGAGACAATGATGCTTCAAATGATAGATCTTTTCTTAAGTGTTAGTGGATGTTGATGATGATGGGTGGATAAAAAATGACTTAAAGGATGATTTTATTTATACATGTCCTAATCACACAACTTTAAACATTTTCACATTCTTTCTAATAGGTAATAGTAATCTTAAGCTATGTCATCTTGGGGCCACAATAAATTTGAATTTGCAACTAGGAGTGTCAAGCTTAGGTGGGTGGTTTTTGTCAATCTCAAGGTCATGATGGCAACCTTAACCTCAATAGAGGAAGTATTGATTTGAGAGTTGAGACTAATCTCAAGATAAATATAATGGTATTCCTGAATGACAAAGAATATGGATTAGTGTGTGATCATTAATTAGACAAAATCACATATTAAGACTATATACTTACTACATCCATACAAAATAGAATAAAATGAAAAGATGAAGTTCTAGAGTGTGTGTGTGTGTGAGAATTTATTTATATATTTTATTTATTTACTTCAGTTATTTATTTATCATATAAAATTCTTTATTTTCCTTACTGTTTAGCAATATTATCTATTGCTAGTTTAACAAAGTTTATTGGGTAACGATGTGCCCCTCAATACTTGGATCGTATTGCTTATGTGAATTTTTAAATTTATTTGGATTAATTTGTATCTAGAAAGGGTAAATTAACTACATATTCATGTAGCTGCAACCTTTTTAATTGTAAAAATGTTCTTTATAAATGGAAGGACATATTTATCAATAGTTTTCTTTAGGTTCCCAATAATGAATTGTGTCTTGGAGTGTAATTGATTCTTCTAATAGCAAATGAATAAAAAATTTAGTTATCACTTCTTTATAATGATTAATATTAAAAAAAAAATTCAAAAATAATTATTTATTTAATCTAAATAATATATTGGTTAATTGAAATTATTTAAATTTAAAATTAGAGTTTTTGGATGAGGGAGGATTATTCTTCATAAAAGTGATTTATATTAAAAAATTTAATTCAAAAATAATTATTAATTTGATCTAAATAATATATTGGTTAATTGAAATTATTTAAATCTAAAATTAGAGTTTTTGGATAAGGGAGTGATTATTCTTCATGAAAGTGATTAATATTAAAAAATTTAATTCAAAAATAATTATTTATTTGATCTAAATAATATATTGGTTAATTGAAATTATTTAAACCTAAAGGATAAGGAATTGATTATTCTTAGACAAAATGTATTGTATTATGTTTATAAGGATTGGTATTATATATAATCAATCAAAAGAGAGATAAAATGTGGTTTATTTTTAAATAAATGTGAGCCACTGTATTAAATAGCATTACTGCTTATACAATCAACGCTAATAAAATACAAATTCATGTGTTAAAATTTTTATTCTCCAAATTAAAAATTACTTTTAAATATCAAACAATTCTAACAGTTAAAATTAAAACTATCTGGTTTTCACAAGGAATTTAATCTCTGACGAATATGGTCTTCTTTTTAACTCACTGGTCTATTTAATCAATCAATACTTAAAAATCTTATTCAACGTGTATGAACATTCCTTCACTCAAATCTTTTGCTAGATTGGACGGCAAGAAAAACAGCAAGATTTGTCATGGGATGTTTAAGTGGGCTCGCAATTTGACTTCATAACACAATAATGCAAAATACTATTCTGCAACCAGTTTTGCGTCCACAATGAAAACTGTTTGGTGTCTTATGACATGATTCATATATCGTACTTTGGATTCTTATGCTTATACAGAAAAAAAGGGCACTGTTTGATATAAACACCTGTCATTCCAGATGAGCAGCACCTCATAATCCACCATAATTTCCCATAATTTTCCAGTTGGACTTAAACAGCACACTCAAACTTTGACCTGCTTAGGTAGCTGCTCACAGATTTCCGTCATTCTGCTAACACCCCTTCCTCCGTAACTGTTTATTCCCCTCGTCATACTTTCAAATAGCACGCGGTTATTTCCGCTTGTTATCTTTCCCGGTTATGCTATGAAAAGCCAGAATGCTTGGATATTTGATTTAGCTTCGAGCGGATCAGACCGAATAGTGTTCATTCATTCGTGAGAGCTTGGAGTGCGGTCCGAGAGACAATTTTGAAAGGGTTTTTCTCTTGTATATCCTTCTCTTTTTTTAATCTATATTATGTTTCGTTTTAATTTGGAAATAGTACATTAGAATCTGAGTGAAATCAATGTGGGAAATATGTATTATATATTTTTCTTTAAGTCAAATTTTAATTCACTTTAGGAAATAAAATTCATTTTTACATGAATTTAGGTTAATTAAAATGATGCATACAACAAGTGTCACATAGTGGCCAGTACCTTCGTTGTAGTGTTGTTATTATAGTATTCGTTTAGTTGTAATTTTTTTGTTGATTAATATAGTATTTGTTTAGTTGTAATTTTTTTGTTGATTAGCTATTGGTTGTATATAGTATTTGTTTAGTTGTAATTTTTTGTTGATTAGGTATTGGCTGTATAGACAAATTGCATTCCAATAATTGAAAAATTAATTTTTGAATAGTGTTGAAATGTCTTAGGTAAATAAAATTGAAATCTCAAAAATAATTTAAGACTAAAATATTTCCTTAAAGTATAAAACTAAACTTTACAAAGCCTATTAAATAACACAAATATTTCCTTTAAATGTAATAATACTAATACTTTTATAATTTAAAATGCATTAAAATATTGTAAGTTTGAAGAATAAAATAAAAAATGTAATAACATGGCCAAATATTTTTTGTGATACTAGATTTTTAACTTTTGACTAAATAAAATTGAAATCCCCAAAATAATCAAATTTCATAAAATAAAATGTGTAGAACCCTAACCCTAGTTGGGTGTGGAGAGATTTGAAATGTCTACCTAACATATTAATTTTTATCTTAGTCACTTAATTTTTTGTTTAAGTAATAATAGTAAGTACTTGACTAAATTTATAAGGAAAAATTTATGTGAACTCATTTTGAAATGTTTTGGGTAAATAAAATTGAAATATAGAAATAATTTAATTTGGTAAAAATAAAATATCATTAAAATATTTTACTTAGCTATAAAACTAAACTTTACAAAGCCTATTAAATAATACAAATATTTCTTTAACTATAAAACTAAACTTTATAAAGCCTCATATTTGTATTATGTGGAGATTTGAAATGTTTGCTTAATGTAATAATATTAATACTATGATAATTTAAAATACATTAAAATATCGTATGTTTGAAAAATAAAATAAAAAATGTAATAACATCACAAAAAATATGATACTGTAGATTTTTAACTTTTTAGTAAATAAAATTGAAATACTAGATTTTTAACTCTTGAGTAAATAAAATTAAAATTCTAAAAATAATCTAATTTCATAAAATAAAATGTGTAGAATCCTATATTTTTAATAGTATTATTAATATTATAGCTTTGTACCTTTGACAAAAAGTAATTTTTACATTTAGTTAATGAATAAAAAAATAAATTCATAAAAACTAGTGGGAGACAAAATTTGTGTTCATAATTTGTTTACTTGCCATAGCCTCCCCTCAAACCAAAATTCTCTAGGCATTTATAACTTTTTGTTGCACTCTGCACAATAATTGAAAAATTAATTTTTGAAGAATAAAATAAAAAATGTAATAATATGGCCAAATATTTTTCATGATACTAGATTTTTAACTTTTGACTAAATAAAATTGAAATCCTAAATTTTTAACTCTTGAGTAAATAAAATTGAAATCCCCAAAATAATCTAAATTTCATAAAATAAAATGTGTAGAATATCTGTCTAACATATTAATTTTATCGTAGTCACTTAATTTTTTGTTTAAGTAATAATAGTAAGTACTTTTAGAGAAAATGATTTTAATTAATCTAATATTGTGGTTTAATAATAATTTTTTCTAAAGATAAAGGATTGTTTATCATTTCAAATAAATTTGTAACTATTATATTTCCAAAACTAAATTTATAAGAAAAAATTTATGTGAACTCGTTTTGAAATGTCTTGGGTAAATAAAATTGAAATCTCAGAAATAATTTAATTTGGTAAAAATAAAATAGCACTAAAATATTTACTTAGCTATAAAAATAATTTAATTTGGTTTAGTAATAATGTAATAATATTAATACTATGATAATTTAAAATGCATTAAAATATTGTATGTTTGAAGAAAAAAAAAAATGTAATAACATCACGAAATATTTTTCATGATACTGTAGATTTTTAACTTTTTAGTAAAGAAAATTAAATACTAAATTTTTAACTCTTGAGTAAAATAAAATTGAAATCCCAAAAAAATCTAATTTCATAAAATAAAATATAGAATCCTATATTTTTAATAGTAGAAGAATAAAATAAATAATGTAATAACATTGGGAAATATTTTTCATGATACTATAGATTTTTAACTTTTTATAAATAAATTGAAATACTAGATTTTTAACTCTTGAGTAAATAAAATTGAAATCTCAAAAATAATCTAATTTCATAAAATAAAATGTGTAGAATCCTATATTTTTAATAGTATTATTAATATTATAACTTTGTGCCTTTCACAGAAAGTAATTTATATGTTTAGCTAATGAATCAAAAAATTAAATTCATAAAAACTAGTGAGAGACAAAATTTGTTTTCATAATTTGTTTAACTTAACTAGTGGGAGAGTGATCTACATAGAAGAGGTCATTTATTTAGTTTAGATAATAATAGAGAAAATAAATATTGATGTTATGTAAAATCTAATTGTTAAATATAGAGAATTAATACTTTAAATTTAATAAACATTAATTTTTCTACGATTTTAAAAATTGAAACTTTCAAATACAAATAATATAATGTAATACTCAAGTAAAAATAATTTTTAGAAAGAATAATAATAAGTTATTTTGATTACTAAATTTATTATCACAATATAATATATACACTTTGGTAGGTTGGGTATTAGCATGCAACTTATCAAGCCTATGTGCCTTCAATTAAACCTTGACTCTATAATGTAAAGACATGAATAATTTTTGGAACTTAAAAAAAATATAAATTATAAATTAGAGTAAGTTCAAAGTGTCTCAACTTGCATATTTATGAAATTGTGAGGGGTGAGTTTGTTTTGTGTAGCATAGAAAAAAAATCTATCTAACCAATGTAAACATAGCCCAAAATATAAAAAATAAAACTAACCTAAGTTTTAATTAATTGAGTTGGTGGAAACTATTAAATAATTTAAGTTGAGTGAGATGGTGTAAACAATAAATAATTTTAAATCATATCAAACTAGTATAAATATATTAAATACATCTATCTAAAGAGTGAGTTATCAATCTTTAATTATTTTATTTTATTTAAGAATCATTTTACTTTATTCATATTGTTTACTTTATTTTTATTTCAACATCTATATTTATTTATTTAAGAGTTATTTTATAATTTTAATTTTTTTCCTCTAAATTTATGTTAGTTGTATTTTAGTTGTCACACATGATGCTCCCTATCACTTTATAATGACTCTCTCATAATAATTTTGTAAAATTATTATAAAAGAAAGAAAATTAGATATTTCATTGTTCAATGTAAAATCATTAGTTTTATTAGATGATTGCCATGGTAATTGGGAAACCACCATAGTAATTTTATTTTGAAAAAGATACATTTTATTTTAGAAATAGGTTTTTTAATATTTTATTGTTGAAATAAATTTTAGTGATAAACATTGTAATTTTTAATATAAATTCTTTCTTATGTTTGTAATTTTAAATTTTATAATGTTTTACTTATACATGAATTTTAGATAATTTAAATAATTTACATTTTAAAAGGCATAATTCATTTTTAATTTCATAATGCTATTTTATACATAGTATACATAATTTTTAATTTTATTAAATTTTAAATATATATGTTTATAATTTAGTATTTTCCTATATAATTATACTAAGGAAATAATGGAAGAATGGGGTGGAATGTAATGGTATATGCATGTTTACAAGAACTTCTTAATATAAGTTTGAATATTTTATACATGTGAAATTAATAATTAGTAATTATGTTGAGAAGTATAACTACAATGACAAATAGGGGTAGAATTGAATGACATGAGTATGTTCACAAAAACCTCTTAACCAAAATTTGAAGGTGTTATACACATCATATGCAAACATGCATGCATGCATACATATATTAAAATTTGAAGGCCAATATTATGTGGTGCAAGATTGATCCTACATGCCACATTATTGAACTAGGATAAGAAAATGCTAATTTGGGAACGGGGAATGAATTTATAATATTAAGAGCAAGGGTACATGTGTAATAAATAGTAAATTTAGATAAGATTGAATACATCTAGTGGGAAGGTGTAATGAATTAGAGGACGAACTCAACTTCACATAGATACCACCATTTGTTGATATGTAATAGTATTAAGCCATTCCATGAAAATTGGGCCAAACCTAAGTAGGAATTTGCATGTGTATGGAAATTTCATAATTATATTTTGTTCTACTTTGAGGTGCATGTGTATCCTAACATGAGGATTACTTCAATGTAAATGAGCACTCACAAACATCTGTGTATAGTAAACAACCAGACATAAAAGTATTATTAGCTCTATGTAAGGTAATGGACCCTAGTAGGTATCATTATGTGTCCATCCATTAGCATGTGTAATCCACATGGTAACATGTAAAATAGAGAAAACATATGCAATGAGTAGCTTCTATCAAAAAAATAAGTATAAACACAATTGCAAACTAAATTTATTGTAAATGTTGATGATAAAATGAAGAGAGTAGGGTTATAGAGATTCCACCTATACCAAGAGAGTAGCCATGTACCAAGAGAGTAGGGTTATAGGGAAAGATAACAAGTGGAAATAACCGTGTGCTATTTGAAAGTATGACGAGGGGAATAAACAGTTACAGAGGAAGGGGTGTTAGCAGACTGACAGAAATCTGTGACGTTAGAGCCCCACCAGCCACCTAAGCAAGTCAAAGATTAGAGTGTGCTATTTAAGCCCAACCTAATTTCCCTTGTCTTACCAAATGATCATGTGGATTCATAGCAAGAAACAAGTAATGAACTGGAAAAAGATTATTCACAAAAACTACTCTCATCTAATTTCAGGCCCTGAGGCAATTTTGGGCCCTGAGGCGATTTTGGGTCCTGAGACAATTTCAGGCCCTAAGGAGATTTCAGCATTTCGTGACCAAAGCAGATTTTTGAACCTTTTCCATAAGGTCCAAAAGTTCTAAGTCCTCCCACTGACCTGACACCCGCCAAAGGCCCAGTAAAGCCCAAAAACACGCAGAAACGTGCCGCCAACTCTCCAGATTGCCATCAATGCAAAGTGGGTGGTTGAAAATGGTGTTATCAATGTAGTTGTTGGAGTTGGTAGGGTTTTCCTTTCCATTCCAAGATCATATCTGAGTTGTGAAGTATAAAAGGAAAATGGAACTCATTTTTAAAGGGAGGTTGGTTTTGTGTGTGTGGTCTCCAAAAGACAGCTACAGGTGCAGAAAGTTGCAGGGAAGCCATTGAAATGCTAGTCAACTCATTGAGAAGTGCAGACTCGCGAAGTCAAAGGGGTTGATATTGTATATGGATTTTGTTGTCGAATGTCTCCAGGTCATTAGGTATGCACTCAGGAAGATTTCTCAATAGCAGTTGGGTATTTTCCTTTGCCATGTTTGATGGCACGAATGTAATATTGAGTTAGATGAATGTGACATCATTCTAAAAATATTGCAAGCTTTGTAATAATATTTCTCATGCTATATATGGGCATATGCAATTATGTTTTGGATAACTAAGTATGTTTTGTTTCAAGATCTCATATTCTGTGGTGTATGCAAATATGTGCAGCTCATTGTCCTTTTGGTTTTAGTCTGTTGCTTTCTTGATGAACTATGACTCTGTTGCCCATAGAGTAGGCACCAGTCTAAAACCATTCCTATCAGCCTCACATCATTTTAAACAAGCACAAACATTTACCAATGGTTTAGGGGAAAAACCATCTTTCTTGTGCATGTACATTTGAACAGTTGAATTAGCTATATAGGGGTTTTGTGACAACCAGTCGTTCTTGATTCAGTGACAACCTTTGGAATCAAGATGACAAGTTTGGTTCGGTTGTCCATTTGTTTTAGTTGTTCATCTAGTTTGAACTCAATGCCTATTAAGGTATACCTCTTGGAATATCCCTCCAGAGCCTAGCTGAGCTCGAAGTGCAGGAGATGAAACCCACTCTCGTAGAGTTGACCAATGTTCTATTGATGGACCAATTATGTTTGCATGATGACAACCCTGGCCTTGTGAGTGTGAATCCGTCCTAGGAAGTTGAGCAGTGGTTTTGGGACCCAACAGAATGGTGCCGTTGTCGGGGAAAAAGTTACTTTAGCTGTTGCCAGGTTTTAGGAAGCTAAAGCATTTTTCATGCCTCTGTAATGTGATCTACATTTGTACATTTTGTTTGGGTAAGTTTGGCCTCCCGTCAACTTACGCCAACATAATGGCGCCGTTGCTAGGGAAAATTTACGGGTTCAAGGAAATTGAAGACTTTGCTGGTGAGATGAACCCAGAATCAGTTTGTGGCCTTGAAGATGTGTCACACTTCAAGGAATTCCTTTTTGGAAGAGGTGGTGACTCTGCTATCAAAGAACATAAGTTTGTTACTGCTGCCCCTTGGTTGCTATTGGTGAATTGAATGCTCTATCTCACGTGCAACAGCCGATGAAATAGAGGTACACAGTTTCTTCTTTTCCCATTTTTAGTGTTTGTTGTTCCTGTCATGTTGAAGGAACAACTTTCTATGCCTCAGTTTTTTGCCCAACATTATAGGATGTTTTAGTCATAGCTAATTGGTATGAACATGGATACCTTAGGGATGTTCCTTCATGTGAGTCTTCCTATGTCTTAGACCTTAGAAACTACATTGGTGTGGATTCCCATGACTATCTTAGCGATGCATTTTCCAGTCATGGCTCTGCATGTTATACAAACTGAAACCTATATGCACCCATGCAAAATCAAAATGACTTAGCAATGCAGGAATGTGAAATTGATAAAACTAAATAGTTGCTAGAGTCCTTATGGCAGCAAGAAGAAGAAACAAAAAATCAAATTCAGCTGCTAGAGTCTAGGGTGCAGTCCAATGTATTCCCTGCTGCGCCAATAAATCAAATTGCTTAGTCCCCTGCTCCTCCCTTAGATCCAGTATACAATTAGCTAGACCTCTCATGGGTTGATTACAAAACACCAGGTATACTAACCAAGGTCTATAGACAATTGCCCAAGTTTGATGGGTGCTGTAAGCACAAAAATCACGCACTACCTCCACGAGGAACCCTATAATGATTCAAATCCTTGTCACATACATGTAAGAATGAAAATAAATCCTTTGAGCAATAGGCCTCTTGATGACGTGTTCTCTCTTCTTGTCTTGTGTTGTTTCTTCCTTGTCGATTTCCCTCTCTCCTCGTTTGCGACGCTTTTCGACACTTGTTGCGACACTTGTCGACTTGTGTGTTCTGGCTTTTGACTTTGATCTTAAGCCTTGTGAGAGTCTTGTAGGTGAGTTTTCACCTCTCCCCTTTGTTTTTCCTCTAGTGCACCTCCTAGAAGCCTTCTAGAGGTCCCTCGATCCATCTCCCATTGACAGTTTTCATTTTTGAACAACCAATCCAAATCTCCCCCTATTATTTCCAGATCTCCCCTGGAGATCCTGCAGATGCAAGTGGAGATTTGGATTTTTCCACATGATTGACCTATTTCTTGATGTAGAACTCATCCTTTTCCTCTCTTCTACCATCTCCCAGCCTATTTTTCTGCATCTAACCCTATCCAGCTTGAATCTCCCAGGGCGACCCTGCTGGCAAAAGGGGTGACCCTGCCATTTTTGGACCCGTGAAAAAACTTGAGTTTATCTCTCATTTTTGCTCTGTTTTCACCCTTTTTCTTTTTGTTTGCATGATTTTTGATCCTTGATATAGAGTTAACTATTTCATGTAACCACACACGCATAATTAACTCTATTTGATCTCAAATTAACTTTCTAATCAATCTCAAGAATTCCCTCACCTCCATTTTCTCTCCAATGATAAGCTATCATTGCTTCATCATTCTCTAATCAGCTGAGTTCACTGGGCAATCAACCTTGTTAACCCCCCAATCTATTCTTATTAAGTCATCAATCAAATGAGTTAACTCTTCAATCAATTCCTTCTTCTAAACCTATAAATACCCCCCTTCCCCAAGCACAAAGGGAGGCTAATTCATTGTGCACACAACCCTTACCAATTTTTCTCTCCAACTTAGAATTCGAATGCTCTTATAGGATGAAGTTGCCTTTTGCTTTTATTGTTCAACCAAGTAGCATCACCCTACTTCATTCTTTGCCGTTGTGCTCAATCCAAGCTCTCATCGAGCTCATACAAGCTTCATTGAAGCTTCTTTTTGCTTCTTTGGGTCATTTTGTTGTCAAGAGGATCACCTGCTACCACAAAAGGATTCAAGGTTGCCTACACAAGGATTATTGAGGGTAGTGGAGTCAACAAATCTTCATCTCTTTCAGGTTCTTTCATTGCTTTCATAGTAATTAGATAATCACATTTGATCTTGGGAATTGTAATACATTGCTTTTTCCTTGATAGATTAGATCTTGCATGTTAGATTAAGCACTTTCATATTTCTAGATCTACTTTGTTAGAAGAAGCATTTTCCCTTTCCATTAGATTAGATTGCATTCAAAACACCAAAAACCCAAAAAATATAGATTAACTTTGCATTTGAAAGATCATATAGGATTGCACACATATTTCTTTTTTCATAGATTAGAAGCATTTTTATTTCCAAAATACTCTTAAAAAATACCAAAAAGACATTTTGCATATCATTTAGATTGCATTCATATAGATACTTTAGATTAGACAACATTGCAAACCCTCGATTCCATCACGAGGTAATCCCAGTTAAACAAAGTCAAACCCTAGGTCAAAACCCCAGATCTGGTTAAGGTTAGCTATCACGCATACCCTTCTACTCTGATTCACAAATGTGCATAGGAGTGAGAGGAGAGTGGGTGACAGCTATCCATGATGAGATCGAGTAGATCCATCCTCGACCACAGCAACAGACGTTTGTTCTACCACAAGGAGACCCATTTGTCCTCTTGTTAGAAAGAACTAGGCAATTGCAACTACAAAGAGCCTTTCTCAGAGACATAGAAATAGTAGAAACCATCAACGAAAATAACCGTTTACCCACACAAAGGTGGAATTCAAGGAATCCGAATAGAAGAAGAGAAACCAGTGACCCTTTGGGTCATAGGGTTATTTCAACTACAACAACTATTGAATGAAACATATAACAAAGCACACAACAATAAAGGCCACAAAACTTTCTAACCCCTCTCCACGAAGTCTAGCTCTCCAATGAGCCAGACCCCCACCATGTCTCACCTCCTCTCGACTAGATAATTCCACGTGAGCGAGAGTGACGTGGCAGATCACCCCGTGGCAAGGAGGGAAGGGTCCGTGTGCATGTTGAAATTTGACCCGACGGCCCTCAGGCAACCGGAGTCACAATTTCGAGCGTACATATTTTGGTGAACCCAACGTGAAGAGCAAAAATTTTTGTTTGTGTTGTTCATGTTCCCATTATTTGGATCTCATTAAAAACTTCAAAACATTTTCACACCATTCTTCATAGGCACTTTTTCCACTTCAACTTCTATCGTCTACACCATCATCTGTTCCATTTATTCTGTGGTCTCTATGGCACCCCCGAATATGACGGAACCTGACTTAAACAAAGGGAAGATTCCCTCTAGAGAACTAGAAACTCCTTCCTTTGATAGGTATGTGCCACCACATCCTGACGCGCTAATCACCAACTGTTACGATTATGAGGATTCTGACTACGAGCAAGATCAAAGAGAATCTAGGCACTCTCTATCTTTCAACAACCCATCTTGGGAGAACAATTCAGCCATACCAAATGCATCACATAAAGCAAGAAGGGTGAGGTCAGAAATACATTGACCTGAATAACCTTCCACAAGTACATTGAATACTCACCTTGATGAAGAGGTTAGAAGGTTGGAAAGGCATCTACAAGAAACCAAAGATGCTCAATAGGCATTGAGGATTGCCCTAGAAGAAGAAAAAAAAGAAAAGCCTGCACGAGAGGAAGCCCATCACTATGAAAATTGTCGAAGAGAACATCCTAGAAATGAAGAAACCCCTAGACTTGAAACTCCTGTAGATTTAATCGCAACTCTAGGGCAAAGAATTAGGATCCTGGAAGCAGAGCAAGCTGCTCCAGAAAGAAGACTTAAGTCTCATGAATAGGACCAGCAGGCATCTTAGAATCCCCCCTACCTCAATTATTATTCATGACATGCTAGTAATGACACATGTTTGAATGGGAACCCCCCTATTTAGAGAAATCCAATGAATTTGACAATGGCTTATCAAAGCCCACTCACAGGGTTATTACTAACAACCCTACAATCTCAAAGCGCCTTTCTAGTAACGTATCTCAAATATTTCAAAGAGCGTCTAGACCAAAACATAAGGAATGTGCAATTACCTCAGCCACTTCCAGATCTCCCAAAATTCAAAGGAGAAGGAGATCCGAATTCGCACATCAAAGTCTACACCACAGCCATAAGAGAGATCCTTCCTTGGGATGGGGTTGTCACAATTTTTTTTCCCAAAAATGCTTGAAGGCATTGCCTTGGATTGGTATTATCATCTCCCAAAGGCTTCAATCCATTCATTCAGACAATTAATCAGAGAGTTTGTCATGGTATTCAACATGAATAAACTCGTCAAAACAGAGATCAGAGAATTCCTTACAATGAAACAAGAGCCAAATGAATCTGTAGCACATTTTGTCACCTGATGGAGGTGAGTGCTCTATTCTTCAACTAGTGCTTCGAACATTGACCACTGAGAACTATGTGACCTCTTCTTACATGCCCTTAACAAATACATGAGAGAAGATGTCTAAAATTTGCCATATAAATCTTATGAAGAAGCATTAGAAAGTGCTTTAAGAATTGATCAAGCTGCCATCGACAGTGGTCGAAAAGTCTATGGTTCAAATGGAAAGCTAACAAAGGAAGACATAGGAAACAATACCTCTGTCGTTAAAAATCCTCAAAAATAATAGGAGTGCAACCACAGATGGGGTGATAGATCAACCCCCAGTCAAAAGGGTAAAAGATGATTACAATGGGAGAGATTATTATCCTCCTAATGTAAATGCCATAGATCAACCTAGAAATAATGGGTACTATCCTCGGGACAACTACCAAAGCTAGAATCACAATGGAAATGGGAACGGGAATGATGGAAGATATGAGAGACCCCCTTATGAGTTCAACTAGTTTTGTTCTTTTCATAGGACAAGGGGGCATAGCACAGAATCTTGTAGAGAGTATAACAGGTTCATAGAAAGACTACCAGAAGACCAACACCATTTGTTTATAGAAATGTTCTTAAACCCACAGGAGGTCACCCCGGATAGCAAAGATACAAGACAAAATCAAGCCCCAATAGCACCACAAAATGCAAATATGAGAATTTATTAGGACCCGTTCCCCGCACATCAAGATACAAAAATGACAAATCAAAACAAAGCAGCTCAGGGTAGTAACCTTGAAATCCCACCGCAACTAGGACAAAAAGGAGAAACTAGATTGATGGGATTGGTTAAGATTATGCGTAATGAAGAACAAAAGGAAGATCATGAGGAATAAAATGAGAAAGTAGAAGCACATGAAGGCACCATTTTGGTGGTAGAGCCGATACCAACTCCAGTTGGACCCTACGAGCTCATAGAAGACTTAAAGAAAATGTATGTGCACATTTTGCTCATTGATTTACTCAAGAATTCCCCTTCACATCGCTCCGCATTGCTACAAGCAATAGGCCTAGAATATCTTGACCAAATTACGCCACCTACTAGTGAGCAAATCAACCATGTGGACTACGATCTCAGCCCACCAAACTTAGAACTTAAAGATCCAGGGTTCTTCTTTGACCTACAATAGATGCCTTCTGAGGGAGAGTTAACTAAAAAAGGGGACCCTGCACTATATCTTCAAGTGTGGATCTATGACACGTGCATCAAACGAACATTAATCAATGATGGAACTGTAGTGAATATAGTTCCTTTCTCCCTCTTAGAGAGAATGGGCTATGGAATACCAACATTACCGCTTCAAGAGACACTCTAAGTAGATATGATAATCTAAAGGCAACCACCATAGGAAAGATTACCCTTCTAGTGACTTTGGGACCCAAAACCATTCCAACCACTTTCTATGTTATATATAAGGACACGGGGTATAACTTGATTCTTGGGAGGCCATGGATACACAGGATGAAGGCTGTGCCATCTACACTGTTTCAAGAAGTCCACTTTTTACACTTAGGAAAAGTTTATGTCGCACAGGGAGATCCAAAACCTTTTAGCCTGTTAAAGTCAAATACCTCAAACAAACGCATAGGTATTCCCATAGATTATGAACTCCCTACCAACAAGTTAACCATCCCAAATCCTACACCTTAGTCGATATGCGTCAAACGGATGGGAACTCCAAAAAAGACCATAAATACTGTAGAAATCAAAACTCTAGAGAATGAGCCATTACTAAAGCAAAGGGAAATGATTTCCAAGGATAAAACGATTGAAATCATGGAGTTGATCGAACGGGATGGACCACTCCAATTCCCCTTAGAAATACTCATGATTAATGTCCAAGAGGCCTACAAAATCTTTCCTTGCATAGGGGAGAAGCCTCACAGAACAGAAGGACCAGTCTTTCAGACCACCACATTAGATTTGAGAAATGTAGACCCACATGCTTTCTCAGATACAGAAGAAGACATGACAGAGGGATACACACCATTATCACCACTAAGTGAATCACGTGTCCCTGATACACCTAAAGAAACAAAATCATATGAGCCCCTCACACCAACGGAGGAATTGCATCAACCAATATTACCCATGGAAGAGGCATATTCCATGGATAATGAATCAACCAATACTATAGGGGTGTTACCTAGGATATTTGTAGTATCCAAACCACAAGAAAAACCAACCACTTCCGCCTCGGTTCAATCAAATAAACTTAGTGAATGGGAAGCACCTTAGGTACAAATAGAAATGGTTGAAAGACTCCCTGACGAAGATGAAGAAAGTGAAGGTATCTTCCATAGAGAATGGAAGATGAGAGTGACAGTCAGTATTGATGACCCTGTCATTTTTGAACTACCAAAAAGTTATATTGGGTATGCCATGGATCTGAGACTAGAACCCGATGGGAGAACAAGTATAAGATTTGTCCCTCCTGATGGGCAAAGGGAGCCACAAACTCCTCTTGAACTATTCCAATTCTTACAAAGAATCCAAGAGAGACCAGAAATAAAAGTCTACATGCAAGAACAATTCGATCTATTGGCAGAATTACTGAATTGCGATCGAGTCCTGTATTGGACTCCCTCCCACCAACATGCCTTTCAGGACTTACTGCGTCTCACAATGCCAAGAGAAACCACCAAGTTGGCAGCAATAGATTCAAATGACAAACCTTATAGAGTAGGAGAACTTGTCCTAAGAAGAGGAAGCACGAAAAATAAGAAAAGAAGATGAAAGAGAGCTTTCTTGGAAGACTGGAAAGGCCCCTACATGGTTAAGGAAGATATCGGAAATGATGCCTATCTCTTGTGCACAATGGAGGGAGAGGAATTTGGCAAAACGGTCAATGCCTTTCACCTCAAGAAATATTATGTCTAAAAGACCAAAAAATTATAAAACATAAAAATACAAAAAAATTATAAAATTAAAAATGTCAAAAATAATTTGTTTCTTGCATTTCTGCATCATTATGTTCATCTTGCATTACTATTTGTGACTTTCTCTTGTACTATTTTCCCTTTAGTAAGGAGTCTAATGTTGTCTAGATATACGTTATCCTTTCAGGACCTAGAGATCCCCATTTTTCACAATTGCCATTATCCCCCTTCATTCCCAGTGATTCTAATCAAAGCCTAACTCTTAGCTTTACACTGGTCCTAGTCTTAATGAGTCAAGATGTTAGGTCTAAACAAAGTCAGTATTCAAACCTACAATATTCAAAGGAAGCTTGCAAGTAGACCTTCCCAATTCTTCCCTAGCAGTAGAAAAGTCCAACCAGATTACAAAAACTTTAGGTGGTGCTCAGCCCCTTATCTTTCTTGGCCAAAAACGCCAAGAAGATCAAAACTTTGAAGGAAGCAATCTAAGATTCGATGAATAAAAAAATGAGTGATCAAAGTAAGAGTGTCAAAAGTGAGTATTGAGAGATCAAAGCATTGCATAGCAAAAGTTCCAAAAAGCATTCATTTCTTGAAAAGTCAAAATCCAACAAAATGAGAAAAATCAAGTGAGGAAAATACAAAAAAAGTGAAAAGTAAAAAAAAGAGAGATACAAAAAAAAAGAGTGAAAGAGAGAAGATTGCTGAATGTCCATACTCAGAAGATTGCTGAATGTCCATACTCTTGGGTGGAGATCAGTCTAAGATCAAAGCCTTAAGGGTGACATTCTAACAGAGAAAGAATGATACTAAGCGCACACACACACACACACACACACACACACACTAGCTAAGCAAAACCAAAGAGTCTAGTAGTCTCTAGGATCATCTTCTATCTAGGGACCCTTGTTCTTTCCTAGATATCCTTCACCCCGGGTCTACCTTGCTTGCCATCTATGATCTAAGTTTGGCGAACACCAATAAAATTTGCTGCTTGTCTAAGTTGAAAGCTTATCAATTTGTCTTATCTAGATAAGGATCAGGGTTTAGCCTTTAGCAAAGCCTAGAAATTAGAAACACTCCATATTCATTTCCACTCCCCACTTGAGTTTCCCTAAAACCTATCTCACAGCCCTAGATAGACCTCTCATATCAGGCCAACTAGAAATCCCCTGAATCAAAAATTGTATTTAGGAGAAGTCATTGTGTTTGTTCCACATTGCATTCATGCCAAAAATTAGAAAAAGAGTCTCAAAGCAATAAAGTCAAGTGTCACATCTCATGACATTTAGTAAGTGTTATAGTTTCATTTACAACATTTCTTGTGTTCTTGCATTATCATATTGTAAACTGCATATCATATATATGTCCTACAAAACTACAAAAACATATTATCGTTGCCATACTTGCATTTGTTAAAAGAGTTGAAAAAGTCAAGCATAATTAAAAAGTTCCTAAAAACTTCTAGACATGCACAAGAGATGAGTACAGAATTCAACAAAGAGAAAAACCATAGAAAAGGATAAACTTTCATAGATACATTCGAAGTTTATATATACAATGGTATCAAAGAGCTAAGACAAAATTCTCTCAAGAGAAGTAGAGGCTTCCCATGCAAGGGGGCATGAATTTCAAGAAAAGCAAGTCAAGGACGGTTCCCTCCAATAGAACCCTCGGGGCTTCGGCTCCTCCATCTACAAGTACCACTCGTTGCTCCATGAGATCTGTGAGAATGATGTGCTTTGCTGTGGGCATGTGACTGTGAAGGCCCCACCATACTAGTACCAAGACACCTAAAATTAAGGCAGGTCATCTCTTGAAGTACTTTGTTCTCACCCTGAAGTGTGTCAACCTGGGTCTTCAACTCTATAATCATCTGACACCCATGGTACACAGGAGCAAAAATGTCAGCGTGTCATCCCGTGACAGGGGACACACCAGGCTCATCTAAAAGATGATCACGGGTCATCCTAGTAAAGGGAAATGTCAATCCAACATTAACCTCATGAACCAAGTCCCTCCACTCTTTGACATTGCTTGAAATGCCAAATCAAGACAAGACCAAGTTAGTGCCACATGAAAAGAGAAAGGATAAAGTTAAGCGAAAACAAATAGACAAAACTTACGTGGATCTCCAAGCTGCTAGTCAGGGTCAAGCTAACACATCACCTCATCTGAATGAGGTGGTTGAGGAATAATAGAAGGACCCTCGGGGATGTCAAGAACCTCATCTAAAACACCATGTCATCAAAATCCTCATCCTCGAGAGGGGTCTCATCTAACGAATCATCACTATTAGGAACATAGTCCTCGTCAGTGGACTCTGAGTCAACTATCACAACTAGAGATTGGGAAGGAGTCCCTCTCCCTCCCCTCCGTCCTCCTCTAGAAGCTCTAGTGATAAAGATGCCTGGAGTCAAAGGAGTCCAAATGACATTTTGAATCTCCCCCATCTCTTGAACAATCCTGTAACAAGTAGACACTGGGGGCAAGTCCTCAGGGACATCCTCGCTAAACTGCTGTGGAACACGGTCCACCCGATGAGCCTCAACCTAGCCATTATGGTCTGTGATCTCTGAAACCCCACGACAGTACACTCTCATCTTGTCATCTCGGGCCCAAGCCCCCTCCATGTCGTGATAAGGGTCAGAAATCATGTCATCATCAGTAAGGGTAGAAATGGTGGGAAGAGTAGCATCAAAATGACCAATATGTGCTCACCTCGTTGCTCTCAGTAGTCGCCTGTCTGGAAGAGGAATGAGCTTCTGATAAGGCCTCATATGCTCAAAAACCCATATCATAATCAAAGAAGAGTGGATAAAAGCTAGAGCCCCTCATCGAGAGATCCAATAAAAATCTTTGTAGATCATCACCAAGATATCAGTTCCCCATGCATAAACTGTACCTTCCTCTAAGTCTTGAATAATGGGTGCCCAACACCATCTTAGATGAGCCGAGGCCTTGTCTCCCAACAACCTCAAAGCAATCAAACCAATCAAGAACCTCCTCAAGAGCAAAATGCAGATTTGTGACACGGATGTAAGCTGAACTCCTGTCTAGTCTCTAGGGTGATTAACCCCCATGAATGCAACCCAGGAAGCCTTGTCCTCATAGAACTCGCTAATAGGAAGAGATAAAGGTTGTCCTCTTACAGGTACTCCAAGAATGCAGTATACATCATAAAGAGTAATAGTCCACTCTCCAAAAATCTATGGGAACCTAAATGTGTTCCTATCTGCATCCTAGTAAGTCAAGATGTCGCAACATATACGGGATACAGGATGAATCATAGGTACATGGAAAACTCTGGCAAGGCCTGCCCTCTTCTGTATGGCACGATCCTTTGTACTCAGTGAAGCAAACATCCCTGAGATCCACCCTTGCTCTCAGTAGGCATTCCATTAAATGCACAGCTCCTACAAAATCGGAAGAGAATTTTAGATTAGATCTCGTAAACTCACAAAAATCACTAAAAGTCATAAAACTGCAGAAAACCTTACACAAAAAAATTGTATAAACCTTCAAAATTATAATAAACAGGAAGATTTAGTGACCAAATCATGTCAGATCAGAGTAAAACAAGTGTTAAACAACTTCAAATGAAGTCAGAAATTAATCCAACAGGGTCACCCCTCGGGCAACCTAGGTGTTTTTCAGGATCCCTCGGGCGACCCTGTTGTCAAACAGAATCTCCCTAGGCGACCCTGTTGTCAAAACATGATCTCCAGGGGTGACCCTATCCCCTAGGAGTATCCCCTCAAGCAAAAATCACTCCAAAAACCTCATTTCTTGACCAATTTCAGAAAATGAAAGATCAATCTTGCTCTAAACGATGAGATGAGCACAATGCGATAGGAAAATCACCAAAAACAAACAATTTTAAGAGATTTTTCATAAAATTCAACCTAAGGTTTAGAGAAGAGTTTTTCACTGATTGCATACCTGATTCTTCGTGGTTGAAGAAAAGGTGGCCATCTCTGCGATCTCCTCGACGATACCTCTCTTTCGACTGCTCACACGAATGATTCCGTCACTGTTTCACACCGATCTCACAATCTAGCTCTCTTTGTTTGCCCTTAGCTTAGTTTCATTTATGCATGTTAGATTAGTTCTTTACTTTTATGCATTTGTTTCGTGCATTGTTTTGCATGCTCTCATACCTACAGGTCCGAACTGACAAAAGCAAGCAACTAGTCAAACTCGAAAGATCCATGGTAAGATTCGTCATTTCAGTTTTCATTATTCATTTTGATATATTTAAATGTTGAATTAACACTAGTTATTGTAGGTACAAATTGCGGGAAAAATTGACAACATGTAAGGCCTAGTTTGGGAATTGTACCTACCTTTCATGTAGACTACCGTCCTCGAGGGGGCAAATATGTAAGCACAAAAATCACGCAGGTCCTCCACGAGGACCCCTATGATGATTCAAATCCTTGTCATGTGCATGTAAGCGTGAAAATAAATCCTTTGAGCAGCAGGCCTGATGAGTGCCAGGTAGCACCCATGAAATACATCTTTTTACCTCTCTTTTTCTCCCTTCTTATTACATTGTCCTGATGATTGCACCAAAATAGGCTAACAAGATTGTTTTAATGATGATTAATAAGAGATAAATTACTTAAGATGATGATTTCTGATTGAAGGACTAATGTGCATTGAATTGATGGAAATATGCAGAAATCTTCTCTTTTTGAATCAACAGGTGCAGGTGTTCGGGTAGACAATTTTGTGCATCTCTGGAGGTAGTCCTAATGATATCTAGAGTTGACATCAGAATGCCACGACATCAGAAGTTTTGGGATAAAGAGGTGAAGCATCTCTGGAGCTAGACTGAAGTCTTGAGCATCTCTGGAGTTGAACAAGAAGGTCACAATTATATCTCTGGAGCTACAGACATGAACATACATCTCTAGTGCCTCTTTAGAATAGTACAGATCTCCAACATAGTTGTTGGTCAGACACTTCTAGTGGTGATCAGGATGCTCCTAATATTACTCAAATCATCACCTGAGTAATTAAGGGTAGTCTATAGTTAACTGCTGGAAATTTTTATCTCTTTTTGGTTTTTGCACGAGTTACTGATAAACTAATTTAATATCTATATTTCAGGGCCTCACTACCCAAGTGTATTTAAGACTAAGACTCAGATTCAGTGTGGACTTCTGTTCCACTCAATCCATTTTTATTGCATGGATATTTATTCTGTAGTTAGATAGTTAGTAGAATAAAGAGATTGATGTCATCTCATAGAAGAACTAGTAGTTAAGATAAGTGATATCTCATCACTGCCTTTAGATATAAACTTATAGAAGAAGCAGCGAAGGGGACAATGATTATTTTTCTAATTTCTGTAATCTCATTTTGATATCAATATTTTACTGAATACAAAGATGATGGAATTGGACTGAATCGAGTTGTGATATTATTCTCTTGTGTTGATTCTTTACTTTAGTCTTTAGCCCTAAGGGTGTGGAGCAAGGGCCCACTCTCACCACCAAGACAAAAGGCTAGTACTGTTGTTTTGTTATTGCAGATTTTGTTTAAAGAGATACTTACTATTTTCATAGATAGATACATGTTTCAGTTTATAGATTTGCTTTAAGTAATTCACTGTTCAGTTCTATTTTCAATATTCTTGGAATTCATTTAATAGAAGATAGATCAGTTTCTTTAAATTAGTAAAGGTCGTTAGAATTAGTTAGATACAACTGGCAACTATAGGATTCCTAATTGCAGATAGCCAAGGACACAGCCTTGGTTTGACATTTGAAATATGATTAAATGATGAGGTACAACGACCCTTGTCAAGGCCTTTTGATGACGTGTCCTCTCTTCTTGTCTTGTGTTTTTTCTTCCTTGTCGATTTTCCTCTCTCCCCGTTTGCGACACTTGTTGCGACACTTGTCGACTTGCATTTTCTAGTTTTCAACTTCAATCCTAAGACTTGTGAGAGTCTTATAGGTGAGTTTTCACCTCTCCCCTTTGTTTTTCCTCTAGTGCACCTCCTAGAAGCCTTCTAGAGGTCCCCCGATCCATCTCCCACTGACAATTTTTGTTTTTGACTAACCAATCCAAATCTCCCCCTATTATTTCTAGATCTCCCCTGAAGATCCTATAGACGCAAGTTGAGATTTGGATTCTTCCACATGAATGACTTGTTTCTTGATGCAAAACTCATCCTTTTCCTCTCTTCTACCATCTCCCAGCCTATTTTTCTGCATCTAACTCTGTCCAGCCCAGATCTACCTAGGTGACCCATGGTCGCCCAGGGGTGACCCTGCCGTTTTTGGACCTGCGAAAAACTTGAGTTTCTCTCTCGTTTTTGCTCTGTTTTCACCCATTTTTCTTTCTATTTGCATGATTTTTGATCCTTGATATAGAGTTAACTATTTCATGCACCCACACACACATAATTAACTCTATTTGATCTCAAATTAACTCTCTAATCAATCTCATGCATTCCCTCACCTCTATTTTCTCTCTCCAGTGATAAGCTATCATTACTTCATCACTCTCTAATCAGCTGAGTTCACTCGGCAATCAACCTTGTTAACTCCCCAATCTATTCTTGTTAACTCATCAATCAAATGAGTTAACTCTTCAATCAATTCCTTCTTCTAAACCTATAAATACCCCCCTCAGCACAAAGAGAGGCAAATTCATTATGCACATAGCTCTTGCCAATTTTGCTCTCCAACTTAGCATTCAATTGCTCTTACGGGATGAAGGTGCCTTTTTCTTTTATTGTTCAACCAAGTAGCATCACATTGCTTCATTCTATGCCATTGTGCTCAATCCAAGCTCTCATCGAGCTCATACAAGCTTCATTGAAGCTTCTTTTTTCTTCTTTGGGTCATTTTTGTTGTCAAGAGGATCACCTGCTACCACAAAAGGATTCAAGGTTGCCTACACAAGGATTACTGAGGGTAGTGGAGTCAACAAATCTTCATCTCTTTCAGGTTCTTTCATTGCTTTCATAGTAATTAGATAATCACATTTGATCTTGGGAATTGGGAATTGTAATACATTGCTTTTTCCTTGATAGATTAGATCTTGCATGTCAGATTAAGTGCTTTCATATTTCTAGATCTACTTTGTTAGAAGAAGAATTTTCCCTTTCCATTAGATTAGATTGCATTCAAAACACCAAAAACCCAAAAAACATAGATTAACTTTGCATTTGAAAGATCATATAGGATTGCACACATATTTCCTTTTTCATAGATTAGAAGCATTTCTATTTCCAAAATACTCTAAAAAATACCAAAAAGACATTTTGCATATCATTTAGCTTGCATTCATATAGATACTTTAGATTAGACAACATTGCAAACCCTCGATTCCATCACGAGGTAATCCCAGTTAAACAAAGTCAAACCCTAGGTCAACAAAACCCTGGGTCAAAACCCCAGATCTGGTTAAGGTTAGCTATCATGCATATCCTTCTACTCTGATTCACAAATGTGCTTAGGAGTGAGAGGAGAGTGGGTGAGGGCTATCCATGACAAGATCGAGGAGATCCATCCTCGACCACAACAACAGACATTTGTTCTACCACAAGGAGATCCATTTGTCCTCTTGTTGTTAGAAAGAACTAGGCAGTTGCAACTACAAAGAGCCTTTCTCAAAGACATAGAAATAGCAGAAACCATCAATGAAAACAACCATTTACCCACACAAAGGTGGAATTCAAGGAATCTGAACAGAAGAAGAGAGACCAGTGACCCTTTCGGTCATAGGGTTATTTCAGCTACAACAATTGTTGAACAAAACATACAACAAAGCACACAACAACAAAGGCCATAGAACTTGCCGACCCCTCTCCGCAAAGTCTAGATCTCCAACGAGCCATACCCCCGCCTTGTCTCACCTCCTCTTGACTGGCTAATTCCACGTGAGCGAGAGTGACGTGGTGGATCACCCCGTGGCAAGGAGGGAAGGGTCCGTGTGCATGCTGAAATCTAAATCGACAGCCCTTAGGAAACCAGAGTCATGATTTTGAGAGTACAGGTACAATATTTGGGAAGGGGACACACATGTTTCATTCTCAGAGTTCTTGGAAGAACATTAGTTTGAGGATGAGGATATGTAAATGAGATTTTTTGTTAGGTCATTACATGGAAAGGAAAAATAATGGTTCCAAAATTTTCCAAGGCAGTCCTTTGCCTTATGGAATGAACTTGTGGTAGCATTTGAAAATGAATTTGCCAAAGGTCTCGACCTTGCTGATCTTGTCATAAAGCTAGAAAAATTAAAAGACAAGAGGGAGAGTTAAGAAAGGATTTTGGTTGTAGGTTTGTTGTTTCTCTTTCCCATGCTCCTGAAGGTTTCAGACCTAACATTCCCACTTGCATTGATATGTTTTTTGAAGCATATGAAATTGGAATGAGTTATGTGCGAGAATATTTTAGAATAACGAGTATGCAACAAACATATTTGTCCCTAGATTCCATGGAGAAAATAAGAGATGACTACATAGAAGGTTCGGTATTCATGAGTTCATGTGCTTCTGGTAATCAACATGCTAATATGAATAGTAGCAATGTGAATACAAACAATTAGGTGAAGGCAACATCAGATGATGATGATTGTGTAGTCATAAGGGTAGAAGTGGAAGATGGTGTATCATATGACAATGATGTAGATGATAAGGATAGTATATGCACCTACCTTTAGTTGGATAGATCATAAAGTGAAAGTAAAAATGATGAAACCAATGGTGACTTCCAACCTAGTTTTGAGGTATGTGGTTCAGTGAATAATGAGGATGTTGTGTACAGGGATGAATAGTCAGATGGATCAGCTCATGGGGTTGATCATGTTGAATGTACATAGGTAAGTGAATTAGATTGTGAGCAAGGAATTGGTTTCTTGTTTGATGTATTACCCTCCTTTGTTCCCATTTATGACAAGGAAGCAGTTAGTATTCACTTGCATGAGGTAGATGTAGAAGTGGTTGCACTTGATGATAACCGATTAGAGATAATTATTGATGCAACCATGAATTTTTAGTGTGAAGATCTTGTCCTGGATTGTGACGATGGTGATCATGTGGAAGCATATGAGAACTTGTTTCATTGGTGCAAGATATGTTGTCTTCCTCATGCAGAGTGCGCTTCATCTGAGCCATGGAGAAGTGATAGAGAAATGAAGGAAGAAGATATGTGCCAGCAGCCTGTTTGCAACAGTGAGTATGACACATCAAATTGCCAGAGTGGACTTGAAATAGAGAGACAATTTGAAGAACATGGTTCTTCACATGAGGTATCTCATGGTATTGATTTGTGTGCCAATGGTTTGAATTGCAGCTTGAATCATGCTTATGATTCAGATATTGATATATGTATTAGCACATTTGGAAGTGATGTTCAAGGGTTCAATGAGGATATAAATAAGTATGAATCTTTGTACTTTGATGTTGACTATTCATTGACTCTTGATGATTTTGGTGCTACAGTAGAGGTTGAATCATTTATATGGGGCATTGATGTGAATGAGCAACGAGACATGTGTATGCTAGAATTTCAACATGTTGCAGCCCAACTTGAAGCTATACCCGAGCTGGAGTTTTTCCAGTTTGCTCCATAAGATGAAGTGTCTTCTCTTATGAATCAACAGTGCATTTAGGCACAGTTCTCTTTGCCAAGTGAATTGGAGGTGTTCTTCTTTTCCCTGAAATTGCATGAAGAGGTCAGCAGGTATGACAACTTGACAATTGATGATGTAGGTTTGTATCCATCCATTTATTTTGCTATTGACCTAGTTCTTGATTTTGCACCTTCTAATGTTATGAAAGTGCATGATATGGATTGGAATAGGTCAAGCACCTATTTCTCACGATTGCCCTGCAATAGTGATTTCATTGGTAGAGCTTGCCTTGGCTTCATAAACATTTGTTACAGGTTGGTGCATCTAGATCAAAGACTTCAGTTGTTGTATATGAGTAGTGAATGTAGATTTGGTTTGAGGGAGATCAACTCCTTCATTCAACTTGTCTTTGACAGAGGCAAGTAGTTTTGGCCATCTTGTACAGGTTTGACTTGCAAGTGCATGCAAATTTTGATTACAGTCAACTTTCTTATTGTGCCCCCATGCTTATGACTGTATGTTTTGTATATACGCCCTTGATGTAAATATGTTGATCCCCTGTTCATTTTTATTTTTTGGTCTGCCTTGGACATTCTGGATTCTCATTGTGCCACTGCTTGGCACACGTGCCCAACTAGAGCCACTGTTGAGACTCCTATTTTCCATGCCTCAAAATTGCAAAATCTTGTCAAATTCCTCAAATTTTCCTAAGTGGTCCCTATGCTTTTACCCTGGTGCATGTTGTTGAACCCAAGATTTTGGCTAAGTCTGAACACTGAAAACCCTAAAAATTTGGCTGTCTGAATCTGGTAGATCCTCCAAATTCTAGAATTTGCATTTTAACTCCTATGGATCTAAAACCTATCTCAAACATCTTGACAGTATATTTTAAAATATTTTAAAGTATAAGAAATTAAAATACTACCAACTTATACTTTAAATTATCTTTTAAAATATACCGTCCTAAGGCAATTTTGGGTCTTGAGGCAATTTCGGGCCCTAAGGCAATTTTGGGCCTTGAGGAGATTTCAGGCCATGAGGCAATTTCGAGCCCTGAGACAATTTTGGGCCCTGAGGAGATTTCAGGCGCTGAGGCAATTTCGGGCCCTGAGGAGATTTCGACATTTTAGGACCAGAGAAGATTTTTGGACCTTTTCTATAAGGTCCAAAAGTTCTAAGTTCTCCTGTTGACCCAACACCCACTGAAAGCCCAGAAACATGTAGAAACGCACCACCAACTCTCTAGATCGCCATCAATGCAAAGTGGGTGGTTGAAAATGGTGTTATTAATACAGTTGTTGGAGTTGGTAGGGTTTTCCTTTCCATTCCAAGATCAGATCCGAGTTGTGAAGTATAAAAGGAAAATGGAACTCATTTTTAAAGGGAGGTTGGTTTTGTGTGTGTGGTCTCCAGAAGACAACTATAAGTGTAGAAAGTTGCAGGGTAGCCATTGAAATGCTAGTCCAACTCATTGAGAAGTGCAGATCCACGAAGTCAAAGGGGTTGATATTGTATATGGGTTTTGTTGCCGAATGTCTCTAGGTCATTAGGTATGTACTCAAGAAGATTTCTCAATCGCATTTGGGTATTTTCCTTTGCTATGTTTGATGGCATGAATGTAATATTGAGTTAGATGCATGTTATAGCATTCTAAAAATATTGCAAGCTTTGTAATAATCTTTCTCATGTTATATATGGGTATATGCATTTATGTTTTGGATAACTAAGTATGTTCTATTTCAAGATCTCATATTCTGTGGTGTATGCAAATACATAGCTTGTTGTCCTTGTGGTTTCAGTTTGTTGCTTTCTTGATGAACTATGACTATGTTGCCCATAGAGTAGGCATCAGTTTGAAACCATTCCTATCAGCCTTACATCATTTTAAACAAACACAACATTTACCAGTGGTTTAGGGGAAAAACCATCTTTCTTCTGCATGTACATTCACATAATTGAATTAGATATATATGGGTTTTGTGACAGCCAGTCATTCTTGATTCAGTGATAGCCTTTGGATTCAAGATGACGAGTTGGGTTTGGTTGTCCATTTGTTTTAGTTGTTCATCTAAATTGAACTCAATACCTATTAAGGTATACCCCTTGGAATATCCCTCCAAAGCCTAGATGAGCTCAAAGTGCAGGGGATGAAACCCACTCTCGTAGGGTTGACCTTCAATCCTCAACATTCTATTGATGGACCAATTATTCTTGCATGATGACAACCCTGTCTTTGTGAGTGTGATTCCATCCTAGGAAGTTTAGAAGTGGTTTTGGGACCCAACAAGTTATACCTAAAATTGGTCATGAATAGTATTGGCCCATGATCTCAGAGTGCTAACCACAAACTTGATTTTTTTTTGTTTGTAGCCTACTATTTTATTTCCAAAGGCACATGGTGAGTAATTTCCTAGGGCTAACTGTTTAATGACACATCATAAGTTACAAACAACCAAAATTTATTATCTAGGTTGAACAAGGATTTCTAGGGGATGCCCTCAATATACCTTGTAGTTCATGAGGCCAAAATCCATAAAACA
This sequence comes from Cunninghamia lanceolata, assembly GCA_027924645.1. Taxonomy (NCBI): domain Eukaryota; kingdom Viridiplantae; phylum Streptophyta; class Pinopsida; order Cupressales; family Cupressaceae; genus Cunninghamia; species Cunninghamia lanceolata. The sequence continues at coordinate 6,389,623 of BSBN01000339.1, forward strand.
AGGTGTATGTCTAATGACTTGGTGTGAGATCCCGTAACCCACTCTTTGTCTTCATTTTGAAAGATATAAAGTCTTTTGCAAGATTGACCTTAACAAAAAATGTAACTCAATGGGAGAATCTTTCAATTCTCTCCCAAATTTCTATACCTCATCAAAACACATGGGTTTAGGGTGCGACATGGTGATGTAATCCAAGCCAAGCCCACTAAAAAGAAACTTAAAAAGGATTAGTCACTTTTGATTCCAAGATCCCCTTGCATTGTGAAGAAAGTACATACATGGTTCAAGCCTTTTAGGTGAAACAAAAAGTGAATGAAGGGATACTTTTGATTCCCAAGATCACCTTACAGTGCTAGGGAATAGTAAACACACCATTACATCATGCAAACACAACACACAAATTCATTTACCTTGGAAAAAGTTAAGTCTAAGATGTGAGGATCAATACACACGAAGGTTGGTTTTGATTCTCAAGATCATCGTGCAGTGTGAGGGAAGCACATAAACACCATTAGGTACACTAATATAGAAAACAAGTTAATTCACCTTAAGAAAATGATCAAAAACAAACAAATGGTTTGAAAACATGTCTTTGTTAAGCAAACCTACAACCCATGTGTTAGTAGTTTCGAGAAATACCTTTGAATCACAAATTTACTACACAAGTGAAGTTATGTTGCCTCCAAATTTTGATTAAGTTTAAATTTTTCTTTGTTCCCATTGTCAAGTTCCCATGTTTCAATGCCTTTGAATTTTTCTTTGCCATAAATCTAGTCCTTTTCCATTTAATTTCCAAGTGTTTTCAAACATTTTTGGTCATTATCAGAGCTTTGAGTACCATCAAGAATTGTTGGAGGTTCCCTAGGTACCAAGATCGAGCTCAAACCCTAATGTAACTCTTTCCTTTGAAATTTCAATGATTTGGAGGGTATCGAGAACTAGTCCTACCTTCGAGTTAGTTCTTTTCCATTTTATAAGCCCTGCATTGCTTTATTTTCGTTTGTTCCCTTTTGAAAACCTATTTAAGAAAAATCATGAGTGTCAGGAACTTAAGGAACCTCTAACAGGTTTTGAGTCCTTATCAAGTTCCCAACATCATTTAAAGCTCTGACATCTATTTCAAATGTTTATAAAGGAAATCAATAAGAAAATGTTAGAAGGTTCTTAGGTTCCATGAACCTAGGGAACCATCGACAAGGTTCCATATTACCATTAGGTGCTTGACACTACTTAAATCTATGCAAGCTCTAAATCCTTTCAAGTGCTTATGAAGAACTCTGAGTTGTTGGTGAATCTTTGACACTTAGGAACTCGTCGAAGATGCAATGTTTCAATGAAGCTTACTATTCCAATATAAATACAAAGAGCAAAATAAGAAAATGTCAGAGAGTTCTTAGGTTTGGGAACATAAGGAACCTCCTACAAGTTCTAATTTCCCTTTGTATCTCTGATATTTCATGGAAAAGAAGAAAGAAACGATGAATAGTTACTAGTTCCGTGTTGTTAGTGAACCTCTGATAAGGAGGAAAAAAGGGAAAATCTCAAGTATTTAAACAGTTCCATCGGTCATTTAAAAGAAAACTTGAACTCTTGAATGAAGGAATCCTGCATACTCAGCTACAATGATTTTGTGACTGGTATAATTGTTTCCCTTCCTCTTTCAATTCCTTCAACTCAAGCTAAGAGGGAAATCAATTCCTTCTATACACTTGTCAATTTCATTGTTCTACATGGTCAAACCCTTGGTTTTTATGCTCAAAATTCTATTATTAAACCCTAGTTCTACAAAGGTTATGCATATTCCATTGTTCATATTAATCCTTCTACCCTAATTTACCTATTCTGACCAAGTTGAAATCTATGAAATAAAGTATGCCTATCAAGGGTATGAAAGGGAGTTAGTCTTGCACAACTCTTTGTTCAATGTCAGAGACAACAAACTAGGGCATGTCAATTTAGAGGATTTCTAGCAAAGAATGTCCTAGAACCCAAGGTCTAAAATGTCTAAATGCACTTTCCAAAGTAGACTAGTACACACAGGGGGTTCCCAACCTTTGTATAATACATAGATCTAGTACTTGCCTGCATAAAGCATTACAAGCTAGAATACAAAGAAATTAGGTCCGCTGATGATCAAGTGATTGCTAGACTACATGGACATTCACAAAACACTACATTTAGAATTCCACCTAGGGATGAGAATGTTGACATGAGCATAGAGAAGGATAACAATTATTTTACAGAGAAGAAAGATTTATGCTTGAATAATATAGCTAAACATTGGCTCAAAGTTCCAAAGAAAGGGAAGTCTTGACTGCCTAAGAACTCACCGAGGTCTCATTTTAATGAGGATATGTTTGATATCCTCACTTTACTTCGTAGAGTCATGGGAAGCAAGGGAACTAGCTCTTTTGAATATTGGATGTGTCAATTTAACATAGTAATTGGTTATGCCTCTCAATTTGTTGACTGGGGTAAATTGATCAACAACAACCTACATAATCAACTAGTGAATTTTCATAACACCCAACAATTCTATATGACTTCTTACCTATTCTACACCATTTCAAGCATGCATCCATGATCGAGCTTGCAAGAAATGGGGGTTTTTGATAATACCACTCAAGTATATGATTTTTATCGATAGTTGCAACAAGAAAATAGTAATAAACACTTCAGAAGAGTCAATGACACCTTCACAATGTTGACAGTAAGGGAACTTGATGCAAATGTCAAATTGAGAATATCTCCTAAAGCAGCCAACTTGATTTGTTATCTCAACAACTATTTCATTCAATTTACAAGGTTTACATATATTAGAGTTGGAGGATTTGATGAATATCCATACAAGTTTCCCATATATCCAAGTGATCATCTGATTCTATTTGACTTATGCAGACAAATTGAATGTGTTAACAAGAAATGCATGGATAAGAAGAAGATTGGTTATCCTTTTCACATAGGCTTAGGTTATTATACATGCCTAGCCATAATTGAAGCTCAAAAAATGGAAAGGTCTCTTATCAAAATCACCATGCGCTTCTATTGCATGAGATATCCTTTTGACAATAAGAATTATGTAAGAGATCATTTACACTTGTGGTGCAGGAGCACATTCTCTGTAGTGCAGGGTTATCTTTTCTTTTGTTTTCTCATAAGGCTCTTAAGCCATTTCATTTTGTAATAAGGGTCAATTTGGTCCCATGAATGTAATTGTGCAAGGCACACATGTAGTTTTGCTTGTATGAAGGGTAAACCAACGGCTAACTGATTTGAAAATCAGTTTGCACGGTTGGAGGGGATAACTGCTGTCTCTACATCTACTTTAGAGGCAGGTTGTATGTCACACGGCAGAGAGAGAGAGAAGTGTGTATTACAACAAGTTCTTTTTGATAACTGAATAAGGAGAGTTCTGGGTATGATCTGTGTTGATTTTCTTGGTTGTTCTTAGTGATTTGATATCTTTATCCTGATTTTGTAAGTGGAACCCTAACCGGATGCTATCTGTCAATCCATAGTGACTCTGTAGTGTGCAGACGGTGTAAAACCCACGGTTCCACAGTGACTGGTTTGTAACCTAGGAGTAGGGTTTTGATTCATACATGGAGACTCTTTCCTCTGTCCACTGAAGCCCTGTATAGTATCAGTGTGATGGGGGAAAGACTTTTCACGTTTGTTGTTGTTGAATTCTTACCCAGGAAGCCAGCGAACTCAGTCAGATTCGACTAGACATCTTCATGTGGCTAGTCGGGAAATTGATGTAAGGCGAACGGTGTCATTTGGGGATCAGATTGATACAAGTGGTCGAGTGCTTGATATATGAAACGGCCTAATTCCATTGTTCTGTCGAAGGGAATTCTGGTTCGGCATCACAGAACAGTTGGGAATCCATTGGCGTGAAAGACTCTCCGTCTTGTCGAAGATTGGTATAGTGTCGGAGACACATACCACTGTTATTCGCATCGGTGAGACACGATATCGGGCTAAGGAAAATACACTTAGTCGACGGTATAAAGTTTCACCGATCGGTGAGACATCCTTGGAGTATCGCCGATAAAGAGTATCGGCATGAGGAACCTTGTCGGGGGAAGCCGAAGAAGTCACGGCGACCGTTAGAGTCTCGCCGATAGAAACTCATCGGAATGAGATGAACCATCGGGGCCGCGAACCGGAGTCTTACCGAAGCGGAGGATCTGGCCGATGTGCCTGACGATATCGGCGAGAGACAAGGTGTCGGTGTAGGTGAAAGAAGCTTCGCCGAAGGAGGAAGTCTGGCCGACGAAGATTGGTCATCGGAGTGACGGAGTATATCGGCCTAAGAAATTTCTCGTGGTCCGATAGTATGAGGTGTTGCCGATAGGCAACTAACCACTACGGGGATATCGGTGAGAACTTGGGAGACCTCTTGCCAATAATGAAGATATAGTCAAATCTTCACTCGCTTCTTCTGGCACTCTGCATCAACTTGGCTCTAGGTATCTTCATCACTCACACCTTGAAGATTATTAGCTTTATTATGAAAATGGTTTTGAAGTAAGGAAAAGAGATTGGTCTAGAATGACCATTCAATAGATGAATGAGTATGAGTTGGGGTGGGACACTATTGATCTGGAGGATGATGGCTCTGATATGATCGATAAAGTTTTTATAGATACTCTTCAATGCCAACCCATTACACCCATCAATTGGTTAGAAAAAGAGAAAGATAACATAAGGGAAAGGTCCTTCTTTGTCTTAAATAAATTCAAGAAATGGCTTGATGCCAAAGTAGCTGAACACACAACTACTAGACCTCAAAATGCATACCCTAAATAACAAAGACAAGTAGAAAAACATGGTGGAACATCTTTAGCTACAAAAAATACTAATGTATATATATCAAGGACAAGATCAAATATAGTAGCCGGAGGAGATGGGGAAGATCCAAAGAAAGGGGTGGACCTAAGAACTTCATGTGCTCAAGAAGGTAATGGAAGCCAATCAAAACTACAACTAAAAAGGCCTCAAGCCCATCAAAAAGTACAAGAGAAAGTTCAACAAGATGAAGCTAAAACTAATGCTAATCCAAAATCACTTCCACCTCAAAATCTTACTCCTTCACCTCCACCTTCACCTAAATCTGAAACTGCTATAAATAAATCACCACCTCCATCTCCCCATCAAGAGGACACTGTAGACACTTTTCTCAAGAATACCCTGCCTCATATCACATTTACCTCTAGTCCCCAGAAGATACCCTCTTCCTCTCAATGACTAAAAGGAATGTTATGCAAGAAAAGGAAGTATAGGGAGATGATTGATCCTGATTTTGATGTGGTGGCTAAGTTGTTACACGGTCATAGCCCAAAACCAAAAAAGCACAAGTGGCCTCTAGGTTGATGATTGACTCATCTGGGGAACAATATGCGGAGATAGAAAAGACTAAAAATGATTAAAGCAAACAAGATGCAACTAAAGATGATTTTGAGTTTTCTAGAGTTGAACTTGGTCCCTCAACTCACAAAGGAGATATCCATAATTTCCAAATTTTTGCTGCTAATTAGTGCAAAGAACTAAAAAAGAGAAGGTAAATCGAGAACAACTTGAAGAGCAGGTTCAAATTTTGAAATCTTATATTAAATCTACTATAGACACATCTACTCATCCTGCAAACATATCATCATCAATTCAAGATAATTTGAAAATGGGATTCATAAAGATGCTATAGAATAGATCAACAAATAACAAACATATGGGAAAGCTTCTGAGACTTGGGTTGAATAGATAACTATTGATGGTCTATTGTGCATTGAGGAAGTTGTGAATTTATATCAAGAAGCTAATATAAAAGTTAAGGAACTAAATGAAGAACTTGCCACGATTAAGAAAGAGGATACGGTGTGGCAACTTGTAGCCAAGGATATATATGAGATGTCAAGATATGATATGCAAACATTAATTTTTGAAAAAATCTTAATTAAGTATGAATAATTTAATATAGTAACATGCCTAAAGAGGATTGAATGGAAAATAATGGTTATTAAAAAAACTATATTTGAATTGAAAAGGCTTGTGAAGTAATCTGAGTAGATTAAATCCAAAGTTATCACACGTTGCTTAAATTTTGAAGTAGATATCCTAAAAAGAGATAACTCAGGAGTGGAAGATATCCAATCAATTAAGCAAAGTTAAAAGGATTTGATTTCAAAAGAGATGTTTAATAAGGAGATTGTTGACATGAATAAATTTTAGAAATTGGATTTAATATCAAATGCAACAACCAACCTTTAGAAATATTTATCAGCATTGCATGGGAAACTAAAAGAAGTTGAAGAAAGTATGATGACTTGGAAATTGAGATTGCTTAATACTACAATCCCAGGATCAAAATTAATGGTGCCAGTAGTCAAATAATTCAGAATATACAAAGGGTTGTCATCTTCTTCAAAAAAGTTTGAGGCTGCCAAAGAGAATGTGTTGGAAAAACAAATTTAAAGATTTAGTCTTCTTGTAAAGTCACTTTATTATATTTTTCAAATTGTGATATAAAGTTATTTTAATATAACTTTGTAAAGTGAATTTGTTTTATAGATTTATTTTAAAAAGTTAATGACTATTTTATATTTGTTATTAAAGTTACAAATGAAAGGTAGTTGTGGGATAATTATTAAAGAAAAGCCTATTTATACAAGGATGAGATGTAATTATAGGACTTTTGGATCCTCTCATTTTGGCAGAGAAGAGAAAATCTATGTGTTTTCCTTTAAGAATTAATAATGGAATAATATTTCCAGTCTGTGAGCCTGTGTATTGCCTCTTTTATGTTATTTTTCTTTCTCATGTTAGAACAATAGCCATTATTTGTGTGAATTTCTATCATTTGGTGGGATATATTTGTCACCTTTATTGCAAACTATTTGGTATAATCTAGGTTGATATTCAATAATTTTCTTTCAAACTATGCATTATGGAAACTATCAAGTTGCTCTTTCTTATGTTAGAGTAAATTCTTGCATTTATATCCTTGTTATAGCCCCCTTATAAAATTTCATAGAGATAAATTTGAGGGTTTGTATCAGTGTATTTTTCAAAAGAATTTCCTTTCTATTGTTCTAGGAAAATCTGAAAGTTGTATCTACTTAGGTTTTTCCCCTTTTATTTTATTTATTTCCAAGTCTTAGATTAGGACACCTTTCCTACTTTTTGGTTAAAAGCATACCCTAGAAAATTTAATCATCATATGAGGAAGTTGCTCCTCTCAAACGTAGAGGAAGGTTGGTTTGTTCAGTTACAACCTCTCCAATTGTTGGTACGTTTGTTTCTCCTCCTTTGGAGAGTCCTTTTTGTAGTGACAAATCTATTTACCAACATGTTAGTGTAATAGAAAATACAAACCAAGATCAGCACATAGGTCAGCAACACACAAAAATGAGAAAAACTAGAAATGATTAGTATCATGATAGATGCATTGAATTAGATAACATATATGCTCAAGAATAAAAAATGTAGTGGTCTAAATGATGGTAAAATAGTGTTAGAAAATGGTTACCAGTGGAGGTGCATTGGGGTGAAATGGAGACATCAAAGGATGAAACAAATGTGTTAGGGAATGTACATGCATGTTGATCTATTTTGGAGGTGCATAGTGAGTTGAAAAAATTACAAACCTACAATACATGTGAAACCTACATAACCATGGTGAGCTCAAATGACCCTTAATAAAATAGGTTAGATGTATAGGGGTGTTTTGAGACTGAAATGAGTTATGATAATTTCCAACAAAAAATAAAAAATGATGATTGTTAGACATAAAAATGGAGGCATCGAATTAGAAATGGATGTGCCATAAAGTTCACAAGGATGTCAAATCGTGCAATGTAGGAACTAAAACATTTTGGGGGCTCACCAAACACCAAAAAACCTACAAAAAGTGTGCAAAACAAGCCTGCAAGCATAATATTTAGACAAGAGGCTCCTCCTGGGCCTATTCAACCTACAAAAATGATTAAACAACATGCAAACACCAAGTTAAATTAAGAAAATCAAATGACAAATGACAAAGAAGTCCTAGAAATGCAGCCAAACACATGCCCTCTCTAGAGAAATATAGGTGTGTCAGAGTGAATGCACATGTTGACATAGGTGGCAGAGATTCCATTCTATAAAAAATTACAAGTAAACTTCAAACATAGCTACAAATGTGAAAATTAGTTAGGGACATGTGTTCCACCAGGTGTGCCAAAATGTGACATCAAAATGTGGAATCAAATAATACATAAATACATACAAAACACCTATCCTATTTTACATTAATGCACATATTTAATTGAGTTAAGACTTGCATACAAAAGGTGAAAGAAAGACAAGAGATCTCTCCAAACAAATATTGTTGCCAATGTGGGATGTGATCAATTTGATTTTTGTTGTTGAGTTGAGATGTGGTTGCTCATTCCAATAGCATGACATTACTTTGCATCCAATTCTTATTCTTAGAAATGGCTTATGAAATGGTATATTTATAGATTTGGATTGGAGAGGTTGGATGGATAGGATTAGATCTTGTGTAATGGAAGGATGGGGTTGATCCATTCGCAAGAGAAGCAAAGGCCAACAAGTGGAACTTTGTGATTGGGGCACATGATTAGGGTAAAGATTGAGAAGATATGGAGGGTGAGGATTTTTTTGATTGAATGAAGGGTGAGGATTGAAAAGGCCATTTTTAGAGCCATGTGCAAATTTGGACCCTTGTGTAAGGTTGATTTTGTTGTTTTGGTGGAGGATTGTGCAAATGATTAGTTAGTTAATTTAAACTAGGTTTATTTAATCAACTAATGATGGGGAGGATTCTAGGATAAATTAATTAAATATTATGTATTTATTCAATTTTTGGGGGAATGATGAGGGGATGGTTGATTAATTAAATAAATGTTGATTTATTCAATTAAAGTTGGAACATTAGAAGATGGGCTGAGTTAGTTAATTAATTAAATAAACAGTCAATAATTTATTAATTAAATAATCAAGATTTATTTAATTAATATTGGAAGAATAATCAAATTAATTAATTAATTAAATATAATTTATTTAATTAATATTAGGAGTGGGATTATGAGATGGATGTGGTGATGGCGAAAGTGTTGGAACATGTTTTTAGGTGTTTACACTTATAATAGGTGTACTTGTTAGCTTCTCTTTAAACACTTGAAAATCTTTATCACATTATTCAATCCATATAAATTCTTATTTTTCCTTTGCAAAGAAATAATAGGACTCTCTATCCTAGAAAATCCCTCTACAAAACTTTTGTAATAGTCTACCAAACCCATAGAATTCCTAACCTCTATTCATTTTTTGGAGTTAGCCATCAGTAATGGCTTTGATCTTTGCTAGATCAAATGAAATACACTTCATAGATATAAAATGGCTCAAATGGTATATCTTCTTTTCAAAGAATTCACACTTGATAGTTTTTCATATAATTTTTTCTCTTAATAATTATAAAAACATTTGCAAGTGCACCAAATGTTTTTCTTCATTCGTAGAGTATGTCAAGATATCATCCAAAATACAACTACAAATGCATCAAGGTAATCATGAAACATGTTGTTCATCAAATCCACGACATTTTATAGAACATTTGTGATTCTAGTGGGAACAACTATGAACTCATAATGATCATACCTAGTCCTAAAACTATATTTAGTACATCTTCCTCAATCCTTAATTTATGATACTCTAAGGAAAGATTAATCTTAGAAATGATTGTTTCCCCTTTAATTTTATCAAATAGATCATCAATTCGAGGCAACACATATATGTTCTTAATGGTAACTTTGTTCAACATATGACAGTTAATGCACAACCTAAAATTCCCATCTTTCTTCTTCACAAAAATCATTAGGCCTCCCCATGGTTAAACACTAGGGCTAATTAACCCCTTATCTAACAATTCCCAAAGTTACACTTTTAAGTCAAATAGATTAGTGATATTCATTTTGTACGATGCTTTGGAAATTAGTTTTGATCTAGTCAAGACTTCTATTAAAAATTCAAATTTCCTCTTAGGAGGAAGTCTTGGTAACTTTTAAGGAAACACATCCTTGAAATTGTGTAGGAATGGTGAATTTTTCATAGTGGGTGTTTTCTCTTCTAGTTCATCATCCATGGTTATGAAATAAATTTAGATTCCCCTCCTTTCAGTCCTCTTCAATTATATAGACAAAATGGTTCTAAGAACCATGGCTTTATAGATTTCTTGCAAAGCTACTCTTTTCTTTGAATCATTCAAACATTCTGTTTACTTTTCATAGAAATATGCATTTGCCTTATGCTTAATTAACCAGTTCATCCCAATGATTACATCATATGTCCTTAAGGGTGTTACATATAAATCTACCTTAGTAGCAAACTTTGGAAGCTGTAATTTGGTATCTAAAAGGCACTTATTAAGCACTTTATTTTCCTTATTCCTATATTGTGTTTCCCATGATATCTCCATGTGAATAACATGTTTACTTTTCTTGGAAACAATATTAGGTGAAATAAGATATTTTGTGGATTTAGCTCTACTAAAATAATAATAGGAAATACATGTAACATAGATCTAGCCTCAATAGGAGCATTATGTAACTATAATTGCATATTATATAAGATTGAATGTATCTAATTTTGTAAAGTTGATTGTGAAGAATTATACCTATTGTAGAAATTATTCATATGTTCTAGTCTTCTAGTGCATTCCCTAGCATAGTGATTACCTCAATGCACATAACATCCCTATCGTGGGGCTCTTGTTTTGTTATGCCTAGTAGTACTCTCTCCATTAGGTTTAGGCATCCTATTTTTCTTTTACTTCCATTTTTATTGTTATTTATTCTCCTATTATTACTTCTTTTATTGCCACCATTACCATATCCTAGCCTCTTGAAAGGGGGTCTCTAATCCTATGATGCCCATGTCCTCTTTTGGTGGCTCTATCTATTCCCATCCTAAACATAGTTGAATTCACCAAAGCTTGAAGATTTTATTCTTGTTCAAGATATTTTTCAAGAACCATTTCCATTGTATTTTACCTATACATATCTACTTAAACCCCTATATTAGTATTCAACCAAAAATAAATTTCCATATTCTAAGCCTCTCATCCTATTGGTACAAGGGAACTTGCTTAAGAATCTTGGTAATTATTTCCCAATATTGTTGTACTATAAGGGAACCTTGTGTCAAATTATGGAATTTAGTTATTTTCTCATCATAGTATAATTGTGGTAACCAACTTTTGACAAAGCAGTAATACAAACAAGCCCTAGAGGTTTTATATTTGGTTATGCTTAGCTTAGATTTTTTATTATGCCACCATGAAGTTGGTTTACTTATCAATTGTTAAGCTCCCCATAATGCCTTAATTGGCTGAAAATAGTTTTAAAGCTCAAATTACTTCTTTATATCTATACGCCAAGATTTAGCTATAGCCCCTAATTGTGTGCCATTAAATTTAGCAGGGGCCACCTTTTTTAGATCTTTAGTTAGTTCCCAAGTTGTCTACTTGGCCTTATCTGTTCTTTGAGTATTGAGATTTAATTTATATTACTCATGCTCACGATATGACATTTATTTATTTTTATCATTATTACCATGTTGTGTACATATTTAATTCATAATTTGGCCTATGACAACAATTCTTTCTATTTGATCTATTTCCATGGTTGTCATTCTATCCCTTTGTTCATTCAACATTTTCATGATTATTTCCATAATATTTATATTTGTATTAGATTCACCTTCATGCCATTAGTTTCATTTCTAGTATGCCTATCCCTTGACCTAGTTCTAACCATCTCTACCCTGATAGGAATTAATGTGTAAACATAAGAGCAAGAAATTTAAAATTTGTATATCACTACGAATATCAAAAGGAAATATTCTTTCAGAACTAGATGCACTTGTTTATATTCTATATTAATGTGATTCATAGTAGACACATGAATGATTAGATTTTTAACCTTGCTCAAATACCACATGTAATGATCCCTCTACCTGGTCATTACAAATATCACAGATCACCCAAAATACATGATATATATATTTTATTTTAATTATATTAGAAGTCAACTAGTATTTCATTTGAACGTGTGTACTAAGTGCATCCTCAAAATATGATGCATCAAATATGCTCAAATGGAATCACATAATCATATACAAGCTATACCAATAATGTAAAGAGCATGTTCCTCACATTATATATATATAATAAATTATATCTCTAATCATGTTAAACATAGATGTGATGATAAATAGTAACATAACAATGTCCTCACTCGATACATACCACAAAATTTGTCCACACTTGACAAATTTAAAATAAAACCATATGCAATATGTATAATGAATGCAATAGGTGTATTTAATCTAAAAATAGTTGATTAGCTCCACCCTAATTATTATTGCATTAGGACCACATACCCCCACCTAGAATCCCACTAATGACTTGTGACTTGTGGGCTAAGTTCATAACGCTCTAGCTAGATAATTTGTAAACTAGGCATATGTGCCATTGACCATAAATGCCAAAGATTTCTCTCTAAAAATACATAATCTAGAATATGCTATTGTACAATGAATGCATACGTTCATCAAATTATATTGACATCTAATCTCTTTATGATAAATATATAGACATGCATTTACTACCTCAGATATGTGTATTAGTAGTAAATGAAATTTCAAGGATCCCTCCTTAGATCAACTGAGTACTTGGTGTTTATCTAAATTTAACTTTCAACACATAAATTTTCTTTCATAGTTTTAATGGAAATGATCATATCTATAATTCTATACTAACTAGCATGAAATACAATTTTTAATCGATTATGTTGCAAGCATTACAATAAAGGTTAATAAAACATTAATTTTAAGAGAACACATTTCTCTATCACATACCATATAGTTTACCACTCAACCCACCACAAGAGTGAGATAATGCCTACTATATCCAAACCACTTCCATTTTTATATGGTTTTATTACATCATGGTTAATGATATCTCAATAAGTATATTTTTTATCTTAGAGTTTGGAAGTACACAAGCATTCCTACTTACACAAAAGTGTCATACCATGAATACTCGTGGAATAAAAACCCCAAGGTACTAGTGCATTGATAGGACTCCTCTAGAAATCCTTTATCCAATGGACTACCTACATATCCATGTCGATAGAGTTAAGATTGCATGTAGATCTTCTATTATGTTTTCACATTGATTAAGTATGATCGTGTGTAATTATAACTTCAAGAAGTTTTAAATATTAGATTTTTAACTCCATTTTTTAGTCAATTATCCATGTTAATCCGTGCACATATAGAAAACATATTATTTAACTATAGATCAATAAATTATAAATTTCATTTTTATGGAAAGATACCATTCTAAGCTTTAAGCCTATCTAATTTTTAGATTTCCTAGTAAGTATTCATTATTTTATGAAAGATGTATAAGAAATTATATATTTAGAACCTCAAAACAAGATTCTTTAGATAAATTTGTAAAAAATTATGGTCTCAACCTATACAATGTAGTACCAACCTATGAATTGTAGTCATATCCTAGTATAATGTATTCATAATTTAAATCTCCACAATCCTTCTAAAGGGTTTCTATTAGACTTTGGTCAACCCAAAATTCATGCTTGAACTCAAACACACTGGGAATAAGAAAAACAAGTTTTAAAAGTGACTCAAACATAAATCTTGAGATACAAGATCCAAATGTAAATATTCACACTAACTAATGAACATTTCATAAACCCATTATGAAGTCAAGACCAATCACTCAAATTTTGTATCAAGATATGAAATCAAGTAAAACACCATAATAACACATTTCCCAAGATATAGGTCCAATAATAAACCAAGATCAATCACTCAATTTTGGTATTAAGATGTGAAATTGATGCAGAGTAATAAACAATTTGACAAGAACAATGTTTTCAGATTCCTATTGAAGCTCTTGAAGGTGTTATAACCCTATCTTGCAAGATTTCTTCAAACTTTCTTCCTTAGGTTCAAACCCTTAACAAGGCCTAATGAAAACCTTGAATGACAATACACCTTTCTTGATGCTTTCTCAGTCTTCTTAGATCTTCAACACTCTATACAGGGTCTCATCAAACCCTAGGGTTCCTATCATGCATTCAACAAGGACAAATTCGATCAAGCCCTCACTGTTCTAGGGTTTATGCCAGTCTTTTCTAGACAACAACACACACAACCATCAATAACTCACTCATATAGAGCTTTCAAGAGATGAAACTTGGAGGATACCTAGAATACAAAAAAATGAAGACTTAAACCAATTTTTATGATTTTTCAATGGTGTAAACTCAAGATATGAATTTTTAAGGGTGCTGGAAACCCTAGGTAAGAAACAGGGCTGTTGGTGGTATTTTTTCTATAACCTGATCAAAACAACTTGAAATCAAACCAAACCAATTGAATTTGACCTATAACTCATTGTTATTCAAAGTTCATTCATTTAAATGTTGTACCTGATATGTACATGGCCATACAACAGATTTTTCTTGCTGTATTTCAAAAAATTGTCAAAAATTACAATGAGTATTTTTGCTCTAATTTGCTCCAAACCTCATGAAATTTAATGAAAAAAAACAATTTGAACCTGAAAAAAAATCACTATAAACCCATCCACTCACATCCTTGGTACTGTGTTGTACAAAAACCGTACAATACTGATTTCTTACTATTTTTACAGAAAGCTGTCATAAAATGTCATAAAATAGAATAAATTCATGAAAACCTCCTTCTATAACTTCTTGGAGCATGTCTTCTCATTCATTCCATCTAAATTATGATTAAAAATAGTTACAAATCAAGCATATGTCTTTTCCTTCCAAAAAACCTAAATGTAACCTAATGTTTTATTATCCTTTTTTACACTTAAACTTGCAAAATATGCACTTTTTTAACCTAGACAAGATAACAAAACATGGAAAAAGACCTTACAAGGTCAGTAATGGTCTTCTAAGACCTTATTAGACTCAAGCAACCCATTTTGACCATTGAGAACCAACCTCCAACTCTGAAAACAAGCCAATATCCTTTAGAAAATTCAAATCTAGTTTTCTCAGGAAAACTCAAAATTTGAATTTCTAGAACTTCCTAAGAACTCTAAACCATTGGAAATGATCCCAATGGACTCTAATTGACCTTAAAACCTGAATTCAAGACTCTTGACATCACAATGACCTTAAAACAAATACTAGACATCAAAAGGACCTTACAAACATGAAAAGAGTGATGCTTCTGCATCATACTCCCTAGGTGGGAGAAATTTGAGTTCCATCTCAAATGATGGTCTTCATTTTTTCCTCGTCTTCTAAAATTGTGTTGCATTCTTAGATGTTATCTGACCTCCTCTTGATCCTCTCAATTCTTGGATTTATTGGCTCTATGTTTCTTGGATTTCACTCCTTCATTTCTCTCTTTCTTGATATATATTCTCCTTCGTATCTCCTTCTCAGCTGCAAGACTCCAAAAGTCTATTTCTCTTTCACATGCCTCATTATCGCTGTCTATTTCTTCATACTCTTTATTCTCTCCTTGATATGCACCTGTACAAACATTATCATCAATATGCATTAGATAAAACTTAGGAGGCCAATTTGCCTCTTCATTAGCTCCTTGTGCTTGCTTTCTTGTTTCTTCCTTTATCTCAGCTATACCTAGCTTCTTATCAACTTCCTTATCATCACCAACCTACTGGTTCCTTGAATGTGTCTCTTGCCAATAGAACTTTGTATATGTGTCTTCTTTTTGCACTGCTTCTTCTTTCCATTCTTTCTTGTGTTTCCTTATGTTCTCCTCAATGAGAACTTTCTTCATCACTTCATGTGCATGTTGCTCTCTTGGCAACTCCACTTCCTTTTCATGTTGCTCATTTGGCAACTTCACTTCCTTTTCATGTTACTCATTTGGCAACTCTTCATTTTCCAAACATCTATGGGCTTTTCTCAAGATCTTTTCTTCTCTTCTCAAGGTAGCCATCCTTTGCCTTCTTCTCTTGACAAGTAGCTCTATAGGCCACTTCACTCTCTTTTTCATTTGCCCACCACCTTCTTGGTTTCTTTCCCCAAGTCACTACTATACTACAATCTTAATATCTCCTTTCAACTCTGCCATTTCTCTATCAAACTCTGCATCTTGTTTTATCTTATTGACTTTCATCTTGTCCTTCTGTTTGAGGCCTTCTTTCTTATCTTGATGCTGCATCTTTCTATCTGCTCTTCTTTTCTTTGTGATACCTCACCTAGGGATTCTCTTGTTTTTCTCATTGCCCAGTCTTTTGGTACCCAGGTTCTTCACTTTAACTTGTCAACTACAAGACACATACTTTCCCAAATATCTATGAACATACTAACTTCCCTTGCCCAGATCTTTGGGCTCTGATACCAAAAATGATGCAGAGAGATACAATAAACAAACCTATGGATAAACAAGAACAAGAAAGACGTAAGGTTTCACTAGTCTTCACAAGATTTCAATAGGGTTTTAGACTATACCCTGCTGTACAGAAAAAAAGCTATGGATTTTTTTGTAATCTTGGAAACCCTAGATCAGTAGAGGGCAGTTTTTGGATTTAGCTTATTTGACCACCCAAAAGGCCTTGAAATTACATCTGGTAAAAAATAATTATACCTATAACAAATTGCTCTTCCTTTACAAACACTTTTCCAGGCCGTACCAATCCGTACAATACTAATTTCTTACTATTTTTACAAAAAACTATCATAAAATGTCATAAAACATGATAATTTCATGAAAACCTCCTTCTACAACTTCTTGGAGCATGTCTTCTCATTCATTCCATCTGAATTATGATTCAAAATAGTTACAAATCAAGTATACATCTTTTCCTTCCAAAAACCTAAATGTAAGCTAATATTTTAATGTCCTTTTTAACACTTAAACTTGTAAAATATGTACTTTTTTAACCTAGACATGATAACAAAACATGGAAATAGAACTTACAAGGTCATTCATGGTATTTAAAGACCTTATTAGACTCAACCAACCCATTTTTACCCTTGAGAAGCAACTTCCACCTCTAAAAACAAGCCAATAACCTTTAGAAAATTCAAATCTAGTTTTGGTGGGAAAACTCAAAATTTAAATTTCTAGGACTTCCTAAGAACTCTAAACCATTGGAAATGATCCCAATGGACTATAATTGACATTAAAACCCTAATTCATGACTCTTGACATCACACTGACCTTAAAACACAAACTAGACATCAAAATGACCTTACAAACATGAAAAGAGTGATGCTCTTGCATCAGAAATCAAGAAAACCCCATAATAACACATTTTCCAAGGCATAAATCATAAAATTATTAAACCAACATAATCCAAATAGTTCACACAACACTTTAAAATACTCAAGACATTGATTTAGAATCAGTTCACTTAATTATTTTTTGTTAAACAACCAAAATCTCAACTTGAATTCTAGGGTTTATAATTTTGCTTTCCTAGGTTTAGGCACTCTAGGGTTTCACATGTAGTTTTAATTTTTATAAATTTAAATAATTGAAATAAATTTACTCTTATCTCACAATACTCACAACACCCCTAAATTTAATCTTTATGTATTGTCATAGATTTGGCTCACTAGGTTTTTAAATTGTCACTTTCCTAGCTTGCTTTTTCCTTTCAAAAAATTCACTAAATATATTATTTTAGCAATTATAATTTATTTATTTATTTTCCTTTAGTACAAGATTATTATGGGCATGCTACTCCAAATCTAATCACCATGAATGTGTATGAATTGGACTTGCGACAACACATATGTTGCACCCCTGTAGCTGGCATAAGGTCAAATCACTCTTGCTCACATGGAAAATGCCAGTGGAATGGTGGAGCATTTGAATGACTTCTCTCTTCATGAGGAAGGAGAGTCATGTGAGTGTCTATGATATTTGTGTTTAAGGTGGGTTTTGTTACAAATGGGTAGCTCACATCATAAGAAAGGGGTGCTTACTGGCATGCAACTATGTTGAGGCACAAAGTTATGGTTGGAATGTGTGGATGTTGCATGGAAAACCTCTAAAGAGTTGCACCATGGTTATTGTCGTCATATAGATTTGCACCCAATTTTGAAGGCTTTTAGGGCTCCAACAATCTAGTGAAACATTGAGATGACCTCCAGGTGTGGGACCCTATAGGGAGGCCAAATCTCTAGAGAGAGGTTGGTTCCTTTGTTGAATGAGAGATTCAACTAACCTAAGACTAAACATAATCTATCTAATGCTTATGAAAAGAGGAAGAGGGAGTAAAACTGAAATTAAAAGGAGGTGATACACCAGGTTTGAATATAAGAGCCCTCACAAAACTGAGAAGATGCACAAAATGACCAGATACAACTAATAAACATATACATATCAAACTGATTTTAACAGAGGCAAGGAGCAAGAAATGACTAGAAAGGAATTAAGAATTCACAAGCACATCATCCTTAGATCACATAGAGTTAAAACTTGCATGAAGAGGTAAAATAACTAGCATATATTCAATCAAAAGGCAAGGTTACAGTAGAGGAGTGCTCTGTTTGGAATACAAAAGCATGAAGACTAACTATTTTCCAACCTTTTTTACATCTTACATTCATGCATATATAGCATCTGACTCCAAATGACCTAATTAGGTTACAATAAATTGGCCCATGGGCTCTATCGAAAAATATCTATGTTTGAAGGGATGTCTATTTGCAAGAATTAACTGTAGAAAATATCTAGAGACCTGGGTAGATGAAAGATATTTCCTTCCAATGTGAACAACTAAATGTCACCTACAACCATAAATGCTACAAATATCTGATAAGGTGCAGCTGAGAAGATTGGAACTATTTTGATGGCAGACGAGACAAAACCCCCAAACAAAGCTTTTACAACACTTTAAATCGTCGAACCCTTTGAGTCTCTGTGTCTTCATCCTCATCAGCCTAAGAAGACAAAGCATTGAAGGGGAGAATCCAAAAGTCACCACCGACCACAAAAAGATATGCTAGTAAGCCACCAAAGTCCTTTCACATTGAAGGATCAAGCCATCTCCTTCGTCTTTTGCCTACAGATCTCACCAACTCGGTTGAATTCCTTTGGCACCACCTCCTCTTTTAAAAGATCTAAATTTGAATTGGAGCCGTTAGATAAGCAAACAGTTATAAGATTGATGGCTTCATAGTCCTTTGCATAATACTTTTCTTTTAATTCTATGTTGAGGCTTAAGACTTGGCATACATGGTGCAATTTGAATGGGTGAGTTATTTTATTTTAATCATCGTTGGTGTATAAGGGCCCACCTAAGAGATCTGATAGAGAAGGCGCAAGCCCGCCACATGTCAGCATCTCATGGCCAAGCACTAAATCTTCTCTATAAGCAAGATTCACCCGTGACACCATGCCACCGTCTGATTTTTAGAGCTATGGCCCCACTGTTCAATCCTTCGACACTTGGCATGGTCTCCACTGTTCAACTGGATCATCAATCATATGGCCATGGGCCCTCGATACACTTTATAGCTGTCAACATTTTGCAGTTGTGCATAAAATCTTCATGACAGAAAAGATTCTCCTGCGACACTGCACTACTGTTTGATCTTTGAAGACCCCACCTCTCCAATCGATCCTTTGACACCTGGTGCCATCTTCTTCATCTGATGTAGTTGAAGATCCTATGACCATGGGCCACAAAAGACTTTACATCTGTCTTTATTTCACAGCCCCGTAGAAGGAATGTGACATCAACTTCGGTGGTCTGCGGAATACTGCCATGTGGCACCCTTGGGCCTAGGGGACTTAAGAATCATTTAAAATATAAAACACGGGCTCTTGGCGGTGACTTGATGGATGGGGTTGGTAAAAGAATGACCCGTATAGACTCAAAGTTATAACTTACAGGAATTTACACAGGCAATAGGTGGTTGACTCAGATTTATAACAAAAGGCATCCGGCCCTTGTAAAAGACTCTAAGGTTTAGGGTTTTACTGCTTTAGGAGCAAGATTTTCAATTTTTTAAACCCTAAGACTCTAGATACATAGAAATTTGAAGGCTCTTGGGTCGGCAAAATCAGGCTTTAAATGGATTCAACGATAATTTTAAGAGTGGACCATTTGACTCTAAACAGAGGAAAATAGGTCAACGGTTATGAAAATTCTTCTATAGACTGGTGTGTTGTTGGCATGAATTAAGTATAGATCTTATTGAGTGTTTGTAATAAAAGCATTGAGATGACAATTTTCCATTTCAATCAATTCTTGGAGGAGGACTAGGTCTCTTGCTCATCTCCTATTGTTTCCTCTTGGATCTGTTGCAAGATAAAAAATTTCTCTTGAACATGTTCTAGGTTGAAAACTTCTTGGTTTGGTTGAGAATTTTTAAGCTCATTTAAGATAGACTTTACCCAATCCTCTTTGACCTAGGACACATGAAGCCTGAGAATGGGAGAGAAAAGGAAGATGCATGCCTTGCTTTAAGTGCTTGTTGCATGTTGTGCTTACATTTTTTTGTTCATTTTGTTGATTCCCTTGGATGTGTTAGAAAATAATTTTGATCACTTGATGTTTCCTTGAGTGAAAGTGAACTAACTAAATTCTTCAATCTAAATATAGGAAATAGACTATGTTTTTGTATTTTCCCCAAATTGAAATGTGAACTAATTAGCTAATGCAATTAAATGATTCTAAATGAATTTTAAACAAATGTTTTTTATTTTGTTTTGATTTTGATTGATTTGACGTGTTGAATTGTTTGGGCCAATTAGAAAGGGCTTTTGATCTTGTTATCTTGTGTTGTTATCAAGTGCTTTTCAAGATTATTTGAGCTGATTGAAATTAAGTTTATAATATAACCTAAGGTATTTAATGTAACAATATAAATAAGTATTATCTAGATATTCATAATCCATAATATAGTGATGAAATGTCATTGGTCTAGGCAAGATTAAAGATAATTAATCTAGTAAAAATTCAATTCTAACCTTTTTCAAAGCAAATTAAACTATGAATTCAAAATAATAAGAAAATTAGCACCTCACACTTGGAAATTTGTAGACATGATGCTTAGTGAAGATGTGGCATATTAGACCTTAAGGGACCATCTTCCATATTTTTTACTCTCCTCTCTAGCTTGGGGTGCTCCAATTGATTGAAGAAGGATAAGAGATAGGGAACTGAGCTTAAGGAAAAATAAATAAAGTGTTGTGTTGCAACAGTGGAAGCTTTGAAGCTTCAATTAAAGAAGAAGACACTAAGGCTTGTAGGAAGTGTGGACACTCTAAAGAACTTGGGAAATTGGCCTGAATGCCATAGAATTGACTCGCTATACAACTCAAACAACTATAAGAAGAGGGCTAGTAGAATCAAACTCACACATAAGGTTTAAATCAAATATCAAAAATAATTTGGGAATGTAAATGAAGTTGTTTAAATAGGTTGGGAATCTCAACCAAAATCATGATCAAAGGAGAAATATCAATCAAAATCATGATTTAAGTGGGAGAACTCAAGACAACAAGGGGTAGGTAG
This sequence comes from Cunninghamia lanceolata, assembly GCA_027924645.1. NCBI lineage: Eukaryota > Viridiplantae > Streptophyta > Pinopsida > Cupressales > Cupressaceae > Cunninghamia > Cunninghamia lanceolata. Next base: position 6,411,200 of record BSBN01000339.1, read on the forward strand.
AGACAAGAATCAACTAAGATTATAATTAGAAGCCAAAATGGTGGAGAAACAACCAAAATTGAGAGTTCTCATGTGTTAATTTGGAATGCCCAGGTTGCCTCTTTTACCAGTGGGGTCACCTATTTTACTGGTGTGGGTAATTAGGAAACCCCTAAGATGCTTGGGTAACTTTAGTATTTGAAGGCTCAAAGAGTAGTTTTGAGAAAGAAAGAAGGTACGTGCTCACAATGTGAAAGGTTGGCGAGGCCAAGAAAAATACAAGGGAGGCTCTTAAGGGTTCAACAAACACTTCCATTAGGGTTCAAAATGTTGAGAGAGAGTTTTATCCACGTCATGTGGGTCGTGAGATAAATTGTCAGATCATCTTTAGACTATCATGTATGCCCATGCAATTTTGGGCACTTACATATTCCCCCCTTGGTTATGGTAGTCTACATGGAAGATAGGTGTCATTTCCTAAAATAGGCATGTGGGACCCACACTTACCTATACCTACCTTTGTTGTTGTCTTGCATTTGGACCTACAAAATAAAAGATAAAGACCATCATAGTATATGGTAATCTTGAAAACATGACTAATGCTAAGATTGACAAGAGTGCTCACAATTGATGTGTTGTTAAGGAGATACTACCTTCATTGTTTTCTCTAGTTACCTATTTGAAACCTGCAAGGTAGAGAACAAGAATTAACTCAAGTGCTTGCAATTAAAGTGTTATCTCAACTTATGTGAAAAATTAAGACGAGAGGATGTACCATGATGGAAGGGTGTGAAGTATACTTGTTCCACTTTGATTTGCATGACTGACTTGCTAAAGAGGTGAAAAACTAACCCATAAATGCAAAATTAGTTCATTTTAGACTTCATTTGTGCTGATGGTGAGGGAAAAAATTAAACTCTAGGTCTACAATAGTGTAATTAGATAAAATTAATATTGACAAAAATCTTGCAATGTGGGGATTGTGACAATGGATAAGGTAGACCTATAATTGTGAAAAATGAGAAAAACCCCTCTATGCCTTAGTTTTAGTTTTCATCTATTTTATGTCAAGATGACCATACAATTTAGGGTGTTAGTTGCATAGGGTAGTGGTTTAGGTAGGAATGCTTTCATTTTTTGTGTTTTCATGTCAAATTTTTAATTTTGCATGATTTGGGGTTTGGGGACATGGATAGGGTGACCCCTTTTGCCATATGGGGTCACCCTTTTATAGGGTATGTTGCTTGGGTGACCCCTAAGATGCTCAGATGACTCTAGGGTCACCCAAAAGACTTGCTAGGAGGTGATTTTCTAACTTGAATTTTTCATTTTTAGATTCATTTTGTTATTTGGTTTTGGATTTTTCTTGGTTTTTTAATTTTTTTAATGTTTTTTTGACTTTTTACACTTTTGCATTTTTGTGATTTTTTTGCTTTTTGCAATATTTAAAGTGACAAGTGTGTGCTTGTCTAAACAAGACATGTACATTCTTTGGAAGGTTACTATATAATACTATTGGTTTTCTAGTGCAATGGAGGAGTTGTCTAGAGCAAATTAGACCACCTTACAGTGAATGAGGCTAGATAAAGTAGTGCAAGTCACCATTGTGAGACTTTTGGAATGCATCTACTATGATATTTTAACTTATTAAGATGCAAACTAGAACACCTTCCAATTCCTTGGCATCTCTGGTTAGTGGACTATCATGTTGTATGACATTTACAAGATCCTAGGTGTCCCTATCTAGGGGAACAAATTCACATAGACAGAGTGGATGTTGGAGGATGAGAGACTATCTTGGGTCACATTTGTGGGTGTTAGGAGTCCTAGAGATAGTTGGGGACTATAATTGACCTCAGTCCCAATACATGGCATTCTGTCGTTGTGGAATGTTCTTATTAGCCCGATAAGTTCTTAGTTATCAGGGGCTAAGAAGGTCCATTCTCTTAGATGGTCATGGGAAACCATTATTTAATAGATAGAGAATGTGTAGAATATATGCATGGGGAATTGACATCCTAACACTAGTTTATCACAATTTATATAAGATTGGATGTTATAGGGCTCTAGCATTTAGCCACCCTTCTATGGTTATGGTGTAGATTTTGGAACACACTGTACCTATGAGCATAAAATTTAGAAATAAAAGAAGGAAACAAAGGAAAGAAAACTAAATCATATTCTAAATCAAATTAAAACCTTGATATAGAGTAAAAGAGGGGAAAACAATCATGAAAAGGAAAAATACTTCTCACCAACACCCTCTTGATGCCTTGGATGTGCTTAAGATGAGTGTTGTTGAGAAGATGGAATGTTGGTTTCTCAATAAAACCTGTAGCATAACCTTGCTATCCTTCCACCTTCACTTGTTCAAATTGTCTTGGGACATGAGAGATTTATAGATTTTGGATGAGGATCATGGATGGTGTGTAGATTTGATCTTGTGCATTGGAGGGTGGAGATTGACCCATTTGCATGGGGAAATGAGAAGCTTAAAAGTGGAAGTTTGGGAGAGGTACAAATGAATAAGACAAGGATTGAGAGATATGAAGGGTGGAGCTTTTATTAATTCAAGTTCAGGGTGGAGATCGAAAATAACTTTTTGGAGCCTTGTGCAAGTTTGACTTTGTTTATTATTAACAAAGTGGTGGAGAAATGTACAAAGATTAATTAGTTAATAAACTTGATTTATTTATTAACTAATGATGAGAGGGACTTTGGATTGATTAAATAAATACTATGTATTTATTTAATTCATGGAGGAATGCTAAGGAATAAATTGATTTAATTAAATAAACATGATTCATTTAATTAACATTAGAAGAATAAATAATAAATTAAATAAATAATGATTTATATAACTAATTTGATGATGCGGGAATGTGAGAAGTAATTAGTGTGATGTTAGGACATGCTAAGATTTAGGTATCTACATTTTTTCCATCTTTGAGATGGTGTTGCGATTGAAAGAAGTAACAATATTTTAAATAAAGTAGATATCGACACTTGGTGGGATGACATTGGTGATAACATGCCCCAAGAATTGAGATTTGGTTTTAGAATGGATTGATAATTTGACTTGATTGAATGATGATTAGGTTAGGGATGCCCCCTCAAGAGGATAGGTGGGTTTGAAGAACTTGGGTGTGCTCACAAAATGGATGAAAAAGATGTTAGTAAATTTTTTTAGAGATGAATGGAAAAGAAAGATGTAGAGTAGATTTGTATGTGAATGTTGGATGAAGGGATTGGGGATAACAAATAGAAATAGTTAAATTATGACCATTAAGGATGAAAGATTAGTTGAGGAAGGGAGGAGAGGGATATATGAATGGATGGGGTGGAAGATAGGTACATGCTAGTAGGTTGAGTAACTTGGTGTTTAGTGTAGCATAGAATGTGATGCACCATGGTATGAGAAACCATGATGGTGTTATACCATATGTGTGAAGGATTGACCACAAACAAGAGGTCACAAGAAAACATATGATGTATGGCACCATGACATGAGAGACCATGTTTTCATTGTTGCAATATGCTAAAAGGACCATTATAGATGCAAAAACAAAACACACAAGAAAGAAAGCAAGCATGTACAAACAATACAAAGACAAACAAGATTTTACCCTTGGTCAAGCTAAAAACTAACAATTGATGGATGATGATGATAGCCTTGTTGGTGTGGGAATGATATATCTTGAGAACAATGTGAGGATTGGGAATAATATATCCCAATAATGATGGTTTGTTTAGAGTTGATCAAGGCTTGTAGCAAGGCTAGGAACAAAATTGATGGGTACTTTTTGATGATTTCTAGATTACTTGGTGAGATTTGTATGGATTGGGATTGCTTGCATTTGGATGGATTGATTTGGGTAGATGGGATTTCTACATTGGATTGCACTTAGATAGCCTTTTTATTGGAACCAATGACAAGCGAAAATTGAGTCTAGAGATACACATGAAGGGAGGATTAGATGGAATGATTAAGGGATTATAGATAGTGGATGGGATGGATGTGGGGTTCAAGATGTGATATTCAAGGACTACGTTGCATAAGAATAACATGTCCCACTCTATATATGCCACTCATGAAATTGTGTTGCACTACTTGTGATGATACATTGTAGTATTTACTACGAAAGATTTGGATATATCAAGAGGTGCCCAAAGCATGTTTCAATATTGTGTCCTTGTCTTTATCAAGGTCAAAACCAAGAAGGGAGGATGGATTGGGTATGATGGGATAGATATATAGATATAATGGATGGGTATGATAAGACGAGAAAAGCTTTCCCTAAAATATAGGGTTCACATAGATAGTTGACTTACACATGATGCCCGAGAATAGGTTTTCATCATTGTACTTGTCCAAGGCACCATAAGAATGGTTTACACCAAAAGACAATTTTTATCTTGAATTGTTTAACTTTTTTCCTTTTTCTTTAGATTTTTCTATTTTTTCTACTTTTTCCTGATTTTGGATTTGGGATGAGATGGATGGATTTTTGGACTCAAGCATCTATTTCCATGGTGAGATAGTAGTATCCCATTTTTAATAATTGTTTCACATAGACCATGTTGTTGGTGTCACATTTTGGGGATGTTGTTAAGAACCTTGTTGATTGCTAAGGTGGCTTCTCCCAAATGTAAGCATGGTACCATCATAGCCTTTGTGTTAGAGAATGTTTCTAAGGAAAATGGAATGAAAGGTAGGTTGGGTGAAGGATGGATAGTGATTATGTGAAAACTTGGATCAAAGAGGTGCAATTTTGGATGTATGTTGGATAATGGATTTGGTTATGTATAAGAGATGGATGGAAGTATGTGATTGTGAAGACGTGAGAAAATGTCATGGGGCAAAGGGGAATCATGACTAAATTTTTTTGACACCATGTTGCATTCTATGATTGGATTTGATTTGGAATAGATGATAGATTTTGAAGCTTTGAATTTGGATTTGGGATTTTGGGTGTATGGGATTCAAGACTCATCAAAATGCTTGGATTTTGGGATTTCAAATTTTGGGATTTTGGGACTTAAATGAAGTTGAACTTAGGATTGGGATGTTTGGATTTACTTTGGGACCCACATTGGTTTTGTGCTTCCTTTTTGATTTGTGGGCCCATATTGCCTTTTCGATCCATTTTGATTTTTGACTTGATTTTGATTTGATATTGCATGTTGATGCTTTGCAACATGGTGATCGTTAGATTCTTATGGGCTCTTTGGTTTATGTGGTGATGCATCTAAATTTATTCCAAAGTCTATGTATGGTTCCATGGGGAACTATTATCTTAGAATATGAGTAATTTTGTGATAGCTTCATCATTTTGGAATAGGTCAAATGATGTGTGATTTTCTTGACCATGATTGGTGAATTTAGGTGATGGATGGTCAAGGTTGGTGATAGGGATAGTGGTGTTGATGAAAGGGTTGGTGGTAGAAAACTCTTATAGAAGTGATGAGATGAACCTATTTTGATGTTGGAAGAAGTTCCCTTAGGATTTGTGGAGCTATTATCAACATCTTAATATTATTCATCTTGAGATTTGTAGACGATTCCTTGAAATCCTTGATTTACATGAACATGTATGGGCTTCAAAATTCCTTGCTCACGAAGGCCTAATCCTTTGCCTTGATATTTCATGGTTTGTCACATTAAATTTCCAATAGGATAACTTGTCACTTTAGAAACAAGACACGAATCCATCTTTAGATAGGTAGGAATCAGTGGTAGTTTTTATTTGCTACCTATGAGAAGATCGAATAAAACAAAGGTGGTTGAACCAAGGTGATAGGATTATGGTTTGGGGATGGCATTAATTTGGGTGTGTTGACCTTGAGAATGTATTAGATCATTAAATGGACTAGCTTGGATGCTTGGATCTTGGTTTGGTTGTGGACAAGTTTGGGTATGATTTGAAACAAGCCCTTGACATATCCTGATTTGCTTTGTTGACAAGATGGATGTCATTTTTCTTCAAAATTTCCTTTATATATTAATCATGGATAGGCTCCTCTAGTTTGCACATGGATGGGTGAGGGGTCTTTGACTCTTATGGATTTTCTAGATCTTGTGGATTTTGGATTTGATAGACCTTTAGAAATGTCAGCATTTATTTTCCCACATAGGTAGATTTGTAGGGATGATGGCTTTACGAGAATCTTGTACATTATTGATAGGATTTGGGTAGATGATTGAATTGTTAACAACACACTTGTATTTTCTAAATATGGATGGCATTGGATTAGCAATACGACTCTATAACTTTTCTCTTACTATTTTAGTTAGGATTTTATCCTAGTAGTCCTTGGAGGAAATCCACTAGAGATGAGTTGTATGACATTAGATTGTATTGTCGATTGTATGTTTGACATGATTGATCGTTGGATTGACGAGATGTATTAGATTGAACAAGTTTTAAGGATGGAGGATTTGCATAGGAGGTGAAGGCTATGAGTTTCTTGTGTAAGGTGTGGTATTTAGATAGGGATTGGCTATGAGGGCCTTGGGCTAGAGTAGTGTTTCCCTTGTCAAAGGTACCATAAGGATGACTAATAGATATTCAATTTGGATTTAAGGGATAGATAGTGCTAGCTGGTTCTTGGTTTAAAGGCTCTTGATTTTTCATGGTTTTCTAAATAAAGCCTATGGAAACTCATAGAAACCATGTAAAAATAATAACAAAAGTACCTTCATATCATCATCTCTATCCACATGTTAGAACATTAGTGTGGTGTGGCATCACATCTATGCACACCATGTCAAAACATGTGCAGACATGGAAATTACCATAACATAGCATACATCAAATTTCCATGCAATTAATGTTTTAACATGTTAGAAAATAAATAGCAATTTCATAATTTCTAACTCTATCATAATGCTAATGTTTCCAAATGCAACACATCTATAGTCATAATATAGGATACCAAAAGTAAGAGAAAACCTGCACCAAGTATCATGGCCTCGAGTGAAACACATGCCCATACCAAATAATAACCAAGATCACATGTCAGACGCCAATAGTATCATCAGAAATATAATGCATGATAGGTTAGCACTATGAGCCACTCAAGGGTCCATTTAATAAGGAAAAGTAGAAGGTACTCTCATGTAGAAATATATGGTTAGCTCAACGTCACCCCAAACTAATGCAACAACATGTCACCATAGCTTCCTAAGTTTTCCTCATGTCGAGACTTAATTCCACACATGTTGAGGTCATCAACCCCAAAGTTGGCGCTCAACAAGGTGTACAAACAAGAAACCATAAAAGTATGACTCCACTATACTTACAACTATGTACACAATCCAAAGATGGGTACCCAATATCAAAAGCCCATGGATACACAAATAATATATAGGTCATTCACAACACATCACATGTGCACTCATAGGATAATCACATTCACAAGGGAATACAAAACACAATTTCCTTTTCTTGTTCATTACTTAGTATTTAAAACAACTTTCTTATGCATCACTATGCAATATAATTGTCATAATTTTTTTTAAAAGTTCACCCAAACATCAATTAGAATTAACCTTTCCAAGATATAAATGGAGTCCAAGCATAAATTCACATTTAAGAGCATCACAATGCATCCAAACATGCTCACCAATGCACTAGTATTCACATACTAAGACATAATTAAATCAAAGCAACAATATTCCTACTCAAGGTGGTACGTCACAATCACAACACACAACATGGAAATTTCTATTATCCAACATCGTACTAATAATACACCAAAGTACAATAAATTTACTTATTTAATAACAAAATTCATTAAATAATGGTAGATAATAAGAAGAGTCCAATTGGGGACTAAGTCTTTACCCAAACATTCTATCATATCAATGCGAAGCACTTCTTCCACGTGATGGTATACAAAATTTCCAATTTAATATCCACACATGATCAAGAGTATACAATTCAAAATTCACATCATGGAAGAGTATGCTCCAATGGTCAAGACCATAAAAACAATAAATCAAACATCATACATAAGGAGAAATACATTTGAGGACTCCTATCCTAATGCAACATGCAACTCTTTCATTGCAACAATTTCTTTTCATATACTAACATGCACACTATGCAAAATGATAAGCACATAGGTAAGGTCACAATACATATGATTCACTATTTCTATAATTTCAAAAACATTCATTATTATTTATGAATTCATGCATATGATTTGGTCACAACTTCTTTTTTAAGTTTCTATATGTACCATTCACCAAAAAATTATACAATGCTTCACTCAATGCATAACTAACATTAACAATATATATTTTCAATATAAATTCAAAGACAACACTCATATCATCAAGAAGGTCCATCACACACATGGGATGAAGAAAAAACTAAAATAGCATAAGGGTCTTACTATTCCACACACACGGTATACTCCAAAACACAACCACATGGAGAAGATACTGTTAGAAATGAAAGCAACACTACTTCAATAGAAATCTGATTCAAATAAATTTCTGCAATCTTTTAAGTGTGAATTATTGATGGAGATTGTAAAAAGAAATAAAACTATGCTCCATATAGATGCAAAATCAGAAAACTTGAACACATAGCACAATGTTTAACGTGGAGAAAATCCTTGCGGGTAAAAAACTCCACATAGGAAAGAGGCCCAATTTTTGTATTAATCTAAAAATGATTTACAATACAACAACACCACCAATCTCTCCTCCAGTCTTCAATCCGATAGCATTCTGGCAACACCTGAGTACCTATAAACTTGTTATGCATCTCATCTACTATGCCATGGCTTTATAGAATCTACACAACCTCAAGATGGGTGTCCACCTTGGAATCTTTACCCATGCAACATTAAATGACTTCTTACAAGCTCATAACACTTGTCAAGTGTCAACAATACAACCTTGGGCGTCCATGGACAAAAATAGGCTCTTACGGGGTCATAAAAGCTGATGCAGGAGCATCTAGGGTGTAAGAGCAATCTTGCATCAACCAAAACAAAAAAAAAATGTTGTTTCTTTTCAATAAGGGCTAAATTTGGCAGGGTTACTATTTTTAGTATGTTTGCATTTGTGCACGGATGGATACAAAATCTTACACAGACCTCTAGAATGGTGAATTGAAGTTAATGGTGAAGAAATCACGTCAATATCATTTGTCATTTGTGAGATATTAAAATTTCTAATTCAAAAAATCCTATTGAAATATTCAAAGTCAAATTTGAGGCACTTAGAGGCTCCGGATGGGCCCGAAATTTGGTGGGAAACCCAAGTAGTTTACCTATTGGTACTACTCGGCCCTCCTTCATCTTTTTGAGAGCTTTCCGAAAAGGTATTATAATTGAAAATTCAACGGTCGGATCGAAAGTTATGGCCCCGCGAAGTTGACCTATTTTTGGAGGGAGATGCAAATTTTGAAATTAAGCTGGTGGTCACCAAAAAGGGCTATATATAACCATTTTTGGGAACCCTTAGGGTAGTAGGGGTTAAGGGGGCAAGCGTAGAGTCAAGAATAGGTGGGAAAACAGAAACCCTAGCTGATTTGGGGTTACAGAGGCAGGTGATTCTAGAGTCTTGTGATAAGAAGCTGTAGTGTGTTGCAACTTGTGGAGGATTGATTCCTCTGATTGTAATTAAGCTTCTGTAATGTAATGAGTTGCCCAGATCAATAAAAGAAAGTTCTATTTTATGTGTTCAATTTCTGTTGTTGTGTGTTTTGTGATTTACCCCCTTCATCAAGTGGTATCAGAGCAAGGGTTCCTGAGTGTGTAGACAGATCGCCGATCGTGAGGCAGTTTGCACCAGGACCTGAGGTTGTGGGTTTGCTGCATAGATCAAGATGCCTCCACGAAGAAACCATGGTGGGAGGAATGCTTTGACCGAAGAGGGTTTTAGAGCCCTGCAAAGACAAATCGATGCATTGCAAGAGGAGCTGTGAAGAGGGTTCGAGCCGAGAAGGAGAGAGGAAAGCGAAGATGAAGCTGAAGAAAAGCTATCTGAGGAAGAACAAGAAGCTGCGGGAGATCCTGTAGAAGTTAGGTTGTTGAGGGCCATTTCAAAGATCGGAAAGAGGCCCAGGATCGAAGTTTCTACATATTCTGGCGATTTGAATCCAAAACAACTTATTGATTGGATCAATGACATGGAGGAGTATTTTGAGTATGAAGATGTGGAGGACCTAGATCGGGTTAAGTTTGCAAAAACAAAGTTGAAGGGCCACGCCAATATTTGGTGGAAGGAGGTCCAATTAGAAAGGAACAGAAGAGGAAAAGGAAAGATCACTAGATGGGATCAGATGGTGGAGAAACTGAAGAAGCAGTTCATTCCTGTGGACTACAAGATGGAGTTACTGAAGAAGTTGCAAGGATTGAAGCAAGGTAACAAGTCTGTTAAGGAGTATACAGAAGAGTTTTATAAAATTACTATCAGGACAGGCCATGCAGAGCCCAACAAGGAGAAGGTAGCTCGTTACATTAACGGGTTGAGGCCGAGTAATCAAGAGGAGCTGAGCCTGGTTAGAATGACCACCATAGAAGATGCATACCAGTTTTCCCTAAAGGTGGAAGAGAAGCTAAATAAAAGATTTGACAGCAAGCAAAGGGGAAGAGGTCAAGGCGGAAGGACTGGTGGAAGACCCTATGGGGCCAAAATGAAGATGCAAAGAAAAGTGAAGAAGCTGGCACCAATTGAAATCAGAGAGGAGATTATACCTACTGCCCTCGTGACCAGAACAATGGTGAGCAAAGAGGAAGAGGAAGAGGCAGGCCTGGGCAAGGACTTGGAAGAGGAGGTTTCAGAGGAACCTGTTTCCAATGTGGAGAAGAAGGGCATCGAGCATACGAGTGTCCGCAACATCAAGGAAGGACAAATAGAAGGCCTGAAGGCAATGCACGAGTTGCACATGTAGATGAAGATGCACATTCTAAGCATTCTGAAGATGCTGAAAGGGGAGAAACCCTAGTTGTCAGAAGAACCTTGCTGAATGAGGAGAAAGAACCCAATCAGAGGAAGAGTTTATTCCACACAAGGTGCAAATGTGAAGGTAAGTGTTGTGATATTATTATTGACAGTGGAAGTACTGATAACCTTGTTTCAGAGGAGATGGTTGACAAGTTGAAGTTGATAAGAAGAAGCATCCACATCCATATCGGATTGCATGGTTACAGAAGGACCATAGAGCTTTGGTCAATGAGCAATGTTTAGTGAAGTTCAAGATTGGTGACTACCATGATGAGGTGCTATGTGATATCATACCGATGGATGCATGAAATATGCTGTTGGGGAGGCCATGGCAGTATGATAGGAGCGTTGTCCATGATGGCCGTGCAAACACATACTCCCTAACAAAGGATGGAGTTCGTCATAAGTTGAAGCCCTTGAAGGAGGTGGAAGAAAAGGTATGTAGTACTGCCAGAATTTTCTTGGTAGATGGTAGAAAGTTTTTGGAGGGTATGAAGCATGAGCGTCATTGCTTTGCATTGATTCCTAAGATCAGTCAAGAGAAATGTGAAGATGTACCAGCAGAAGTCTCAGAAATGTTAGAAGAATTTCAAGATACTGTCTCTGATAATGTACCAGAAGATTTACCACCAGTGAGGAAGATAAGTCATCAAATGGATTTGATACCAGGAGCTAGTTTGCTAAATAAGGTAGCCCATAGAATGACTCCAGCAGAGAATGAAGAGTTGAACAGACAAGTTCACGAGCTGTTAAGGAAGGGACTGATAAGGGAGAGCCTAAGTCCATGTGCGGTACCTTCAGTACTAGCACCAAAGAAAGATGGAGAGTGGAGGATGTGTACAGATTCCCGAGCCATCAACAAGATCACAATCAAGTACAGATTTCCATTGCCGAGAATGGATGACATAATGGATTGTTTGAGTGGAGCCAAGTACTTCACGAAGATTGATCTGAAGAGTGGGTATCACCAGATTTGAATCAAAGAAGGAGATGAATGGAAGACAGCCTTCAAGACAAAGGAGGGTTTGTATGAGTGGTTAGTCATGCCATTTGGGCTAACTAATGCACCGAGCACATTCATGCAGCTCATGAACGAGGTACTGAAGGAATTTTTGGGAAGTTTTGTTATTGTTTATTTGGATGATATTTTGATTTTCAGTAAGACTTGGGATGAGCATCTGATGCATATCAGAAGAGTTCTAGAGAAGCTAAGGGAGGAGAAGTTGCTGATTAATCTGAAGAAATGTAGTTTTGCAAAGAAGGAGTTGGTATACCTGGGATTTGTTGTCTCAGAGGAAGGTCTTAAGATGGACCCAGAAAAAGTAAGGGCTATCATTGAATGGCCTACACCAAAGAGTGCAACAGAGGTAAGATCTTTTCATGGTTTGGCAAGTTTTTACAGGAAGTTTATCAGGAATTTCAGTAGCATTTGTGCACCCCTAACTGAGACAATGAGAGGGGATAGAAAAGAGTTTAGATGGACTAAAGGAGCAGACAGGAGCTTTGATACATTGAAGCAGAAAGTCATAGAACAACCTGTGTTGGCACTTCTAGATTTCAATAATGTATTTCAGGTAGATTGTGATGCTAGTGGTAGTGGTATAGGAGTTGTTCCAAGTCAAGAAGGTAAGCCCATTGCCTATTTTAGTGAGAAGCTTAATGATGCCAAGAAAAAGTATTATGTTTATGATCAGAAATTTTATGCAATAGTTCAGGCTTTGAAGAAATGGAGACATTATTTGTTGCCAAAGGAGTTTATTTTATATACTGATCATCAGGCTTTGCAGTATCTTAATAGTCAAGGAAAGTTGAACCAAAGGCATTTAAAATGGGTTGAGTTTTTGCAGAGCTATACTTTTGTTTTGAAGCATAGGAGTGGGACGTCCAACAGAGTTGTAGATGCCTTGAGCAGAAGGCAAAATTTGTTGACAGAAATGAAGATAGAGGTTGTTGGGTTCGATGAGCTCAAAAGTTTGTATCTTGAAGATCCAGATTTTGCAGAGGCCTGGAAAGCTTGTTTGGAACCTATTACTTTGGATAGGACAAAATGGTTGGATTTCATAATCCAAGATGGCATGTTATTTAGAGGAAGCCAGTTGTGCATTCCGAGGAGTTCCATGAGAGAGAATCTGATAAAGGAGAAGCATAGTGGAGGATTGGCTGGACACTTTGGTCGAGATAAGACCATTGCTATTGTTGGTGAAAATTATTATTGGCCACAGTTGCAGCAGGATGTGAGGAAATTTGTGCAGAGTTGCAGAGTATGTCAGATGGCAAAAGGAGCAAGTGAGAACACAGGTCTATACTAGCCATTACCTGTACCAAAGAAGCCATGGGATGATATTAGTATGGATTTTGTTCTTGGTTTACCAAGGACACAGAGAGGACATGATTCCATTTTTGTGGTGGTGGACAGATTCTCAAAGATGGCACATTTTATTCCTTGCAAGAAGACTAATGATGCTATTCATATTGCAGAGTTATTTTTCAGGGAGGTGGTGAGATTGCATGGTCTACCTAAGAGCATAGTTTCAGACCGAGATACCAAGTTTGTTGGTTATTTCTGGAGGACATTGTGGAAGAAGTTGAAGACATATTTGAAGTTCAGTTCTGCATACCATCCACAGACTGATGGACAGACAGAAGTGGTGAATAGGAGTTTGGGTAACCTGCTACGATGCTTAGTAGGAGATAAGCCCAAGGGATGGGATTTGATTTTAACACAGGCAGAATTTTCTTACAACAATTTTGTCAATAGGAGCACAGGTAAATCTCCATTCCAAGTTGTGTATGGAAGTAGCCCAAGAACTGCTTCCGAATTGAGGAGGATGGATAAGGGGGAGAAGACTAGTGCCGAAGCTGAAAATTTTGCTGAGCACATGAAGAATTTGCACGAAGAGGTAAGAAAGCACATCCATAAGATGAATTCTTAGTACAAGGCTAAGGTAGATCAGAAGAGGAGGCATAAGGAGTTTCAGGAGGGTGATGAAGTCATGGTTCACTTGAGAAAAGAAAGATTTCCAGTTGGTACATATAATAAGCTGAATATGAGGAAATTTGGACCATGTAGAATCCTAAAGAAGCACAATTCAGGAAATGCATTTGAGATAGAGTTGCTTGATGACATCAATATTTCACCAGTGTTCAACATTTCAGATCTGAAAGAGTATCATGATGATGGACTTGATAAAGGAACACAGTGGGACATTCTAGCATCTACTTCAGAGAAGGAGGAGATAGAGGGCATTCTTGATAGCTGTGTGGGTAAAAGTACAAGAAACAGGTAGTATACAGAATACTTGGTGAAATGGAAAGGAAGGCCTGTTGAAGATTCATCATGGTTATCTGAGACTGAGGTTAATCGTTTTGGTTTCCCTCTAACACATGAGAAGTGATAGGGTCACTTTTCAAATTACCCCGAGTGTCTGATGCAGGAGCATCTAGGGTGTAAGAGCAATCTTGCATCAACCAAAAAAAAAAATGTTGTTTCTTTTCAATAAGGGCTAAATTTGGCAGGGTTACTATTTTTAGTAAGTTTACATTTGTGCACGGATGGATACAGAATCTTACACAGACCTCTAGAATGGTGAACTGAAGTTAATGGTGAAGAAATCACGTCAATATCATTTGTCATTTGTGAGATATTAAAATTTCTAATTCCAAAAATCCTATTGAAATATTCAAAGTCAAATTTGAGGCACTTAGAGGCTCCGAATGGGCCCGAAATTTGGTGGGAAACCCAAGTAGTCTACCTATTGGTACTACTTGCCCCTCCTTCATCTTTTCGAGAGCTTTCCGGAAAGGTATTATAATTGAAAATCCAACAGTCGGATCGAAAGTTATGGCCCCGCGAAGTTGACTTATTTTTGGAGGGAGATGCAAATTTTGAAATTAAGCTGGTGGTCGCCAAAAAGGGCTATATATAACCATTTTTGGGAACCCTTAGGGTAGTAGGGGTTAAGGGGGCAATCGTAGAGTCAAGAATAGGTGGGAAAATAGAAACCCTAGCTGATTTGGGGTTACAGAAGGCAGGTGATTCTAGAGTCTTGTGACAGGAAGCTGTAGTGTGTTGCAGCTTGTGGAGGATTGATTCCTCTAATTGTAATTAAGCTTCTATAATGTAATGAGTTGCCCAGATCAATAAAAGAAAGTTCTATTTTCTGTGTTCAATTTCTGTTGTTGTGTGTTTTGTGATTTACCCCCTTCATCAAAAGCTATCATACATTCATCCTACACTTGGCAAAAGATGCCCATGCAAGATTGAACGCCTAGGGGCCAAAAATAGCTACTTACAACATCTTATGATGCGTCATATGCTATCATAAATGTCATAGATTCTTATGACGACTTACAGTTGTTATAGAATCTCTTACAACTTCTTACATCATTTATGACACGCATCATAACTCTAAAAATAGGTAATTCCTCCACATGTGCACTGTAATGCCCCACATAGGAACCTCAGAGAACAACACAACTATGCTATACAAACAAGACAATTTTTTTTTTAAATGATAGAAATAACAAGTAATGTTAAACATATCTATACATATCATTAAATTGAGCATTATCCTCTAAGGTTCCACGGCTGCATTACTTAACAACTATTAACATGATCTAACAAACATTATGAATTAACTAACAAAAATAATTCATTCTAAATGTATTGTATCAAATGAATTGAGTAAACACATATATTTCCATATTGTATCATCAGAAAGGTAGACATCAAGATCATGAATACAGGATTTCCAATACATATACAATTTCCTTTACATGAGAGTACATCGTTACAATGTTAACAATATCACTTTCCCAAATACACTGGAGTACATACATCAAAGTTACAGTACATGTTTCCATTGATATACAAGACTAGAATATGAATATGAATAACTGTCTCCTCAAACTAGTACAAGATCTGGAATCTATCACACAAGATACATCCTTCTCATACACGAACGATGACAAGGAAAATACCAATGGAAAAAAAGCACAACCACCTGACCATGTGGAACCCTAAGGTCCACCCCCGTGATAGGAGATAACATATGGTCCCTCTTCAGCAAACAATCATAAAGATAGTAGACTAATAGGTGCAAGGACTACACATGACTCCATTACAACACGGGTCAATTAGAACATCACAAGTAACTCAAACAACACTTCCAGAGGCAATCACACAACAAAAGGGGAAAAAAACACAAATAGGGAATGCTAGGCTGCAATAGGGAAGAGTGTCATCATAATCACATGAATAGGTACACCGAGCAAGGCACTAACCATCTTGCACATGAATCATACCAACATGAATAGGAGGCAATATTTCAAGAATACATTTCATTCGACTCACATGATGCACACATAGCCAACCCCCCCCACACAATCACACCCTCCTAGGCCTTTGGAAAACATTTCCCCAAATGACACAAACACTTGACACCATTAAAACACAATGGTCACACATCACATTCACTTTCCAATGCACATCATAAACTAAGATTCTTTATCAATATTTCAATTACAATACCACGAGTGCAACCTATGATATGATGTACTAATTATGGTTCTAAAAGAATGTAACATTCATCCAATCATGATCAATTATCTAACAAACATAAAGTGAATTCTATCTCAACAATGCAGAACAATAATTTTCTAACTACTAGAAGCAGTTACTAATATGATCGTCCCTATAGCATGTGTCAAATGCATATACTGAATCTAAATCATGGTATGGAAGAGAGAAACAAAGTGTCAAACAATAACTATAACAGGGTTTGACCAACAAGCTTTGGTTAGGTCACATTGCTATAAATAGAACATTTAAATCCACATATAATTTCTTCCTAGTAACACTTACCATAATTCAAGGAGAAAAATACTACATTAACATCTAACACTTAAGTTCTAAAGATGATTCAAGAGTATCCTCATATAATAAGATTTACTTTTTTCATATCTATTATAAGTAAGCATAAAAAGTCTTTGAACTTGCTAAGTAAAACAATAGCAAGGATTAAGAATGCACATAAAGATTAAACATATACATATAATAGAGATTTTAATAGGTTATCATAAGTATCATAATGCTCTTTAAGCAGTATGACAATGACTAGTATAATTGTATTTAAACAACAGGGAGAAAACCTTTAAATATTTAGATAAGGTTGAGAACATGAAGGTTTGGATGCCAATTCTTGTTGTAATACATGACTAAGAAGTGATATCGACTTGATATTTAATAAGGTCTAAGGTGTTTTAATTCAAGTCGACATAGTTAAAAGGTTCATAAGAGATAGGAATCAATTGTTACCGGGAATTAATAGAGTATTGCAATAATACTTGATTGGTCTTAAATCTTTTGAACAAAACAATAACATAATAGAATCTACAATTAAGCTCCTGCAAAACTAAAATAACTCTGACAAGTTCAAAGTTATAGATATGAATATTTTATTGCGGTGTGGAACAATTTTCCCAGCACTATATAACTTTCCTAATTAAGAGCCTATCGGCCAACGAGAAAATCTTTTAGAATCACAAAGAAATAAGAAGGCACATGGTTCAATGAGGTTAGAAGGGGCACTAAAGATAACATTCTTGGAAGATTTTATTACCAGTAAGATTACTATGGATAGACTTGGATGTGATTCCTCTTTGCAAAAGCCATCTTTTCATGTATAAGGCCACGAATTGCTAGATATAAGCGTTGAAAATGCTATGGTAGACATGCAAGCAAAAAGTGTAAGGGTAAGCGAACTGGTTGATAGGATACACCAAAGAGATGTTATGCAATGATCACAAGATAGACATGAAATGGATTTATTGAAAAGGCAAAAGAAACTCTTAAGAAAGTGCAATCGATAGGTTAATTCATACTAATGCTTGCACCCATTTGTGGTTCAGGGAATACGTCGATAGGAACAACGAGTTTAAAAAAATTATGAAGTGAATTTCCTTTATGGCATGAGATGACCCCAAGCACCATGACATGCTCACTTATAGAACACCTATGGAATGATAAACAACAACAAGCCATTTAATTGGATGCCTAAGAGGGGAAGTTCACCACGAGATGTACGATGATTGTGGCTAAATCCAAAATGGATGGTTTTGTTTATAATATTATTGGCAAGACAACCATACAATAGATTCATTATACAACTTAAGAGTCTTTCGAACAAATGCAATTGGCAAGTGTGAATTCTAGATGCTTCAAAATGGAAATGTAAAAAGATTTTAGAAATTTTTTGATAGCTGGGACTACAAAGATTGCAGGATATGCACAAAATGGATTTGTAGATTTAATAACAACAATCAAGATGGCATAGGAATGTCTATCACTAATTGATACATATCTCTAAATTGACAAACTGGGTAATGTTAATTTATGGATATGATTTTCATAGATAAGAGCTGAATCTTATATAAAATTTTAGAGAAACCCAGTTCAAAAATATAAAGTTATTGGTGACACAAGTAACTGTTTTAACATAGATGAAATGGGTGAGAGGTAGACAGTCAAAAAATATTCATGTCTCCAAAATGGCAAACTAGGTAGAGCTAATTTTTGGATATGATTTAGATAACTAGGTCATACATCATATATAAGAATTATAGAGGAACCCAGTTCGAAAATATAGAGTTATGGCTAATGCAACAGATTGTTAAAACAAAGATGAAATGGGTGAGAGATAGTCAGTCACAAAATATTCATATCTCCAAAATAGAAAACTGGGTAGGGATAATTTTTGAATATGAGTTAGATAACTAGGTCAAGCACAATATATAAAAATTCTAGAGAAACCCAGTTTGAAAATATAGAGTTATGGCTAACTCAACAGACTATTAAAACAGAGACGAAATAGGTGAGAGATAGACAGTCACAAAATATATATATCTCCAAAATGGCAAACTGTGTAGGGATAATTTTTAGATATAATTTAAATAATTAGGTCTTGCACCATATATAAAAATTATAGAGGAACCCAGTTCAAAAATATAGAGTTATGGATAACATAACAGAATGTTAAAACAAAGACGAAATGAGTTAGAGATAGACAGTAACAAAATATTCATATCTCCAAAATGGCAAACCTGGTAGGGCTAATTGTTGGATATAATTTAGACAACTAGGTTATGTACCATATATGAAATTTTTAGAGGAAATCAGTTCAAAAATATAGAGTTATGGCTAACGCAACAGACTATGAAAACAAAGACGAAATGGGTGAGAGATAGATAGTCACAAAATATTCATATCTCCAAAATGGCAAACTCGGTAGGGCTAATTTTTGGATATGATTTAGATAACTGGGTGATGCAACATATATAAAAATTCTAGAGGAACTCAGTTCGTAAAAATAAAGTTATGGCTGATGCAACAAACTAGGTTCAGAATATGCAGAAGAGAATTCACAGAATAATATAAAGCTTACATATGACAGATTCATTTCACTAAATCTAATGCAATAATAAATCAGTTTCATATCTCAATCCATACTTGGAATATTACATCTATCACATCTTCACAAAATTCCCAGCTCGCATCCATTTTTCCCAAGTCATTTCTTCTGGAAGCTATGGTTTATAGTGCCAAAAGAAAAATGAAAAACCTTCTCAGAGAGAGATCCCCAAAACATAAAACATATTCTCCTTCTTTTAAATGCATGCTCCTCCTCCAAATTATGTCTTGAAATTTCAAAATAAAGTTGAGCATGCATAACCACCCCCATGATTTTTTCCAGAAGATTCTCCTTATTAAAGGCAATAAATTTCACCTTTTATTGCTTTCTTACAATTTGCTATTTTAACCAGACAATAATTTCTCTCTAATGTTATTTATTTTAGAATTTGCTATATATATAAGTTTTTATGACAACTCAAAATTATCATTACAATATAGTATAGTTTATGACAACACACAAATATTATCTATTTTTATTGCCACTTAACACATCATTTAATTATATTAATTAATTTATTTATCGTTAGCTACCATTTACATTTATTACTATTTTTTTATTATTTATTTCCATAAACCCAAATTCTCATAAAGGCATTTATTTTATTTATTTAACAAAAATGCTTTCATAACTAATAATATTATTTTAATGCAATAATTAACCAAAGAAACAATTAAACAATGTGACAAAATGAAGAGGTCTTTTATAGAAGACCTTTGCATTCTCAACAAAGTTTGTTTGCTGAAGCAAATAGGAAAAGAAGGCGTTTCTCCTTTCAGGAGTGTTCAGGATTAGGGTTTCGAAGATCTTTCCGAAATGATATGCAATATCCTTTTTCACTTCGGCATGGTAATGGCGGTTCTTATGGTTTTCAGAACAATAGAAGGTTTTTTACAAATACATTTTTTGCAAATAATCGAGTTGGGGTTTTAGGAAAGGTGGAAAATGGAAGTAGAAATCGTCAGATATGGAGGGAAAAGCTAGTTCCCCATAAAGTGAATCCCCATGAAGAAACTATTGAATCTGATGCTAGGGTTTCTACTGATATTGTTAATATTCAAATACCAGAAGATTTGGTGAACCCCTATATTCAAGATCTTGCTACAAGGGCAATTATTGGTAAGGTTTGGAATTCAAAACTTAATTCTAATATCTTTCTTAATTGGATTAGGGTTTCGTGGAAAGGGTTTCAGATGTTCTTTTCCTACATAAGGACTTATGTGTTTTTACGGTAATTTTTGAGAATGGTTTTTTTCGTGATGAAACCCTAAAACAAAAATTATGGTTTTATCAAGGTAAAGGGATTTGTATCCAGAAGTGGGAGCCTAATTTTGATCCCATTAAAGCTAATATGAACTTTGTCCCATTTTGGATTTCATTGCCAAACCTATCCCTTGAATACAAAGATCTTAACATTATTGAATTCTGTGCTAAGAAAATGGGTTTTTTTATAAAACATGATATGTCTAATTTTCAAAAACCAGAATTGCTAGTACGGTTTTCTATAATTTTAAATACTTCATTTCCGTTTCCTAAATTTTTGGAATTTCAATCTAAATTTGGGTCTTGGAGACAAACGGTTGCTTTTGAAGATCCTATGATTTTGGAAAGGCCAGAGCTTTTTGATTCTAAATGGGTCTGCGAGGATTTAGAAAAAGACAAAATTTCACGGGAAGATCTTGATTCTGTTAATCTTGGGGAAGCATCTTTAAATCATTTGGTCAATTCCTCCAGTTTGAATGAGGGACAAGATTATGTTAATGGTCCAGCAGAGGAATTTTCTTTTGAGTTTGATATTGGCAAAAGGGAGGAGTCAAATACTCCTAATTTTTTTCATAAAGAAAAAGTGAAAAAGAATTTATTTCCATCATTTAATAAGGAGGAAGATCTTTGCATTTCAAATGCCAGTCAACAGGATGTTTCAAGTTTGGTTAATTTTTCTTTTTCTGAGGAAGCGAAAGCTTTTGTTGATAAGACTATTCATAAAGTTGCTTCCGATCTTATTGATAAAATTGTAGATGAGGTAATTGCAGAAGAATCTCACGAAGTTGTAGGTGAGCGTGTCTCTCTTTTTAATAACTCTTCTGGGTCAAACCTGGTAATTGATAATCAGTTAAGTATAGAGAAACAAGATTGGAAGGTTCTATTAGGTGATGGGATTGGTAATGAGGTTTTTAACCCTGCTCAAAACTTTTCCATTCCTTAATCTGTCCCTCAGGATCCTCCTAATGATAGTGAGGTTTTTGATTTTGCTGCAAAAATGTCCATTTCTCAAACTTCTAGTTAGGATTCTCCTAGGAAATCTAGGTCTATATCTCCTTCCACGAGAGGTTGGAAGAAATTAAGGCTGGGTTGTAGGCTACCCTTGAAACCTATTTGAGATTGGGGAGAGTGAGAAACTCTCCCCGGGAACAATGAAGATCCTATCCTAGAATGTTAGGGGCATTAATGCCCCTAACAAGAGACGCTTGGTAAAGCGTCAGATAGATTCTATAGGTATGGACATTAGTTTGCTTCAGGAGACAAAGTTATCTCAAACTCAAGCTGAAAATAGTTTTCCAAATTGGTATAAATGGAAGTTTCTCCATTCTCCTTCTTAGGGGGCGTCAGGGGGTTTGGTTATTTTATGGGATAATAAAAGTTGTGATGTAGATCTTATTTGTTCTACTCAAAATTTTATATTGGTTAAAATAAACTCCCCATCCCTAAACTTCTAGTTATTTAATGTTTATGGGCCAATTTCGACTAGTGACAAAAAACGGTGCTGGGATATTCTGACTGCACTTTTGAAAAATTTATCTGGAGAAAAAGTTATCTTAGGAGGAGATGTTAATGCTATCACTCATTTGTTTGAAAAATCAGGAGGGATTTGTCCTCCTTAGAGGGTAATTGATGATTTTAATGATTTTATTTTAGATAATGCGTTGATGGATAGCCCTTTATTAAATGGGAATTTCACTTGGTCCAATAGGAGAAAGGATTTTTAAATATTGCAGAAAGATTGGATAGATTTTTTTTCTCTCCTGATTGGTGTCTTGATACTAAAATATCTGGTACCTCTGTTCTTCCCTTTTCTGCTTCAGACCACTTTCCCATTTCTTTTCACTTGGACATTGATATTACTAAAAAGAAACATAGATTTTCTTTTAAGTTCCAAGCTATGTGGTTTAGAGATTGTAGCTTCTTACCTCTATTGGAATCTTGGTGGAAGAATGCCCCTTTTGTGAAAGGCTCTCATATGTTTTGGCTCAATGAGAAGTTAAAATTCATAAGAAACAAAATCAAGGAATGGAATAAACTTTCTTTTGGTAATATTTTTCTCAAAAAACTGCTTTGCAGTCTCAGTTAGAATAGATGAATGAATTCATTATTAAAAATGGCATGGATATTGCTTCCTTTGAATGTGTTAAATCTCTTCAATGTAAATTGGAGGAGGTTTTAGCTAGAGAAGAAATTTTTTGGAGACAGAAATTGAGGGAGACTTGGCTTAGAGAAGGAGACCGAAATACAAAATTTTTCCATGTTTCAGCTATGGTAAGAAGACATAAGAATTCTATTCGTACAATTAAAGACTCTATGGGGAATATTTTGCAAGATGATGTTCTTATTTAGAAAGAAGGAGTTAATTTTTTTTCAAAAGCTTATTTCAAAAGAAACTATTAAGGTCCTGCCTTCAACTATTCTAGAAGTTCTAAATCATATCCCAACTCTGATTTCACAAGAAGATAATATGGAATTGATGAAACAGTTTTCTTTAGAAGAAATTAAGGCAATGGCCTTTTCTTTAGATCTAGATAAATCTACTGGCCTAGATGGTTTTACCCCACTTTTCTTTTAAAAGTGTTGGGACTTTGTAGGTAATGATGTATGGTTGGCAGTAGAAGAAGCTCGTAGAAATCGTACTATTTTGAAAGAAATTAACTCTACCTTCATTGCTTTAATTCCTAAAGTTACTACACCTTCTTCCTTTGCTGATTTCAGACCCATTTCTCTTTGTAATACATTGTATAAAATCATTTCTAAAGCAATTACTGTTAGACTTGCTATTTTCATTCCAAAAATTGTTTTAGAAGAGCAAGGAGGTTTTGTCCCAGGTAAGGAAACATCTGAAGTTGCATTGGTGGCTCATGAGGTTCTGGATTCAATTCATGATCATAAACTTTCTGCTATGTTGGTTAAATTGGATATGTTAAAAGCTTATGATAGAGTGTATTGGGATTTTTTGTTTCAAATTCTCCTTAAGTTTGGTTTCTCATCTAAGTGGTGTAAGTGGATTTCTTCTTGCATTTCTGGTTCAAGTTTTTTAGTTTTGATTAATGGTTCCCAATCTAATTTCTTCAAATCTTCTCAAGGGATAAGACAAGGTGATTCTTTGTCCCCTTTTCTTTTTATAATAATGGAAGAAGGTTTGAGCAGAATGATTTTGAGGCAAAACTCCTTGGGAAACTGGAAGGGGATTAAAATTCCTAGAGTTTCTTTTGCTGTTACTCATGCTTTATTTGCAGATGACACTCTGTTGTTTGGTCAACCTATGATGTCAGAAGCTAAACATATGAAGGATGTAATTTTAAAGTATTGTTTAGTATTGGTCAGAAAGTAAATCAGGAGAAATCTAAAATCTTTTTCTTTTTTATGTCTTTATTAGTTCAAGAAAGGGTTGCAAAATATCTGGGGTTTAAGGTGGATGTCCTTCCTTCAAGATATCTGGGGATTCCTCTTTTCTCGGGATCAGTTAAAAATATGTTTTGGGATAAACTTAATTAAAAGTATCATGTCCAAAATCTCTTCATGGAAAGGTAAATGGTTAACTTTGGCCAGCAAAATCCTTATGATTAAAGCAGTTTTGTCAGTAGTGCCTATGTATATGCTTTCAGTGCTTATGGTGCCCAAGTCCATCCTTTCTTGCCTCGTTAATATCTTGAGGAAGTTCATGTGGAATGGATCTAACTTGAATGGAAAAAGGATTCCTCTAATTTCTTGGGATAAAATCTATATTCTGAAGCAGAAGGGAGGAACTAGGATCTATAACATTAAAGCTCACAATAAGGCTCTTGGAGCCAAGTTGGTTTGGAATTTATATGAAAAGCCAAACTCTAAATGGGGAAAAATTATGCTAGCTAAATATCTAGATTCATCTTCACTTGAAAGAATCTTTACTATTTGTAATCCAAAGATGGGTTCTCAGATTTGGAATTTTTTATTAAAATGTAGAGAGGTGATTTCCCCTTTTGTATCTTGGGTTATTCAGGATGGAAATTCAGCCCTCTTTTGGGACAATTCTTGGAATAGTTATAAGCCATTGTCAAATATAGAAGGCCTTCAAGAAATTAAGTTATTCTTGTGCCAAGTCTGGGGAACAAAAGTCAAAGATTATATTGTGGTTGATTCTGATTCGGTTTTTAATAAAGTTATGTGGAGAAATTTTGATGACTTTCTGATTCCTTTAGAATAGAAGGTCTTTCTTAGGAATATCTTGAAGGAGAGAAGAATTTTTATATCAGGAGGAAGGGATAAACTCATTTGGGTCCCCTCAAAGTCTGGTCGTTATACAGTCAAGCAAGGATATCTAAGTATCATTAGTAAGGATTCTAATTCAGCTACTAATTGGCCTTATAAGATTTGTTGGAGTGGTCCTTGCCTACCTAAAGCAGGGGATTTTGCTTGGTTAGCTTTGAATTATAGAATCCTTACTAGTGATAGGTTAGTCAGGTTTGGGGTTGCTAATTCTTTCTTTTGTCCTTTTTGTTATGAAGTTGAGGAAATTGTGGATCATTTATTGCTCAATTGTCATTTCTCTTCAAAAGTTTGGTACTGGCTACTCTCAAAATTGTGTTGGCAGGGCCCCCTTCCTCTCTCTCTCCCTCAAGTTTTTCAAAGCTGGCCTATCTTATTCACAAACTCTACCTTCTTTGCTTTGTGGTTGGTCTCGCCGAGTATTGTGATTTGGATTTTGTGGTTAGAAAGAAATAGTAGAATTTTTAGAAAAATTAATAACTCTTTTGATGCAATTATTGTAAAAATTGAGAAACTGATTTCGGAAGTAGTCTCAGCTTCTCTTCTTTTCAGAACGACAGGTTCTCTAGTTTTTACTTCTTGGGACGATCTAATGTTAAAAAGTTAGAAATTTTTACTTTTGCCTAACTCAAATTGCTTTAGCATGGGAAGCAAGATAGATAGGTCTTCCATTAAGTGGATCCCTCCACCTGTTTCTTTTGTAAAACTAAATTTTGATGGTGCGAGTAGAGGTAATCCTGGCATCTCTAGTGCTAGTTGTGTTTTAAGAGATCACAATGGTTCAGTTTTAAGAGCTTTATCAGTTAAGCTTGGTTTGTGTTCAAACAATGAGGCAAAGGCTTTGGCATTAATAGCAAGTCTAAAACTTGCATTAAAATATGAAATTACTAATATTATTGTGGAAGGGGACTTTTGAATATTATAAGGGCATTTACTCTTAAATCATCACCAAGCTAGAAAATTGATTACATTTTACAATTTGGAAGGAATCTGCTTGATCATTTCAATCATTTAAAATAGTTCATACGTATAGGGAAGGAAATTTGTTAGCAGATTTTCTAGCTAATTATGCTTTTTGCATTAATGATTCTACTAAGGAGTGGGCTACTAACTCCCTTTTGTTGATCCCTGGAATTATTTGCATTTTAGCTAAGGAAAGTCCAAACTAACTTGTTGTGCAAAATATGAAGTATTTAGTGGAAAGATAACTTAAAAGAGTATTTTGTTTTAGCCGCTAAATCTAGAATCATCTCTATTCTGTGGCTCCGTTCTGACAGCTAACGTCGTCCCTTGGTCTGAGGGTAGTTTCATCTGGTGTGTAGTACTACTATTTTAATTTTGCATGCAGAATGGCAGTTCTTGCTTAACGATATTTCTTGTTAGAAATGATTTTATTCATTGTATTTTGAAGGAACTCTCCTTTATATTCTTGTGTTTGGCACATCATCTGCCATTTTTTTGTAAGCTTTATATTTGCTTTGCTTTAGTCTTCTAATCTGGTTTATTTTCAAGATTCAAGAATTTTGTTCTAGTATGGGCTCTGTCTAGCGAAACAAAAGAATTATCATGCCAATTCATAATTGGGAACGACCCTCTTTAGGTCTCCTCAATTTGAATTCCATGCAGGAAGTTTTTAAGATTTATGAAGATGCTGTTGAAAGACCCATTATTTAGGTTTGTGGTCTGCAAGTTTTACATTTTCCTAGAACTATATATCCATCCCAAGCAGTGTCGCATTTCCTTTCAAACGCTATGGATTTATTGCAAAGTGTTGATCTGGTAAGGAATCTGGGCTTTCTGTTTGACCAAGATGTTCATTTTCCTGTGGATATTTTTAATGAAGTTATAGAGGATTACGATTTGTATACGGGTTCTACTCTTGTGGGTGGTTTGTTTGATCGCAGGGATCTTTTTCGCCGACCTGTGCTTCATTGTCTCTTCAATGCTATGCTGCATGGCCTTCAAAACAATTATGTTATGTCTTTTCATAATTCTATCCACTACCATAGGAGAGAGCTGGGGAGACAGTTGGTTGATGATGCTACAAAGGTGTTTAATGCTCTATCTTTTCTTCTACATTACAATCCTCATCCACCACCTCCTCCCCCTCAGCCAGTAGAAGAGGAGGTTCATCATCAGAAGGGTTTTATTGCTAAAGGATTGCAAGATGATAACTAATAGTTAGGGTTCTTTTTTGGGTGTTTTTTGATTTTGATATAATTGGTTTGTATCAGTTGTAAATTTTGTAATAGTGTCTTATTGACAAAGAAGTCAACCATGTAATGTTCACAGACACAGACTTTTCTTGATCAGACTCATCTTTTTGAGTCATTTTTGTATTAGCTATGTTTTAAAAAAAGGCTACAATTGGAGGTTTTCTTTGCCTGATTCTTTCCTACCAGTATACCTTATTGAATTAGGCTTTCTGTAATTTCTCTTTTTTAATTAATATAATTTTAGTGGCTATGCCACTTTTTTACAAAAAAATAATAATAATCAAACAATGCCAAACAAAATAACCCAAATGCTAAACAATACCTGACGTAAAGCACGATCGAAAGCATGACCACAATGACAGTGACTGACTATCACGCCCATACAGACAACACTGACTAGGTGCGAAACTGGATACTCATCCTTTATAAGGATGATGGCTAACTAGGGGACCATATGTCATCCCCATTCAACAGTTTCCATTGGGTTTCAAGGTACACTCAGACCTACCAATTCAGGTGGAGCCATAACCTAGTACCTGTTCACTCAAGCATACCAATTAGAGCACAACTTCTTAATAGCCGAAGCACATGGAAAGGAACTCTAACATTCGTATCTCATTCTTGTATGTCCCCCATACGTTCAATGGTATGATGTCACCCTTTCCACATACCCTAACAACATACTACTGCATCAACTGACTATCCAAATAAATCTCTACATAATAATAATAACATAACAATATGCATCATACCCATAAAAGTACTAACAGAAGCTTATGTTCCATCTTCATCTTCTGGTTCTTTAGCCAGACTACCTGCACAACCAAAGTGAAAATGGAGGGGCACTACATGCACCCCACTTTGACCAATTACCATTTACCATAGTAAATGACATCTCTTAACTACTGTTGGTAACTATGGGACTTATCGATGTAGTAACTCCATAATTACCATGGATAGTAAATAATTTTTACCATTGCCAGTAAAACAAGTACATTCCTTATGGGTAATTACAAATAATAAATGGAATAATACAATAATGGGATTTACAAAGTTAAGGGAACCTTATCCCAACATTCTCCCACTTGACATTATACATTGTAAATCAACCCATAGGAAATCAAATGAAAAAATAATCAGGGACTAGAAACAAGGCCCATGGCCTCTCTGCACCACATGAACTTCTCTGTGCTCGCAAGCTTGGTCAATGAATCTACAACATTCTCCTGAGTGTCTATCTTCTTCATCTTAATCTCTCCATTTGCAACCAAATCTCAAACAAAGTGATACTGAACATCAACATGCTTAGTCTGAGCATGATACATGGGATTCTTGGCCAAACCAATAGCACTCTAGCTATCACAACCAATCTGAATGAACCTATAATCAAATCCAATACATGTACACAGTCTCCTCAACCAAACTACCTCCTTAGAGACATGAGTAGCAACCATATACTCTACTTCCATGGTGGACAAACCGATTGTGGGCTGCCTCTTACTCATCCAACTCATTGCTCCTCCAAACAGAGTAAACAGATAGCCACTAGTGGACCTTCGACTATCCAAGTCTCCTGCCCAATCTGCATCAACAAAACCCTATATGTCCAAAGATTTATCAGCACTATTAGTACTAGAATAAACCAAACAATGATTAGGAGTACTTGCTAGATACTTAAACACCATCTTCACATAATTCCAATGTTGTCTACCAGGGTTAGACATAAATCTACTCAAAACTCCCACTACTTGGGCAATATCGGGCCTACTGCAAACCATTGCATACATCAAACTCCCTACAACACTAGCATATGGCACATTAGACATATCCTCAAAATCATCCTCAATCTTTGGACACATATCTAATGAAAGCTTAGTACCAATGGGTAAAAGAACTCTAACTAGGTTATAGTCCTGCAAACTAAACCTCTGCAAAATAGTATTCACATACTTAATTTGTGACAACCAAAGCTTTCTATTACCAGTGTCTCTCCTGATCTCCATTCCCAAAATATACTTTGCAACACCAAGATCCTTCATATCAAATGCACTTGAAAATTGGGCTTTAAGCTCACTGATCATACCCTTAGAATTGCTGAAAAATAACATGTCATCAACATACAAAGCAATAACTAGTATAGAATCATCAATACAATAAATGCAAACATAATGATCCTCCTTGCTTCTAACAAAACCGAATTTCAAAAGAAATGAATCAAACTTTTGATACCACATTCTAGGGGACTGTTTCAAACCATAGAGAGATCTCTTTAACCTGCAAACCCAATGTTCTTTTCCTTTTACCTCAAAACCTATAGGCTATTGCATATAAATTTATTCTTCAAGATCTCCATGCAAGAACACAGTCTTAACATCCCTTTGCTCAATCTCCCAATCATAAGCTATAGCAATGGATAAGAGAAATCTAATAGAAGTCAACTTAGCAACAGGAGAGAATATATCACCAAAATCAACTCCCTCTCTTTGGGAGCAGCCCTTGGCTACCAGTCTAGCCTTGTACTTTTCCAATGACCCGTTTGCTCCAAACTTCTTCTTAAAGACCCACTTACATCCTATGGCCTTTCTTCCTTTGGGAAAATGAATAAGATCCCAGGTGTTACAAGAGTTCAAAGGCATCATCTCCTCATGCATGGCTAATTGCCAAGACTCACTATCATCTGTAGAAATACCTTCCCTGTAGGATCTAGGCTCATCGTTAGTACTCAACAAAGCATTTACACAATGGATATCTAGTGGGCTATACCTGTCAACTAGATTCCAGTGTCTTGTGGATCTCATCAAGGGTGGAGTAAGAGACTCTACTTGTTCTTCTACATGATCATCTACACCAACTTCTTTTGTAACACCAGACTCATCTTTCATCAGAACTAATTGAATCTTCTTCTTCTTCTTCACCCCCCAATCCATCATTCTATTCTTCCTGAGGTGCATCTTGCTTCTCTAAATCAAAGTGCACCTTATTTACCTTTTCTTCTTTTTATTTTGGCTACTTAGGTTCAGAAATAGTTCTAAGTTCCCTGAAAATAACATCTCTAGAAAAGATAATCTTGTAGGTTAGTGCATTCCAAAGCTTATAACCTTTCACATTATCACCATATCTAATAAATCTACACTTTTCATCTTTTGGATCCAACTTAGATAACTTTTCCTTAGGCACATGAACAAAAGCCTCATAGCCAAAAACCCTTAAATGTGAAACAAAAGGTTTCTTACTGTTGGGAATTAAGGTGTCTCAACTTTGGTAATTCCTTGCATTTATTTATTGTAATGTATTTATTTATTTAGCATATGTTGTAATTTCGTTGCAGCTCCTATTTTGTCATTTAGTGTGAAGTGGCACAATGAGTTGTCACTCCACTTGTAAGATGACTAGGATAGTCAACTTACTCCATGTGGAGATAGGTGTCCCCTTTGTGTGGTAGAGGTTTTTTGCCATGTGTCGGTATCTTGACTAGTGTGTAAGTGAATCTTGACTGAAATAGTTATGACATATTCTTATGACAGAATCTATGATGTGTAAGAGTCGTAAATGGAATGTTCTATGACAGGTGAAGACATGTGTCACAAGGCATCTTAAAGAAGTCATATTTGGGTGCCCCAAGGAGGGTTATATCATGTTGTAAGAGAATATGTTATTTTTAGTTAGTGTATGACATATTCTCTTACAACTGTAAGAGCTGTCATTTATGATGGATTCTATGACAGTCGTAAGATGCATAAGAGCATCTGTCATTGCCCAACTTGGGAATAGGTGACCATATTGGGATAGCGTGATATGATAAGTGTCATGACCATGCTGCAGTGTTGGACAAGTGTCCCTAGGCGTGGGTTTTGGGCCATGAGGCCACGTTGGATGCCCATCTCAAAGAAAGTTTATTTTTGCCTTGTAAACTTCTATTTAAGCAGGTGCTTTGAGAGGAGATGTATTATGTGATTGATAGGTACTGTTATGCTGCCGGTTTGTCTCCAGATACGAGTGTCAAAGACTTGTAAATAGTTGCATTGCAAGTGTGTTGTAAACCTTGTTTTTTTCGATAATACATTACGCAGGTTTTGGAGTGTGGGGTTTTTCATCCATAAGGGTTTTCCCCACATTATATCTTGTCTCTCTCTCTTTTGTCTTACATTCTTGTGTTGTGTATTGCTGCAATATCTCTATTGTTGGGTTTAACATTCTGTAACTATAAGGATTAAAACAAATTTGCACTCATCTCTCCTCTTTAGATTAGTGTAGGAAGCGATTTTCGCACACCTAGCTTCCTTTCACTTACCTGTCCACATTTCATAAAGTGTTGAATCAAGAGCCTTACAAGGAGATCTGTTTATCAAGTAGCAAGCAGTACACATAGCCTCTGCCCAAAAATATTTATCCAACTATGCATCACTAAGCATACTTTTGGCTCTTTCCATAATTGTTTGGTTCATCCTTTCTGCAACACTATTTTGCTGTGGTGTATATGGAGTTGTCTTTTGTCTGATTATACTTGCATGCTTGCAAAACTCATCAAATTCCTTAGAGAAATATTCACCTCCATTGTTAGATCTTAATATTTTTATGTTTAAACCTGATTGGTTCTCTACTAAGACTTTGAATTCCTTAAACTTAGTGAAAACTTCAAATTTATGTTTCGTAAAATAAATCCATGTAAATCTGGTTACATCATCAATGAAGGTAACAAAATAATGAGATTTTTTGATAGATTCATTATCCACATGTCCAAATAGATATGTATGAATAATTTCTAATTTCTCTTTTGCTCTATTGCTTCTTGAAGGAAATGATTTTTTGTTTTGTCTACCAAACACACAATGCTCACATAAATCAAAGTGCTCATTAGAATAAGAGAAACCATCCAACAATTATTTATTCTTAATAGTTTTTAGTACATTATTACTTGTGTGGCCTAATCTATAGTGCC
The DNA here is from genome assembly GCA_027924645.1 of Cunninghamia lanceolata. Lineage (NCBI taxonomy): Eukaryota > Viridiplantae > Streptophyta > Pinopsida > Cupressales > Cupressaceae > Cunninghamia > Cunninghamia lanceolata. Next base: position 6,443,282 of record BSBN01000339.1, read on the forward strand.
ACAACATATAAGTGTTTTCAAAAGCCTTAGAAGCATAAGAGGCATTACAAACTGTAGTGGCTTCAAGCTTAAACAAGTTCCTGAATCTCTTCCCTTTCACTACCACCAAGTTCCCTCTCACCAATCTATAGCCATGCTTGTCAAATATCACATGTATTCCTAAATCATTCAACTTTGAAACTAAAATCATATTTCTAGATAATCCAGGAACATGCAAAACACTAGGGAGGGTTTTAATCCTCCCATTATTGAAACACAACAATACCTTTCCTTTCTTGACAATCGAATATGAAGAGTTGTCACCAAGGTAGATATTACCTCCATCATATTCTTCATATGTGGAGAACCATTCCTTATGTAGGGTCATATGAAATGAGCATCTTGAGTCAACCAACCAGTGATCATTAGAAACAACATTACATGCAGAAAGTAAAACATCTTCACCTGCATTCGAGGACTTATCTGAAGCACTCTCCCACTGTTTCTTGGGGTTTTTGCACTCCTTCACATGTCCCCTTTTACTGCAATTACAACATTTAACTCTATTTTTTTACCAGGAGTCTTAGACCAGCCCTTGGACTTTTCATTAGCCCCTTTCTGATCTCCTTTAGGTCCCCTTTCCTTAGACCTTCCCCTGATACTGAGAGCATCACCTGAACTATCCGAACTCTTCTTCCTCAATTCCTATGCTAGTAAAATTGTAACAAGAGCATCCAACTTCGGATCTGTGATGTTAGCAGTGATAGCCAAAATGACATTTTCCCATGATTTAGGCAAAGAACAAAGAAGTAATATGCATTTATCTTCTTCATCAACATCAACATCTACTGAAGCAAGCTGACTCATCAACAAATTAAAAGAATTTAAATGCTCTGCAACCGACTCACCATCTTTCATTTTCAAAGAAAACAACTTCCTTTTTAGAAAGAATTTATTTACAATACTCTTGTCTTGATAGATCTCACCCAACCGTTTCCACAATTTGTGTGCAGTCTCTTCCTTTGCGACATTTAATAGGATAGAATCTGAAGGACACAAATGGATTGTTCCTCGTGCCTTATCTAGTTTTTCCCACTCATTTGAAAAGACATCATCGGGTTTCTTTTCTTTTTGAACAACCAACCATTGGTTTCTTTCTTCCAACAAATCTTCCATTTTCAGCTTCCACAACGCATACCCCATTCCATTGAACTTCTCAATGTCCAATCAAGAGGTTGATGCAATGATGAATGCATCCATAATAAAAACACAAGATTTGCAAAACAAACACAACCAAATCTCCCACTGTAGCTATAGCTTCCACACTACCACCCAAGAATTAAAGTTGGCCAAGCTCTGATACCAAATGTTAGAAATGAAAGAAACACTACTTCAATGGAAATTTGATTCAAATAAATTTCTGCAATCTTTTAAATGTGTATTATTGATGGAGATTGTAACAAGAAATGAAACTAGGTTTCACAGAGATGCAAAATCAAAAAACTTGAACACATAACACAATGTTTAACATGGAGAAAACCCTTGCGGGTAAAAAACTCCTCATAGGAAAGAGGCCCAATGTTTGTATTAATCTAAAAATGATTTACAATACAACAACACCACCAATCTCTCCTTTAGTCTTCAATCTAACAGTATTCTAACAACACCTAAGTATCTGTAAACTTGTTATGCATCTTGTCTACTATGCCATAGCTTTATAGAATTTACACAACCTCAAAATGGGTGTCCACCTTGGAATCTTCACCCATGCCACATTAAATGACTTCTTACAAGCTCATAACACTTGTCAAGAGTCAACAATACAACCTTTGGCATCCATGGACAAAAATAGGCTCTTACTGTTGCAAATATGTGCCTAAGCGGTGTTGTCATTGATGTCAACATATTCTTGTTGCCATTGGTGTCAACATATCCTTGTTGCCATTGGTGTCAATTGTATCCTATTTTACTTCTTGTATAGAAGACTGGATTGTTGAGGATATTGAGAAAATTAATGAAGATCAATGTATACAGACCATATGGTTGAGTAGAGGATTGTCTGAAGAAGCTCCAATTAAGTTTTGAAGGGTTCACATAAATATTTGAAGAAGCTATGGCCATCTGAGTTGAACCTATTTTGCAGTGTTCAGAAGAGACAGAGTGACAGGAAAGAGGTCTGGATATGTCAAATGATGATCTGCAGATCTAAAGGCATGTTTGGGAAGTCAGTGTGTATCATCCATTCAAGTGGTTTGTGGTTTGGAGGTCTACAAGCAATCTTTCTAATGTGACAGTCATGGTAGATAGTGTTCTTGAGGTTCTAGAGGAAGATGCAAGTGATTCTGATGATTTGGAGGAGTGCAGATGTTTTTGTTGAATTCAATGTGCTTGTGAAGGTCTCTGGATCATGTGACTGCTATGTTGGAGATCCGCATTGAAGTTTGAGCTCACTATTGAAGATTTCCCTCTTGGTATTGTTGTTCTTCCCAGTCTTGGCCGACTAGATGATTCAAGTATGTTGAAGATGATCTAAGAGCAATTCTTTGGAGTGTGGCGTGTTGTTGGAGGTAGATTCAAGTCTCAGATATGTTTGGCTGACAGTATAGTGATCCACGTTAAGTCAAGCGGACCTTGATGTTTATTCCAAGGTTGATGAAGCATATAAAGTTGTGTAATTGAAGTATGGAAAATCATCCTTGTGTGAAAATAATAAAATCCAAAGAAAGGATCAAAGGCAGAGCATAGCACAGGAGAAGCAAAAGAACAAGAGATGTTCAGGATGAAGAATTAGAGAAGAAGTATTTGGGGCAGAGCAGAAGTTTTGTAAGCATTCAATGAAACTGAACCATGCATGAAGTAGATGCTATTTATTAGTTAATTCCTTCTGTATTAAACACAAATTCTGTAGGCAGTGATCCTCTCTTGAGCAGTGACCTCTGGGCAGTGAGCCTGAAGGCATGTGCCTTCTCTTTTCATCTAAGTACTTTTAACAGGGTACGAATCTTGTGGGTTAACCCCCACCATGGTTTTCCCTTAACTGGGTTTCCACATAAAAATTTTGGTGTTATGTGTGCTCAATTTATTTCTGTTCTTGTGTTATTGATTCATGCTTTAATGTTTATTTGATTGAAAGTTGTTAAAGAAGTTTAAAAGTAGAAAATATTATAATTTGTGGGGTAACTGATTCACCCTCCCTCTCAGTTGTCCAGACTAATTCCAACAATTGGTATCAGAGCAAGGTTCCTCTAGAAGAAGCTTAACCGCTCGAGGAGATACAAGATATCGACTTACAAGAAGGATAGTCTAAGATTCAATGGAACAAATTACTCTATTTGGAAGAGTCGCATGGAGTGCCATTTGCAATGCATGGGTGATGCTTATTGGGCGATAACCAATGTTGAGTATAAACCTCTGAAGAAAGGTCCTTCAACTCTAGATCAAGTCAAAGATGTAGAAAATAACCTTCGAGTTAAAGAAGCCTTGTTAAGTGCCCTGATTGATTCAGAAATGTCAAATGTCTTTGGACTAAAAACTGCTCATGAAATCTGGAAGAAGTTGGAGAATCTTTATGAAGGCGATGAATATGTCAAATGTGCCAAGCTACAAAGTTTGAGAGGAAAATTTGAAAATCTGAGGATGAGTGAAGATGAAAACATCACAATCTACATGCAAAAGATAAATGAACTTGTGTGTGGTATCAGGTGTGCTGGTGGAACTTTGGAAGAATCAGAAATTGTGGTAAAAGTGCTTAGTTCTTTACCTTATTCATACAAACATAAGGTTGTTGCTATAGAGGAGATCAGGACTGTCTCAAAAGTTACAAAAGATCAGCTGGTTGGCAAAATTTCAGCTTTTGAATTAAGTGAGTTTGGTGATTCTCTTCTTAAGTTTGAATTTGCATTTAAGGCCAGTGTGTATGGAAAACAAAGATATGATCTGGGTGAAATCTCTTCAGCAAGATCAAATAGATTTGGGAAGGTAAAAAAGGATCTTGAAGATGATGAAATTGAAACTACAGATCTTGAAGCTCTTATTTCCAAGAGAATGCCAAGAGGATCTGATAAGTATGAAGGAAAGCTACCATTCAAATGTTTTGCTTGTAATAAGATTGGTCATTTTGCCTCAAGATGTCTAGAGAGGTTTTCAAAACCAAACCCTAATAGATATAAAGGTCAAAAGAATTATTACTATGTCCAAAAAGCTGGAGAAGGAGTCACAGATGATGAATCTGATCATGGAGGTGCCACTGAAGATGCTTGGGTATTCATTGCTATCAAAGAAGAAGATCTAGTGTCTACTGAATCTGTTGACTGTACAAATGTGGAAAGTGCCTTGGCTACTCAGGTTGTTGAAAAGGATGAATGGGTAATTGATAGTGGATGTTCTTATCATATGACTGGTGATAAAAGTAAGTTTGTGAGCTTTGAAAATTATGAAGGTGGATTTGTGAAGTTTGGAGACAACTCAACTGGTAGAATCCGTGGCAGAGGATCCATCTATTTTGATGGTAAGAATAACACAAATGATGTTCTGTATGTGGAAGGATTGAAGCATAATCTTCTCAGTGTTGGACAGTTGGTTGACAAGGGTTATGATCTTTGATTCAAGGATGGTAAATGCAGAATCTTGGAAAGCTCTAGAACTAAAATTGCATCTGGTACACAAACTAGAGGTAACATCTTTCAATTAAGTAGTTCTGGTAAAAGTTGTTTTATTGCACAGACAGATCAGAGTTGGTTGTGGCATAGGAGAATGTGTCATGCAAATTTTGATAACATTATCAAGATAAGTTCTACTCAGGCTGTGAGAGATCTTCCAAGACTTCTGAAACCTGATAACATGTCTAGATAATGTCAATTGGGTAAACAAAACAAAACATCATTCAAAAGTAAAGAATAATTTTCAAGTGGGCGATTGGAACTGGTGCATACTAATCTCTATGGTCCTACTAGAATTAGGAGTGTGCAAGGAGATAGATATTTCATGTTGCTGATTGATGATTACTCCCGGATGATGTGGGTAACCTTCCTAAAAGAAAAATCAAAAGCTCTTGACAAGTTTAAAGTGTTCAAGGTGATGGTAAAAAATGAGATTAGTGAGAAAATAAAGTGTCTGAGATTCAACAGAGGTGGAGAATTTACCTTCGGTGAGTTTGATACTTCCTGTGAAAAGCATGGAATAAAGAGACAATTATCTGCTCCTAGGACTCCTTAGCAAAATAGAGTCATGGAAAGAAAGAATTGGACCATTCAAGAAGCTGCCAGGACCATAATGATGGAAACAAATGTTCCTCAAGTCTATTGGAGAGAAGTTGTGAGTACTGCTGTCTACACTCTTAACCGGGTACAGATCAAAGGTAATTCTGGTAAGACCCTTATGAATTATGGTTTGGTCATCCTCCTATTGTGAGATATTTTAGAGTTTTTGGTAGTAAATGCTATATCAAAAGAGATGAGGACTTAGGCAATTTTGATGAAAGAAGTGATGAAGGAATATTTTTGGGATACTCTACTCAAAGTAAGGCTTACCGGTGCTTTAACAAGAGGTTGAAAAAGATTGTTGAAAGTGCTAATGTCAGAGTTGATGAGAGCAAAGAAGAACATTCCAGGTCTTGCGGATATGATTCAGATGATCAAGATGAAAATCCAAGTCAAGGAAGGCAAATTCAAACCCAGACTCAGATCTAGATTGATTCAGAAACCTTAGTGACTCAAGAGGATAATGCAGAAGTTGAGGAACAAGTTCAAGAAATAGAAGTTCAAGCAGATCCCAAAAATCCCAAGTATGTAAGGATGAATCATCCTGAAAATTAGATCATAGGAGACAAAAATAAAGGTGTTTGAACTAGAAGAATTGCTGAAGATCAAGAAGAGATTTGTTCGATTTTAAAGATTGAACCAAAATTAGTAAGTAAAGCCTGCAATGATGAAAACTAGGTAAAAGAAATGGAAGAAGAATTAATGCAAATTGAAAAAAATCACACTTGGGATCTTGTTTCTATACCTGAGGACAAAAATGTGATTGGAACTAAATGGATCTTCCAAAACAAACTAAATGAAGATGGTAAAGTTTTAAGAAACAAAGCAAGGTTAGTGTGCAAAGGATATTCTCAAGTGGAAGGAATTGATTTTGAAGAAACTTTTGCTCTGGTGGCAAGAATAGAGGTAGTCAGATTATTTCTTGCATTTTCTACTTATAAAGATTTCAAGGTCTATCAGATGGATGTCAAGTCAGCATTCCTAAATGGAGAACTAGAAGAAGAAGACTATATTGAGCAACCGGAAGGATTTCAGTTGTCTGATCAGAAAGATATGGTCTGCAGGTTGAGGAAAGCATTATATGGACTCAAACAAGCCCCAAGAGCCTACTATGCAAGATTAGATAAGTATCTATTAAAGCTATGATATAACAAAGGCACTGCTGACAGTAATATTTACTTCAAGATTGATCATGAGAACATTCTAATTGTTGAAGTATTTGTTGATGATATTATTTTTGGTGGAAATGAGAGCATGTGCAAAACATTTGCTGATTAGATGCAAAGTGAATTTGAGATGTCCATGTTTGGTGAAATCAATTTCTTCTTAGGTATGCAAATCACTCAGTAAGATAAAGGTATCTTCATATCTCAGTCCAAGTATGTGAGAGAATTGTTGAATAAGTTTGGAATGGAAGACTCAAAGCCAGTAGGTGCATCTATGGTAACCGGATGCAAGTTGAGTAGAGATGATGACTCCCCTAAGGAAAATAAAAAAAATATAGATCAATGATTGGAGGACTGCTCTATCTGAGTTAGACCTGACCTAATATCATGAATGCAATTGGACTTATTGCTAGATTCCAAGCTAATCCTAAAGAATCCCATGTTGTAGCCGTCAAGAGAATTTTTAGATATCTCAAAGGGACAATTGATTATGGATTATGGTATCCAAAGGATAATGAATTCACTTTACATGTATATATAGATGCTGATTGGGCAAGAGATGTGGATGACAAAAAAAGCACTAGTGGTGGTGCATTCTTCTTGGAAAGTTGTTTGGTTTCTTGGCTAAGCAAAAAGCAGGAGGCAATTTCCTTATCTAAGCAGAGGCAGAGTATATAGCAGCAACAAATAATTGTACTCAAGTTCTATGGATGAAGCAAATGTTGAAGGACATTAGAATTGTGTTTGAGAAGCCTATCAAAATCTTCTATGATAATTCAAGTGCAATAAGTATCTCAAAGAATCCAGTGTTGCTTTCAAAGACAAAGCATATATCCATCAAGTTTCATTTCTTGAGAGAGAAGGTAAATGAGAATGAAGTCAAGTTGGAGTTTGTGTCTTCAAAAGATCAAATTGCAGATATTTTCACTAAGCCTCTTCCCAAGGATACTTTTGAGTATCTTAGAGAGAAGTTAGGCGTTATTACCCCTCCTGATCAGAACTAAGTTGCATTAAGGTGCATCAGTCTAGTGGAATTCATAGTCATATCTTGTGATCCAGATTGATGTTAAGGAGATACTACTCAGGGGGAGTAGTCGGTATGAAAATTTTGGGATCATTCTGAAACAAAAAGGGAGAAAAGATTGCAAATATGTGCCCTTTTCCATTGATGTCAAAGGGGGAGACAAGTTCATGTGAAAAACTAATTGTTGATGAAAGGGGGAGCAGTGAAGAAAGTGATTGCAGAAGTGATAAGAGAAAGGGGGAGAAGGTCTTGTCTTGATGGTCAAATCATTTTTTTACATCATATGTTGTCATCAATGACAAAGGGGGAGATGGTTGCAAATATGTGCCTAAGCGGTGTTGTCATTGATGTCAACATATCCTTGTTACCATTGGTGTCAACTGTATCCTATTTTGCTATATGTATAGAAGATTGGATTGTTGAGGATATTGAGAAAATTAATGAGGATCAATGTATGCGTACCATATGGCTAAGTAGAGGATTATCTGAAGAAGCTCCAGTTAAATTTTGAAGGGTTCGCATAAAGATTTGAAGAAGCTATGGCCATATGAGTTGAACTTGTTTTGTAGTGTTCAGAAGGGATAGAGTGACAAGAAAGAGGTCTGGATTGTTCTGGATATGTCAAATGATGATTTACAGATCTAGAGGCATGTTTGGGAAGTCAATGTGTATCATCCATTCAAGTGGTTCATGGTTTGGAGGTCTGCAAGCAATCTTTCTAATGTGAGAGTCATGTCAGATAGTGTTCTTGAGGTTCCAGAGGAAGATGCAAGTGATTCTGATGATTTAGAGGAGTGCAGATGTTTTTGTTGAATTCAATGTGCTTGTGGAGGTCTCTGGATTATGTGACTACTATGTTGGAGGTCAGCATTGAAGTTTGATCTTGCTATTGAAGATTTCCCCTTTGGTGTTGCTGTTCTTCCCAGTCTTGGCCGACCAGATGATTCAAGTATGTTGTGGATGATCTAAGAGCAATTCTCTAGAGCGTGGCATGTTGTTGGAGGTAGATTCAAGTCTCAGATATGTTTGGCTAATAGTATAGTGATCCACATTAAGTCAAGAGAACCTTGATGTTTATTCCAAGGTTGATGAAACATATAAAGGTGTGTAATTGAAGTATGGAAAATCATCCTTGTGCGAAAATAATAAAATCCAAAGAAAGGATCAAAGGCTATGCAGATCAGAGGAGAAGTAGAAGAATAAGAGATGTTCAGGATGAAGAATTAGAGAAGAAGTATTTGGGGCAGAGCAGAAGTTTTGTAAGAATTCAATGAAACTGAACTAGGCATGAAGTAGATGCTATTTATCAATTAGTTCCTTCTATATTAAACACAAATTTTGTAGGCAGTGAGCCTCTCTTGAGCAGTGAGCTCTAGGTAGTGGGCCTGAAGGCATGTACCTTCTCTTTTCATCTAAGTACTTTTAACAGGGTATGAATCTTGTGGGTTAACCCCCACCATGGTTTTCCCTTAACCAGGTTTCCACATAAAACTTCTAGTGTTATGTGTGTTCAATTTATTTCTGTTCTTGTGTTATTGATTCATGCTTTAATGTTTATCTGATTGAAAGTTGTTAAAGAAGTTTAAAAGCAGAAAAAATTATAATTTGTGGGACAACTGATTCACCCCCCTCCCTCTCAGTTCTCTGGACTAATTCCAACACTTACGAGGTCATAAAAGCTATCATACATGCATCCTACACTTGGCAAAAGATGCCCATGCAAGCTTAAATGCCTAGGGGCCAACAATAGCCACTTATAACATATTATGGCATGTCATATGCTATCATAAATGCCATAGATTTTTATGACAACTTACAGTTGTCATAGAATCTCTTACACCTTCTTACAACATCTCCGACGCGCGTCATAACTCTAAAAATAGGTAATTCCTCCACATGTGCACCCCACTTTGACCAATTACCATTTACCATAGTAAATGACATCTCGTAACTACCGCTGGTAACTCTGAATCTTACTGGTACCATAACTCCGTAATTATCATGGATAGTAAATAATTTTTACCACTGCCAGTGAAACTACTACATCCCTTATGGGTAATTTACAAATAATAAATGGAATAATACAATAATCATATTTGAAAGGTTAATGGCACCTTATCCCAATAGATACTAAAGGATAATCACAAGATGCACATAAAAGCACATGGCCAAGACAAGGCCCAACACAAACACAAACCTGAGCTCCCAATGTTGCGACATGTGCTCTAATACCAAATGTAATCCCCCAAGGTTTTACCCAAGACATTAATGGTCAAAACATGGATGAGAAAAATTTTTGCAATGTAAATGCAACATCAACAAGTCACATTACAAGCCTACACATTCGAGATGCCATGACAAAACATAACAACACTCAAGGTATGAAATGCTAATGCATCAAACATGGAAACATAAGTGGAAGACTTAACCATGTCATGTGACAAAGTCACCATGACACACATATGAGAGGATAGAATTTCCTCTAAGGTAGAGATCAGACATTAGTCCATGATACCAATGAGTGACACACCTCTTCATTCCATAACCCAAGATGACACAAACATGACCATTTACCTCATGCATGACACAAGCATACGTGGTGGGTCTTAACTCTACAAGAGTCAAATGCACAACATAAACTAATGATTCAAAGAAATATTCAAAGTATAACATATATTTCATAAGCATTTACATCATACATCAAATGTGACAAACATAAAAAGGCATTTCAAAAATCCTATCATAATGTCAACTACACCATCATATCATTGATTCTATTTACTCATAGCATTAAAATGATAACAAAACTTATCTTCTAGATTCATTTCAACTTCATAATTAAGCCTAAACATCTCAATATTAGAATTTTCCAAACATGATAAATCCCTTCTAACATGATAAGCAAGTGCTACTCAAATAATTATGTATTACCATGAAATTAATCTCATCCCAAACATGGTTCTAGTTCCAAATACTAGGATCCAATTACATTTAATTCAAAACACCAAGATTCATCATTACAAATATCAACTACACATTGTTTCTCTTTGCAAGACTAACAAGTCTACTCTAACATGCTAGTTAAACATGATATAGACCCTAACTTTCATGCATCATAACTAAGCAAGGACATGATACAATAATAAATCTCTTTTCATTTTGACGACACAACTCAATGCTTAATTCATCTAAATATTTTATTTCCAAATAAGATCAAATTCAACTATGCAATGCATGAGAACAAGCCTATTGATCATACTACCATGATATATCAAAATAATCATAACTTAATGGAAATAAGAGTTGAATGATCACCAACCATGCAATGCAGTTTCAATTACATCTATAACATGTCCATGAAATAAAATATCACTTAAGTACTTTTCCAAAAGCCAAAATAGTAACATCTACCAAAATACATAGCCCAGCTATTATTGCAATTAAAATCCCAAATCTAAATAATACAACGATGAGAATAAACCGAGATTAATTACAAGTTTAAATACATTGATAACATGATTATAGCCTTTACATAACTCAAGTCATAATACAAGATGGTAAATATACCAAACTAATAGCTCTCAAAGCTCCCAGGTGATTTTCCATATGGGGATAATGGGCAATGTTACCCACTCCCAACCATATTATCATTGAAAAGTACAATAAATTCCTATTCCACTCTAGGAAACCCCCAATCTACGGAGAGAGAAGATCATGGATACACTTCTAACATGACCAATCTCACACACACAAACTAGGATCTCACACAAGACACCAGTAATCCACACCATGGTTACACATGGCTATCACACACCATCTAATACATAACACCATGTGAACAATAATCCTATAGAATTAAGTGCACAACCACACTTGAATCCACACATCAAAGGTCCAATGCATAGTTCTAGGATAACAATACATTTGTAATTCAATGCACAACCACACTTGAACACATGCACACATTAAGGTTCTAATGCATAAATCACCACATGGGTACTCATGATCGCACCAAAAGGAGGAGAAAGGAATAGGCTAGTAAAAGGAGCATCAATACTTTTAATTCATATATTTATCCTTTACTATTCATCAACTCTAGTCATTTAATTTCAATGCAGTTGAGGAAAGAAGGAAAAACTCTTCAAATCCATATTAAAATTCATCAATTAATACATGCTAAAATCACCATTTACGCCAAATGGTCATAGCACATAAACCATGGCACGACATCATCACATCGATAATCATACTTATTGTAATCAAAATAAAATAATGATGCACAAGGTTTATGGCCTCCAACCAATAACACACAAGAAGACATGGTAACAACCAACAATATAAAGCAACAAGTTAGCACATCACACTAATGCAAATAGTAAAAAGGACCTATTAGGTGCCAGCGACCTGATGAAAAGCAAGAAAATAACTACTAGGTATCCAATCCTAAGTTAAAAAGTCAACTTTGACCAAAAATTCAAAGCATGAAAAATAAAGTTAACACATATAACACTCATATCCAAGAGGTTAAAAACACATATCCAACATGAGGTCTTTCAAAGAGTCATTTTTGACTAAAAAAAGTTAGCACCAAAAGGTGAGAAATCACATTTCCAACGTGAGACATTTCATCCCACAAAATAAAAATATTTTACATTTCCTAAAATCCAAAATTCATATTTTCCAATTTCAAGAACCATGCAAAAAGTTCAATCACCATTAATGGAAACTTCAAGCTTTTCACTGTTCACTAAATTTTATCATAAATAAAAAGTACATAATTTCAAATTCAAATTATACCCTCTTGCTCTAAATAGGATAGGGATCACAATTTTTCAATCACCTAGTTTTTTTGAAGAATTTTTAAAGGGTTTTTGGACCATTTCACATTTCCCAAGAAAACTAGAAGAAACACTCAATCAATTTTCTAATAATATTCTTTTGTTCTAATCCACCCAACACCACAAATATGCAATCACATAAATTTTTGGTGAAATTTTGCCAATTTAATGGCACCTTTAAAAATTCCCAATATAATGTGAAGTTACAACTAAACACATTTAAATCTATAATTCTAACAAATGCTTAACAAAATGAATTCCTTTCAAATCTAATTTCAAGCATATTCAAGTAAGTCATGTGTTTGTTCCAATCGATTTTGTGTTATGATATTAATATTCTATATTCCTAAGTATAATAAGGATAAGAACTTGTGGTATTTTTAACATTAATAGTTTCATTTATTAGTTTTATTATTATTTAAGTTGACTTAATTAGGATGAAGGGGTGTGCCCTTACTTAGTTATGCATATAAATAAGGAAGAGAAAGACTCTCCCAAACCATCATAACTTTTAATATTGAATTCATATATATATTTTTTATTGTTGGAGGTCACTCCCTCGAAGTGGTTTGCTATTTTGTCAAATTTTCCATTTATTTTCAATAAATATCATAAAAAGTGGTATCAGAGCTACGAGTTGGGTAAGATTTTTGTTTTCACCATAACCTACAAACCATTGCAAATTTGGACTTGATTTTTTCTGAGTTTTGAGGTATATAATCAAGGAATGTTTAGGTAAAAAATTATATTTTTGTGATCATTTTGCGCAAGTTATTACTATTTGATTTTATATAGATGGCAAGAATCACTCTCCCAACCCAATGAAGGGCATCACCGAACCATTCCACTGACGAGTACCACCCAATCAACCCACTGATGAGGAGCACCATTTATCAATCATGAATTGAACCAATCAATAGAGGGATTCACTCTCCTAATCACTGATGAGTACCACTCTCCCAACCCCTATCTAGATATATGGTGAGCATCACCCATTCAACCCCTATCTATATAGATGGAAAGTACCACTCGAACAACCAATGACAAGGAGCACCCGATCAACCAATTCCTATCTATCTCCATGGTAGGCATCATTGAACCGACCCCCTATCTAACCACTTCCACTTTTGAATTGGGCCCCCCAATTGCCATATAGTTGAACAAATGGCAAGATAACTTTTTCACAGAATAATCTATCTTATGGAGTCGTGCTTCTTTCTCATTCTAATTTCCCACTCCCCACCCCTCATGACTAGATTCAGGCATTGGGAGCATGGGGTTCATGACTGGATTCGAACACGTTCAAAAACTAATTTAAGAAACCTCCATAAGGGGGGGTCCATTTCCAACTAATCTACTGAAGCGAGGGGGCCCACCCGAGTGGGAGGAAGGTAAGGGCAAATCCCCAGACTTGACCTCCCACCCACCCCAGGCCCCAACCCCACCCACACATTCAACTTCATTCATTGGATTCGATCAAGAAGAGATGAATGGGAGGTAGGCTTTAGGTGAGATAGGAAGGCTTGTTTTCTCACTCCACCCTCCTAGATTTCCCCCACTAGCCACTGATCACCCCTACTAAGACATATGGGGTTTCAGATGTAACCCATCGATCGATGGACCAACTATGCCTAAAAACCAATAATTACGGAACCCTTCTTTTCTATAGTTGGGTTTGGTGGTTCTGTGTGGTTCAGTTGTTAATATGTATATGGGAGCTCCCACCCAATGATAAAAGGATGACCGATTGAAAGCAAGCAATCAGAAGAATGGAGTTACAAATGGTAAATATTTCATCATATCGACAGGGAACTGTACCCAAGAATCAAGACAATTCAAGGCTTTCAATTCTTCCATCACTTCTCAGTAGTTCCCTCTGGTCTCGAGCCATAGATCCTACCATTAGGAAAGGGGATCTGATCGCAGGGAATTAGAATTCACTGTGGACGGCTAGCTATCTCGACTCGAACGTTGTGGATGGAGCAGTTGGTCTCATCCATATCTCTGAGTGGATCAACTGCATAAAGTAGTGAACTGGGAGCCTTCCCTCCTCATCCATAGCTGGTGGTTCCCAGTGGTTCAATTGATGAGAGTGGCCCAATGATTACCCAAAAATGGAAGAGGGTCCATTTTTGGGCAATCGTTGGGCATTGGTCAATCAATTATTCCCTTGTTTTAATCGATCATTGTGAGCAGCCCGAGAAGGATGCAAAGGTAGTTGCAAGACTTGAACCAGTGGGTGGATCATCAATGAATTAATTCATCAGAAATGAGACAGGTGGACAAATTACTTGTAGAGAGAGACGCAGGGAAGGAACAATCTCCATTTAGTCATCCACCGAAAAGCCTTTTCTTTTCTCTTTGGATGGCATGAACCCTGGGGCAACTATACCTTGGCTCTATAGGTTGCGAATTTTAAAAAAAAAATTTCTTTTATATTTTTGGAAAAATTGTGAAAAATTAGGTAGGGTTAGTTCTTTATAATTTCTTATTAAAGACAAAATGTGTTTTGTAATTTAGTGGTCAATGTTAGGTCAAAATATTTTATTATTCTACTCTAGAAGCCACAATTTTTGAAAAAAAAATAAAAAATTTAAATTTTTAGAAATCCCTTGAAAAATTAATTCTTTTATAATTTCTTATTAGAGGAAAAATTAATTCAATAATTTAGTGGTCAAGGTTTGGTCAAAAGATGAATGACAAATTTAGTTTAACTCATGTTTTAAAATTTGATGGTTACAACTTGCACCGAATACTTTCCTCCCTTACCTAATAAAAAACCAAGAGTTCAAAATACAAATAAATTAGAAGCCATATCATCCTTAGGATTCAGATACATTTCTACAAATATTGAATCCAATGACCTTTATTGTCACAACACCTAAAATTGAGGAAAAAATTCCTCTAGGATGTGAAATTATGGTACATTTTATTTAAGGATAATTTGTTTGCCCCATTTTCATCATCTTTAAATAAGGGTTTATATAGGTTCAAACAAAAACTATTGTCTGGCTTGATTCCCCCAATGAAACCACCTAGGTAGGTACAACCCTAACAGATAAAATCAAGGTATAGGACAACCTTTTCAAGTTCCAAAATTGAACCTACCCAAAATAGAAATCTATAAGTTTGATAGTACAGATGTAACTTCATGTATAAGTCTCATGCAACAATACTTTAAACTTCATAATATACCAAACAATGTAATGGTTGACATAACCTTTTTATATTTACAATCAAAACCTTATCAATGGTACCAATGGAGGATGAGTGACAAGCCAAGAGAAAATTCTTATATGGAAAGAATTTAGTAATGACTTAGCAACCCATTATGAGAAACCTTGGAAGGGAAAACTATTTTACCCAACTGGAAAATTTGAAACAATTAATGTCTGTAGCCAAATATATTGTTGAGCACATGAGATTGACAATCTGGGCTCAAGAGGTGACACCTTATCAGAGGCTACAACTCTACATCAATGGACTTAATGACTAAATTAAGCATGATGTTTGTTTTTTTGAACCTTTTATATCAGGAAAGCTATGCAACAAGCATTGCGTACTGAGCAACGAAAATCTACCACTAGAAGTTCCACACAAGGTCAAACCATAGGATTTAAAGACAAAATTGTGATTAATCCTATTTATAGAAATGAGGAAAACTTGTTTAATCTAAGACAAATTAGTAACTCTTTCCTCAACAAGAGGTAGAGAAAAGAGAAAAATGCCTATGTTGAAATTGTGATAGTAAATGATCTAAGGAACATAAGTGTGCTAATAATGAGAAAATACTAAAGTAGCTACAAAAGAACCAAATGTGGAACTTGAGCATGATAATTCCAAGGAAGAAGAAATCATTAATATCTCCCTACATGCATTGAATTACACAAGTGCACCTTAAACACTAAAAGTAATTGGTTATATCAAAAAGGGAAAGGTGAAAGTGTTGGTTGACATAAGTAGTACACACAACTTTATTGATAGAAGATTAGATAATGAGCTTAATTATTTTGTGTATCTAATATCTAATTTCTTGGTTATGATAGATAATGGGAAACAACTCTCTTGTGGTGGTAAATTCCATCATATAAAACTTTTAATGGAAAGTTATTAGCTAGATCAGAAATGTTTGCTATCCCAATTAGGGGGGCAAAGCTAGCTTTGGGCATGTAATGGATTAAATTGTTAGGAATAGTGTCTTTCAATTTTTCAATATTTATCCATAGATTTTAGTACACATGAGAAAAAGTATAAACTTATAGGGATGCAATCACCAACAAGTCAAATTATTAGCTCCCATAGGATGGACAAATTACTTAAGAAAGGTTTTTATAACATAGGGGTACAACTACATTTTGTAAAAGCACAAGATGTGTAAAATCAAGATCAGCCAAAGCTTCAAGAGATCATTCAACACCATCAATAGGTATTTCAATAACCCAAGGGTCTATCTCCAGTTAGAGATCATGATCATTCCATTGAGTTAATACCAAGAAGCATTGTTCATCCCAAGAAAAGTGCCAATTCATCCCCAATGATTGCAGTTAACGAAGAAGATGAGTCATGGAGAATATGCCTATAATAAAGGGAGCTCAACAAGCTCATTCTTAAAGATAAGTTTCATATTCCTATTATTGATGAATTTAATAATGTAGTTTTCTCTACTAAATTAGATTTACGTTTAGATTATCATCAAATTCAACTAAAGAGGATATGCATAAGACTACCTTTCGAACACATAAGGGTCATTATGAATTCTTAGTTACATCATTTGGTATCACTAATGCCCAATCAACTTTTCAAAGCCTCATAAATTCAATGTTCTACCCAATTCTTCAAAAAATGGCATTGGTATTATTTGATGACATCCTCATCTATAGTAAAACATGGAATGATGAACAATTCATATAGAAGATTCTAGAGTTTCTTAGCATTGAGGGTGACATTTTTATGAAGAGAATGAGAATGTTATGATCCTAATATTCTATATTCCTAAGAATGATAAGGATAAACACTTGTGACATGCTTAACCTTAATAGTTTCATTTATGATTTTTAGTTATTCGTTATATTGACTTAATTAGGATGAAGGGTGTGTCCCTACATAATTATGCATATAAATAAGGAAGAGAAATAATCTCCTAAACCATCATAACTTTTAATATTGAATTCATATATTATTTTCTGATTATTGGAGGTCACCTCGTCGAAGTGGTTTGCTATTTTGTTGAATTTTACATTTATTTCCAATAAATATCATAACATATGGGAGCATGGCCAGATGAGGAATTTACATGAAGAAATTGCATTCTTTTAATAAAAGGAAAATACCTCTTTTTATGCAAGATTTCCCATGGAGATTTTTGAGGTTAAAATTAATTCCAAGCAAACACACATGCATAACAATCCCATCTACAAGAAATCACATTCATACAAGCTCTAAATCAACAAGCAAATCCCTTCTAGCTTGCAATTTCTCAATCCAAGCATCCACACACACAAGAGGGAGAGAGAGAGAGAAGAATAGAGAAAAATGAATGAAATGATAAACCCCTCCTTTTCCTTTTTATTCAAATATCTTTAAACCCCCATTTCACTTTCTTTTTCCATTTCACACTAACTGGCTAATTCAAAAGATAATATTTCCAAATTAGATATTTTGCAAATAGATAATTTTCCTTTTGATATTTCACTAATCATTTAAAATCTAATGCATTTGCAAAAGTACCTTTTAAATGACTAACATAGAAATTTTACTAGATTGACTAATGCATATAGGAATTGCCTTTAAATGACTAACATAGAAATTTCCCAAATTAACAAATGCATTTAACTAAAATAATTTATTTTAACTAAGTTAGCATTTTCTAAATATTTTCATAATATTAAAATGTATAAGACCTTTTCATGAAGGCAATTAAATAAATATTTTCACGAAGTCTATTAAATAAATAACTTTTCTACTAAGCATTAAGGATTATTTTGCAAACACTTGACAACAAACATTTCAAAAACCCAATAAAATTCAAGTGAATTCAATTTAAATAAACACACACAAAGGAGACAAGAACTTTGTGAGTTTATCCACAACATAAAGATCTAGATCCACCAACAATTCAAATTTGTGGTGAACCAAGTAAACACAAGGAACATCCTTTTATTCACATCTAAATATGATAAAACAACTAACCAACCATAATACAAGAGTCACAATGTCACTAAATCGACCACAAGGATTGGGTATGGTGAGAGGGTCAAGTGAATCCATTTCATTCTCCTCCATGTCCATTCATTGATCAAACATCTATATATCTCATGCACACTCAAGGTGAAGCATCAAATTTGACAATATAACATAGTCAAAGCAACATATAATGACCAATAAGAACATGTAATCTAATAGGGCGCATATCCATCCTACAATTACATGATAACATAAGCAAATCAATATGATCTTAATCCAATCAGAGAAACATCAAGACAAGGCAAAAGTTAACACATGGGTGGGCACTACAAGCATTAGAAACAAACTTCAAAGAAGCTCCCAAGTATGGCTCTGAAGAAGGTCTAGAAACAAGCTTCAAAGAACCTCTAGGATGAGGATCCAAAGAATCTCTAGAAACAAGCTTTGGAGAAGCTCCAGAATAGGACTAGGGATAAGTATTAGATGAGTTATAGAGTGACTCTAGAGAAGCAACATATATGCTTACATGAGGAATTTTATGTTTAGGTTTAGGGGAGGCTTGTATTTTTTCCTTATCACTAATCTCAACAATGGTTGGAGGAGAGCATTTTAGCAAGTCCTTGAATGTAGTTGGATATTTTCACAAAGGATGGTGTTGGTTCCAATTATGTTTTTGTGGTCCAAAATATAGATAAGTACAACCTATATTTTATTCTTTGGGTTGGCCATAGGTTGGGTAGGAAACTAAGGTTGGTTGACTTGCTCTATTTAAGGTGGATTTTTTGTATTTGGAGAAGAAGTTAGCAAGGTATGTTGTTGGTTTTGAAACCATCTTGGTCCTTGGAAAATTTTACTGTTTGATTGTATGGATGATTGGGATTTCTCTATGATGAAGCAAATGGAGGGGCCCAATGGTGTTGGGGTTGGTTAGACCAATGACGATTAAGGTAGGATTGGTTGAATCATTCCTAGAATCACCATAAATAAGGCCCCATTGTTGCGGCATTTGTTGGATAGACCATGGTGCAAACCATAGATTAGCATTCCAATTCATAGGTGGGTGCTAGGGAGCTTGATTTGAGTGTTGGTTATAGAAAAACTTACCACCTTACCTCTGTTCTATGTAATTAAGTTCCTCTTCAATTTGAAGACTCTTCTTTATGCCTTTTTAATTGGATGGAATAGGTCACTTTGTTTGATGGGGTGATTATTTTCACAGTTGTGACAAACATCTATTTAATCTAGAGGACAATCTCGTAAGGGACGTTTGTTATGACATCTAAGGTAGCAAATGTATATAGGTTCAATGGTTATGTTCTTATCCTGTATTCCATCTAGTGTTGAGTTCAATTGGACTAGAATATCAGTTTGTAAATTCGTAATTTCATTCACCAATTGCCCTAAATCATTCTACCAATTTGTTGAGTTTCCTAATTCTACCTCTTGTCCAAGAATAGTTCCTATAAAGTTTTGAGATGTCAGAGAGACTAAGTTTTGTCACATCACCTTTTCCAATAAGGTTGAGGGCTTGGTGGGATTCATCTTCTAGACCCCTTAGGAAGATCATTTTACTAAGTTTAAAGTCTAAGATGTTACCACGACAATGTAAAACAAAGAGAAAGAGGTCTAGATAGTCCTCCACACTCTCATCTTCTTTCTATTTCATTCAAAAAAGTTCTTACTTTTAGTCCCTCACCCTACAATAATCCTAGTATTTATCCAAAAATATAGTTTCCATTTCATCCCATAAGTGGATGGATCTTGAGCTAAGTCCCATAGACTAACACATTGTTAAATCCTTCAATGTCAATGTAAATAGCTTGAGATTTTGCTTACTAATTTTATAGTCACAAGTCTGGCACAACACTTTAAATTTAAATAAGAACTAATCCAAGTCCTTGGAAGCCATACCCCTAATAGTAGGTAGTATAGAAGGGGAAATGTTTTCATGGGGGCTTCCTCATCTAGATTCAAAGTAATAGGATAGGTGAAATTTCTTTTCACCCTATCCTCTATATGTTCATTACTTTTTTCCATTATGTTCCTCTAAACATGATCTTTTAGTTAGTTGAACACTAGAATTTTTTGGGAACTACTCGCATGGTTTTTTTATCTAAGTGTTTTTTTCCTAAATGAATAGATGTGTTCTTTACATAATCCTTCCAAGGATTAAAACAACTATCTTTCCATTACATTTAGTAAATACTCAACTTTATTGTTGATATATGTGGTTAGTTGTTGATGTTGTTATTGGGTGTTTTGTTTTGCAAATCAACCTTTAGAGTCTCTTTTCCTAGAACTTTACTCCTAGGAATTGTTAACTTGAGGTTTATGATTTAAACCAAAACTTACTGACAAAGTCTTTATCACGCTCCACTTGCTCCAAATGTTATGTGGAAAATTATCTATTGTCACTACAAATAATTTCACTCAATTAAGCAAACCAAGGAAATTAATAATCTAATGAAGAGTTACTAAAGAATTTAACAGAAACTTCAATCCCAATGTTCCCTCTAATAACACCTATGTTTCCTGGCAACAAAATAAAAAAGTGATGAGGGTTGTTGTACATCTACACTTTAAATTAGATAGTTTGTCCATGTCAAACTAGGATGATGTCCTACAGTTTCCTATAATAGAGGATTGATAAATAAACTAACAATTCTTCTAATTTAGAAATTGAAATTACATACACAATTAAAATTACTAGAATTGAAATTGATCTAAGAATTGAAATACTTACGTTGAATTAAAATTGTAATAAGAATAAATCTTAGCTATTACACACTTGAACTTAAATGTTAATCTATTGCTACCATGGAAAGAAATCTATGTTACTAATATCAAATCAATTTTTTTGTTGAAACTATTTTTTGAATAATTTGTTGCATATAACTAAAAGGGGAGACGTATCTAAACTAGCTGGAAGATAAATGGTTTACATGATCTACTAAAACATGGGAAACACACCTGTAGGACATGTATTATAACATTACAATAGACTAACCTAAAAAATAGAGAAATTACACAATTGTGTTAAATTATGGAGTGAAAAAAACTACACAACAACTAAGCTACGAAATAGGAAAAAACACAGTGTGAACTAAACTATGAAATACCATAGTATGCCTTCCTTCCCTTGGGTGAGTGGCCCCTTTCTCCTTTAGAGGAATAAGACTAAACTTTCAAACTAGTGAATTCAAATATTTAATACACAAAATTGTTTTATTGATAATAATAAGATACCATAACCAATACTATATTTATATTGCTCAAAAAAAGATTGACATGCTTTGCTTACAAATGATTGTCTTCTAACTCATCAACTAACTCTTCTTAGGATTTGGAAGGCTTATTTACTCCAAGAAGTTTTGTTTGTTTCTTAAGAAAACTCCTAAATTAACTCTACTTCTCCTATAATCTAGCCATTATGTTCATGCACATTCATGATAGCTTTGATTCCTATTAAAACTCTTACATTCAAAACATAACTATCATTTGAAAATGACTTTATTACAAATAAACACCTATTGAAATTTATCTAATTCCCCCACAAAGTATGGAGGAACGTTATCCATTTAGTTGCATGCATTTATTGTTGTGTTTTTTCTCAAACATAGTTGAATGGTTGGAAATTATCCCTTGTTGATTGATTGACTAATTTTAGAATAGGGATCTCATTGTACCTTTAGAATTTAGAAAAATACCCTACAAAACTCTGATACCATCTACCTAGTGACTAGTTATTGCTACATTACTTTGGAGTTACCTTTCATATCCTTTCCAAGAAGTCAAAAATATTCTGGCACTATGATCTCTAAAGATGAATAGTTGGAGCTAAAATTCTAGAGCTATCTCATGGTGGTAACTCTAGAGCTACTTCAAAAATTTAATTCTGATGCACTAGGCTTTAGTCCTTCTTCAAATAGGCAATCTTTAGAGTTGATCTTTATATTATTATTTATGTATAAAAAATATTGTTACATAAAAAATTAAATATTTTGGCCAAATAAAGAGGTTAGGTAAATCAACATTTAAGCATCAATGATTACTGAAATTTAAACCGATATGCATATCTTATTTTCTACTTTAAGAAAGCTATAAATCATAAACTACTCCTAAATCCATCTTAAAGGTTAGGGTAGAGAAAGAAAGGAATTACTTTTTGTATAAAAAATGAGAAATTTTACAGTCTCATCAACAATCAACATTTGCCTCTACTAGGTTCAACCTCTTACCAAAGTATATCATGTTGAGTGATGACTCAATACCAAGATCCACACCCTCTATATCAACATCACTAACTGACTTATTCCTAGCCTTGTAGAAATCAGTATTATCAAACACTCTTTCAAGGGAAACTAGTCCCTTAAGGATAATATTTATTTTTAGTTGTATCACATCTACTCCAAGTAATGTTTTCTTTCCATTTTGATGTTCCACCATAGGATCCCAATCAATTACTTATCAAACTCATCAACATAATTGAGAAACCTATAAATTTGTTGATCATCATCAAAGGCCTTCCAACTATAAATGTCATCAAGTATTGTTGGTCTTGTAAGAATTTCTACACTATAGGTACAATGAGGAGACACCCAATTTACATCAAACTTGGAAGCCATAACAACAAGAGTATCAAATGTAGTGTTTTCCAATCTATCAACACAATGCATACCAAAAGATTCAAACATTTCAATCGTTCAACCTTTTGTCCTTTGTAGCATACACTCCCCTTGCTGGAGATATAATCAACCTTGAATCTCCATACAAACTTAGGCACTTGATATTATGTTTTAATGCAATATTCAATCCTAAAATTAGAGTGTCATACTCTGTAATGTTTTTTGTGCATGCAAACATCAACTTGAAAAAATATTAAAGTGATACCATCAGGAGAGACAAGGACCACACCAAAAACAAAAATATTCTCTAGAACAAGCTCCATCAAAGAACATGGTCCACAAGTAATTTGGTTTTGAACAAGAATGATGAGGATAGGAGTTGGGATCAGAAGAGGTTACCTACATTGTCATCACAATATCCAATGAAATAAGCAACCCGATTATCCATGTAGAGTGCTTCATTAGTTGCATTCTCAAGATCTTCTATAATGTGTAGCATCTTCTTTTTTCTACACAATTTGATATCTTTCCCATGAAAAGGAATATCTGTATAATGTCCATTATATGTTATCCCCAATGGATGTAGCCTAGTTCCTTGTAATGTCCCCTTTTGGGACAACACTACTTTTTTCCTAAATTATCAATTTCCAAGCAAACAAGGGTTTAAAGAGCACCTTGGCTTGATTTAACTCCTGCAAATAAGTTAGAAATCTTAACATTGATTAGTAAGTCCATAACAATTTAATAAACTCAATTGAATCTTACCTAGGGATGATCAACCATGGGAAAGCATGGAAGAGAGTGACTCGATGGGGTGTCTAGTTGCTCTAGGCCCAAGGGCAAAACCCCTCAACTAAAAGGCAGAACCCCCTTGGCCTCATGTGGCCCATGCCATTCATATGAGGTGGCGTGACTAGTGAAGATTCCCACATCTTGCCATCTTTCCCTATTTCCTCATGATTGGTCTCCTTATATTACTATACCCATGATGGGGAGTGAGGTCTCCAAAGGGTATCCTAGTAATCCAACTCTCTAGGCACAAAGGTAGAACCCTTCAACTAGAAGGCATAACCCCTTTGGCCCAAGTGAACATTTCATTTCCATCATGAGTGGCATATCTAGAAGAGCACATCTCTCTCTAGACCCAAAGGTAGAACCCTTCACGAGAAGGTAGAACCCTTTCGGCCCATGTGAACTTATTACTTCCATCATAAGTGGCATGTCTAGAAGAGCACATCTCTCTCTAGACCTAAAGGCAAAACCCCTTTGGCTTATGTGGACTTATCATTTCTCATCATGAGTGGCTTATCTAGAAGATCACATCTCTCCTAGACCCAAAGGCAGAACCCTTCAACCAAAGGTAGAACCCCTTTGGCTCATGTGAGTTCATTACATTTCCTTTTGGGTGGCGTACCTAAGAGAGGGTCCTATATTCCCTTTCTACATTCCCTTCCTCCTATCATGGTATAGATTTATGCATAACCAAGTCTTATCAATTCAATTAATTATATCAACAATACATAATAAATTATGAGAATGATATCATAAATGCATGATCCATATTACATAAGTCTACCATAATCAGATTTTAGACCTCTATGTATGTAGTTCCACTTTCCTCTTGCTATGCTCCAATATATCTATATAGTGAGGTGGCTGTATGTTTCCTTCCTCCTTTCTCAGCTATATATCTAAAAATTAGAAAATGTTCCTTGATCGATTGATTATATTATTGAATGCTCAGCCTCAATTCTTATTGATCGATTGATATATTTATTGCTGAGTATTGAAAACTGTTTTCTTATTTTTATCCTTCCATACCTTTTGAGAGACGAACCGATCCATATTTGTAATGCATGAAGGGTTGCTTAACCCATCGGACCCCACTATAATGGCAGTGATTCCCCTTAAGATCTCATTCGTTGTTTTAGTTTGTTCAATCCTCATTGTATGAGATCGATGTTGCTTTTCCTAATCGTTGAATTAGTAATTTGTTTAATCGCTGCCATTTACAATATACTGATTTGTAGGTTTTATATGTGTGTATGAGGAAAATTGATAGGTCGAATGATAAAATCAAAACTATGATAATAACCAAATCAATAACCCATAACATAAAGAGGTCTATCTAAAAAAAAATCCATGATCAATGAATAAATCAAATAAAACATGAAAGCTTTTACCAGATTGTATTGTTCTCTTTTGTCGAATGTGGATTGCTCAAATATGTTGTGAAACCATGTTTGCAACAAGAGAATGCTCAAAGTACTCAAAGATCAATGTCAAAATATCGTAAAAGGTGCTCAAGGATGTGATGTATGCTCAAAGTGCTGTAAAGGTTGCCTAAGAATAAGTGATCGAAGAGGATTTGTGAAGGAGATGAGGGGGGTTTATATAGGTTTCAACAGAGATTGATCAACGGTCCAAATAATTTAGAAGAACCAATGGAGGAGATAAAACAAATAACCATGATGAATGTGCACATGACATGTGTCAATCCATAAGGATATTTTTATTAAGATATGATGAAAACAAGATTGATTGAATAGATTAACTCAACTTGAAACTTTGCCTTTTTTAGAGTTCTAAAAATAAGACTGATTGTGCACAAGAGTTAACATGATATTTTTAGAGGAACTGAAAAGATAATTGAAATTAAATAAAAAAAATTATTTATTTAATTGTGCATGATAGAGGAACAGAAGATTATAAATAAAATACTTGATTTTATTTATTTTTAGAGGTTTGAGATAATTTAAATAAATTTGCATGATTTATTTAAATTTAGAAGAACAATTTGATTTAATTAAATAATGTAAATTATATAATTGTAGATAAGAGGAAATTTGTGATGAATTAATTAAATAATGAGATTTATTTAATTAATGTAGACTTGAAATTTGAAAGAGGATAATGATTTAATTAATTAATAAAAAATATTTAATTTTGGAAGAATATAGAGGAATTTAATCAAATTAATTAAATAAAGGGGATTTATTTAATTAATGTTGAAAATATGAGATTTGGAAGAATTTGATGAAATTAATTAAATAATTAGATTATTAGTTAATGTTGAAATGTAGGTGATTAGATAGATTAGATGAAAATGTAAGTGATTCGAAGACTTGGTCATTTTTGGGTGTCTATATTTTGCCCCTCTTTGATGCAATGCAATTTACAACGTTGCGTCAAAGAAAATGATTATTGAAGTCATGATACAAGTTTGATGCCCCAGTGTAGCTAGTTGCCCCTGTGTAGCTGGCATATGATGCCCCCTCGAGAGGAAAGATAGGGAAGCGACAGAAGAACCGGGTTGACGCTCGACTAGAAGATTGTGGTTGAGATAGAAGAAAATATGATAGAAAGACAATTGATCAATCTTTGCTTGAAAAACTATATAAGGCCATGGATAAATGGATGGGTAAATGAATGAGCTTGTTGCAACGGTTTCACAAATGTTTATAAAGAGCAATCCTTATTTTTGATATAGCACGTGGATAGTTTTCTACCAAGGTATAAAAGACCAAGGTGCTGTGATATTCAAGTGCGTGGACGTTGACTCTACAAGAAAGCGGTTTGAACTTAGATCCCTTAGACATGATATGACCTTGTTGTACATGTGAATGAGTCATAGTCTTGAACATAAAAATAAACTTCAATAAATGTTAATGCAAGAAGAGTATTAAATATGTAAGATGTTAGGTTGTAACACACACAAGATAAATATGATGTTAAGAAAGATGCCTAAAGATCATTCCTCAAACATGGCACACAAAAGCAATGACTATGCCCCCAATCTGTACTACATCGCAACATACCAAGATTATAGATAAATCAAGTTAGCCTTAAATAGGTAATGGACAAAGGAGAAAAAGATAAACCATAGAGAAAATTGACTGACTTACAAAGTAAACATACAGCCAACATATTCTCTTCCCAAAGAGGTTGCTCAGGATAGATTGGATAGGAAAGATAACAGTCTTATCATAGGAGCTATGTGTCCATTAAAGGGTGTTATCTATTGAAAAAGATAATGTCTAGTTTTAGGAAATGCCACATGTTGTATAAGATGTGTGTGTTGGTCTCGATCATGGAACACCCTGTATAAGACAAGTTTGTTGATCTGTTGCGTGGTTTGAGATTGATTTAGCTGATGTTGGCAATCGATATGTAGGACATTATATGGCTCTGTAAGTAAGTTGTGTTGCTTCAGGTTTGTTAAGGACTTTTGCTTTGAAAGGATGCGTTTGTTTGTTGTTTTGCTACTTGAGTTAGTCAAGTTGAGTTGATTTGGATTTTGATAAACAGAAGACCAGAAATGTGACATGTCAATGGATTGAGGTGGGTGAAGAATGATGAATCGTATGTGCCTGAGTACTAGATACATCCTTTGTATTTTAGACTGCTTACATACCCTATATCCACAGGATCATAAAAACACATTATGAGGAAAGATGAAAAAATGTTAATATGTAGTTTTGGGTAAAGTGATGAGATGGGTCAAGGTGTTTGAGCTTGGTGACAAGGTGTTGTTGTACCTCATCATTTAATCATATTTCAGATGTCAAAATCCAGGGGCTGTGTCCTCGGCTGTTTGTAATTAGGGATTCTATAGTTACCAATTTTCTCAGGTAATCTTAATAGCCTCTACTAATTTGAAGAGATTAATCTGTCTACTTATTGAATGAATTTAAGGAATGCTGAAAATAGAATTAAACAGGAAGTTACTTAAAACAATTTAAAAACAGTAACATGCATCTATCTATCAAAATTAGTAAATACTTTTCACAGCAAAATCTGAAGTAATAAAATAGTGGTACTAGCCTTCTGCCTTGGTGGTGAGAGTAGGCCCTTGCTCCACACCCTTGGTGATGTAGAGCCGAACACCCTAACATGAATTCCCCTTTGTATATCTATGTTTTACTTGCCTATCGACAAGACTATGCACCATCGGCCAACCAAAATGTCTTTCCTCCGATCGCATACCTCTCTCTGACAGTTCAACACTTGGCCTTGTCTTCGGCAAGACAATACACTGTCGGCCTTCACTTCATACTTCACTCTAATGTACCGATCACCCTGATACAACTAATGTATACATGCATAGCATGACCCGCTACTGCCAGCGACCCAAATGTATCTGCTTGGTCTTTCCCTATGCCGAACACTAGTACATACATGACATGACCTGCGAACACCAGTTTCCTCCACCGTCGCTATCAGTCTCCTCTTTGTATCTAACACAATGTATGTTTCAACATACAACCAGAAGATACATTACCAACATGCTTTGCAGAATATACATTTGACCATTGACTTCCTTTGTATGTATGTATATGACTTGCATAATACGCCGATACTCTTTCGGCCAGACTTCCAAGATCGGAAGCTTTCACCTTTTTCTTGCCGACGCCTTCAGTCCCTCCAATGCATGACTTAACCACTCACAACCGGTCATCCGATGCATGCTCAGGCGTATCACCGGCTATCAGAGGTTGATGAATGTATCTAAACATAATTCCATAACAAAAGATTTTTGCAATGTATCTTTGCTGATTTCCTCCGTTGGTCACTCAGTGTATCTTCGGCCCGACTATCGATTCTCCCTTGCGACTCCACAACTACACAGACTTTTGTGATATACACACAAAATGTATATCCGACATGCATTTGCGATATACACACGAAATGTATATCTGAGGAAACAACACAAATCTTACGCTGATTTGAACCTCTGTAAACCCTACACTTACACTGACCCTCTGCAACGACTACATAGATCTAATTTCTCCATCAATCACATAGATCTTTCACCCTGCCAACCTAGCACATGAGGATGCTAGTATCTTGTCAATGCATTTTGTATATGATCCTGCAAACATAAAACCAAACGAACAAAATGAAAAATAAAATGAAAACATTGTACAGCCATTCCATCAATTTCGAAGAAATCTAACCGGTGGAATGGGCTAAGATCCCATCTCAGCCTTAGAATAGAAAATTGATTGCATAGAGAAAGAAATGAACTTGAACTCCAGAAAGATGTACAACACAAATAGGACATTGTTTATTATGCTTTCAGAAATGTATACATAGATGCTCTGTTTTCACAATTTCACAATTCTGATCTCTCTACAATCTGACTACCATGATCACAATCGATCTGATCTTTGGCATTTATCTACTTGCCCTCAGTAGTATTGAATTGACTCCAAGCAGTTGGGAGATCTAACAACCTCCAACTACCTAACAACCTACTAACTGTCTAACAACCCTTGTGATTATAGATCGACAAGTGTCCTTGGAACTTACAACATAAACCTAGATACAAACTAAATTGACATGCATTGGTCAAACATACCTTATTACATGAATGGTCTTTTAGGACCTTATTGGAAACAACAAAATGAACATCAAATAGTTGAATGCCTCATGGAGGCCACTGTGGATTGGGTGCTCCTGCATCATACACCCCACCACGAAAAGAACTCATGTCCCATGAGTTAATTTTTGGGTTTATTCCACCTTTACTCTTTGTTGTCTCATGTCTTCCCCGTGATCTCTGAACTGCAACCTGCTTCCATGGAATCAAAGTCTCATGCCTAGCCTTGTATGCTCTACTCACACCTTGCCATGAGTGACTGCTTGCCACCAGACCTACCCTTTGCTTGCCATTCTGTCTTACTATCATCTCTGTCTGAACACCTGCATGTAAAACTTTGTTTGATGCTTCTTGTACTGCTACTATGGCAAAATATGTTTGCCTTTCAACTCTTGTTGGTTCTAGAGGACAAACAATTGTCCCTACTATGATAGCATCCTTGTCTTTCCAATCAACTTGTGGCTGCTTGTAAACCTGCTCTTGGACCTTCTGCTGATCCATCTGATCTCCATCATCCAAAACTAAAATGACCTTCAAACTATGATCCTTAGCAACCCCACTCCCTGAGGTATCTTCAACTTTCTTTGTCTCTTCTTCATTGATCTGCACAAACTCTTTCTTAGCCACAAAAATGACCTTGGCTGCCTTCTTTGCTTCAGCATCCTCCTACAATGGTGTCATTACAAAAGTTCTCCCATCCTTCTTGATGGTGTGGGTGTTAGCATATCCATCATACAATGCTCTCCTATCAAATTGCCATGGCCTACCTAAAAGTAGGTGACAACATTCCATGGGAAAAATGTCACATAAAACCCTATCTTGATATTCTCCAATCTGAAAATCAACATATGCTTGTTCATATACCAAAAGTGATTGACTATCACTTACCCAAGATGCTTTGTAAGGGGTTTGATGAGGAATCCTTTCCAGTTTCAATTTATTCACCATTTCTTGAGATACCATATTATCTGTTGAACCAAAATCTATTACTACCTTGCATATTTTACCTTTGCTTTTGTAATTGGTCCTAAAAAGTGCTCTCCTTTGTAACATGTCCTTGGATCTCTTTAAGAGTGTTCTCCTTAGCATCAATGATTCCCCATCTAGAACTGGGGCTGCACTCCCAATTGGAGAGTTAACACCTTCATCTACCTCCTCTTCTTGCACATATTGAACCCTCTTGTCATTCTTCCTATCACCTCTGGATGATGAACCTTGCCTTTCTGGACATCTAAATGCTGGATGACTAATTTCATTACAATGGTAACATCTCCCAGTGAAAACATTAGAACATCTACCACCTCCAAATCTACCTCTTGTGACTCTCCATCCACCCCTGAAATCAGACTGCTCTTGTCCTTTACTATTCTCTCCTCGGTTCTCATTGGCTTGTCTTGTTGTAGGGGTTGATCCTCCCCTTCTTATATTGCTGCCCCTTCCCCTCATGGACTTATCTTGTTTCCTTTTCACCTTCTCCTCAATCATGATTGCCATTTGACAACAATCTTCTACACTCCTAGGGTTAGCCAAAACAAATTCATCCTGTATGTTCAATCTCAAACCAACCAAGTCTCTAGCAACCTTTTCAACCTCATTCTCATGATGACCAGACCTCATACTTAATTTATAAAATTTCTCAGTATATGCCTTCACATCCATTTCTTTTTGTCTTAAAAATTGAAGCTTTTTAAACATTTGAACTTCATAATCCTTGGGTAAAAATTTACCTTTGATTCTTGCTACCATCTTGTCCCATGAAGAAATCTTTGACTTACCCTACTTTCTCCTCTCTGATTGTATGTAATCCCACCATACCAAGGCATGACCTCCCAATTTTATCTTTGCAATCTTTTCTTTCTACTCCTCAGGAACCTCCTCACATTCGAAATGACTATCTAATGCAACAATCCAATCAAGTAACTCTTCTTCATTTAAACTTCTTTTATACTTTGGAACATCAATCTTTACCTTAGGTTTGTCATTCTTGACTGCCCTTAATAGGTTTGCAAATCTCTGATCTTCAGGATTTAGATCTTCATCTACATCTTCAAATTCTTCACCATCATCTTCTTTTTTCTGATTCACTTTCTTCCACTTCCCTTCTTTTGTTTGTCTCCAAGGCTGCAAGCCTGGCTTGAAGGGCTTCTGTAAGCTCTTTCATCTCCCTCATCTCTCTAGCATGCTTGTCTTTCAACTCTTGTAACTCTCTAGCAGTTCCAGCACCTTTCGGAGGCATCTTGCTACCCTCTCCATTCTTCTACTTCTGCCTTCTCAATGACAGAACCAAACATGCAACTGCCCAGACCTTTTACTGAGCTCTGATTCCAATTTGATGCAGAGACAAACACCCTAACATGCATTCCCCTTTGTATGTCTACATTTTACTTGCCTATTGGCAAGACTATGCACCATCGGCCAACCAAAATGTCTTTCCTCTGATCGCATACCTCTCTCTGATGGTTCAAAACTTGGCCTTGTCTTCGGTAAGACAATACACTATCGACCTTTGCTCCACGCTTCACTCTGATGTACTGATCACCCCGATACAACTAACGTATACATGAATAGCATGACCTACTACTGCCAGCGACCCAAATGTATCTGCCTGCTCTTTCCCTATGCCGAACACTGACATGACCTGCGAACACCGGTTTCCTCCACCATCGCTATCAGTCTCCTCTTTGTATCTAACACAATGTATGTTTCAATATACAACTGGAAGATACATTACCAACATGCTTTGTAGAATGTACATTTGACCGTTGACTTCCTTTGTATGTATGTATATGACTTGCATAATACGATGATACTCTTTCGACCAGACATCCAAGATCGAAAACTTTCACCTTTCTCTCACCGACGCCTTTAGTCCCTCCGATGCATGACTTAACCACTCACAACCGGTCATTCGATGCATGCTCAGGCGTATCATCGGCTATCAGAGGTCGACGAATGTATCTAAACAATTCGATAACAAAAGATTTTTGCAATGTATCTTTTCTGATTTCCTGCACCGGTCACTCAGTATATCTTCAGCTTGACTGTCGATTCTCCCTTGTGACTCCACAACTGCATAGACTTTTGTGATATACACATATAATGTATATCCGACATGCATTTACAATATACACATGGAATGTATATCCGGGGAAACAACACAAATCTTATGCTGATTTGAACCTCTGCAAACCCTGTGCTTACACCGACCCTCTGCAATGACTACATAGATCTAATTTTTCCATCAATCACACAGATCTTTCACCCTGCCAACCTAGCACATGAGGATGCTAGGATCTTGTCAATGCATTCTGTATACGATCTTGCAAACATAAAACCAAATGAACAAAATGAAAACAAAATGAAAACACTGTATAGCCATTCCACCGATTTTGAAGAAATCTAACTGGTGGAATGGGCTAAGAACCCATATCGGCCTCAAAATAGAAAATTAATTGCACAGAGAAAGAAATGAACTTGAATGCCAGAAAGATGTACAACACAAACATGACCTTGTTTATTATGCTTTCAAAAATGTATACACAGATGCTCTGTTTTCACAATTTCATAATTCTAATCTCTCTACAATCTGACTACCATGATCACAATCGATCTGATCTTGGGCATTTATCTACTTGCCCTCAGTAGTACTGAATTGACTCCAAGCAGCTGGGAGATCTAACAACCTCCAACTGCCTAACAACCTCCTAACTGTCTAACAACCCTTGTGATTACAGATCGACAAGTATCCTTGGAACTTACAACATAAACCTAGATACAAACTAAATTGACATGCATTGGTCAAACAGACCTTATTACATGAATGGTCTTTTAGGACCTTATTGGAAACAACAAAATGAACATCAAACTATTGAATGCCTCATGGAGGCCACTGTGGATTGGGTGCTCCTGCATCACTTGGGGCTGAAGGCTACAATGGAGAATCAGCACAAAAGAAGAAGATCACAACTAAATTCAATCCAATTCCATTCGCTTTGCATTCATGAAAAATATTGATATCACAGAACTGAGATTACTGAGAATCAAAATTATCAATCATTGTATATCTTTTCTATTGTTTCTATTATTTTATATAAAATGAGTGATGACATATCACTTATCTTATGTACCAGTTCTTCTATGAGATGACATCCATCTCTTTATTACACTAGTTGTCTACCTATGGAAAATAATCATGCAATAAAAGTAGACTAAGTGGAATAGAAGTCCACTCAGAATTCTAAGTTTGAGGCTTAATACATTTGGGCAACGAGGCCCTAAAAATATGGATATTGAATCAGTTATATCTGTAACTCATGCAAAAACTTTAAAAAGATAAAAACTCCAACAGTTAACTAAAGATGACCCTTCACTACTCAGGTGATGATTTGAGTGAAATGAGGGGTATTATGATCACTGCTGAGAGTGCCTGATTGGCGCTTATGCTGGAAACATGCCCTACTCTCAGGAGGCACCAGAGATATCTGTCCCTGTCTACATCTCCAGAGATATGTCTATAGCTCTGGAGATACCATTGTGGCCTTCTTTGTTCAACTCTAGAGAGGCTTTCCTCATTACTTCAAAACTTTTGGTGTCATGGTACTCTAGTATTGTCTCCGGAGATCATTGAAGACTACCTCCGAAGATGCACAAAATTGTCGTTCCAAGCATCTACACCTGTTGATTCAAAAACAAAGAAGTTTTTGCATTTTTCCATCAATTCCATGCACATTAGTCCCTCAATCAAAAATTATGATCTTAAGTAATCTATCTCAATTAATCATTATCTAGAACGATCTTGCTAGCTTATTTGGGTACAGACATTAAGAAAGATGGGATCAAGAAGGAGAAAAAGAGAGGTAAAAAGATGTATTTCATGGGTGCTACTTGGCACTCATCACTTGGGTAGGGGAAATGATATCTTATGTGCCTGAGTACTGGAAACTTCCTTCATGTTCCAGATTGCCTACATACCCATATCCATGGGATTAAGGTACCTTAAGATTGAGACGAGATGATATGTAGTTCTGGTTTGTGTGATGATGTAGGAAAAGTGTTGTCATTGTGGGGAGATAACATCCTTATCGTAGGAGCAATGTGTTTGTTAAAGGGTGTTATCTATGGAAAGGAGAATGATTGACATGCTTGTGTTGTTGTGATGTGTATTGTGTGTTGTGAACCATGAACAAGAAGCCATTTCGAGATCTAGGTTAAGGAAAGAGTTGTCCCCCATTCTGGTAGAGGTATTTGCATTGGTGATGGATGAAGAAGACATAGAAAGTTTGACCTAGGACAAGACAGTGATAATTGTTGACATAGATCAAGACGTGGGATGATGACGATGGACATTGACAAATTTACAAGTTATTCTAGATATGGAGATGAAAATGCAAACAAGGTCAATGGTTTTATTATGGATGGATGGATGAAGTTTGTTGTGAAATGGACATGGAATGAATAGGACTCGATAGATGATGGATGTTGACTCTACACATAGTGCCTGTTTGCTAGGTTTTCACTATGGTACTTATCCCAGGCGCCTGTTTACTAGGTTTTCACCAGAGGACGTATTATTTTGTTTTTGTGTTTTCATTTTTTTTGGTACACTTTGAGGATCAGGCATAGAACTTCTTGAGATGAACACTGTTAAGTGGCTTATCTAGAGGAATGTCGTTAGGTGTAGCTAAAGTATAATCTCCCAATCCATATGCTGCTGTGACAATAAAGGGTCCTAACCAATTACGATCAAACTTTCCCTTCTTTTCTTGATCTACTTGATTTCTCTGATTTTCTTTTAAGACAAGATCACCAACTTGAAATTGTTTTTCTTTGATCTTTTTGTTGTAGTTATGCCAGAGGCGATTTTGATAGACATGGAGATGATTAAGTGCAACAAGGCATGGACATCTTGATTTTTGAATGGTCTCCCATTATCAGTGATAATGGCTCGGGGAATACCATACCGGCAAATGAGGTAGTTTAGGATAAACTTGGCTATTTGCTTACCAGTGAAATAGGTCATGGGAATGGCTTCGATCCACTTCATGAAGTACTCAGTGGTGGTAATGATAAATTTGTGGCCATTGGATGAGGATGGGTGGATTTTTCCTATGAGGTCGAGACCTCGTTGAAAAAAGGCCCAGGGAGTTGTCAAAGGTTGTAGTTCATGTGCTGGTGCATGAATCAAATCTCCATGTTGCTGGCATTGTAGACACTTCCTAGCAAATTATAAAGCATCTTGCTCTATTGTAGGCCAGTAGTAACCTATTCTGGGTATCTTCTTAGCAAGATTAGGACTAGTAGAATGTGCACCACAGACACCTTTGTGTATGTCTCATAAGGTAGCTTCAACTTCTTCCGCGTTAAGACATCGTAAGAGGATACCATCGAGACTCTGGCGATAAAGTGTATCACCTAGAATAGTGTAATGAGAGGATCGACAGATAAAGGTTTTGCATTGGGTAGCGAATAGGTCAATGGGAAAGGTACCATTTTTAAGGTATTCATAGATATCTTCGTACCATGGGGAATTGGGACCAACAATTTTGCAGATGATTTCAGTAATTGGAACATCGATGGCTGGTATCAACAATTGCTTGAACAAGAATTCACATTTCTGTGTGTTGGCAGGCATGCCTATAAGTGACCCCATAGAAGCCATAGAATCTGTAGCTTTGTTATGCTCTCTTGGAATTTGCTGAAATGTAATGCTAGAAAAGTGTGGTTTGTAGGCATCCACTAGTTGCTTGTAGGGGACCAACTTTTCATCTTTTGTTTGGTACTCATCTGTGACTTGTCGAATGACTAGTTGCGATTCTCCATATACCTGTAATTTTGTGATGTCCCATTGAACTGCTGTATTGAGACCTATGAGGAGTGCTTCATACTTAGCTATGTTGTTGGTACAAGGAAATGCAAGCCGATATGACTTTGGAATATAGTCATTTTGAGGTGTGATGAATAAGATGCCAGCCCTTAATCCATGTTTGTGTAGGAACCATCAAAGTACAATTTCCACATTATTGAGGTAGCAAGAGTGAAAAGATTCTCATCTGGAAAGTCAAATACCATAGGATGTATATCTTTCATGGGTGCTTCTGCTAGTTGATCTGCTAGGGCTTGTCCCTTGATTGCTTTTCGATCCACATACTCTATGTCAAATTCACTAAGGATCATGACCCATTTAGCTAGTCTGCCTATAAGAGCTGCTTTTACTAGTAGATACTTCAATGGATCAATTTTTGCTATGAGATTTGTATGTTGGTTGAGCATGTAATGCCACAACTTTTGGGAAGCAAACACTATTGCTAAACAAGCTCTTTCCATAGGAGAGTAATTGAGTTCATAACCCACCAAGTTTCTACTGATATAATAGATTGCATGCTCTTTTCCTGACTCATCATGCTATGCTAGAAGAGCCCCTAGTGTTACAGCTGTAGTTGAGATGTATAAGATCAAAGGTCTATCGGTAACTGGTGGTACCAAGACAGGAGGTGTAGCTAGCTATTCTTTGAGTTGATCAAATGCTACTTGACACTTATCATCCCATCGAATTGAGACATCCTTTCAGAGTAAGTGTTGAAATGGTAGGCATTTATCCATTAGCTGTGAGATAAATCACCTAATGGATTGTAACCTTCCTTGCAGGCTCCTTAATGCTTTTAGATTCTTTGGTGGAGGCATTTCTACTAAAGCCTTGACTTTTGCTAGATCTACTTCGATGCCTCTATGAGATACTATGTATCCCAACAGTTTTCCTGATGTTACCCTAAAGACACACTTTTTTGGATTGATTCTTACTTGGTATTTCTTGAGCCTATCAAAGATCTGTCCTAGAACTTGTATGTGATCTACCCTAGAAGATTTTGGTAGTATATCATCCACATAGTCCTCCATGATATGATGAAAGAGATCATGGAATATCATCGTCATTTCTCTCTAATAGGTTTCCCCTACATTCTTTAGACCAAATGGCATGACACACCAATAATAGTTGCCCCAAGGACAAGTGATCAAGTCTTCTATAAGATTGTAGCCTAATAATCCATCCATGAGAGAAAGCATTTCATGACTTGCGGTCAAGTCTTCTATAAGATCAATGTTCGGCAATGGGAAGTCATCTTTGGGGCACACCTTGTTAAGATCTCTGAAATCATTACACATGCAGATGCCCCTATTGGGTTTAGCCATAGGTACTATGTTTGAGACCCATTTCAGATAATCAATAGGCTTGATGAATTTCGCATCTAGCAACTTCTATATGTCCACTTTCACCAAAAGAGCTATCTATGGATGCATCTTCCTTAGATTTTGCTTGACTAGTTTAACTGTTGGATCAACTGTGAGATAGTGAACTACTAGCTTAGGGTCTAACCCTAGCATATCAGCATAGGTCCACACAAAGTTGATGGTTCTTTGTAAGAAGAAGTTGTTAAGATTCTTGTGCTATGTTTCTGATAATGATGCTGCAAGGAATGCGGTCTTAGGATTTTGCTCTGTGCCAAGATTTATCTATGTAGAATCTTCCACTAGGAAAGATGATTTCTCTTGATACTTAGATGGTAGGGGAAGGTCAAATCCTCCATCCTCAGGTGCCATAGTTGGGTTTTCACCTTTGGATATGTCATTTGTTTTTACTAATTTGTGATTAGGAGGTGCCATAGTGTGGTTTTCACCTAGAGATCTTTCTTTATTTTTACTTTTGCAACTGGAGGATTTGGCATTCTCACCAAAATACGCTGTTGGCTCTAATTCCATTACAAAACCAACTTTGTGATCGCCAAGAGGGATACCATCCCAGAGTCCCATAAACTTTGCAATAGCTTCGTCATTCTGAAATACATCTAGAATGGGGGCCCCTTTTTGCTCCCAATTAATAAGTTTAGGGTAGACAAGTGTTACTTTATGGGTGTGTGTGGTGAATGTTAAGGATACGGACGATAGCATGAATACAAAGGATTCTGTAAATAGGTCAGTCATATGGAGGGAAGAGTCATCGATGATATCCTCATTAGATGTCGAATCGGTGGGAAAAGTTTCTGCCACCTTGTCGAGGATACCTTCGATGTCCAAGGCACGTGGTACCTTCCTACCAAATCCTAACCCCTTCTTGTCTAGTTTTTTTGTCATAATAATGGGTTCCATTGTTCCTTGATTCTATTTTCCAAGGCCACCTTTGCCTTTATAGCCCATGTTTTTGACTATCCTTAAGCCATTGCCATATTGTTTGATTGGTATTGTGACTGGTTCTTTCTCCTTGTAGAGTCAAGAAGAGATGTCTTCAATTGTTTCCTCTGCCAATAATTTTCCCTCTTGGAATTGGGTTAGAGATGCTGGGGGAGGAATATCTACTTTTTTAGTTGCTTTGGCTATTGGTTGTTGGCCATAGGATTTAGGGGATAGGGGTGTCCCCCCTACACCACAAGATTTTGAGATATCATATTCTCCAAAGCCTATATCATGGATGTGAGCTTTGATTTTAGGAATAGGATGAGGATTGGGTTCAGTTGCAGAGGCTTTTGTCAGATTTTTAGAATCAACATATAATGGGGATGAATGGGCTTTGTCGTTATTGGGCACCTGGTTGCAATTCTTATAACTACTTTGCAAGACACGACAGAATTCGAAGGGATTAGGATCTCCAAGGATAGTTATCTCTGTACCATTGAATGGGAACTTGAGAGATTGATGGTACATTGAGGGAACAGCTTTCATGGCATGGATCCATGGGCATCCTAGGATAATGTTGTAAGGTAGCTCAATGTCAAGGACTTGGCACTTGGTTTCAAGCATGATTGGGCCTACTTGTATAGGCAAGTGGATAACACCTTTTGAACAGTGATCTGCATCATCATACCCCTTGATTGTAATACTTTGATCAATGTTGACATGATCCTTAGAGTACCCCAATTGTTTAAGTAACTTTAGAGAACAGATATTGAGACCAACACCACTATCTATAAGTATACATTTGATCTTGCATTTATGGATAAGAACCTCAATGTGAAGTGCATCATTGTGACATGGATCATGGGATGGAAGGTCTTTTTCAAAGAAGACCACATTGTAGGGTGAGGTAATGTTACCTATAATAGCTTGGAAATCTGTGACCGCTATGTTGTTAGGAACTGAAGACTCTTGTAGGGCTTTTTCGAGCATAGCTTTATGTGCAGGTGATGATTGTAGAAGTTCCAAGATAGAGATCTATGCAGGGGTTTTCCCTAGATGTTCGACAAGATTATAATCTGATTGGGTTGGGAGACTTGGTGTTGGACCACAAATGATGACACGACCACGATGAGTTGTAATAGTGCAATTTGTAGATTTGCCTTTGATTGTGAGGATAGATACATGACTCTCTTCAAAATGGCCCACAATGGAGTCATAGGAAGTGAAAGCTTTATTAATACATTTACCTTTATCTGGAGGAGGACATTGACCATGGTTAGGGAATGGTTCCTTATACATGTTGAGGTCTTTGTTCGTGTGTTGAGTTGGTGGTTCATCCTCAAAAGAGATTAGGTTGCCCTCAATAAGATTTTGAATTATGTGTTTGAGTTTCATGCATGACGCGGTTCTGTGTCCTTTGCTCCTATGGAAGTCACAATATTCATTGTCTCTATACCATGCTATTTTGTAAACAGATTCACCATATGGCAGAGCATCCGGTAAGGTGATGAGTCCCTTGTGTAAAAGTTTCTGTAGAATAGTCTCAATAGGCTCTCCCAAGGGATTGAATTGACGCCATGACAGGTAATCTTGTTGAGGCTGCTCTTGTTGTCGTTGTTGTTGGTTTTGGTATGGTTGCCTTTGTTGTTACTGTTGTTGAGGTGGAGGTTGACTCAGTTTGGGAAGATTAAGGGGTGTTTGCAGTGTTTGGACATGTTTAGTATCGACCACACCGTCATTGACCACATTTTTATTTTGTTCCAAAACTTTGGTTTGTCGTTTGGTTGTTGTTGGGGAGCATTGTCTTTGTTGTCTTTAAAGATTTTGCCACACCCTTAGCAATGAGGGATTTTTCAATGTTGATGTCCTTGTAGGTAATTTCGTCGAAGGTTGTAGCACTAAGGATTTGCAAATGAAAACCTAATTCTTCGTTAAGGTTCTGCACAAATATGCTAACAAGCTACTTTTCCAGTATCTTGAATGGGAATTTGCTAGCCATTTGTCTCCATCTTTGAAGGAAGGAAATGAAAGTTTCCCCATTTTTCTATTTATTATTGCATAGGTCGATCATGGAGATCTCATGTTCTATGTTGTAGGAGAAATGGGTAGTAAATTTCTCTACAAGCTCGTTAAAAGATTTGATACCTATGGGTAGGTGTGAGAACCATTCTATAGCTTGACCTCCAAGACTACAAGGAAAAAGGTGCATAAGATATGTGTCGTTATGTGAGACCTCGAAGCAAGCAAGATAGAATTCTCTAAGATGGTCTTTTGGGTCTCCTTTTCTTTGTATTTATCAAATTTGGGAATAGTAAAATTGTGAGGAAAAGGGATCATGGGTAATGATCGATCAAAGGGATAAGGACAAACTTCTTATAAAGAGAAGGTCTTATTGGTGTGGCCAAGCGTAAGATCAGATAGTTGTTGTTGGACCTCCGCAAGTTTTAGCTCCATAGTTGTGGGAGGGGTTGGAAACATCTCCTGTTATCCTAGAAGTGGTTGTTGTTGCCCATAAGGAAGATTGTAGTGGAAGCCATGGGCATTAGTGCTATAAGGGTCGTATGATTGGTTGGGGTCGTATGCATTGTATGTTGGGTGTAGATTGGTTTGGAATTGGATGTTTTGATTTTGGGGAGGTGGGGGTGGTGATAGGTAAGAATGTAGGCTTTGTGATGGTTTTTGATATGAGTTTGGTGGAGGAAAGCTAAACTTTGTTGGGTTTGGTTGCAGTGGTGGAACATAGCTTTGGGAAGTTTGGTTTTGGGAATGTTGAGGGTGGTTAGGAAATGTGTTGAAAAAGGTTAGTGTCGATGATTGTTGTGGCAAAGGGACATAGGTAGATGTGTTTTGTGATGGTGAAGGTTGATTGGGGAATGTGTTAAAAAAGGTTAGTGTCGATGAATGTTGTGGTGGAGGGACATAGGTAGATGATGTTGGTGGGGGTGTTTGTTGAGACCCTTGTTGCATGGCTACATAAGTGTTCCCTAGATTGTAATTTGGTGGAAAACCTTCTCGTGATGGGGTAGCCAATGTTCCACTTGCAATTGGTGTGGGCATTTTGGGAGGTTTTTGTGTGTTTGATTTTACTAGAGCGGCCTGTCTTGCTAGTTCTGCTTGACGATGTAGAGTCTCTTGTTGTTGTTTGTAGATCTCCATAGGAGTCAAGAGTAGTGATATGGGTCTCTCTGCCATTAGATTTTGATAAAGAGGATTCTGATAGTGTGTAATCGGTATCCCTTGTGAGTTTTGTTCATGTAAGGGTGTGGTCACAGTTGACATGGTTTGGACCACCGTTATAGTGTCTTGGGAGTTGTTAGGCTCACTAAGATTTGATAGATCAAAACCTTTGGGTAATTTGGCTCCTTGCTCTACTAGTGAGTGAAAGAAATGATCTTGGTTCTCGCTAAGGATTTTGTCAAAGGTAGCCATGGCTCTAGGATCTTGTATGATTTCATCAAGTCTTGTCTATCTTTATGAGAGGATTGACTTATTTCAAAGTGTCACTCTTCTTGAGATGGGACTTGACCTTTGGTATAACTGAGTGTAGAAAAACCATGAGGCATGCTGGTAGTGAATTGAGTTACATCAATCAAAGGGACATTACCTTCTTGAGGATTGTTTGGTTAGTCCTATTGTGGCATGTTTTGAGAGTTGGTTGATTTTGCCATTGGTGTTTTTGGAGTAACCTTGGGAGTCATGTTGGATTGGCTTGGTTGAGGCGTACGAGAAGGTGATTTGCACTTCCTTGGGGTGACTTGCTTAGCCTTCATAGTTTGCTGGAGTCTAGTGGTTACCATGGGATACACTAGGTCAATATGCTTTGTTTTGCTTGTGGTTTTGGAAATGACAATTTTTGATGCACAGTTGACTGGACCAAATGTGCTTTACTGTTTGACCAAAGGCACAGGACTGTGCCACCAAAAGTGAGCTACTGTGTTACCAAAGGCACTGGACTAAGTTGCCAAAGGCAAGGTACTATTATACCAAAGGCGAGCTATTGCTAGACCAAACACAAGCTACTGTTATACCAAGGGTGCTAAAGTAGGTTTGCCAGAGGTGAGGTACTGTTACACCAAAGGCAAGCTATTGTTATACTAAAG
Organism: Cunninghamia lanceolata; assembly: GCA_027924645.1. Lineage (NCBI taxonomy): Eukaryota > Viridiplantae > Streptophyta > Pinopsida > Cupressales > Cupressaceae > Cunninghamia > Cunninghamia lanceolata. The sequence goes on from BSBN01000339.1 coordinate 6,486,002, forward strand.
GCAAGCTGTTGTTATACCAAAGGTGTTGAAGTAGTGTTAGTGTTGTTTATAAGGCAAATTTTGATAGTTTTTTATTTGATTTTGAATGGATTTGCTTTGGCAAGAGAAAACACAACAAACAAAGTGGCAAAAAGTATTGACACAATAGATAGTGTATGTTCAAGGCTCACAAAAGAGCCCAATGTTTCCATGGGTATAAGACAATTTACAAACAATATCAAGCACTTTTTATCCCTAGAGACAAGGTTTCATTGCAGTAGATCAACTCACAACTTAATACTCCATCGACCAAATGTCATTCCATAAAGGTGTCGGACATTTGTATCTTTGTGAGAGACATAGGTAGGGATATCTCACCCCCCCTCGGAAAGCGCAAGTAGGTCACAAGAGCTTTATGGCCAAGGGAATACTATCTCTTCTCAAAGGATCCAATGGTGAGTATCTTGAGGGCTTAAATCGATTCCCCTTGCACTGATGATTACCGCAACGTTCGGAGGTGGATTGAGTAGTCACTATCTAGATGGTTCTTAGTAACTTTGAGGGACCAACGCCTTATGAGCAATGTGACAAGCTACTAAAAGATTTAACCAATCCTTGTAAGAGTATCAAACACTTCACTCAATATGAAAATTGTTTCCACAAAGATCTAGTACACCTCTTTTCAATTTAGCACCACAAGGTAAGGCTGATGCTGGTTAGGACTTAGCTTTTGCCTTATCCATCTTATATAGTGGTTCAAAGGAAAACTCCGCTTAGGGTCATCCCTTTTGGACATGAAGCACAATCTAAAAGCAGACCCTTCTAAAGGAATAACTAAATTGTAAGCGCAAGCACGTCAAACAAAGGTTCAATTGTCCTGTTATAAGAAAAATAAGGTGCAACTAAATTAGGCACACACACGATTGTAGTTGTCAATTTTCCCTTATGAAATTGAAGTGTTTTTGCATTCATGTCCATTGTCCCTTAGAAAATTGAAGTGTTTCTGCATTCATGTCCATTGTCCCTTAAGAAAGCAATATGTTCCTAAGACTTAGATTGCCAAAAAATGATTTGTTCAATTGTCCCTTAAGAAAACAATATGTTTCTAAGACTTAGTGCAATAGATTGAGTTTCTTCAATGCTCATCCTGCATGAACATGTTAGGGAAACCCATTTGCTCTGTGTGAGTGATAAGAAGCTGTAACACATCGATTAGTTCCACAAAAACTCACAAGTTTAGAAAAAATAAATGAATTTGACCAAAAGCGCTTGACTGTATTACCAAAGGCAACTTACTATATTGTTGAGAGCGCTGCACTATGTTATCAAAGGTAAGTTACTGTTATACCAATGACGAGGCACTGTTATTGTTGGATCTAGGGCATACAACTGAGAGGGGGGGGGGTGAATCAGTTGTATAAAACTTCTTCTCATTCAAACACTTAACTCACTGTTGTTAGTTAGCAGCATATCAAATAATCATCTATGGAAGCATAATACATAAACACAAGAGCAGATAAGCATCAACACATTGAACACCAAGATTTTGACGTGGAAAACCCGGTTAAGGGAAAAACCACGGGGTGATTAACCCAAGAATTATTCTCTGTTAGAAGAATAAGGAAAAATAAATGGCACATGCCAATAAGGGCTCACTGCCCGAGCACACTGCTCACAAAGAGGCCCACTGCCTACAAGGAGACACACTGTCTACAAAGTGATGAAAATCACAGTCTTGAACTGGAGAATGACATCTCTACCATGTCCGGATCAGTTCCAATTAAGCCCAACAATCTCTGCTCTGCCTTTCGCACGTTTCTTCGCTATATCATGCTCATCCTCACACCACACCCTGAAATGAATTCACAAATCATTATTTATACAAGACATCGACTTAGGAACAAGCATCTAAGTCGGCAAACAACCATAGGAGTATCCGCAAGATGAATAACACATCCGGTCGGCCATCACAAGAACATTCGCAGGATGAACATCTCATCCGGTCGGCTACACAAAGCAAGAACTTCATCCGGAAGAATAACTTCAATTCCGGGCTCTACCATCAATGCGGACCAACAACAAAACCTAAACATGATCCAAGAACCTTCACAAACCTGTCTGACTGTCCGGATACATCCGCACTTCCTCTGCTTACTGGGATCTCTTGTCTTCCTCATCCGGAACTTCAAGAACACAGTCTGTCGCCACTGTCATAATGCAAGAGGTACTTCCGGACCTCCAAATCATACACAAATCCGGATGATACATCACAAGGACATCCCAAACACTCCTTCCAATCCGCAGATTAGGATAATACAATTCCGGACCTCACCGGACCTTTTTGTGATCCTCTGTCACCTCCGGATACTTGCCAGACCCGGTTCTATACCGGCAGCCACAACTCCTTCAGATCTTCATGCGGACCTCTGAAATCTTAACTGTAGCATCTCAAGACTCATATCTACTAACCCTTTAATCCGCATCCTCCGGTTCTCATCCTATACAGTACATTTACCTTCTTTTCATCACTGTTCTTCACTGTTCCTGACTGAGACTAATTTTCTCAATATCCTCAGCACACAGCTCATCAAATCCTTCTTGTCAATGCAATATGAGTATGTTGACATCAATGACAACACTGGATAACCTCATACTTGCAACAATCTCCCCCTTTGTCATTGATGGCAACATATGATGTGAAAAACCATTAAGACAAAAACTTCTCTTTTCTGTCACAGCTCCCCCTATCAACAACAGCTCTTCACATGTCTTCCTTTGCTGCTCCCCCTTTGATCATCAACCACTTGTTTTTCACATGTCTTCTCTCCCCCTTTGACATCAATGGCAAAGGGCTCATACTTGCAATTCTCATGCATCAGAATCATACCAGCTGCTCCCCCTTAGTTGCAGCTCCCCATTAGTCCGGATCACAAGATATGACTGTGATAGCCACCGGACTGATGCACATCAGTGCATCTTAGTTCATCACCGGAGGGGCCATGACCCCTAACTTCTCCCGGAGATATTCAAAAGAGTCCTTGGGAAGAGGTTTTGTAAAGATATCTGCAATCTGATCCTTGGAGGGAACATACTCCAATCTGACTTCTTCCTTGTTTACTTGTTCTCTCAAAAAGTGAAATTTGATAGATATGTGCTTAGTCTTAGAATGCAATACCGGATTCTTGGAAATATTAATTGCACTTGAATTATCACAGAAAATTGTGATAGGCTCCTCATATTCAACTTTGATGTCTCTTAGCATCTGCTTCATCCATAAGATTTGAGTGCAACTACCTGCTGCTGCAATGTATTCTGCTTCAGTTGTAGACAGAGATATTGCATCTTGTTTCTTGCTTAGCCAAGAAACCAATCTCTTCCCCAAAAAGAATGCTCCACCACTAGTGCTCTTCCGGTCATCCACATCTCCTGCCCAATCTGCATCTGTGTAAGCATGAAGAGAGAAATCCGGACCTCTAGGATACCATAGACCATACTCAACTGTCCCTTTCAAGTATCTAAAAATTCTTTTGATTGCCATAACATGAGATTCTCTAGGATCAGCCTGGAATCTTGCCACAAGACCAACAGCTTGCATTATATCTGGTCTAGTTTGAGTGAGATACAACAATCCACCAATCATTGATCTATACTTTGTCTGATCTGCCTTTGGAGAATCATCATCTTTGCTTAACTTACATTCGGTTGCCATAGGAGTGTTCATAGGCTTTGAGTCTTCCATACCAAATTTCTTTAACAATTCTTTCGCATATTTGGTCTGAGAAATGAAGATCCCTTCTTTTGTTTGAGTAATTTGCAGACCCAAGAAGAAATTCATTTCACCAAGCATAGACATTTCAAACTCACTTTTCATCTGATTTGCAAAAGTTTTACACATACTATCTCTTCCTCCAAAAATGATATCATCCACAAACACTTCAACAATCAGAATGTTCTCATGATCAATTTTGAAATATAAGTTGCTGTCAGCAGTACCTTTGTTGAATCCAATCTGCACAAGATGCTTATCCAACCTTTCATACCATGCTCTTGGGGCTTGCTTCAATCCATACAAGGCTTTCTTCAACTTGCAAACCATATCATTATTATCAGACAATTGAAATCCATCCGGTTGTTCAATGTAGACTTCTTCTTCCAGATCACCATTTAGGAAGGCAGACTTGACATCCATCTGATATACCTTGAAGTCTTTGAAGGCAGCAAATGCAAGAAGTAATCTGACTGCTTCAATTCTTGCTACCGGAGCAAAAGTCTCTTCAAAGTCAATTCCTTCTATTTGAGAGTAGCCTTTGCAGACCAATCTAGCTTTGTTTCTGATTACTTCACCAGCTTCATTTAGTTTGTTCCGGAAGACCCACTTGGTTCCAATTACATTCCTGTCTCTAGGTCTGGGAACAAGATCCCAAGTATGATTTTTCTCAATTTGCATCAGTTCATCTTCCATTGCTTTGGTCCAGTTTTCATGATTGCAGGCTTCATTTATTGTTTTAGGTTCAATCTTTGAAATCAGACAACATTCATTCTGATCTTGAGCAATATTCCTTCTAGTTTGTACACCTTTGCTTCTGTCACCTATGATCTGATCTTCAGAGTGATTCAGTCTTACATACCTAGGAATTTTGGGAGTATCCAGCACTGCTGTTTCTTGATCAGCCTCATTCAAATCTAACTCTTCTTCCTGATTTACCGGATCAGGCTGACTCTGTCTCACCGGAGAGGATTGAGGTCCTTGAACACTGTCTTGGTCATCTTCATCAAACTCATAAAATCTTGAAGGCTTCTCAATTCCTTCATCAACCTTCACATTGGTGCTTTCTATCATCTTCCTCAATCTCTTATTGTAACACCGGTATGCTTTGCTTTGAGTGGAGTAGCCCAAGAAAATTCCTTCATCACTTCTAGCATCAAACTTTCCTAGATCTTCATCTCTTTTAATATAACACTTGCTACCAAATACTCTGAAATATTTCACAGTAGGAGTGATGCCAAACCAGAGTTCATAGGGGGTCTTACCGGTGTTGTTTCTGATTTGAACTCGATTGAGAGTGTAGACTGCAGTGCTGATAGCTTCTTTCCAAAACATTTGAGGAACATTTGCTTCCAACATCATTGTCCTAGCAGCTTCCTGGATGGTCCGGTTCTTTCTCTCAACTACTCCATTCTGCTGTGGAGTCTTAGGAGCAGACAACTGTCTCCTTATACCCTGTTTCTCACAAAAGTCAATGAATTCACCAGATGTAAATTCTCCACCTCTATCAGACCTTAGACACTTTAGTTTCAATCCGGTTTGATTCTCCACCATAGCTTTGAAGATTTTGAACTTCTCAAAAGCTTCTGATTTTTCTTTTAGAAAGGTAACCCACATCATCCGGGAATGATCATCAATTAATAACATGAAATATCTATCACCTTGCAGACTCTTGATTCTTGTCGGACCACATAGATCAGTATGTACTAATTCCAATAATCCGGTAGAAGACTGATCTTTGCTTTTAAAAGAGACTCTGCTTTGTTTGCCTAACTGACATTCTTTACACACACTATTTGTAGGTTTTATCAATTTTGGAAGATCTCTCACAGCCTGAGTATTGCTTATTTTAATAATGTTATCAAAATTTACATGACACATTCTTCTATGCCATAACCAACTCTGATCAATTTGAACAAACAAACAACTTTTATTTGAACCAACCAGATGAAAGATGTTACCTCTTGTCTGAGTACCGGATGCAATTTCAGTTCCGGAGCTTGTAAAGATTCTGCATTTTCCATTCTTGAACCGGAGATCATAGCCTTTGTCCACCAACTGACCAACACTGAGAAGATTGTGCTTCAATCCTTCAACATACAGTACATTTCCTGTTTTGCTCTTACCATCAAAGGAAATAGTTCCCCTACCTCTGATTCTGCCAGCAGAATTGTCACCAAACTTTACCATTCCTCCTTCATATCTTTCCAAATCTAAGAACTTATTCTTGTCACCAGTCATATGGTGAGAACATCCACTGTCAATAACCCAATCATCCTTTTCTTCCACTTGAGCAGCCAAGGCTTTTTCAACAACTTTGTGATTGACAGATTCAGAGAGCAAGGGATCTTCTTCTTTGATGGCTATAAACACCCACTCATTTCCGGATTTGCTTCCTGGTTCTGATTCATCATCTGTTACTCCTTCATTGTCATCTTCTTCATGAACATAATAGCAATTCTTTTGAAACCTTTGTCTGTGAGTATTAGATCTTGCAGATCTCTCCGGACATCTTGAGGCAAAATGACCAATCTTATTGCAGTTGAAACACTTAAAGGGTAGTTTTCCTTCATACTTACCGGATCCTCTTGGTAGTCTCTTTGCAATGAGGGCTTCAAGTTGAGCTGTTTCTGCTTCTTCTTCTTCCATGTCTCTTCTTGCTTGATCATACCATGACATTTTCTTTGATGAGTTTTCACCCGGATCAAATCTCTGTTTGCCTTTCACATAGGCACTGGCTTTGAAAGCAGATTCAGTCTTGGGAGGATCATCTCCAAACTCGGTCATTTCAAATGCAGCTAGTTTGCTAGCCAGTTGTTCTCTTGTGACAGTTGTGTGGGCTCTGAATTCATCAATGGCAGCAACTTTGATTTTGTAGGCAGCAGGAAGGGATCTAAGGATTTTGCAGACAATCTCATTTTCATCTAAAGTTCCACCAGCATTTCTGATTCCACATACCAGCTCATTTACTCTTGGCATAAAGGTAGTGATGTTCTCATCTTCTCTCATTTTCAATCTTTCAAATTTCCCTTTCAGACTTTGCAACCTTGCACTTTTGACAAACTCATCTCCTTCATACAGAAGTTCCAGTTTAGTTAGGATCTCATATGCAGTTGGTAGGTCAATGACATTCGAGAGATCTGAGTCATTCAATGCGCTTAGAAGAGCTTCCTTGGTCCGCAGATTGTTTTCAGCTTCTGTGATTTCATTCAGAGTAGTCGGACCACCTTGTGGAGGTACATATGGTTTTGAAATCATACCCAGGTATGCTTTTCCCATGCATTCCAAGTGACACTTCATGCGACCTTTCCAGAGAGTGAAGTTGGTTCCATCGAACTTCGGACTATCCTTCTTGTATGACGACATCCTGGATCTCCTCAAGCGGTTAAGCTCTTGTCAGAGGAACTTGGCTCTGATACCAATTGTTGGATCTAGGGCATACAACTGAGAGGGGGGGGGGGTGAATCAGTTGTATAAAACTTCTTCTCATTCAAACACTTAACTCATTGTTGTTAGTTAGCAGCATATCAAATAATCATCTATGGAAGCATAATACATAAACACAAGAGCAGATAAGCATCAACACATTGAACACCAAGATTTTGACGTGGAAAACCCGGTTAAGGGAAAAACCACGGGGTGATTAACCCAAGAATTATTCTCTGTTAGAAGAATAAGGAAAAATAAATGGCACATGCCAATAAGGGCTCACTGCCCGAGCACACTGCTCACAAAGAGGCCCACTGCCTACAAGGAGACACACTGTCTACAAAGTGATGAAAATCACAGTCTTGAACTGGAGAATGACATCTCTACCATGTCCGGATCAGTTCCAATTAAGCCCAACAATCTCTGCTCTGCCTTTCGCACGTTTCTTCGCTATATCATGCTCATCCTCACACCACACCCTGAAATGAATTCACAAATCATTATTTATACAAGACATCGACTTAGGAACAAGCATCTAAGTCGGCAAACAACCATAGGAGTATCCGCAAGATGAATAACACATCCGGTCGGCCATCACAAGAACATTCGCAGGATGAACATCTCATCCGGTCGGCTACACAAAGCAAGAACTTCATCCGGAAGAATAACTTCAATTCCGGGCTCTACCATCAATGCGGACCAACAACAAAACCTAAACATGATCCAAGAACCTTCACAAACCTGTCTGACTGTCCGGATACATCCGCACTTCCTCTGCTTACTGGGATCTCTTGTCTTCCTCATCCGGAACTTCAAGAACACAGTCTGTCGCCACTGTCATAATGCAAGAGGTACTTCCGGACCTCCAAATCATACACAAATCTGGATGATACATCACAAGGACATCCCAAACACTCCTTCCAATCCGCAGATTAGGATAATACAATTCCGGACCTCACTGGACCTTTTTGTGATCCTCTGTCACCTCCGGATACTTGCCGGACCCGGTTCTATACCGGCAGCCACAACTCCTTCAGATCTTCATGCGGACCTCTGAAATCTTAACTGTAGCATCTCAAGACTCATATCTACTAACCCTTTAATCCGCATCCTCCGGTTCTCATCCTATACAGTACATTTACCTTCTTTTCATCACTGTTCTTCACTGTTCCTGACTGAGACTAATTTTCTCAATATCCTCAGCACACAGCTCATCAAATCCTTCTTGTCAATGCAATATGAGTATGTTGACATCAATGACAACACTGGATAACCTCATACTTGCAACAGTTATACCAAAGGTGCAATACTGTACTACCAAACGCACAGTACTATACTACCAAATGTGTGGTACTGTTATACCAAAAGTGAGTTATTGTACTACCAAACACGTGGTACTGTACTACCAAACACGTGGTACTGTACTACCAAACACGTAGTGTAATACCTGCAAAAAATGATATTTCATCAAGAAAGCTAGATTGAAGGATGATTGAATGATTGGGTGATGATCCAGGATGTTGATAAGTGATAAGACGCTGCACCAAGTGATATTAGTTCCAAAGAAAACAACAAGATGTTAGAAATCAAGTCAAAACCCTAACAATAAGTTAGAAACCCTAAAAAACCAAAGTGAAATCCAGAAAATTAGTGGCAATTATGATGAGATACAAAAGATTAAATATCACCAATGGATTCCTTATGATTTTCTATGCAATTTTTAAAAAAACATCAAATTTTGTTAAGTTTTGAGAAAGTTATGGGGTTTTGAAGTTTGAGAGCCTGTTATCCCAGCCAAAAGCGCTTTACTGTTATGCCAAAAGCGCTTTACTATTATACCAAGTGCACTTTAGTGCTATACCAAGTGCGCTTTACTATTTTACCATATGCACTTTATTGTAATACCAAAAGCGTGGTTTTGTGCTACCAAAGGTGCTGTAGAATGGCCTGAAAGCATCGTATAGCTCCACCAAAGGTTCTTTTCTGTGTTGATTTGCATTGTTCCGTACTGTACTTCAAAAAAATTAATTTCTTAAAGAAAAAGAGCGATTAGTGGGTCCCATCGAGTGTGCCAGAATGTGTATGAGGAAAATTGATAGGTCGAATGATAAAATCAAAACTATGATAATAACCAAATCAATAACCCATAACATAAAGAGATCTATCTAAATAAAAAGCCATGATCAATGAATAAATCAAATAAAACATGAAATCTTTTACCAGATTGTATTGTTCTCTTTTGTCAAATGTGGATTGTTCAAATATGTTGTGAAACCATGTTTGCAACAAGCGAATGCTCAAAGTGCTCAAAGATCAATGTCAAAAGATTGTAAAAGGTGCCCAATAATGTGATGTATGCTCAAAGTGTTGTAAAGGATGCCTGAGAATAAGTGATTGAAGAAGATTTGTGAAGGAGATGAGGGGGGTTTATATAGGTTTCAACATAGATCGATCAACGGTCCAGATAATTTAGAAGAACCAACAGAGGAGATAAAAAAATAACCATGATGAATGTGCACATGACACGTGTCAATCCATAAGGATATTTTTATTAAGATATGATGAAAACAAGATTGATTGAATAGATTAACTCAACTTGAAACTTTGTCTTTTTTAGAGTTCTAAAAATAAGATTGATTGTGCACATGAGTTAACATGATATTTTTAGAGGAATTGAAAAGATAATTGAAATTAAATAAATAAATTTATTTATTTAATTGTGCATGATAGAGGAACAGAAGATTATAAATAAAATACTTGATTTTATTTATTTTTAGATGTTTGAAATAATTTAAATAAATTTGCATGATTTATTTAAATTTAGAAGAACAATTTGATTTAATTAAATAATGTAAATTATATAATTGTAGATAAGAGGAAATTTGTGATGAATTAATTAAATAATGGGATTTATTTAATTAATGTAGACTTGAAATTTGAAAGAGGATAATGATTTAATTAAATAATAAAAAATATTTAATTTTGGAAGAATATAGAGGAATTTAATGAAATTAATTAAATAAAGGGGATTTATTTAATTAATGTTGAAAATATGAGATTTGGAAGAATTTGATGAAATTAATTAAATAATTAGATTATTTAATTAATGTTGAAATGCAGCTGATTAGATAGATTAGATGAAAATGTAAGTGATTCGAAGATCTGGTCATTTTTGGGTGTCTACAATATGATCACTGCATACATACTTTTATTTATATTTGATTGCTTTATATAAGATCGGTGACTTTATCTCATGGGAACTACTTTTCTCACTTTATATTAGTTTATATAATTATAGTATAGGATATTAATAATATTATTTATATTTATATTAACAATATTGATATTTATATCAACATTTATGTTATTTATATTTATCCCCATATATAAAATAATAATATATATTATTAATATTTATAATTGCATTTACATATAATTATAATATTATTTAAATTGATAATATTTATAATTGTATTTATATTCATTATTTATAAATACCACAAATATAACATTATTTAATATTATTATACATTAACGACTTCTCTAACTTATCATGATGTTTAAATCTTTAATTTAAACAATACCTTAATATCGGGACATGACAGCTCTCCCCACTCAAAATTGCTTGTCCTCAAGCAATTTCAACTTGTTCTTTCATTACCTTGCACTTTAACGTCTACCTTCAATGTGTTGAGACAAAGTCATGGTCTCATTCTAAATGGATAAAATAATTAAGTTTGATGAATATATCTTATTATAAATTTCCACATTTCCTTTTAATATCTTTCTCCCCATTTGTGGATTCCTAAAGCACTGATTTGTCTTTATTATGTCCTCTCAAAATTGTTGTTTTGGCTTTTAAGAGATTGACTCTCCTAGGTCGATATAATACCTCAGTGGTCCTAAATCTCAATTGAATTCTTTAATGATGTTTTGGATATCTTTCTTAGATGAAATGCTCTTCCCTTTTTCACCTTAAGGTCGAAGGATGTTGAGTGATCTCCTTAGGATGTTAAATATAGAAGTGATTACACCAATTTGTAGGTTACATGCATTGCCATTTAGTTGCATAATAAAATTGAAGTAGACAACCAATTAGCTCAAGAACACAAGCAACTAGCTCAAGCAAGTAGGCAAGTAGCTCAAGTAGACAAGCAAGTAGCTCAAGTAGACAAGCAAGTAGATCAAGCAAGTAGGCAAGTAGCTCAAGTAGACAAGCAAGTAGGCAAGTAGCTCAAGTAGACACACAAGTAGCTCAAGCAAGTAGACAAGTAGCTCAAGTAGACAAGAAAGTAGCTCAAGCAAGTAGGCAAGTAGCTCAAGTAGACAAGCAAATAGCTCAAGCAAGTAGACAAGTAGCTCAAGTAGACAAGCAAGTCATAGAGTATACACTCAAATACAAATATAAGTCATAGAGAATACTCTCAAAATACAAATACAATCATAGAATATACACTCAAATACAATTGCAAAGTCATAGAGCATACACTTGAATACATAGTCAAGTCAGAGTACACACTTGAATACAAGTACCCTCGAATGAAGTATACCATCAGACAATTGGGAAGGGGATTCGGTGCATGCCATACTACACTGTGGACTTGTCCACCATCCCAAGGTCATCAAGTATACACATGAGTTTGAAGCATACACGCGAATACACGTAATACACAAAGTATTCACATGAACATATGTTACAAATTATACACACAGGTCACAAAGTAAACCTTTGAATACACTTGAATACACATAAATCACAAGCATACACTTGAATACATGTAAGGCACACATAGTATACACAAGATGGCAAGATGACTGCTCTGATACCACTTGTAATGTCCTCTTTTGGGACAACACTACTTTTTTCCTAAATTATTAATTTTCAAGCAAACAAGGGTTTAAAGAGTACCTTGGCTTGATTTAACTCCTACAAACAGGTTAGAAATCTTAACATTGATCAGTAAGTCCATACCAATTTAATAAACTCAATTGAATCTTACCTAGGGATGATCAACCATGGGAAAGAATGGAAGAGAGTGACTCAATGGAGTGTCTAGTTGCTCTAGGCCCAAGGGTAGAACCGTTCAACTAAAAGGCAAAACCCCCTTGGCTTCATGTGGCCCATGCCATTCATATGAGGTGGTGTGCCTAGTGAAGATTCCCACATCTTGCCATCTTTCCCTATTTCCTCATGATTGGTCTCCTTATATTACTATACCCATGATAGGGGAGTGAGGTCTCCAAAGGGTATCCTAGTAATCCAACTCTCTAGGCCCAAAAGCATAACCCTTCAACTAGAAGGCAAAACTCCTTTGGCCCAAGTGAACATTTCATTTCCATCATGAGTGGCACATCTAGAAGAGCACATCTCTCTCTAGACCCAAAGGTAGAACCCTTCACTAGAAGGTAGAACCCCTTCGGCCCATGTGAACTTATTACTTCCATCATAAGTGGCATGTCTAGAAGAGCACATCTCTCTCTAGACCCAACGGCATAACCCTTCACTAGAAGGCAGAACCCCTTTGGCTTATGTGGACTTATTGTTTCTCATCATGAGTGGTGTATCTAGAAGATCACATCTCTCCTAGACCCAAAGGCAGAACCCCTTTGGCTCATGTGAGTTCATTACATTTCCTTTTGGGTGGCATACCTAAGAGAGGGTCCTATATTCCCTTTGTACTTTTCCTTCCTTCTATCATGGTATAGATTTATGCATAACCAAGTCTTATCAATTCAATTAATTATATCAACAATACATAATAAATTATGAGAATGATATCATAAATGCATGATCCATATTACATAAGTCTACCATAATCAGATTTTAGACCTCTATGTATGTAGTTCCACTTTCCTCTTGCTATGCTCCAATATATCTATATAGTGAGGTGGTTGTATATTTACTTCCTCCTTTCTCAACTATATATATATATATATATATACAAATCAGAAAATGTTCCTTAATCGATTGATTATATTGCTGAATGCTTAGCCTCAATGCTTATTGATTGATTGATATATTTATTACTGAGTATTGAAAACTGTTATCTTATTTTTATCCTTCCATACCTTTTGAGAGAGGAACCGATCCATATTTGTAATGCTTGAAGGGTTGCTTAAGCCAACGGACACCACTATAATGGTCGTGATTCCCCTTAAGATCTCATTCATTATTTTAGTTTGTTCAATCCTCATTGTATGAGATCGGGGTTGCTTTTCCTAATCACAGACTTAGTAATTTGTTTAAAATAACTGCGATTTATAATATACTGATTTGTATGTTTTATATGATCGTTGCATACATAATTTTATTTGAATTTGATTGCCTTATATAAGATCGGTGACTTTATCTCATGGGAACTACTTTTCTCACTTTATATTAGTTTATATATAGTATAGGATAATAATAATATTATTTATATTTATATTAACAATATTGATATTTATATCAACATTTATGTTTTTGATAAGTTTAGTTGGAAACTAGGGTCCAGATCCCTTTAACAAAACAGCCACAGGGGCATCAAGCCTTTAAAATGCCGAAAACAGTAGATTGATAGCACAGAAACAACAGACCAAAACAGTGGAACTAAACCCTACAAAATGATAGAGAAAATAGAAAACAAGAGAAATAGGAAACTAAGGGTTGTTAATCACCCCAAACTTGGCCAGGAACTCCACCATCTCCTTGTAGTCACCCAAGTTGTCAATGCCCACTTGTTTAACCTTGTCATCCAGATTCTTCACCATGATGAAGATGGAAGCCACCTGGTGCAAAGCTTTAGCTGCGAATTTTGCCATGACCTTCCATTTCTTCTGCATAGAATCCATTCTTTTCTGTAGGTTCTAGATATCCTCCACATGTTTGACACAAAGAGTACATTTCCCCTTACTGGCTTGATGAACAACCTTCCCCACATCATCCTTCCCAACAATAGCCTTATTCATGCCTTCCAAAATTTTCAAGCTACTTTCATTCATCGAGGCAAAGTGGCTAGTGCCCTCAACTTCATGCATAGATTTAGTAGGAGTCTCCTCCCCTTCTTCATCCACCATCTCTTCCACAAATTCAGAGTCCTCGGAACCCTCCACCCCCGGAGAACTAACCAGAGCTTTTCCAGCAATCCTTTTGGAACGGTGAATGCTCAGAAGAGCAATCTCCCCACCTTCACTACTACCCTTAGTTTCCAGAATAGTATCCAATTCCACAATTTTCACAGGAGAATCCTCCATGGCAGCACCTTTCCCTTCCTTTTGCTTTTTTGTCAGAGTCCCCTCCATTTCCTCCACCCTGTCTCTCTTGCCATTTTTCCTTCCCTGTGCTGGTGTGGTATGTTTATGTTTTTTATTTTTAGCAGAAACAAGGGCCTCAATAGGGTTCCCTTCCACCGCATTGGGTCCACCCTTAATTATAGGAGTCCCCATGCTAGTTTTCACTTTGCCCTTACCCCTGTGTGAAATGCTCAGTTGTGGGTCCTCCAGAATCTTGACTTGAATAGGTTTAGGCGGACATATGGCAAGATGGAAATGATACAGCTTCAATATAAGGCCTTGATGTATTGGAATGAGAGGGTGATTGGTATTCCTAGCCCTAAGCTCCCTTATAGACTTAATGGAATTATCCAGTGAAGAGAGTAAAAAGAAGGGAAAGCTAATCTCAACCTTGTTCCTGAAATGATTTAAAAGAGCAAAGTGATAGTGATAATATACTCAGAACCTTCCTTCCAACGTGAAGAACTTCATTATCATGAGACAGATTTGTCCCCAAGGCTCCGACAATTCCTCTCTCACGAACCCCCCATGGAGTTTCATAGGAGCCTCACCCTCGCGGAAGAAGAGATTCATATCAACATTTATGTTATTTATATTTATCCTCATTTATAAAATAATAATATATATATTATTAATATTTATAATTGCATTTATATATAATTATAATATTATTTAAGTTGATAATATTTATAATTGTATTTATATTCATTATTTATAAATACCATAAATATACCATTATTTAATATTATTATACATTAATGACTTCTCTAACTTATCATGATGTTTAAATCTTTAATTTAAACAATACCTTAATATCAGGACATGACATTCCTTGCTAATAACATACCCCACTTAGCAAGGCACATCACTATAATGACATCCATGAGAAAGGACTTGGAAAGGTACACTATTAATTGAACTTCAACTACATTAACAATACCAATAGCATTCACCTCCCTTGAATCCATTACAAAACACTTTCCATATGATAAAACCTTTTAGTCCTAATCCATTCATAACTTCTAAGGGCATAACATTGTTGGAGGCACCTAAATCTAACATGCAATTATGTACTAATCAGCCATTAATTAGCAAGGGAGTATAGAAAGGATCTACATTTGTTTGGTTTTCTACTAGCAATGTGCATAAATATATTTCAAGTTTTTCTTGGCCATTGGAATCACCTTTAAGACTACTAGAGAAACTAGTAAATTGATCAATCTTTTTAGGGACAACAATGTAAGACAATTCCCTATTCTTATATTTAAGGATTCTAAGAAGTTCAACCAAGGGCACTTGAACCTTTATTTGGTTTAAATCTAGGTCCATATAAATAGGGATGTACTTGGGGAAGGGTTGGAATCGGGCATTGTAATGGCATGCATGCCAAGGATGAACTGCATGGTCTAACCACCAACCTAAAGGTCCTCATTATTTATATAAGCATCATTGTTCTTGGTAGTCACTTTTCCTTGCTACAATGTTTTCTTTATTTCACTTGATATATGGGACTAACATTCATTTCCTTGGAAAGTTCAACATTTTTGGTTGAGATCTCAACTTTTTTAGCTTTGGAAACAAACTTTCTTTGCACCATAGGATTCTATTGGAGCCCTTTTTTCTATACTACCCGTTGTCACTTGGATTTGCACCCTGTGTTGAAGCCCATTTGCTGCAACAATCCAATGAAACATGGGAGTGGTTTAGAGGTGTGGGACCCTGCAAATGAAATCAAACCTCCAGAGAAGGTTTGTTCCTCTTTATGAATATGAGATTCAGAGAAAACTATGAAGTAAACCTAATCTAACACCACTGGGAAAAGGGAAGAAGGAGAAAACTGAAAAAGGAAAAGGTGATACACCATATTTAAATGTTTGGCCCTCAAATTAACAATTCATGCACAGAACAATATCAAAAAATAGATGCACATACACAACTCATAAACTATATGCAGAGGCAAAGGAATCTGATTGAAACCCAAAAGGAAAGAAACATTCACAAATGAAGATTCAAAGAATCATACTACACAGTGTAAAGAATTGTATGAGAAGGTAAAATCTATTGTCTATTTATCATGGAGGTAAGATTAGAACTGATACAAGATGTGGTTTTTTAGACCAACAACCAACAATAAAACATCTGATTTACATTTATATCTAGCATTTTACATTGAAGTGCCTTCACCTACTGCAATAACTTTGCCCCATGGGCCTGTCAAAGATATTTATGCAAGGGAATGGTGGTATACATAGATTCTGCAGAAGATATCCTTGATTTGATTCGCAACAATAACTATGAAAATATCTGAAGGATTGAGTAGCTGAAGAAATATCTACATTGAATGCTAACTCACTAACTCAGTCCTTTGTCGATGACTTTCCACTTCTCCCTTTTCTTTAGAAGAAAAATTTTCACGCCTTGACTCTGAAGAAACATAATGGCAACTAGGGAGATCACTGAGCAATCCCATCGTGTTGGGAAGTAGGAATGCTTGATCCCTGACTCTAAAGTATTTAGGAGAATTTATGAAGTTTTTGGAGATCGGGACTCAGACCTTCTGTCTTACACCCTCCAAAAGAAAGAGGAAGAAGAGAACCTCCGCTCCCAGAAATCCACAACACTTAGGAAAAATTACAAGCTCGGAGGACTTCGGGCTTCGAGCCTTCCGCCTTCCGCAAGAAAAGAAAGAAGATGAAACTCCTGACATTTGCTACCCAAATAACTTAGTTTATTTAAAAGGTTCAATGGAGTTACAGCCTCGGGCCCTCTGGCCTTCCAGCAGAAAAGAGGTAGAAGGAGCCCCCACCTACCAAAGTTTGAAACAGGTTCCACTTAACTGATACCGTGATCATGCGTTCTATGAAGTCCTTTGGCTAACCTTGTATACATGGCAACCTATCACAACAATGCAAAGATGACTCGGCTCTGATAACTATCCTCTGCGCTATTGTCAGAGTTTTGGCCTCAAACCTTCCACCTGCCGCCTTTGGAAAAGAATAAGAGGGAAGAAGGAACTCCCGAGCTCTGACACCTGAAACACTTAGGCGGATTACAAAGGAAACAAGGCAGATTTCAAAGCCGATAAGGATGGAATGACGAAGAGGAAAACTCCGAACTTTGAAACTCTAAAAAGTCTGAAAACATAATGAACACTTAGGATTTTTGAACTTAGTTATTTGGGGGGGGGGGGGTTTCCTTACACTTCAAAAGGGAGAAAACATTGAAAACTCATGGATCCTTGGGCTATTTGGTTGGAGGGAAAAATAGGATAACACTACCTTTGTTGTTGTATCACTACCTTTAACCTCAGTATCAACTCTTTGTCTACCCTTATCTACATTAGGAGCAATAATGCTAAGTTTGATTGTAACACATATCATTTTTCACACTAACCGACTTATTGTTAACTAATAACCACTTTATACTTGCATGATTGCAACCTTAGTTAGGGCTTTAATATCATCATGAGAAGGCTTGGCCCTCTTGTATCTTTGTTGCATACTCTCTTAAATGTTCTAAGAAGATTATTCTTGGAGTTTGTTCACATGCATGACATTTAAGTTCTCATAATCATGAGGCCACTCTTTACCAAAGCATGCATCATAGTCATATTGATCAAACACATTCAAACAATCAAAAGTGTAAACTTGATAATCCTCTTCTTAGGCTTCATAATACTCTGAACCTCCCTCTTCATTGGGAAACTCCTCTGTCTTCATCATGACAATTACAATTACACACTTTAAAGGGTCATGAGGTAGATAATATGCTTCACACCAAGGCAAGTCATCCTACATATTCACTTAGTCTCTCCTTAATGATCAGGTGTTTTTTTCTCATGAGATCTTTGATTTTGATGCCTAGGAGCTACATGTTTATCATTTGGTCTTGGCTTCTTAGACTAGTCTATATTATAGGGTATATTATGAAAGAATAATCTCTCATTAATATGTGGAACATTGGGTGGTGGTAAAACTTTCTCATTTCTAACCACCCTATATGATAAATCCTTTAAAACACCCATAAGATTATCTAATTTATCATCAATTGTGAGAGGCCTACTTGAATTATCTTTATCAAATTGAAAAATCTTTACTTCAACTATTTCTATATGCTTCTTTGAAGCTCTAATATTACTTTCAATATTTACAGTGATAGCATATGCTTCCCTTAATGTTTAAGGATCCTTATCGCTAAGGCGATACCCCAGTTTTACATCAAATGCACCACAATAAAATACTAGGCACGTGGACTCATTAGGTCTTAGATGAGGAGGCAACTTTCTCATTGTCATGAGAAATCTATTATTAAAATCTACCACAAACTCATTAATGCCTTTTCTTATGGCAGTAAGCTCATCAATTACAAACTTTGGATCCACTTTGTCTCCATACTACAATCTAAAACTCACATGAACTCTTCCCATGTATCAATGCTATTGTCAAGAAAACTTTTATACCACTCTAGCACTTTCCTCCAATGATTGTCCAAAAAAATTCATAATGACATCCTCATCATCTATTTCATAATCATCAGTGTTGTTTATGAAGTGTCTAAGATGTTCCTCCCTTGATATAGAATTATTGACTTGAAACTTTGGAATTTTGCCTCTCATTTCATTAGGCATTGGATTAGGTTACTTTGGAATTTCATAGAATTTAGGTTTCCTCCTATATCTCTCCAATACCGAAGGTTGTCTAATCTGCCAAAACTTTTGTGTGTGCCTCTTGAATTGAACTTTGAAATTATGCCAATGGTTAGGTTGATGTCCATATTGTTGGTAACACAAGGGATAAATAGGAACATGTCCTTGATTTTGATTTCATTATCCAACAAGTTGGGCTTATTGTTAGGCTATTTGGGCTTCAATTATCCATGCCCAATCTTGATTTCATCTAATAAAGCCAACCTTTCATCTATTGTCCTTTCTATTTCTTTTACATTGGGTTAGTAAGGTTCTTGTGCATCATGAAAGGTAGTTTTGTGCTCATTTTCATTTTCATGTGTCAAAGTGGGAGAACAAGGGTGTGAGTTGATATGTAGAACTCTTTCATTGAAGTTAGGAATACCTAGCTTTTCTATTTGCTCAATATGAGTTTGTTCCCTATTTCTTCCACCTCTATGCATTTATCTTTGAACATTAAAATAAAATCTTTGAGATCTTCCATTTGTTCTAACCATGTTATTAGCATAATCATCTGAGGTGCATTGATCTCTTAAATCTAGAAATGACTCCCTTCTACCAAATGTATTGGCCTTATGTTCATGAAAACAGGTTTGAGTGAGCTTTCCTATCTTCTTAGATTTCTAGGTTGTATGTTGTCTCCTTGTAGGTACAACTAGGTATTCAATGTCATGAGAATACCTTTAATGCTTCTTTCTTCCATCTTCTAACCTTTGATGAGTTCTTCAATTGTGTTTAGTCAACTAGAGTTGTCACTCCTCACTTGGAAAGAGAAAGTTACCTCCAAAATAATAAGCAATGCAACCAAGTGTTGATATGAAATATGATCAAAACACTTAGATGGCGATACCCCTCTAATCCTCCCCAATAATGACACTATTTGTTAGCACTTAAAGTTGTTTCTCCCACATACCTTAAAAATGGATTGGACTCTACACCCAAGGAAGGTCAACTTAGAATGACAGACATGAAACTTATGATTAGGTTGAGAACAACTATAGGTTTACGCATGAGAAAAGGAAACTTATCCTTCTTCTTTAGGCTCTAATAGGCTAAGAGAGTGTTCCCTAAGATTAGTTTGTAGGACAACAAAAGAGAAACATTTAGACACATTGATCTTGGGAATAAATAATACCCAATGCACTTGAAACCCCAATAATATGTCACTAAGATTCATAGTGTTGGTTTACCATAATCAATACCTAAAACATAATCTAAGCAAAAAGGCAACTCATGTATGAGACCAAATATATACTAGATATTATTCTCTATAATGTATTTGATCTAACAATGCACTAGATATTATTCACACATGATTGCAAAAATAGTAGCAAGCATATCCTTCCAAAGACTTCACTTAGGTTAGCTTTCCAAGATATAATATTTATAAAACAATGGTTTATGCAAGGCTACTAGGACACTTAGTACTCAATAAATTCTAAATGATTTAATGATTTGTTGTTATATGTATATTGGTATGATGAAAATGCATGAATATATTGTAAATTGGTGCCTTGATTTGATAAGGGTGATAGAGTTGAATCTCGAAACCAAAGAATAAAGAATGTGTAATCTAAAATTGTATCATACAAAGGATGATAATAATAGGAACCAGCTATTGCATTCACACAAAGTTGGGCTCTATGCATATAAGACACCACCATGAAATTATGACATTAAGAATAGAACAAATTCTTCAATAATCCATGAACAAAACAATAAACTTCATGTATTATCTGAAAAGATACTTTGTGAAAGCTTTAGAAAAAATTTACAACCTTCTATAGTGATCAACTAATCAAACATAATATCTCATATTAGCAAATGTAATCAAAGGAATAGTTGGCATTGCAAAAAACATATTTGAAATTCACAAATACATTCCCAATCTTAACCATACATTGATAGATTTTCCTTTAATGGATTACAAACATGTAGTTACGAAATAGAGTTGACACTCATATTTAGAATATTACAAGCAAACCCTAAGACTATTACAAAATGAAGATCACCTTTGCCTTAAAAATTCTCTCCATGTTTTGCAACCAATTCACCAATCTTTTTAGATCTTCATCATATATGCATATATAGCATCACATCTTATTCTTACAACCTAGTTAGAGTCAAAGGAGTGATCTACAAGATTATAGGTCACCCACAATAGTTGTATCATGTTCAGATGGATTTGCACTTGAACCCACACCTCTTGCATAAAAAACCATGTGCCCTATAAGAGATTCATAAGTACATATAGACATTTCAAAGTTTTTCTCAATCAAATCACATCCAAAGGAGACCATTAATGGTGCTCCTATACATGCATTGAAGCAGGTGTGTCTTTGTATGAATAGTAGGGTCGGCAACAAAGCTTTGGAGAGGTGTAAAATTCAAAAGTAGATACACAATTTGCAAAATTCTTGCAAGATTGTGTGAGGGCTCTGAAATTTTGCAAAGCAAGGTGAAGGCAGAGTAGTGGAGTGAGGAGGCAAAAGACAATACAATTGCAAAGAGAAGGAATAAGTTCACAAGTATAAGGTGCACAAATATTAGAGGTTAGAAAGCGATTGCACAAGGGAGGAGAAAGTCCATAGTAGGCAAGTATAGATGGAACATGGAGGTCACTCTACTTAAATATCATCCATTTCAATGGTCAAATAGTCAATGGGAATTTTACACCTCATCCATGACAAAAAGTGGTAAATAATTGTCCCATTTTTATTGGCCAAAATTAACTTTTGACTGTTGAAGTGGATGACGCTTAAGAATAGCCCATGGAGGTGGGCAAGTAATTTGCAAAAAATGCTCAATTGCACAAAGGATCCAAAAGTCTACAAAAAGATGAATCTTGTGGGGAATGGAAGCAAAAAAGCAAGGTGGGGAAGCAAATTGTAAGCAAGGAAGGAAAATCTGCCAGCCAAAGTGGATTGCAAGGATATGGATGCACTTTACAATATTTGCATTCTAGTGTGAGAGTTCGAAGGTCTACAGTATAAACTTGGTGAGAGGCAGAGATCTAAGCACACAATTTGCAAAGATTGCAAAATTGCACCAAGGTTCCAAAGTTCTATTTGATCCTACATTTTCATCCTAAAGCCTTCAAACTTGAAAATATTGACACATAGGCACACAACGAAGACATAGGGACATGAAACATAACACAAAGCATGATCTTTTGAAGGGGCCCATTGAGAAATATCTCATATTGATTATCAATGATGGGCAACAAGAGAGCGAGAGCAACAATGTGTTCAGGCATTCTAAATCCCTAAGTACATGCAATGGTCAAGTACAAATCGGATGCCTACATGCAATGCATGCACAAATGAATGTTTATAAACAATTCACATGCAAGGAGATCTACACCAAAATTTCTCTACATTTAACCACATCTAAATGGTAAATGAAACCCAAGGAAAATTCACTACTATGATGTAAGTCAATCTGCCTTGTTCTATCTAGATGGAATGTGAACCAAGACCCATGAAAAGCTTCCCAATATATAGTAAGCAAATTCTCATCTATTAGAATATGTTTGCATTAAAAATAGTAATGGCTTCCTCAACAAAAGTTACATATATAGTTTGATATTATAGATACTACAAATTCAACAAGAATTACATATATAGTTTGATATCATATATAATATAGATTCTCCTGCAATAAAATATAAAATATAGGAAAATAAGATCCCAGCTTTAAGAATTTCTCCTCAAGAGACAAACCTATGGTAGTGTACAATGGCTTTTCTTATGATTAGGAAAAGCAGACCCTAGACTTTAGAAGCTTCTCTTATGACAATCCTCAAATTGAATTTTCATTCAACATTTTATTTTTGACTCTCACGTTATGCTTATGGCCTTATACATTGAAAGTTCTGCCATTACTCCTTCATGGAAGCATCATATTATAATATCAATAAATAGTATAAATGAATGCATGCATATTTGTGTATCATATTTGCTTTCCATATTGATATACATGAACTTTATTGGATAGATCACCTCTAATACTCTGCGGATTCTTTTCACTTGTTCTCTATATCAAAACAATTTGAAGGTGGGCAATATAAATGAGCTCTTTGAGAAAGCAAGGCTTCACATAATGGCTGGCTTCTTGGTCAAGATTCATAGTAGAAGAGCCAATATCGAAAAGATCTTGAAAATGTCTTAGGGCTGCGGCTCTTGACCCTTAGACTGCTCGCTCTCATAGACATCATTAAAATTCATTCATTCATTCTATACTTAAGAGAGCAAAGTTGGATTTTCTACTTCTATATTGCAACATGAAGCAACATAAAAGAAATGGCACTATGTTTTCTGGTACAACGTTCCTTTTATCACCATCCCTCCCGTCTCTATTATAAAATCAGCAATGTACTGTTCACTTAATAAAACTATGATGCAGAAACCTAATGCTATTACTTTTTTAAACCTAAAGTCTGCATCTAATACTCTTCTATAATGGCAGATATGATAAATAGCCATAGTGGTAACCACACCTTATGCATTCAATTATCCAATCCTGACTCAAGTATTCAACATAAAGCCGGACAAATTCCTCACATCTCATACTTGAAGGCATACTGCCATTGTAACTATAGCCAAAACAATTTACACGATGACCATGTAATAGTTACACCATCAATGAAAGAAATGTTACTCTCTAGAATTTATGTCAAACAGTAGCACAACTATATTTAGAACCAAATGCTCAGATATCAATATGCATCTCAATCAATACTCCTTGAACAGTGGATGAAGGCTTCTGAAATTTTGTAATAAATCCAACTGAGAAGCAGTCAATCATATATGCATTCCACCATGAAAATTGATTTAGTATACTTAAAGAACGAGCTCCAGTCACTTTGGCTGTCTTTGCATACAGTGACAAGCAACAAATTTACCTCCAAAACAAGAGGCAAATGAATGCCAGAAGAAACCTGCTCTAGACCTCGAACTGTACCACAAGGAATGGCGCAATTCAGTCCATTGTATTCACTCGATATCTCAAAATTGAAATTTTGCATTTTAGGTATACTGTGAGTAGATGGTTTGACTTAACATTGCTTCTCACTTCATACCATTTGGGTTATCAGCTTCAGTAACTAAGCTTTTCATTGACTTTCCAAGTTATTTGCAACCTTTCACCAATCAAGTTTGGATCACTGTAAGCAGAAGAATCTGATGGCAATCCCCTCTACAAAAGAACATTATAAAGGAAAAGATCAGTCTTGTTCATGATTACTACGGTAATAACTTGGAAGGAAAAAATTATCATAATAAATAAGTAATGATGAATAACTGCTCCATCATTGCCAAATATCAAGAAACGATGTTGTGTACCTTTAATTCTGAAAATACTATGAGCTACTTCCTGTCAAATTTTCTCACTCTACTGAAGAGAGTATTTAGTTGCTAATAATTCCTTAAAACTCCAATTCGATTTTTATTCGGCCTATTCATCTCATGAGTACACCATCAACTCTTAGCTGCCAAAGCAAGCAAAACCCACTGAAAATTGTTTTACATGGTCAAAGAGAACATGTACACATAAAGTACTGTAAGCTTTTGATGCTATGCAACTTTTGAAACACAATGGGAAAAGCAATCTTACCCAGAAACGGAGGAGAAGAAACCAACAAGTTGGCATGACTCTATACAAGGAAGAGTTACTTATTAAATACATAATATTTAAAGTTAAGCAATAGGAAGCAACCATGTAAAATTTTCAAAGTGGAAGATTTTATTAGTCAAGAAAGCTGCCCTCGCTTTTGCATGTATTGTACTTTTTTAAAAGACTAAATTCCCATCTTACAATTTTTACAGTGAAGAGAGATACACCATTGTCAGCCAATTCATCTTCATACAATACAACCTGTTATGCCACAGGAATGAGAACAAATTAGCGCTATGAAGATAATTATAGGATTCAGATGAATATCAGATAACCGAAAAGATCTTTCCTCCTGTTACAATTGAGTAGTTGAAATTAGAGCCCGATCATTCATGCAAAAAGAAAATTGACATGTAATACATTTCACAGAAATGATTACAGACCTTAAACAACATTAAGTTGCAATTACCTCCTCATAAAATAATATTGGATCCTTTGATTGTAGCGCTACCAAATTTATACAATCTTCACACTCTACCCACCTCAGAGTTTTATTTGTTTCTTTTGGTGTTAACTCCATCTCTACCTGCTCATTTTCATTTTTATTAAGATTTAGCTCAAAGACTACTTATTAAGACAATGTAACATAATATTTGCTAGACAAAGCAAATCTCACTTGCCAGATATGATGAAAAGAAAATTAATTCATAAGATAAACAATGCAATACAACATCCAAGGAAATGTATTCATAGTTTATGCACAATATGGATAGTGTGTTTTCCTATATGTGTGATAATTCACATGAACAATAAAGAAAATGCTGCCATCTACAAGCAAAGTAGCTTAGGTATTCTTTATCAAAGAAAAGAAGGCGGAGAAATGCAACACTAAAAAAATATAGATCACAATACAGACATCACTTTCAGACATCAAGCTCCCAAGGGAACTTCTTTTGTTACTTATTTCTTTCAGCCTATTGCAGCCATTAGGGTATCAAGCAATTGTTGGCAATGGAACTCGAGATGGTGATAGATCCTTGAGACAATGCACCCCTCTGTGAAGAGCTTGCATGGCTCAGCAGATCTCTTATTCTCACACCTGATGTAGAGGGTCAGCTATTCTCGCACCTGGAGCAAAGGGTTGCATATTTGGATTCATTGCAAAAAATGGTCAAGGGTCCATATTACGTTGGGGCTGAAATTCTTCAATTTAGGCCTCCAAAATTGCTCAAGAAAATTGCATAGGTAGGTACTCAGATGCTAGCAGATAGTCATATGCAATATAGGTTCTGAATGGCAGAGGGCTAGGTGGATTAACAGAGCTGTTGCTCACATGGAAGTAGTGGCAAGGGGCCGGGCACTAGGTGCTTAAGGCACATGTGCAATGGAAGCAGTTTTAAAGAAACCACAGCATGAGCGGGTTGCAGTGCAAGCATAGCCCAGTCGGACACACCACTACTAAGTTGTATATGCACAAGGGATCTAGTATCCAACCCCCCTACGCTCCCCTTTGTTGCTTTGTTGATGGTCCACTTTCCCAGGTTGGAATTGATAACTTGCCAACAATTTCTATATAGTTTGACGACCATGTGAAATTGTGAATGTTGCCCTGAAAATTGAATCTGAAAAGCACCATGTGGCACATTCTGATGTTTTTGTAAGGCCATTTAGTTGATATGGTAAATAAATAATCCCAAAATGAATTGAGTTGGCCAACATGTAATTGTCATTGAGCCACTTTTCTTTTTTTCCTTTCCTTTTCTTTTCTTTTTCTATTTTTTTTTCCTATTTATAACAATTGTCCAGTGGACAAATTCATGAAAGCAGATCAGTCTGAGTGACTGCTATATCAGAAGACAATGCAAATGCAGTCAATGAGGAGGATTTTTGCAGTCCAATGAATCAAGAAGTGACAAGTAGTATGATATTTTTATTACATTGAGAGGCGTTCTACAATCACAGCAGGGGTGGAGTTGAAGAGCTGAAAGATTCCAAGATTCCCTGTAATTTTATAAGATTCCAATCTAAAAAACAAAAAAAATAAGATTTATATGCATGAGATTATTAAGATAGAGGATCATAATGAAACCCACAATAAATACACCACTAAACCTAACACCACTCTCAAAGATGCTTTTGTTATTTTAAACCAAAATGCAAATATTCTAGCAATCTAGTTACCAATAATTTATAAAAAAATAAAAAAATAAAAACCAAAAAATTTGGAAGATTTCTCTCCGCGTTACTGTAGATATATTTTTTAATTGTTAGGTTTAGTTTCACTATTTTTGGGGGGGAAGAATATTTGATACCTGAACTTCAAACAACTATAACTCTATTAAAGGGGCTGCATTTGAGCTTGTTTTTAAAGTGTTCAAAAGCATTTTCAAAACATCCCTATGATATCCACCATCCCTACGTTATCTATCCCTATGACCTCACACATCCCTCGTATTAACCCATCCATCCCTCCATTCATGACCTATGTCAAATCCAAGAGTTAATGTCATCATCCCACCTACTAGTGGTATAGTCATTCCACCACACACTCCTCAAGTATCCAACCCAATGTACATATCATCCACTACACCCCGTACTCATACCCAAGCCAATGTGTCCATGCCTTAAACTTCACAAGTCTAAACTCAATCCTCATCATCACACAGTCAAAACCCCACCCTCTCACAACTCCAACGATTCCTTTTACAACAACTTATGACCACTCAACAAACACAAGCACAACAACAAGAATCTCAAACACAACAACCACAACCTCACACACCACAAAATCAACAACGATTGTCGTCGAACCCATCTACCACATCACCCAATGCAACAACCGACATGAAAACACTCAGGAAACAAATGTTTGACGACATGCAAAAAGGGAATCCGAAGAAGAAATACACCTTTGAAGAAATTTGTCCATACCCATTTGACAAATCTCTAGTCATGAACCCTTTTCCTCCAAACTTTGAATTATTAAAATTTGATAAATACAAAGGAAAGGGTGATCCTAGAGATCGTCTAAGAGAATTATTCACAACATACATGGAAGTTTCATATGATGACACTTACTTGATGAGACTTTTTCCTCGTAGCCTAGGAGGACAATCCATTGAGTGGTTCTCCGATCTCCCTCATGGCATTAAAATTTTCCAAGAGCTTGCCAACAAATTCATAACACACTTTTCATATAACATTGAACATGAGATGTCCATGACCAACCTCTGCAATACCAAACAAAGAAATGGGGAATCACTCGTTGCCTTCCTACAACATTGGGGAAATCTCACTAGTAAGGTTCTAATCACCATTCCTAAGAAACAACTTGTTAATCTCTTTATTCAAAACCTAAACCAGGAAATGGCCTTTCACTTACAAGTCCAATGTGCCAACTCTTTTGAAGAAATCATTGATAAAGGTATAACTATAGAAAAAGCCCTAATAGAAAAAGGACTTGTCAAAATCTTCAAAGACAACAAGGACAACAATAACAATCAATCCAATAAAAAACCACGATTTTGGGCTAAGAATAAGAACATTGCCAATGATGATGTCATGAATTCTAAACTGTTCAAAATGTTCAAAACCCTCCATTAGCCCTTCAATCATCATCATCAAACAAAAATAAGATTCCCTATAATTTTATAAGATTCCAATCTAAAAAACAAAAAAAAAAAATTTATATGCATGAGATTATTAAGATAGAGGATCATAATGAAACGACACAATAAATACACCACTAAACCTGACACCACTCTCAAAGATGTTTTTGCTATTTTAAACCAAAATGCAAATATTCTAGCAAGAATAAGAAATATATTTAATGGGAAATCAAATGCTTTCATTCTAGCTACTAGTAATTTATAAAAAAATAAAAAAAATAAAAACCAAAAACCAAAAAAATTGGAAGATATCTCTCAGCATACTGTAGATATATTTTTTAATTATTAGGTTTAGTTTCACATTTTTATTTTTTTGGGGGAAGAATATTTGATCAACTATAACTCTATTAAAGGGGCTACATTTGAGCTTGTTTTTGAAGTGTTCAAAAGCATTTTCAAAACTCTTCAAAGTAGTATGTTTTCACAATTCCACAAGGCTCAAAAGAAATACAAGCAAAATCACATGCATCAAGGACTGCTTTGGTCGTGTGGTGGACAAGGGAGAAGAGATCAATGAAGTTGTAACAAACTATTTCAAGACTTTATTGAATAATGGAACAACCCACAATGGGTTAGAGCAAGAATTTTTTTGGAAAGCATCTCTAGTTTGGTCACTGATGAACAAAATGAACATCTCATGAAGCCTTTCATGGAGGAGGAAACTAACTTGCAATCAAGCAAGTGGCTCCAAACAAAGCACAGGCCCAAATGGCTTTCCTGCCAGTTTATTTTAGAAATGTTGGAACATTATTGGAAAAGACTTGACTATGGCTACAAAGGAATCTAGGAAGAAAACTACAATGCTCAAGGACTGGAACAATACATTCATTGCATTAATCCCAAAAAAGAACACTGTTGAAACATTCAATGATTTTCACTCTCTCTTTATGTAATACAACATACAAAATTGTTTCTAAGGCCATGGAAAATAGACTTAAAGTCTTACTTCCTAAGATCATTTCAGTAGAACAAAGTGGTTTTACTCCAGAACGCTCCATCACAGATGGCATAATCATAGCCCATGGCCATTCACACTCTTTAGAGCAACAAAGTACAAAGGATGTTGGTGAAATTAGATATCAAAAAAACCTAATGTGATAAGTTAATTAATATTTTCTTATTAGGCTGATGAAGGAATTCGGGTTTTGTGATAAGTGGTGTGATTGGATATATAGTTGCATTTCCACTACAAGATTCTTAGTTTTGGTTAATGGTGACCACAGTGGTTTCTTTGGCTTATCATGCAAGCATAGGCAAGGAGATCCTCTTTCACCTTTTCTATTTATAATTATGACCAAAGCTTTGGGGTGTCATATCCAAGTGGAGAGGTTAAGGGGTAGGTGGAAATGAATCAAAATTGCACCAAACTTAGACCCTACTAGACATCAACAATTTGCAGATTATACACTCTTATTTGGTGTTACATGTAGGAGAGAAGAAAAGGTAATGTGAGAGTCTCTGGATTGTTATTGTAAGGCATCAGAGAAAAGCATAAATTTGTAGAAATCTGAAATATATTTATTTAACATGAATGTTAGAAAATAGAAGGAAGTGGTAGCTATTCTAGGTTACAGAATTGGATAGCTTCCTAGAAAATATCTTAGCATTCCATTATTTGTTGGGACTAGAAAAACAACCTACTAGGATCCCTTGCTTACAAATTGTAGTAGTAAAATTACTTCTTAGAAAGGTAAATGGATGTAATAACCACCCGAGTTTTTTTTTAAATTTCCAACTGATATGAAGATGCAATCATGCAAAATCCTCAACACTTTCTAATCACCGAGATCCCGAGATGTGTAAGGTGTGAGAGCATATAGTGCATTGGATCCACACAAATTATCTAATGCAACTACAAAGAATATGCAATAATGCTCACACGACACATTAGGCGGCCACACCATCCACAATCTATGCTTATTTAGCGGAGTGGTCGATGCAACACAAAAGATCACACTAGACAACAAAGTTGAACACAGTTGCACTTATTTAGTGGAGTGTGACATGCAATAGAATGAGCACACAAGGCGGCAAAGCTGACCTTATCAATACTTATTTAGCAGTTGTGTGCAATGCAAGCCACTGTCAAAAAGAATGAAGCTTGATCAGACCAAAATGGTTGATTGCATGCAAGTTTGTTCATGCCAAAACAAGCTAAGATAAATGCTATAGAAACTGGTGGTAAACCATCTAGTTATTACAAACATGAAATGCATGAATCACAAGGCCACTAGCAGTACTACCATCCAGGGTTTACAAACAATGAAATATTGCAACTAATAATGACATTACAATTTGAGATAAAAGGCTACAAAATGACTTTATTAATATGATCCAAACAAAACAATACTGCTGCAACCAAATATCAATATAATGAACACTATAATTTATTCAAAAACAATAACAACATACTCACTAAAGCTTTGATTGAGAAAATGAAGAAAGATGCCAAATATCAACTCTAAACTCACCAAATGACATTGCAATTACTGTTGTCTAAGTCTGATACAAAAGCTGAACCGAACATTGTCTGAAAATACAATCTTCCAAACCCTAACCAACATTTTACTTCCTCACAAATCACACTATTATTACTATCATATGCTGATACAATCTGATATGTTGGACGAATAACCCCAAACAAACTCAAAGGACTAATCATAAACACTGCCCAAACACTAGATACTAAACAGAACAGCCAATCTAGGCATGGGTATGGATTGCTGAAAGTACCTTCTAACTGTTACAGCTAAATTTAGATGATTTCATCATTAAATTGGATTGAATGCCTCCTTGCTAGGCTCCAAAAGGATTGTAGACCCACTCCAAACAATATTGATCACTTACTCATAGGTTTCTATAGCAGCTGGGAATAGAACAACGCCCAGAAAAGAATAATTTAACCTCCCAAAACATAGCAACTCCATACCCCTTCTCACATCTCCTTCAGGGATGTTAATGGATAAGTTTATCACTTCAAAAAAAGTTAAGATCTATCAATATGGCATAGACTCCTTAGTTGTAGATGATGCGACAAAGGTGTAGGTAGTGGAAACTAGCAAATATACCTAGAAATCCTTTCACAAAGGTAGCAACTCTACC
This sequence comes from Cunninghamia lanceolata, assembly GCA_027924645.1. NCBI lineage: Eukaryota > Viridiplantae > Streptophyta > Pinopsida > Cupressales > Cupressaceae > Cunninghamia > Cunninghamia lanceolata. The sequence continues at coordinate 6,517,515 of BSBN01000339.1, forward strand.
AAGAAGATCCACACCACCATGCACAAGTATATTCAACCTTCCCATGTGGAAAGAGAAATAACTTGGATGATTTTAATCAACAAAACCTTAAAATGTGCACATGTCCTTGTGCTTGTAGTACGACTAGTAGGGAAGAGAATAACTTCATCACAAAACCAAAATCTCCAAACAAATATTAGAAAACAAACTCAGAAATCTTCACTTCAAACCTTCAAATCAGAATATCATACTCAAAACTTATCAAAACACATCATAGGACTCCATTGTAGTTCAATGTGATTCCTGGATTGAAATCACCATGACCATCTTGGGGGGTTTTCATCCCTGAAACCAATTTTTTCATGAGAGTTTTCGTCCTCAAGAAAAAAAGAGATAAATGCAGGTTCTCTCTCAATGCATAAGCAAGTATCAGATCATCAGTAATCTCAACAACAAGCTCCAATCCTCCTTTTATAACTTTTTGGAGAAAATAAAATATTACTTTTTCCCTTTTTGCACCAAAAACTCCTTTTTAAAAATAAATAATAAACTTTATGGAGCACATTCACCCTTCAAACCTAGCACCCCCTTACGTGAGCACAACTTAAAAACACTTTTAGAATAAATAATTAAAACCTTAGTTGCCTTTTAATGTTTCTTCTATAGACAACTTAAGTTATACTTATTTAATAAATTAAATTACTCACCAAGTTCCAGAAAGTATCAAAATGATATAATTTTGAAATTCTGATCACACCATGATAATATTGAAGTCAAATAATGAAGAATTGAAGCAACTCAATGCTGACCTAAAAAAGTGTGGAGAGATCCCAAGAGGTTGGAAACATAAATTGAAAGCATCATGGGGCTCAACAAGGTCTCCTAAACTCATTGTCATCAATAAACTCATTGCTTGATCAATCTCGTGCTCTTCAAGAATGTTGGAGTTCTCCCTTGCACACTAATTAGCCTACGGGAAAACTCAGAAATAGGCTGATTGTTCACAAATTGATTATGCGCAAAATGGGGACATTACAGTCCTCCCTCCCCAAAATTGCTTGTCCCCAAGCAATTGCAAGTCATGATGACCTAACATTAGCTTACTATTTCACAATGCACACTCTCCCCTCAAATCACCAACACATGTTATCCTCCTCTCAACTAATATTGTTGGAAAACACTTGGAATGTTTCAGGACATTCCACTAAAATATCCATGCCCAAATTGAATATAGGGAGATTGAAATATTACTTTCCCACAGCTAAAGCTTCCAACATCCAACCAGGGTTTAGGAACCCCAAAATGTTTCAACATGTGGCTGCCCAAGCATAGTAAGAACATATTATAACTTGATTTTATCAAAATCAACACTCTTGAAGTAGGACAACAACTGCAAAAATGAAATCTCCTTACATGAACATGAATGGTGAGCATTGAAATGCTTAAGGTCACCATGGAAGAGGTTGGAAAAACTCCTAAACAATTTCCAATGGAAGATTCCTCCATTCCTTGACTGAAATTGTTTGCCAACCTTCTTGAATGTGTGCAAACATAAATATGAGGTGGCTCATCTGCATCAAGATAACAGAATAAAAACTAAAAATTTGAACTATAATCTGCCATGGGACATCCCTCTGGTCACCATAACCCTCTAAAATACTTTGTTGGTGACCTCTTACATGAATACATAATAATGAAGTAACTCCACCATGCTTATGTTGCGCAACTCTATTTTTCATGTGGACTTCATTTGAAGACCTTCTAGTGATACTAAAGACATCTTTTCCAAAAAGAACGCCTCTCACACAACCAATCTAAGTGCTATCAACAAACAGAGCCTCCAAGGCACTAGGATTTTTGTAACCATCATATAACATTGCATCCTTCTTGAATTCATCTTCCTTCTTCCAATAGAAATTTGAGACAACTTTGACTTCTTCTTGCAACTTAGCCATGAAAACATCAATAACCATGGGTCTAGGAACAATTGATGCCTCCATATTCCATTCAAAAAATGGATTATCATATGTCAAATCAGCACCCGTTTCATAGATTTGATTGTCAAAAAATTGAAAATCATGTTTAGACCCTTGACTTACCCAATCTTCATGTGAAACAAGTTTCGAACTTGTATTTTTTGCTGCCATTCTAAAATTTCCATCAAGCTCAAAGTCTCTTTTTGGAAGCTTCTCAAGCAATATAATATTGAAACCTTCACTTTGCTCATTTGGTAAGGCTTGCACATCTACAAGATACTATCTTTTCCCTTCCAAAGTGAAAATAGGCATGGATGGACATTGAGATGTCCACTCGGTTTGTCCACTGTGAATTATTCCTTCCATACTTTTTAAAGTGGGAACACAAGATGCACCATTTGTCATTCCTCTCAAAACCAATATTTTACCATCAGCTTGAAACTTGAGCTCCATGGTTTGTAAGTTTAATGAAATCTCCCCCAAGGAACAAAGCCATTGGAACCCGATGACAACATTAGTATCTCTAATTCTTACTACATGAAAATCATCTTTTGCCTAATAACTTCCTAATTGGAGACTTGTGTTTGGGATCCGTCTTGTGCATCGAAGAGTAAACCCATTTGCAACCATAACAATGAATCCCTCAAACTTCTTCGTCTTGAGGCCTCTCTATTCAACAACTTCTTCATCAATGAAGTTGTGTGTAGCACCCGTATCAATCAAGGCAATGATTCACTATCCACATAACATGACATGAACCCTAAATGGATCATTTTTGAGATGACATGATAGTTGGGTGAAAATGCCATCACTATCCTTCTTTTCAGACTCTTCTAGATATTTTTCTTCCTTACTCTATTTTGAATCAGCTTGCTATTCTAATTTTTTTGATTCTGAATCATCAGTTGAATACACCTCTAAATGACAAACTTGACCCTTCTCAAAGTACTTGTGGCCTGGGGCCCATAGTTCCTTGCATATGAAGCACAATTTTCTCCTCTTTAGCTCATTTCAGAGGTCATCATTCATCTTTGAAGGAAGACTCTGGGGATGATTTGAATTTTCTTGTAATTGCTTCTTGTCCTTCTTGTGAGGGAAGGAATTGGTTTGAAATTTACTTCTAGGGGCTAAAAATTCCATGTTCCTTGCACTCTTGATGGCATCTTGCAGAGTAGGAGGATAAAGGGCTTTAACTCACCCCCTAAGTGGCTCAGATAATCCTTCAACAATCAAGAACACAAGCCTCCTATCTAAGATATCTAGTAGCATCACTGCAAGTCTTTGAAAACCAATAGTATAGGCATCCACTGTTCCATGTTGTTTCAACGGTGCCAACTCCTTAAAGTGCTTCTATAGATCCCTCTTGTCAAATCTTTCAATGAGTCTATTTATGAACTCATCATAAGTGGTGATAAGATTGTAGCCTTGGGTCACCAACCCATGGTACCACCATTCATTTGCTACTCTATCCAAGTGCAAAGTGGAAAACTTGATTGCCTCTTATTCAAGCATTGGTCTCAATGACAAAATGTTGTCCAACTTTTAGACCCATGTATGAGTGGTGCTCTTTTCACTTCCATCAAAGTGAGAAAGGGTTACCTTTCCCAAATCTTGTTGATAGTCCCTCTAAAAATTTTGCCCTTTATTTTCATATCTTCCACCACCTCTCTTCTTCTTTTGATTCATGAATTGGTCAAGTGTCAAGATGTTGCGAATCTCATCAAGAAGAGTTCTATACTCTGCATAGCTGGAAATAACTTCATCAACGAAGGGAACTTGTTGTACTTTCTCAGGTTGAGCCTCCTCCCTATGAGTGAAGGTAGGTTGGAGAGGTCTAGCACCAGACCCAACAAAATTTCTAGATGAATGGCCTTTGTTGACTTGAGATTATTGCTCCTAGAACTACTAGCTTCTTCATTTTGATTTTGTGGAACATTATGATTTTAATTCATTCTATGGAGAAGTTCAACCATCATGTCAAGCATAGTATCAAATTTTCTCTCTATTCAGGCATGCGGGCTCTCTGGTGCACTAGCACTGTTCTCTTTCTCTTCCATTCTCACTGAATTATCCTTTGTACCCACTGTAGGAAACTAACGAGAAATCAAAACCTCAAAAAAGGTCTCTTCAACTAGATTACTTGAAAATTGATACTTATTTTTTTTTTCTCTTTCATAGTATCTTCTTTCTCTATCACTTCTGTGCATAGAACAAGTGTTGCATATAGGATTAGAAATCATAGGCTGGCAAGATCACTAGCTCCGATACCACTATAATAACCACCCTAGTTTTTTTTTAAATTTCCAACTGATATGAAGATGTAATCATGCAAAATCCTCAACACTTTCTGATCACCCAAATCCCAAGATGGGCAAGGCAAGAGCATACAGTGCATTGGATCCACACAAAGTATCCAATGCAGCTATAGAGAGTATGCAATACAATGCTCATGCGACACACTAGGCAGACACGTTATCCACACTTTCCACTTATTCAGTGGAGTTGTCGATGCAACACAAAAGATCACACTATGCGGTAGAGTCGACCGTAGATGCACTTATTTATTGGAGTGTGACATGCAACAAAATGAGCACACAAGGTGAAAAAGTTAACCTTATCAATGTTTATTTAGTGGTCGTGTGCAATGCAAGCCACTGGCAGAAAGACTGAAGATTGATCAGACTAAAATGGTTGATTGCATGCAAGCTTGATCATGCCAAAACAAGCTGAGATAAATGCTATAGAAATTGGTGGTAAACCATCTAGTTATTACAAACATGAAATGCATGAATCACAAGGCCATCAAGGCGGTACTACCATCCAGTGTTTACAAACAATGAAAGATTGTAACTAATAATGACATTACAATGAGATAGAAGGCTACAAAATGACTTTATTAATCTGATCCAAACTAAATAGTACTGTTGCAACCAAATATCAATATAATGAACACTGTAATTCATTCAAAAATAATAAAAAGCCATCCTCACTAAATCTCTGATTGAGAAAATGAATAAAGATGTCGAATCTCAGCTTTGAACTTACCAAATGACATTGCAATCACTGTTGTCCAAGTCTAATACAAAAGATGAACTAAACATTATCTAAAAATATAATCTTCCAAACCTTAACCAACAGATTGCTTCTTCATAAATCACACTATTATTACTATCATATGCTAATGTAATTTGATATGTTGAATGAATAACCCCAAACAGACTCAAAGGATTGATCATAAACACTGCCCAAACATTAAATACTGAACATAACAACCAATCTAGGAATGGGTATGGACTTCTGAAAGTACCTTCTAACTGCTGTAACTAAATCTGGGGTTATTTCATCATAAAATTGGATAGAACACCTTTTTAATAGGATCCAAAAGGATTGCAGATCCACTCCAAACAATACTAATCACTTACAAGTTTCTGTAGCAAATGGGAATAGAACAATGCTTATAAAAGAATGATTTAACCTCCCAAAACACAGTGACTCTGTACCCCTTCTCACGCCTCCTTCAGGGATGTTAATGGATAAGTTTATCACTTCAAAACATGCTAAGATCTATCAACATAGCATAGACTCCTCAATTGCAGATGATATGGCAAAGGTGTAGGTAGTGGCGGCTAGCAAATATACCCATATATCCTTTCACAAAGATGACGAATCTACCAATAATATCCATGCCACCATGCACAAGTATATTTAGCCTTCCCATGTGGAAAGAGAAAGAACTTGGATGATTTTAATCAATAAATCCTTAAAATGTGTGCATGTCCCTGTTCTTGCAGTATGACCAACCATGAAGAGAATAACTTCATCACAAAACCAAAATCTCCAAACAAATATTAGCAAACAAACTCAAAAATCTTCACTATCAAACCTTCAAATCAGAATATCATACTCAAAACTTATCAAAACACATCATAGGACTCCATTGTAGTTCAGTGTGATTCCTGGAATGAAATCACCATGACCAGCTTGGGAGGTTTTCATTCCTTAAACCAGTTTTTTCATGAGAGTTTTCGTCCTTGAGAAAAAAAGAGATGAACACAGGTTCTCTCTCAATGCATAAGAAAGATCATCGATAATCTCAACAACAAGCTCCAATCCTTCTTTTATAACTTTTTGGAGCAAATAAAATATTACTTTTTCCCTTTTTGGTCTAAAAAATCCTTTTTGAAAATAGATAATAAACTTTATGAAGCACATTCACCCTTAAATCCTAGCGCCCCCTTTCATGAGCACATCTTAAAAAACTTTTAGAATAAATAATTAAAACCTTAGTTGCCTTTTAATTTTTCTTCCATAGACAAATTAAGTTATAATTATTTAATAAATTAAATTACTCTCCAAGTTGCAAAAAGTATCAAAATGATATAATTTTGAAATTCTGATCACACCATGATAATACTGAAGTCAAATAATGAAGAATTGAAGCAACTTGACACCAACCTAAAAATAGCCCACCTCTACAAGAAGTGTGAAGAGCTCCCAAGAGGTTGGGAACATAAACTGAAAGCATCATATGGCTCAACAAGGTCTCCTAAACTCATTGCCATCAACAAGCTCACTGCTCAATCAATCCCATTCTCTCCAAGAACGTTGGAGTTCTCCCTTGCACATTAATTAGCCTATAGGAAAACTCAAAAATAGGCTAATTGTTCACAAATTGATTATGCGCAAAATGGGGACATTACAATGATTATCATCTATAAGTAGAATCCTTATGCTCAAAGTTGTTATTTCTACTATCCTTATTTTCATATTGTCTTGTTTGAAAATGCTAAGTAAAATAGTGGATATTCTTGATCATAAAATGCAAAATTTCTTCAAGAAAGGAACATCAGATGATAAAAAATTCCCATTGGTAGCATGGGATATAATTTGCAAACTAAAAGATGCTAGTGGGGTTGGACTCACAAGATGGACAGTCTTAAACACAACATTGGGAGCAAAACTTGTGTGGGGAATGTTTAGAAAACCCAATTTCAAGTGGGCCAAAATACTACAACATAAATTTTTAGACTAAATGACCCAGAAAGAATCCTTACCACAACCAATACTACTAGAGGATTTACAATTTAGAATTTTATCATCTCTTGTCAAGAGGTAATAATTAAGTATATCAATTGAGATGTGATAGATTGAAGAAGGGCCCACTTCTGGGAAGACTCTTGGAATAGGTATGCGACATTGAGAGATCTTCCTAATATAGAGGAGGCAAAGCATTTTCTAAAAAACCATTGGGGTTGTAGAGTAATACATTACATCTATTTCTCTAATAGAGATGGAAATAAGTAATGGCACTAGAAGAGCCCATAGGGGCTCAACATTTCGGTGGAGTAAACAAGAACCATAGAAATAGAATTGGCATCAAGAAAGACTTTTATATCCAATGGGGATGATTGTATGAGATGGTGTGGGCCAAAATCTATGAATTACAATGTTAAAATAGGATACACTTTGGAAGAGGTAGCATCCAAGAAAGAGGGGTAGTTGATGCACCTCAGTTGGACTAAAAACTACTTGTCCAAGGCTGGGGCATTCGCATAGGCTACCTTATAGAAAAAATACTTAAACAACTAAGAGGTTGAAAATATTGGGCTTCATAGGGCCCTCTAGGTGCATGATGTGTAAGAGGGATGAAGAAACTACCAACCACCTGTTACTCAATTGCAACTTTGCATAATCATGTTGGTGGTGTAGACACCTAAATATGACCATGTCTCATGACATTATCTTTCGACATCACCTTGCGACACATTTTCTTCTAGGCCCCTTTCATGACCCCTGCCATCATCCAATTAGTTAAATAAATTATATTTATTTAAATAATCCCTTTTATCAATTTATCCCCCTTTTAGACCAAATTAAATAAATTTTATTTATTTGATTTTCCCCCATATTCCTCCAATTAATTTAAATAAATTAAATATTTATTTAAATTAGCTTTCACATGCCACATGTCTCTCATAATTTAAATAATTTTATTATTTAAATTATTTATCCCACTCACATCCTTATTTTAACCTCATTAATTGTGTGTCATAAGCACTTCCTCTCTAGAAATTAATTAAATAATCTCGTTTCCCCACTCCCATTCTTATTTTAACCACCTATCGTGCTCATTTAATGTGTGTCATAACCACTAATTTTAACTCTTCATCTTGGCCATCCACCTCATACCGCACCATTCTAATCTTAGCCATTCATTTTATTCTTTCTCCATCTATAAATTGAACCTCTCATTTCAAATCAAAGCCCAACAATTTTTCATATGCATTTACATCTCTCATTTTGCTCTATCATGGTTATTTCATATCCATGCTATGTTGGTTTTTGTGAGCAGTCCACAATGCATGATCCATAGAACAAAGCTGGTGGAGCTTAGGTGCACTCTACCCCATTCTATCAGAAGTCTAAATTAATGCTAGGTTTAGGGTATTACTGTTATTGTTTATCTTTCATGTTATTTCCTTGCATTATTTTCATGGCTTCATTTTTGGCACGCCCGGATTTAACCCTATTTTGCAAGATTTGGAATTTTTTTGTTGTAGATTTGAAGGCATTTTGAGCAAGTTCTGGAGGTGATCTATTGCAGACAACTTCCTACAATAAAATCAACCTTGCCATTGAATTCAAAACAACTCGCAAGTGAAAATTGATATAAAATAACTTATATTTTTGGAATCTGTGAAATTTTTTATTTTTTAAACTTTTGCACCCTCATAGGCCCGTATCGTACGGACCCGTACAACGGCCTACGTAGGTAGGTTCTCACTAACACTAAAATTTGAAAATAATAAAAAAAATTAAAAATTAAAAAAAAATGTTGGCAAAGATTTTTATGTTTTAATAGTTTTAAGGTTTAATCATTTAATAGTTTCAAACGCCCTCCGCCCATAATCCCTGTCGCCACCCCATAAACCCTGTCACCACTACTTCTAAACCCTATTGCCACTGCCTACCTACCTCCGCTCTGCTACCACCTACCCCCCACTGCCTCGGCCACTATCTTTGGCGATGCCATCACTAGGTGGCACCTCTCGACCTACCGACCGGCCCTCCCAAACCCCTAACTACCTTCACTAGTCGTTAACATTTAACAATGACCTTAAACCACCACAGTAAATCTTAGCAATCATGGACACTGTTATCTATAAGCTATTTATGGTCAACATTTATAGCTAACTGTTTTGTGCTAATAGTCAATATAACTGCTACAAGAAACCACCAGAGGTAAGCCACCCTTGTGATCACATTCATCCAAGCCACTGGTGGTTTACATAGGCCTTGTTGGGTACCAAAATATCTTATCCTAATCCTTAGAACATTCATCAATCTTCGAGGCCAGGGATGTCATCATGGAGACAGAGAAGAGGTCCATCAACAGGATAAGGATGATTAAGGGCCAATGGTTGGGAATGGGTAATCTTCCCTTCGCTTATGGCTTAGCTAAACCAAGGAGGGTGTTCCTAGAGGTATCCCTTAGCAAGGATTAACAATCATAGAAGATACTCTCAAAATCACAATACCCAACTGTTGTTTTAACCCCTAAATATAGTCACTAGGTTAAGACAAGCTTGCTGCACTAAAACCACTATTTAAGCTAATGAAAGACACTTCCTACATAATAATGGAAGGTGCGAGTATGCTTTTTTAGTTTGTTAGAATTGACACTTTGAAGACTCACTAATAATATTTCCTAGTTTCAACACAGAACCATAACAACGCATGCAATACTAACTATTTTATTCACACTTGATAAGTTTATTTTAGTTTTTGATGGGTGTGGGTGATCACAGGCCTCTTAGACTGGTGCCTATTTGGATGGGTTATAGAGTCCAGAATTCAGCAGAAGGTAAGATAACATAGAAATGAAACAAGCACTTTCTGGATACCTAAATGCAGAAAAGACAATAACTAGTAAAGAATATACTTAGTGATCCTTCATAAAAATACAATCACCCATCCACAACCATAGAAGAGATCATCACATAACATGTAATGTTTTAAGAATATGTCATATTCATCTAATCAATGGTTACAGTCATACCACAAAGTGTGGCAAGAGAAAACCCTAGCCGAAACTTAGGATTTCCTTGAAAAATTACATGAAAAGGAGAATTTCATACACTGATTCTTGAAATCAATATGAAACCTTTCATAACTTTTATCTTGCCTACTAGAGAACTAGAACCTTTTATTCTTTGAAACCCTAGAGAGCTCCGCACTTTCTTGCCTAAAGAACTACCAAAGGACTAACCCTTAGAATGAATTGCAATCCTGCCTTTATAGTCTTCACAATTCAGACCTGAAGATGAAATGGGTGGGAAAACCCCCCAACAACCCCACCAACCGCAACAAAAACATCATTTCCAGCTACCCATTTCGCATTAATGGCATTCTTGGAAGTTGTTGGCACATTTTCCCACATTTTTTGGGTGACAGAGAGAGGAGGGAAGACAAGTCAGCCAGGCCTTAACAAATTAGGCTTTGGAGATTGGGCCTTCACTAAGTGCCTTGTACTTTGGAGTAGAAGAAATGAACCATCCAACCCTGAAATACATAGAAGAAATGAAGATCGTCAGGGGTCGGGCCTCGGACCTTCATCCTTCTGCCTTCGAAAAGAAAGGAGGAAGAAAAGAAACTTCTTGCCTGCCACCATCCAAAACACTTAGAAGATTGTGAGCTCGCCAGACTTTGGTCATCAGGCCTTCTGCCTACCTTCTTCCAAAGGGAAAGAAGAAGAGAAAACCCCCTAGTCACCGCTGCCCGAAATACTTAGAAACTTTTGAAAACTTGGCAAGCTTTAGCAAACAGGCCTTTTGCCTTCTACTTTCCAAAAAAAAGAAAGAAGAAAGGAGAACTCCTACCTTTCACTTGCCAAAAGACTTAAGAAAATTTGAGATTCATCAGACCTCAGTTGTTGGACCCTCTTCCTTTTGCCTACATGGAAGAACAAAGAAGGCCACCACTCTGACCTCCGATAACCTGCAACACTTAGAATTTTTTTGGAAGAAACCAAAGTAGAATTCGGAGTCGATAGACATGGCACGATGGAAGACAAGAACCTAAAACCCCAAACTTCGGAAAAGGAAAAAAAAAAGGAAAACACTTAGAATTTTTGGACTTATCCATTTTGTTGGTTTCTTCCTTGCATTTCAAAAGGAACAAGGTAGGCATTTTGATGGATTTGGCAAGATTCTGTAGATTCTTGGCTTGAAAATAGGAATCCTAATAGGCCTAGCATTAAAATTAACTGCCAACACCAAAACTGTTTCATGTGACCACTCCTCCCCCTAACCACTAACAGTTTATGCTACCTGTCAGCCCTTCCCCTGGCTTCCATTTTGTCATAAAATAGGTGTTGTTTTCAAAATCACATAACTTTTGACAAGGCTATCATATTTTTGCCAAGCTAGAAGCATTGGAAAGCTAGTTCTCCTATCTTCATAGTAGCATAGGCCTCATCAACAGATTAAGCCTAGAATATCAAGTATAATCAGTCAAAGTCAATCTTAGCTTGCAAACTTCATTTGATCATAACTCATGCAAATCTTTACAAAATTTTATGAATGAAACTACTTAGAATTTCATGAGGAATATGATAAAACTATCCAATCTACCATAGTTTCCCATCATTTTTAGATTTAACCAAATTTATCTTTTTTAGCCTAATGTTTGTATTGTAGCTTTCACCTACCAAAGATCAAAATCATTGAAACTACTAACAAGTTGCTGCAGATTTGCATGTCAAAGAAATCATTTTATCACTAATCTAGACACTTAGTCTAATCTAGGGGGATAGTATTTGAACATTTCTTGCTTTGTCTTTGGATTTTGAAAAGGGTGTATGCTCTCTCCTCGCACTTTTGGGTGATCTTGGAGATCAAAAATACCTTCATTATCCTTGTGTTTATTTGTTCAATCCTAGGAACATTATCTCACATGTGCTCTCCCCTTTCACTTTGTGAAGGCCTGGGGATCAAAAGTGAATAGTGTTCCTTCCCTTTAGGAGGCCTGCTAGGGGATTTCATCACCCCTAGGGATGACCTCAACCATGTGTTCTAGTGGGGTATATCAAAGGCAGAGAGAAATTTGTACCTCAATCTAGTCACGTAGTCATTGGGACAACCTTGGGGCCTCAGGTGATTCTGGACACAAGATGAAGTGGCGTTTTCTTAATCACTTATGCCACATCCCTTCAATGGGCTAGTGTTCACAGACTTGGGCCTCATCATACCTCGTGTATTTGGAGGACTTCCCTGGAATCTCGTAAAGCCTAGTTAAGACCATCATCTATTTTCTAGCGTGGTGTAAGGGATGTAGACTACCCCCTAAAATTACTCACCATGTGCCTCCTTGAAGTGGAGATATAAGTCTTCTTTGGGTAAGGCATAAAAGACTCCAAGGAAAGGGGTATTCAGCGCAACACCCTTATTCCTATCTATCCTCTCAGGGTGAAATGTTCTTAGTTAGGTAAGAACATGGATAGGTATTCTATTGTGTGGGCCTACACTATGAAATCACTCCTACTTGAATAATTTTAGGTTTGTTCATGTGCTTGGTGTGTTTTCCTTGTGCAAAACTAGTATAAGCCTTTTTAGCCATGGAGCAATTCACACCATTTACCTTGTTAAGTCAAGTCAGCCATTGTGTTTTTGTGTTTGTTTTTCTTTCCAAAATCTCAAAATCCAAAAAAATAAAAAAATCCAAAAATCCAAAAAAAACTAGGGTAAAACAGTGACCTAAAACAATCCCATAATATTGATTTTGGACTTGTGACTACCTACCCATCTCTTGGCCAATCGACCCGCCTTTGGACCTGAACTTTGTCAATCTAATTAGACATCAATTTGGCAACCTATCCAATTTGTTAACCAAGTCATCTATTGATCAATCAAATCATCAATCAAATCCAAAACTTGCCTAAGCCTAGCCTAGATCCTTTTCATCATTCTTTTTATCCTACCTTGCCTTGTCTACTCCAAGTAGAAAGGTTATCCCTCTCCTTGCTTAGGTATCGATCAACCCTAAGTAGTGAAGGAAATCCCATCTTTATCCATAACAAAAGGTCTAGGTGAGTCTTGAGCTATTTTGGTTTTATCCTATCCTATCATCAAATTTTGGTCAACCCATATCATCATTATATCCTTGGTGTCATCCTTATCATTATATTGGTTGTCAATCTCATATCCTAGTCATGTCCACATCTTTGTCATTATCTTCACATCATTTTAGTCCAAAATCTTGTCACGTAAGGCCTTATTCAAGACATAACCAAGTCCATAGATTTCATCCTTTAATCTTAAGGTCACCCTATTTATGCCCATCACAAGGTCACAAGCTAAAATAAACATGGAGCAATCCCAACAAGAATCCCATCAACAAGAACAATCCCATCAAGAGTCCACTTCCTATAAGTTCCCATCACACTTCGAACCTAATTTGTGTCCTACAACTGGAATGCCCATCAACTTATACATACCCAAGGCTTATAAGGGCATCGTTAAACCATCATCAAATCCTATATATCAACAAGAATTTGATAATCTTATGCAAAATCCCAAAAGTCCAACCAACTCCACCCATGAGTCCCTTGACTATGAAGATAGAGTTCAAGACTTTATGGAGGCCACCAATAATCAAGTATTAGTAGACCATATCATTGCTAAATATCCCCAAGCTTACTTCCAAAAGTTCCTCCACTTAGGAGTTGAGATACCTCTAGAATTAGATCCTTTCACTATGATTCCTAAAAGTCATCCTTAGCAAGTCCTAAATACATTAAGAGGTCCTTCCCAACCACATGTTGATGAAACTTTAAATGCCATGACATATCTTAATATCAACACATCCACCAATCAATCTATTCATATTATAGGTGGGTCACAACCTATCCCTAGCATGTCCCTATCCATCCCTCAAGGTACAACTAATATCATACCCCCATTAAGTGGTCAAAACATCCCTATGATATCTACTATCCCTACATTATCTATCCCTATGACCTCACACATCCCTCGTATTAACCCATCCATCCCTCCATTCACGGCATCTATACCCATGTAAAATCTAAGAGTTAATGTCATCATCCCACCTACTAGTGGTATAGTCATTCCACCACTCACTACTCAAGTATCTAACCCCATTTACATATCATCCACTACACCCCATACTCATACCCAAACCAATGTGTCCATGTCTCAAACTTCACAAGTCCAAACTCCGTCCTCATCATCACACATTCAAAACACCACCCTCTCACAACTCCAACAATTCCTTTTACAACAACAACAACAAGCCTTTTTACAATAGCTTATGACCACTCAACAAACCCAAACACAACAACAAGAAGCTCAAACACAACAACCACAACCTCAAACACCATAACATCAACAACAATTGTCGTCTAACCCATCTACCACATCACCCAATGAGACAACCGACATGAAAACACTCATGAAACAAATGTTTAATGACATGCAAAAAGGGAATCAAAAGAAGAAATAAACCTTTGAAGAAATTTGTCCATACCCATTTGACAAATCTCTATTAATGAACCCTTTTCCTCCAAACTTTGAATTACCAAAATTTGATAAATACAAAGGAAAGGGTGGTCCTAGAGACCATCTAAGAGAATTCTTCATAGCATGCATTGAAGTTTCATATGATGACACTTACTTGATGGGACTTTTTCCTCGTAGCCTAGGAGGAGAAGCCATTGAGTGGTTCTCCCATCTCCCTCATGGCACTAAAACTTTCCAAGAGCTCACCGACAAATTCATAACACACTTTTTGTATAACATTGAACATGAGATGTCTATGACTGACCTTTGCAATACCAAACAAAGAAATGGGGAATCACTCACTGCCTTCCTACAACACTGGAGAAATCTCACTAGTAAGGTTCCAATCACCATTCCTGAGAAACAACTTGTTAATCTTTTCATTCAAAACTTAAACCAAGAAATGGCCTTTCACTTACAAGTCCAATGTGCCAACTCTTTTAAAGAAATCATTGATAAAGGTACAACTATAGAAAAATCCCTAATAGCAAAAGGACTTGTCGAAATCTTCAAAGACAACAAGGACAACAATAACAATCAATCCAATGGAAAACCACGATTTTGGGCTAAGAATAAGAACATTGTCAATGATGGTGTCATGAATTCTAAGCTTGTTCAAAATGTTCAAAACCCTCCATTAGCCCTTCAATCATCATCATCAAACTAAAATGTTACTTTCCCCATGAATAATCCTATACAAGGATTAAGACCTAGACGTAAATTCACAAACTTGGGAGAACCTACGTAATCCATCTTTCAAAAACTCTTCAACCATGGCCTTATTAAACTTCCCGAGATCAAACCTTATGATGAGAATGCCATTAAATCCCATTGGTACAATGAAAATAAGTATTGTGAATTTTGTAGGATCAAGGGCCATAAAACAAATAATTGCACGAGGCTTAAGAACTATATCCAAGATCTTATAGATCAAGGAGATGTCACTATAGATTAACCTACTCCAAAGTTGTATAGTGAGAAATTGAGAGCATATCAAGATCCATTCCCACAACATGGTCAAGGTAGTTTCTCTTCTAACAACAACCATACCAATAAGGTCAATTCCTTCCCTTCATATGATTATGTTGTGGGTCATATTGAAGCTTGTTCTTCACAAGTAGCTACCATCACCATAAGGGCACATAACCCTGATTGTGTAGTTACCACCTATCATGACTATATCACTATTCAAGGAGCCCCATCATCATCTATGCCGTCATCATCCATATCTCCTCCTAAATATAACATCCTTGATCATCTAGGGAAGACTCTAGCACAAATCTTAATTTTTGAGCTTCTTCATACATCCCCCATGCATAGAGAGATTTAGATAAAGCTTTGGCAAAATATCATGTCCCTAATGATATTAATGTGGAACAATTTGAATCCATGGTAGGGCACCTCACATCCACTCATTGCCTAGTTTTCACTAAAAAAGACATGCCTACTGTCAATTCATTTCATAATGAACCTCTTCATATAGAAGTGGTCATTCACAAACATAAAGTCAAAAGGGTCCTAGTAGATGGTGGATTGGGCACCTTAAGATTAGTAAGATAATTGGGATACTCCACTGAGGTTATTGATCAAAAGCATTCTATCACAATCAAGGCCTATGATGAAGCTAAGAGAAAATTAGAAGGAATGGTTAAGGTACATGTTCAACTAGGTCATGCACTCATGGAAATTACTTGTCAAGTCTTAGACCTTGATCTCACATATAACATTCTCTTAGGAATCCCATGGATTCATGCCATGAAGATCGTTACTTCCACATACGACCAATGCATCAAATTTCCCTATAATAATCAAGAAGTTACCATATACACTAATCCACATCCCTTTGAGTATTGTCACCTATTGGAAGGCCCATACCACAAAGCTAATTATTGCCCAACCAATGATGTTTCTAAACCATCTTCATCATATATTGATCCATCCACACTTTCCTTTTCATTCACTACCCATCCTGAGATCAAGGCTAAGATTATTGACAAAGGATTGGCAAATACACTCTACAAGGAGTCTTTTGTGTGGGGCAGCTTCCACTTTCTCCTAAGAGATTTGGGCAACCTCGTCCTGAGAGACCTATTTCAACTATCACAATCAATTATAAGCCAACTCAATTTTCTTGATGGGGTGTCCTAGACAAAGAAATCATTAATGCAAATATTTTAGAATGGATTTATAAGGAAGAGGTTGAAAAAGATAATCTCCCTCTCGAGAAATATCCTAAAGGTTTTCACATGGCACAAAATATGGGTTACCAAGAAAAAGGTGGTCTTGGCTTATACAACCAAGGAACTATTAAACCCTTTACAACTGCTTGTATACTTAAACACTTGGGACTAGGGTTTGGAACACAAGAGCCAGCATCACTAGAGCTCAAATTTATCTTAGATGAGGTAGCTAAAGCATTTCCTTCAATTGAGAGTACTAATGAGGATACCTACAATGACTCCCTTGAGTGTATCGCCGAGCTATCCAATTCATCCATCCTCACCCTCACTATGTCATTGCCTTCATCACAATCACATAACCTCCAACTCATTTACCCCAAACTCATTGATTGGGACCAACAAGGTTCTCCTGTTCTAGATGTCTTCCAAAATGATGAGGCTATCGCTGAATTCTTGGGATTAAGATCAAGAATACCACTCGGAGATCACAAGATTGGATAAACTATAGAGCTCAACACAAATGCTTACTTTGAAGAGATGGTCAAATTCCTTAGTCGCAAAAGTGAAAATATAAAAATCATGCCCCCTAGTGAAAACCACTTTGTGGCACTTTCAGATGATAAAAAATTAAAAATAAAGGATGTATCAGAAGGTGAAAACCTCCCTGAGGCACCTAAGGATGAGGAATTTGACCCCCTTGAAAGTAAGGCATATCAAGAGAGGTCTCCTCTTCTTATTGAAGAAACACAAGAGATGAATTTGGGAACAATTGAAGAATGAAATATCACACTTGCAGCCAGATCCTTGTCAGAATCTAAATTACAATAGTTCATCACCTTTTTCAAAGAAAGATCAAAGAATTTTGCATGGTGTTATGTAGATATGCCTGGTTTAGATCCTTCCTTGATAGTACATCATTTGACAGTATATCTTGGAGCAAAATTAGTCAAACAAAAGTTGAGAAAGATGCATCCCAAAATTGTGAATACATACTTCATCCTATAGTTAAGATTTTAGAGCTTCTAGAACCAACTCAAAAAGTCCAATAGATATGGAGCAATCTCAATCGTTGGCAATATTTACTTCTTCTTCTATACCTACACATTCTGAGCTATGCAACTCTTCATTAGGGTAGCGAAAGTCAATTTCAATAGAATTTTCGTGGCCCAACCCTGCTAATCCCATTAGTACAATGCAATAATTCATATAGAGTTTGGGGCCTATATCCCAATCTATGCTAAAGGTTACTAATATAGAGAATAGACTTGACATTTCACATTCTCTATTAGTTTCACAAGAGGTCTTGCACATCAAGAAGTTGGTTGATGATTTCCATTTAGAATTTGTGCATATATTTCTAAACCAACGGGATAAAAAAGCTTATAGTAGAAATGTTGATGGTAGGTCTACCAATTTGACTCAATGAGAAAATTTAGGCCACCTTCTACTCTATTAGAACCACTTTTAGTATTAATATCTAATACTCTAGGTTGAAATATGTGCCAAAGGAAAGACCTCAAAGGAAGTAGAGAAAAATAGTTTTGACTACTAATACTCTATGCAAAGAATTGGGGGAACAAATTATGAGGTTCTAGGCATAGTTATCCCAACAAACCCAACTTACCGATGCCTAGAAGGTTAAGTTTGGAGCAACAAAAAAGGATGTGGTTCAACTTAAAGTAAAAGTGATTGAAATTACAACGACACGAGAGCAAAGATCATAAGAAACTTATGGAGGTAATACAAATGGTCAAGATCTCTAAGGAACACAAGGCCATAGCCAACCATCACCTAAAGAAATGCATTGATGAAGTTTACAAAAATATGGGCTACAATACAAGTACAAACTATTCTCACTATCTCTTTCATTTCAACAGGTGCTGATGTACCTCCAAGGATGTCTCCTTCCCTTGATATTCCATGATATATCTAACATTTTTATCTACTTGTCAGCTAGAAAATTGACTTTTCTTTTAAAGGGGATAATTCAATTAGAAAAATTAGAATTCTTTATATATTATCAGTGCTTGTGCAACCAACGTATTTTGTTAATTCCTTGTAAACTTCATGTAGTTGTTAATAAAGAGTTGTAAGTGGTTACCAATGGTTGTGGTATAATTGACAAATGTTTGGCCCTCTAAATAGAATTGTCATAGTTAGGGAAGGGGTTTGATTTGTGAGTGGTCCTCTATGATATACACTCACTATAATCAAGCACTACCTGTAATAAAGCATTTACAATGTTATTCCTGTACAATCAATCTGGTATGTATTGTTTGTTATTTGTATATCATTGCAATTGGTAGTGTAACTAGATAACAATAAACATTAGTGAGTGAAGAGAGAATAAATGAAAGACTTTTGAAGCTTAATTAGTTGGATGAGTGAAAACTAATGGCACAATGAGCAATTGAGGTAATGCAACCAATGAAGAAGCACTAGTATGACAAACACTTATAAAGAATGGATTTTAAACCTAGTGCCTTAGTACTAAAGTGTAATGAGTGATGAGAAATTAAACCAAGCAAGTTCAAGGTACTTTGGATAATACTGTTAAAATTCAAGAAATAATGGATCACTAATGGCTCAGTCAAATTAGAAAACTTGGTAGAAACTAGTGTAAAAGATGTAATTAATGGTTTAAAGCTAAAAATACATCATCAACGTATGGTGGAAATTAACATGATTAATATCACAAACATCAAAGCTCAAGCTGAAGTACTAGAAACATGTATTGAGAGAGGTACAAGTCTTTATAATATAGTTGAAGAACATTTTTTGTAGATCTTGTAAAGATATGTTGTCCTAATGAACATTTAAAGGACCTTCTCATTCTTGTTTGTCTAATTAATAAAATTTAGCCTCCAATGCCATATAACACCCTTTGTCCAACATTTTATGCCACACTCTTCCTACCATTATACAATCTAATCACCCTTCTACCATACAACTTAACCACCTGAGTACAACCATATAGCCAAATCAAAATGAGACAATACATCAACAGATAGTACCATATTGTCAAAACATAACATACCATGATCAACATACAATGTTGTACAGTTGTTTGCTATGGTACGACTTGCAACAGTACTCTATCCTACATTCCTTTGTCATACAAAATATATAGTTTCCTTCAATTGTATGGTTAGAAAAGCTGATTGACATACAAACCAAAGTAATCCCTATTGCAACCATACAACCCCACAACTCCTTCATATTTAATTAATAAATTCATCTCATACAAATGGTGCTCTCAATTTTTCTACAATTAGCCAAACTTCATCTGTTGAACATTGTTCTGGGAATTTTTGCACATAATATACAACCTATTATAAGGGAAGTGCATGTTCCAGTGGAAAAACTATCTTTTGGATAGTATAGAGCAAGGTTGTTCAAAGAAGTCGAACGTTGAAAGTGAAGCATAGCTAAAAGGAAGGCTATGCTTGTAGATTCTACAACTAATGGTAGAATTGTATGAGTACTGGCACCTCCATTCACCTTACCAACAACAAAACCTTAGATACATGTCAGATGGAGTCATTGATAGATTTGTTTTATTTATTGCAATGTATTAGGCAATTTTTCATGGTTAAACCTATAAAAGGAAATAAATCATCACTTCTAGGGTTCTAGATAAACCTCTAAAATCTAAGAACCAACCTGAGGGAGCATAGATAACTGGAAACTAAGGTTTTTAAAGTATTTTATTGTAGAAAGTATGGGGTTTTCTAATGCTATTAAATGTTGTACTTGAAAAAAGGAAGTAATTAGTAAAGTGTAGGAACTTCATCCTTATTTGTAAGGTCAAAATTGTGGAAAAGAGCCTTGGACAAGGCCTTTTTACAAGGTACAACACACCTCAAGAAGGTTGGCTACTTCTAGCACAAGCTACAACTTATCATCCCAGATTGATGTAGACAATTTTGCCTACAGGTGATGTCAAGAGTAAGAAGAAATAGAAACTAGGGACAAATAATGTAGAACCATAGGCCCAACACCTTATTTGGACAAGGATTTTGCAAGATATGACATGCCTCAAGAAGGTTGGATCCTTCAAGCACATGCAAATTCTTCCCCTAAAATAACATAGTCAATTTTGCCCTCAAGTAACATCAAGGGGAAGAGGAAACAAAAAATAGGGACAAATAAGGCAGGGCCAACATTTAAAACTCTCAACTATGAGAGTTCAACAATAATAAAATAAAGGCTTTGGTAGGAAATCAAGATAGATGGGCATGATTTTAAAGTTGCCCTTGCAAAACCAAGATAGACAAAATACTATAGATGCCCTACTTCAGTGTTAAAAGACTTCAAAGCCTATCTAGTCCATATGGCATCAAACTATAATAGGGATAAGAAAGAATCATTTGCATGGTACATCAATCAATATCTTTGAATCACCTATACAACCATCAATTTTTCTATAATGTTTGGGGTACCTTCTATTGGACCATCAATCCAAAGGCTCACTAATAGAAGCCAAACTCAAGCACAAAATATCTTGATGTTTAGAGCTTATGCAGAGTAGAAATGACCAACTCAAAGGTACAAAGAATGTGGGCCAAGGGGAACAAAGGGTTGAAAAAAGATTACTTAGCCACAAAAAATGGTGATGTATAATGGATATCATTCAAATAAGGTTTGTTGGTGCTACGCGCTCTTCTAATATCATGTTGTGGGTGTCAGATTATGCGATAGGGTTGATTAAGGAGGTCTACGATTGGAGAGGGTTGCTATCTGCTCAAATTCATGAATTTTGTTCATTGAAACAAAGTGTTTTAAATGAATCAACATGCCTTTGGGCTACTTTAGATGCAATGTACACTCATGTAGTACTTGATGAATCCTACAAATTAAATAATTTCTACAACCTAACTTGGCTATCTATTTTCAAATTGGGATCATTAGGAGCATAGTTTATAGATGTTACATACCAAGAAGAAACTAGAAAGTAGAAGTATTGTTAAAAAAAGTAAAAACATGGTAGAAGATATAGACTCATAAAAAGATGATGTAGCTAGTAAAAAAGAAAGGGTGTACAAAGAGGAATGAGAGATAGAGATCAGTCAAACACTTGCTCCTTCCTCTATTCCCTTGGCACTCATCCTTCTACCATTGGATGAGGGTCACCACATAGAGGAGGGATCAATTTGTTTAGTGCTCCTATTGACACATTGAAGATTCCTCTTATGAGCCCAACTCACTTTGTACCTATGCTTTAGATTATATCAAAGCTACCAAGACAACTCCAATAGGTTGACACATGTGGACTGTCATCCAATTATAAAACTAGAACACATTGGACTTTACCTCTTCCACTACATCGACACACTCTGGGCCAAGTAGCTCTTTTCACCACCTAAGAGGTTCTATATTAGTGCAACTCCCTTGATCATACCCTATTAAACCTCTCAAAAATTTGCAAAAATTGATACATAGGATGGGATTAATGGCCCAAGTCATGCTTGATGTTGTCACTTTAATTTGAAGTATGGATTTTTTGCATTCTCTGCTAGACTTAGAGGTGGTAGTTCCCATTAAAAGTTTGTAGAATAAGACTACCACTTAGAGTTTTTCAAAAAATTCATGAACCAAGGTTGGCCAAAATGAATATCTGAGATGTCAAAATAATGGTTTCCAGTTAGAATTCCTTTTGTTATGGTTTATGTTGGCATAACCTAGGAAGCATTGTACTCCATCGAGCATCATTTCAAGTACTAGTAGCTCATGTTGCAAACCACCATGTGTGAACAATGAAAAGCATATGAAGAAGTTAATGTTGCCATGGCTAATGAAAACTTGTGAATGGACATAGATCAACAAAATATATGTTTTCAAGAATAGTTGGCTTAACAAACTCAACTTACTGAGGCCCAGACTACTAAGATTATTTGATCTAAAGAGGAATTGATTCAATTAAAGGCCAAGGTGGTTGAGATTATAGTTAAGAGGAAGCATATTTAGGGGAAGCTTTAAGAGGTTGTCCATATAGTTAAGAGCTCCAAAGAACAAGAGGTCATCACAACTCATTAACTGAAGTGGAGGAAAAAAGAGGTATACAAACTTTGGGCGGAAATCAAACAAAGCCGACATGTTTGGCTTGTTGAATGGGACTTTAAATTTTATTTTCAAGGTGATAACATAAGTAGTATAATTTTATGTTATGTTAATGCTTGTGATGCTAGGTTAATTTGTTATTTAATTGTTAGCTAAATGTAGTATGTTAGCAAAGGGTTATGTAAATACTTAACCCATTGGTCATGGTTTAATCAAAAGCCATTGGCACTTTAGAAAGAACTATCACAATCAGGAAAGGGTACCAATTTATGTACACATTCATCCATGTACTATTTTTTATGTAACTAAACACTACTATAAAGTGAACTTTATCTATGACCCTTGTTGCACCTATTATACCTTTATATATTGATAGTTGACAAGACCTTGTGATTATACACATGATTATTGATTTTGTATATATTACTTATTGATGTTTGATTATGCTATGGTTATATGTACTATACTTAGACATTAATTTTGATGCATTAGAATTGTTGGTCTTAATGGTTTTAATTTATAATGTTGCTAACCCCAATTTGTGTGTTTGTTAGTTATATGTAATGTTGTATTTAATAATCGTATCATAATTAAAGCTAATAAATGATTTAAATTGAGTCTAATTAAAAATATTAAATTTGAGTTGTAATGTGAATAGTGAATTTATGGGAATTAAATGTTTAATTAAATTTATGGATTTTATAATGTTTGAATGATGCAATTTTATTATATGAATTATGATTCAATTTTATTTATGTTGGTGATATGTGATTTATCTAATTGATGTGTTTACACATGCTAATGATTTGTGACTTTCATATGTACATGCTAATTGTACCTAAGAACGGGTGAATAATGTAATATTTGTTAGGCATTATTAGTTCATGACATAGAATAATGTAATAAATAAAAAATTAACATGTTAATGTTAATTTATTAGATGTTAGTTTTTAGTTAGTTATTAGTTATGTGTTAGTTGGCAGTTCATGGTTTGGGCAGTTACTAAGTTGAATGGTTTTATAAAGCCATAGAATGTAATCATTTGTGGATGAATGATTGATTGATGTGGTTGAGCCTTGGACTCTTCTTCGTTGTGTTGCATTTTCATTATGGTATCAGAGCAAGATTCCTATGAGACTTCTCTGTTTGCCTTTCATTCCCTTGTATTTCCTTCTCCAAAGTGGTTCATATAATAACCAAGCATTGAGGACCACATGCAACAATCATTATTGTTTGTCCACCATTCTTGTATTTTGTCAATAGAGGCACAATGCAAACCACGTGCAAATTTGTTTGCATTCATCATCCATCTGCATTTGGTTTCTCTCCTTTCTCCATCTTGTTCACTTCTTTTCATTGTTTTCACTCCATTTTGTTCATTTTCATATTAAAAAATTATAAAATCAAATTTGTAGAAATCTAAGGTGTTGCGGAAAAGTGGAGGTGGTTAAGGTAGTTTGAGGCTATTGAGAAGAGTTTCATCTTTTTGTTATGAGGTTTTATTTGTTTCAAGATTGGTATGGATTTATCATGCTACTCTTTGATGGATAGTTAGGTTGTGTGAAGGAGGAATTGTGTTATCATAAAGTGCCACTCTATTGTTGATACATTGTTCTGATTTTAAAATGATAGTTTAACATCTAGTCTCATTAAAATTGCGATATCTTTCTCATTTATAACAAAATTTAGAAATTTAAGATGTTTTGGAAAGATGATGAAGAGGAGAACAAAACAAGAAATCATTTGAGAATAATATTAATATTTAATGCACAATTTGATGTCGAAGATAGAGGCATTTGAATATTTATGAACAATTGCTGCCAATTTAATTTAACTTTTTTTTCTCTTTGTATTTTTCAAAAGAGGAGAAACAAAGCATTATTTTTCAACATTATTTAAATGGAGCAATAAGGATTTTGGATCCATAAGGTGTAATATCTTTTTTATATGTACATTGTAATTGGATACATGATCGATAGAAACTAACATCCAAAGAAATATTTTCATTGAAGGGGGGGCAAATATGAGACATGCCGATTGTTGACACTCTAACACCAGAATAAAGTTCCTATGTTAGCACTAAAGGGGGGTGTTAGGAATTATTAGTGCATGACATAGAATAATGGAATAATTAATAAATTAACATGTTAATGTTAATTTATTAGATGTTAATTTTTAGTCAGTTATTAGTTATGTCTTAGTTGGTAGTTAGTGGTTTGGATAGTTAGTAAGTTGAATGGATTTATAAAGTCATAGAATGTAATCATTTGTGTGTTGAAGATGAATGAATGGTTGTTGTGTTAGAGCCTCTAGCTCCTTATGTCTCAATTTAAATAATATTGTGATGCTTTGGCTATAGTTTTCCATGACCATGACTTGATGTGCACAATAAGTGTTCACAAAATTATGTGAAAGGCCAACAAAAGGCATCAAAGGATTGTCAAGGATCCTCCTATCATCTTTGCTACACATCATGGACTAGTGAGATTTGATTATTGTTATAAATTTGAAATAGATTGATAACCTAAGAACTTTATAAGAGAAATTATAAGCTACATAAACTGGAAAAAAAACATAAACAATGAAAATTAGTGACTTTGAGAGATATGCAAATGTCAGGATGACAGAATTGCATTAAGAGATCAAAGATGAAGCTACACAAGACTAATAGAATTTCCATATAGGATGAATAATACAAGCTAGGTAGTGAGTTTATATAGACCAGGGAGAGGGGTGTAGGTGGCAAAACCAACCAATAGGGAGAGACCACCAAATAGTCTAAACATAGTAAATGCAACTCCCTCGTAGGATGGTGACACCTCAATTCACCCAATCACCTAATTAAACTCACTTTATTTAACATAAGAAAGCTTAATAAAAGTGTAGGAAAAACCTAGGAAATAGGAAAAATAAATAACCCACTAGGAAAATAAAAACCTACACTAACAACCCTCTTAAGTGTATCTTAGGTGGGTGAAAAGATGGGTCTCGATAAATAAAGCTTGATGAGGTGCCCATGTACAAAGAACCCCCCCAAAGAGAAGAAGCCCCTCCCAAATAAAGGAATAGAAGCACCCCCACAAATAGAGAGAACATCCCCTAGAATAGAGAGAGAAAAGTGAAGGACTAAAAAGCCCCCTAAAGTGGACATCGGCCGCACCCCCAAAAAATCTCACAAATGAAGGAAATTGCTCTCAGTAAAGGGTTTGGTGAAGATATATGTGATCTAGTCTAATGTAAAATAGTACTCGAGATCAATGATCTACTCATGAATCAACTCTTGAATGTAGTGCATGTGGATCTCAATGTGTTTGGTCTATTGGTGATGGACAAAATTGTGAGAGATTTGTATCACACTCTGGTTGTCACAAAAGATGATGGTAGGCTTCCATAATAGAATACTAAACTTAGTGGGAATTTTTGAAGCCAAATGGCCTTAGTAGTAGCATTATATTCTCCTCAATACTTAGCCTCTATAGATGAAAGAGCAATTGCAGATCGCTTCTTGCTCAACCAAGAAACTGGACCTAAACCAAGTGAGAAGCAATACCTTGAAGTAGACTTGCGATCCTAAGAATCACTTGTCCAATCTAAATTTGTGTATCCTACCAAGACAATATCCACACCCACTACATAGTGAATTCCATAACTGTGAGTGCCCTGTACATAGTGAAAAATCCACTTAGCTGCTTTCCTCAGTGTAACTCATATGGCTCTTGCATGAACCTAAAGACCAGGCCCACAACATATGATAGATTAGACCTCGTGTGAGTCAAGTATATGACACTCCCAACTAGTTGGTGATACAAGGTAGCATCAACCAATGGTGAAGAATAGTGAGGTTTAAGTTTGACCCCTAACAGAAATGGAGTCAGTGTAAGCTTATAGTCTGCCATGTGAAATCTAGAGAGCATATCAAGTGCATACTTGGGATGTGCCATGAAGATATCAGATGAAGACTAAGTGATCTCAATCCCCAAGTAGTGTAGAAGGCCCAAGTCTAACATCATAAAATGATCATGAAGGGCAATTTTCACTACCTTGATGGTGGATGAGGAACTCCCTGTGATTAACAAGTCATCAACATAGAGAACAAGGAAAGTGAGTATTATCCTGTTGTAGAATGTAAACATTCAGATTAGAATGGCACTGAGTAAACCCAATTTATAGAAGGAAGGAGTCCATATTAGCATACCAAGCCCAACCTCTAAAGACAACAAACAAGTGAAGGATCCTAGATGAACCCTTGTGGTTGCTCCATGTATATTTCCTCCTGAAGGTCACTGTGAAGAAAAACACTCTTCTCATCGATTTGATGAACTTTCAAACAATGGGGTGCGTCAATAGCAAGGACAAGTCAGATGGAATTCATTTTGGCAACTGGGGTAAAAGTCTTAGAGTAGTCAATCCTAGGAACCTGGGAGAATCCTTTAGTGACTAGATGAGACTTATGCTTATCAACTGATCCATCTATGACAAATTTTGTCTAATAGATCCACTTGCATCGAACAAGTTTCCTTCCCTTAGGAAGGGGCACTAAATACCAGGTATGCTTCCTCTCTAAGGAACTTAACTCTTCCTGCATAGAAGCATCCCACTCGATGACACCTAAAGCTTATCAAAAAGACTATGGATCAAAAGATGGAGTAATGAAGAGATGTGGAGACTCTTGAAACTGGGACCTTGTTGTTACTGTATCTAAAGGATCACCAACCCAATCAATTGTTGAATCCAATGTTTGACAAGCCCAAAGAGGCCCAGTAGCTAAAGAATTAGGAGAATTTGGAGGAGAATCATCACCCTCTGAATGATGACTAGGAGAGGAGGAAGATGAATCCTCATCATCATCGTCACCATATGAAGTGGAGTAAGAAGACTCCATATCAAGATCAGAAGGATTAAGATCTTTGGAAGAACTATCATCATGCCTTAGTGTCTCCAAAGTGATGGTAGATGGAGAAGTGGTAGGAGATGAAGTGGAAACATCCTCCTCAAAATGAACACTCCTCTTGATGAACAACTCATGAGTGGTGGGATGGAGAATCATGTAGCCTTTGACACCATTTGGGTACCCAACAAATATTCAAGGCTTGCTCTACAAATCCATATCCTTACATTTCTCTGCTGGAATGTGGGCCCATGTAGGAGAACTGAACACCTAAAAGTGCTTTACTGTGGGCTTCCAACCGGTCCAAGCTTGAAAAGGGGTTACCCCTTCACAACTCAGTGAGGAACTTGGTTCTAGATGTAACATGCACAATTGATGGCCTCTGCCCAATACTAAGGTGCCATGGATTTGGAGTGAATCATACAGTTAGCCATTTATTTCAAAGACCAATTCTTTCATTCTACAACACTATTCTACTGTGGACTGCAAGGAACTGTGTGCTAAAGATCAATGCCCTCTAAAGCACAAAATTGATCAAACCTTTGGTTAACATATTTCCCCCCATTGTCTATATGCAGAATCTTGATGGCCTTCCTGGATTGTTTCTCTACAAAAGCTTTGAAGTCTTGAAAAGACTCAAAGACCTTAGACTTATATTTGAGAAAATATGCACCCAAGTGTATTTGGAAAATCATCAATGAATTTAAAAACATATAGCGCCCTAATAAAAGAAGGATACAGAAATGGTCCTGCCACACTATGTACTAACTCCAAAAGTTGTGTGGCACTCCATGCTTTGCCTTTATTATATTTTTCCTCGTGATACTTACTAAGAATGCATCTTTGGAAAACACCATCAGAAAATTGAATAGAAAGCAACCCCAAAACCATGTCTTGTTGATTGAGCTGTTGCAAGTAACGGTAGTTCAAGTGGCCAAACCATTGATGCCACAAACAACTCACCTCTTTTGAGTGAGTGAGAAAAGCAGGTGAAGGAGAATCAGGAACAAAGTGAGAAAAGTTATACTGTCTAGATAGATGATCAACCTTCCCCACAACAATTGTAGACTGACTATGCATCTCATTGATTACCACTATATTTGGAGTGAACTCAACCCGCTTTCCAGAGCCAATATGAGTGATCTGATAGATAGACTAGAGATTAGTTGACAAAGATGGAATGTAGAGAACATCCTAAAATGTTCCTTTGCCCATGTCAACAAACCCTTTCCCATGCACTTTAGTATGAGTGTCATCACCCAATAGAATAGATGACATAGAACATGGCTCCAACAAGGCAAACTACCTTGTGATGAAGACATGTGGTGCAAAGCACCTGATTCAATGATCCAAGAATTTGGTTATGAAGTAACAAAAACTACGACCTTTCCCTTTCCTTTCCCCTTACATTTTTCTATCCTTTTAATATTCTTGAGATGATCTCTGTTTTATAGAATCAAGCACCTTGATGTTATTTTTAAGAAGATGTGTCAGGTGATCAATCTATTTATTTAAACACTTATGTTCATCATGACTAGGTTTCTTACAATAGGCACACTTTGCCTTCTCCTTCTTAGGTTTGTCGCCTTTGGATGAAGAGGCCTCGTTAGCTGCTTTTGGGGCAGCTAGTTTCTAGTTTGTTTCTTCTCTCCTTGATTACGTTGTTTCTTATTTTGCTTACCAGACCATTTCTAATCTTTAGTGCCCTGATTTGCAGCCAATGCATGAGATTTAGAGGGCTTAATTGTGTCCATTTAAACCAATTTATCTTGATGTTTTGTGAGTTCATTTGCAAATTCATCAAGAAAAGAAATTTTATAAGTGGTTCTTAAGGCACTTTTAGTGGCATGAAATGTAAAAACAAACATAGAATAATTAGGACCAAGCTTGGAAAGAATACTTAAGATCAATTGAGAATCTTTCTTCTTAATCCCACACTATTTCAACTACAATATGGCCTTTAGTTTAGTGAAGAAGTCCTAAATAGTATCAACACTCGTAGGACTTAACCCTATGAGCTCATTCTCCAATAGAGTCCCTCACATTTCATCTTGTGTACCAAAGAGATTTTCCAAAGTGGTCCATACATCACTTGGTGTAGAAACATATTCAATATGAAAAAGCAAATATGTAGATACAAACATACACAAATACAACCCTATACAACCATATACAAATATGACCCTATACAACCCTTGATTCCTTAGATAGATTGTCATTTTTGACTTCCAATCAAAGTAGTTATATGGAGTAAGAATTGAAATTTTTTTTGATCCATTTTAATGCAGAAAAAGAAGATTGAGTTTGTATTTGTGCAGAAAAAGAGAATGTATAAACTCAAAGAGAGCACACAGGACACCCCCCTTTTTCACTCAACCAAAGAACCCCCCAAGAAAATTTGATTTGGCACTTTATATTTAGTGCAATTACAGTTGCCACTAGCAATAAATGTTAAGTGGACTTGATCTTAATGCTTTACAAATTCTCAACAAATGAGTATATGTTGAAAGTACAATTCTCAAATAAAACAAAGTGAAACAAACAAAACCACTATGAAGTACTCAAAAAATCATGTACTTTAAAAAAAATAATCACTTTGATTTGAGGTTGTATGATAAAGTTATGAGTCTTTGAAGTTCCCAAAATGAGAACTGTGTAGTGTCACCTATGAGATTTTACAATTTCTGGAAAATTCATGCATTGAAATCACAAACTGTTTGCACCAACACGTAGAGTGCAAAAAATTAGTCCAAATAAAAAAATGCTCTGAAAAAGGAGGTTCTAAGCCCAAGTTATTAACCTCTGAAGTTTGCCTTCCAAAATGAAACTGCCAACGGAGAGGGGGCATGAATGCAAAAGTCAACCTCTACCAAATTTATTGGAACTACTGCCATAATAGAGTGCCACCAATTTTAGAAGCTTCACCAGCCATTTTAGAGCTACTGCCAGTTTTGGAAGACCTCCAGCCAATTTTAGAATGCCATCAAAATACCGCTAAAAATAGAGGTGTTGCTAGATTCTCCACCAAATTTGACAAAGGCACTAAAAATAGAACAAGCGGTGGAGATGGGCCTAAAAGGTCAAATCATATTTTGTAGGCCGAAGGGCAAATTTTAAGGCCAAAGGTCTGAAAAGAGGGTTAGCTTCAAAGGTTGAATTAAAGGGTAGTGTCCTTAAAAAGGATGAAGGAATTGTTATGGGTTGGGGGCCAAAGCCGCACCCATAACCAAATGGGTCTATGCCCAAGTATAAGGTGTGTGACCTAAAAATGGGGTTCAGACCCCAAAAGGGGCTGATGCCTTTATAAGGTTGAAGCCCCAATAACTATGACACTTAAAGCATTTGGAACAATGCTTTAATAGTGCTTAGTACAATGCTTATATTTTTTAATTATTTTTTTTGAACTTTAACAAAAAATTGCCCTAAAAAATGTGCTGGGGAAAAAATGGCCTTCCAACAGTTTTTTTGTCTCGAATGCTCTCGGCACTGAAACTGGCCAATTTTTATGTCAAAATTCATTTGTTCAGCCTTTTGGATGCAATGGAAAGGTTCTTTTTAACTAGAAATGCTCCATATGAAATTTTATTTCTAGATCTGAGCTTAAACCCCTGTTTTGCAATTGTATCAAATGATCTCCAAATCAAATGAAATGAAAGCCACTCTTGAATTTCTCAAGCCTCTTGGATGCATTGGAATAGCCAAAAATGCTACCAGCATAACCAGAATAGTTGTAATCACCCATATCTCACAAAACACATGACTAAAGAGGCTATTGGATCTTCATAAATTCTTTCTGATTCTTCATATCGTTAAAAAATGCAAGAGAAGAGCATACAAGATTTTACAAGATCTCACATAAATAAGCTCAAACTCTCAATTAGGAATCTATGAACTCATAATTCTCAAAAGAAAAGCTCTTATACCATGTTAGAAATTTGAAATAGATTGATAACCTAAGAACTTTATAAGAGAAATTCTAAGTTACATAAACTGGAAAAAGC
Organism: Cunninghamia lanceolata; assembly: GCA_027924645.1. Classification (NCBI taxonomy): domain Eukaryota; kingdom Viridiplantae; phylum Streptophyta; class Pinopsida; order Cupressales; family Cupressaceae; genus Cunninghamia; species Cunninghamia lanceolata. Next base: position 6,549,174 of record BSBN01000339.1, read on the forward strand.
ATACAAAATGCAAATCAGTGACTCCAAGAGATATGAAAATGTCAAGATGACAGAATTGCATTAAGATCTCAAAGAAGAAGCTACAGAAGGCTGACAAAATTTCCATACAAGATGCAAAATACAAGCTAGGATGTAAGTTTATATAGACCAGGGAGAGGGGTGGAGGTGGTAAAACCAACCAATAGGGAGATACCACCAAATGGTCTAAACATAATTAATGCAACTCCCTCGTAGAATGGTGACAACTCAAATGACCTACTCATTTAATTAAACTCACTTTATTTAACCTAAGAAATATTAATAAAAATGTAGGAAAAACCTAGGAAATAAGGAAAATAAATAACCCACTAGGAAAATAAAAACCTACACTAACAATTATGCCATCCAATTACGCCAAACCATCTTACTCAAGTGTGACCATGACCCTTTGTTATCCATGTGGTGTTATGGGTTATGAGCCATTCTATTTATTTGTATATATTTAAAGTATTTGGGTCAAGAAAAATAATTTTAAGTCGTTTAAAATGGTTTTATTTTATAAAACTCGGGTTTAGCATTTAAGGGTATTTTTGGAAGTTGGAAAAAGTTTTTATTTAAATCTTTTTGGAACTCCAACCTAAGTAACTATAGATAGGGTACTTAGGAATGGGTGTTGGCATGTTTTGGGGGAAATTTTGTGTACCGAGAGAGCTTTGGAAAGATTTTTCCATTCAATGGGCATGGTGAACCCATGGGGATTCACATGGGCAAGCATACTCATTTATCATTTTGAAAGAGGGTTGGGGGCATGTTTGGGTGAGTTTCCATGTGGATCCATCCTATTGGTGGAGTGGAGTGATATGGAACTCCCTTATATATCTTCTCCCATGGCTTGAGAAAAGGTTATGCATTTAAATTTTACTTTGAGTTTGAGAATTTGGAGGAGAGCTTGGCTGGAGAAGAATTTTGAATACACTTAAGATTTTGGAGATATTGTGGACTTCATGGTGAAAGAAGGGGTCTTCTTCCATCCATTGGCACAAGTTAGAGTTGGTAGGTAGGCTCTCAGATTCTTGTTGTTTTTTCTTGGTGAAATAATGCATGCAAATTGAAGTTGAATTGTATTTTGGATGTTTATTTGTGATTTAGATAATGTTCTCCATTCTTGCATTTGTATTTCATTGAAAGAAAAGTGTGGTAATTTGAATTTTTGTGCTTTTACCTTTGAAATTGAAATTGTGAAAATTGTAAAGATTTTTGGACATTGTTATTTGATTCATAGCCTTTTTGTTGGTGCCACCCTTCAAGTAGATGGGATAGGCATGTGTTTGTAGTTGAATTGGGTGAGGGAAACCTTGGAGACCTTGTATGGTTCTTTATATTTAGTCATGTGGAGGGATAAGTGGTACTATTCTCACTTGAGATGAAAAAAATTTAAATGTGATATTATTGACCTACGATTCTTGTGACAATGTGGGATTATGATCCTTTTGATTATGTAGAAATTGTGATTTGTATTTGAATGGATGGATTTGGAGGGATAAGAGTTTGGGGTGATGAATGGTGGATTGTAGTAATGTTGTGTGATTGTTGTTGAAAAGATTCATACATATACTTTGTTTTTAAATGATTAAATGATCCTTGAAAAGGATGTATTGGCTTTGATCTTATGTTGCCATTGGATAGTAATTCCCTTCACAACTAGTGCTTTCCAATGCAAAGTTCCTATTTTCCCCCCAAGAGAACCATTGGTTGGTTGTTGTGTCATTTCCATATTCAATTATTGTTTACTTTTGTGGTCAAATGTTGAGAACCTAGATTTGATTTTCAATATTGATCCTTAGACAATCCCCCTAGCTTGGGGGTTAGTAGTTGAGGCCACCATATGGATTAAGAAGTGGATATCTACCATTGGATTTGAGAAGCTTGGAGCTTTCTATTTGGTCATTTGAAGAATTTTCTACTTGAAGGCTTGTAATTCATTTATTGGTGTATATGTACATGTAAACATTGAAAAAGAAACATGTATTAGTTCCAAATGTAATCTTGTGATGTTCTTGGAGAAAATGGAGATTTTGACTACTTTAGTAAAGTACAATCCAAAAGAAAGATAGACTATAGGTTTCATTGGAAACCTACAATCAGACTATGACTATTTCCAAAATCCCACACTACAGAGGCAAAAAGTTGTGGTCTAGTAGTGTTTCAAACCATGAGTTGTTTAAAAATCCATGGTTCAACTTTGCTTGACATTGAAACAACTTGGTATGCAATTTCTTGTTCTTCCATTTGACCATCTGATTGATTCTCTAATATTCTTGTATATGAAAGGTGTATAAAGTTGACTTTCTAACATGTTAGTTTCATGTGTAATCATAAGTGTATCATTGTAACATCTATATCTCCCTATCTCTCTCTTTACTTGGGAAACTAAATGCATTGATGTGGAAAGGAACACTCATGTGATTGTAATTAATTATATAGATGAACTTTCCTTCTTATTGAATTTACTTAAATCAAATGATTAAATGTTGTATGATGAAATGTAAATCTTACCTATATGCTTAGAATAACTTTATTCTTGTTATGCTCTTGTTTAAGAAGGTTAACTAGATAAAGATTCGTTGATGAAATTGCATTGGTTAAAATAGTAAAATGTGAGCTTAGTTGTAAATGTGTATTTATCCATTCTAGTCTCACACTCTTGTTGGAAAGGATAGATTTGGTAAGTGAACATACATTATTTTTTCAAAGGTGAACATAGATAAAGAATTAATGTAGCTTATTTTCCTTAGTTCTTGCTTCCATTTTAAAAGGATTAATAAAGATGATCAAATGTAATTTATTGAGTTAGCTAAGTTAGATAATTTCTTGAATGTTTGATGTTATCTACATGTTTGACCTTGAAGGGTAGTGCCTTTCACCTCATCATCTAGAGCCATCATAGAGTGGATTACCCATGAGGCAACACTTCTTTTGGGCACCATGTGTGATGGTGCCCACACCTTATGCTTAGCAATCTTCCACAATGTAGGGAGCATTACACGGGGATGTGTCACCTATATCTTTGTCTTATGGTTTTATTTTTGTGTACTTAAGTGCATGCAAGTATGTCCTTCCATGCATCATCAGTTCTAGGTGGCATCATATGTATCAATGACACATGTTGTACACATCATATTGCTATTGTAGTGATGCTTTGTTCAATAAAATTGTTGGTTGCATTTTTGTGAATTTTGTCCATGTTGAAAATTTTGGGCATTACATTTGGTATGAAAGCCCTCAGTTGCAAAATACAGAGCTTTGGGAATTCCTTTGTTTGGTTTAGTATGATCACTAAATATTGCACTATTTTGTGCAAGAGGATGCCACCTAAACTTGTGGTTAGCCATTCTTGCCCTCAATCTTGTAGGACTGCTTCTCAAGCTCATGAGAGGGAGTTGATGCCAGAGATTCATAATGAGTCCCCATTTGATAGGAGCGTACATCAGGAGGTGTCATCGAATATCAAACCCCAAATTATTTAAGCTCTTTAAGAACTGATTGGATAAATACATGAGAGGCTAACCTAGGCACCTAAGATTTCGCATGCAAGTCATCCACAGCCTTCTCAAGAGGTGCACGTGGAGTTAGAGCATAGAGAACTCCAAAATCCTTTCAAGGTGCAGAGTTGAGCATGAGGACAAGGTGTAGGTTTAGTCCATGTATAGTGAGTCACCACCTCAAGTTCAATAACATCAAGCTGCTATAGTTGCCATTTGGAGATGTACATATAGGGTATGACCTTCGCAAGCAACTTAAGCCTCTAGGTTCTACTGGTATGAAGCTTCACTCATAATGAGAAAGTACAAGATGATAAATAACCTCTACCACAAGCCTCCTATGTATAGGCAAGAGAGAAACTAGCATAAAACTTCCTAGAAACCTCTTGACCACGTTTTCCTCCATTATCTAGTGCATATAAGTATAAATAATAAATGCAGAAGAATTTCCAAGGTGGATGCCCAAGTATGCCACCAAGACAATTGAAAACATGTTCTCCAAGGCACCGATATTGCCTCCTTCAAGTTGAGTGCCTAAGTTTGAATTGCACATGGACCCAAGTGTTAGCACCCAGATTTTCAAGCCTCATATTTGCACCATCTTGTCAAAATTCTCAAAAAAGGCATGTTGTTGAACCCCTGATTTTGGCTAAGTTTGAAACCCTAAACCCTAAAAATTTGGCTACATTTGAAATCTAATGGATCATACAAATTCTAGGTTCTGCATTTTCACTCCTATGGATCTGAAACCACTCTCAAACATCCTGAAAGTATATACATATAATATAAATAAAACATTATGTAGCTTATACTTGTATTTTATATTTTATGTATATACTGTCCTGAACCTCTTTCTTTTTTGGGCCCTTTCTTTCCTATGGGTTTTCAAGTCTCGTCGGCACTTGGGAACTTTTCTCAAGGTTCAATTTCCCTCCACTTCCCCACTCCCCACTCTATTTCTCCTTCTAAAGTTCTGGGCTAGAACTTTTTTCCAACTTGACCCCTCCTTTTCCTTTCAGGAATTTGGGTCCCTCTGTAACCTTTGGACTTGGTTCCAAAGTTCCTTGTCCTCCTGAACTCTCGATCCCCACCAGATAGAAGGTCTTCTAAGTCTGATATCCTTTCGAACCCCCTAAATTTTCAAGTCAAAATTTGAAGATGCAAAAATTGAATTTTTAGATATATTTTTGAGGAAATGGCTAAGTATTTTGTGTAGTTTTGGATCAATTTTTCATTTGGGACCTTAGTCACTTTTGGTTCTAGCGGGACTTCAAGTCTTGCCAGTACCTTGGCACCAGTTCTTGGGTACCAGGTTCTCTTATGATCCCGACATCCACCAAAGGCCTAGAAACACCCAGAATCACACAAAAACATGCTAGCTACTCTCTAGTTCACCATTAATGCAAAATGGGTAGTTGAAATTGATGTTTTTAATGTAGTTGGTGGAGTTGTAGTTTTAGCTCCTATTTTCCATCAAATCTAAGTTGTAAGGGTATAAATGAAACATTGAAACTCTTTTCAAGGGTTGGTCATTTTGGCATTTTTTAGACAATTAGTGCAGTGTGACTAGGGTTTCTCACTATGAAAGTTTCAGATCTTCAGGGGTAGATTTTTGTAAATCATATAGATGAACCAATGTAAAATTTGTGAGTAGAATCATTTGTCTCCTTTGTTACAGATGTTCATTTAGGGAATTTCTTATTTGTTACAGGATTCCTCTTGCCACGATTTGTGGTGTGATTGTAATCTTCATTTGAAGGATTTGATAGGTCCATAATATATTACATGTTGTAATAGTCATTGTAAGATTGCATATGAATGAATATTGTGTGAGAAGGGACCAATAAGCATGTTTGGTTCTATTTTCAAGTTTCCTGCATCTGGATGTTCTAGTTAGGAAAATCACTATCATTTCATTGTTGTTCTCCTTTTTGATTTGTAGACTCTATAACCCATTGAAGGAACCAATCTGGATGGTGTTTTGATCACAAAAACATTTTATAAATCAAACAAATCAACCTAGTGTGAGGTAGAAGTAATCATATATGTATGTCTTGTGTGATTTGCATTATAACTAGGGAATATAAATAATGAACTATTTCCAAACCATCTCTAAAAAATCACTCATGCATATCAACAACTTGCAATCATGCAAGAATGTTTCCATCAACTTAGAATGAAGTTCAAATGTGCAACAAGTTTGTTTTAATTCAGTGACAATTTTTGGGATTAAACCAACTATCTGGGTATTGTTGCAAAGTTACAAATTGGAAGATAAATAGTATGTAGTTTTAAACCCCTATTTAGGGATACCTCAGGATTACCCTCCTAAGTCCAAATGTGCTTGAAATGTAGAGAAGTTTACCCACTCCTATAGCTTGGCCTGGGTGATTGAGTAATGCTTTAGGGTTTTGGGTTGTAGTAATTTTTGGAACCAACATTTTGGCATCGTTGTCAGGGAACCATAAAATTGTTTACTTATGGTTGTGTTTATTATAGTCTTGTACTACAGTGATAGTTCAAATATTTCTTCCTAATAGGGGAAGTGGTGACTCTGGTTTTACAACCTAGAAATTAATTGTAGTTTAAAAATAAAAGAGATTCATAATGAATGGAGGGAGAAGCCAGGAACAACTTGGGCATGATGATTCCTCTGGAAGTACAGGAAATAGGAGTAGATGGAGGGCATGAAACCCTAATGTGTTGCCTCCATTGAATGCCCAAGATCAAGAATGTACCTCTAGCAGAAATGATACTTTTAATGATTTTATAAATGATATCAATACACTTTTGAGGACTCTACAAATAACATACTCAAAACAAACATAAGGATGAATAGAAATGAGTATGAGGTATGAATAAATGAGAATATTATGGGTAAAGGAAGTATAGATAGATCTCATGATGCACACATTTGAGAGCATTTGGAGTGCCCAATGATAATGAAGAGACACTTCAGAATACTTAGCATCCTACTTCTCCCACAAGATCACTTAGAGGCCAAAATGATAACATTCCCAATGAGGAAGATCAACAAGAATAGCCTGATGCTGAGGAAAGATAAGGGACCCTCTATGATGAGCTTGACCTGCTTGATCATATTAGGAATAGAAAAAGATAGGTACAAGCCCTACTTGACCAACAACAAGCTCAACTTACCCTGCGAGTCCAGGCAAATCAAAATGCACAATAGCAGGGTCAAAATTAGTAGTATAATTAGCAGTATAATAAGAGACAACATCAACAACATCATCAAAAATTGGGACAACAAGGTGTCACTCATGCTCATGTTCAAAATGTTCACAATCAACCACCAAAAAATCAGTGAATCAACAGTATGGTAATGTTTAGAACCCTAGGCCTACACAACAAAGAAACACACAAAGATTTCCTCCACTAAGGCAACCTTTGGGAGCTAATAGGTATAAACAAATTAATTTCTTTGGCATCCCCGATTTTCCTAATCCAATTCCAAATGAGATTAGATGAATAGTACCTAGGTTCCAAGGCAACAATGCTATCACAGGTGAAAAGCATCTTAGACATTTTATTAATGTCATTTATGAGTATGAAATTGAGGATGAAAATATCATGATCAAATTATTTGTACATTCACTTAGCAAAGTTCCAAATAATTGTACAAGGCTCTCCCGGATAGCAGTATTGACTCTTGGGAGGAGTTCATGAGGGTATTCTGATTACAATACGAGGATATGATTGATCCAAAGTTTGCCTTCATGAACACACAACTATCAAAAAGGTGATAAATGAAACAATAGATGGTTTTAATAGCCGTTTCATCATGACAATGAGAAAGGTACCTCCTCATCTGAGAGCTAATGAGTCAATGTGTTTGGTGTTATATTGTGGCACATTTGACTCAAAGATTGGTTATTGCTTAAGGGACAAGAGTCCACAAACATTGAGGGAGGCTTATGCTACAACAATTAACATTGAGAGTAATGTGAGGGATTCAAGGAAGCATATTAAAAGATCAGATGTAAAACTATCCCAGCCAGATAAGGCATCTTTCAATAAGCCCCTCACAACTAAAGACAAATTGGATAAACTTACGGGGGTCATGAAAGACCTATCTTATAAGGTTGCAAGAAATGAGAAAGGGTTGCCACCTCAGGGTGTAAAAACACACTTTAATGACGACCAGAGACTGCATAAAAGGCCATACAATACTAATTGGTCTAAGAGACCACAACAAAATGATAGACAAGCAGCCCCCAGGTAGGTTAGTTTCAAACAACCTGAAAGAGACGCACCTAATCCATTAAGAAATGATCAAATTAATTTCCAAGAGGTTTGTTTATGGTGCCAGAGATGTTTTCTTCCCCATGATCCAACTAATTGTGTAGTGGCTCATTCAATGAGCAGAGAGGAGTTTACAAATGAAGAGGGTACAACTAAATACTATGAAGAGGATGAGATAAATTAGTTTGACACCAATGACTATGAGCAATTTCATAAAAATGACGAGTATGACAACCATCAAGAGGATGATTATATTTTCCAAACTGATTATAGTGCGGGTCTAAAGAAATATCAATTTCTAGCTCGCGATTTTGAGCATTTGAGGGAACTTATGCATGAGAAGTACAAACAATCCCACCTATCCAAAGAAGATATGAAGGCCTTGACTGTTGTGGTAGTTATGCAAGTCCAGGGTGAGTACCAACTCAGGAATACTGTACAAGGTACTACTGTTACAAACCTAGCTGGGAATAAAGTTGGGAGAAAAGTTGAAAACAAAAAGGAGAACTTGAAAAGGTGAATGCTAAGGTAAAAAATGGAGACCTTCCAAAGAAAGCATTTGAAAAGAAGAAAGTTGCAGTACAACAACCAACAACTGTAAGGTGTGGAAATCTCACATACTAAAAATAGTATTCCAAAAAGCAATGCTCTTTCGAAATAAGGAAAGTGATTCATTTATTAATCAAAATATTCATAGTTGCACAATAATGGCAATTTTCCAATAAAGAAATACAATTTCATACACTAAAAGAGTGTTACATTTACATACACCACATAGGGTGTTGCATTACATCTATTTCAATGTTACAAGTACAAAATGTTACATCAATTACTTTAGTTACTTCAATGAATGTATTCATACAATTTTCAGATTGGCTATGCAAGCCATACCAAGAATAATACAAAGGAACATATATACATCATGGATCATATAATATAAAATGCTCTGTCCTCAACCACCATGACCCCAATGGTCTTCTACAAGTCGAGGCCAAGAGTGTGGTTAAGGCACTTTTTCCACCCAACCACGAAGTACTGGACTTCCCCAAGTTTCTTTCTAACTCGAAGAAAGCACCGACCCTGCACAAGGAGCCTAGCAACCTGGAACGGTAAAGGCAGGAGGGAATCTCTCGATGCGTGCCTGATGCCTATATGCATTCCTAAACTAGAATGACATACTTCTTGCATACAGGATGTCGCAGAGACATATAGCTTATTTTCTAGACTTTTCTAACCCATCTATTTCAATGGTACAATAGCTTAGGCCAAAGCAATAATAAACAAGTGGTAATTTAGAAAAAGTAAATTACTGTCTCTGGGAGCCCACATTTGGCATCCTATCCCAAAAGTAATTACACAAAAAGAATAAAGAGGAGCTCATCAATTGAGAAGTAGAGTGGTCTTTAACGACCATCATTTCCACTATACGCATGCCTATGAGGAATCATTATAGGATATGAATAAGGAGAGTGGAATGTGGTTTTTAGGAGGTGGCTATTAAACTCTGTGGGAGTGTTTTCTAAAGACACAAAGATAGTTGGAAGAAAAAATGATGAGGAGGACATCTAGAAGCTCGTCGATAGCATGAGAGAGAAAGGATCGAGCTCAGAAGGACACAGACTATGGACAATTTCAATACAAGTTCTTTATTGTATTGATAGTTATTTAAATAGTTTATGAATATTTTTTCTTTCGAACATATGTTTATTATGGCCAAATCTCTGCATATTATTAGGCCGACACTCTTTATGATATAAGGCCAAATAATATTATGTTTTAATGGCCAATAGAAGTATAATTTTTCTCGTGTCTTATAATCGAAACCTTTGTTTATCTCAGAGAGATAATTGATCGATAATCTTAGTATATCTCTGAGAGATATTGGATCTATAATATTAGTTTATCTCTGAGAATAATTTAGGTTTGTAGATTTTGATAACCCTATGTAATTGTTGGTCGAAAGCAATGACTATAGAAGATAATATTGGCCGACAGTCTTAGAAGGTCATCCCACAATAATGGGTTACACTTTTTGGCCAAACTTGACATTGAAATCAACATTTTGAACTAAATCTTCACTTTTTGACACCTATAGCCACTAAAATGTTAGGAATTTGAAGATGATCCGAACTAGTGATTTGTGAGATTTTGTTTGTAGATTCTAATTATATTTTTTTAAAAAAAATTAGAGTTAAATTCTAAAATTTTTTGCGTCTCCTTTGATAACTAGTTTTTAATAGTAAACAACATTTTTTTAAAGTGATGTGTATTCTGTAGCACGTAACTTTTTTTCTACAAAGGATAAAATTCTGATTCTTTTGAATTTAGATTGGTAACACTGATATATAGGGCATGCATTTGGTTTCATAATGTTTTGTTAATTTTTTTTTTTTAATTAAGTTTTAAAATCAAACCATTTATAATTTAGACATAGGCATATTCCGTAAAACATAACTTTTTCTGTATGTATCGAAAATCAATTTTTCTTTTTTTTGTTGAAACAAGGACATCAATACCTAGGGCATAGATATTTTTTAGAATTTTTTTTCACTAATTTACTAATTTTCCATGTGTGTAGAACAGAGAACTTGATGTTCGGTGAAAAACCTACATTCACAAGAAATAAAAAATAAATATAATAATCAAATTAAATATATTTAAAATTATATTTTTTTGGAAAGCTTATAATAAGGACTACATACTTACAAAACATAAATTTTAAATGAATTCATTTGATCCCCCAAAAGGCAAATCAAAAGTAGTTTTTTATCAGCATTTTGATAGGTGTAGAGGAGACTCCATTATAGGTATGGTTTAAAACTAGCAAGGTTCTATCCAAGGGGTTTTGAATCTAAGGAGGTTTAATCAAACCCTCTTCGATTAAAATCCTTTAAATGGAACCTTTCAAGGCTTAAATCATTATATTTTCTAAAAATATCTTATTTCAACAAAAATTAAGATGTTTCAAACATTTGCTAACATTGTTTTCTTTCAAAAAATTAGAATTTACTCAAAAGTTCATTATTCTAGTTTGCATAATTTGCCCAGATACTAAGTTACCATTTTAGTGATTTGTAATAATCTTTCAAGAAAGGTTGCTTTTCTAGTCTTGTGATGTAAGATAATTGTTTGAAATAACGTTTGTCTGCTAGTTTTTCCATTACTTCAAATTATACAATCCTATCCCGGAACGTAAGCTCAACATACACATAGAAAAATAAGTCAAATCTATTGCAAAATCAATTCATAATAGTACATGCATTTTACTAGTTGCTTTCTTGCAAAAAATAGTGTGAGTCTACTTTTACTTAACAAGAATGAAATTTATGATGGTATAAGCATACTATACATCAATCAAGAGTTCCACTATTTAAATAATGAACTAATGTCACAATTGATCATGAAAGTCTTCATGTAGATAAACATATATATTGTATGTATAAATAGGTTATTTTATTGCAGTCATAATTATAACAAAAATAACTAGATCTATGCATTTATATCAGCAAGCGAGGTTGGTTTATATGCTATAATGATCAAATTTATGAATGAGAAGAATTAGGGATTCACATATTTAGTTAATTTCAAGTTCATACTTTTTAATAGAAAACACTCCTTAATGTATCACAAGTAGATAAGTTAGTTACATTCAGCTTATAGGTGACTCATTAGTTACTACGAAGCCCAACTATCTGCTACAGGAGATACAGTAGGCTACAAAAATAAAAAATAGAAGAAAGAACGAAACTACCGAAATAAAGAAAGTTGAGACAAGAACATCTAATAAAGCCAAGAGGTAGAAATAATAGGTTTATAGGAATACACTCTGTTGCTATAAGATAACACTCTACTACAGGAAAAGTGATATACATCTATAAGAATAATGCCCGCTGTGACAGGAAATGACTAAACTGCAATAGGAATAACAATCACTAATTATCATATATATCCAAATTGACAAACTGGGTATGGTTACATTTTGGATATGATTTACAAAACTAAGTGATACACTTTTAATCAAAATAGCAGAGAAACCCAGTTCCTAAATCTAAAGTTATTGGTGACGCAATAGACGGTTTTGAGAGAGACGAGATGTGTAAGATACATACAATCACTAATTTTTACATATCTGAAAAAGGACAAACTGGGTAAGGTTTATTTTTGGCTATGTTTTAAATAACCAAGGGAAAAAACTTATATAAAAATTTCAAAGAAACCTAGTTTGTAAAAAGAAAGTTATGGGTGATGCAACAGACTATTTTATCAATGACGAAATAACACATTTCAGATGAAAACATTGAGACAGATCATGCAGATCAAATTAGCATGCAAGCCTATATACAAATTTAATCAGAGATATAAACCAGTAAATAAGGTACCCAATGGATCGTCAAAATCCTCTAGACTACTCTTTTGCTTCTTGTAGTTGCTGGTCTCATCCTTGCAGTTGTTGCTTCCCTTTTTTGCGGATGATCGCTTCTCATTTTTCTTTCTGTTGCTACTGGTATTCTGTGATCTGTCGTGTTCTCCTCACTTTTCCATTGTTCCTCTTTGCTTCCTTTGCTAAATCTTCAATTCCTCTTGTCTTTGTTCTTAACTCTTTAGAATGAATATTGTGAATGAATCTTGTGTGTTGTGAGAATGAAAGTTTTTCTCTTTTTATTATTTTATTTTCTTCTCTTCTTTCTTTCTTTTTCTATTTTTATTTTTTTTATTTTTGCTTTTTTTTTTGTGTTTCTTTTCTAAATTTAAGTCTCTTTTTCTATTATTTAATTGTTTCTATCATTTGTTTTGTTTTCTAAGTTTTTTTTCTTTTTCTAGGTTTTATTTCTAATTTATGAAATAAAACACATATTTCTATTTTTGAAAACTCATATTTAATAACTAATTTAATTTCATTAACTAAATTTTGCAAAACAATTATTTCTAAAATAATAAATAATAATAATTCTTGTTAGACTTACGGTAGACAACTGAGAGGGGGGGTGAATCAATTGTCCAAAACTTTCTTCCAAAACAAATACTTAACTCCACACAAGCATAATAGTAAATCAATCATGAAAGCATAATGCGACAAGTTAAGAGCAGATACACATTAACATACATAACACCAAGATTTTTAACATGGAAAACCCGGTTAAGGGAAAAACCACGGGGTGATTAACCCAAGATAATTTTCTCTATTAGAAGAATAGAAAGAACAAAATGGCACATGCTAATTAGGGCTCACTGCCTGAGTGCACTGCTCACAAGAGGCTCACTGCCTACAAGAGACACACTGTCTACAAAAGAATAAGTATCACATACTTGAACTGGTAAATAGCATCTTCACCATGCTTGAGTCAGTTCCATTTAAGTCCAAACCTTCTATTCTGCCTTTTGCTCTTTTCCTCACTACCACACACTCATCTGCACAAGTCCATCTCTAAAATGACTTCGCAATCCCTTATTTATACATGACATCAACTTAGGAACAAACATCTAAGTTGGAAAACATCCACAAAGACATCCGCAAGATGTATAATTCATCTGGTCGGCCAGTCACAAAAAGAACACCATCATCCAGAAGTTATTCTTCATTTCAGGGACCCCAATTCTAATGCGGACCATAAACACGAACTAAGCATGATCCAAGGACCTCCACAAACTTGCTTGAAACACCAAGAACATCTGCACTTCCTTTACTTACTGAAATCCTTCTCTCCTTCATCCAGAACCTCAAGAACATAGTCTGTCATCACTGTCACAAAGGAATAGGTTCTTCCGGACCTTCAAGCCATAAACCAATCTACTTGATACTTCACAAGGACGTCCCCAACACTTCTTCCAATCCGTAGAATGGGGTAATGTATTTCCAGACCTCACCGGACCTATCTGTGTCACTCTGTCACCTCTGGACATCTACCGGAGCTAGTTCTACTTGAGTGACCATAACTTCTTCAGATCTTCATGCAAACCTCTAAAAACTTGACTAGAGCATCTCAAGACTTATATCTGCAAACCCTTTAAACCGCATCCTCTTATCCGCAACCTATCTTAGACTTTTACCTTGTTATCATCACTGTTCTTCACTGTTCCTGATTGAGACTAATTTTCTCAATATCCTCAGCACACAGCTCATCCAATCCTTCTCATTAATGCAACATGAGTATGTTGACATCAATGACAACATTGGTTAAACCCATACTTGCAACAATCTCCCCCTTTGTCATTGATGGCAACATATGATTTGAAAAACCATCAAGACAAGAACTTCTCCTTACTGTCACAACTCCCCCTATCACCAACAATTATTCACATGTCTACTCTTCCTGTACTGCTCCCCCTTTGATCATCAACCAATTGTTTTTCACATGTCTTCTCTCCCCCTTTGACATCAATGGCAAAGGGCCCATACTTGCTACTTCAGAAACATACCTGCTGCTCCCCCTGAGTAGCAGCTCCCCATCATCAATCTAGATCACAAGATATGGCTGTGATATCCACCGGACTGATGCACATTAGTGCATCCTAGTTCATCACCAGAGGGGCAATAACCCCTAACTTCTCCCTGAGATACTCAAAAGAGTCCTTGGGAAGAGGTTTAGTAAAAATATCTGCAATCTGATCCTTAGAGGGCACAAACTCCAGTCTGACTTCATCCTTGTTCACTTGCTCTCTCAGAAAGTGAAACTTGATAGATATATGCTTAATCTTAGAATGCAACACCAGATTCTTAGAAATATTTATTGCACTTGAATTATCACAGAAAATTGTGATAGGCTTCTCATACTCTACTTTAATATCTCTTAGCATCTACTTCATCCACAAAACTTGAGTGCAACTACCTACTGCTGCAATGTATTCTGCTTCAGTTGCAGATAGGGATATTGCCTCTTGTTTCTTGCTTAGCCAAGAAACCAATCTCTTTCCCAAAAAGAAAGCTCCACCACTGGTACTCTTCCGGTCATCCACATCTCCTACCCAATCAGCATCTGTATATGCATGAAGAGAGAAATCATGATCTCTAGGATACCACAGACCATACTCAACTATTCCTTTTAGATACCTAAAAATCCTTTTGATTGCCATGACATGAGATTCTCTGGGATCAACCTGGAATCTCGCAACAAGACCAACAGCCTGCATTATATCTAGTCTAGTTTGAGTGAGATACAGTAATCCTCCAATCATTGATCTGTACTTTGTCTGGTCTACCTTAGGAGAGTCATCATCTTTGCTCAACTTACATCCGATTGCCATGGGAGCATGCATTGGCTTTGAATCTTCCATTCCAAATTTCTTCAACAATTCTTTCACATATTTTGTCTAGGAAATAAAGATTTCTTTCTTTATTTGAGTAATTTGCAGACCCAAGAAGAAAATCATTTCACCAAGCATTGACATCTCAAACTCACTTTTCATTTGATTTGCAAAGGTTTTACACATACTGTCTCTTCCTCCAAAGATGATATCATCAACAAATACTTCAACAATCAAAATGTTTTTATGATCAATTTTGAAATATAAGTTGCTATCAATAGTACCTTTGTTGAAGCCAATCTTCAAGAGATGTTTGTCCAATCTTTCATACCATGCTCTTGGGGCTTGCTTTAGTCCATTCAATGCCTTCTTCAACTTGCAGACCATATCACCATGCTCAGATAATTGAAATCCATCCGGTTGTTCAATGTACACTTCTTCTTCTAAATCACCATTCAGGAAGGCAGACTTGACATCTATCTGATACACTTTGAAATCTTTGAAGGCAGCAAATGCAAGAAATAATCTGACTGCTTCAATTCTTGCCACCGGAGCAAAAGTTTCTTCAAAATCAACTCCTTCTATTTGCGAGTAACCTTTGCAAACTAATCTAGCCTTATTTTTTATCACTTCACTGGCTTCATTCAATTTGTTCCAGAAGACCCATTTGGTTCCAATCACATTTTTATTTCTAGGTCTGGGAACAAGATCCCAAGTGTGATTCTTCTCAATTTGCATCAGTTCTTCCTCCATTGCCTTAGTTGAGTTTTCATCATTGCAGGCTTCATTTACTGTCTTAGGTTCAATCCTTAAAATTAGACAATACTCATCTAAATTTTGAGCAATTCTCCTCCTTGTTTGCACTCCTTTGCTTTTGTCACCTATGATCTAATCTTCAGAGTGGTTTAGAGTTACATACCTTGGAACTTTGGGAGTTTCTTGCACCTCTAACTCTTGATCAGTCTCATTGAGACTTATCTCTTCTTCCTATCTTACCGGATCAACTTGACTTTGTTTCTTAGAAGAGGCTTGGATACTTTGAATCTGAACACCATTCTGATCATCTTCATCATACTCATGAATTCTTGAGGGTCTTTCAATTTCTTCATCAACCTTCACATTTACACTTTCTACAATCTTTCTCAGTCTTTTGTTGTAACACCGGTATGCTTTGCTTTGAGTAGAGTAACCCAAGAATATTCCTTCATTACTTCTAGCATCAAACTTTCCTAGATCTTCATCCCTTTTAATGTAACATCTGCTACCAAAAACTCTAAAGTATCTCACAGTGGGAGTAATGCCAAAACAGAGTTCATAAGGAGTCTTACCGGTATTGTTTCTAATTTGAACTCGATTGAGAGTGTAGACTACAGTGCTGACAACTTCTCTCCAATAGATCTGAGGAACATTTGCTTCCATCATCATGGTCCTGGATGCTTCCTGGATGGTCCGATTCTTTCTCTCAACTACTCCATTCTGCTGTGGAGTTCTAGGGGCAGACAACTGTCTCTTTATTCCATGTTTCTCACAGAAGTCTATGAACTCACTGGATGTGAATTCTCCACCTCTATCAGACCTCAAACATTTTAATTTTAATCCGGTTTCATTCTCCACCATGGCCTTGAATATTTTGAATTTTTCAAGTGCTTCTAATTTTTCTTTCAGAAAGGTTACCCATATCATCCAGGAATAGTCATCAATTAGCAACATGAAGTATCTATCACCTTGGATACTCCTAACTCTTGCCGAACCACAAAGATCAGTATGAACTAAGTCCAACAGTCCGGTAGAAGACAATTCCTTATTTTTGAATGTGACTCTGCTTAGTTTTCCCAACTGACATTCTTTACATAAGCTATTAGTAGGTTTCACTAATTTTGGAAGATCTCTTACAACCTGAGTATTCCTTATCTTGATGATATTATCAAAATTCACATGACACATCCTCCTATGCCATAACCAACTCTAATCAATTTGAGCAAATAAGCAACTTTTGCCAGTACCAACCAAGTGGAAGATATTACCTTTAGCTTGAGTACCAGATGCAATCTCTATTCTGGAACTTTCAAAGATCTTGCATTTTCTATTCCTAAATCTAAGATCATAGCCTTTGTCCACCAGCTGTCCAACACTGAGAAGATTGTGCTTTAATCCTTCAACATATAGTACATTACTGGTTTTGTTCTTTCCATCAAGAGAAATAGTTCCTCTACCTCTGATTCTGCTAGCAAAATTATCTCCAAACTTTACAATTCCTCCTTCATACTTTTCCAAATTTAAGAACTTATTCTTGTCACCTATCATATGGTAAGACCATCCACTGTCAATGACCCAATCATCCTTTGCTTCAACTTGGGCAGCTAAAGCTTTTTCTTCAACTTTATGATTGACAGATACAGAGGATATTGGTTCCTCTTCTTTGATGGCAATAAACACCCATTCATTACCAGATTTGTTTCCTGTCTCTGATTCATCATCTGTTACTCCTTCATTATCATCTTCTTCATGAACATAGTAACAATTCTTTTGAAACCTTGGTTGGTTAGGATTTGGTCTTGAAAATCTTTCCGGACATCTTGAGGCAAAATGACCAATTTTATTACGGTTAAAACACTTAAAAGGTAATTTCGCTTCATACTTACTAGATCCTCTTGGCAGTCTTTTTGCAATAAGAGCTTCAAGATGAGCAGTTTTAGCTTCTTCTTCTTCCAAGTCTTTTCTTGCTATTTCATACCATGATAGGTTCCTTGAAGAGTTTTCTCCTGGATCAAACCTTTGTTTCCCTTTTACAGAGGCACTGGCTTTGAATGCAGATTCAGTCTTTGGAGGATCTTCTCCAAACTCAGCCATTTCAAAAGCAGCCAACTTACCAACCAATTGATCTCTTGTGACTGTTGTGTGAGCTCTGAATTCTTCGATTGCAAAAGCCTTAATTTTATAAGAGGCAGGAAGGGATCTGAGAACTTTGCCAATGATCTCTTCTTCACTCAGGATTCCACCTGCATTTCTAATTCCACAAACTAGCTCATTCACTCTTGGCATAAAAGAGGTAATATTTTCATCATCTCTCATTTTTAGTTTTTCAAATTTCCCTTTTAGAATTTGTAACCTTGCACATTTAACATATTGGTCTCCTTCATGCAAAAGTTCTAGTTTATTCCAAATCTCAAAGGCAGTTGGTAGATCAATAACATTTGAGAGTTATGAGTCAAATAATGCACTTAAAAGAGCCTCTTTGGTTCGCAGATTATTTTCATCATCTGTGATTTCATTTAGGGTTGTCGAACCACCCTGTGGAGGTACATAAGCTTTTGTAACCATGGACCAGTATGCAAATGCCATACACTGCAAGTGACATTTCATGCGACCTTTCCAAAGAGCAAAGTTAGTTCCATCAAACTTCAGACTATCCTTCTTGTAAGACAACATCTTGGATCACCTCAAGCGGTTAAGCTCCTTTCAGAGGAACTTAGCTCTGATACCAATTGTTAGACTTAGGGTAGACAACTGAGAGGGGGGGTGAATCAGTTCTCCAAAACTTTCATCCAAAACAAATACTTAACTCCACACAAGCATAATAGTAAATCAATCATGAAAGCATAATGCAGCAAGTTAAGAGCAGATACACATTAACACACATAACACCAAGATTTTTGACGTGGAAAACCCGGTTAAGGGAAAACCACGGGGTGATTAACCCAAGATAATTTTCTCTGTTAGAAGAATAGAAAGAACAAAATGACACATGCCAATTAGGGCTCACTGCCCGAGCGCACTGCTCACAAGAGGCTCACTACCTACAAGAGACACACTGTCTACAAAAGAATAAGTATCACATACTTGAACTGGTAAATAGCATCTTCACCATGCTTGAGTCAGTTCCATTTAAGTCCAAACCTTCTGTTCTTCCTTTCGCTCTTTTCCTCGCTACCACACACTCATCTGCACAAGTCCATCTCTGAAATGACTTCACAATCCCTTATTTATACATGACATCAACTTAGGAACAAACATCTAAGTTGGCAAACATCCATAAAGACATCTGCAAGATGTATAATTCATCCAGTCAGCCAGTCACAGAAAGAACACCATTATCTAGAAGTTATTCTTCATTTCCGGGACCCCAATTCTAATGCAGACCATAAACACAAACTGAGCACGATCCAAGGACCTCCACAAACTTGCCTAAAACACCAAGAACATCTGCACTTCCTTTACTTACTGAAATCCTTCTCTCCATCCGGAACCTCAAGAACATAGTCTGTCATCACTGTCACAAAGGAATAGGTTCTTCCAGACCTTCAAACCATAAACCAATCTACTTGATACTTCACAAGGACATCCCCAACACTTCCTCCAATCCGCAGAATGGGATAATGTATTTCTGGACCTCACCAGACCTATCTGTGTCACTCTGTCACCTCTGGACATCTGCCAGAGCTAGTTCTACTTGAGTGACCATAACTTCTTCAGATCTTCATGCGGACCTCTGAAAACTTGACTGGAGCATCTCAAGACTTATATCTGCAAACCCTTTAAACCGTATCCTCTTATCTGCAACCTATCTTGGACTTTTACCTTGTTATCATCACTGTTCTTCACTGTTCCTGATTGAGACTAATTTTCTCAATATCCTCAGTACACAGCTCATCCAATCCTTCTCATTAATGCAACATGAGTATGTTGACATCAATGACAACACTGGTTAAACCCATACTTGCAACAATTCTAACTTTGAATTAAAAAATCAATAAATAATTTTAAACTACTTTTTATTTTTCTATGAGCATTTAATATTAACTACCAATTAATTAAATAACCAACTATAACATAATAAAATAAGAAGCAATATAATATGATTAAGTAATGCAATTCTAATGCAACTATATGCATCCAAGTCTCGATGTGTGAGAGAGACCACTCCATCCTAACTGTGCCAGGTGGCTAACCTCCTCTACCTTAACCACACCCTTCTCTTTGACAACCTACAACTCATGAAAACTTAGATTTCCCATTAATAGGTTAGTGTCCAAATAGCTGAAGCATTATATTTTATCATTCCAAAAATAAGATTTTCTATATTGCATCATTTTGGAATAAAATAATATTCATTACATTTCATCTTTTCAAATAAAATAATAATATCCACTTATTTCATCTTTCAAAATAAAATAATATTGATTCAACCACACACATTTATCCATTAAACAATTCCACATATAGTAAGTTCCAAATGCATCAAAGTCTGAGACATGACAACAACCATAAAAAAGAAATATGAAAAAAAGGTTCTAGCACACGTGGTACAACCAGCTGTTGTACCTACTATTGATACTCACAAGACAAAAGCTGATGCCAAAGAGATCCAACCTCAAGCATCAAGTGAACAACAAAAGAGCAAAGATAAGGAGGTAAAAGGCATGGATATTTCTTCTAGACAATTAGATGATATCTTATATTCCTAATGCAAATGATGTTATAATTTCATGTGATACCCTTCTATCTCCATATCATCCCTTTGCCATGGCCAGATGTTAAGCCAAATCAGAATTTCACTACCATTAGGGGAGGCTCTTAGGATTCCTGAGCATAGGGATATGGCTATCTCATTTATCATAGCCACCAATACACTTGTACAACCCATTGTTTTTCCTCTTAAGGATGATGAAACAATTGAAGTTTATTTGGGGTCAGCTATGGTGAATAGTCAGATGGGTGTAGATCCTTTCTACACCACATTGATCATAAATGGATGGCTGCTACATAATCGTATGCTCGATTCTGGAGCATCTAGCAATGTCATGCCACTTGAAATCATGAATGATTTGGGGTTCAAGGTGTCCAAGTCTTTTTATAAATACTTTTCTATGGACTCAAGGGAAGTAAATGTGATTGGTCTTGTCAAAGATATTGATGTCCAACTAGCTACATATCCAGACAAGTCCTTTTTGATGGATAAAATTATTGTGGATTGCCCTTCTAAATGGGGTATGTTGTTATATATAAAGTGGACAATCTCTATGGGTGGGAGTATATAGATGGATCTTGTTGGAAACAAGGCAGATAACTGAGAGGGGGGGGGGGGCTGAATCAATTATCTTAAATATTCAACCTTCTTATGTTCTTTAACAATTAGTGTAGCATCAAAACATATAACCATACATAATCATGAGAGTAGAAAAGAAATCAACACACATAACACAAGGATTTTTACGTGGAAAACCTGGTTAAGGGAAAAACCACGGGGTGACTAACCCAAGATTGTATTCTCTGTTAAAAGAATAAGAAGTACAAAATGGCACTTGCCAATTAGGGCTCACTGCCCGAGCACATTGCTCACAAGAGGCTCACTGCCTACAAGAGACTCACTATCTACAAGGTATATAGAATGTAACCAGGTGTTTGAACTGAAGAGAAGCATCCACATATGCTAGGATTCAATTCTGGTTAGGCTCAATACACTAATCTATTGCACTTTATTCTTTCTCTTCTTTAGTGTTGTTGTCATGTCACATACTAGACCTGTATTGTTGCTTCCACACTACTCTCTGCTTTTCTTCGCACTTCACAACACACACCTTCATAACGAGATCAATCTGGTATATATATCTGCATCAAGGATTTCAACATCTTTCTAGTCAACATCTGGAATACTCAAGATTTTCCCAAACTCTGGTCTATTGGTAGAATACATGCTTACTAAGTGATGCGTATCAAAAAGATAGTTATAGAAGTCATCAATCATGTCGACTATCCATGAATGATCCCTCAAGAAACTTGATCACCATCAAATTCTCATCCGGATTAAGGTCTGATGCTCTGTCGGTTAGTTCTACTCTGCCTGTTAGGGACCCAACACTTAGATGCTCATATCTTTTCACTCTTTCACCAGCGGAGGCTCAATCTCTAGAATGTAGTAGTCATGATACTCTTGTTGACCTCCCCAAGTCCGCATTTTGCTGGGATACATCCTCTAAGAGATCCGGACCTGATTGTTCGACCTTGCTGCATGCTCTATTCTTGCTCACCGGACCAAGATACTCTTCAATCTGACTTCCGGTATAGACATGTCATGTACTGCAGATGTGTGGAATGGACTTTGTTGTCATCAATGACAACACTCATGAAGCCACATAGTGTCTCTTGCCAACAGATCTATCATATGCCACCATTCTGGTCCATGGTGTTGGGGTAAATCTTTACAGGGAGAATAAGGTAGAGGATCAAACCATTGAAGATCATTACAAAACTCATGAGGAAGTGAACTTATTTGACACTGGCATTGATTGTTTTATGGAGTTTTGTGATGAAGATGAACCTAAGATATGTGTTGATCTTTCTCAGATTGTTGCTCCTATGCATGATGAAAATTTTTTGTGGACATTATACTTTAATGGTGCATGTTCTAGAGATGGCTCGGGTGTGGTCATAGTTTTGACTTCACCAGATAAGGAGTAGTTTGGATTTTCTTTCAATCTTGATTTCTAGTGCACTAACAACATAGTTGAGTGCGAGGCATTGTTGTTAGGCTTAAATATTGCTCATAATCATGGAGTCAAGTGCTTGAAGATCTATGGTGATTCAAAATTAGTTGTACATCAAGTTAGAAATGTGTATGCTACTAAGGATAGTAGATTAAGAGCATACAGGAATGTAGTGTGGGACACTATTGAGTGTTTGATGCTATTGGCATTGAATGGGTTGAAAGAGTTGAAAATGAGAAGGTAGATTCCTTAGATGTAGTTGCTTCAAAATTTGACCTCAATCAAATTTTTCTTATGGTCATTATGTTGTTGAAGTACTTACAAGGACAACAATCCCTAACAACATATACAGTTGGCAAGTTCTCAATGACAACAATTAGACTTATAGTTTTCTCAATTGCTTGGATGAGTTTGAAATTTAGTTAATTGATTGGCAACCTATGATAGAGGTAGAAAATGGCAAGGAATCATTGTTTGGGAATGAAGTGGTATAGTTGAAGACAAATACCATTCCTAAGGGTTTGGTTGCACTTAAAAGGATGTTTGATAATGTTGATCGTTGGAAAAGCAAAGGTAAACTAGTTAAAGAGGACATTGTTGAAGGTGTTAACCTTAGCATTTAGGAGGCATCTAGGATGATTTACATTGGTAATAGACTCAAACCCCATGAAAAGAAAATGTTGGTTGTTTTATTAAGAAAATTTGAAAGGTATTTTGCATGGTCCTATGATGAATTAAAGGCATATAGGGAGGATTTATTTCAGCATACCATTCCCCTTCATCTTGATGCAAAACCCTTTAGGCAAAAGCAAAGGCCTATTAATACCACAATAGCTCCTAAAATACAACAAGAGTTGGAAAATCTAAGAGATGGAGGCATTATAAAATTGATTAGACATTCTGAGTGGGTATCTAATCTTGCCCCAGTGAGGAAGAAGAATGGGAGATTAGATTGTGTGTAGACTTTAGAAATTTGAACATCAAATCCCTTAAGGACAACTATCCTCTTCCAAGAATGGATCATCTTTTGCAAAGGGTTGTTGGCTCAGAGCTGATGTTTATGATGGATGGATTCTCAAGCTACAATCAGGTGTTGGTCAAGGAGTCAGAATAGTAGAAGACACATTCACTACTCCTTGGGCTACCTATGTTTATTTGAGGATGCCATTTAGGTTGAAGAATGTAGGACCAATGTTTCAGAGAGCAATGGATGTTGCCTTTGCATGCCTTATTGATGAAATCATGGAAGTATACCAAGATGATCTCACTGCATTCTCCAAAGACATGAAGGATCATTACAAGCATTTGGAATTGACCTTTGAAAGATGTTTGGAATATGGGATTTCTTTGAATCCTCAAAAATGTTAGTTTAGAGTAGAAGAAGGAAAGATGTTGAGAAATATTATGTCCAAGCATGGGGTTAGAATTGATCCAGAAAGAGTGAAAGCTATTGACCTCATCCCTCAGCCTAAATCAATCAAAGGTGTCCAATCTTTGTTTAGACAAATCAACTTTGTGAGGCAATTTATCCCTAACTTTGCTGAGAAGACCAAGACAATATCTAAGATGCTCAAGGAAGATCTCAAAGATGCACCAGTGTGTGTAAAATGCACCAGTTTTGGACTACTCCAAGCCTCTTCAACTCTTCTCTTTTGCTTCATACTACATTATTACTTATGTATTATTGCAAAAGAATGAGGATGTATTTGAGTAGCACATAGGATTCTTTAGCAATTCCCTATAGGTTGCTAAACTGAGTTATTCAAATATGGAAAAGCATGCATATGCTTTGGTAAAGGCAATAAAAAATTTCAGGTCATATCTTATGGGTGCAAAGATAGTTGTATATGTTCCCCAATCAGCTGTGAAGGATATTTTCATGCAACAAGAAGTCTTTGGAAGGAGATGTAGATGGATTAATAGAATCCAAGAATATGACATTAAGGTGCAAGTCACCAAACTAGTTAGAGGCCAAGGTTTAGAAAAATTGATGGCTAATTCTAATTTAGATGCAACTGAAATAAATGAAGTAGATGTTGTTCTATCTACTAATGTGTGTACATGGAAAAATGATCCATGGTACAAGGATATTGTTTTCTATCTTGTCAACATGCATTGTCCCCCAGGTATGAATGTAACTTAGTAGAGATCACTTAGCTTCAATCTCACAAATACGTTTTAATTCAAGGTGTTTTAATGTGGAGAAATTATGAGGGATTGTTTTTGAAGTGTTTGGATCAGCAACAATCTAAGAAAGTCATTGAAGAATATCACCAAGGGATCTGTGGTGGGCACTTCCATGCTAAAACCATAGCACATAAGATTATTAGGGCAGGTTTTTGGTGGCTGAGCCTCTTCAAGGATGTTGTAAAACAAATCAAAAAATGTGATGCATGACAAAGATTTGTAGGTAAGTTAAAGTTTCAAGGTGCTCTTCCCCTCATGAATGTTACCACTGAAGCACCATTTCAGCAATGGGGCATTGATTTCATAGGGGAAATTCAAGAAAGATCAAGCAATGGATATAGATGGATATTGGTGGTGATTGATTATTTTACAAAGTGGGTTGAGGCTGTTCCAACTCACAATGCCACATCTAAGGTAGTGATTGAGTTCCTTTTGAATAATGTGATAACCAGATTTGGCATGCCATCTAGAATTGTTGCAAACAATGCCATGTGCTCTAGATCTTAAGACATTGTAGGTATGTGTTCCAAGTATGGGATAAGGTTGATTCATTCATCACCATACCATCCACAGAGTAATGGACAAGCTCAGTCCAATAATAAGAGCCTCCTAAAAATTTTGAAGAGGACTCTAGATGTGAACAAGAAAAGGTGGGATGACAAGCTGAAATATACAGTTTGGGATGATAGAATCACCTACAAACATGCTACAAGCAAAAGTCCTTTTGAGCTAGTGTATGGGTTAGAGGCTAAGATGCCAATGTCATTATAACTACCTATGTATCAACTACTACAACAAATAGGAGAAGACATGGAGATGATGCTTTGGCATTAAGGATGCATAAGTTGATAGAATTGGATGAAGCTAGAAGGGTGGCACATGATAAAAATTTGCTACAACAACAAAAGGTTGAGCAATTGTTCAACAAGAGACCTATTAAAAGGTGTTTTTAGATTGGTGATTTGGTTCTCCTTTGGAATGCAAAATTAGAGGACAAGGGCACTTGTATGGTAAGTTTGAACCGCTATGGGTAGGCCCATATCAGATTGATGAATAGGCTATCCAAGAAACCTTTTATATCAGAAATGTGGAAGGAGAACTTTTGGAGTTGCTTGTTCATGGACAATATCTGAAACTTTACTTCTCGTAAGTAATGTAGCCCTTAAAAATTTTATGGTGAAATATTGATATATCTGTTATATTTTGATCTCGAGTAGTCTTGACCACTGTTGGTCTTGATGGAATTTGTGTTTCCATTCCTGATGTGTTGTTTTTGTTGTGTTTTGGTCTGTCCCAGAGATTTGTGATTCTCGTTGTGCCACTGCTTGGCACACATCCCCAACCAGAGCCAATGTTGGCACCTAGATTTTCAAGCCTCATATTTGCACCATCTTGTCAAAATTCTTAAAATTTTCCTAAGGGGTCCTTGTGCCTTTACCCTGATGCATGTTGTTGAACCCCTAATTTTGGCTAAGTCTAAAACCCTAAACCCTAAAAATTTGTGGATAAGTCTGAAACCCTAAACCCTAAAAATTTAGCTAAGTCTGAAATCTAATGGATCCTCCAAATTCTAGATTCTGTATTTTAATTCCTATGGATCTGAAACCACTCTCAAACATCCTGACAGTATATACATAAAATATAAATAAAGTATAAGAAATTTAATTATGTAGCTTATACTTGTATTTTATATTTTATGTATATATTGTCTTGAACCTCTTTCTTTTTCAAGCCCTTTATTTCTTGCAAGATTTCGGGTCCCACTAGGACTTTGGAACTTTTCTCAAGGTTTAATTTCCCTCTGCTTCCTTGTTCCCCACTCTATTTCTCCTTCCAAAGTTCTAGGCTAGAACTTTTTTCTGGCCCAACCCCTCCTTTTTCGTCCCCCTGAACTCTCAATCCCTACCAACGTAGAAGGTATTTTAAGTCTAAAATCCTTCTGGACCCCTTTAATTTTCAAGTTGAATTTTAAAGATACAAAAAATTGAATTTTTAGCTAATTTTTTGAGGAAATGGCTAAGTATTTTGTGTAGTTTCGGATCAATTTTCATTTCAAACCTTGGTCACTTTTGGTTCTGATGGAACATCGGGTCCTACCGACACCTTGGCACCAATTCATGGGTGCCAGGTTCTCTCGTGATCTTGACACCCACCAAAGGCCCAAAAATGCCCAAAATCACGCAAAAATGCTCTAGCTACTCTCTATTTCACCATTAATGTGAAATGGGTAGTTGAAATTGATGTTTTTAATGCAGTTGGTGGAGTTGTTGGGGTTTTCCCTCCCATTTTTCTATCAAATCCAAGTTGCAAGGTTATAAATGAAACATTGAAACTCTTTTGAAGGGTTGGTCATTTTGGCATTTTTCATACAATTGGTGTAGTGTGACTAGGGTTTCTATCATTGTGAAAGTTCTAGATCTTCAGGGGTAACTTTTTGTAAATTATATGGATGAATCAATGCAAAATTTGTGAGTAGAATAATTTGTCTCCATTGTTAAAGATATTCATTTAGGGAATTTCTAATTTGTTACAGGATTCCTCTTGCCATGATTTGTGGTGTGATTGTAATCTTCATTTGAAGGATTTGACAGGTCCATAATATATTACATGTTGTAATAGTCATTTTAAGATTGCATATGAATGAATGTTGTATGATAAGGGATCAATAAGCATGTCTAGTTCTATTTTCAAGTTTCATGCATCTAGATGTTCTAGTTAGCCAATTCACTATCATTTCATTGTTGTTCTCCTTTTTTATTTGTAGACTTTGTAACCCATTGAAGGCACCATTTTGAATGGTGTTTTAGTCAACAAAACATTTTATAAATCAAACAAATCAACCTAGTGTGAGGTAGAAGTAATCAGATCTGTATGTCTTATGTGATTTGCATTATAACCAAGGAATATAAACAAGGAACTATTTTCAAACCATCTCCAAAAACATCACTCATGCATATCAAAAAATTGTAGTCATGCAAGAATGTTTCCATCAGCTTAGAATTAGGTTCAAATGTCCAACAAGTTTGTTTCAATTCAGTGATAGTTTTTGGGATTAAAACAACTGCCTGGGTATTGTTGCAAAGTTACAAATTGGAAGATAAATAGTGTGTAGTTTTAAATCCCTATTTAGGGATACCTCAGGATTACCCTCCTAAGCCTAACTGAGCTTGAAGTGTAAAGGAGTTTACTCACTCCTATAAGTCAGCCAAAATCACCCTAAGCCTCTTGATAAATCCCTTTCGAATCACTCTGTTGACACCCCTAGCCTGGGTGATTGAGTAATGCTTAAGGTTTTGGGTTGTAGTAATTTTGGGAACCAACACCAAGAATTTAATATTTTTTATAATATTGAACACATTTTACAATGCCCTCCAAACATTAAATGTATTATTCCAATGAGCCCCAAAAACTACGTTCTCAATGATAAATGACCCCCCAAATATTGAATGTATTTCCCCTAATGTGTCACAGACATTAAATGCATTTGCAATGTTACACACAACATTCTCTTAGGAATATATTGAGCTCTCCCAAAATGTAGCATCCCACTTTGACATGGACCAAAACTTTACAAAATATCAAATATTTCCTTGCATAGTATACAACACCTTTCATAACAAGTGCCATGTACTTCTTAACAAGATCTTCATTTTACTTCTCCAAGAAAATATTTTTTGGGTGTGAATATGGGAGTTTGTGATACATCCATGTTATGGAAGGAATATAAACAAACAATAAGATAAAGAAAACACATAAAAGCAGAAGCACACTCCAATACAACAAGCCCCAAAAATAGTTTTTCGCACTTTATATGTAATGTGTTTACAAAGGAGATTAAATCATGCATTTATTAAGCATGTTGATTTTACAAGTTTTATGAAAAAGGGATTAAAAAACTTATTTTGACTACAAAATGGGATTTGTCAAAATTTTCTATAAAGATTTTAAAAATATTTACTAAAATCTAATAAACAAAATAACAAATATTCTTGTCTAAAATTTTTCTCCTATATTGTAAGAAAGGAGTTGAGTGCACTGTGTAAGTGATAGTGGGGTTGAGGTGGTACCTAGGTGGAAAGTAGGTGGAGACTTAGTCATAGAAGAATGGCAGTGGTCAATGGTGGTGAATCAACTCAAGGGTAGCAACTGAGTGATAGATTAGTGGTGCACTAGTGGCAGCAAAGTGTAGTAGCAATAGTTACAACATAGCAAGGTCGCAAATGGAATTTGATGGCAGTTAATAGTGGTAGAAAAATATTTGGTCCACTGTAATATTATGATGGATAGAAAATTTTATAGAATATTCTTTAGGGGTGACAACATAGTGCCATTGCTTGCATCAATGAAGTGTATAAGTTGCTTGTGTAATGGAGATTCCCTAATGCATGTGGTTTCTATAATTCCCTCAAACCTTGTGTTGTATGGACCATATAAATTCTTGCATGTAAAGAGGTTAAAAAATATGGACATGGTCAAAGTTGTTAGATTTCATTGATTTGATGTGTTATTTATATGTTTGTCGACCTTCTAAACATAATAGTGCAAATTATTTCTTCCATGGAGGATTTGTAATGTCCCTTTGTAGTGGAAATACTTAAACCAAAATCTACATTCAAAGTGATTCTCAAAAAGACATTAGAAATGTTAGGGAACAATAAATTTCAATGATAAGGTCAAGTAAGAACTATGATAATGCATTCATTTCATTGCTTGTTAAAGGATTATTTATTTCCTAATTGTTACTTGCATATTGATAACCATTCCATAATCCAATCATTCATATTTATTATTACTTTTCCTCATGGAACTAGGCTTTACATGTATAGGGTGCGCTGAAACCATCTCTTGACCCAGCCTACAGGAGACTTTGGTCCCAGCCTACAAGCTTTATTACGGATGGGATTACTCTGCCTCTCCCCATAATACCTAACAATCCTTTAAAGATAAAGTAATAGAGAAATATAGAACTATCAATCTAAGTTCATCTTTCCATATCATCTCCCTTCTATTCCTTAACCATGGATGGGGAATTATTTGTTTAGGGCACGTTGAACTCTCTCCAATGCATCGTGAATGGAATTACTTCGCCTTTCCCTAGCATCTTTGTCTAGGGCGTGTTAAACCCTCTCCAATGCATCATGATGGAATTACCTCGCCTTTCCCTAACAAGACCGCCTCTCCTATGGTTATGGGAAATAGAAGTGATGAGATGGTTATGTCATTTATTATCAAGTTTCATAATATATTTATATATATTTATTGTTCATATACTTGTGTAATTGTAATGAGATGTATGACATATGGATCTATTCCAGATTATGCACACACACACACACACACACACACACACACACACACACATATTTTGAATTCTTTATATTTAAATTTTGTTTTTTTATTTACTAATTATATAAACAACATTGAGACATTACTCACCTTAAAGGTTGCTGAGATTTCCTAAGGTATTGTTGTACCTTTCATTATCCTAGTTCTCTCTATTTATTGTTTATATTAATTACCAATTATCTAAGAGTACTTACCTTATACCTTATTTCCTTATGTTCCTACTGCAAGTCTGATTATATATATATATCTGAATTGTTTAATGGCTTAAGAGAATTAAATATATATTTTGGTTTCTTTTTCCTTTGTTGAATGTTGTTTGACCAATGCCTTTTTGAGGGAGAGATTGACCATATTTAAAGATATGAAGGGTCGCCTCTTCCCAAAAGACACACCAAAAGAATCAAAAAGTCATTCACTTCGTAGTTTGTGGGATTGACATCACTTAAAAGGGCTCGATCATGTAGAAAATCAGTATTGTTTTTTGGAATATGTTAGTGTTTATTATATGGTCTTATTTATATTGAATTATATATATATTCCTTTATATATTTGTATATTATCATATGTATTTACAATTACTTTAATTATGATATATATTTTATGATATTATAGTTTATAATTATCATATCATGTATAAACATATACTTTGTTAATTGATAGGAAAGTATAACAATTATCCTCACAACATAAATTATTATAAAGGATACACATAAGTCATAATGCATAATGTAATGTAAATATAGGGGATATGACAGTCCCCCCACTTAAGATTGCTTGTCCTCAAGAAACTTAAGATTTGGATGAGTGAGAATATCTTCTCTTTCCTAAGTAGCATCATCTACGGGTAATCCTTTCCACTTGATAAGATACTCCATAATGGTTCAGTTTCTCGATCTTCTTTCTCTGGTACTCATGATTCTCTCAGGTTCCAAAGTTAATTGTCCCTCATCATCGAGTGGAGGAAGGTCTTCACATGGAGTAACTTTCTGGCCAAGTACCTTCTTTAACCTGGACACATGGAATACATTGTGGATTTTGCTATTCCCGGGGAGTTCAAGTTCATATGAAACTTCTCCAATCCTCCTTATTACCTTGTAGGGCCCATAAAATTGGGGTTTAAGCTTTTCTGAACCACTGGATTTTAGGGAGGACTGCTTGTAAGGTTGCAATCTTAAGAATACCATATCTCCCACTTCAAAAGTTCTTTCCACCTACTTCCGGTCAGCATAATTCTTTTGTTGATTTTGTGCATGATGTAGATTGTCCCTAAGAGCCCTCATAATGTCTTCATGTTGCTGAATAAAGTCTTTAGCCTTGGGACATCAACTTTCTCTTAAGATCATGCTTCCAAATGAAGGTGGATCATATCCATATAGAGCCTTAAAGGGGCTCATCCCAATGGACATGTAGTATGTTGTGTTGTAGCAATATTCACCAAGATGTAGCCATTTATTCCATGCCTTCTAGTGTCTGGTGACATAGTTCCGTAAGTATCCTTCAATCCATTTATCTACAATTTTTGTTTGACCATTCATTTGCGAATGATAGCTCGTATTGGGGGTCAAGTCCGTTCCCAATAATCTAAATAACTCTTGCCAAAAAGAACTTGTGAAATGGCTATCACGATCACTGACTATAGTGTCAGGTAGTCCATGGAGTCTAAAGATTTCTCTAAAGAACGTGTCTGCAACTTGAGGGGATTTATATTCGGAAGTGATAGCCATGAAATGAGCTACTTTGTGAGTCTATCCACAACCACATAGATAGAATCTTTCCCTTGAGCTCTTGGCAGGTCAGTTATGAAGTCCATGGATATACTACTCCATTTTTGCTCTGAAATGGGTAAGGATTGTAGTAACCTGGCTAGATGGTTTTGTTCCACCTTGTTCCTTTGACAAGTGTCACATTCTTGTACATATTTCAGCACATCCTTTTTTAGTCCTTTCCATGCAAACTGCTCTCTAATCTATTTGTAGGTTTTGTAATAACCCTGGTGTCCAGCTAGGTGTTGATCATGAAATTCTTTAAGGATTCTCTCTTTTATCTTAGATCCAGCTGCCACATAGACTAGATTTTTGTAGAGTATAAGTTCATCTTGGATTTTGAATTCATCATTTGGTAAATTCCCCTCAAGTATACTTATGGTGAGAGGATCCTTAGCATAATCGGCTATGAGGATGTTCTTCCAATTTGGTGAGACGCTTGTCATGGCACATATGAAAGGCCTCCGGGAGAGTGTGTTAGCTACTACATTATTTTTCCCTTTCATATAAGTAATGTCAAAGTTATAGGCTTGGAGTTTGCTTACCCACTTTTGCTGCCTATCATTGAGATCACGCTGCTTTAGAAAATGCTGCAAGCTATTGTGATCCATCTGGACTGCAAACTTCCCACATACAAGGTACTATCAGAACTTGGTTAAAGCATGCATGATGGCCAACATTTCTTTATCATAAGTAGAATAAAGTTTCTCCATGGTGGTTATCTTGCGGCTCTCGAATGCTATAGGATGCTTATTTTATATTAATACAGCTCCAATTCCTTCACCCGAGGCATCACATTCCAATTCGAAGGGTAGAGAAAAGTTAGGTATGGCTAAAACCAGACACGTACTCATGACATGTTTCAATTCCTTGAATGCTTTCTCGGCAGCCTTATTCCATTTGAACAATCCCTTCTTTGTGAGATCGGATAAGGGGGCAGCAATCTTAGAAAAATTCTTCACAAATCTTCTATAATAGCTTCATAGACCTAGGAATCCTTGTAATTGAGTTAAGGTTCTTGGTCGGGACCATTCTTTTATGACTTTGATTTTCTCCTTATCAACTTTAACTCCCTCGACACTAATCTTGTGTCCCAAGTACAAGATCTCCTCCATTCCAAACTCGCATTTGGATGCTTTAGCATATAGGGACTCTTGCTCTAGGATGGACAACACCTCATCTATATGTTTGAGATGTTCTTCCCATGTTTTGCTATAAATTAGAATGTCATCGAAGAAGATAAGCAAAAACTTCCTTAATTGTTTTCGGAACATTTGGTTCATGCAAGATTGAAAAGTTGCCGGGGCATTGGTTAATCCAAAAGGAAGAACTAGGAAATTGAAGTGTCCATAATGACATCTAAATGTTGTTTTTGGTACATCCTCTTCCCTCATGTGAATTTGATGATAGCCCGATCTCAAGTCAATTTTAGAAAAGTACTTTGCCCCATGGAGTTCATCTATTAACTCATCCACTCTAGGTATGGGATATCTGTTTTTGATGGTTTTTTTATTTAGTGCTCTATAATCTATGCACATTCTCATTGTTCCATCTTTTTTCTTCACTAGTACCACCGATGATGCAAACAGGCTAGCACTAGGTTGAATGAGCCCCATTTCCAAAAGTTCATTTATTGTTTTTTCTATTTCCTCTTTGAATTTTTGTGGATGGTGATAAGGAGTTGTAATCACGGGTTTAGATCCTTTTTCCAACTCTATGATATGTTCAAATCCCCTTTTTGGAGGAAGGCCGGGAAAAATTTCCTCAAACACCTTCTTGCGTTTTCTAAGGATGGGTCTTATATCTATGTGTATGTTTTGACCTTGTGGGGTGGATTTATCAAGGATCATGCATTGGGTTGCCCACTCCCCTTGCCCATGTCTAAAAATCATCTCCATTCTTTTGCAAGAAATGACTTTTGGAGAGCCATCGGGTAAACCACGTAGTGTAACCTCTTTTCCTTCATGTTGGAAGCGGATGGTTGAGTTAGGTAGGTCAAACTAAAAACACCCTAATGAATATAACCAAGGGGTGCCTAGTATTACATCATTGTCTAGGGGTACTGCATAGAAGTCTTCCTTAATAGTATGTTTCCCTAGATTCATTTCAAGTTGGGGAACAACCTTAGTACATGAGACCATTTCTCCTATGGTGGTAACTGTTGAAAATCCTTTAAAGCCTTGGGTCTTAAATCTTCTTCTTTTTACTAATCTTTCATCTATGAAGTTGTGGGATGCCCCACGTAATAGTGACTAAGGTCACATGTTCATCATCTTATGTTCTTGCTTTTTTGGTGTTCTTTTCTTCGGCCTCTTCATCGGAGGTAACTTCAATCTTTTGGGCTCGGCCTCTCTTATCACATTTATGCCCAGGTTCCCATTTTCCTTTGCATCTAAAACATAAATTTTCCTTTTTGTAAATATGCCCATGTCTCCAAGGTTCTTGACATTTGAAACATAGGTTCTTATCTTTAAGCTCTTCTTTGGGAGGCTTATTGTATTTATTCTTTTTGTGATAAGGTTTGGTATGCTTATATGTGTTTTTGATGTTTGAGTTTGATTTTTCCAATTTCAAGGCTTTTTCTATGGCATAATCTAGAGTAGTGGGGCTTAGAGCACTTACCAATCCTTTTAGGGAATCTTTTAGCCCTTCTACAAATAGATAGGTTTGCCTATCCTCTTCAATTCCAGTGACTCTAATTGAAATCTTTTGAAATTCATTTATATACTTGTCTATTGTTCCTTGTTATTTCAATTGAGTCAATTTCTTAAAGTTTTCTTGAGGGTGTTCCCTATCAAATCTTTTTATTAGTTTTTGTGAGAACTCTTCGTAATAGATTGTGTCATGGTTCCCTTGAGTGTGAAGCCCATGGTGCCACCATTCGTAAGCTAGTCCTTCTAAATGTAGGATGGAAAATTGTAAAGCATCATCTTCGGTCATTGGACTAAGTTTAAAATAGTTGTTTAGTTTTTGTAACCATGCATGTGCGGAGATTTTGTTTGATCTGTCAAAGTTTGGTAAAATTACTTTGTTAACCTTGTGTCACAATTCTTTATTTGTATGTCCTTTGTCTTTCCTAGATGTTTCATTCTTCTATGATTCACTAAAGTCATGAAAAGATACAATTCCCCTAACTTCAAGTTCTAAATTTGCATATGCTCTAGCAATATCCTCCGTGCTCATTGGTAGTGGAGTGGTCTCTTCTATTCTTGATGTTTCTTCCCTAGGTAGAAAGGATGGTCTCAAGATCCTTGAATTTGAGGTTGCATTGTTATTATCAGAGTGATTGGATCCTGTTTCTTTCCCATTAGTTGAGGGGGGTTGATTCGTGGTGTTACCGACCTTTTGAAGTGCCTCTAAAAACATTTGAGTCATCTTTTCACCTTGGTCCATCATGGCCTTGGTGATTCTTTTGTTTTGTTCCATCATGTCCTTGGTGGTGGCTTCCATGAAGGTCCTCATTTTGTTGTTCATTTTATCTTCTAGAAGTTAGCAGTTCCTTCTAGTGTATGCTTGCATAATATTGTTTCATAGGATGGTAGGATGATGGCTTTGATACCAATTGTAATGTCCCTTTGTAGTGGAAATACTTAAACCAAAATCTGCATTCAAAGTGATTCTTAAAAAGACATTAGAAATGTTAGAGAACAATAAATTTCAATGATAAGATCAAGTAAGAACAATGATGATGCATTCATTTCATTGCTTGTTAAAGGATTATTTATTTCCTAATTGTTACTTGCATATTGATAACCATTCCATAATCCAATCATTCATATTTCTTATTACTTTTCCTCATGGAACTAGGCTTTACATGTATAGGGTGCACTGAAACCGTCTCTTGACCCAACCTATAGGAGACTTTTGTCCCAGCCTATGGATTATGGATGGGATTACTCTGCCTCTCCCCACAATGCCTAACATTCCTTTAAAGATAAAGTAATAGAGAAATATAGAAGTATCAATCTAAGTTCATCTTTCCATATCATCTCCCTTCTATTCCTTAACCATGGATGGGGAATTATTTGTTTAGGGAAGGTTGAACCCTCTCCAATGCATCGTGAATGGAATTACTCTGCCTTTCCCTAGCATCTTTGTCTAGGGTGCATTAAACCCTCTCAAATGCATCGTGATGGAATTACCCTGCCTTTCCCTAACAAGACCACCTCTCCTATGGTTATGGGAAATAGAAGTGATGAGATGGTTATGTCATTTATTATCAAGTTTCATAATATATTTATTACTCATATACTTGTGTAATTGTAATGAGATGTATGACATATGGATCTATTCCAGATTATGCACACGCACACGCACACACGCGCGCGCGCGCACACACACACACACACACACATATCTAAATTGTTTAATGGCTGAAGCAGAATTAAATATATATTCTGGTTTCTTTTTCCTTTGTTGAATGTTGTTTGACTGATGCCTTTTTGAGGGAGAGATTGACCCTATTTAAAGATATGAAGGGTCGCCTCTTCCCAAAAGACACGCTGAATGAATCAAAAATTCATTTGCTTGGTAGTTTATGGGATCAGCGTCACTTAAAAGGGCTCGATCATATAGAAAATCAGTATTGTTTTTTGGAATATGTCAGTGTTTATTATATGGCCTTACTTATTTATATTGAATAATATTATTATATTATATATATATATATATATATATATATTCCTTTATATATTTGTATATTATCATATGTATTTATAATTACTTTAATTATGATATATATATTTTATGATAATATAGTTTATAATTATCATTTCATGTATACAAATATACTTTGTTAATTGATAGGAAAGTATAACAATTATCCTCATAATATAAATTATTACAAAGGATACACATAAGTCATAATGCATAATGTAATGTAAATATAGGGGATATGACAGGATTATTGCATAAGAATTCAAGAAGACCTAACAAGCTCACAAAACCGAGGAAGAAAATATTGACTTTGCATCGATCAAAGAAGTTAGTTTAAATCTTGCATGTTCTCTTATCATGTAAGATTTGTGACATAACTGAAATAGATCTAGCCTAGGAACAATTAAGGTTTAAAGAAAATAACTACAAGAGAAAAAGCCTCTTGAAATAACAAGATTCTCATAAATCAACCTAGAGAGAATTAGGGTAAAACTAGCATACATCCTAGAATATATAAAATATCTACTAATAATATATATAATATCCACCTAACAAGATAGAATATTATATAAGGTGTAATAATAAATTATGTACACTGATAAAAGTTTTATGGATATATTGCAACAATCAAAGTGCAATTTGTTTGGCAAAGATCCCTACCTATTAATCCAAAATATATTGATATATAGTATCATTTTGTTAGAGACATGTTTAAAGATAAAAATTTGTTGTGGGATCTAAGACTGATGGTGACAGGTTGTCATTACAGGTTGTCATTGATGACAAAAAGGTGTTTGGTCCTCATGTCATATTTCAAGATGTCTTCAAGTGGGAGAGATTTAATGCAGAGACAATGATCACATCATATGTGTCTTGCAGATGCAGAGAAAGGTTTGTTCTTGCATTATCAGGAGTACATCATCTTGTGTGTTGTTGCAGGAGTGCATCATCAGGAAGTTGCAGGAATACATCATCAAGAGTACATCATCTTGTGTGTTCTTTACAGATGACTTGTAGTGGTAGTGACTTGGTAATTTGATCTACAGGAGTGCATCATCAGGAAGTTGCAGGAATACATCATCAAGAGTACATCATCTTGTGTGTTCTTTACAGATGACTTGTAGTGGTAGTGACTTGGTAATTTGATCTCAGTAACCTTCATCATGTTGTCTGGTATACTCTATATCAAGGATTGATAGAAGTGATCACAGGTTAAGTTGTCATACCACTGAGTTTACAGATGGAGATATCAGTTGGATTTCATGTAAGTTTCTTCAAGGTGATGTCATTAGGTACTACGTGCTCTGATATAAGGTTTCTCAATTGGATCTCAGTTGAACAATATTTGATGTTATTTGATGTCATAGTTATCAGTGATGTGTTGAGGATAGTCTTGTGCTTCAACAAGAGGATGATGACTTGCAAATGCATAGAATGTAACATTCATGGTAGATAAGTTTGCAGGACTAGATTGATCTATTGATGTCTATCTATGTGGATGTTGGCACTAATCGTCAATTTAAGGTGATATCATATCTTATGTTGAGACCAGGTATAAAGTGATCAAAAGAGTGCTCAAAAATTCTATACCTTCAAAATCCTAAATACCTTCAAAAATCCTATATTCTACTCTTCACTGTTTTTATTTACATTTTTGTCTTAATTAAACAGTGACTTTCTATTGAAGGTAAGGGTCACTTAAAGTGACCTGTTAGAGGGCTACCATCACATGATGGTGACCGGCCCTTCCTCAAAGTTTCGGTGTTTTATATGGAGTGTGATTTACAATATAAAGCATTCTCAACTTTATTATAACTGATGGAGAAAAGTGGGCGGGTTTTCAAATGAGTTTAAATTTAAAATTTCACCACCAAAAATCTAAAAGGGCACGGTTTAGTGTGAGGCCGAGGCTTTAAAGAAAAAGCTTTTTCTTTCTTAAAAATGTGTGAAGAATTTAGAATATTTTTTAAGCCCGAATCATATATAAATAATTTCCTTTTTAAAAACTTAGTAATTTCCTTTTTGGTCGGGCACTTATAAGGAATGTTTTTTTTAAGGAGATTTTTATTATTTTTTTAAAAAGGAAAAATCTTTATGAAGATATTTTTGTATATTGGAAGTCACAAAAGAGATAAACATCAAAAATTTTGAGGAGATTTTTTTTGGGGATATGAAGAATATCATTGAAAAGAATATGAAGGATCATGTTTGCAGAGAAGATGAACGAAATTTTTGAGAAGGAAATGAAAGATTGGAGGGATATTCAAAATGAAAATTGAAAAGAAATTGATTTTTTTTGCAGAGATATAATTCGTTTGGTTCAGGATTTGTTGCAGAGGAAGAAGTTGAAAAGATTTGTTATTTTGCAGGAGATTGTCTTTTGAAGATATTTTTGAAGTTTGATGATTAAATTTTCTTGCAGGAATATCAAGAGAAAGATAATATTTTCAGGGCAGATTGGTTTCTTACTCTTATTTTGCAGATTGATTGAAGGCTCATTTTGATATTATTTTGTAGGTGAAGAAAATAATTTTTGTGAGAAATCTTAAAAATGGCAAATGATCAGGAAATTGAAGAGAATTGAATTGAAAGGTCTCAAATATGAAAAGAAATTTTTTCATCTCTAAGAGGAAATATTAATGGGATTTTGGTTTCGTGAATTTGGAGAATGTGAAAGGTTTTGAGGATTAGATATTATGTTCTTTTATTTTTGCAGATGATAAGATGAGATGCATTGTTTTTTTTAAGACATTAAAAAGAGAAGATGAAAGGACAAAATGATCTTCAGTGAGAGCAAATGACTGTGCAGAATGTGAAAGGTGAAAAGACATCCAATTTACATATAATAGTTTTTCAGGTGCATTGATGTATGAATAAAGAAGGATAGAGATGGAACATACAGTGTTGTGAAGTGTTGGATTAGAATACACATTTGATATGCAGTGTTGTTAGAATGCAGTGTTGATTGGATTAGAATAAAGGATTGTTGAGATGTCAGATTGAATAGAATGGGTATTTGACAGACATATATTTGTATTGAATGGAAACAGAGTATCCCTCTGATTTGGTTTATAACTTCTATTGGTGATTTGGTTTGCCAGTGAGGCATTGTATTAGCCAGTGAGGCTTATAGGTCAGTGTAACCTTAATATTTGTCAGTGAGACAATTTGTATTGCCAGTGAGGCATGTTTTTCAGTTAAGCCAGTGAGGCAATTCTGGAGTGGTTTTTCTACCCTGATGGGTTTTCCACTCGTGCATATCTTATGTTATGATTCATATTGATCTTCCTTGTGTGTGTTTAATTTACTTATGAAGTTTTATTCTCTTTCTGCATTCATAGTCATGTGCATATGTATTTGACAAATCAAAGGTATCATTCATTCCTTGTGCTCAGAAAGTTAAATTTTGAAAAAGATTAAAGAATTTACACAACACTGATTCACCCCCCCTCTTAGTGTTGTCCTTAACTCCTACAAAGACTAATGTTTTGATAATGTTTCTAACTCATTAACAGAGTCTATTAGTATGTAAACATGTTCTTATTGTGATAAATCAATTGGCATAACTTCCCTTAGAATCTTATTTATGTACGTGTGACCCCCTTATACAAAGTATTTAGCAAGTAGGATATTTGTTAGATATGTGTGGTATTATTTACATGTTTTACACATGGATTAAGGTTAAGCACAAGTGTGAAATATCCTATCGTATTCTAAACAATTAAGCTAATACAACAAGTGAGTTCTATTTTTGTTAGATTTTTAACTAAAAGGATTTCCCAAGGTGAAATATCTTGTTATAATATGTGTGTGATTATTTATTTTTGTTGTTTTCAATATTCTATTACAATTGCTTCTCCTACATAGATTTATTAATATTTTTCTCTTCAATGTTTGAAGTTTAACCTCCACAAGCCAAAACTTACCAAGTGTCCAAGAATTTTATGATGTTGATTCAGTTTTTTATATTGTATTATTTTATTTAACATAGTTTAGAAGAAAATGATTAATTATTTATTTGTAAATTTATTGTGTTTTCTCTCATTTTACACATGAGGTTCTCTTCTCTCTATATTTTTGTAATCCAATTATGAGGACCTCGTGCAAGGAATGAATACCTCCATTATATGGAGTATTGATAAAATATCTCATAGCTATAAGGTCAGTGTAATTAAATTCCACTTCCATGGCCATTTCCTCCTCATGACAGTGATGAATAATGCAATGTTAATAACCTAAAAATAAATGTTATAGTATGTTTTTCACTTGTGACATGAAAAACATGATTTTTATATATACCATTTCTATATGAAAATTTACACCAATACTTTTATAAATGTGGATGTACATGGATGAAATCCATGTCATTGACGTTTATGTTATGAAAAGATGGTTGATAATGTTAGTGTATTGTATAAATTGAATATGTGATTTATGGAACTTAAATATATTCTGATAACTAATAATACTAAATTAAACAAATAAATAAATAAATTATATTTTTAAATTTCATATCATATTCTTTAGTTACATGAATTCTCATAAATAAACCATTTCTTCTAAATTTGATATCTACTAAAAAATGATGCGATGCGATAGAAATTTTAAAAATGACAACTTGTCAGAAGTTAAGTGAACTGTATGAATTTTGAAAACTTATATAGGTAAAACCAAATTTTTATGGAAGAAACATACTAAACCTATGTATATTTCAATATTGATTATGACTATGAATTGTGCGGGATGATGTCATGAAGACATTATTCAACACAATTATAACTTCACAATACTTTTCACCCACTCTAATTATACTTGTATGATACATCCAATTATAAAGTTAAATCAATAATGTTGAAAACTATAGACTTGATTAGAATATCATTAGATGATGTTAATGCAAGATAAAAATGATTTGATTTAATAGATTTACTTTTTCATTAAATGATAGCTATTATAGAAGACAATGTATAATGACATGTAATTTGAAGTAATTATTAGCTAATAAATGA
This sequence comes from Cunninghamia lanceolata, assembly GCA_027924645.1. Taxonomy (NCBI): domain Eukaryota; kingdom Viridiplantae; phylum Streptophyta; class Pinopsida; order Cupressales; family Cupressaceae; genus Cunninghamia; species Cunninghamia lanceolata. The sequence goes on from BSBN01000339.1 coordinate 6,590,645, forward strand.
GTGCAATCTATGTATAAATTTTTTACTTCATTTAGTTTATTTTAGCTTCAATTGGAAGAAGAATTCATGGTAGAATTATTTTATTTCATTATGGGATTGGGGATTCAAATGGGATCCCACATCAATATTACTTACACTACCCGCTACTTGTAGTGAGTAACTGAATTATGACATATGTAAGATGAGTGTGAGTGCATATGCTAATATTCTAGTGGAATTTAAGTTAACCTCATCATAATCATGTACATAAGGTTGTACAAGAATCAAAAAGTTAATATTTTATTCTCTTGTGATAAATTATTAGTCAATTATATTGTTTTGTTTCATTAAATATGAAAAAGAAGAAAATAATTAACATGCACATGATGTGTTTCACTAAATTTGCAATAGGATTGTTAAGGATTTTGTATGGTTATCTTTTTTTGGTGCATGGTGGAACCATGATTAATCATAAATTAAAATATTTTTCAAATTCCTTGAAAAGGTTCTTCTCCATCAATACTTTATTTGTGGGGAGGTTATGGAATCCCTAATATGCAAAGTTGTGGGTTCCTATTGTAGGAGGTTTGTTTTGCTCCTTATAATAAATCTTATTAGAGTAGAACCAAATTTAGTATCTCTTAATACAACAAATCCAATTATCTATTTCCCTAAATCTTTCTTTCTTACTATGTGTTATTATTTGATTATGTATTATTATATGATATTGAATAAGTATCATGTGTACATATTTTCTTTAGTAATATTGATTTATATGTCTAAATAGATCCACACTATAGACACTTGAAATCACCTCACATCATTTATGTTGTCACCAATCTCATCCCTTGATCATTCCTCTAAATTAATTAAATAAACTCTATTTATTTAATTAATTATTCTGATTTTTTTACCAACATTAATTAAATAATTTTTAATTATTTAATTAATAAACTGACACTTCTTCCAACATTAATTAAATAAATTAGGATAATATATTTAATTAATCAATCATTTCATCTCTCCACTGTAGTCCATCCTTAATTAAATAAATTCAACATTTATTTAATTAAGTTCACCATTCTCATTCCAAAAACTAAATAAATACAACCTATTCATTTAATTCCTATTTTCCCCCCTAATCATTAGTTCTAAAAAAAATAGTTAACTAATCATTTGCACAATCCAAATCATGATTAGTTAAGACAATATTGCACATGGATTAAGATAAGCACATGGCTCCAAAAATTTACTTTTAGATCCCCACCCTCTTTTTTCTCCAAGAAAGTCTTAGCCCTTCAAATCCCTTGGATCATGGGCCTCCTCTTATGCAACTATCAAAAGATGCCACTTCGAGGCTTCTTATGCATCCAATCCTCTCAAGTATCCCTGGCCATTGATCCTCCATGAAAACCTTTAAATCGACCCTCACCCAAGCCATTTTCATCACATCCTTGATTGAAATGTTATGTTACATTATTGTTAGCACCTAACATTCTCTCTCTCAAACTCAAATCCACTTTGAGCACAACCACCATTAGTACAACAAAGGGCTTGTGGGTGAGAGCTTGCTTGTTTGTTTTCATCCATTTATGTAAATCTTGTATGGTTTGAGGCTGCTTGTAGGTGTGGAATAGATTTAGGCTTAATATTTTGAATCTTATTTTAGTGTTTCACATTTATTTTCATGCATTTTGGCATGTTTGATGGGACCCATACCCATATTAACATTTTTTGTAGCTTTTGTGTGTATCTTTTTGTTGCAAGTTGATGGATTAGCACATGTGGCCCTACTTTCAGTGTGTGTGTTATGCTTCAGTACGTGTGTCTTTCCTTTTAGCATGTCCATTGATTATTTGCATAGCCCTTCACCAATGGCCCTAACATGATTTCTTTCTTGTTTTGTAGGATTTTGGCTATTTTATAATCTATTTGTGCAGGGTTTTAGCTTTATAATATATTTCAATGCTTATCTAACCCTTTGTGTATAGGTTTAATCATTTTTATTATAGTTTTCATTAAACTTTCCAGCCCCTGTCACGGTTTGACATTTTTGTGCATCATTCAACATGCATGTAAACTTGTAGCACATTTGCTCATAAATTATCCCCTCTATAGCTAACCCTAGTTTTATTTGTTATTTTTTGTAACCTTGCATTTTGTATTTTCCATCTTTTTTTTAGTTGCTAGGGTTGCTAACTTATTTTCATCATTATTTCTAACCCACTCTTTGCAATTCATTTTTATTATTTTTGCTAATGTGTATCATTCTATTATGAAGGTTTCACTTTTTAGTGCATCTATTTTATTTCAATGTTTGCATCCATAGATCAACATATCCACTTCATCAATTAGTGCATCAAAGGTAAATGGCTAGTAAACTACGAAACTCATCCTTTAGTGTTTAGGTGTATCTTTCAGCATTTCTATTTCAATACTGGCATTTCTATTTCAATATTGGTATTTCTATTTATTGTTTAGCACATGCATCTTAGTTGTAGAATTTTATCATTTTCTTAGATTTTGTGCCTTTGACTAATCATCATTTATTGTTTGTTGTTTCTAACCTTCTATTTGTGCAACATTTTTTTCTTGTCCAAGGCATTTTTTGAAACTACTAACTTGTTTATGTGTAGCACTGCTTATCCAAGGATATATTTTTATCACTAGTCTAGTTGCACATTTAGATGGTAAGGTTAATGAACTCTTGTATGCTTTGTTTGTTATAACTTTTAAGCATGTATTCTCTCTCCTCACACCAAAAGATGAACTTGGAGATCAAAAACACTTTCTTGTTCTCTTTTTGTTGTGTTAGTCCCAAGGAGTCAAGTTGTGTATGATCTTCCCTCACATCACAAGACAATCTTAAGAATTAAAATCACTTGGTCTTCTTTTCCTATTTGTGATCCTACCCTTGGATTTCATCACCAAGTGGGATGACCCAAACAACATGTTTTGGTGGGGTATAGAAAGGGGGTGGGAATCAAAAGACTCACCTCAAAGTGGACCATCGTGTCTGGCACAACCATGTTGCCTACTTGAGGGGACAAGATGAAATGGGAAGGGACTCAAACCCAACCACATGATTGTAGATGGAACACTCGTTCATGTATTTTGGCCTCTCATACCCTCATGTATATTTAGGACATCCCCTAGCATCTTGTAAAGCCTAGATAGGACATTCGATCATATATGTTTGTAGTACACTAGTTAGCAAGTAGCACTAGGAAGTTACTCACCACTTTCCCTTTTAAATGAGTTAGTAGGCTGTGTATGCTCTCCTCTCACACCTTTTTGTGATCTAGAGGATAAAAATGGTTAGTGGCTCCTCATGGGCCCTACATTCCACAAATAGACAAGGCATAATGGTGGGCCTACACGTGTATACACTCCCACTTGAATAATTTAGGCTTGTTGGCATGCTTGGTGTGTTTTCATTTGTGAAAAACCCATAAAATCTCTCAAACAATCTAAACCATTTGAAAACAACATTTTGAAAAACCAAACACTTTGTAAAATCCCCCAAATCCTTTTGCAATAGGTTGAAAATATTTTAAATCTAAAACCCATGAATCAAGATACCTCATGCCTCCACCTTGTGTGGAACCCATCCACTTTTAAACCATAAGTCAAACCATACTCCCACTTCCAAAAATATGAAAATATCCACTCTTAAAATCCATCCATTGTCCATTAATTAAAAACAAAAATTATACCCCAATCCTAATCAAACCATAATCGCAAAATCCCATGCCTTAATCCAAATTCCAAACCAATCATCCACTTGATCCTCCAATAAGTCCAATCAAACCATCACCTTAAATTTTGAACATTTATCCTCCAATAAATCAAATCAAACCATCACCCAAGATTTTGAACCTTGATTCAAACCAAAATTCCAATCACATCCCAAGGTCAACAACCAAGTCCTAAATCCAACTATCCCCAAAACTATCAAGTCAACTTCCATCCATTCAAATCAAATTCCAAATCAAGATTAAGACCCTGGACCAAATCATCAACCCAAATTGATGCTTGCTTAAGAACATAGCCTATCTTAAATATAATAATCCAAACATCAACCACCCATCCAAGGTCTTTGTACCTTAATCCAAAATCAAATCCAACCCCAACCAAATATTTCTTAAAAACATATCCTATCTTAATTAGATAACTCAACCCCATCCATATCCAACCAAATCATCACCCTAATCCAACAAGGTCTTGATCCGTAATCCATCATCCAAATCAAATTTTTTGAACCAAATCCAAAACCATGTCACTCAAATCAATAAACCTTAGAAACCTAATAAAGGTCAATAAATTTCAAATTCAATTGATCCACATCATTCACAAATCACTTTCCCAAATCAACACCATCATCCATAATTAACACCAACCTCCATTCACTTTCCAAAATCAAACCCATTATCCATGTAATCAACATAAACCCCCACCTAATCTTGCATAGTCAAAGTCCCATCAATCTCCATTAAACCACATTCAAATCCACATCATCCAATTAAGTCATCATTTCATGCCCTCTATAACTAGATCTAAAGCCAAGAAGAACATGGATCCTCACAACAAGAACCCTTCCAAATCTAGTTTAGGAACAATTTACAAGTTGGGCTCTCCTCACCTCATGGATGTCCTGATAATGTGAGTGAATCTAAAAGTGTGAGTGAATGTGAAAGTCTTGTTAACCAAACCAAATATTCACCTTGATTCATAGACTTCTGGTATGATGAAAGAACCCAAGATAGAATGGAATATTTTGTAGAACATCACAAATATACCTTCCTTGAGCACCTTATTGATGTAGGAGCCAAACTTCCCCACCACTTCAACATGGATAAGCTCAAAGGCCTCATCCTCCATGAATAACCACCATCACCCACATTTGAAAACCCTTAGGGACATATACTTGAACAATCAACTCAAGACCAGACCAACTACCATGTTGATCAACAAGTGAGTAGTAGTATGCCACTTCCTTCACCTCCTCATACTCATGTGTCATCTTCTAATCCACATCAACAACTCCATCAAAATCAACCTTCATCACAACCTCCAAGAATAAAAATCATGTTTAGAACATCTAACCAATACATTCACACCCTTTCTAATCCACCGCAGTCCTCATTTCCACCCATGACAAGTCCCATTCAATCACTTCCACCTATTTCTATTTATCCAATCATTCCAACCCAATCCATGGTCCTACCATATATCTCATAGCAATTAAACCAATATAAACCCACATAAACCTATCCAACAAACTCCTATCAACCCACAATGTCACCATTCACATCACATCAACCAACATATCAACAAACCTTTACATATTCAAATCCTATTCACGCCACCTTTCAACAACCTATGCATTTTGGCTCTATCCCATATCAACCTCCCAACCCACCTCTTGGGACCCCTTTTGACCAAGAGTGACAGGAGATGAAGAATTCCCTCAAGGGGTTACCAAGTGGGATGGTAAATCAATGTAAACAATACAAATTTGAAGATATTTGTCCCTACCCCTTTGATCAATCTATCAAAATGGTACCCTTTCTCATGAATTTCAAGATCCCTAAATTTGGAAAATATAAGGGAAAGGGAGAGCCCAAAGACAATATCAAGGATTTTTTCATGGATTTCTAAGAGGTATCATATAGTGATATGTACTTGTTAAGATTCTTTCCTTGGAGTTTGGGAGGTCAAGCCCTAGAGTGGTTCACCCACTTAACTCTAGGTTCTATCACTACATCCACTGACCTAACAGAGAAGTTTGTTGCACACTTCTCCTATAACATCAAGCATGAGCTTATTATGTTCTAAGATCTATGTAGTGCCAAGCAAAGTAATGATGAAAGATTGCCCACCTTCCTACAATTGTGGAGAAGTCTTTTGGGTCCCTTCCCTTGGTTAATCCATGAAAAACAACTTGTTTACATTTTCATCACGAACCTTAATCAAGAAATGGTATTACATCTTCAAGTTCATTGTGTCTCAACATTCGATGAAATAATTGAAAAGGGGGTAACTATTGAAAAATCCCTCATTGCAAAAGGTTTAGTCAAAATCTATAACAAAGAAAAATATAACAATCAAACAAATGACAAACCTAAATTCTAGGAAAAAAACAAGAACACAATTAGTGATGGGGTCACTAACTCAAAACATGTCTAAACAATGCAATCATCACAAGAATCCAAAACCATCCAAAAAACCAATAACTTTTCTATTGCTCAAGGACAATCAAAATCACCCTCAAATCTAAAATGTAAATACACCTCATTGGGGGAACCCATGGAGATCATATTTCAAAAAATGGTTCAAGCAAACATGGTAACATTTCCCACCACCCAACCATTTGATGAAAATAAACACAAATCTTCCTGTGACAAGGATAATGAATATTGTGAATACCATTGTATCAAAGGCCATTCTACTATCAAGTGCATGAAACTCAATAATTATATCTAGGATCTTATTGACCATGGAAAAATTGAAATTGAAAAGGACTCATCCTCCTCATTGAATGAACAATTGGATATATATCAAAATCATCTTCCCAATCATGATTAGTCCCAACCATCCACATCCAATCAAGGTCACTCTCAAAACAACTACAACAACAACATTAATTCCAATAAATCCTCACTTCATATGACTCTATTGTGGGCCATATCAAACAAGTTTACACATGAGTTGCTACAATCAATATTAAATCCTCTGACTATGCCATTTCCACAAGGCATGGAAGGGTCACCATCCAAGGGGCCTCCCCATCCTCAACATAGGCCACTTGATATAATCTCTTAGAGCATCTTGGGAAAACTCTAGTGTAGATTTCCATCCTGGAACTACTCAAAACATCGAATGTTTATAGAGAAAAATTGGAATGTGCCTTATAGCAATTATGAGTCCCCAATGACATCAACCTTGATGAATTTGAATCCCTTGTGGGCCATCTTTCATCATCCTATCAAATCACCTTCAATCAAAATTATATGCCTCCCATCGACTCATTCCATAAAAAAGCTCTCCATATCAAATTCCTCATTGCTAAACATAAGGTTAAAAGATCATATTGGATAATAGGTATGGATTGTATTTGTGTACTTTAAGGTTTGTCAAATAGTTGGGATACTCTACAAATGACTTAGAATGACACATCATTATAATTAAGGCCTATGATAATGCAAAAAGACAATATGAAGGAGCTATTTGCCTTCCCATCTAGGTGGGGCCCATACTGCAACAAACAATATATCACATTATCAATCTTGATATTCCATATAACCTCCTCTTTAGTTTCCCATGGCTCCGTACCATGCAATTTGTTCCATCCACCTATCGCCAATGATTTAAATTCCCTCACAACTATGTGGAAGTCACCATTCCCACCGATCCCCATCCATTTGAATATTGTAAAATGTTGGAAGCCTCCTATCATAAAGCCAATCAATGCCCTAATACCAATATCACTACACACAACAAGGTTAAGGAATCATCCTCTACATCAATCTTGACACCCTTGCCTCCATGTCATCTACATAAATCCACAAAGGTCAAGATTGTCAGTTCTAGTTGTGGAGAGTATGAGTTACATAATGCCTTTTATGTTGGCAAGTTTCTTCTATCTCCATAATCCCATAGTCATCCTCAATAATGACCAACATCAAAGACACCCAAAATCATGCAGTGTGGGCCCACAACCATCATGTAAAAAGGATCCTTGGCCAAATAATAAATAGAGGGTTTCATCAACTATTGTCTATACAAAGGTGAAGTACAGTTCAAACTTGGGTTCTTGAAACATAATTACCCTAAACTACCACATATGTGTGAAAATATGAATGACAAGGGTAACGGCCTTAGACTCCATGAGCAAGGCCTTATTGAATCAATTCAAGTACAATAATATGTCCACAATCATGGGCTAGGATGAATTCTACTTGATGAGGAAACTAATGAGCCCCATGTAACTTCTGTACGTGTGGAAAAAAACTCTAACAATATTGAAAGCACCACAAGACAGACTATCATTGCCTCCTTCAAAGATCTTGATATCACCAAACTCTTTCATGAAACCTCCATTTGTGCCATTGACTGATGTAGGATCATCCTTGGTTCAAGAGCAATCTTGCATCAACCAAAAATATTTGCATTTCAATTTGTTTCTTTTTAGTTCAGTTTAGGCAGTTCAGTCAAAAGCAGTTTCAGCTTGTGGTCTGGTATTGGCATTTCACATCTTGCAGGTTTAGACTTAGCATCTACATCATATCAAGAATTCAGAGCATTTGGATAAGCTACCAGAAAGTTATCACTATCAAAAGATCAACTATTTTCTCAGAGCAGAACATTCTAACAGTTCCTAATAATCAGCTAAAGGAGAAGGCTTGAGAATCATTCCTTGACTTGCATATCTCAATGACACATCATTCAATGTCCTTTTGTTCGTGTCCAACCTTCCCCAAGGGTCCGCATGTTATTCCATTCATTGTAGGAAGTGTTCTATGCATTTAGGTCTGACCTATCTATGAACACGTTACAACTCTTCATTGGAGTTTGTGATCTTCCTTGGCCGATGCAGAGGAATCTATTGGTTTGGAAATGATATATATTGATGTAATAGATCCTTAGGAAAGCATCTATTCACATAGGAAAGACCTGATAGTTTAGATTTTGGTGCAAAGGAGCGCTTTATCTTGCATATGTATGTAATCAGGCCTGTGAGCCCTAATTGTAAGCCCGCATGTTGCCAGCCAAATTGTATTTGAATTCTATGAAATACTGAATGATTGAATCTACATTTGTTCCATTTACTTGAGTTGTTTCCATTGTGTTTACTCTTTCTACACGGTCTGGATAGTTCATTCTATGAACCCTCCTTCTGTGACTACACCAAGTGGTATCAAAGCGAAAGTTTGATTCTTTGGAGTGAATTGGCGAAGGGGATTCTATAAGATCTTGTTGTGAGAAGATCACTGATCTGAGCCAGGTTACTTGTGTGCAACCAATCTTTGATTGAGAGGTAGTTGTCACTTGTAGCCCGATCGCCAAATTTGAAGCAGTTTGCACTTGATCTGAGGAAGAATGCCACCAAGGAGAGTTGTTGCCATTGAAACAATGAATGGTAGAATGGATGAGATGATGAAAACATTGCGAATCCATTTGGATGTTGTTGAAGAAGATAGGCGAAGAGGATTGACACCAAGACCTAATGTGGAAAGTGATGATGAAGAAGAATTTCAATCTGTTGAACACACTAGCGAAACCCTAGGAGGTGATGAAGAGGAAGAATCAGATCAAGTAAAGATGCTATGAGTGATTTCAAAAATTGGGAAAAGACCTAGAGTTGATGTGCCAAAATATACTGGTAACTTGAATCCAGAAGAGTTGATTGATTGGATAAATGACATGGAAGAATACTTTGAATATGAAGAAATTGAAGATTGGAAGAAGGTGAAATTTGCAAAGTCAAAATTGAAAAGTCATGCTGCTATATGGTGGAAAGAAACAGAAGAGGAAAAGAAAAGATTACAAAGTGGGACTAGATGGTGACAAAGTTGAAGAATCAATTTACACCTGCTGACTATGAATTGGAGCTATTGAAGAGATTACAAAACCTAAGACAGAAGGAGAAATCTGTGAAGGAGTACACTAAAGAATTTCATAAAATGATCATAAGGATAGGACATAGTGAAGCAAGCAAGGAGAAAGTGGCTAGATACATCAATGGACTAAGATTGAACATTCAAGAAGAACTAAGCTTGGTAAGGATGACATCTTTGGAGGAAGCATATCAATTTGCCCTGAAAGTTGAAGAGAAGCTGAATAAGAGACATGATAAGAGACAGAGAGGCAGAGGAGGTAAATTTTAGAGAGGAAGATCATTTTCCAGATATGATAGATCATTTGTGGAGAAGAACAAGTTTGACAGCCTATTGAAGAAGGATGACAGAGATAATAATGCTTACCAGAGAGATGACAGAAATTTTTACCAGAGAGGAAACCCTAGTGCTTACCGAAATGAAAGATACAGAAGAGAAGGTAGAGGATTTGATAAGAGGACATTCAAAGGTACTTGTTTCAGGTGTGGAGGTGAAGGACATAGAGCATTTGAATGTAATTAGGGTAGTACAAGTAAGAAGACAAAAAATAGTGGAAGAACAGCCTATGTTGAAGAAGAACCTATTGAATCACCTTGTTCAGTTGGCAATCTAGAGAAAGGAGAATCATTGGTGATGAGAAGAGCACTATTTCAAACAGAGGCAAATGAGGAACCATCACAAAGGAAAAGTTTGTTCAGAACTAGATGCAAATCAGGAGGTAAGTGTTGTAAAGTTGTGATTGATAGTGGTAGTTCAGATAACCTAGTTTCAAAGTAGATGGTGACTAAGCTAAAGTTGGAAAGATTGAAACACCCTAAGCCTTATCAGATAGCATGGATTCAAAATGATCATAAGTTACTGTGAGTGAACAATGTTTGGTGAAATTTCATATTGGATCTTATCATGATGAAGTCTTGTGTGATATTATGCCTATGGATGTTTGTAATATCTTGTTGGGTAGACCTTGGCAATATGATAGAAAAGCTATGCATGATGGGAGAAAGAATACATATACTATAATAGTATTTGGAAAGAGAAATACTTTGATTCCTTTGGAGGATGACCCTAAGAGTGAAGTATGTGGGAATGCTAGAATCTGTTTGGTAGATGGAAGGAAATTTCTGGATGGTTTGAGACATGAGAATATGTGTTATGCCTTGATTCCTAAGAAACCTGAAGCATTAAAAAAAGAGACTGAAGAACCACAATTGAAGGAGATAAGAGAGTTGCTGACAAAGTATGAAGACATCATATCAGATAATGTTCCTGTAGGATTACCACCTATAAGGAGTATCATTCATCACATGGATCTTATACCGAGAGCAAGTTTGCCTAACAAAGTAGCACATAGAATGACACCAGCTGAGAATGAAGAACTAAATAGATAAATGCAAGAGTTGTTGAGGAAGGGTTTGATCAGAGAAAGTTTGAGTCCTTGTGTAGTACCTGCAGTGTTAGCACCGTAGAAGGATGGAGAATGGAGAATGTGTACTGACACGAGAGCTATAAACAAGATCACAGTTAAGTATAGATTTCCTTTACCCAGGATGGATGATATCATGGATTGTTTGAGTGAAGAAAGATATTTCACAAAGATAGATTTGAAGAGTGGATACCATCATATCAAAATCAGAGAAGGTGATGAATGGAAGACTACTTTTAAAACAAATGAAGGATTGTATGAGTGGTTAGTGATGCCCTTTGAATTGACAAATGCACTAAGTACTTTCATTAGATTGATGAATGAAGTTCTAAAGGAATTCTTGGGTAAGTTTGTGATTGTATACTTGGATGATATTCTAATTTTTAGTAGGACAAAAGAAGAACATTTGTGGCATATTAGACAAGTTTTGCAGAGGTTGAGAGAAGAGAAATTGTTGATAAATATCAAGAAGTGTAGTTTCATGAAAGAAGAGTTGATATATTTAGGATTTGTGATTTATGCAAAGGGGTTGAAGATGGACCCTAAGAAAGTGAAAGCAATTGTTGAATGGCCTACACCGAAGAGCATTGGAGAGGTTAGATCATTTCATTGTTTGGCTAGTTTCTACCAGAAGTTCATAAAAAATTTCAATTCAGTTTGTAACCCTATGACAGAGACAATGAGAGGTGACAGAAAATATTTTGAGTGGACATCTGGAGTAGATAAGATTTTTGAACTATTGAAGCAGAAGGTAACAAAGCAACCTGTTTTGGCATTACCAGATTTCAATAAAGTATTTCAAGTTGATTGTAATGCAAGTGGAAGTGTAATTGGAGCAATGTTAAGTCAAGAAGGTAGACCAATAGCATATTTTAGTGAGAAGTTAAATGATGCAAGGAGAAGATATTCAATTTATGATCAAGAGTTCTACGCCATAATTCAAGCCTTGAAGAAGTGGAGACATTATTTGTTGCCTAAGGAGTTTGTGTTGTATAGAGATCATCAAGCTTTGCAGTATTTGAATAGTCAAGGTAAGTTTAATTAGAGACATATGAGATGGGTAGAGTTCTTACAGAGTTATACTTTTGTGTTAAAGCATAGGAGTGGAAAATCAAACAAAGTTGTTGATTCCTTGAGTAGGAGAAGAAACTTGTTGACAGAGATGAGAGTTGAAGTGTTCAGTTTTAATGAATTAAAGCCCATGTATGAGGGAGACACTGATTTTGTAGAACCTTGGAAAGCATGTAAGGAACCTATTTTGATAGATAGGAGTAAGTGGTTAGACTATTTCATTCAGGAAGATATGTTGTTCAAAGGAAGTTAGTTGTGCATACCTAGAAGTTCTATGAGAGACAATTTGATCAAGGAGAAGCATAGTGGTGGATTGGCAGAACATTTTGGCATTGATAAGACAATGGCTTTGGTGAGTGAAAATTACTTTTGGCCTCAGATACATAAGGATGTTCAAAGATTTGTGCAGAGTTGTAGAGTTTGTCAAGTTGCAAATGGGAGTAGTTAGAACACTGGATTGTACAAACCTTTGACAGTACCAGAGAGACCTTGGGAAGACATAAGCATGGATTTTGTAATGGGACTACCTAAGACACAGAGAGGACATGATTCAATATTTGTAGTGGTTGACAGATTTTCAAAGATGACTCATTTCATACCTTGCAAGAAGATAACTGATGCAATGCATGTAGCTAACTTATTTTTCAAAGAGATTGTGAGATTGCATGGATTACCTAGGAGTATAGTTTCAGACAGAGACATAAAATTTGTTGGATACTTTTGGAAGACACTTTGGAACAAGATGAAGACAGATTTGAAGTTCAGTTCAACTTTTCATCCACAGACAGAGGTAGTGAACATGAGTTTGGGAAACTTGTTGAGATGTTTGGTTGGAGAAAAGACCAGAGCTTGGGACTTGATTCTTTCACAAGAAGAGTTTGCGTACAATAATTTAGTAAACAAGAGTACTAGAAGAACACCTTTTGAGATTGTGATCGGAGTGAATCCTAGAGGAGTTGTAGAATTGAGAAACATCAGTACAGAGGAAAAGAGAAGTGCAGAAGCAGAAGAATTTGCAGATCATATGAAGACAATGCATAATCAAGTGAAGAAGCATTTAGAGGATATGAACAATAAGTATAAGGAAAAGGTACATGAAAAGAGAAGACATAAGGAATTTGAAGTTGGAGATGAAGTTATGGCATATCTAAGAAAAGAAAGATTTCTAGTTGGGACATATAACAAGTTGAAGATGAAGAAGTTTGGACCTTGTAAGATAGTCAGGAAATTTGATTCAGGAAATGCATATGAAGTGGAGTTACTAGAGACATTCGGTATTTTACATATTTTCAACATTGCAGATCTTTATCAATATCATGAAGTAGAGTTCATTGATAGCATGGAAGAAGACTTGAAGAAGCAATTACCACAACAAACACCGGAACAAATTGAAGACATTTTGGATAGCAAAGTTGGATGTAGCACTAGAGGAAGACAATACAAAGAATATCTTGTGAAGTGGAAAGGCAGACCAGAAGAAGATTCATCATGGATTTCTCAGGTTGAGGTGGACTGTCTTGGTTCTCTCCTAGCCCCAAGAAAGTGAGGGACTCAATTTTTCTTTAACCCCAGATGTCTGATGCAGGAGCATCCCTAGTTCAAGAGCAATCTTGCATCAACCAAAAACATTTGCATTTCAGTTTGTTTGTAGTTTGTTTCTTTTCAGTTCAGTTCAGGTAGTTCAGTCAAAAGTAGTTTCAGCTTGTGGTCTGGTATTGGCATTTCATGTCTTGCGGATCTGGACTTAGCATCTACACTCATTCATCTACATCATATCAAGAATTTAGAGAATTTGGATAAGCTACCAGAAAGTTATCACTAGATCAGAAGATCAACTATTTTCTCAGAGCAGAGCATTCTAATAGTTCCTGATAATCAGCTAAAGGAGAAGGCTTGCAGATCATTCCTTGACTTGTGGATCTCAATGACTCATCATTCAATGTCATTTGGTTTGTGGCCGACCTTCCCCAAGGGTCCACACATTATTCCATTCATTGGAGGAAGTGTTCTATGCATTTAGGTTCGACCTATCTATGAACACGTTATAGCTCTTCATTGGAGTTTGTGATCTTCCTTGGCCGACGCAGAGGAATCTATTGGTCCAGAAATGATATATATTGATGTAATAGATCCTTAGGAAAGTAACTATTCACATAGGAAAGCCCTGATAGTTTAAATTTTGGTGCGAAGGAGATTCAAAGATTTATCTTCTACATGTATGTAATCAGGCTTGTGAGCCCTAATTGTAAGCCCGCATGTTTCCAGCCAGATTGTATTTGAATTCTATGACATACTAAATGACTGAATCTGCATTTGTTCCATTTCCTTGAGTTGTTTCCGTTGTGTTTACTCTTGTTGCAGGGTCTGGATAGTTCATTCAGTGAATCCTCCTACTGTGACTGCACCATTGACTTACCCTTCCAATACCCTGACCCCATTGGTTGGGACCAACAAGATCCCATGTCTCTAGACATGTTTCAAAATGATGAGGTAATTGTTGAATTCCTAGGGCTATGCAATGGTATTCTAGTAGGAGATCATAAAAAAGGATTTGACATCGACCTTGATGCCATTGCTTATTTTGGGGCGCAGGAAGAGTTACTTAGTCAAAAAACATAAATAATAAAAGTCCCCTAGTGAAAACCTCTCTCAAGCACTTTTGGACATAGAAAGAGAAAAAATGATGAGTCTACTGATGAAAAGCTCATTGAGGCATCAATGGATGAGGAACTCAACCTACCTTTGGCACTTCCATAATGGTGAGATAATTCTTATATCTTGATTGAAGAGACACAAGAGATAAACCTAGAAATAGAGGATAATCAAAATATCACATATAGTTTTGCATCTCCCACATTTGTAGAAGAATAGAGCACCTCATCTATCCTACAAAGGGCATTTGACATTTTTTCTAGGTTCTATGCCAACATGCCAAGGATGGAGCCCTCCCTCATAGTTCACCACCTTATGGTTTGTCTTGATGCTAAGTTGATAAAGCAAAAACTTCACAAAATGCATCCACAAATTGTCCTTTTGGTCAAAGAGGAACTGTAAAAAAATTAGAGGTTAGCTTCATATGCTTGATTCACTATCTTGAGCGGATATCCAAAATAGTTCATGTTAGCAAAAATCCTAAGATAATATGAGTTTGCACAGAAGGGACATCAACAAAGCCTATCCCAAGGATGAATTTCCCCTTCCAAACAATGACATGATCGTCAACCTTATAACAAGACATGAAATGCTCTCATTCATGAATGACTTCTCTAGATACAATCATATTCAGATCACACTTGAAGACCAACATAAAACAACTTTCAATACACCTTGGGGCACATTCTTCTATTAGGTTATGTCATTTGGGTTGAAAAATGCAGGGGCTACCTATCAAAGGGATATAGCTATTAGCTTTCATGAAATCCTCCATGACATCATGGAAGACTATGTGGATGATCTTTTAGGCAAATCAAAAGCACAAGAAGGCAATCCTCATGTCTTTGAGCATATCTTTGACCACTTTAGAGAATACAAGGTTCACCTCAATCCTAAGAAATGTGTCTTTGGCATTATATCTTAGAAAACTCTTGGGTTTATTGTCTCTCACCAAAGCATATAAGTGGACCTCACCAAGATTGCAGCCATCAAAATAATACCACCTCCTAGAAATCTGAAGTAACTTCTATAGTCTCTAAGGTAAGTTATAGGCTACTAGAAGATTTATAGCACAACTTTTAGACAAATGTAAACAATTCTCCCATCTTCTCAAGAAGAACAAATTTCAATGGGATGAGTCCTACCAGCAAGCCTTTGACAAAATCAAGGAATATCTCACTTCACCACCAGTTCTCATGGCTCTAATCCTAAACAAGCCCCTACTTCTCTACATATCAACTACACTAGTTTCCCTAGGGACACTTTTAGCACAACATGATGAAGAGGGTCATGAGTGAGAAATCTATTATATTAGTTCAACACTAGTAGGCTATGATCGTAACTATACAATAATGGAAAGAGCATTCCTAGCCATCATCTTTAGTTCACAAAAGATTTGACACTACATGCTTAGTCACAAAACAAATCTCATCTCAAAATTTAACCCACTCAAGTATCTCTTATCCAAGGCTTGTCTCACAAGTTGTATGGCTAAGTGGGTCATGTTACTAAGTGAATTTAGCATTGAATATGTGGACAAAAAGGTAGTCAAAGAATAGGTATTGTAGATTAGTTGGCTAAGGCACCACTTATTGATAATTGTCCACTAGTTGTGAACTTTATTGATAATACTATCTTCACACTTACAATCCTTCTCCCTTGAAAATATACTTTGAAGGCTCTTACACTAGTCAGCGATCAAGTGTGATTATCTTGTTTGTCACTCAAAAGTAGATTTCATACCAAACTCTTTTAGATTGAGTTTCCCATGCAAAAATAACATTGCAGAATATGAGGCTTTGCTCACAAGTCTCAAAATAGTAGTTAAATGGAATATTGAACATCTCCTTGTCTATGGGGATTCTTAGTTAGTAATCAAATAGGTTAATGATGAGTATTAGACAAAAGATGATAAATTGATCCCCTACAAATGATTTGTTGATGGCTTCATGTAGTAATTTAGACACATCTAGTTTGAATACATACCCTGCCTCAACAATAAAGCAATCAATGTCATGGACACTATTAGGTCACTCTTGGACATGCCATAAGCTAGCCAATGTTACAAGTTCTTGGTTGAACAATTACTAGTGCCCACATATGACACCCCCAACTCTAAGCTTATATGTGAATTTGTTGGTCACAATTCACCCTGGTACCATGACATCTACATTTACCTCCATGATTAAACCTTACCACCTAACCTCTCATGTAACCAATGCAAACCTTCCTACAACATACATCTTGTTTCACTATCCTTGGTGATACCTTATATAGAAGAGGCCAACCTCACACTCAAGGAGGTTAACGATGGTATCTGTGGTGCCCACACTAGTGGTATGCTCCTATAAAAGCTCTTGAGAATAGATTATTAGTAGCCTACAATGGAAAATGATGCCTACTAGTATGTTAGAAGATGTCTAGCCTACTAGTAGCACAAAGATTTGATTCATGCACTGTCACAAGATGTAGCCCATCACTACTCTTTGACCCTTTTCCACATAAGGCCTCGATCTCATTGGCAAGATTAATCCTTCCTCCTCTAGTGGCCACAAATGCATTATTACCACCACTGAGTACTTCACTATGTGGGTCAAAGCTATCCCCCTCACCTATACCATTGGTATGTAAATATCCAAGTTCATCCTCCATCACATCATTTTCCACTATGGCATCCCTATTTCTATTATCATTGATAATGGTAAATCCTTCAAAAACTATGAGGTTTGTACCTTGTTTGAATGCTTCCATATCCAACGCCATTGGTCAACTCCATATTATTCCCAAGGTAATGGTCAAGTAGAGGCATCTAGCAAAACCTTGCTTAAAATCTTCAAAAAGACTATCAATAATGTTGGTTGTGATTGGAACCTCCACCTCAATCCTACCCTATGGGCCTACCACACTAGTATCTCCACACCCACTGGTATCACTCCATATTCCCTAGTATTTGTCTTCAAATCTATCTTTCCAATCGATATCAAACTACTATCAATGTGCGTATCTTTGTGTGACCTCATTGATAATGAGGAGTATGTGTTGCATGGCTACATGAGCTAGAACTAATTGATAAGAAATGACTCAACACTTGAAATCACTTAACAAATTATTAGAATAATCTCCCTCATAGTTACAATAAAAATATTAGAGCTCTAGAGTTTGAGATTGGTGATCTTGTGCTAAAAGAAAATCAGAGAAATATTAATCAAGTTCATGACCAGAAAGATAAATTTGAGCCTAATTGGTTGGGTCCCTATATCATTGTCACCAAATATGGATTAAGTGCCTATCAACTAGCTACTTCATATGGTCAAGAACTTGAAGAACCCATGAACATCATTCACCTCAAGCACTTCCATGCCTAACCCATAGAATATCCCAACAAAAAATCTAAAAAAATTAAAAATTGTCAAAAATATATAAAAAATTAAAAAAGTAGAAAAAGTAGAGAGAAAATTGTCCTCTAGTAAAAACCACTTCTTGTGTCACCTTGGAAAATTAACATGGTGAAAACCTACTCACAGGTACCATGGTGATAGCCAGGCATCATTATCCTTCAAGTCATGTTTGCACCATCCCCATCCCATTTCATGCCTTAGTCTCTTATCATACATATCCATTCCCTACCATATCTGACTTTGTCATATGTTGGGGTTAGTGGGTTATATATTTATTTGGAAAATGATTCTTGACATTCTCCCTGTTATCTATTTAGCATTTTGGATAAGTCTGCCCAATTCTAAGCTTCATGCACTTGCAAGTACATTGGCATGCCTTGCCTATACCTATAGATTCAACAACTAAACATTGAACTTAAATGCCAAAACAATGATCTTTATTCAACCTCATTAACATGTATTTGTTTACTCCTAGCCATTTTGAAATCCATGTTCAATACTTTGCCTTCATGGGATACATTGTTCCCCACATAAAGCATCATAATTATCATCTGGTCCTTTTTCAACACTTTGGCAAGAGGTAAACTCTTGCATGTTGATTTTTTATTTTTGTTTATCTTTGACCCACACTATGCCTCCTCAAGGTCACCATGATCCTTATATCATGGTGTTTCTTGATTGGTACACATCGAGGCACGAGTCTATTGTTTTTGTGTGTCATGTTTGTTTTTTTCATCATAGTTCCCACCAAGGTTGTCTGACACTTTGTGATGTTTTAGGGCATCCTTTTATTTGTTGTCTACTTGTAAGTCATTCCTCCACACATGGGATACATTGTCACCTTGATCTCTATACCCTAGTGCATAACATTCAATATTATATCAAAATAGGTGCTCACCACATGTTAGCATAATACCTGCATTCACAAGCCAACCACTTGTCACATAATTGATTTTATCTATCCTATCATTTTACCATTTCTCATTGCTCATGATTTAGATACAAATGATTAGTTAGTTAACTAATTACCATTCATCACTTTCTTCTAACTAAGATTTTCTATCATCATCATTTTTATCACTTTCCTTCTCATGGTTATGCCATGAACAAAAAATATTTATACACACATTCATAACCATCATATGCATCCATAATCATCTAAGCTACCCATCTAATCTATGCATGTCATACATACATCCATCATGTATACATAAAACCATTTTCATCATTGTGCATATATGCATCTCATCACCATATATCATTATCATTACACAATAATCATATCCATCTAATCATCATACATGTGTGTGTTATATATACATCAAATCAAATTGTAATTCCATTATCTTACCATTGCATAACATTGTATAAATTAAATAACCATGTACAAAATCACATTATCCCATAACATACATGCATCCTAATCATCACCTACAATTTAACCTCACCTTGTAATACTTCACCTGCTTCACCCGATGCTGACCAACTGGCACATTGTCCATCTCTTCTCAACTTCTTGCTCTACTCTAATCCAAATGCTCTAAGGGCTAAGGGTGAAAATGAATAGTTTTCACCCCCCTTATTTATTCACCACTTGATCAAAATTTTCACCCCCATCCCCTTTCCCTCCAATCAAAATTTTCACCCTCCTTCACCTCTTTTCACCTCATTCATCCATTTTCATCCCTTTTCACTAATTTTTCTTTCATTGCTCCTCATTTTTCCTCATCTACCCTATTTTTCTCTCCATTTCTCTTTTCAAGAGTTCACTCATTCAATTTTTTCCTGACTGACTTGTTGAGAGGGCATCATCCTTCCATCCTACTAACATCATTTTTCTAACTAAATAGGGCATCCTGTCACCCTTCCTCTTTAGAAAGTGTCATTTTTTTTTTTAAACAACATTATATAACACCATTTCAAAGAGGGCAAAATGTAGAAACATAAAATCACCTCACATCATTTCCATCATCACCAGTCTCATCCCTTGATCATTCCTCTAAATTAATTAAATAAATTCTATCTATTTAGTTAATTATTCTGATTTTTCTACCAACATTTAATTATTTAATTAGTAAACTAACACTTCTTCCAACATTAATTTAATAAATTAGGACAATTTATTTAATTAATCAATCATTTCATCTTTCCTCTGTAGTCTAACCTTAATTAAATAAATTCAACATTTGTTTAATTTATTTCACCATTCTCATTCCAAAAATTAAATAAATATAACCTATTTATTTAATTCCTATTTTTTCCCTCTAATCATTAGTTGACTAAAAACAATTAGTCAACTAATTAATCATTTACACAATTCAAATCATGATTATTCAAGGCCATCTTACACATGGATCAATATTGTGCATGGCTCAAGTCAAGCACATGGCTCAAGGTTGTGCATGGTTCAAGACAAGCACATGGTTCAAGATTGCGCATGGATCAAGAAGAGATCATAGATCCAAAGATCTGCTTTTTGCATCTTCACCCTCCATTTTCTCCAAGAAAATCTTAGCCCTTCAAATCCCTTGGATCACGGGCCTCTTCTTGTGCACCTATCACAAGATGCCACTTGGCATCCAATCCTCTTAAGCATCCCTAGCCATCGATCTTTCAAATCAATCCTAGGCATTGATCCTCCTCCATGGACATCTATAAATTGACCCTCACCCAATACATTTTCATCACATCCTTAAATGCAATATTATGCTTCTATTGTGAGCACCTAACATTCTCTCTCTCAAACAAAAATCCACTTTGACAACCACCATTGGTGCAACAAAGGCTTGTGGGTGCGATCTTTCTTTTTTGTTTTCATCCATTTATCTAAGTCTTTTATTCTTTAACTTGAGGTTGCTTGTAGGTGTGGAATAGATTTAGGATTAATAGTTTGAATATTATTTTAGTGTTTCACATTTATTTTCATACACACACTATATGTTACAAATCATTCCTATCATATATTGGTTTCATCTTTGTTCATGTATATTTGTTCTTATCTCATGTGTGAGCAACCTTGCAAACTATGGTTATTATTTTTGTCATGGAGACAAAATTTTGAGATTGATCCTAAGCTTTTGAGTGGACACTTCTTATGGATCACAGCGATATAATTTTTACTTCTTGATGTGGTGATTTATATTTGGCTCCTCATAGCCAACATATTTGTACCTTTAAGTCATCACCTACCTATGATGACTCAATATGTTACTTCTTCATGTGGTGATTTATCATTGATCCATTTCCTAGTTCAGTGCCTTCAGATCATTTTGGAAATAAATTTTAGCTTCTTATAGGGTGAAAGTATAAGTTGTCTTGCCCTTTTGTAAAGAAAAGGGGCAACAACTTTCATAGTTTTAACTAGAAGCACCCGAAATCAATATATATTTTAAAATTTTAAAATGATGTAAACTAATGAAATGTAGATATTTCAATGTAGTTTAGCATTATATTTTTTAAAAATTAGTTTGGTATATTTTTATAAAATTGTCAATACTATTTAACTATTGAAAAAAAATCATAAAGTAGGGTTTTTCTAATGTCAAGAAATTTGTAACAAATTTCATGTTATTTCTTCCATTTTTCTTATATTGTGAACTTGTTATTTTAGTGTAGTGAAAAAATAATAATTTCAATAAAAAATTTTTAATAAATTTTTAATGTCACATGTCTTGAAAATAGAGTAGTTTTATAGGACATGAATGATTTTGGTGTATTATTAAAAATGAAAAAACTATATTAGCTCAATTAGGAATCTCTCCTCTTGTGTAGTGAATTTTTTAGATTTTTTAATAAATTTAACTATTTTTTTGGTGAATGGAATCAACCTCAACTTTTGGGCTAATGGCCTATTTTTCATCCAATTTAAAAATAAATAGTAAATAGAATTCAAATATAATAAAAATACATTATTGGAATCTGCATAATGAAATCTATGAAACAGTGTTTTTGTTTTACTAAAAAATGTGATTTGCACATGTAAAAATTCATTAGATGTAATCTTCATTTGGAAAACAAATGAACTTGGCACCAAAACATTTCCAGGTAGGCTTCCAATAAACATGTTGGGTTGATCAACATTGGGCCAAATGCGTTTCGTCCCAACCCCCACAAGCAAAAAAGAGGGAATTAGTGTTTTTTATAGTTTAGGGGGTTTGACCCAACCTAGTTTAGTTGAACCCCCTTGGGCTAAACCCCCTTTTCCATGTGGCCACCATGTCTGCACCATGAGAAGGGTTGTATTGAACACTTGTTTGGCCCAACTAGGTTCAATCAAACCTATCAAAAAAATTACTTGTCCAAAAGGGTGACATAACTTCATGCTTGCACCTTGTAGTTAGGTATTATTGTTGAGCATTATACATGGATAATTGATCTTGAATCCTATTTTCTCTATGAATCAACTATTGATTTATTCAATTTATGGAGTGATTTATAGGTCATAGTTTAAATATTTTGAGACTTACATGCCATGACTAGTTTTAGAGGCATCTTCATGTCTTACATGAGAGACAATAGGAATAAAAGTCTTCACTTAGGTAATCATTAGGTTAATATTAAGGGGTGATGCATATAGTGTTGGAGTTTGTAATAATTTGTAAGGACCTTCTAATATATTTCAAGTTAGGTGCCTTATTTAGTTTGGCCTTATTTGGATATGTAGCATGCTAGTCTCCTTTGGAACGTACTTTGATGTGTATCTATACGCATCCAAACCCATTATCTTATCATTAAGAATCAATTTTTATAAAGTGTTTTATCCTCTTAGCACCATCATATGCTCTTGTCTCCTTTTAACATTGTTCTTATCTTGTTAAAGCTTAGGCTCTTCATTCCTAAGGCTACATATCTACTAATTTCTAGATGATATTAGAGTAGGTGGGACTTCCTTTCAAGACATCTTAATCTAAAGAGGGTTTTCCAAGGAAACCATACATTCAAGAATCATTTATATATTTCCAAACATTAAGAATTTTTTGTTTAAGGGGAGGTGGGGGTACACATAAGGGAGCTATATTCTAAATTTTAGCTCTCTATGAGTGTTTTGATCAAGTTATTGCATCTTAATAGTTTTTCTTAAAGTCACTTTATAGGCTCAATTTTTGGAATTTATTCAATTTATTTACATTTTTAGAAAGTTAAAAAAACAATTTGGTGTATTTTCTTTGATTTTTTTAATTTAAGGCTGACTTCATTTTGAAATCATCTAGTGAAATTTTAGATAAATAAACATACCCTCACATGTTCTCTACCCAGTATTACAAATAAGATTACCATGGGTCTAAACCCTAAGGACCATGTCACCTATAATAAGAAACCAAAATGGAAGACAAAAAACATCAAGGTCAAGGTACTTCTTGACAAGAGAAGAAACAATAAGGACATCTCATTTTTAAGGAAAAATATGATTATTGTGGAAGTTTTCATCATAAGAACATAGATTGGTGTTCTTGGATTTAGGATCTCAAAGAACATGCTTAAATAATAGAAGGAATAAGTTCCTCTTGTTGAACACAACGAGGTGCTGAGGGGGAGTGAATCAACACACACTAAAACTTAAACAAATATTTGTAGATAAAACTAAATTAGAATGTAAATCATGCAATACAAGAATCAACACAAGAACACTAGGATTTTTACATGGAAAACCCTAAAAGAGGGAAAAAACATGGTGAGTGTTAGCTCACAATATATTATGCTCACTACAAAAATATTACAACTTTGTTTTTGGGCTGCAACCCAAGGAAGCTACTACTCGATGTATTTTGTGCTTACAACAACAACTTTGATTTAGGGTAGAACCCAAGGAAGATACTACTCCCTAAATATTCTTCTCACTGCATTTAGGATTTACAAAGATAGATATATGGACTGCTACAAAGTAGACATATGACTCATGTTGATAATGCAGTCTTATTTTTCTGCTCAAAACATGTCTTCAAACTAATTCTGCACACTTCATACCTTGCCCTCTACTATATCATATTTGTACTTACATCTATGTCTCACAAATGAATTTGATCTTCTATAAATATCCTCTGTAACACTTCAAAACACTGATTAGGTTGGCATCATAAACATCATTGGATGAAAAGTGTAACTCTTCAAAGGTCAGCCTCAATACATGATAACAAAACTTATTGTGGACCTCAAGACTTCATGAAGGTATTCAAAACATATCTCTTCACATCTTCCAAAGTCAAAGAAATAGATCAAGATCTACTGCACAAACCAGAGATTTAACTTGTCAACTCAAAACTGCTAGATGTTCATCTTCACACTACTTGGGAGAAGCCAAAATCTTCATGTTGACCAAGAATTCAATCATGTATAATCTCAACATCATCCATTCACCTTTCTACTGAAGTATTAGATCAATCTATACAAATGCACAGTAAGAAATATGATGAACTGTAGGAAACATAGCATTTCAGACCACAAGTAACACTTCATAACTCAAGATATAGCATTGCGCTACAGGAAAATAAGTAATATATGCATGTAGATTAATCCTGAGATATATTGGAACATTTAAAACCTCTACACAAACATTTATCACTGATCTACATACATTTCATCTTTTGCAAAAGCTCAAACATGTGTATTTAGGCTTTGGAATAGTTTGTATTGCCTCTGTCACTTGATTGCTAACTTTGTAGACCACCATGCCACTTGTTTGCTAACTTTTTAGACCACCATGTCACTTGATACTTCATCATAACATCCCTTATACGTATCTAATCCTTTCCTCAAAACTGCATGACAAAATAATATCTTTCAGAGGAATGTGGAGCATTCCATTAAGTCTCCATCATTGCTTTTCCCTATCTAAGTAGTAATTGGTACTCTGTCCCTTGTAACTTTTTTATGCTAAAGATGTGAAGACTTGAAAACTTGGATATATCATTTCAATACCTAGATAAACTTTTCTTCAAAACCGCAAGATCAAATATTTCTCTATGGAGAAATGCAGACCAAAATAATGTTACTCTACCTTGGGATATGCACTATGAATGCCTTAGATTTATGATACTTATCATTAAGTGCGGTACACCAAACTAATGAGATATACATGTAGGGATACTAGCAACATGAAAGGACATAATTATTTACCACTGCATCATGCTCAGACACAAAATTGATCACCTCACCATACTTAGATTGTTTTCTCTTTTCCCAAACTGGTTTGCCTTGATCATGCTGACTCTACCTCTATACAAGTTTGTCCTTATATTTCCATATACTATGTTGACATCGATGACAACACATATTGCCAACAATATCCCCTTTGTCATTGATGGCAACATATACTCCCCCTTAGATATATATTTCTCTCTCCCCCTTAGACATCAAGGACAAAGGGCTTGATATCCTTTTCTTGTATCAATTCGAAACTGTAGAGACTTCCCCTGAGATGAAGATTCCTCAAAAATAGATGTTATGTACATAGTGTGACTCTACTATCCTCCACAAGACTATATACATCAAAAATTGTCATATTTACATTACTCTTACAACTCATCTAGATGGTATAATGGCCTTGTAGATTAACTTGAGTTGTTGAAGAGTTGCTGTCCAGTTGGCACTTTTTGAGGCAAGCATATGGTTCTGGCATTCACATTACATGCATATCTCCTCAGTTTTCTCTATGCTACTTGGGGTTTTCATCATTTGATCTACATTTTATGCTTCCCCTAGCAAACCAGACATTGAGGCAAGTCTTAGATTCACTGCCTCTCTCGACTGACCAAATTATTTCTTTAGGTTTTCTCTTTGGTCTTGCAGTTGAGATAACTATGCATGAAGGTTTTCCAATTGAGCTCTCGTTACTCCATTTTTGTCCTTAGACAAATCATACACATCGGCCATCCGAATGATTTGTGTCTCAATGGTATCCATTTGAGCTTTGATATTCTTTCTTGAGTTTGGCCATTTTAGGCAGAACAGATATAATATGGTGGCCTCATCAATGCAATCTTTGAACTTCTTCAAATTTTCTTTAAGTTTATTATGTGCATTAGCACATTTATCAATCATCTCAGCCATTCTCTTATCAATTATTCTTTTTGTTGCCTCTTTTTATGCTTTTTTCTCTATGTAGGAAGAATGACCTTTGAAGGAATCCGTTAACAAATAAAGCTTTTGTTCCAAAGGTAGAGAGGGATCAATGATTACCTCTAGTAATCCTTCCTGAATTAACTTCACAACATCTTCAACTAAGCTGGTATTTGTCAAGTTTTCTTTCAAGAACTCCTTTCTTATAGAGGCATGCAATATATCACCGAGTTGAAGCTTATGAAGAGGTGAAATACTTGAATAGGTCTACTTGCCCCTCATGGGCAGGAATATGCAAAATTTGAGGTGTGATCACTGGTTGAAACTGCAATCGCATATTTAATAGCTTTGAATGATTTTGACTCTAAGGAATTTTGACCTATATCTTCAACATTCTCATCTTGCTTCTTCTTTATTTCATTTTGATCTTCCTTTTCTTGTTTCTACTTATCCTTCTCTAGCTCATCTTGTTTTTCCTCATTTATTTCTAAAGCTTTTTCTTTTTGTTCTTCCTCAGGATTATCTTCTTGTCTTTTCTCATCCTTCCTTATATTCTCTAGAGGAGAACTGTCATGTTATGTACCTGTATTTGTAATATCTAGAGGAGGGGTACTTGCTTTATCTTGACCCTCTGTATTTGATGCTCTAGTATCCTTGGGAGGAGAAATCTCCTCATTCTTCTTAGGCATGTCACTACTTTCCTTGTTTCCTTCAGAGGCCGACTGATCAGATATATCTTCAATTATTCCTTTGTCAATTTTCATCTCCTTAATAATTTCAGCAATTTTCTTTAGTGTTTCCTTTTATAATCTCTTTATTTCTTCATTGTATTTTGACATTAGAATATTCAATCTCCTTTTAGTCTTGAACACTTTTTCTATAGTTTTAGATATTTTAACCTTTTCTTCCTTAGAGATGGAAGGACATACCTTTTGAAGAGCCCAATTTTTCATCTCAACATCTTTATCCATAGCTTCACTTCTCCTTTTAGTAAAAACTTCAACAAGATTCTTAGGCAATTGATGACTAAAATCAAAGAAACATTTAAGGCTCCCATGTATTTGACTATTGCCTCCTCAATAGTAGATTTGTCATTTGATCGCTTCTCATCATAGAGTTCAACAACTTCTTTTAGAGCACCATGTTCTATGATTGCATTAATTGTGGCTTCAAGTTGTAAGGGCACATAATCATATTTCTTACCCTTCTTGCTTTTCCTTTTCCTTTCTCCTTTGAGGTTTCACCTTCTTCAATTTCTTCTCTAGTTCTTTTCTTCTTTCTTTTCAAAGCCTCAATATCTTCTTCTTTTTCTTATTCTTCTTCAATATCTTCAATATTTACAGGATTTATCTTGCCTCTTCTAGCCTGACTCTTTTGTCTAGGCTTCTTCTTCTCAGTGGTCTGAGTTTACAGAAGAAGTGGTTGTAGCTAATGTTGATCTGCTTGTTCTTATTGGCAGTTGTGCAGAGGAAATGGTTTGTGCTTCTCCTGCTGAGCCTTCAGGAGATTTCAGTATCTTTCTAGATCAAATTTCATTTTCTCTGCCTTAGATTTTATCTTTTCTATTTTCTCCTCTACATATCTTTTAACTTATTTGTTGATGATTTCATCATATGTGCCAAATATTTTAGTGGAATAATCCTTAGGTTTTCTTAGTAGCCTATCAACTTAACCTATCAAATCAATTTCTGAAACCTCATATGGTAAGGTTGTAATCCAAAAAGTTCTAGGCTCAATAGCCTCCATTTAACAATTATCTTTGTTAACCATAAATGTTATGTCATTTTTATATTTCTCCACTACCTTAGTAGGTATCCTTTCTTTGGATTGCATATCATTCTGGAATGTCTTAAAGAATCCCCAAAATAAATTGGTGCAATGCTTATGATTAGGGAAACTTCTAATGTAATCCTTGATTTGGTGGGCAACAAGGGCATTTGGATTCCATACCATTCCCTTCATTGAATGCAATTATTTCAAAAAGTAAAACATGAGACATATAATTAAAGAGCCATACTAAAATTTGTATTTTAATTCCTTTTTCCTCTTCAGGTTGTCTAGAAGTTGTTGTCGCAGAAGCTCACATAGGTCAAAACCTTTTCCTTCTTTGACCATTTGATAGGTTGTATATAATGTTGTTGCAGAGGTAGAGTTTCCTTGTTAGTGTAGTAAATCTTGTATGCAATGTTCATGGTTGCATACTGGACCCCCAAATCTTCAATATCATCTACAATTAATGTCGTCTTGTCAAACTTTGCTCCAGTAAGCTTCATCACTTCTTCAATCTTAACTAGTTTTAAGAATAGGCACTGATCTGAAGGAGCATAAACCAGTCACAACTTTTATAGCATCCTTATTGATTAGATAGGGGTGATCTAAATAGAAAAAATCTCCATGAATTTGACTTAGGGCTATTCTCACCCAAGCTTCTTCATATCAAAAGTTTGGAAAACCCTTCTAGATATCTAGGTGCTTAGCAACAATGTTGGCAAATTTAGGTTTCAACTGAAAGTCATCTCCCAACAAATTATCATTCATGAACTGTTCAAGTTTTAAATGATCATATTCATCTATCGGTGAATGAATATATATCTGAACATCTTCAGTATGCAACACATTTGTAGGAACATGTGAGAAGGTGCCAACTTCATCGGTGATGGTGGACTTGAACATGTATGCTTCTTAAATTTTGGCCTTGACCTCTCAACCACATCTATCACAACCCGTGTCACCATTACAATATCTTCAGGAACTAGGGTTTTAATCAATGAAATTGAGAAATACCTGAAGATGCAAAGAATGGGGTTTGCTCCAACACTTGTTGAGAATCTCCTACTCTAGTTTATCTCTTCAACTCACTTAGCTTCATTCAAATTAGATAAAAAATGATTGAACATTGCCTATATAGCCCTTTCACCAACTAATTTTGCTCTGCATTAATTGCCTTCCTAGTTTTGACCTACTTTGCCCTTTTCATATGTAGAAACCAATAATCATTCAGCAATCCTCCACAAAATGACCAATTACTATAGAAATTTGACCAATTTTCTTCATGTCATCATCTTAATGTGTTCGTACTAATTTTAGCCAAAATGTCGAGGAATTCAACATCACATTCATTCAAAGGTTTTGAAGAAACTTGCAGTTGTAACTCCCCCTAAATTAGTACTTTATCCTTTTAGTTAATGGAGGATCCATCTGCACCAGGTAGCTTCCTTGTTCTTCCATACTTTTCTCATTTCCTTCTTTTGTTGAGAAATATCAACCTTCTTTTGAGGAGCATGCCTTACCTACTTTCTAGAATTCCCTATTTGATTGCACTTATGACAAGTGAATTTTGATTATTGAGCATTACCATTTCTCCTCACCTTAGATCTACAATTAGTTACCATGTGGCCAAATTTGTTACAAGTGTAATAGTATCCATGAAAGAGTTGAGCATTATCCCTATCATTCCTTGACATTTTACTTCTACATTCATTAGCCTTATGTCCCATCTTATTACAAGCATAACACCTTATAGAGTTCTGACTTAACTTACATCTACATTCGACAACTTTATGACCAACCTTATTGCAAGTATAACACCTTACAACATTTTGATTCATCTTACTTCTACAATTAGCAGCTTTGTGACCAAATTTATTACAAGCACAACAATTTCCATTAAAACCTTGAGGATACCTGATAGGAGTAGTTTGTTTAGGTGCAGGCTTCTTGAAATTATTCTTCATATTCTTCCTTTGTCTCTAGATAGGAGTGAATTTGTCTTCTTTTGTATCTCCAAAGGCATTCTTAGGATCTTCAGTGCAGGCCTCTGCCTTCTTTATTTTAGACTTTCCTCTTGATTGGAAGTTATCATATAAATTTGCAGAAGCACTGGTCATAGGACTCTTCCCCTTTTCAAAACCAAGGCCTAATTTTTCTTTTTCTGGCTTTTGAGAGTTAATTATCTCATCAATAATTTTAGATTCTCCTTTCAATTTTAGTCCTTTGTCAATCTGTTCTTTTGCATTTTCCAATTCTTTCCTTAGAGTGACAACTTCTTCCTCAAGTTTTGAACATTCAGTTGATTTCTCATAGAGCTTTATATTTAAACAATCTTCAATCCTCTTTTCTTCTCCAACCATGACTTTCAAATTTGAGATCATTTCTTCTACCTCCTTGAGCTTTGTGTCACCTCCTTTATCTCCTATTAGATTTGTTAGTTTACCAATTTCTTCTTTTGATTCTTTGTCCTTTGTCTTCAATTTGTCAATTGTCTCATTTGCTTTCTCAAGCATGTCCTCATATTCTATATTTAGTTCTCCTGCGTCATCTAGTTCATTAAGGGCTGACTTGAGTTCTCCTTCAAGGTCTACTTCATACTCATTTAGATCAAGATCCCAACCTTCTAGATCCATTGCTTCTAGATCTAGTTCCAATACAAATACATCATTGTCCATAACTTTAGATTCCATGTGTTCAAGTGTAGGATCTACCTTAGATGTTAGGCTTCTCAAAGGCACTTAGCTCTGATACCAATTGTTGAACACAATTAGGTGCTAAGAGTGGGGGTGAATCAACACATACTAAAACTTAAACAAATATTTGCAGATAAAAATGAATAACTTAAAGAGTAGAAAGTAAATCATGCAACACAAGAACACCATAATTTTATGTGGAAAACCCTAAAATAGGGAAAACCATGGTGAGTGTTAGCTCACAATATATTATGCTCAATTTGCTACAAAAATATTACAACTTTGTTTTTGGGCTGCAACCCAAAGAAGCTACTACTCCCTGTATTTTGTGCTTACATCAACTACAACTTTGATTTAGAGTAGAACCCAAGGAAGCTACTACTCCCTGAATATTTTTCTCAATGCATTTAGGATTTACAAAGATAGATACATGGACTGTTGCAAAGTAGACATCTAACTCATGTTGATAATGTAGTCTTATTTTTCTGCTCAAAACATGCCTTCAAACTGATTATGCACACTTCATACCTTGCCCTTTGCTATATCATATTCACACTTACATCAATATATCACAAATGAATTTGATCTTCTATAAATATCTTCCACAACACTTCAAAACACTGATTAGGTTGGCATCATAAACATCATTGGATGAAACGTGTAACTCTTCAAAGGTCAGCCTCAATACATGATAAGAAAACTTGTTGAGGATTTCAAGACTTCATGAAGATATTCAAAACATATCTCTTCACATCTTCCAAAGTCAAAGCAATAGATTAGGATCTACCGCACAAACCAAAGACTTAACATGTCAGCTCAAACTACTCAAAACTATTAATTGTTCATCTTCACACTACCGGCGAGAAGCCAAAATCTTCATGTAGACCAATAATTCAATCATGTATAATCTCAACGTCATCCATTCACCTTTCTACTAAAGTATCAGATCAATCTATACAACTGTACAATAAGAAATATGATGAACTATAGGAAAGAAAGCATTACGGACCACAAGTAACACTTCATAACTCATGATATAGCATTACAGTACAGGAAAATAAGGAATATCTACATGTAGGTTAAACCTAATATACATTGGAACATGTAAGACCTCTGCACAAACTTTTATGACTGATCTACATACATTTCATCTTCCACAAAAGCTCAAACATATGTATTTAAGCTTTGAAATAGTCTGTATTGCCTCTATCACTTGATTATTGACTTTACAAACCACTAGGCCACTTGATACTTCATCATAGCATGTCTTATACATATTTGAGCTTGTCCTCAGAATTGCATGACAAAATAATATCTTCTGGAGGAATGCAAAGCATTCCATTAAGTCTCCATCATTGCTTTGCCCTGTGTAAGTAGTAATCGGTACTTTGTCCCTTGTAACTTTTTCTGCTAAAGATGTGAAGACTTGAAAACTTGGATATATCATTTTAATACCTGGACAAAATTGTCTTTAGAACCGCAAGATCAAATCTTGCTCTGCAGAGAAATGTGGACCAAAACAATGTGACTCTGCCTTGGGATATGCGTTGTGAATGCCTTAGACAGATTTCTTCAATTTATCATTAAGTGTGGTACACCAAACTAATGAGATATACGTGTAGGGATATTGGAAACATAAAAGGACATGGGTATTTACCTCTACATCATGCTCAGACACAAAATTAATCACCTCACCATACTTAGATTGTTTTCTCTTTTCCCAAACTGATTTGCCTTGATCATGCTGACTCTACCTCTATACAAGTTTGTCCTTATATTTCCATATACTATGTTGACATCAATGACAACACATATTGCCAACACCTCTCTTACCACAAAGGTTATGTTCCTTCCCATCTTTCTCTATATTCTTCTTCTCCTTCTCAGTCTATTATTTTGGTTACTAAGACAGACAATAACCACACTCTCTAGTATCACCAATTGTATCACATAAACTATGGGATAATGTGTTGCATGATAAATAAAAGAATAGTATATGGATTTCCCCTCATATGTCTTCCTATCAATGTATGTGATGGTTGTACATTTACTTGGGAAACATCACTGAGAGAAGTTTCCAAAAAAAGATACTTATCATGAGTCATGGTCTTTGGAGATCATTCATATAGACATTTACAAACCTAAGAAGAATCCATATATATATGGTTCTAATACTAGATCACTTTCACTTATTATTTTTCCAGGTTTCTATGGACCTCGTGCTTGATGATCAAGCACAAGGATGAATTCTTCCTCAAATTTAAGGAATTCAAATCACACATTGAGAACCAATATGGCCAACAGATCAAACTTGTCTTCATTTGGATCAATTGTATCTAATATATCATGTAATATTCAAGCATCCAACAATATTCTTTGATACATCAAAGGATATCTTCAACCTCTAAGAGTCTCCTTCAGGGGGGTACTCTACAAAAATCTTAGTGATCCAACTCCCTAGTACATCAAGGGAGATGAAGTTTCTAATCTTTTCTAAAAAAGATTCTAATGTATTTTAGTTTAAGTTTCTTATTTAGGTTAACCTCCTTTGTATATGTGTGCATTCATCCTCCTTTGATATGTATTTTGATGTATATATACACATACAAACCCATTTTTATCATCAAGAATCAAGTTTTATAAAGTGTTATAGCCTATGAGCACCATCATACTTTTTTGTCTCCTTTTTACATTGTTCTTGTCTTTCTAAATCTTAATCATATGTTCTAAGAGTACATGCCTACTAATTTCTATATGTGGTTGCATCATGTAACCTCCTCAAATATGGAGCAAGGACAAATGCTAGTGCAAGTATTGGACATATGTAATATTTATTTATTAGGATCCCTTGATAAATAGATGTGTTTCTATCCTTTGGTATTATTGTTTTAGGACACACACAATAAGTATCTTGGGGTATCAATGGGATGTACATCTAACCTACATTGTGCACTATTGATATGGGTCTACCTACACACATATGCATGTGTGTGTGTGGATGGTTTTACCTCATTTACCGTCCAATTTGAATTCATTATATATTCTTTAAAAAAATCAATAGAAAGTGTTGCCTATTGTGTTCTTTATATAAATAAACACAAGTGCATTATTTTACCTCATTTATCATCCAATTTGA
The DNA here is from genome assembly GCA_027924645.1 of Cunninghamia lanceolata. NCBI lineage: Eukaryota > Viridiplantae > Streptophyta > Pinopsida > Cupressales > Cupressaceae > Cunninghamia > Cunninghamia lanceolata. Next base: position 6,624,442 of record BSBN01000339.1, read on the forward strand.
AATCATTATATATTCTTTACAAAAATATATCGATACACCCAATATGTCATAAAAGTATTGTTTATTATTCTCTTTATTACATGGTAGATCTTATACATACACATGATTTTACTTCTTTGATCATCCAATTTGAATTCATTTTATTCTCTACAACAACTCTATTGATACATCTTATACATCAAAAAAGTGTTATATATTATGTTATTTATTACATGTAGTAGAAATTTTTAATTTGATTTATTTCTAATACATATCTTAGAGTGAATGATAAAAATTAAGAAATGTATGCATAGTTATGTAAACAATAAGTATGCATAATATCTCTATGTGTGTTAATCTAACTTAACTAAATCTTTAATTGTATTCTAATAATATAGATGTAAAGAGAACAATATTTAGATCTCTTTAAGTTAAGCTACATTAACACTAGAGCTAGGAAAAAAACATGTAAAAGGAAACACAAGGATCAAAGGAAATGTTCTTGATTCTAAAGATAGATATAATTTGACTGTTGAAAATACTAAGAGTAGCTAGAGGAAGGTGCCTAGAAAGTCGTAGAAGATTCTAATGTGCTTGGACATAAGAGTCAATGATGGATTCTAGTGTCCTACATAAGCATCCAACAAATGAACACTCATGTCTAACACTAGGGGTATGGAGTCTAACACAAGGGTGCACTTGACCCTTTCAACACTATAGCTAGGGAAGGGCAGTGGTATCTTTGATTTCAAAAACTATATATCTTTCAAAGACTACTCACTTTATTAAACAATGCTTTGCTTGTAGAATTATAAAAATTATATATTAAGACATCTAACCTACAAAAGTCTAAGAGGTGCAAAAATTCTGGTTATTGTTATTGGGAGGCTATCTCAATCAATTCCCTATTTATCTTATTTTGACTTCCATGGTATCACATGAAATTTGAGAGTGTGCGATCCTTCAGTTGAGTACCCAGATGTAGGAGGTAGTAGTCTATAGGGTGTTTGTGATGTGTGCAAGGTTTTGTAGTTATCAACCCTAGAAGGATGACTAATGCTAAAGTGGTGTGTTCTTGTGCAATTGAGGAGGATATTAGTGATGGAAAAGAATTATTGATATGTCAAGGAACTATATAATAGAAGTTGGATCTGTTGGAATGTTTCCAGGAATGTTCCTCTAAGTAATTTTTAAGGGTTTTTAATATGTTTCCATGCTAGGGTTTATCCCTAATTATGTCCAAAACCCTCCATGCTACAAAATTTTCCTTAGGCTAAGGTACATTATATTTTCTTATTGACTTGCACAGCGGATCAAGTCTACTCAATTTATCTCATAAAGCCTAAGTTGTAAACATTTGTTGACTAGCCCTTTGAAAGTTGTCACCCACTAATCCTCGCAACAAGTTTTTTAAGGTTTCCCTAATCCCATGTATTAATGTGTTGGGTGGATTTGATTGGTCACATACATGTCATTATCTCATTGCTTCACAATCCTTTATCCTTTTGTATGTGTATATGTCTACCTTAGCCCAGGTTCACAAGCTTGCACGGTGCTGACATGTGTCATACCCCCATAGCATTTTAAATGTGTTGTTAACAAGAAGGTACTTTCCAAGTTACATTTTATCATTGCATCGTAGTTATCTTCCACTTTGCAAACCTAAATGGTAGGCCCGCCATAGTATCTTTGAGATGCAAAATCCAGCCGGAGAACTAAGTAGTGTCCGATGTGGAATACACTTGACATCATCCTATTGCATCACATAGGTTCGTTCCTTCACAAAATTCACAAGGTACCTTTGGGTAATGTTCACAATATGCGATGGGCATTACTAAATGAAAAGGACCTGTGACTAGAATCCTTGTTTTCAACAGTTGGTTGGTCCAAGTGCGCAGGGTTGGATCAAATAGTCTGATGTGTCCAAACTTGAACTTGAATTTGACACATGTTATATGTATTTTCAAAGTTCACTTGGAAGGTAAATACACCATAGATTTCCTTCATGATCAACGATACAAATTCAAAATCATCAACAGACAAAATATCCCAACTCTAAAGCACGTATGAGAATTAACTCAAAGGTGGTGGAGAAAGGTTTTGCAGGTGAATTGAATCCTCTAAAAGTATTTCATGAAAATTGCCCTAACTAGTAAGAATAAATTGTACAAGTTGAATGCCAATGCAAATCATCTGGACTCAGTAGAAGGTTGTGTGAAGAATAGTTTGAATGGTGTTATTTCTTTAGCAATTTTAAAGGTATGACCCCTGTAATTTTCTGAGAATGATATCCAATAAAAGAGGTTGGGGTTTTATTTGAAAGTATTGAAAATATTTCTGAGTGTGGTCATAAAAACTGTGAATTTTAGAAATTTGTGAGTATATACCACTACAAGCATGAGTCGGGTCTCAAAACTATAAGGTACTTCCAAAAGGTGTTTAGACAAATATATTATTAGGTTTTTTCTTGGTTCTTCCTAAAGGGAAAAGCAATCTTAGGGCACTAGTATCCTTTCTAAAAGTCTAGTTGATAAGAAAGAAGATATAAAGGATCCTATTACCCCATGGATGGCTTGGGATCTTTCCAGACACTAGCATGCCTATGCTAATACACGTGCCCCAATAAATAATATATGGTGGTTTTATTTAGGGAAACTTGTTTTGCATAATGCCTTTGTCGACCTCGAGATGGTATATGCTGTCAGTAGAAAGTATGATCTGATCACTAAACAGGTGGGGGATGCCAAGGGAAAGGTGATATTCAAAATGTATAGGGATTTGATTGTAAAGGTTTTTAACCTAAATCCTCATGCACTAATCAAGATTGACCTAAATGAATTATGTCAAGAATATGGGAGAGACAAGAGTAGCTATACAGTAAAATGGATACCTATGCATAGGAAGGCTAATCAGTAGGGAAGTAAAAGGGTTCACCCTAGTGAAGTTGAGCCCTTAGATGTCAGCCCATTATTTGATTACTTCAAGTGCACTTATATGGCCGTATTTCAGGTTTTAGGATTTGATCATAGGATACAGATGTTAGTCCATCTTATGATGCTAGCTGTTGATATACAACATTGGGAAGTAAACAAGCTTTTTTACTATGATTCCTATGTTACAGAGAAAATACACCTAGACTTGAAAAGATTAAAAGAGAATGATAATCTCCTCTACTTCATATGGTATTCAGTACTATGTCATATCTTGTTGTATCAAGGAGGACTCAACAGGTTATCATTATTGGAAGGAAGGGTTCAGTCTCTCATTATTGGAAGAAGTAGATTAGCTGGTTGCCCCGTAGGAAGAGGAAGTTGGATTCCAAGGCTTAGAGCCCCCACAAATATATATTGTTCGAATCCCTAGGAATCTTAACCATGGGGCGCCCAACTATAGAAAAAACTCTAGTTGACTCCCGAGGGTTTACCTAGAACCCTCGGGATAGTTCCATGGCTGGGGTGGGAGGGAATAGTTGTGGGTTATCGTTTATCCATATAGGCAACTCTGGCTATACCTACACCTGGTGAGTATACGGTATGAAGGGACCCACACTCCAGTATTGGCTCAATAGTACTAGCTCAAATGCACACTTTTTGCCTGGCCCAAAGAGCGGCGCATTGAGGAACCCCTTAAAGGGGCATTAAAGAGCTCGCTATTGACCATACTGGAGTGGGGGGGTGTTCCGGCACTCTAATTAGGGGGTAGGGCAGTTAGTGGAAAGGGACAAATGCGTGGGGGAGCAAGCGTTAGAAGTTGATGTCCCATGGAGACATCCCTACTATCTAGTCAGTATCAACATTAGCTGCCCCACACCCTATAGTTTCTTTAGGCTGGGCAACAATAATATTTGAGGGCAGCCCTACTATCTATTCAATTCCTGGGGGGAATGGCATGTTACGTATAGAATTTGGGTCTGCCATCTTGAAACTATAGAATGGGAGGGGCCTCGACATCCAATGGTTGTCAAGACATCATCTTCATCATGCTATCGAGGAAAGGAGGGGACAAAAATGGAACCATGCTCTTAGAATGGCCTATAAGACCCCTGATGGTAGGCCAATGCCAATCCAAATGAGAACTTACATATGGGACTCCCATTGTAAGACTTCTAACTATTGTATCTTTGAAACCTTGTTTGTAAGAAGGGTATTAGATCTCTTGGGATATGATATATGGAGGTTGTCTCCTACTTTAATGAGATTCCTGAGGCCTAAGGAGATGGGACCAGAAGGTAATTGGAGCCAAAATTTTAGAGACTAGTTCTTTCATGAAGACTATACAATAATAAGAGTGTATGGAGCTGAAGTACACCCTCACATGTTGCCTATCTTTGTACTTAATAGAGTAGTATTCCTTGAGGCACTATGGTAGATGAACAAAGCAGATAAATTACACATGAGAAGTCATAAGAAAGCTTCACTCTTACCTTCCACAATTAAATTTTCTAATTCTTGATCACTTCCAAGGATGGCTTTGAGTTGTTAGGATCAAAACTGATGGGTTACAGATTGAGGTTGGGATTGAAAACAAGACATGATCCTGAACATTCCATTGATGAATTAAGATCATAGAGAAGGCCAGGATATGATCATCAATTCAACCTTCATGAAAATCTGGTCAGAAATTACACAACACCAGGGGAGATCAAGAGATGAAAATAACTATGGAAAAGGATTGATAAATGTGAAAGGAAGAAGGAGGAATTGGTCTCTTCATACAAAGGGGCTTTCCCCTCTATTGCAAATCCATTGATAAGAATGGAAATGATGATGAACAATGTAGACATTTTAGGGAAAATGCCTAAAGAGTATCAGATAGAAACATGGCCAATGGTTATTTCAACTCTAATATATCAGGTCCCACCTACACAAGCTTCAATGGTAGGCATTGTTAAGCATGAGGGGGCAACAAGCCTAAACAAGATTAAGACACAGGGTGTGATTCCACCTCTAGTGGATTATGAGATTACTGGGGATGTTGGAGAGGACAATTTTGAGTATCAAGATATATTACCAACCATCCCTCCCCCTCGAAGGATGGAAATACCAAGTCTCCCTCTAGGATAGTCATTATTGAACCTAAAAGAGGGTGATAAAGTGATACAAGATGTAAGGGCTTTAGCATGTGATGAATTCTTGGCTGATGAAAAGTTCATTGAAAAAGAAGCATTCAGGATGTTGTTGAAAGGAAAAATGAATGCCAACATGCAGATGAAAAGAGATGCCTCCCAGAAGGAGATTGAAGATGAGGAAGAAGGATCTATCTAAAGTATCCAAAAATAGATAAATTTGATTTGTCAAAAATGACATCCAAAGAAGGAAGAAGAATTGTAAAGGAAAGTGGGTGTTTTCTGCTACTAGGAAGGGATATTGCTTCTACTATAGCCTTGGATAATATAAGAAGGTAGGATGCTGATGAGGATTTGTTGGATGAAGATCAAGAAGAACAGCTCTATTTTGGGTTTGGTTTTAGTACTAGGCATGAAACTCTAGCTATTTGGGTTGTGGCACCATCAGACAACAAAACTCAAGTCATCAAGGATGTAAATGAGATAAAAGGTAATTTAATTGTCAGAAGATTGAGTGACACAACACCCCAAGTTGCTTCCCTAGTGGTCAGTATTGTTTTATTTAGTGAAGCTACATCTAGGGAGTTGCAAGTTGATTATGATAGATAACTATTAAAAATGCAAAGTTATTGTAGGAGTAAAACAAACTTAAGTCATTGGTAAACTTGCCTCAGGTCACCTTGACTGAAGGCATAGAATCACCTACTACTTCCAATGTGTCTTCATAGTAGGACAAGGACAACCTTAGGATTAAGAATCTTAAGCAAGAAATAAGGAAGAGTAAAGAAGCGGTGAAAGCAACAAAAGCCAAAGGGATACATGATGCATCAAATTTGGAAAGAAATTTGTTTAACCAAAAAAATCCAAAATAATGGGTAAAGTTGATGATGCATGGGTTTGTTTTGATAAATTAAAAGAAGCGAATGACATCCAAGTCAAACATGAGTGATCATTAAAGCAATTTGTAAGCGTGTGGTTTCCAAGACTGTCATCCCTGAGGGTGATCCAAGGTGTTGTAAGATTTAAACCTGACATGCCATAAGAGATCTTGATTACTTTTGAAGTGGCAGATTGTTTAAGTGAAGTTTCATCTTCCCAAGGTATATATAAGATAACAATCAAAAGTAAAATTGAGAGTTTAAAAGCTTTGAAAGAGTGTCAGCTGCCACCAATTGTATATACCAATGGAGAAATAAAATCATTAGATCTATGGAAATTAGAAATCCAAGATATCATCCCAATCCTTGTCACATCAACTATGCATGAGGGAAATGTAGACTCAATTTTATGTAATGCCAAGTTAGGTATTCTATTAAAATTCGAGTTTGGTATGGATCGTTTTGTGAAAGGTGGCAAGGTATTTCTAGATGCAAGGTATCAAGCTCACATAAACAAGCTGACAAAGAGTTTAGAATATTTGTGGCCTTCAAGTGAAATATTCAAAGGATGGATGCTCAAGTACCCTTCGAGCATGATATGAAATGACCGCTTGGCAGCAAGTGAGTGTTTTGAAAGTATCCCTAGTTTTTGAGGAATTGATAGGATTTTTTGGCAGTTGAGTCATGAATATTATAATGTATTAAGCCAAATCACAAAGTAATCAAAAAATTAATCAACATCGTTTACTTCTATAAAAGAGGAGGTTAACAACATTGTGCAGGCAATTTATGTTTTTTTGTTTATCTATTTGGAGAGGGTTTTCCGTTAGGATGAGTTGGTTGTTCTCAAGGAAGGTGGTAGTGAAGTTGGAGCAGTTAAATTGTTTCAATTATAGCTATTGCAAGATGAAGATACAGACTTCCCATTACTAAGGTATGGGAAGATCTAGTAAGATGAGTGCCTGCTCACATGTGTGAAACTACCATTAAGGGTATTTTTTCTCACTAGAGAGAGAAGTTGGAGGGATCCTGCAAAATGATACTATCAAGAAAGAGTTAGGAACCTCCTTATCTGGGATATAAAGAGAAATTTAAATAATTTCTTAGAGGAACATGTTTCTCCGATGGTAGCTTATAGCTTCTTAGTCCTAGATAGCAGAACAGGGTATCAGGCTACTAGGTGGAGTCCTTCTAGTATGGGAGGACTGAAGCTAGTATACTTTCCCAATTTAGAATCTTTCCTTTCTTCTAGGCCTATTGCATATATTTGTTCTCTCCCTACTTTTGTATCAAGATCAGGAACACAGGATCATTCTCTGACTGAATCGCTATTTAGCATGTATGGAGAGACAAGAGGAAGCATCATTCCTTCCAAGTGGACAAGTTGGACTACTTGTGCCTTGTCATCTAGAAATGTAGGGGTACACACTCATCTCATCCCTTTCAAAGGATAACTTGATCCACATCATCTGGTGGTTGGAAGCTTGTCATTTCTAAACCACTTATTCAGATAGCTTGTGAGAAATGACACCCATTTCTTGTCATCATAAGATAGGTAAAAAACTATTCAGGTGAAATGTAAAAGGTTGTTCATAATTTTTTTACAAAGTGATAGATGTCACTCATCCTAATAGGCTTTGTATGTAACCTTTTTTCTATAAAGACCAAAGTCATTGTAATTGCAAAAGAGGATAGTATGAGGAAAAAACTTTCTAAGAAGTGTTCATAATTGGAAGTACATTATGGTTGCTTATGTCAAAGTTCATAATACTGTAATCTTTTTTTGAAAAGGGAATATGTGAGAAATCTTTTTGTTTCATATTGTCTCCATCTAATGTGTCTTTGTTTCTTTGAACAAAATAACTAAGGGTTATCTTGTTCTTTGAAGTACATTTTCTATTTCAAGTTATTGTCTCTGTTAGTTGTTGCTCAAGGAATAGTGACAAGGGTCATTGTACCTTATCATTTAATCATATTTCAAGTGTCAAATCCAAGGTTGTGTCCATGGCTATCTGCAATTAGGAATCCTATATTTGCCAGTTTTATCTAACTAACTCTAATGATCTTTACTGATTAAAGAAACTTAATATTACTGATCTATCTGTTGTGAAATGAATTCTAAGAATATTAAAAATAAAATTGAACAATGAATTGCTTAAAGTAAATCTATATTATTCTTTTCAACTGAAACATGCATTTATTTATGAAAACAGTAAATATCTCCTTAAATAGAATCTGAAATAATAAAAACAACAGTACTAGCCTTCTGCCTTGGAAGTGAGAGTGGGCCCTTGCTCCACACCCTTAGGGCTAAATATTAAAGTAAAGAATTGGCACAAGAAGATAATATCACTATTCAATTCCAATCTAATTCCATCAGCTTTATATTCAGAAAAAAATGTTTATGTCAAAATAAGATTACAGAAATCAAAAATTAGTAGCTGTGTGTCTTCTTCTGCTTCTTTTGTAAGTTTATATCTAAATCTGTGATGAGATATCACTTCCCCTATTCTACTAGTTCCTCTATGAGATAACATCAATCTCTTTATTCTACTAACTGTCTAATTACAGAATGAATATCCATGCAATTAAAATAGATTTAGTGGAACAGTGGTCCACACTAAATCTAAGTCTTAGTTTTAAATACACTTAGGCAGCGAGGCCCTAAAATATAGGTATTTAAATAAGTTTATCAAAAATAAGTTTATCAATAACTCATGCAAAATCAAAAAGAGATAAAACTTCCAGCAGTTAACTATGGTCTACCCTCAATTACTCAGGTGATGATTTGAGTAACATCAGGAGAATCCCGATCACTACTAGAAGTGTTTGACTGATAGTTGTGCTAGAAATCTGCACTGTTCTAAAGAGGCACCAAAGATGTATGTTTCTGTCTTTAGCTCCGGAGATGCACAAAATTGTATACAGGTGAACACCTGCACCTGTTGATTCAAAAGAGAAGATTTCTGCATATTTCCATCAATTCAATGCACATTAGTCCTTCAATCAGAAATCATGATTCTAAGTAATTCATCTCTTATTAATTATCATTAGAACAATCTTGTCAACCTATTTTGGTGTAGTCATCAAGACAATGGAATAAGAAGGGAGAAAAAGAGGGGTAAAAAGGTGCATTTCATGGGTGCTACTTGGCACTCATCATCCCCCCGTACTTAAGGATTAGCAAGTCCTCCTGCTTCTAACAATCTGGACTTATTCTAGTGGAATATCCTGTCGGTCAAGTTGTAGTCCTATGCATAAGTTGTCCAAGTGGTGTGGTCTGTATTACCATTTCCCCTATACTAATCAACCTACTTCATCCACTCCTGCAATTTATCATCTTCTATTTGTTTGGCCCAGACAAGTAGTGACTCAATGATGAGAGAGGGTCTGAAACGGCCACCTATCCATTCCTGTTGGTATTTATCCATCATTTTGGATATTAACATGGCCTTCCTCATAAAGAGTCTCAAGTTAGTAGGAGTCGCCACTTCTCTCATTTTCTGCTTTGAAGTTAAAATGCTCCACCTTTGCTTTGTCACTGCAAGCACTTGATTAGTTGAACTATTCATGAAAAAAACAAAATCAATGGAACACTCTTGAAGATGTTTCAGATACAATGGCAAAATCTTGGCCATACTTTCCAGGTGGTAAACATATGCTCTAAATTGGACCTTAAAAGCATGGGGGTTTGGACATTCTTTTCTGATGAAAAGACTTGTTTCTACATCCTTCTTGTGATAAGCCTCCATTCTCTCATTCCAAATCTGATGATTTCTCATCAGTGACATAAATGCCTTAAGTTGACATTCCCCTACAAAATAGTTGATAATGAAGGTCATATCATCTACATATAAACCATGCAAATATAACTCACACAAAAAAAAATTGTCTTCATAAGAACTTCTCATATATGCTTCCATGAACCCCTCCCCTGTTTCTGTGTTCTCAGTAAGATTAGATAGAACCAAAGATAGTTTTCTCTGCAGAACTCTCTCTTGTAAGAACAGAGCATAACTTCCACTTGGGGGCCTGCAAGACAGGATTTCAGATGAAATGGAAGCCACCTGAATGACTTTTCCTTCCAGGGTTTCTACTCTTTTTGACATGGCAGTAACTGCCCTCTGTAATTGCAGCATGGGCTTAGAAGCCTCATATTCTCTACATCTCATTTCCCAATGGAATAGGGCTTTGGTAATATCTAATGGAATTGGGCCCACATATGGATCTATTTGCACTCCCTATTCCATGGTTGCCCCTAGGCCAATTAACTCATGAATATACTCTTCTTGATCATCTATTTTATTATTGACCCAGGTTAATTGTTTATCTTGACTCTGTACTTTCTCAACTAGTGCTGCAATTAATGTGAGACTATTGTATCTAGCCTTGGTAAGATCAGAAATGTCTTGTACTACCTTTGCCTCCTTTTCCTTGATGATTTGGGCTGCCTTTGCTTCTTGGTCTCTCAATTCTGCATCTTTCTCCTGAATTATTTGTTGTTTATTTTGGAGCTCTACCTACAGCCCTTCAATCACCTATGTTTTCTCTATTTCTTTTTCTTTCATGACCTTCTTGAGGTCAGTAATAATCTGGTTCTTCCCCCATAATCCTACTATTATTCCCTCAGCAAAATTCTAAAATTCCACAAAACGTTTAGGACTTCGACAAAAGTATGCGTGGAGCTTGCGAACTAGATTTTTAACTTTTGATACTATAGGAAACTTGATTACAATTTTAAATGCTAACATCATTTTGTGGGTCATGTAGTGAATGGCAAGCATGTATGGTGCACAAGTAGTTTGTAATTTTGTGCAAAGACCGGTCCTCTGACCTTGCATTACTGCAGCTCCATCAGCTCCTACACACACCAACTTTTTGGCAATTGTCAATTCATCCATACCTACAATTTCATTCAAAGACTTCTTAACTAGTTCAAATAGATTTTGCGATGTTGAATTGTCCTTCATTTTATGAACACAGAGTAGATGATCTCAGTGGACATGTTCATTTATAGTAACACATGCATACAGACCCAAGAAGTATTATCTACCACAGTAACTTCATCTAGAGATAATACAATGAAGTTTGACTCTTTTACATTCTCCTTTAAGTCTTGCTTTTCCACCGCAACGAGACAATTTGCCCATTCCTATCTAGTGTTTATTGACCAATGTGTGCTAGGATAGTGAGGAACACTCAAAAAAGATAATAAATTACTATACTCTAGATAGTCTGTCATAGGACGCCTTCAGGACAAAATATGAAAAACAACACTCATCTGAACAATTTTTACCAGTTGTGCTCCTTCCATTGCTTTTCCAAATTGAGCCTTGATTGTACCTCCACTTGCAGCAAGCTTCGTCATTCTTTTATTATGCTCATCATATTCCGCGGCATACTTCACATGAAGACATTCTTCCTTTGATTTCCATCTTACTACTGATGTTTCCTTTCTGTCTATGATTTGTTTTTCATAAACTTTACCTATATGCTTTTCTATAGTGTCAAGACTTAGATACAATTTCTTGTCTCTTTTACATTTCCAACTACAAATCACACACTTGCATTTTGTTGATTGTTCATCTTTTTTTGCTTTCTCCATTGGTTCAATAAATGGGTACTTTGACACCCAATCAAGCTAAAAATTCCTTGACATTTCCCACTTGCGCCCCAGTTTTGAATCTTTTGATTTGCCTTTTGAATCTTTTGATTTTCCTTTTGAATCTTTTGATTTGCCTTTTCTTTTATTCTTGCCAACATCATCTACAGCGCCAGCATTTTCTTTTTCATCCAAGTCAATTATCTCAATCTGGCTAACCAGGGTATCCCTTGGAACATCTTCTGCAGTATTGCCAACCTCATTCTAGCTAACTAGGGTATCCCTTGGAACATCTTCTGCGGTATTGCCATCCTCAATCTGGCTAACCAGGGTATCCCTTGGAACATCTTCTGCGGCATTGTCATCCTCAATCTGGCTAACTGGGGTATCCCTTGGAACATCTTCTGCGGTATTGCCATCCTCATTTTGGCTAACTAGGGTATCCCTTGGAACATCTTCTACGGTATTGCCATCCTCATTCTGGCTAACCAAGGTATCCCTTGGAATATCTTATGTGGTATTTCCATCCTCATTTGACTTAATGGCAATCCCACCTTCTAGTGGTGGTGAGGTATTGTGAATGGCTTCTTCATTATTATTTGGTGCAAGAGTTGATGGTGTAGCTCCATCTTGATTTGATGGATTAGAAACATTGCTAGCTCCAAAGTAAGACTGTATACTAACTCCACCTTTTCAGCATTTTGATGGCCTCCCAGTCCCTTCACCACCCTGCGGAGTCTTACCCTTGTCGGACTTGCGACTCAACATCTTGATCTCCCACTTCGAATAAAAGCTAGAAAAAATGTCTTCTTGTTTAAGGACATACTCATAGAATATAGATCCCATTCCCTACTAAATATCTTCTTCTAGATTGAATCAAGAATGGAAGAGAGATAAAGAAATCTTAAAACACTAATACTATGAAGAAATGATTACTCACCTTTAAGTTTAGGTTTTCACTAACTTGCTATTCGCTAATGCGGGAATGCCTGTGTTGTAAGTTTGTAACTTTCCCTATGATCAACTTCAAGGTGCCAACTCCAACTTTTGAAATCTAAATAGAGAGCTCACAAGTTCAGAACTGAACAAAATGTGTAAGAATAAATTAGAGTTTTGATTGTATTTATATCAATCCATATTTGGCGAATTCCACAAGAATTCTATATGGTATATCAAAAAGATTTGGTGAATCCCGTGTGATTATATAAGGAATACATTTAAGTGTCAGTGAATCAAACCTTGACGGGATACATTCATTGTAATTTCCAAGGTGAATATGGCCCTACAATTAGCACAAAGGTGTCATGGAAATTGGTGAAATGGCCCCTCATAATCAACTACTTGTAAATTTTAATTGGCTAAATGGGTCCTCACGTTCAGTGACCATGTAATGGGGTTGGTGAAATGGGTCCTCACGCACAACGACCATTTAATGGAGTTGGTGAAATGTGTCCCAATACACAATGTTGTATTAATAGTATTGGTGAATATATAGGTGATTTAATACTTGCTTCCGAAATTCCAGGTGAAAATATTATTCGGCCCATTTGAAACACGTAGTTTGTTATGGCAAAAATCTTACTTCATTGATTCTCATAAAATAAATCAATGGTGAATGGATATGGATTTGACCAATAATATGTAAAAACTGGGCAATTTGATCACCCTGTTGGATGCATTCGCCAATTCTGACTTGGCTGATCTGCGATATTCGCCAATTGGCAAATATTTGCCACTAAAAAAATCTATGTCGTTTATTTTATTCATCTTCAAAATGGATGACATATGAGCGTGAACCCTATGACTCCTTAAAGAGGAGATTATACCTACATTTAATCTCGTAGCATTCTAGGTGTATAAATTTGAAGAGCTCTTGTAATTCTAATTCAATTTTGCATTGTCTCAAATACCATAGTGCTTTAGAAGGTGGTAATCAAAGTATATGCTAATTTGGTGACAATACACAAAAATTAGTCACATTTAAATCAAATGAAATCTTAATAGATTTACAAGTAGCCATGCATCCATCTTCTATTTAGAGTTAGTTTTAGTGATCACGATGCACTTTCATTGGTAATGGTTCAATTGTTTAAGTGTGTTAGTGCTCATTTTGGCCTGGAGATTGAGCTAGCGTGTGGAGGGTTTCTTCATTCAAACCCTAGGTTTTCCTCTTCATCGGTGTGAGCTTGGCCTATCGGTTGGAGTTTTTTCAATTCCACCGATGCGGTGGGTCTCCACGACGGAGTATGTTTTATCCTTTCGTCGATGTGACATGAAGTCTCAGCCCGTGTTTTTTCTATTGTTCCGATGACGTATGTCTGGCCGATGGTAATTCGAGGTATGTTTGTGTTCATCGGTATGATGTTGTTCATCGGCGGGCTTCATTTCTGTTCGGCCGATATGTAATGTTTGGCCGATGAGGTGTCATCGGCGTGGGTCTCACCGACAGAGGGTGTGTCTTGTTTGACCATCGGCGAGACTATTGTGATCGGTGGAAGAGCTTTTTGTTGCTCCGATGGTCTTTGTCTCGGCGACAAGGGGTGTGGAGCTGGTGTCAGGGTGATAGGGAGGATTGTCTTGGCGACAACAGTAGGCATCGGCGTGAGCGGTGTTATCAGCCAAGGAGTTTCTTGTTGCTCCGATGGGTAAATGTCTCGCCGAGGGAACGACTTGACAATGTTTTGGATGGCCATCGGCGTAACCTTTGACATCAGCAGGAGATTTATGGAGCTGGCTGATGTAGAAGTTAGATGCTTTCGGGAGGTGTTTGTCGGTGTGACTAAGGGTGTCGGCGGGAGGATTTTCAGGTTGGCCGATAGTGTTGGTCTTACCGACAGGGGAATGTAATGTAGCGGTTGGGGAGACTTCTGAGGTCGGTGAGAGATTTTTGGGTCAGGCTGATAGTGTTAGTCTTGGCGATGGGCTCTCGGGCGAAGGCTTGTGTGTCGAGCGTGGCAAAAGCGCTCGACGCTTAGTATGTTTGCAGCCCCGTTTATAAACTAATAAAGTGATCTCTTCACCGTGCATGTGGGATTATTCCCCTGTGTAATTTCAACCTGCGAAGAAGCATGTTTTGGCGGGAAATCTTTTTTGAATGCAGCGACAGTTTTCAAGCAGTCGCGGGTGGTTGAGACCCTTAATGGCGACGATGCAGGGATGTAGGCAATGGTACACATGGTCAGGTCGCCTGATTTTCAAATGAAGACCCCAGATGATGGCACTTGGCTCGAGGCCCCCCTTTGTCTGCTGCATTAATATTTTCTGAGCGCCATTCCTTCTGAGGACTGTATCTAACATTTTTTGATGTCCATCATGTAATTAATTCCTGTGAGCACACCTTCTGACTGTTTTAAGCAGGAAGTGTTACTCATTTTCAAGTTGTTGAAAGTTGAACATTTTGGCTCTGTGATACAATACAGCTGGTTTTGGCTGCTCTGTCCATAAAAACTTGTGAGTCTATGTATCTCTTGTTGTATGTTTTTGCATGAATCCATTGATTTCATGGTTAATTTTATATGAGAAATGCTATGTTGGCATGTGTTTTGTTAATTCTGTCTCCAGTATTGCATGTATCTTTCTTCTGAGTCTGGATATTTAAGGAATGTTGAGACTCTAGAACATAGAATTTCTGTGTTGAATGTCTGATCTTTTAACTTCTGCTCAAGTGGTAGATTAAACTGTTTTTAGATTGAACATTGAGAAGGGTATATTGCAGTAGGGATGCCGTAAGTATAGATAGCTTAACACTTTGTATTGGGAGATATCTGTAAGGCAGGTATCATATGTATCCCCCTGAAATCCAGTTTTAGTTGTTCATGCATATCATTCACAAGTGTATGTCTACTGACTCCAGGCCCTGGATAGGCACCGATCTTGCTTTGTGTTTGTGTTACAACCATGTCCAGCTTTGCATCCAAGCTTAAAATCAAAATCAAAATCTAAAACAACCATTAGGACATTAGAATTAGTTTTAGGATCCTCAGTCCTCTGTCTACAACTACAAATAGGCCCAAAGCTAGCCCCTTTGCTTTTATCTTTCAGTTTTGGTCTACTTACACGAGGACTTATCTGCTTTTTGTCAGCATCCCAGCCTTTGTATGTATATCCTCATGGATGTTGAGTAGGGAACACCCCCCTAGGTTTTGCAGAGCCTGAAGAAGAAGAGGAGATAAAATATAGAGTCTATCTCCTACACTATTGGCCCCTGGCCCAGAGATCCTGTTGATCATTGATGGCTACCTTGTAGGGAAATTTGGGAATAAGCATCCAGTCTGGGAAAAAACCAACAGAAATTGACGACTCTGCTGGGGATGGTGATTTGAAAATTGTTATTTTTGTCCTCCCTGGTGAAATATCTGTGTGCCCATCCGAGTCACCAACAGAAATTGGCGACTCTACTGGGGAGAAAATTGATGAAAAAGTGTTATATCTTGTGACCCATCCGAGTCACCAACAGAAATTGGCGACTCCGCTAGGGAGTTTGTGAAAGAACCCTGATTTTCAAAAGAAAACAGTTCCTAGTAATAGGTGGCGACTCCGAAGTAATCTCCCAACCGGTCAAAGTAAAATTTATATGCAGGGGAGAAGATCCCAACAAAATCCTTTATTTGAAGAGTTACCAGTAACAAGAAGAATGATGTACAGAAGAAAGGGAGCTGTCTCAGTCAGTCATGAGGGTTCCCCCAAAAAAAATGATGATACGCAAGATAACCCTAGGCCATCAGGACAGCATGTGCCTTACTTTTCAAATGCAGAAGCTGATATTCAGGGTGCATATGAGAGGCAACAGGGTGGCAGCGTGAGAATGAGGTCAGAGGTGTTCCAAGAACGCCCATTTCTAGACCCTAGTGATAGGTTTGAAGAGGCAGAGTCTCTGAGGGATGATGAAGATGATGACCAAAATGGTATGAGACCATCTACCTCTATGCCTAAAGAAGAACAGTTAGCTGAAGAAATTAGAAATTTGAGAGCAGAACTAGAATATCTACAAGCCATGAAAATCAGAGATGACATGAGGCAGAAAGTGCAAGCTTTAAGGACTGCCCAAAATGATTCAATTCCTACCCTTCAGAATGCAAATGTGCAGAGATATCAGCAAAGAAATGAAGCGCAACATCAGCACAATGAACAAAGACAAAATGTGAATGATGCTAGGGTACCACTGAACAATATAAGAAATCAGAATGAAAACAGAAATATTAATATTAATCAGTTTGACAGACAGCCCATGCAGTTAGATAGATTCAGACAGCTGGTATTTGATGGTATTCCTGGGTATCCCAACCCCATTGATAAGCATCTAAGGCTGCAAGTGCCTAAATTTTTAGGAAACAACACAGTGTCAGGAGAAGATCATCTAAAGGCCTTTCAAAATGTCATGGATAACTTTGAGGTTGAACATGAGGATGTTTTCATGAAATCATTCATGCAATCTTTGGTAGATGAGGCAAGGGAATGGTATAAGAATCTGCCTAACCGGAGTATTTCATCATGGGATGATTTTAAAAGGATGTTCAAGGAGCAATATGGCGACAAAACTGACCCTAGCTTTTTCGTAAATGAGTTTACCAATATCACTAAGGGTCAAATGAGCAGGTTGCAGATTTTAATGCAAGATTTACTAAAGTGTTAAACAAATTGCCACATCACATGAGGCCAAATGAACCAATGTGCATAATATTGTATATCAATGCCTTTGATGCAAAAACTGCATATGGATTAAGAGATAAAAGTCCTGCTACTATCAGGGATGCTTTCAGAATTGCAGTAAATATTGAGAACAACAGGAAAGCATCAGGCAAGACTAACAGAAGGGATGGTGTGAAAATTCTGCAGAATCCAAACAAGCCTCAAAACACTCAAGGTAATACATCTGCCCCTGAAGATAAGATAGACAAATTGGCAAATGTTGTTAAGGACCTAAGTTACAGACTAGCTAGAAGTGAAAAAGGGATAGGTCCTGATAGGCAAGTCTATCAAAGGCAGGAGAAGAGGCCATCATTGCATGATATGCCTTATAATACCAATTGGCATAATGGTAAGCCTATATTCCCACATAACAACACAAATCAGAGGACCCAACATGTCAAAGAAACTCCTGATCCTCTAAAGAAAGCTGTAAATATTGTTGATGATACTCCATGGTGTATAATTTGTCAGATGCCACATTCACAGTCACAGTGTATGATTTCTCAATCCTTGTATGATAATGCTGCATCTTGTAATGAATGCAATGAGCCACACTATGTGCAAGATGATGATGTTAATATGATGTCCATAAGAAATGGATACCCTCTTTATGATGCTGATGAGAGTACAGATAATGGAATTCAGGCCTATCAACAGGATTCTTATGGTGGAAATAATGAAGAAAACTATGTGTATGCTCAGAGCTCACACAATTTTCTAAGTAACTTACAATGACCTTCTGATGAGGAAATTAGGGCCTTCACAGCTGCAGCAGTTGCTCAAGTCAAAAGCAACTACAATCTCAAAGGTAAAGCTTAGATAAGCAGCCCACATCAGCCAGAAGGTATTTCTGCAGGTCAGCCAGTGCATGGCCACAGGGGGATTGAATCACAAAAAAGGCAGTGGGTTAATAGTAAACAGAATTTTAGACATAGAACAGGTCATGAATCCCAAGGACCAAAAAATAGAATCCCCCAAGCTGAAGATCAAAGTAAAGGTTCCCAAGACAAGAATGATGATCAGGAAATTATGAAAGTAAAAGCTAAATCAGCTCAGGATAGAAACAAGATTGTGGAGCAAGCTACAACTGTTATACAAGATTATGCTCCATTTGATATAGCTCAAGTCCTCTCCCAGGTAAAAGTCTCTATTCCACTCATGGAACTCATGAAGGTTGAAGAAATCAAGAATAGGACAATATCCCTAATTTCAGGGGTGCCTTTTCAAGCTAAACAAAATGTTCAGATCCAGGGTGAGAAACATGTCATGTGTAATGAAGAAGATGAGGCTCCTGAGGTTTATTTAGGAGTGACTATGACAAAGTGTCCTTCACAAGTGGAACCATTTTATGTATCCCTGGTCATAAATGAAAAAATAATCAGAAATTGTATGCTTGACTCTAGAGCATCTACAAATGTCATGCCTTTAGCCGTCATGCAACAAGCTGGATTGAAAATTGACAAGGCATGTGGAAAATGTTATGCTATGGATGCCAGAGAGGTACCAGTTATTGGAATCATGAAGGATGTAGATTTCAAACTGGCAGCATTTCCTGAAAAGAGATATAAAATGAATATAACAGTGGTTGACATCAAGCCACAGTATGGTATGTTGCTGTCAAGAAGATGGGCTGCACTAATTGGGGGAAGTATGCAGCTGGACCTGTCATATGCCATGATTCCAGTGAATGGTAGGGATGTTAAGTTAATCAGAGAACAAATATCATCAGAGACAGTGGAAGACCAAGAAGCAGAGGAACAGATATGCTTTGTAAACACTGACTGTGATAACTTCAAGGTTGTCTCAGATGATAGAGAAGATAAAGAGAAAAATGTCTGCATTAAAGAGCTGGACCAGCAGGGTCTGTGGACCATGTATTTTAATGGAGCTTGTGCAAAAGAAGGCTCTGGAACTGGAGTTGTTTTCCTATCTCCAAATGGTAAGCTCCTCAAATTTTCTTTCTTGCTAAGGTTTGTTTGCACAAACAACATTGCAGAATATGAGGCTTTAATTTTAGGCCTAAATATTGCTCTCAAACATGGAATCAAAATGCTAAGAGTATTTGGGGATTCTGAGCTGATTGTATCCCAAATTAGAGATAGGTATGCTTCAAAAAATAAAAGATTGAAACAATACAAGCATGTTGTTTGGGATACCATTGAACTTTTTGATGCATTTTCAATAGGCTGGGTAGAGAGATCAAAGAATGTTATGGCTGATTTCTTAGCTAATGTTGCAATAAGGCCAGATGACATCACTCTGTCAGATGTTACAAATGTAGAAGTTAAAATCAGGCCTGCAGTACCAGAAAATATATACAGTTGGCAAGTGTTTAATGATGATAGGGACTTGTTAAAATTTTTGCACTGTATAGATGAATATGAGAATCAAGAAATTGATTTCCAAGCTTTTGTAGAGACTATAGATGGAAAAGAAACTCTTGTGGGAAAAGAGATAATGCAATTGAAGACTAATAAAATCCCTAGAGGGTTAGTAGCTTTGGAAAGAGCTTTTGACAGTAGAGACAAATTGGTCGCAAGAACATCTCCCACAAACAAGGAAGATTTAGAAGAGATAAATTTGGGGACATCTCAGGCCCCTAAGAAGGTATATATTGGTAAACAGCTCAAACCACACATCAGGAGTATGCTAATTGCATTACTGAAAAGGTATAAACATGTTTTTGCTTGGTCATATGAGGACCTAAAAGCCTATAGGGAAGATCTATTCCAGCATGAGATCCCATTGAAGCCTAGAGCTAAGCCATTCAAACAAAGGCAAAGACCTATTAATCCTACCTTAGCTCCAAAGATGCAAGAAGAACTTAAAAAGCTTAGGGAAGCTGGAATAATTGTGCCGATCAGACATTCAACTTGGGTGTCTAATCTTGTCCCAGTCAGGAAAAAGAATGGTGATATTAGGCTTTGTGTTGACTTCATAAACTTGAATGTATCCTCTTTAAAGGATAACTATCCACTGCCTAATATGGAAGCTATGTTGCAGAGAGTGACTGGTTGTGAACTCTTATCCATGATGGATGGATTTTCATGTTATAATTAGGTGAAGGTAAGGGAATCAGAACAGTATAAGACTGCCTTCACCACTCCATGGACAACTTATGTATATGTTAGAATGCCATTCGGATTAACAAATGCAGGTGCTACATTTCAAAGAGCAATGGATGTTGCTTTTGCAGGGTTGATTGATTCAATCCTGGCTATATATCAGGATGACTTGACTGCATATTCAAAGAAGGAAGAGCAGCATTGTTTGCATCTAGAGCAGATTTTCATAAGAGCACTAGAGTATGGCATTTCTTTAAATCCAAAGAAGTGTGCTTTTGGGGTAGTTGAAGGAAAACTCCTAGGGCACATTGTTTCCAAGGATGGAGTTAGGATAGATCCAGAGAGAGTGGCTGCTATTGACAGAATTCAAATGCCAAAGACTGTAAAAGGAGTTCAGTCCTTCTTTGGACAGATAAATTTTGTTAGGAGATTTGTTCCCAACTTTGCAGAAACCACAAGGAACATTTCTAAGATGATGAAGAAGGATGAAACTGTCAACTGGGAAAGTGAAGCAATTGAATCATTTCAGAGTATCAAAGAGGCAATCAAGATGGCCCCTGTTCTTAAATCTCCTGATTTTTCTAGGCCATTCCAATTGTTTTCATTTGCTTCCTTTCACACTGTTGCTGCATGTTTGTTACAGAAAAATGAAGATGGTTTTGAGCAGCCCATAGCTTTCTTCAGTATGTCCTTGCAGGCTTCTGAGTTGAAGTATGATATTATGGAAAAACAGGCATATGCACTAGTCAGAGCCATCAAAAGTTTCAGACCATACCTAGTAGGATCACATATAATTGCATATGTACCCCATGCAGCAGTCAAAGACATATTCACTCAACAGGAGGTGACCGGAAGAAGGTGCAGATGGATAAACAAACTGCAAGAGTTCAACATAGACATACAAATTACCAAGTTGGTAAGAGGACAAGGATTAGCCAAGATGATGGCACAGTCAAGCTTGGAAGCATGCCAAGTTAATGCAGTTCAAAATGAGAATGTAAATGTATCAAGATCTGAATGGTACAAGGATATTATCTACTACTTGCAAAATCTAAATTGTCCTTCCATTTCAGTGACAGTGAAAAGAGGACTTTAAAGTTACATGCAATCAGGTATGTTATTGTTCAAGGTGAGCTATACTGGAAAAACCTTGATGGTGTGCTGCTGAGGTGTGTGGATGAAGATGTGGCTAACAATGTTTTGAATGACATGCATAAAGGATTGTGTGGTGGACATTATACTGCCCAAACAACAGCTCATAAGATTCTCAGAGCAGGATATTGGTGGCCCACTCTCTTTTCAGATGCACAAAGGTTAGTGAGGAAGTGTGACTCTTGCCAGAGATTCTCAGGAAAGTTGAGATATGATGGTGCTCTACCCCTCAGAACTGTAACAGTGGATGCTCCATTTCAGCAATGGGGAATTGACTTCATAGGGGAAATTGCAGACAAGTCAAGTGGGGGACACAGTTGGATTTTGGTGGCAACTGATTACTTTACCAAATGGATTGAGGCCATTCCAGCTAAGAGAGCTACAAGTAAGGTGGTGATGGATTTCATACTAGAAAATGTTATCATCAGGTTTGGAGTACCATTCAAGATAGTCACTGATAATGCTATGTGCTTTAGATCAGGTGAATTTGTTGATTTTTGCAACAAATATGGGATCAACCTATCATATGCATCACCATACCACCCACAAGGAAATGGTCAAGTAGAATCAAGCAATAAGAGCATCATGAAAATTATCAAGAGGATGCTAGACAAGAACAAGAGAGCTTGGGATTCAAAATTAAGGTTAGCAATATGGGCTGATAGGGTGACAGTAAAAAAGGCTATTGGGATGTCACCCTTTGAGCTGGTATATGGTGCATTAGCCAGATTGCCTATAAACAATCTCCTGCCAGTTTACAAATTCATCCAGGAAAATGATGAGGAGATTGAAGACTCCATGACAGAAAGAGTGAATTAGCTAGTTGCATTGGATTAGAATAGAAGGAAAGCACACCAGATTAACCTCAAAAGACAACAAGATATGAAATATCAGTTTGACAAGAGAGCTACAAAAAGGAAGTTTCAAGTCAATGATCTGGTGCTCATATGGAATGCAAAAGGTCAAGAAAAGGGTAAACATGGTAAGTTTGAACCCTTATGGATGGGCCCATATCAGATTTGCAGTATTCATGGGAAGGATTCCTATTTCCTCCAGGCCCTAGATGGTGAATTTCTGCAATTGCCTGTGCATGGCCAATTCCTTAAGTTCTATTTTGCATAGATGGCTTGTCTCTGTGCACATGTGTAAAAATATGTATATATTGTAAGTGCCTTGTACAGTTCGTGCTTTTTGGCTTTTTGCCTGGTCTTCCCGGAGATCTGGTTCTCGCTGCAGGTTTTCACCTGCACGTCCCCATTCGAAGCCAGTGTTACTGCTCATTTTGGCCTGGAGATTGAGCTAGCATGTGGAGGGTTTCTTCATTCAAACCCTAGGTTTTCCTCTTCATCGGCGTGAGCTTGGCCTATCGGTTGGAGTTTTTTCAGTTCCACCGATGCGGTGGGTCTCCCCGACGGAGTATGTTTTATCCTTTCGTCGATGTGACATGAAGTCTCGGCCCATGTTTTTTTTGTTGTTCTGATGATGTATGTCTGGCCGATGGTAATTCGAGGTATGTTTGTGTTCATCGGTATGATGTTGTTCATCGGCGGGCTTCATTTCTGTTCGGCCAATATGTAATGTTTGGCCGATGAGGTGTCATCGGCGTGGGTCTCACCGATAGAGGGTGTGTCTTGTTTGACCATCGGCAAGACTATTGTGATCGGCGGAAGAGCTTTTTCTTGCTCCGATGGTCTTTATCTCGGTGACGAGGGGTGTGGAGCTGGTGTCAGGGTGATGGGGAGGATTGTCTTGGCGACAACAGTAGGCATCGGCGTGAGCGGTGTTATCGGCCAAGGAGTTTCTTGTTGCTCCGATGGGTAAATGTCTCGCCGAGGGAATGACTTGATGATGTTTTGGATGGCCATCGGCATAACCTTTGACATTGGCAGGAGATTTATGGAGCTGGCCGATGTAGAAGTTAGATGCTTTCGGGAGGTGTTTGTCGGTGTGACTAAGGGTGTCGGCGGGAGGATTTTCAGGTTGGCCGATAGTGTTGGTCTTACCAACAGGGGAATGTAATGTAGCGGTCGGGGAGACTTCTGAGGTCGATGAGAGATTTTTGGGTCAGGCTGACAGTGTTAGTCTTGGCGATGGGCTCTCGGGCGAAGGCTTGTGTGTCGAGCGCGGCAAAAGCGCTCAACGCTTAGTATGTTTGCGGCCCCGTTTATAAACTAATAAAGTGATCTCTTCACCGTGCATGTGGGATTATTCCCCTGTGTAATTTCAACCTGCGAAGAAGCATGTTTTGGCAGGAAATCTTTTTTGAATGCACCGACAGTTTTCAAGCGGCCGTGGGTGGTTGAGACCCTTAATGGCAACGATGCAGGGATGTAGGCAATGGTACACATGGTCAGGTCGCCTGATTTTCAAATGAAGACCCCAGATGATGGCGCTTGGCTCGAGGCCCCCCTTTGTCTGCTGCATTAATATTTTCTGAGCGCCATTCCTTCTGAGGACTGTATCTGACATTTTTTGATGTCCATCATGTAATTAATTCCTGTGAGTACACCTTCTGACTGTTTTAAGCAGGAAGTGTTACTCATTTTCAGGTTGTTGAAAGTTGAACATTTTGGCTCTGTGATACAATACAGTTGGTTTTGGCTGCTCTGTCCATAAAAACTTGTGAGTCTATGTATCTCTTGTTGTATGTTTTTGCATGAATCCACTGATTTCATGGTTAATTTTATATGAGAAATGCTATGTTGGCATGTGTTTTGTTAATTCTGTCTCCAGTATTGCGTGTATCTTTCTTCTGAGTCTGGATATTTAAGGAATGTTGAGACTCTAGAACATAGAATTTATATGTTGAATGTCTGATCTTTTAACTTCTGCTCAAGTGGTAGATTAAATTGTTTTCAGATTGAACATTGAGAAGGGTATACTGCAGTAGGGATGCCATAAGTATAGATAGCTTGACACTTTGTATTGGGAGATATCTGTAAGGCAGATATCATATGTATCCCCCTAAAATCTAGTTTTAGTTGTTCATGCATATCATTCACAGGTGTATATCTACTGACTCCAGGCCCTGGATAGGCACTGATCTTGCTTTGTGTTTGTGTTACAACCATGTCCAGCTTTGCATCCAAGCTTAAAATCTAAATCTAAATCTAAAACAACCATTAGGACATTAGAATTAGTTTTAGGATCCTCAGTCCTCTGTCTACAACTACAAATAGGCCCAAAGCTAGCCCCTTTGCTCTTATCTTTCAGTTTTGGTCTACTTACATGAGGACTTATCTGCTTTTTGTCAGCATCCCAGCCTTTGTATGTATATCCTCATGGATGTTGAGTAGGGAATACCCCCCTAGGTTTTGCAGAGCCTGAAGAAGAAGAGGAGATAAAATATAGAGTCTATCTCCTACATTGTTGGCCCCTGGCCCAGAGATCTTGTTGATCATTGATGGCTACCTTGTAGGGAAATCTGGGAATAAGCATCCAGTCTGGGAAAAAACCAACAAAGTGTACATTGTTTTAATATATATTTCATCATTGATCCCTCTATCCATATCCTCTTTTGACCTATGAGAAGTATTGATTCATAAGGTTGTAGAAGGAAGTTGGTCAATGCCTAGTCCTACACACAATAGTAAGAGCACATGTTGTGCATATAAATTACTCTTTGATTTTATTAATTAGATGCTAATTCATGGATGCTTGAAGACATGTATCTATTATATCAAACTAATGCAATACATTGTCTATGGAGCAACATCAGTAGTAAACGAAATATAGTTGAAATGAAAAATGGAATGAATTTAACTCAACTAAAATAAATGCTTGTGATACTATGTATAGGCATGTATAATTTTGGATAACATGAATATCAAGACTCTATCTTCTCAATTCCAATAGTGTCAAAGTTCAAGACTCCAAACCTTACATATGTTAAAAAGTATTGGTCTCTCTAGTAATAGATGTCTAGGAGATAGTTTTGGAAATAGTATCTCCAAAGTTTGTGAATTATCTCCTCTATGTGAAGGAGGGCTTGTGACAGGAATGCAAATACATGTGTAAAAATGGACCCCTACAAGCTAGTTGCATTTGTAGGTGAGGTTCAATGCTTAAGTTTCTTTCTTAGATGTATTAATGGCCATGGCCTTTGCCTTGCCTTGGTTTACTTAGCATTGTCTAATAAACTCAAAGTGTCAATGTTGAAAAAATAGGTGCTAGAGTTAGATACCATCATTAAACAACAATGTAACCATGATTATGTTGACAAGTATACATTTTCCCATTTCAACTCCATAATAATAAAACTATTTAATTCATCTATGTAGAGTAGTGATCATAACTAATTTCCATTTACATGTTTTTGGTCAATTTGAGTGATGTAATTTCTTATATTGGTCTTTATTCTTCAATTTGTATTATCAATATGTGCATGTATAGGTGTGTGTATATATACACAAACTTATAGTCAAGTTTTTCTAACCTCCTTCCTAAATAAAATTAGATAGGTTTAATAGCCATACAAGACTTGAGTTTCACAATAATGGAGGTATATACTTCCCAATTAATATATGGACTTTAGTTGGCTTAATTTGACAATCATATGTGAAATTTTGAAATCAAATTCCACACTTAACCACTTACGAAAATCAAATTGATGTTGTGTGTCAGTCATATATACATTGATCAAGATGTAGATCCTTCCCCAAATCAGGTGGATGCACATTTCAAGTCATTTGGGACTCTACTATTATTTATAATCAATCAAGGTGTGTGGAGACCCTTTATTTTTGTATGAAGCATTGACTTGAATGTCACCTTCCTTTAGCTCCATCAAATTATGTTTTAATGGGATATGTTAGGCTAGAAAACCCACCTTGATAAAAACCCCTTTTAAGTTACTAATACTTTGTGATATACCATTGTTATGTATAACTTGTATATGTAAATATGTGCCTTGTAGTTGTAACTTGCACATGTAACTTGTACCCATGTTGGGGTTGGTATTTTTGTAGTGCCCCTCCATTCTCACCGTGGATGTGTAGGTAGTTGGCTTTAGAACTTGGAGATGAAGGTAAAATAATGACATTTAAAGGTATGTGCTAATGATGTTTTATTTTATGAATTATGGACTATGTGTGTCTTTCATGTATTCAAGTGTATTCAAAAGTTTACTTTATGATCCATGTGTATGCTTTGTAACATATGTTCATGTGAATACTTTGTGTATTATGTATGCTCTATGATTTTGTGATTGCATTTAAGTGTATATTCTATGACTTGTGGTTATAAACTCTATGATTGTAATTGTATTTGAGAGTATACTCTATGCCTTGTATTTGTATTTGAGTGTATATGCTATGACTTGTGGTTGTATTCTCTATGATTTTGTGTATTCAAATTGTATACTTTATGACTTCATATATTCGAGTATATACTCCCTAACTTTGTGTGTTCAAATGTATACTACATGATTTATGTGTATACTCCATGACTTATATATGCACACTTCATGAATTATATGTATTCATGTGTATACTTCATCTTCATGTGTGTTACATGTATGCTTCATGCCTTATGTATTGTGTGCGTATACTTTGCATGCTTCATGCTTTGAGTATCAAGTGTATGTCATGTGTTAAATGCATACACTTGTGTATTACATACTATGTTCATGCTTCATGCTTCGTATATCAAGGTATTAAGTGTATAAGCTTTGTGTATACTTCATAGATTATGTATATTTATGTGTTGGATGGTGTTTGGAGTGTCAAACCAAAGAGCCTCACTCATCATGATATAGACAAATGCAATTCTGCTCTCTCACCATTCTTTCTTGATTAACACAATCATGGTTTACAATTGAATAAGACTATTATGTCCTTTATATCAATATTAAGAGTTACAACACTATCTATAATATTAAAGAAGATACGAATTTCATATAAACATGAATACGAAATGATAAAAAATAATAGCAAGTATAATTAAAATAAAGATTACAAATAGGAAGGCCACGATCCCTATTGTTAATGACAGTGTTGGAAAGACCAGTGCTTATGATAAAAAGTGGCAACCGTTGGGAGGAAAGACACCAATCCAAGGATAAAAAGGAGGATCGATGGGATTGGCAACCGGGGGTTCAATGGGTGATCTCCTGGCAACTTTGTTATTGTATCAACAACATATTTTTAGATTTTGCACCGACTATACTTGTGAAGGATTCCTTGTCTTAAGAGTGACATCTTGGAGGTCATAGCCTGTGTTGGGACTGCAATCGATTGTTAACATCGCATTCTTCATCTCCAAATCAGGTTGATATGTATTCAATATGATAGCAATCAACATGTGAAGAAGATTGTTTAGCGTTTGGATAGAAGCACTCAGCCTTAGAGGCCTCGAATATCTTTGTGAGAACGTGGTTGTTGGACTGCTTAATCTAGGTAGCGAACCATTGTAGACAGAGAACATTATGCCAGGAACATATATATAAGCATTCAGCTTGAAGATTCAAAGCAGTAGTGATCAACCTCTACATCATCGACCTTCACTGGAATCTTTCCCTTACTTCAGTGAATGGTCAAATAACTTTACATTGTTAATCTGACATCGGTGAGGATGTTCAAAACTAAGGGTGCAAACTTGTGGAATACGGCACATATGAAATAGTGGCTAGCATGAGAATAGGAGACAGAGATTAAATTAAGAGTGCATACTTGTAGACCACTCATGTTACCTCTACTAGGCTACGTTGACCTTCATACTTACCTTATCAACATTTACTTGTCTTGTTGGTGTAAAAACAGCCCCAAGACAATAAAAACAAAACAACAATAATAAACAGAGAGAAAACAAGGCAAAACAGAGTTATATAACTCAGAAATGTATTTATCTAGCTTGCATTACTCCAAAATGCTATGTCCAGTAGCTCTCTCTAATCACATATATATAGCTACAGAAGCTTTGAAGCCTGAAAGCTTTTGGCTTTCTAGATAACTCTAAAATCTTAGAATGTTCTTTTCTAGAACAATTGGAAGCTTCTCCTTGGAAAGTTCTTTTCTAGAATAGATGGAAGCTTCTACGTTTCTAGATAACCTAGAATGTTCTTTGGAAGGCTTCTAGAAATATTTTGTCTTTTTCTAGACAATCTTAACTATCCCTAACATCCCCCCTTAAGATTGGCTAGAATAATACAAAGAGAATACAAAGGAGAGAGGAAATACAAAGGAGGGGAACATTATACTACTATCCCCCCTTAATGTTCACCTCTATCATACCAAGCATTCATCTTAATTTTAAGAATTTGGCTTCAATCATCCTCTTAGTGAATATATCATCTATTTGTTCTTCACTTGGACAAAATTGAAGATTGATAATGGATGCTTGAACAAGATCCCGAATGTAGTGAACATCAATCTCAATATGCTTTGTTTTAGCATAAAAAACTAGATTGTTGGCAACCTGTATGGTACTCTGATTGTCACAATATATTATAATAGCAGAACTATGTAGAAGACCAAGCTCAAATAGAAAATTCTGAATCCAAACTGCTTCCTTGCCTACTTCTTTTGCTGCTCTATATTATGCTTCACATGAAGATAATGATGTAATTGTTTGTTTTTTACTGCTCCATGTAATAGGGCCTGATCCAAGATTGAAAACATAACCACTAGTAGATTTTTTATCATCTATATCACCACCCCAATCTAAGTCGGTAAATCCAACCAAAGAAATTGAAGACTTATAGCCATAGTAGATTCTAAAGTGTATGGTTCCATGGATGTATCGTAAAATTCTCTTAGCATCCAACCAATGACTTTGTATAGGTGCATGCATAAATCTAGATACTAGATTGACTGTAAAACAAATATCTGGTCGAGTATGAGTTAGATAAACTAAGATACCAACAAGCTATCTATATAAAGTGGCATCTACACTCTTGGAAGTACATTCTTTAGTAAGCTTGACTCCGGATTGAAATGGGGTAGATGTTGGCTTGCATTCAAGCATGTTAAACTTTTATAAAAGGTCCAAAGCATATTTTGATTGTGAGATGAACAATCCATCATGTAATCTACAAACTTGTAATCTAAGAAAATATTTTAGTTCACCTAAATCACTCATATGAAATGTCCTCTTAAGATCTAATTTTAAATCATTAATTAGCCCAATATTCAGTCCAGTAATGAGTAAATCATCTACATAAATTGCAACAAGAAGAATATCATCTTGAACTTTCTTCACATAAAGATTTGGATCTGACTTACATCTCTTAAATGTGTGAAACTGAAAATACCTGTCAATCTTCTCATTCCATGCTCATGGCGCTTGTTTAAGACCATAAAGTGACTTCTTTAATCTGCAAACAAGATGAAGATGTTGTTGATCCACAAAACCTGGTGGTTGATCCATATATATTTCTTCATATAAATCTCCATTTAAAAAAATATTTTTGACATACATTTGATGAATATGCCACCCAAGACTTGCAGCCAAAGAAAGAATAATTCTAACTGTATTCATTTTAATGAGAGGAGCAAATGTTTCTTCATAATCAACACCCTCTTTTTGATTGAACCCCTTAGCAACCAATCTAGCCTTAAATTTTTCTATAGCACGATCTAATTTAAATTTTGTTTTATAAACCCATTTGCAACCAATAACATTCTTACATTGGGGGTAGGGTACAAGTTCCCAAGTGTTATTCTCTATCAATGTGTCATATTCCTCTTTCATAACTTTCTCCCATTCTTTCTTTCCTCTAGCTTGCTCATATGAGATTGGGTCATTTACTTGTAATACTTTGGCCATGAGAGCACTACCATTCCTTCCTTGGATCTTTGAGCCTTGTCTATATATTTCGTCAACACTCTTTGTCTTTTATCTAGCTGAAATGTCACCTTCTTCATCATCACTGCTTGCAGAAAATGGTTGATTACAAGCATTAGTAGTTTCATTTTCAATAGTATTATCGTCATCAGTAATGCTCACCTCATCCTCATCAATATTGGCTTCATTTCTTTCTAAAATATCTAAAAAATTAAAGACATTTGTTGTTGTAAAGTGAGAGGAAGTGGTTGTAAGTTGTGAAAGCTCATCAAACTTTACATCTCTACTAACAAAGACCTTTCTTGTTGTCAAATCATAGTAAGCCTTTGATTCTTCACTATAACCCACAAACAAACACTTATGACTCTTTAGTTCTAATTTTTTTCTCTTTTCATCAGAAATGTGTGCCCAAGCAGTACACCCAAATACTTTAAAATACCCAATGTGGGGCTTTCTACCACTCCAAGTTTCTTCAGGGGTGATATTTGGGAGGGCTTTAGTGGGAATTCTATTCACAATATATGTAGCACAAGAAACAGCCAAACCCCAAAATTGATTATGCAAACTGTTAAAATGCAACATACAACGAGCCATTTCTAAAAGAGTTCTATTTATTTGTTCAGCCACCCCATTTTGTTGAGGAGTATAAAGAACTATTCTTTGCACCTTAATACCATAATTTTCACAAAATGACTCAAATGCATAATTGCAATATTCACCCCCATTATCCATCCTTAAACACTTAATTATTTTTCCATTTTGATTTTCAACTAATGCCTTAAACTTTTGAAAAACTTCAAATACTTCATTTTTCCTTTCAAAAAAATAAACCCATACTCTCCTGTTGTAATCATCAATAAAAGTCAAAAGGTACCTGGCACTTGACAATGAAGGATACCCTGGTTCACATAGATCACTATGAATGAGTTGCAACGGATAATTAGCTCTCCATGCTTTCCTTGAATCAAAAAGATCTTGATGATGTTTTCCTAACACACATCCTTCACACACCTTTAGAAGCTGAAATTTTTGTCAATCCACTCACCATATCCATTCTAACCATATCTTGTAATTTTCTATAATTTATATGTCCAAGTCTGGCATGCCAAAGTTTTGACATATAATCAACCTGAGCAATAAAAGCATGAGAGAGTGTGTATTCATCATCAACAAACCCCACAAATTTAAATAGACTCTCTTTATGATCAACTCTACCAATAGAAATTATATTGCTTGGGCCTTTTCTATCTCTAACAATAACTTGATCAGCAGTGACAACAAACTCATATCCAGCTTGAACAATTTTATATACTGAAATAAGATTCACCCCTAATCCTTCAACCAGCAAAACATTTTTCAAAGACCCATTCGTTACATTAACAGTCCATGTTCCTAAAATTGGAAGTCTCATTTTATTGCCAATAGTAATTTCTTGATCTGAATTCTTTCCTTCATAAAAATCAATAAACAAAGATCTATCCCTAGTCATGTGATATGATGTCCCTAAGTCTAAAATCCATTCTTTATTAGAATCTGAAGCAAAGTATCCCCACTTAACACTACTTTCAGGTCTAACAATTACCTCCTTATTTGATTTAGCTTGTCTTTTAAGAGAGATGGCTATGAAGCTATGCCTATCCTTCTTGCCATCCTTGAACCTTTCTTGCTTGGGCTTGTAGTGCTTCCTTTCATTGTCCCTCTTCTTCAAACAAAATTTCTCCATGTGATTTTCACCTCCACAATACTTGCAAATAATCAGTTTCCTTCCAACTTGCTTTTTTGCAGCATCATTTCTAAAAAATGGTTAGAACTGTCATTATTTTGAAATTTATTATTTTCTTTCCAATTCTTCTTTCCATCATATCTAGAAAATTTACTCTTGGCTGCATATGCATGATTCTTCTTAATATGTCCTTTAATAAATTGAACCTCTTCATCTAAAACAGACTTACAAAATTGATCAAAAATTTGTTGGGGGGCACTAGGAGTTAGTTGGAGAACTCTTTTCCTCGATTCCTTAAATACCTTGTATGGTTGGGGAAGCTTACTTTCAACCATTGCAATCAACTGAAAAAATTTTTTTGCATATTCAACACCTATTTTCTTCAGTTAAGCATTTAAAAATATAACTTCATTAAAGTAATCAGTCATTTTTTCAAAATCAGAAGGATCTAAATTCACCAATTTTTCTTCTATGCTAAACATGCTAGCAATATCTGCATCTTTATAATCTTTTTCTAAAGTTTCCTACAACTCTATTGGATTATCAATATCAACAAATCTTCTATTGAGATTAGGGCTTAAAGATTTACCAATAATACCTCTAGTTTGTTCCAACTTACATTTACATAGCTCCTTTTCTTTTTCACTTTGGGGTTCTCCAATTTCCTTATTCACTATCCTCCATAGAGTCTTTTCTCTCAAAGCATTCTTGACTGCAATCTTCCAATCTACAAAACCACTTCCATCAAATATTGGCAACAATTCATTTGTAGAGCCCATGTTAACCAAAAAATCTGTCTTCAAACAAGTATCACTCTGCAAACAAATATCACTCCAACAATATATCAGCCCTATAAACAAATCACTTCAGCAATATATTTCCAACTGAATCTCTAATTGAATCTCTAATTGAACCTAGAAAAAAAAATCTAGCTGAACCAGGCTCTGATACCATGTAAAAACAGCCCCAAGACAATAAAAATAGAATAGAAATAATAAACAGAGAGAAAACAGGGCAAAACAGAGTTATATAACTCAGAAATATGTTTATCTAGCTTACATTACATCCAAAATGCTATGTCCAGCAGCTCTCTCTAATCACATATATATAGCTACAGAAGCTTTGAAGCCTGGAAGCTTCTGACTTTCTAGATAACTCTAAAATCCTAGAATGTTCTTTTCTAGAACAGTTGGAAGCTTCTCCTTGGAAAGTTCTTTTCTAGAACAGCTAGAAGCTTCTACGTTTCTAAATAACCTAGAAT
Organism: Cunninghamia lanceolata; assembly: GCA_027924645.1. Classification (NCBI taxonomy): domain Eukaryota; kingdom Viridiplantae; phylum Streptophyta; class Pinopsida; order Cupressales; family Cupressaceae; genus Cunninghamia; species Cunninghamia lanceolata. Next base: position 6,657,636 of record BSBN01000339.1, read on the forward strand.
GTTCTTTGGAAGGCTTCTAAAAATATTTTGTCTTTTTCTAGACAATCTTAACTATCCCTAACAGTTAGTACTCGATGTGAATCTTGAAATCCGTTAGTTTTCATGGATTTTAAAATAGTGAAATAATTTTCTTGTTTTAGTGTCTCATCGGTTCATTGATAAATTCATAGAAACAATCTGCTGTCAGTTTGTTGTTCCTACTAGTGGTGATGATCTTCGTCTGGATCGGAAAGAAAGGAAAGGAATTGAACATCAATCAATCAAGCAAAGTCATCCAACGATTTTACAATCAGCGAAAGGAAATAAACTAATACAATTGAAAAGGCGTCACCTTGGAAAGGAACGTGACACCGCATAAACCATAAAAATATATAATACAATGGAGTATCATCTCATGAACAGAACATCTCCTATCACCATCGAATCAAGGAATCTCTAATCATTATTGAACCATCTGCATCAAAATAATGATGACACAGGTTGATTACGACAACAGAGAATCAATTAACATAGCATAGAAGCCGTAAGCATTGGTACAGAGACTGATTTTCATAGCACAAACTGGATAAGGCCGTACTTCACAGAGAAAAGGTTGGTTTCTGTCTAACAGGCCAACTAGTGTTAAGGATTAAGATTGTCTAGAAAATTGTAGAATGATTTTAGAGCCTTCCACAAGCAAGAACATTTCTGGAGCTATTCTAGAAAAGAATATTGTAAGATATGTTTTAGAAAAGAACATTCCAGGTTTAAGAGTTTTCTAGAAAGCTAGAAGCTTCCAGGCTTCAAAGGTTCTATAACTATATATATGTGATTGGAGAGAGCTGTTGAATAGAGAGCATCTGGATGGCTGTTGGATACAACATTCAGATTGCTATTAGATATAGCATCTGGATAGCTGCTAGACACGACATTTAGATGTAATGCAAGTTAGATGAATATATATTTATGAGTTATTCAACTCTGTTTGCCCTGTGTCTTTTCTGTTTTGCTGTTGCTGTTCCATTTTTATTATCTTGGGACTATTTTTTACATGGTATCAGAGCCGAGTTATGGGTTCAAATCCCCTTGGGTAACGCTGAGGGGATTGTTGAAAAAAAAAGATTCAGTTAGAGGATCAGCCCATGTTTAGCTAGAGTTTCAACCAGGTTCAGCTAAAATGTTTTCCTAGTTTAGCTAGAATGTTTTCCAGGTTCCGCTAGAGGACCATCAAGAGGTTCAGCGAGAATGTTTTCCGGTTCAGCTAGAGGTTCAGTTAGAAGTGTATTGCTGGAGTGATTTGTTTGCAAAGCAGAGATATTGCTAGAGTGATTTGTTTGCAGGGCTGAGATATTGCTGGAGTGATTTGTTTGCAGGGCTGATATATTGCTAGAGTGATTTTTGTTTGCAGGGCTATTGTTGGAAATGCAAGTTGGAACAAGCTAGAGGTATTGTTGGTAGTGATGATGAAGAAGATGACTTTTCAGCTAGACAAAAGATAATGAGTGTTGAAGACTTAAAGTTTCAATCTCATATGAGCAAGCTAGAGGAAAGAAAGAATGGGAGCAAGCCATGAAAGAGGATTATGATCGAAGAATGCTTGGTATGCTAGAGGTGAACATTAAGGGGGGATAGTAATATAATTTTCCCCTCTCATTTGTATTTTTTCTGTATTATTCTAGCCAATCTTAAGGGGGGATGTTAAGGATTAAGATTGTCTAGAAAATTGTAGAATGATTCTAGAGTCTTCCACAAGCAAGAACATTTCTGGAGCTGTTCTAGAAAATAATATTGTAAGATATCTTTTAGAAAAGAACATTCCAGGTTTAAGAGTTTTCTAGAAAGCTAGAAGCTTCTAGGCTTCAAAGGTTCTATAACTATATAAATGTGATTGGAGAGAGCTGTTGAATAGAGAGTCTCTGGATGGCTGTTGGATACAGCATTCAGATTGCTATTAGATATAGCATCTAGATAGCTGCTAGACACGACATTTGGATGTAATGCAAGTTAAATGAATATATATTTATGAGTTATTCAACTCTGTTTGCCCTGTGTCTTCTCTGTTTTGCTGTTGCTGTTCCATTTTTATTATCTTGAGACTATTTTTTACAATTAGAAGAGGAAGAGACCGTTTAAATAAAAGAGAGGTCGTTGGTTGAAAGCAAGATGATTTTGACATCAGAGGTCGTAAGAAAATTAAACAGAAAGGCAGGATTGATGGAAGAGAATCTTAAAAAGCCGAAACTACAGAATCATTTTAGAATATGCTCGTCATACAAGCTATCGTGTATTGATTGTGGATTCACATTCAACAAAGAGAGTGTTCAGGCCCATACACAATGTGTCTCTGAGCAGGTATGCTATTTTAATGCTCTAAACTGTCAAATATCTTGTAGACATAATACACATTAAGATCAAAAGCAGCGCTTGGAATCCCATGTCCGTTGATGTGAGGTCGTCAATCTCGTATTATCTTTATTTGCATCTTGTAATTTTCGAAGGAATGAATACATCTCCATCTGCCTCCACAACAAATTCACATACAAACACTCTTTCCCTCTGTAATCATGAATTAGTTGGAATTATTCATTGTTAATTCGAGTCAGTCCATGTAACTACTCAACACATCTTGATGTGGATGATATTTAAGAATAACCTTCCAAGATAATTAAGAATACCCTTCTAATCTATTGATATAATGCAGATTTAATATTATTATTAGGTCTGCCATATTATAAATCTATGGATCAAAAAGGGAATCGATGATACTATAAGTTAAAGATTTATAGCAGATCATGTCCAGATTCATATCTACAATGTTTCATTTTTTGGCCCATGGTTGTGTCGACCATTTGGATTTGATGATTTATGAATGAGGTTTAATTTGGTGTCAATTAAGGGAGTAGTCATTTTCCTTCCACTAGATGTCAACGTTAATAAGATTAGAATGGCCAAAGTGCTCAAGTCTGTTTCCCATTAGATTGACTTATTTTCTTTCCTGCCAGACTCCATTGGTGCAACCCACTCCATTCAATAGTTTATTTTTCTCTGCTAGACACTAGAGACATCAGGTCTGAACAGATGTTGACACGAACAGGCTTGCCAAAGGCCAGGAAACCTCCGAATTTTCAAATAGAGTCACAGGGTGTCGGATGAAGCGATGCAGAACACAGATCATATTTTATTCGCCAATTTAAATTATACTTTGTGAAGAATCCAACGGTGGTCGAGATTGCTTGTAATCGTTGACATTCTGCAAACAACTGATAGTTGAATAACACCAAGTCAGCAAGGATTTCATTCATGAATCTTTCCATGTCTCGATCGTCACACAACACAACAAGTAAAGGAAAATGTACAGTTTGAGTTGTAAAAATCTCCTTAACACCATGCCTATCTTACAATTCAAAATTGAATGATGTACATATGTATCGTTAAGGGTGGTGATTAGACACACAAGAGATAGGATTGATGTTAGGGGGACAAATTGAAGTTATTTTTTTGGTGATTAGACACACACAAGAGATGGATGGATTAATGTTAGGGGGACAATATTGAGAAACTAAAAGTCTGAGCAATGACGAACTTATAGTTTTGTCGCGATATTGAAGTTATTTTTTGGTGATTAGACACACACAAGAGATGGATGGATTAATGTTAGGGGGACAATATTGAGAAACTAAAAGTCTGAGCAATGACGAACTTATAGTTTTGTCGCGATATTGAAGTTATTTTTTTTTTCTGTGAATTGATTTGATTAGAAATTAGGACTTCTTCTAATGATTAGTTTATTGAAAAAGCTCGAATTTTTTTAAAAGATTATAATTTATTGGTAGAGTACTCCATATACTAGCATATCTATATTTAAAAAATATATCTAAAATACGTTGAGAGATATCCTTCTCGTGGCGCTATTCCACCTATGTGTGGTAAAGTGATTAGGCGCTTCAAGAAGGATATCCCTTGGTGTATTTTAGATATATTTTTTAAATATAGATATGCTAGTTTTATTTTATTTTCTACACAATAAAATTTAATTTCTTTCTTTCTCAGTGGCTCATGTTGTATAAAAATAGAGTGTCTTAAAGTAATATTTTATAACATTATATTTTATTAGGTTTCATTTTATTACATATAAAATAATATTATTTTAGGGGTTAAAATTTAGGGTTTAAAATTACCTGCAATATTAATTTTATTTTATAAATTTAGTTCTAGAAAAATCTTGGTTAAAAGTGAGGACGATGAATTCTAAACCTCATAAATTTATAATAAATAATGTTTGATTGGGTTATTATGTGTATATATGTTTTGAGTGAATTCTAAACCTAATAAACTATAGTGTCATAAATTTATGGTAAATAATTATTGATTGGTTTATTATTGTATATATGTTTTCATTAATATATTTTTAAAGCATCTAAAGTAAATAATATAGGGTTTAATATAGTGCCCTAAAATAATATTTTATAAATTAGGGTTTTACCTTTTAATATTTTCAGAACTATATGTATATATGTTTTGATTAATGCAAAAACTACAAACTCTGAGTTAGCTGTTTACATATATTTTTAAAATAATAAAATTCTTAATCTATATTAAAAATAAAAGGATTAGTTAATAAAACCCTACGAAAACAAAACCAAATGCATAGATTTATTTTTAAAAATATTTTATCAATGAATTTTAAATTTTTAATATTCTAGCAATATGTAATGATTTATGCATACACGATTAACACCATTATTTCAACAAATCATGAAATTCATACATGTGATTTTCGTTGATTCTTGATTTTGCTGCTTGAAATTCATACCTGTGATTTTCATTGACACTTCTTGTTTTTATTTTTGCTTGTGGCTTTGTAAGTAGTGATTTTATTTTTGGTTGTTTTCAGAGACTTTCAAACATTTATGTTTTAATTATTGATGTTGCATTTGTCGACTATTATTATTTTTAATGTTATTAAAGTTGTTTTTCTGAACAGGCTCACGCCATTTCACCCCATGCTGCCATTGTAGTTACACCTCTCGATGTAATTAAAGGTTATAAATTAAAATATTAATTTATATATTAACAATAATATATTATAATGGATAGCTTCTCTTACATATTTGTAATAATTAGTCTGAGGTAATCAAGGCCATCTCTCATGAATTTCATTATGTGTTATTAAGGCTCTTGAGTACTTAAGGGAGAAGTTGTGGCACCTCAATTTAATGTCTTTTTATGAATCAGACCATGCTTGAGACATAAATAAGAAAATTAGGAAGTAAAGACCGAGCTTGAAATTTGCCTTGACAAAACATTTTAAGAAGTCATTTCTGCTACTATTCAATTTGGACTATGTGATGTGCCATGGCTCTTACAAGTAGCATTTAAGACAGGGTTAATTAGATTCTTTGTTGATATCAATTCAATGTCAAAACAATATTTGTTATGTCGTAATGAGTGTGGTTGGTAAGCTAAGTGGATAGAGGTCAGCAAGTGGTAAGTTTATTTTTAAATTAATGTTTATTACTTCGTTACTTTAATTAAGTTAGATAATTTATATAAAAAGAATGGTTCCCCATTACAATATTGAAATACTAACTTCCCTTATCTCAATAATTTATGATATTGATATAATTATACTTCTTTCGATTATGTAACCTTATTTCTTGTAATCGTTATTTGTGAGTAGCGCAATTGAACCTTAGAGGACCTAGGTTTAGATTAAATGATGATATGCTTTTAAAAAAAAATTGTTCCATTAATTTGAGGTAGTTTACTGTTGTCCTTTAGGGTTCCTTGGCGGGGTGTTACAATTTTGAAGGATCATCCTAACCATAACTCATACCTTGAATGATGTATAAATAGAAACTATCACTACAACCATATCAAAGAGATTGATATGTGTCCATGCATTTCTATATTCCATTGGGTAGCATTCTTTTAACATCCTAAAGGAGCATCTTACCCATAACTCATATCTTGAATGGTGTATAAATAAAAGCTATGCATACTACCATATCAAAAAGATTCATGTGCATACATTTTCATATTCCAATGTGATTAATGTTCTTTTAATGTCTCGTAAACACCAACAAAACATTAGTCCTCTTATGTATGCATGGAATCATATTTTTATAGGAGGAGATCGTAATGGGTGGTGAAAGATTGTGGGTGAAGCCCAAATGAAATTCTTGTTAGAGGAGAGAATCAAGCTCTAATTTGACAAGAACAGGATTTTGTTGCAAGTATGGGCCTAACCGGTGTTGTCATTGATGTCAACATACTTCTGTTGCATTAATGATAACGATTGGATCAGCTGTGTGCTGGGGATATTGAGAAAATTACTCTCAATCAGAAACAGAGAAGAATAGGGAAAACAGTAAGGTAAAAGACCAAGATAGGATGAGGATCAGAGGATGCAGATTAAAGGGTTTGTAGATATGTGTCTTAAGGTGGTCCAGTAGAGATTCCAGAGGTTTGCATGAAGATTTGAAGAGGTTGTGACTGTTCAAGTAAAACCGGTTTCGGCACGTGTTCAGTGGTGACAGAGTGAGACAGATAGGTCCAATGAGATCCAGAAATGGATTATCATGTTCTATGGATTTGAGGGAGTTCTGAGGGATTCTTTGTGGAGTATCAAATGGATTGGTTCATGGTCAAAAGGTCTGTAAGCATAAAATCCTTTGTGACAGTGATGACAGACTGTGTTCTTAAGGTTTCAGATGAAGGAGAGAAGGATTTCAGTAAGCAGATGAAGTGTGGATGTTATTGGTGATTCAAGAAAGCTTGTTGTGATCTTTCGATCGTGTCTAGATCATGTTGGTGGTCTGCATTGAAGTTGGAGTTCGCATTTGAAGAGCAACTTTTGGATGATGGTGTTCTTCCTGAGACAGGTCAACTAGATAAGTTATACATCATGTGGATGTTATTGTGGATGCTTGACGACTTAGATGATCATTCCTAAGTTGATGTCTTGTATAAATAAGGGATTGCGAAGTCATTTGAATTTTTTTTTGTGGAGATGAGTGTGTGGTAGCGAAGAGGAGAGCGAAAGGCAGAGCAGAAGTATTGAACTTAATGGAACTGATTCAAGCATGGTGAAGATGCTATTTTCCAATTCAAGTAGGTGATACTTATTTCTTTGTAGATAGTGTGTCTCTTGTAGGTAGTGAGCCTTTTATGAGCAGTGTGCTCAGGCAGTGAGCCATAATTGGCATGTGCCATCTTGTTCTTTCTATTCTTCTAACAGATAATACATTCTTGGGTTAATCACCCCATGGTTTTTCCCTTAACTGGGTTTTCCATGTCAAAATATTGGTGTCTTATGTGTTGATGATTTTCTGCTTTTGATTTGAATGCATTATATTTCATGTTTAATATACTCTAAACACAAAGAGGATTTAAGTGTGTAAATTGGAGAAAGTTTTGCACAACTGATTCACCCCCCTCTCAGTTGTGTGCCCTAAGTCTAACAGATTTCTCCCATTTGGACCAATAGGGAGGGGCACAAGTGAGAGAAACTAACGGTGCGGTCCTTCCAAAGTGAGAAGACGCAACATTTAAGTGGGTAAAGTGCTTCATGGTGTGCATTACTTGACAATGATGGAGATGAGCATTTTTTGTTGATTTATTGTCATTGATGTCAAAGGAATTTATTAAAGTGTTATATTGATGTGTCCAAGGCATAGAAGAAGTGAAAAGAAGCAAAAGTGTCTAAGGAAGAAGGGTAGAAAAAACACTAAGGCATAATTTTTGCCTTCGGTTGGCAAAATGTTTGGTTCACAAACTTGTAAGTTCGCTGGTTTTGAGTTTCGTTGGTTTGTTGATTTGGCGATTCATTGACAGAAGAGAAATGTGAAGTGTTTTCGAAGAAGACTTCAAAGATAGAAAAAGTTTAAAAGTCTTAGCAAAATTTTAGTTCGTGTGTTATGAAGTTCATTGGTTTGCCAATTTGGCAATTCACCAACAACAAAGGAGGCATTGAAAAAGAAAGCTTGAAGAACAAAGGCTTAGTTATCGGCAAAACTTGTATTTTGCAAACTAGTTCATGAGTTCATCTTTTCACTGATTCACCAACTAGGTGACAAAGGGCAGTTTACTTGTTTTTTTGGAGATCATCGAAGTTCAGAGTTTTAGCCTTACTCCTTATCCTTTTCAAGGAAAGAAGAAAGGCCTGATAAGGAAGGCCCAATCTCAAAGCTTTGATTTAGTCTAAGGAAATTGGAGATCAGAGTTTTAGCCTTACTCCTTATCATTGTCGAGGAAAGAAGAAAGGCCCAATAAGGAAGGCCTAATTACAAAGCTCCAATTTAGTCTAAGAAAATCAGAGATCAGAGTTCGCATCTATTCCTTGATCCATTCTGATATGGAAGCCAAAAGATAGAATCTCTGATGCATGAAAGTTGATTTAGTCTAAGGGATAAGAGATCAGAGAGCGGAGTTGCTCCTTGACTCATTCCAAAATGGAAGATGGAAGAAAGAATGGCTGATGAGTGAAATCTAAAAAAGCTAAGGGAATCAAAGATCGGAGAGCATAGTTGCTCTTTGATCCATTCCAAAATGGAAGGTGAAAGATAGAAAGCCTAGCCCTATAAAGAAAGTGAAAGACAGAAAGCCCAGTGCCTGATAAAGAAGGTGAAAGATAGAAAACCCAATGCCTAATAAAAGAAGGTGAAAGACAGAAAGGCTGGTGCCTAATAAAGAAGGTGAAAGATAGGAAGCTCGGTGCCTGATAAAGAAGGCGAAAGATAGGAAGCTTGGCACCCGATTGAATTACCAAGGAAGGCAACAATAGGATCGGAGGTGAGCTTCTAAGAATTTCATGGAAGAAGGTGGTAAATTGGAAGCCCAATCTTTGAAACTCTGTGAATTCAATTTTTGTAAAAGGAGAAGTTTCAAAGCGCGGGTTTTCAGGATTCAAATCTCTAAGTGCAATATGTTTAGTTGAGCTAACGGTTAGATCAATTTAAGGTTTTGTTGGGATAGCTACTTTCAGTTCTTCCTCAATAAATTACAGTTATGCAACTGCATTGATACAGATGATCTTCGGTTGTTGTTTTAGTTCAAACTATATGGGACGCGTGTTGAATTTCCAGTAATCAATTCTGAAGATCATGGGTAGTTTCTTCTCATGAAAATGTTAAATAAGGCGGGCTGAGTTGTATTTTAGAGATCTCTTGTTCATGTGCATGATAGGTGACTATGTTAATCAAAACAGAGGGTGTAATGATGCTTTGAGCATGTATTATATGAGTGTGTTAATGAGAACACAAAGAGTATGGGTGATCTGAGTGAGAGGAGAAGACTATGTATGAATTGAATAGGTGCATTTGAGGTTTATGAAGAACCAAATGTCTGCGTATTAGAACTTGTAAAGATTTAGAGGTTAGTGCCTCTTGTGGATTGAGTTGGTACTTAGTTCACGGGATTGTAGTCTTCTTAGAGTTGGAGCTCTTAAATCAGGGGTTCGGTGACTCCTTACGATGGGTGCCCTTAAAACTTTGTAATTAATGGTTTATTTTGTGAGGCTAGATTAGGATAGTAGATCCTAGCAACATTTTCTCACCATGGTTTATCCCATCTTGGGTTTTCCATGTATATCCAGTGTTCATGTCTGTATGATCTCTTATTGTTCTTGCTTAAGCATTGAAAGTTATTTTGGTATGATTTCTAGAGATTAAAAGTTTTTAGGTATTATTGATCTATTGATTTAGCCCCCTCCTCCCCCCCTCTTAGTAGATTGTGTGTGTTCTAACATTTTTTATGTGTACTAAGTTGACAATGCCCTCTAATACCCTCTACCCATGCCCTCTACACACCTCTTCTCTTTCCAACCCTTTTATTACTCTTTTCTCCCTTTCTTTGATGAAATATCCCTACCAATAAACCAACACAATATCTCTTCTTAAATTTATAGGATGATTCCAATCCTTACAACATAAGCTTCCAAAATCATTGTATTTGTTGATTTGATATTTTGTGAGAAGACGTTCATTTAACTATTTGTTAAATTTTGACAGAATGAGTCCTCCAATCATAATAACTATAACAGAAGAAAACTTCAATATAAATACTACATAAAATCCTTATTAAAGGATACATAACACATGTTCACATATTCATCTTATTATGCCTTTTCAACCACAGGTCAAATTTGTTGAAGATGAAAAAAGCAGGCACTATAAAGATGCAATTGTTAAAAAGATTAAATTTGAGAGGCAAGTTGAAATCCCAGGCCTGGTAGGCCTCACTAGGGTGTTGGTATTTAAGCCAACATTCCACTAAAATACAAGTGACAGGTCAGAATATGAGGAGCATGGATTCTTTCATTCTCTTGATGTTTGGTTGGCTCACAAGAACTCCTCCTTTATTCCACCAGAACAGAAAAGAGAATCTATTGACTCTAGAATTGTATGCTTTTTACTGCATTGTGTTGGGTGTGGTACTCACCAGTCACATGTCTCTCTTTTTAGACTCTACTCAAGTGGAGACAGTAATTTACATCACTGTCTGACAGAATGCCATAATAGGGTGACAGTCTATTATGATCATTAATAACCCAACACCTTGTACTAAGATTTTTGCCCTTAATGTTTGAAAAAGAGATTTAGCACACTAATCAATAGATAAGTGTACCTATATAGTGATTTCCACATGCTACCTAACAATAGTTCCAATTCTTCAATTCAAGTTAATGTTTGTAAGGAAAATATCTAGAGTAAATAAATGGAAGTAAATAAAATTGAATAAATTATCTTAGAAGAATTAGGACATAAATGTGTATATGGATGGATATTGTTGGAATTGTGACAACAATATAAAGAGGTGTTAAAATTTGGACCTGTTAGCGGCGCAATTTGGAGACTAACCTACCTTGGGGTTCCAAGGGGGCAACCTTGGGGGTGCAGGGATCATCAAGTGGGGACTCCCACAAAATGGGAGTTGGAGGGCGAAAGCCCCCAAAGCAAAAATCTTATGATAAAAGCCTACTTTTACTAAAGAGAAAATCTGGAGGGGTTCATCAAAAAGCCCCAAATCTAATGGTGGTAGTTATGTTGAAGGTTATATATATATATATATATATATATATATATATATATATATATATATATATATATATATATATATATATATATATATATATATATATATATATATATATATATATATATATATATATATATATATATATATATATATATATATATATCCTTGAAAGGCAAATCATTGTAACTACCGTTGCATGAAGATTGTAATTTTCTCTAAGTAATAAGAATACTGATATTTGCCCCGTGGATATTTCCTGGCATATTGTTAGGGTGTTACCACGTGAATCTTTTGTTGTTTAATGTGATTGCTCATTGTATTATTTTGTTGTTCTATTGTTATCTCTATTTTCTTTGTAAATATTTTGTGTTGCAATATTGTATGATTCTGGAGCTTAAAGTTTATCATTAAAATGTAGGTTTTTCAATAGATATGACATGATAATGATATAATAAATGCAAGTGTATTTTAGAGTAGAGAGGATATTGAAAAGATTGTGATAAACAACTATTATTCAAAATTTAGTATTAAATTTGAGACAAACAAATTGAGACAACCATGTTCTATAAATTTTGAAATTGTACATGAATCTAGGTCAATCCCAAAGATGTAGATCTAATCCCCACATCTGCAATTTCAATGTAAATGGTGCGGTTTTGATTTTTTCTTACAAATCTCGCCCTATTGTTTTCAAATCTTCTATAACAACAAACAATTTTCTCCTAGGCCTATAACATATAATGAAAGACTTGGTGTTGTTGAGAAACATTGTTGGAACTTGCTATGCTAAGTGCAAGAGACAACTTGTTTCCTTCCTTTTGTCTTAGTTAGGCCCCATTGATCAAATTAATGGTTTTGATAAAGTTTGAAGACAAGAAGCAACAAATGCAACTAACAAATTGATGTCACTATAATTATGTTAAGTGCTTCAACCTTGAGCAATGGGTGTTGGATAGAATCGACGCAAGAACTAGGGTTTTGACATTTGTTGATGCAAAGGGCTTTATGTGAGTGATGCAAAAAATTGAGTAGTGGCTTTTGATTGATTCTTTGTGATAGATAGATGTGAGGGGTTATCTTAATGATCCATGATCATAGATGCTTCTCCTCCTAAAATAACCTAAGGGATGATGTCCTTTTATACTTGTCATAGGCATACAATTTGAAAGTTTTGGCACAAAAAATGTTGAATAACAACTAGTTGAGATTGAGTAGGCCCTTATTAAATTTGAATTTTGAAGAAGTGGATCAATCTCCCTCCCACATGCAAATCTAAATTAGGTAAATACCGCACTTGAATTTTTAACCTGACAGAAGAAATGCAAATATGAGAGTTGATAGTATTTTGAGCACAAGAACATATTGTTTCTAAATGTCAATTTGAGATTAGGGTCAATAAGACTACCAAATCAATCAAAATCATGTGCTAAGACAATATAATTAAAACACCCACACAAAATAATATAAAAGAAAAATGCAAAATACAAAATATACACTTTTCACCTTGACAATATTATATAATCTCTAAAAATTGTATTCCTTATTTTTCTAAAGATATCTAATAAAACATTATTAAAAAATATTATAAAAGGAAGTTAGTTAATATCAAAACCAATACTTTACAAAAACAATAACATACACGACATATAACATTTTTACCTCTTCTTTACACAATTTCATAAATAATTGAAGAGCCTTAATAAATAGTAAAAAAAAATTAATTGAAATTTTTGGAAAAAAAAATTATAGTGATCACTTAATTACCTAAGGGTGAAAAAATAGCTACACGATTGGTAGCCCCACTTCACAATTAAGCTACATAACCAAAGCCAAAGGCATGGAGATTAGTAGGACCTAATTTTTAGTAGTGACTTTTATTTTGAATAAATAGACGTGATAAATTTGGGCTTTTCTCTTTCACAAACGAGAAAGGTTTTATTTAGCAGTGAAGCTCCTTTCTCTCATTTGTAATTGGATATTTGTAGTAGTACACACTAAAGAGGCAATCTACTCCTTTCTCTCATTTGTAATTGGAGATGTGAAGTAGGACACACTAAAGAGATAATGTATGTCAACAATGTGAAAAGTTAGCCCTAATAGTTAAGATTTAAACTAAAAAATATTTAAAAAACATATGCAAATGTTTGAACCCTAAACATCACCAACTCAAAATAAAAAAATACATAAAATAATAACTCACAATAAAATTTCCCAAACAACTAATATTTATGAAACATCACCCTATGTTCATTTTCTCACATGATAAAACAAAGGGGTGGACAAAAAGTTTTGCATAAATGTCCACAAGTTAATAAATTAAAGATCATTTAAGAGAATGAATGATAACTATACATATGAAGACATTTACATGAAAGAAACAACAATGATTTACTAAGACATTTACATGAAAGAAACAACACTATTTTACGAAGTTCATCTTTACATATAAACACCATAAAAAAGAAACAACAATAATTTACTAAGGCATTTACATGAAAGAACAACACTATTTTACGAAGTTCATCTTTACATATAAACACCATAAAATTTCATTATCTGGGTGACTGAACAACTTGACATCTACATGGAAGAAACAACACTAATTTATTGAATTCATCTCTACATTTAAACACTAAAAATTCACTAACTCAATGCATTCAGTTTTGCATATAAACATTGTGAAATGGATTGCCAAAGATGAAAATTAGAATGGAAAATAAAGAACCTTAAAACTCAAATGCCAATCAATAAGAGGATATGTATATTCACTCTAGTGTAATTGACATCTAGAAGCCCATCAACTAGGGCCTAAATCTGATGGCCATATGAATGTATTTAAAGCTTTTTTCATAAAATACAATCAAAATTTTGGAAATTATGTGAAAGGGGAAATTATAAACAAACCATCAAAAATTATATAGAAGTATAGTTAAATATTATTTAATTTATGATATATTTCTTAAATAAGATAGGTCTTGACCGTTGAAATTTGAATGCATAACCGTCACAAAATTTGTTTGACAAGTAGGATCATCTGTCAAACTTAGGCCCTATCATCAACATGCAAAGGTAATGACAATGACTTTTTAACCAAATCAATATAGCTAACCTTTCATAATTTATCTATTTAGATAGAAGATTATTTCTATAATTTTTAACTTTAGTGATATATTTCTTAAACTTTATTTAATTTTCTTTAAAAGAACATATAAAATTGATTTTATATTAAATTATAATCAATAGGGTTATTTTTAATAATAAATGATATAAAAGATATGAGATTTTTATAGTTTATTGTATTTGAATTAGAATATTTTTTATTAAAAAAATTGTGTAAGATTTTTTGAAATAATATTTTGGATCAAATTTCATGATTCACTATTACAATGAAGTAGAATATATGCTTCTCCTAAAAACTATGTAAGATTTTTTGAATCAACATTTTAGATCAAATTCCATGATTCGGCATTGAGATGAGACAAAAATATCCTTCTGGCAAAAACTATGTAATATTTTTTTAATCTAAATTTTGGATTGAACTCCATGATCCATCATTAGGATGTTGATGATGGATCAAACTCCGTGTCTCATCCTAATGATGGATCATTGAGTTTGATCCAAAATAATTCAAAAAATATTTTTTGCCTCATCCTGATGATGGATCATGGAATTTAATCAAAAATGTTGATTCAAAAATGTTTGCATCCAAAACTTTAATCTAAAAAATCTTACACATTTTTCACCAAAAACATTCTAATTCAAATAAATGATATTATATTGATAAAAATACTTCTAATTTTAACTATGTATGAATTATTTTCCATTTGTAGTTAAAACTAAAAACACTCTTATCAATATCATGTTCAAAATATTACATATCTTATTGATATTATATTTTTATTTATTTTAGTTAATATAAAAGTATTGTTTTGTGAGAAAAAATAGAGCACCAATCCATCCCCACATGTTAGATAGTAAATATGCAGCATAAATTTCTCTCCCTCACTAAAGAAAAAGATATACACCATGCCCCCACAACCAACAACAAGATCTATCATCATACAATTTCAGAAAAGAAATGAAAGCATACATGTAACCATTAGTTGTCAACCTACAAAATCCACTACACTTAACAACAAGAGGTAAAAGCACTCATTCATGCCAATGACAATTGAGTTGTTTTCATGTCCAAAACTAGACAAGCAAGCCCATTAAGTTACACCAACCTACAAATAAAATTTCTACAATTGTCATGTCATAAACATGTGGTTCTTGGCTAGCCAACATTCACAAGCTCCAAACAAAATCCAAAAGAGCCTTGATATGATGTGACTTGTAAGACGAGAACTATCCATTACTACTTTTAGCTCAAGCATTGCCCATCCTACCATCCATACATAATAAAAGTTGTTAGAAAAATAAGCAGTACAAAATTAAAATAAATAGTAACATAGTAATAAAACACACAAATAGACAACACAAATTTACATGGAAAACCTGGTTATGTACAAGGAAAAAACCATGGGCAAAAATATCTCAATAATTTTATTCTTAGAAACAATCCGCTACAAAATTTCATAATGCATTCTCATTCAAGCTCAACTAACTTAAAGAGCCACAAAATAACATGTGATTAATCATGCATTATCCAAAGATGGATTTCCATACATAAATCATGCGAGTAGCACTTACGCATGTTGTACACATGTCATGTGGTACTCATTGTCGACTGCTTGTCACTGTTGAAAAAACAAAAACTGATTTCACGTACCAACAATCTCCCACTTGAAGTCAAGTTTATGCCTTATGAATATCTCCTACTATTGAAACACCAATGCCATTGTTGCTTATCATCAAGTGATGTGAAAGCCAAGAGAAGTTCTGCACCATATGAACTTCTCTCTACTAGTAGGCTTCATCAAAATATCTGCTAGATTTATATCAATGTGTATCTTGGCCAAAGAGACATGTTCTCCTTCCACCACCTCATGTATAAAGTTATAGTGTACATCAATATGTTTCATTCTAGCATGATAAGCTAAGTTTCGTGCTAAGTGTAAATCACTTTGGTTGTCACAATGCTACACCATGTTATCCTGCTTTACCTACAATTCACCCAAGAGTCTATGAAGCTAAATTGCCTCCTTGCTAGCCTATGTCCCTGCCATATATTCAGCTTTAGCAGTAGACAAAGCCACCACTGTCTGCAACTTTGAGACCCAACTAACAACACCTCCTGCTAAGGAGAAAACATAATTTATAGTAGATTTTCTCTTGCCTTTGTCTCCACCAAAATCTACATCCACATACCCATTAACCTAAAGACTACTCCCACTATAACAAATAGTGGCATTAGAAGTGCCCCTCAAATACCTAAGAATCCACTTCACAGTCATCCAATGGTCACAACCTAAATTAGCCATAAAATGACTAACTACTCCCACTGCTTGTGCAATGTCTGGTCTAGTGCACACCATGGCAAACATAAGACTACCAACTATTGATGAGTACAATACACAAGACATCTATGTCTTCTCCACTTCTGTGTTAGGAAACTATTTTGAAGATAATTTAATATGAATAGGAAATGGATTACTAACTGGTTGTGCATTCGACATATTGAAGCACTACAAAATCATTTCCACATAAGTCTTATGTGACAACCAAATCTTCCTATTCTTTCTATCTCTATGTATGCTCATTCAAATAATCTGATTTGCATTTCCTACGCCCTTCATTTCGAACTCCCTAGCAAGTTGAGCTTTTAACCCAATGATTCTATGCATGTTGGGACCTTCTACCAACATATCATCTACATACAAAAGTAACATAATGAAACTGCCATCTTCATACCTTTTAATGTAGACACAATGATCAGCCTCACATCTACTAAAACCCAAACTCATTGTGAAGGACTCAAATCATTTGTACCAACACCTTGGCACCTATTTAAAACCATACAATGAATTGTTCAACCTGCATACTATATTCTCCTTGTCTTTTTCCTCAAAACCTTCTGGTTGTTTCATATAAATTTCCTCAAAGAGATCACCATGTAAGAAAGTTGTTCTAACATCTAATTTTTCTAGCTCCAAATCAAGACTAGCAACAAGAGCCAAAACAACTCTAATTGTACTTAATCACACCATGGGTGAAAAGATTTCATCAAAATTAATACCATAATTTTGTACATACGCATTAGCCACCAACTGAGTTTTATATCACTTCACATTATCATTTATATCCCTTTTCAATTTGAAGACCCACTTGTTGCCAATAATTGTTTGCCCCTTAAGAAATTGCACAACCTCCCACATTTTATTTTTATGTATAGCTCTCATCTCCTCATCCATGGATACTCTCCATTTGTTTGCATCTTCATCTTCACAAGCCTCCTGATATGAGCTAGGTTCACCAACATTAGTAAGTAAAGCATAAGATGAATTACAAATTAAGACAATACCTTGCTGGTGGTTTGATCACTCTAGTGGATCTCCTCAAAAGGGGTAATGTGTTACCCTTTGGTTCATTTGGCTCTTGTTCAACCTAATCATATAACTGATTCTGATTATTATCTTGCTGATTTTCATGAACAAGTGGCTAATTTTCATCTAGCACCTCCATATTAGCATCATACTTTTCCACCTCTATTGGAATAGTTATGTAATTTGTTGTTCTTTACTTCTTTGCACTAACTTTTCATTAAAATAAACATCTCGGCTAATAATAATCTTGTGGATAGCAGTATCCCACAACATGTACCCCTTTGTACCTTCTGCATAGTGAAGAAAATACATTTCATGGACTTCGTGTCCAACTTATTCCTATCCTTAATGGGAATATAAGAATAAGCATCAAAACCAAAAATACGAAGAAAGGATTAAACAACAGTTTTACCTGTCCA
Organism: Cunninghamia lanceolata; assembly: GCA_027924645.1. Classification (NCBI taxonomy): domain Eukaryota; kingdom Viridiplantae; phylum Streptophyta; class Pinopsida; order Cupressales; family Cupressaceae; genus Cunninghamia; species Cunninghamia lanceolata. The sequence continues at coordinate 6,675,556 of BSBN01000339.1, forward strand.
TACTTCTTTCAGAATTTTATGATCTAGATTTGAAGTGGGTGATCTATTAATCAAGAAACATGTTGTAGAAATAGCCTCACCCCAAAATTTCTACTCCAATCCAACAATGCTTAGCATACATCTAGCTTAATTGTATGGTTCATCCTTTCAACAACACCATTTTGTTGTGTTCTAAGAACCGCAATTGCCTTGCAATACCATGTTCACTGCAAAACTGATTAAACTCACCTAAACAAAATGCCCCTCTATTATATGTTCTAAGACACTTTATAGTCTTTCCTTTATAATTCTCTACCAAAAATTTAAACTTCTTAAAATAAGAAAATACATCAGATTTCTTCTTCAATAGATAAATCCACACCTTACATGATTAATCATCTATAGATGTTCAAAAAAAAAATGATGAACCCCCAATTGATGTAACAGGTGCCTACCAAGTATCTGAATGAATTAAATCTAGAACTTATTTACTTCTAGTAGTGCAACTAGAAAAACTCAACCTATTTTGTTTTCCAAACAAACAATGCTTACAAAAATTCAAATTTCTAGATTTATCACCTGGGAGAAGATTTATGTCTAGCAGTACCTTGAGACCATGCTCACTCGTGTGGCCTAGCCATTGATGCCAAGTAGGTAATGAATCCATTTTTGCATTTGATACCACCATAGCCTCTCCATTACAAGTTTCTTCAACCAGCATGTAGAGATTACCAAACTTTTCTCCCTTTATCACCACCAACGCTCCCTTTGTTACCTTAAGACAGCTATTTTCACCACTAAATCAGTAACCTTGCTCATCGAATACTCCAAGTGACAACAATTTTTTCTTTAATCTTAGTTCATGTTTGACATGCTGAAGAGTCCTTACTATCCCATCAAACATCATGATTTTGACCTCTCCTTATTGATAGCTTCACACGGGTTTTCATTTCACATGTAAACCATACCTCCATCACATGACTAGTAAGAAGAAAACCAATGTGGAAAGAGGCACCAGAGCCAATGATCCAAACATGATGAAATGAACCTCTCAGATAAGCAAACAAAACCTCTCCATCTTCTAATGGTTCTTCAACTTCTGTTGCATTTTCCTCTAATGGTTGTGAGCTAGGACTTTCTTTGTTTGATTTCGGCAACCTAAATACATTTTGACATGTCCAAATTTTCCACAGTTCTAACATTTGGCTCTTTTCCATCCCTTGGATTTCAACCTAGCTTGTCCATGCTCATCTTTCTCTCTTTCTGGAGTTTTTTGCCTTGCAACAAGGGCATCATTGGAAGAAGTCCCATCAAATATCTTCTACCTTGAATCTTTAGAAATTACTACGGCTACCACATATTCAAAGATAAGTTTTCCCTTTGGTGTTGAGTTACTACACGCCATAACTAGTTGATCCCAAGTTTTAGGCAAAGAGCACAATAGTATAGCCGCTTTATCTTCTTCCTCAATTTTCACCTCTACTGAAGCCAACTTGCTAATCAGTATGTTGAAATTGTTGAGATGATCTGTGAAAGAAGAACTGTCATGCATCCTCAAATTATACAACTGTCACCATTAGAATTTTTTTGCCAATGACTTGGTCTCATACAACTTTTCGAGCTTAATCCACAAGTCATGTGCCATTTTCTCCTTTGTAGTTCATTGAATAAAACTAAATCAGCCAAAGATAACTAAACTGTAGCTCTAGTCATGTTATCTTTTTCATCCCATTCCTCTTGCTTCATGGCTGCAGATTTTGACGTTGCCCCTTAGAGCCAAGGCACATTCATCCTATTGGGATTACGTGTGTCATACCCATTGCAATTTCTAATATTTTAAATGTTTCTTTGTTTGTATTTTAGCAATTTTTTTATCACTAATGTCATGGAAGTTGCTAAATGCAACTATGACAACTTGGATTGTGTGTAAGAGTTTCTAGAATGGAAAGAGTTAGTGAGAGGAAGTTATTTTGGAAATTATGACAAGTATGATTTTAGGAGATAGTGAAAGCATGATTTTTAGGAACCAATAATGGAGTTCCATATTTTTGGAGTCAATTATGTTCTGACAAGTTTGAGTAACTTTCTATATTATGGTGGATTTGATTCTCTGTGACTAGGCATTGTAACTCATGGTTTTCAGTTTCCATTTTGGTGGTTTCTTGTATTTGAACTCCTATAAATTGAATGCTTGAGGAGTCATTTGTAAGAGAGGATAATTTTCTAGGTACCATTATGCTGCTGGAATTACTCAAGAAATTGTATGCTGGTGAGCTCCTACAAAAAAATTTCTCTGCAAGTGTATGTAATATTATGTTGGATTTGTAATACATTGAGTAGGCTTCTGGAGTATGGGATTTTTCTCCCGAAAGGGTTTTCCTCATGTATATCTAGTGTTTTGGTATTATTTTCTTATTGTTATTATTTATGTTTTAATGGTGTGAATCTTCTTCATTGTAACTGTAAGGATTAAAAATTTACACAACACTTTCCTCATTAGATTGGTGGAGGAAGTGTTTTTGCACACCTTGCTTCCTTTCAGTTGGTATCAGAGTCTAGCTAGTTTTAATCCTAGTTGTTGGGTAGAGGGTTTTTTGTACTGATCTTTATTTGAATGGGAGATTGCGCAAATAATTTTGTGATCTTGTTGCAAGAAGGAAATGGCTAGCACATCTAGAAGAATAGAGATGGAGAAGTTAACAATGGCAATTTTGAGTTGTAGAAACTAAAGATGGAGTATATGCTCATAGATAGAGATCTACGAGCTCCAATATCTAGTACCAAACCTACAAGCATGAAACGAGAAGATTGGGATCGATGGATCAGAAAGATAAGGGTCTTGTGAGACTCTATTTGGTTGACTCTATTTTGTTAAATGTTCATGAAGAGGCTATAGTGGCAATTCTATGGAAAAAGATTGGTGAAATTTATCAAACTAAATCCTTGGTAAATAAGTTATTCTTGAGAAAGAAGTTGTACTCTCTGAGAACAGAAGATGAAGGATCCATAGATAATTAGCTGAATTCATTTAATATGTTTGTTGCTTAGTTGAGCTTCATTGGAGTGAAGATGGTGGAGGAAGATTGTTGCATGACTTTGTTGCATTCTTTTCCAGATTCGTGGGACCACCTTGTGATGGCCATTGAGAGTATCACCACTAATTTCAAGATGGATGAGGTGGTTGCATCGTTACTTCCTGAAGACATGCAAAGAAAATCTTTTGAAATGGCTAAGGAGGCTCTTTTGATTCATAGTAGATCCAAAGAGAAAGGAAAGAAGAAGGACAAAAGCGTGAGAAGTCAAGATCCAAATATCATGGGAGATCTAAGTCTCCTGGAAAGTCCAAGGTGCTATGTTGGAACTACGATAAACCTAGACATTTTTTAAAGGAGTGTAAGGAGGATAAGAAAAAGAAAAAGAAGAAATTTTATGATTTAGATTCAAATCAATCCTCTCAAAATGATAGTGAAGCTTTTGTCACTGCTTTGGCAACTCATGCATCTGAGGATGTGTGGCTTATTAACTCTAATACAACTTTCCACATGACCTCACATTGGGGTTGGTTTACAAAGTATGAAGAGTTTGACAGTGGGAAGGTGTACTTGGGTGATGACTCTCACCTAAAGATTGTTGGCCGTGGAAAAGTCCTGATTAGATTCCTTGATGGACGAGCGAAGGGGATTAGTGGTGTACTACATATCCCTAGTTTGGCACGGAACCTGTTATCTATGAGTAAGTTGAATGATGTGGGTGTGCAGGTTGTTTTCTTGAATGGAGGATGTAAGATGACAAGAGGATCTATGGTTCTTGCTAAGGGTGTTCAGGTTGGCACTTTGTTCAAGTTTAATGCATGCATGGTTCAATGAAATAGCTCTTCTGATACTGATAAAAGAATTTTATAGTCTTCATCCTCACCATTGGAACCAGCAATAAAGAGGTATGTTGTGTCTACTTCTTATGGACGTACTTTTTGGGTACCTAAGGGTGCTCATTCTTTGGAAATAAAACTTACTGCTAAGAAAACAATGTTATGGCACCAAAGACTTGGTCATATTGGTGAGAAGGGTCTTAGAGCCTTAAAAAATAAAACCTTGTTGAGGGGATAAATGATTGTAATCTTGAATTCAAATTTTGTGAACATTATGTATATGGATAATAGAATTGTGTTTAGTTTTATTCTAGTTCTCATAAATCTTCTAGTGTGTTGGACTTGATACATTCTGATGTTTTTGATCTTGTTAATGTTCCTTCAATTTCTAAATTTGTTTACTTTGTATCATTCATCAATGATTACAATAGGACATGGGTGTATTTCCTTAGAAGTAAATCTAAAGTCTTTAGTTGATTCAAAGAGTTTAAAGTTTTTGTTGAGAATCAGATTGATAAAAAGATTAAGTGTTTGAGGACTAATAATTGCGGTGAGTTTTGTTCAACAGATTTTGATAAGTTTTGTAAAGAACATGGGATTGAGAGGCACAAGACAACTCCATATACCCCTCATCAAAATGGAGTTTTAGAGAGGATGAATAGAACATTGATGGAGAGGGCTAGGAGTATGCTTAGTGGAGTTGGCCTAGAACAAAAATTTTGGGCCGAAGTTGTAGCCACTACTTGCTACCTGATTAACAAGTCTCCTACATCAACATTTATTGAGAAGACACCTAGGGAGGTGTGGTCAAGAAAAAAGCCCTCATTGAGACATCTTTGAGTATTTGGTGACAAGGAATATGCACATGTGCCTAGGGAGAAAAGGTTAAAATTGGAGAACAAGGTAATTAAGTGTATCTTTATCAGTTATGGTATCGGTGTGAAAGGGTACAAGCTTTGAGATCCTGTGGCCGAAGGAGTTCTGTATAATACAAGTGTTATCTTCAGAGAGATGAATCCTTCTTTTGTTCTTTTGTAACTAGATAAGAAAGAAAAGAAAGAAGATGTGGTTCAACTTGCCCCTACACCCAAGAAATTTGAACCAAAAGCCCGCGATAGACTTGAAGAAGAGGTGAGCTCTAATAGTTCAGAAAGTTCATAAGAAGAAGAACCTCAACCTCCATCTCTGAGGAGGTCCACTCAGCAAAGGCAACCACTAGAAAGGTATGGGTATTCACCTGATTGTTGGAATTATATATTTTCTTTAATTACTAAAATTGATGAGTCTAAGACTATAAAAGAGGGTATGGGTATGAATGATGCAAATTCCTGGAAAGAGGCCATGGAAGAAGAGATGGCAGCATTAAAGAAAAATAATACATGGGATCTGGTACATTTGCCTAATGGATGTAAACCTATTGGATGCAAATGGGTGTTTAAGGAGAAAATTGGTTTAGATGGTAGTGTTGAGAATTACAAGGTGAGATTGGTGGTGAAGGGTTATTCCCAAGTTGAGAGAATTGATTATGGTGAGATTTTTTCTCCCATTGCTAAGCTGACATCCATTAGATTTTTACTATCTCTTGTTGCAACATATGATCTTGAAGTTGAGCAGATGGATGTGAAGAAAAATTTCCTTCATGGTGAGTTGGATGAAGAGATAAATATGTCACAGCCAGAGCACTACATTGAAAAAGGTAAAGAACATTTAGTTTGCAAGTTGAAGAAAACTTTGTATGGTCTAAAACAGTCTCCTAGAATGTGGTACCAAAAGTTTGATGCCTTTGTGTTGCGTTTGGGATTTTTGAGGTTGAAATCATATCATTGCATTTATTTCAAAATGGATAATGATCACATTCTCATTATTGCATTGTATGTTGATGATATTTTGTTCTTTGGGAATGTTAAAAGTTTAATTTTTGATTTAAAGTCTCAGTTTTTAGCACACTTTGAAATGAAAGATCTAGGGGCAGCTAGGTACATTTTGGGGATGGAAATCAAAAGAGATAGATTTAATAGAAAACTTTAGTTACGACAGAGCAAGTATGTGAACTCAGTGTTGGAGAGATTCAACATGGAAGCTTGTAGATCATTGAGTGTTCCTGTTATGATGGGGACAAAGTTAACTATTGAGGATTGTCCAAAGTCTACTACTGAGATGGAGGGCATGATTAGAGTACCTTATGCTAGTGTGGTTGGAAGTTTGATGTATGCTATGGTCTATACAAGGCCAGACATTGCCCAAGTAGTGAGAGTCCTTAGTTTATGGCTAATCCTAGACAAGTACATTGGGATGTAGTGAAGATACTATTTAGATATCTGTAGGGTACTTCTGAGTATTCCTTATGTTATCATGGTTGTCCTACAAGAACTAAGGATTCAATTTGTATTTGTGGATATGTAGATTTTGATTGGTCAGGTGACATTAACAATAGAAGATCCATTAGTGGATATGTTTTCACAATGTTTGGTGGTGTTAGTTAGTTGAATGAGTAAGCGGCAAGCTGCAGTCGCTTTGTCCACTATAGAAGAAGAGTACATGGTAGTAACTAATGCTTGTAAGGAAATTGTTGTCACATAGATTTGTACCCAGTGTTGAAGGATTTTAGGGCTCTAACAATCTAGTGAAATATTGAGATGACCTCTAGGTGTGGGACCCTATAGGGAGGCTAAATCTCTAGAGAGAGGCTGGTTCCTTTGTTGAATGAGAGATTCATCCATCCTAAGACTAAACCTAATCTATCCACTAGTTAGGAAAAGAGGAAGAGGGAGTAAAATTGAGGAGGTGATGCACCAGGTTCGAATATGGGAAGGCCCTTAGACAATCATGTATACACAAAACAACAATATCCAAAAGACCAACATACACAATTCATGAACTACTTACAGAGGTAAGATAAACTAAATGAAATCTAAGAGGAAAGATGCATTCACAAATGGAGATCAAGCAGAGAATTACACAGAGCAAGGAGCCATTCATAAGAAGGTAAAAATTTAATTTCTATTATCATAGAGGCACAGTTACAATTGCAAGAGATATGATTTTGGAAAACCAAAAGCTAGAAATAATACAATACATTTCATGCTTTATATAGCACTTGGACACTTGACCTAAGTCAATTACAATAACTTCGCCCCCATGGGTTGGCAGAAAATATCTTCGCCAAAAGGAAAGCCGGCCTGCAAGAATTTATTGCAGAAATATCTGGAGCCATAGGTGGCTGAAACATATTTTTGACCTTCAATGTGAGTTGCTTAATCACTCAACTATAACCATAAATGCAACAAAATATTGCATCTAGAAAGTCCTCGCAACACTTCAAATCGGTCGCTGAGATGTCTTGTTGATCGAGACTGCAAATTCATCTATAGTCGGCAAGTATCTTGATATTCAGATGTGTATATCCAGATCATGCAATTTAGATCATATTTTCAAAGTGGAAATATACCCCCAAAAGCCTACCAAACGAAAGAGGAGGAAATTCTATGCACTTTTGCCTTTTGGATCATGTAGAAATTCCTTAGGATAAGGGAGATAATCATGATCAAAGTTATAGTCAATTGGCATGTGGATGTCCATGTGTCATCATCTCGCGGCTGCACACAGAATCTTCACGGTGGCCAAGATTCACCTACGACACTACACTACCATTAGATGATCGGCCCCACCAATGCCTTTACACGTGTCATGTTTCCGAAGCCGCGCAGAAGGGATATGATGTTAGCTTTAGGCAGTCTATGGGCATGCAATAACTTGATATGCACCCATCAAATTTTCCTTCGCAGGAAAGCAAAATCGTCATCCACATGGATACTAACTTAATATCGGTGCTAACTTAATATTTGAATGATGTCATCATTATGAAGAACTTTGTCGAAGAGGGGATCTGGATGACATCATTAGGACATTCGCAAAGGTCAAGGATATCAAGTAAGGACCTGAATATTAGGAACCATCCAGATGAGGGGGATATCGAGACCTTAGCTAAGGTCCACGATATTAAGAAATATCTGGGATATTCGCTAAGATCTGGATGACGTCATCCGAATACCCATGTCAAAAAATGCCTAAGCATGAAGACAGAAAATCCTTGCAAAGGAATGCAATTGAAGATAAAAGGTTTCTAGGTTTTTCTAGGTTTTTTGCAAGGATTCTTCACATGGATTTTTTCAAGGATTTGTAAGGTAGAACATGGAGATTCGAAAGATGAAGGCCTGCAGGGTCACATTCTAAGGGATATCCAGGATATTTCAAGGTGAACTATTTGACTCTGGACAAAGGAAAATGGGTCAACATTTTGGTGACCTCTTAGGGATGTTTGCCTGCTAAACAAATAGATCAGTGGTCTTAAGAATCTATTGGGCATAGAGTCCAAAGAGAGGAATGAAGTAGATCAAGACAACTGAAAGTTGCCTCCCAAAACACACAAGAAAAGAGGCTTGAATTCTCCTAATGACAATGTAACCTGTGCAAAAGCACTTAGGGAAAGTAAACCTAAAACTGAAATAAAACCTACTCTAATCCTAAGCTAACAAGAAGGAAATGACCTCAAACAAATCCATTGACAGGTTCTTGAAAGTAACTGCCCTTTCTTAACAATTTACAATGTTTCTCATGCATGTGGGCAGTTAGAGAGAGGTGGTGAAGGGATGGGCATATAACAAGATAATGAAACACTTCCCCAAGGACAAAGAAAAACTCACCTATCCACTTGTACTGATCAGAAATATAGTTGTCTGGAAGTGGAAAAATGGGTTGATCTAGCCCTCTTTGATGCTCATCCTCATGCTCTAAAGCAAGCATGATAGGTAGGGACTTCTTCTGATATGTATCTAGGTGGGCCAAATGCCTGATAGGGCATCCCACTGAAGTAACATGCCACTACTCTGATTCAAGCTCTTGATGTTGCTAGTCTGAATCCCTCGATCTTTGTATGTCAATTGGAGGAGTAACTGCCTCCTCAATCTGTTGAAACAGCTCAGGATTTACCTTATCTAGAGGCACTGATTTGCTATCCAAGTTAGAGCAAAAAATATCAATCTCATCCCAAAATTGAGCCTCCTCCAAGTCCTCTACACTCCTCAGTATAGAGATTCTCATTTGCTCCTCATGGGTTGGAATTTCACTATCATGTCGGGCCTCAACCTGTAACAATTTATCATTATTTTCATTGCTCTCTTGTTGTTGTGTGGCCACTATAACCTACTTGTCTTCTTCATTTTCAATGTAATCAAGCCGCTCATGAAACAAGGTAGTATCATCCACCTCTGGGATGATCTCAACAATCTTTTCCATTATGCCTCTATCCTTTGACTGCAACTCCACTAGATTGTGCTCAAGTTGCCACTGCAGCTGAAGATTTCCCCATGCAATCTTTGTATTTAAACCTTGTTTTCTTGATCATCTATGCATGAGAAAAATCTTCAAAAGAACCAAAGTCTAGAGGATACAACCCCTTATTTGGATTAACAATACTCACAGCGGTAATAGGTTCAAACAATTCTACCACTGTGAGTGTAGGAACAATGAACTACTCATTAGTTTCATCCTTTTCCACCTCCATCTTTTGCTCATCTTCCCAATTATCTCAGTAGACAACAGGTCCACCCTTGAAAATTGAAATAGTATTAGGGAAAGATGATTGAATATCTTCTTGAATTTATTGGAGGGAAGGGGGTTCTGGGCAAACTTGTTCTTGGGGAGCGATAAATTGGGTTTGTACAAGAACAGGGTCTTGTGGAGGGAGAGAGGCTTTGAAGCATGGGAACTTGTGGAGTTGATGTTGCTCTTCTATAGACCAAACATGTGCAGAAGAAAGGGGCTGCCTGAAGCTGAGAGAGGGTGGAACTGATTGGGCTACTTGCCTCATCTATTGTTCTTGAGCCACAATACTTATAGCGAGGCTTTCTTGATAAGTTCTTTCCTATGCTTCTTGTTGTTAGGCATGCTCTATCATTTCTTGAAACTCATTCCACTCCCTCTACATGTCCATCATCACCTCCTTCATATCACTAACATTTCTAATGTTAAGACCATAGTCTCGCTGAGGCGGATTATACCCCCTTCTTCTTTTCTTATCATCTAGAAGTCTATTAAACTCTAGGAACATGCTCATGAGCTCTTTGAATGCATCGGTATTCACATAGTCAACATCTTGGAACTGATTAGAAGGGTAACCATACTGGTTAGGATCATAATAGTCTTCTTGGGGCTGATAATAAGCATTATTATGCTACCAAGAGGACTGAGCAGGGGTGGGTGGGAGGTAAGCTCTATAAAGATGTTAATATTCTGTTGAAACAGGACAATACGGCATGAAGCCAGATGTATCCTAGGTCTGATATTGTTGGTATGGAGGCATAAAATTTGGAATCTGATTGGATAGAGGGGAGTATCCATAGTTTCCATAAAAAATTGACATTTTAAATCATCAAAATGCCAAATAATAGTAGAAAATATCTAAACCAAGCAAAACAAGTTTGCGACTAGAGAGAAACTGGATATATACCCAAAAGAGAGTCATCAGATGCTTCTAAAAGTAGGAGAGACCAAGAGAACCACCAAAATCCTGATCCTTGGAGCTCTTTAGGCACTTGGGTTGCTTTCACCAGCAGATTTCATAGTAGAGTCGCCATGGTATTTGATATATGGATATGCACATCCAGATATGAGGATACTTGCCGACTAAAGATGAATTTGTAGTCTCAGTCGACAAGACATCTCAAAGACCGATTTGAAGTGTTGCGAGGACTTTCCAGATGCAGTATTTTGTTGCATTTATGATTGTAGGTGAGTGATTCAATAGCTTGCATTGAAGGTTGAAAATATCTTCCGGTCACCTATGGCTCCAAATATTTCCTACAATAAATTCTTGCAGGATGGCTTTCCTTTTGGTGAAGATATTTTCTGCCAGCCCATGGGGGTGAAGTTATTGTAATTGACTTAGGTCAAGTGCCCAAATGCTATATAAAGCATGAAATGTATTGTATTATTATTGGCTTTTGGTTTTCCAAAATCATATCTCTTGCAATTGTAACTGTGCTTTTGTGATAATAGAAATCAAATTTTTACTTTCTTATGAATGGCTCCTTTCTCTGTGTAATTCTTTGCTTGATCTCCATTTGTGAATGCATCTTTCCTCTTGCATTTCATTTAGTTTATCTTACCTCTGTAAGTAGTTCATGAATTGTGTATGTTGATTTGTTGGATATTATTGTTCTGTGCATACATGATTGTCTGAGTGCCTTCCCATATTTGAACCTGGTGTATCACCTCTCTTTACTTTCAATTTTACTCCCTCTTCCTCTTTTCCTAACCGGTGGATAGATTAGGTTTAGTCTTAGGTTGGCTAAATCTCTCATTTAGCAAAGGAACCAGCCTCTCTCTAGAGATTCGTCCTCCTTGTAGGGTCCCACACCTATAGGTCATCTCAATCTTTCACTCGATTGTTGGAGCCTTATAAGCCTTCAACACTGGGTGCAAATCTATGTGACAACAGAAACCATTTGGCTTAAGATATTGTGTTCAGATGTTGGGTTTGATGCAAGGAAGATTACTATGTGTTGTGATAGTCAAAATTCCATATGTTTGGAGAAGAATTCAACCTTCCACACAAGGACAAAGCAAATTTATGTCTAATTCCATGACATGGTAGAAGATGGGAGAGTGAATTTGGAGAAAGTTGATACTTTGACGAATGCTGCAAATTCCTTTACAAAGCCCGTGAGCACAGAGAAATTCAAATGGTGTACAAAGTCTATTGGCCCCTTGGCCTCTAGCAGTTGAGTTCATGATGGTATGGATGTTAGACACACCAGGATAGTGAGAGGGGGGTGAATCAGTATCTAAACAATTCTTCAAATTTAACAACTTCAACTTATTCAGAGCAGATCAAAACTTAAGCATCACAACATTAACATGAACATGAAAGATTAACATAGTGCACAACAACACATAACACCAGATATACATGGAAAACCCTAGAAGGGAAAAACCATATGAGGATTAACTCACAATATATGAACCTCAAATAATAACTTTGTTTGAGGGGCTTTAAACCAAGGAAGTTGCTACTCCCCAAGTAAATTTGATTTAGGGTCACTCCCAAGGAAGCTTCTACTCCTTGATGACTTTGTTTTAGGGGATTTAATCCAAGGAAGTAACTACTCCCTAGTCTGAGAATAAACTCACAAATGATTACAATATGACAATCTATCAATTGTCTAAAAATTGCCTTTGAAGCTCACACATGATGATTGCACTTATGTCTCTTCACACTTTCTTTTGAAGATCTTATTAGTCAGGCACACTCTGTACTTCATCATTGTCTCAAATAAATCTTCAAGATGAATCTGGACAGCATCACCAACATCTGCTCTTTCTCCCACACGCATATAAAAATGTATTATTCTTCTATTATATGTTTGTGAACCTTTTTAATCAATTTGCAATCATACCTTGTGTATTCAAGTTTATCTACTATTTATACATGATATTACATTGATTACATAGCTTATCAGCCAGATTAAATATGAAAAATACATTTACAGGTCAACCATATAATACACAATATGAAATGTGTAGAAGATAGGTCCAATTAGGACAACACGTTACACCAGCAGAAGACCCAAGCCTTGCGGACCCCAACACTTGCTTAACCAAGTCCAAAACATCCTTCATAGCTTCAAACGTCAAGGGATTACCTCCGCACACTTTGCTAATTTAAAAATAGGACAGCTTTAAGGTAACCTCATGAAAACTTGAAGAGTAACGGCCATATCAACTAGGAAACCTTGTGCAGTACTAGAAACAAGAAAGATCTCTGTGAAACTCTTCTAGATGAGTCCACATGACTCATAAAAAATCCCCAAACACTTATTTTCCACCGCACATCAAAGAATTGTGTTGCACACCTTCAATCATTAATTTTGAGAGTACATTGTTATCCTGAACACACTGCAACATGTTGTCAATTGAAAAACTAAGTTGCAGACCACCAAGAAGCTTGAAACAGGAAAGAAACATGAAATGCACAATCAAGAACATGTTCACAAAACCACAAGGTTAATCATTTACTTCCAGAGGAATGTGGAGCATTCTAATAGGTCTTCAACACTACTCCATTCTACCATAGCACATACTGATACTTTATCAATCATAACTTTCACTACGGAGGGAATGATGGTCTAGAACTTTGGAAACAACACATTTACCATCCTCTAAACATAGATCCAAAATCGTATAGCCATATCTACAAATGCAGAGGAATGTGGAGGATTCTATTCACCTTTCAACATCACATTACAATGTCAGAGCCTGAACCAGAACTCGTGCACTTAAATCTTTCACTGCGAAAGAGAAAATACTCTGAAACTTAGGATTTAGCATATTTACATGATCCTCAACTTAAGTCTTGAACCGCAAGACCATAGCTTCAAAATTAGAGGAATGTGGAGCATTCCATTGTCATGCTAGAAACATCTTTGCAGAACCCAAATTGTCTTCAACCTACTTCCGAAGGCCAAGTCTTTTTTGCATCACCATATACATCTTAGGATCAGTAAGAATGATCATACAACATGCTTCAAAATAAGAATACATCCTCGACATCAGCAACACAACTTGATTATTCTAATTCATATTGATCAGGCTTCAAACTCAACTCTGATTTGATTAGGAATGTGACTTTTAGGATCTCCAATGATGAGCTTTCTTTTAGGACCTCCAATGATGAGCTTTCTCTTTCTTAGGAGCATGACATCCAACCATGAATAGTCTCTTACTCTTATGATAGTGTTGACATCAGTGTATTCTATGTTGGCATCAATGTATGATGCTATGTTGACATCAATGACAACACATGTGGCCAACAATCTCCTCCTGTGTCATTGATGGCAATATGTGGTCCCCCTTAGACTCTCTCCCCCTTTGACATCAAGGACAAAGGGATACAATACCTACTCATTCTCTCCCTTTCATCAATAATCATATATCTGTAATAAATTTCTTGCAAGCTACCCTATCATCAGTCACCACTACCTACTCCCTCTAAGAGGTCGCCATCATCAGTCCAGGAAAAAGATATAGCATGAACTCCCCCTGGATAGATGCACCATTTTGCATCTTAGAAAGGAGGAGGGGAAATCACCCCTAACATCTGTCAGAGATTCTCAAAAGTGTCCTTTGCAAGAGCCTTTGTGAAAATTTCTACAATTTGATCCTTAATTGGAACATATTCCAACCTCACTTCCTTATTGTTGGAACTAGACAACTGAGAGGGGGGGTGAATTAGTTGTCCCACAATAAAAAAAAATTCTACCTTTAACCTTCTTTATTATCTTACTATCAGATTAGTGATGTAAACATTAAAGCATAGATCAACAACATAAGAGCAGAAACATAATCAACACACTTGACACCAAGATTTTGACATGGATACCTGGTTAAGGGAAAAACCACAGTGGGGGTTAACCCACAAAATGTGTACCCTATTAAAAGTACTTAATAAAATAGAAGGCACATGCCTTCAGGCGCACTACCCAAAGCTCACTGCTCAAAAGAGAGAGGCTCACTGCCTACAAAATTTATTTAGAAAGAATTAACTGAGAAATAGCATCTACTTCATGCCTGATTTAGTTTCAATGAATGCTCAAGAACTTTTTCTTTGCCCCAAACTCTTCTTCACACTCTATACTACTCTCATTCCTTTTCTTCTCTACTCTGCTCCTAATCCTTTCTTCGGATTTTTTTTATTTTGCACAAGGATGAATTGCAATACCTCTTCAACAAGTATTTATATACTTCATCAACCTTTGAATGATCAACAAGGTCAACTAAACTTGACGTGGATCATCACACTGTTGGCCAAACACAACTAAGACTTGAATCTTCTTCTACAACCACTCCACGCTTCATAAAAATGCTCTTAAGGTATCCACAATAGGCTAGGAACATCCGGTCAGCCAAGACTGGGAAGAACATCAACCTCAAAGAAGAAATCTTCAATCAACAAGCTCAAACTTCAATGCAAACCTCTAACATAGTAGCCATACAATCCAAAGACCTCCACAATCATATTGAATTCACCAATAACATCCATTCTAAACCAAATTATCAGAAACATTTGAATCTTCCTCTGGAACCTCAAGAACACTCTCTGCCATGACTATCAAACTAGAAGGATAGCTTGTGGACCTCCAAACCACAAACCACTGGTGTTGATGATACACATTGACTTCCCAAACATGCCTTTAGATCCGCAGATCACAAGTTTATACTACCAGAGCAATTGGAACTTCTTTCCTGTCACTCTGTCTTTCCTGAGTATTGCAGGAACCGGTTCTACTCAGATGGCCATAACTCCTTCAAATCTTCATGCAGACTTCTCAAATCTTAACTAGAGCAACCTCTAATAATCCTCTACACAACCACATGATCCACATGCATTGATTGTCATTAATTTTCTCAATATCATCAACAGTCTGGTCTTCTATGTAGACAACAATATAGGATACAGTTGACACCAATGGCAACAAGGATATGTTGACATTAATGACAACCCACTTAGGCACATATTTGCAACAATCTCCCCCTTTGTCATTGATGGCAACATATGATATAAAAAACTAAATTTAAGCATCAAGACAAGAACTTCTCCCCCTTTCTCTTCTCACTTCTGCAACTACTTTCTTTACTGCTCCCCCTTACATTAGCAACTAGTTTTTCACATGACTTCTCTCCCCCTTTGACATCAATGGCAAAGGGCACATATTTGCTATCTTTTCTCCCTTTTTTCTTCAAACTGGTCCCAAAATTTGCATATTGACTACTCCCCCTTTGAGTACTACCTCCATAACAGCAATCCAGATCACAAGATATGAATGTGAATTCCACTGGACTGATGCACCTTAGTGCATCTTAGTTCTGCTCAGGAGGGGTAATAACCCCTAACTTCTCTCTGAGATACTCAAAAGTATCCTTGGGAAGAGGCTTAGTGAAGATTTTTTCAATCTGATCTTTAGAAGGCACAAACTCCAACTTGACTTCATTCTCATTTACTTTCTCTCTCGAGAAATGAAACTTGATAGATATATGATTTGTCTTTGAATGCAATATCAGATTCTTTGATATGCTTATTGCACTAGAATTATCACAGAAAATTGTGACTGGCTCCTCAAATAAAATTTTGATGTCCTTCAACATTTGCTTCATCCACAAAACCTGAGTGTAATTATTTGTTGCTGCTATGTACTTTGCTTCTGCAGTAGACAAAGATATTGCCTCTTGTTTTTAGCTTATCCAAGAGACCAATCTTCTCCCTGAGAAGAATGCACCACCACTAGAACTTTTTCTGTCATCCACATCTCCTACCCAATCAACATCTGTATATGCATGAAGAGTGAAGTTATTGTCCTTTGGATACCATAGTCCATAATCAATTGTCCCCTTGAGATATCTAAAAATTCTTTTGACTACTGTAACATGGGATTCTTTTGGATCAGCTTGAAATCTGGCAACAAGTCCAACTGCATTCATCATGTCAGGTTTGGTCTGGGTTAGATAAAGCAATCATCCAACCATTGATCTATATCTTTTCTGATTTGCCTTGGGAGAGTCATCATCTTTGCTTAGCTTGCATCCAGTTACCATAGGTGTACCTACCGGCTTTGAGTCTTCCATTCCAAACTTCTTTAGCAATTCTTTTACATACTTGGATTGATATATGAAGATACCTTTATCTGATTGAACATGTTGCAGACCTAGGAAGAAATTCATCTCACCAAACATTGACATCTCAAAATCACTTTTCATTTGATCAGCAAATGCTTTACACATGCATTCATTTCCACCAAAAATGATATCATCAACAAAGACTTCAACAATTAGAATGTCCTCGTGATCAATTTTAAAGTAGAGATTACTATCAGCAGTACCTTTGCTAAATCCTATCTTAAGCAAATGCTTATCCAATCTAGCATACCAGGCTCTCAGAGCTTGCTTGAGTCCATACAAGGTTTTTCTCAATCTACAAACTATATCTCCCTGATTAGATAACTGAAGTCCTTCTGGTTGCTCAATGTATACTTCTTCCTCCAAATCTCCATTTAGAAATGTTGATTTCACATCCATTTGATATACTTTAAAATCTTTGAAGGAAGCAAATGCAAGAAACAATCTAACTGCCTCTATCCTTGCCACTGGAGCAAAAGTTTCTTCAAAATCAATTCTTTCCACTTGAGAGTAGCCTTTACATACCAACCTTGCCTTATTCCTTACAACCTCGCCATCTTCATTCAATTTATTCTAGAAGACCCATTTGGTTCCAATCATATTTTTGTCCTCAAGTCTAAGAACTAGATCCCATGTGTGATTCTTTTCAATTTGCATAAATTCCTCTTCCATTGCTTTGACCCAGTTTTCATCATTGCAAGCTTCACTTACTGATTTAGGTTTAATCCTTGAAATCAAACAAATCTCTTCTTGATCTTCAGACATTTTTCTCCTAGTTCGAACACCTTTACTCTTATCTCCTATGATCTAATCTTTAGGATGATTTAACCTTACATACCTGGGAGTTTTGGAGATTGTTTGAGCTTCTATTTCTTGAGCTTGTTCCTCATCATCTGTGTTAACCTCTAGAGTTGCTGATTTAAACTAAATCTAAGTCTAAACTTGAACTTGCCTTCCTTGATTTTGACTTTCATCTTAATCATCTGAATCATAGCCAGAGTACCTAGAATGTCCTTCTTTGCTTTCATCAACTTTAACATTTGTACTTTCAACAATCTTCTTCAATCTTTTATTGAAGCACCAGTAGGCCTTACTTTGAGTTGAGTATCCCATAAATATTCCTTCATCACTTCTTGCCTCAAACTTACCTAAATCCTCATCTCTTTTGATATAACATTTACTACCAAAGACTCTGAAGTATCTCACAGTAGGAGGATGACCAAACCAAAGTTCATAAGGAGTCTTACCAGAATTTCCTTTGATCTGCACCCAGTTAAGAGTGTAGATAGAAATACTCATGGCTTCTCTCCAATAAACTTGAGGAATATTTGTTTCCATCATCATGGTTCTAGCAGCTTCTTGAATGGTCTGGTTCTTTCTTTCCACAACTCCATTTTGCTGAAGAGTCCTAGGAACAGATAATTGTCTTTTTATTCCATGCTTTTCACAGAAAGCATCAAACTCACCGGAGGTAAATTCTCCACCTCTGTTAGATCTCAGACACTTTAATTTCCCACCAATCTCATTTTCAACCATCATCTTGAATACCTTGAACTTGTCAAGGGCTTCTGATTTTTCTCTCAAAAAAGTTACCCACATCATCTAAGAGTAATCATCAATTAGTAACATGAAATATATGTCTCCTTGCACACTCCTAATTCTAGCAAGACCACAGAAATCAGTATGTACAAGTTCCAATCTCTCACTTGAACCTTGTTCCTTACTCTTGAATGAAATTTTGTTCTGTTTGTCCAATTGATATTCTCTACATATGTTATTAGGTTTCACAAGTCTTGGAAGATCTCTTATGGCTTGAGTGGAACTTATTTTGACAATGTTGTCAAAATTCACATGACACATCCTCCTATGCCATAGCCAACTTTGATATGTCTGAGCAATCAAACAACTTTTCCCAAAACTACTTAAGTGAAAGATGTTACCTCTAGTTTGAGTACCGGATGCAATTTCAATTCCGGAGCTTTCCAAGATTCTACATTTTCCATCCTTGAACCGAAGATCATAATCCTTGTCAACCAACTATCCAACACTGAGAAGATTATGTTTCAGTCCTTCCACATACAAAACATCATTGGTCTTGTTATTTCCATCAAAAGAGATGGATCCTCTGCCATAGATTCTACCAGCTGAGTTGTCTCCAAATTTCACAAATCCTCCTTCATAGTTTTCAAAATTCACAAACTTACTATTGTCACTAGTCATATGATGAGAACATCCACTATCAATCACCCATACATCCTTTTCAATAACCTGAGCAACCAAGGCACTTTTCACATTTTCACAGATAGCAGATTCAGTAGACACCAGATCTTCTTCTTTGATAGCAATAAACACCCAATCATTTTCAGAGGAGCCTCCATGATCAGATTCATCATATGTTACCCCTTCTTCTCCATTTTATTGGACATAGTAACATTTCTCTTGACCTTTATGCATGTTAGGGTTTAGTTTTGAAAACCTTTCCGGACATCTTGAGGCAAAATGACCAATCTTATTACAAGCAAAACATTTGAGTGGTAATTTTCCTTCATACTTACCGGATCCTCTTGGCATTCTTATGGTAATAAGAGCTTCAAGATCTGTTGTTTCTATTTCAACATCTTCAAGATCCTTTCTTGTCTTCATAAATCTGTTTGATCTTGCAAAAGAGCTTTCACCCGGATCATATCTTTGTTTTTCATACACAGTGGCCTTAAATGTAGATTTAGACTTGGGAAGAGAATCACCAAACTCACTTAATTTGAAAGCTAAAATTTTGCCAACCAGATGATCTCTTGTAACCTTTGAGATTGTCCTAATCTCTTCTATAGCTGCAAACTTATGTTTGTATGAATCTAGTAATGATCTGAGCACTTTTGATACAATTTCTGATTCTTCCAAAGTTCCACCAGCACACCTGATGCCACACACAAGTTCGTTTATCTTTTGCATGTAGATTGTGATACTTTCATCTTTTCTCATCCTCATAGTTTCAAATTTTGCTCTCAAACTTTGCAGCTTTGCACATTTGACATATTTATCACCTTCATACAGATACTCTAACTTTTTCTAGATTTCATAAGCAGTTTTTAGATCAAAGACATTTGTGATTTCTGAATCAGTCAGGGCACTCAACAAGGCTTCTTTAGCTCAAAGATTATTTTCAGCATCTTTGACTTGATCAAGAGTTGAAGGACTTTTCTCTGGAGGATTATACTCAACACTGATTATTGCCCAATAGGCATCGCCCATGCATTGCAAATGGCAATCCATGCAATTTTTCCAAACAGAATAATTTGTTCCATCAAATCTTAGACTATCCTTCTTGTAGGTCGACATCCTGGATCTCCTCAAGTGGTCAGGCTTTTATGAGAGGATCCGGCTCTGATACCAATTGTTGGAACTAGACAACTGAGAGGGGGGGTGAATCAATTGTCCACAATAAAAACTTTTCTATGTTTAACCTTCTTTATTATCTTACTATCAGATTAGTGATGTAAACATTAAAGCATAGATCAACAACATAAGAGCAAAAACATAATCAACACACTTGACACCAAGATTTTGACGTGGAAACTCAGTTAAGGGAAAAAACACGGTGGGGGTTAACCCACAAAATGTGTACCCTGTTAAAAGTACTTAATAAAATAGAAGGCACATGCCTTTAGGCACACTGCCCAAAGCTCACTGCTCAAAAGAGAGAGGCTCACTGCCTACAGAAATTATTTAGAAAGAATTAACTAAGAAATAGCATCTACTTCATGCCTGATTTAGTTTCAATGAATGCTCAAGAACTTTTGCTTTGCCCCAAACTCTTCTTCACACTCTATACTCTCTCACTCCTTTTCTTCTCTACTCTGCTCTTGATCCTTTCTTTGGATTTTTATGTTTTACACATGGATGAATTTCAATACCTCTTCAACAAATATTTATATACTTCATCAACCTTTGAATGATTAACAAGGTCATCTAAACTTGACGTGTATCATCACACTGTAAGCCAAACACAACTAAGACTTGAATCTTCTTCTACAACCACTCCACGCTTCATAAAAATGTTCTTAAGGTATCCGCAACAGGCTAGGAACATCTAGTTTGCCAAGACTGGGAAGAACATCAACCTCAAAGAAGAAATCTTCAATCAACAAGCTCAAACTTCAATGCAGACCTCTAACATAGTAGCCATATGATCCAAAGACCTCCACAAGCATATTGAATTCACTAATAACATCCATTCTAAACCAAATTATCAAAAACATTTGAATCTTCCTCTAAAACCTCAAGAACACTCTCTGCCATGACTGTCAAACTAGAAGGATAGCTTGCAGACCTCCAAACCACGAACCACTGGTGTTGATGATACACATTGACTTCCCACACATGCCTTCAGATCCACAGTTTACAAGTTTATATTACCAGAGCAATCGGGACTTCTTTCCTGTCACTCTGTCTTTCCTGAGTATTGCAGGAACTAGTTCTACTTAGATGGCCATAACTCCTTCAAATCTTCATGTGGACTTTTCAAATCTTAACTGGAGCAACCTTTGATAATCCTCTACACAGCCACATGATCCACATGCATTGATTGTCATTGATTTTCTCAATGTCCTCAATAGTCCAATCTTCTATGTAGACAACAAAATAGGATACAGTTGACACCAATGGCAACAAGGATATGTTGACATCAATGACAACCCACTTAGGCACATATTTGCAACACTTATCTACAACCTTCTCTCTCAAAAAGTGATACCTAATTTTTGTATGCTTGGTTCTTGAATGCATCACTAGATTCTTGGAAATATTGATAGCACTTGTATTATCACACAAAATAGGAATAGGCTCATCATACAGTACCTTGATATCCTTCAAAGTTTGTTTCATCTATAATGCTTGAGTGTGGCAAGAGGTTGTTGCAATAAATTATGCCTCTGCAGTTGATAAGGACACTGAATCTTACTTCTTGCTCTACCATGAAACCACTATGCTTCCTAGAAAGAAAGCACCACCACTTGTACTTCTTC
This sequence comes from Cunninghamia lanceolata, assembly GCA_027924645.1. Lineage (NCBI taxonomy): Eukaryota > Viridiplantae > Streptophyta > Pinopsida > Cupressales > Cupressaceae > Cunninghamia > Cunninghamia lanceolata. The sequence goes on from BSBN01000339.1 coordinate 6,697,153, forward strand.
TATCATCAACACAACCAGCCTAATCAGCATCAATGTATGAACTCAGATCAAAGTCATTACCTTTTGGATACCATAGACCATAGTATGGAGTTCCTTGCAAATATCTAAATATCCTTTTCATTGCCTTCTCATGTGTTTGCTTAGGATTGGCTTGATATCTAGCAACCACACATACCACATGCATGATGTCAAGTCTAGATGCATTCAAATACAACAATGCTCCAATCATAGACCTATAAACATTTTGATCCACCTCCAGAGACTCGTCATATTTTCTAAGTGGCATCCAATGACCATGGGAGTACTCACTGGTTTTGAATCCTCCATACCAAACTTCTTCAATAATTCTTTGACATACTTAACTTGAGAAATAAAGATACCACCAGTTAGCTAGGCAATTTGAAGACCAAGGAAGAATGACATCTCACGAATCATAGACATCTCAAATTCTTTTTGTATCTCCTCTGCAAACTTCTTACACATGTCATCATCTCCACCCAAGATTATGTCATTAACATAAAAAACAACTATCAGGATCGTATCTCCTTCCTTAATGTAAAGATTGCTATTTGTAGTACCTTTCTTGAAACCCTACTGAAGTAAGTACTTATCCAATCTAGTATACCATGCTCTAGGAGCTTGCTTGAGCCCATATAGAGCTTTCTATAGTCTGCATACCATTTCCAGATCTTCTGATATCTAAAAACCATCTCGTTGCTCAATGTAAACCTCTTCCTCTAGATCACCATTTAGAAATGTTGACTTGACATCCATCTGATATACCTTGAAATTCTTGTGAGCAGCAAGAGCAAGGAACATTCTAATTGCCTCCATCCTTACTACCAGAGCATAAGTCTCCTCAAAATCAATGCCTTCTACTTGAGTACATATCCTTTGCATACTAGTCTTGCTTTGTTCCTCACAACTTCACCATCCTCATTTAGTTTGTTCCAGAATACCCACTTTGTTCCTATAATATTCTTATTTGCTAGTCTGGGAACCAATTCCCATGTCTAATTTTTCTTAATCTGATCCAGTTCTTCTTCCATTGCTTTAATCCATTCATCATCATTGTTGTCTTTGGCAAAGGTCTTAGGTTCCACCGTTGATAATAAACACAAGTTTGCTTGTTCATGTGTCTTGGCAATCCTTCTCCTTGTCTGCACACCTTCATTTTTGTCCCAATGATCTGTTCTATTGAGTGATTCTTCTGGAGATACTTTGTTGGGATCTTAGGTATTTGTTTAGGTTCTTGTTCCTTTTCTTCTTTTACTTCTTCTACTTCGTCATCTTCAATACAAGGAAATATATCAGAATCGGTATCCTCTGAATCCTGTGTGAACTGATACAGGTCTTCATCTACTTTGACATTTGTACTTTCAATCATCTTTCCCAACCTTTTGTTGTAGCATATATAGGCCTTTCTTCTGGTTGAGTAACCAAGAAAGATTCCTTCATCACATCTTGAATCAAACTTTCCTAGATTTTCATCTCTTTTGACATAACATTTACTACCAAAGATCTTGAAGTATCTAACAGAGGGAGGTCTTCCATACCACAATTCATAAGGGGTCTTAGTGCTATTGTCCCCTAACTATACTTTGTTAGTTAGATAGATAGTAGTGTGAATTGCTTCCTTCCAATATACATTAGGCAGATTTGCATCTTTCAACATTACCCTAGACATTTCCTGCATAGTCCTACTCGTCCTTTCTACTACCCCATTTTGATGAGAGGTTCTAGGAGTAGACAAGTGCCTCCTAATGCCATGATCTTCACAAAAATTTTCAATTTCATTTGAAGTAAACTGACCTCCTCTATCTGACCTCAAGCATTTGATCTTAGCATCCATTTCATTTTCAACCAAGGCTTTGAAAAATTTAAACTTATCAAGAGCATTAGATTTTTCTCTTAAGAAAGTAACCCAAGTCATTCTAGAATAATCATCAATGAGCAACATAAATTACCTTTCACCTTGTTGATTTTTTACTCTTGTAGGTCCACACAGGTATGTGTGAATCAGCTCCAATGGCTTTGAAGAAGAGTACTCCTTGCTTTTAAAACTTGTCTTTGTTTGCTTTCCCATCTGACATTCCTTTCATACAGAGTTTGCAGGCTTGATTATCTTAGGCATATCTCTCACTGCATGAGTAGAGTTGATTCTTACCATATTATCAAAGTTATTATGTCCCATTCTTTTGTGCCATAGCCAACACTCACTGGATTGAATCAATAGACATGTTCTTCCATTTGCTTCTTCCAAGTGATAAATATCACATGTCTTGATACCTTCTACAACAAGCTTTCTAAATCCTAGCTTCTTGATTTCACAACCATTAGCATGAAAAGTAAGATTGTAACCATTCCTGCACATCTAACTGACACTAAGAAGATTGTGTTGTAATCCTTTGACATAGAGAACGTCTTTAGGGATTCAAATATGTTCTTAAGTATTTCATCTTAGCTTGCTTTACTTTCTTATCTCCTTCATAAATAGTTTCAAGTTTATTCCAAACTTCTTGGGTTGAGCTACAACTTATCACTTTTGAAAGTTCTGAATCAGCTAATCCACTCATGATAGAAAACATGACCTTGGAATTATTATCATACTTCTTGAATTTCATCTGCATCTTTTGGAATAGAAGTAGGGACAGTATAACCTTTCTTGATAGAATCCCAAACTCCACAGCCTAGTGAATTAATGTAGTCTTCCATCCTTACTTTCCAAAAAGCATAATTTGTTCCATCAAACCTAGGAATCTCATTGGATCCTCCTAATGCCATCCTGGACCTTCCTCAAGCGGTTAAGCTTCCTTCAGAGGAACTTGTCTCTGATACCAATTGTTAGACACACCAAGATATTGAGAGGGGGTGAAACAATATCTAAACAATTCTTCAAATTTAACAACTTCAACTTATCTGGAGCAAATCAAAACTTAAGCATCACAACATTAACATGAACATGAAAGATTAACACAGTGCACAACAACACAACACCAGATATACATGGAAAACCCTAGAATGTAAAAACCACAGTGAGGATTAACTCATAATATATGAAGCTCAAATAATAACTTTGTATTAGGGGTTTTAACCCAAGGAAGTTGCTACTCCCTAAGTAACTTTGATTTAGGGTCACTCCCAAGGAAGATTCTACTCCCTAATGACTTTGTTTTAGGGGCTTTAACCCAAGGAAGCAACTACTCCCTAGTCTAAGAACAAACTCAGAAGTGATTACAGTATGACAATCTTTCAACTATCTGAAAACTGTCTTTGAAGCTCACACATGATGATTGCACTTATGTATCTTCACACTTTCTTTTGAAGATCTGATTAGTTAGGTACATTTTGTACTTGATCACTATCTCAAATAAGTCTTCAAGATGAATACAGATAGCATCAACAACATCTGCTCTTTCTCCCACAGTCACATATAAAAATGTATTATTTTGTTATTATCTACTTGCAAACCTTTTTAATCAATTTTCAATTATACCTTCTGCATTCAAGTTGATCTACTATTTATACATGATATTACATTGATTACATAGCTTGTCGGCTAGATTAAATATGAAAAATGCATTTACAGGTTGACCATATAATACACAATATGAAACATGTAGAAGATAGGTCCAATTAGGACAACATGTTACACCAACAGAAGACCCAAGCCTTGCAGACCCCAACACTTCTTTAACCATGTCCAAAACATCCTTCACAACTTCAATTATCAAGGAATTACCTCCGCACACTCCACTTATTTGAAAATAGGACAGCTTTAAGGTAAGCTCATGAAAACTTGAAGAGTAACAGCCATATCAACTAGGAAACCTTGTGTAGTACTGGAAACAAGAAAGAACTTCATGAAACTCTTCCAGATGAGTCCACATGACTCATAAAACATCCCCAAACATTTTTTTGCCACCGCACATCAAAGAATCAAGTTTTGCACACCTTCAATCATTAACTCTCTAAGCACGCTATTATCCAAAACACACTGCAACATGTTGTCAATTGAAAAACTGAGCTACAGACCACCAAGAAGCTTGAAATAGGAAAGAAACATGAAATGCACATTCAAGAACATGTTCACAAAACTGTAAGGTCAATCATTTACTTCTGGAGGAATGCGGAGCATTCCAATAATTCTTCAACACTGCTCCATTCTATCAAAGCACATACTAGTACTTTATCAATCATAACTTTCACTGCAGAGGGAATGATGGTCTGGAACTTTGGAAACAACACATTTACCATCCTCTAAAAACATATCTAAAACCACATAGCCATATCTGCAAACAAGGAGGAATGTGGAGCATTCCATTCACCTTTCAACATCACATTACACTGTCAAAGCTTGAACCAGAACTTAGTCACTTATATATTTCATCACGAAAGAGAAAACACTCTAAAACTTAGGATTTAGCATTTTTACATCATGCTCAACTTAACTCTTGAACCACAAGACCATAGCTTCAAAATTAGAGGAATGTGGAGCATTCCATTATCAAGCTAGAAACATTTTCACAGAACCCACATTATCTTCAACCTGCTTATGGAGACCAAGTCTTCTTTGCATCACCATATATAGCTCAAGATCAGTAAGAATGATCATGCAACATGCTTCAAAATAGGAACACATCCTAAGCATCAGCAACACAACTTGGATCTTCTAATTCATATTGACCAGGCTTCAAACTCAACTCTGCTTTGATTAGGAATATGACTTTTAGGATCTCCAATGATGAGCTTTCTTTTAGGACCTCCAATGATGAGCTTTTTCTTAGCACCTCCAATGATGATCTTTCTCTTTCTTAGGAGCATGACATCCAACCATGAACAATCTCTTACTCTTATGATAGTGTTGACATCAATGTATGCTATGTTGGCATCAATGTATGCTACTATTTTGACATCAATGACAACACATATGGCCAAAAATAGATTCCCCGGCTCTTGCAAGGTATATGACAAGTGGGAGAATGTTGGGATTAGGTGTACATCATACACCTTACAATTTATAATATTTGAAATGTTTCTTTGTTTGTATTTTAGCAATTGTTTTTTACCACTTAGTTTCATGGAAGTTGCTAAATGCAACTATGACAACTTGGAATGTGTGTAATAGTTGCTAGAATGGAAAGGGCTAGTGAGAGGGAGTTATTTTTGAAATTATGACAAGTATGATTTTTAGGAACCTAAAATGGAGTGCCATACTTTTGGAGAGTCAATTATGTCCTGACAGGTTTGAGTAACTTTCTATATTGTGGTGGATTTGATTCTCTGTGACTCATGGTTTTGAGTTTCCATTTTGGTGGTTTCTTGTATTCAAACTCCTATAATTTAAATGCTTAAGGAGTCATTTGTAAGAGAGGGTAATTTTATAAGTACCGTTATGCTGTCGAAATTACTCTAGAAATTGTATGTTGGTGAACTCCTCTAATAAACTTGCTCTACAAGTGTATGTAATCTTGTGTTGGATTTGTAATGCATTGAGCAGGCTTTTGGAGTGTGGCGTTTTCCTCCTAAAAGGGCTTCCCCCACATATATCTGGTGTTTTGGTATTATTTTCTTATTGTTGTTATTTATATTTTAATGGTGTGAATCTTCTTCATTATAACTGTAAGGATTAAAATTTATGAAACACTTTCTTCATTAGATTGGTGTAGGAAGCGTTTCCGCACACCTTGCTTCCTTTGACATCCTTCACCAATAAGGCTTGAACCTTTAGTTTCCATAAAGCAAAATTGGAACCATCAAATTTTTTAACCTCAAATCTGGTAACCGTGCCTCCTGTCATTGCTTTTCACAAAGATAAAAAAATCCACAAAATAATTTCTACACAAAACCGTGTGCTTTGATATCAATTGTTAGAAAAATAAGTAGTGCAGAATTGAAATAAATAGTGAAATGGCAATAAAATGCAAAAAATAGACAACACAGATTTACATGGAAAATTTGGTTTTGTACCAAGAAAAAACCATGGGCAAAGATCTCTTAATAATTTTATTCTTAGAAACAATTCACTATTACAGAATTTCACAATGCATTTGCATTCAAGCTCAACTAGCTTAAAGAACCATGAAATAACATGTAATTAATCGTGCATTATCAGAAGATGGATTTCCATCCATAAATCATGCGAGTACCACTTTTGCATGTTGTACACATGTCATGTGGTACTCATTTTTTACTACTTGTCACTGCTGAAATAACAAAAACTAACTTCACATACCAACAAAAGTAACTATAACATGGATTAAGAGATTTAAAGTAGCGTGTCTTTCACTCAAAGACCTTTGATTTCAATTTTTATATTAGTTCGTTAATCATATTGTCTAAATATGATGTTTAAGTGGCGCAAATCCATATTGTCCAAGTATTTTGTTCTTGAAAAGGGTGAAAGGAGGGCAAGTGCTCTTCATAGAAGAAACACATTTGTTTTTTCTTTACTAGATGCACATATTGGCATCAATAAAATTCAAACTTATAATTTTCAAACATGTGAAAGGAAGCTTTGGTTCTGAATCATTGTCTTTTACCTGTAGTTCTTGTTTATGGAATATAGTGGCTAGATCGACATCACACTAGAGCTTAGGTGCCATTAGATTGGTAAAGTTATCATTAGAATCCTCACTTGAATGCTTAATATGTAAGGTACATTCCTTGAAACTTTAACAAACGACATCAATAGAATATTGAGGGGATAATAGTGTTGAATTCAAAGGTTAAACCCTTGAATGATGAATATATAGGGGAGAGCTCTACTTAAATATCATTTAGTTCAATGGTCAAACAGTCAAAAGTAATTTTACATTTTCTCCACACCAAAAGATTGGTAAATATTTGTCCTATTTCTACTGGCCAAAATTTATCTTTGACCATTGAACTGCATGATGTTTAACAAAAACCACAAGAAAGTGGGGCAAGAGGAGATGACTTATGGTTGAGTAGATCTGATACTTGTGAGAATATTGAGTATTGATTAGAAGCAATTAGATTGTATATAGATATCAATAATCATGTATTTTTTTTAGGTAGATTATAATATGATAGATATCAACATTTCTATTTTTTTGGGATTATAACATGCTAAGTAAATGTATATCTAAATTAGAGTTGTCTTTCAGCTAAATTGCCACAAGCAGGGAGAACGAGTGCATCAAAGTTATTCAAGAGTCAAACCTGACCCAATCGTACCTCCAAGCGATTTGAACCTTGGTGGATAGTGTACTCAAAGGACATACCATTTAAATTAGTTTTTATTAATATTATTAGATGGTAAAGGTGGGTTTTTGAAAGGGCCCAAATCCTTTTACAAACATTCGACTAAAATCATCAATGAAGCCCAAGAAGCAGCAAAGAGACTACAAACATGGGCTAGAAAAACTGCTAGCAAAAAGGTTGTAAACCAATAGCAAGAGACATGACACAAACAACAAAAATTTAGCTAGAGGACAACATAAAGCATATTGTAAAGAAGAAGAGAGAAGATTCAGTGCTTCAACAATGTCCTGCTCATCATTTAGGAACTTCAAATGGTCATCAACCAAATCCATATCCATCTCACCTAAGCCATTCACGTTCTTCTTCCTTTGGCTTCTAGTTCTTTTGCTAGGACCAGCTTCAAATATACTTCCCTTCCTTTTCAACTTATATGAACCAAACAACCCATAAAATATATGAGAATTCATATGCATTTACAAAATTTAACAGGTTGTTTGGAGCTACTAAGCTCCAGAGTATTTTGACTTCTATTTCTTTTGCTAGGACAAGCTTCAAATATACTCCCCTTCCTTTTCAAATTATATGAACCAAACAACCCAGAAAATATATGAGAATTCATCTTCATTTACAAAATTTAATAGGTTGTTTGGAGCTACTAAGCTCCAAAGTATTCTAGATTCCATCAACTACTTCTTTTGTTGTCTCCCTAAAATAGATTCCCTTCATATTCAGTCTTCCTCTTTTAGTTTCCGCCCCTATGTCAACTAATCTCTTAAAGAGTTTCTAGTTGTCCTCAAACATGATTGATCACTAATTTTCTTTGTATTCTTAAGAGGAGATACCTTACACTCCTTTGATTGGACCAAAGAGCAAGGGATAAGTTTATCTTCTTCTAGATCTTTGTATCTAATAGCTTCCCTTCTTTGCTTACCTACTCTAGGGATCGATTCCTCCTTTTTTCTTTTTTCCTTGCCTATTGAAGGAGGGTTGTTTGTAGGCTAACCCTTCCTCATAGGGTTGAATTCTCCTTCTTCTAGAGCTAGTCACTTCGATTCACCTCTAGCATCTTCCCCCTTCCTACTATCCTTCCCAAGATCTCAAATCTAGAATCTCCTTGCCTTGGGACTCTATATCATGAAAAGAATTACTCCTCTCAACTTCTCCAAATCCTACCTTAGCTTCTTCTTTTAAAGGGTGATCCTCCTCTAGATGGGGATTATACTTAGACATGTCTATAATTCCAAACTCTTTCTGAAGATCACACTCAACTTCTCTATCTTCCAATTCCTAGATTATTATCTTATCCTTCCTTTGGTCCAAGCCAACTATACGTAAACTTATCTCATTTTTTCCTTCTTTCTCCAAAACTTATGATTCCTCCTATTGATCGAGCAATATCTAGCGAAGTGGCCTAATTTGTGGCAATTCTCACAAACAAAAGAGAAGTCCTCATATTCAATATGTTGCACCCCATTGCCAAATTTTGAGGACAAAAAGACAATCGATAAAAGATCATTACCCACTTCTACATCCACACAGAATCTAGCATAAACAACACATTTTCTAGATTTGGTAACTACATCAAAAGCTATGAGTTGACTGAATGATTTAGTTATTCCCATCATAACTTCATCTTCCCACTACTCCAAAGGCAAACCTAGAATCTTAACCTAGGCAAGGACCATATTTATATTCTCCCGATCAAAACCAAATTTCCATTCTTTTAAGAAAAATCTTATTTTACCCAAAAACCAAGGTCCATCCAAGAGGATCTAAACATAGTCGTCATGATTCGAAAAGAGATCAAGGAAAAACCTTTAACCATAGTTGAGATCTCAACTTGGCCAAAAAATTTCCATTTTCTCTCAGCCCATCTTCTAACTGAATGACTTGGTTATTCCCATGATAAATTAATTCTCCTAGTACTCCAATTGCAAACCCAAAAACCTAACCTAGGTAGGGGCCATGTTTATATCCCTTTCTCAAGATCAAAACTCAATTTCTATTTTTTTTAGGAAAAACCTTATTTTACCCTAAAACCAAGGTCCGTCCAAGAGGGTACAAACATAGTCCTCACAATTCGAAAAAAATATTAAGAAAAAACCTTTAGCCATAGTTGAGATCTCAACTTGCCCAAATGGTTTCCATTTTCTCTGAGCCCATCTTCTAACATCTATGTTTGGTCTAGAACCAAGAAACTTTCCTATAAGAGTATTTTCTAGTCTAATAGAGGATCTTTCAACTATAGAGTTAGGAACCCTAGGATAGATGCCCCCATCATCCAAAACTAATTCCAAAGAGAAAGATAAAGTTAGTTTGATATTGTTCTTACATTTAAGCACTTCCACCTAAGATTTTGGCCTTACCTATGATTTGTACGCCAAACTCTATTTTCCTAAGCCCTAATTGGATGGAGTCAAAATGTGAAACCTATGTTTCTATCTTGATCTTTCACTATTTTCCCCTCATCTTTCTCTTTTGAGAACAACACGCAAGGTTCCCCTTCACTATCATCCTCCCTAGCCTCCTCATTTTAAGTGCCAAGATTGTTGCATCCTACCAATCCAAAATGAACACCCATGGATTCCCACTCAGTCTTGGAAGCCCACTCAAAACTCCTTGGAGAGGGCCTTTTTACACTAGGAAACATCTCCCTAAGTAGCCTACTCAGAAAATAGGGCTACCTACCAATAATTGCCTCTAAAGTGACTAACTAGGCTTTACGGTACGAGGTACATGAGTGAGAAAGGTTACTCACAATAACACAACCATGCAGAGTCTAGTGAGTAGGAGAGACATGTTGCATCACTTTCTTACATTTCCTAAGAGAACTACTTTTCTTTTGCAATGAAGAAGCCTCCATCCATAAATCAATGAACTTCTTTTCCACCCTTGTACTTGAAAATTCATCTTATTGTCCATCCTCATTTTCTTGCTTAACCTCATCCAACAAACCAAACCTAAAGGTTTTCCTTATCATCTTCCTATCCTAGAAATGAGGTAGTTATTGTGAAAGGCATAAATTCCAAAATTAGTATTTAAATAAAAGTATTTATTGAACAATTTATATCAAGCAAATAATAAATTATGGAACAAAACATAGTACCATCAAGAAGACATGATTTAATATACAAGTTATGGATCATTTTTTTTCCTTTGTATTTAAAATTTCTTCTAATAAATGTTTTAAAAAATGATCTACCACATAATATCAAAATAAAAACAAGAGCTTTAACACATAAGATGAAAATTTAATTCATTGATATGACTCCATAAAAACATAACAAACTCACCAACATAAGGTGCCCAACTACTGAGTCTCCCACTCGCCGAATCTTGGCACCTCCTCATTGATGTAGTTGCTTGAATTCTAAGAATATGCAAACATTAATCAAAGAAATAATAATAGATGTTCAGAGCAATTAAACATGCAATAGGATTGCCATTAAGGGCATGGTTCGGTGGTTAAGTCGCTTGGTTGTAGTGGTGGCCACCAGAGTTCAAACCCCCGCTGGGCCAACAAGTTCACAGGCTTTGCGCCTTCGTTGGGCCAACGAGCGCGCGGGTTTGAAGTGTTCTTACTTGGGGATGAGGTCCCCCATGTTGTGGCCTCACCAGTTCATAGCTCCAAGAAAAAGTGTTACCGTGGAGCCGGAGGGCGTGTCATGCTAGCGTCACCGGTCACGTTAAAAAGTTTACCAGGCGCATTATTAAAAAAATAAAACATGCAATAGGATTATCTTTGTCTACAGGCATCTTATCCCTCCATCATAAGTGATGGTTTTACCAAGGTGATGAGTTTACATTCAACATGTGGGTTCCATGAAGTTGGCTTCTAGTAAATCACATCATGAAAACAATTTATTTCTTTTTATTAATGCAAATAAGAGGTTTGCTAAAACAATATCCTTCAATTTTTGCATCACATGCTTGAAAACAATTCATTGTCCTCAAATTATATAACTAATATCCAAATAGGGAAAAAAAGAATAAAAATTGTGAAATCTTTTTTATTGACATATACCCTACTTCCTAAGTCTATTTTCTCTTATCCTATCTCCTAAGGGAAGAAAGTTGGTTCATTGTAAGTGGTTCTACAAAACCAAATATGTAGCAAATGGGTCCATTGACAGGTTCAAAGCACATCTTGTGGCTAAGAGCTTTTCATAGGTTGAGAGCATTGACTATTTTGAGGCCTTTGCTCCTGCTGCCAAAATGGATTATATTCATCTTGTACTTTCTCTTATTGTATCATAGGGATGGTCAATTTATCAAATGGATGTGAAGAGTGTCTTTCTGCATGATCTTCATGAGATCTATATGGAGCGGCCCCCGAGGTTTGGGCAGGATTCTTCACTTGTTTGTAGGCTTCATCATTCACTTTATTGTCTCAAACAAGCCCTTGGGCTTGGTATGAGAAGGATAGTTTCTAACTTCTAGTTTCTCACGATGCCATTCGAACCTAGCAATTTAAACTCAAAGGCATGGAGAGTATCTTTTGATACTTGTTTTTTATGTGGATGAATTGATTCTTACAGGTAGTTCCACCTACATGATCTAGGGTGTTCAGAGAGTATTAATGGAGTAGTTTGATATGACCAATCTTGGGCTTCTCCATTTTTTCCTTAGTCTTCAAATTATTTTGTCTTCCAAGAGGATTTCCATTTTCCAGTAGAAGTATGCTCTTGATTTGCTTCACAAATTTGACATCGTTGATTGCAAGCCTACCCCCACTCCATTTCATTCCCTTGTCATATTGTCTATCAGTTACACTACAGCTAGAGTTGATGCTACATTGTATTGATAGTTGGTTGTCAATCTTTTGTGTTTGACCCATAGTCATCCTAATATTTCCATTTTGATTGGTCTTGTCTCTTGTATCTCTTAATATTCTTGAGTCATTGGAAGGCAACCAAGCATATCTTGAGGTATATCATAAATCACTTCACATTTTGGGATTCACTACGCATCAGGAGCTTCTCAAATTGTGGGCTTCACTGACTCAAATTGGGCTAGTAATGTTGATGATCAAAAGTCTACTTCTAGTTTTGTCTACTACCTTGGTTCTAGTCGAATTGTACAATCTTGTAAGAAGCGGTCCACTAGTGCATTATCATCCACAAAGGACAAGTATCAAGGAGATATTCTTGCTAGCCAAAAGGTTCTTTGTCTTCATCAATTGATGATGAAGTTTGGTTTTCCTCCCAATCACCCCACTACTCTTTGGTGTGATATTCAAAGTGTCATACGCATTTATTGCAACCCAATGGAGTATCAGTGGACCAGAAATATTAAATCTAAATGCACTTAATTCGGTAACTTATATAGGATGGTGTGCTTAACTTGAAGTATTTGCCTACTAAGGCATAGGTTGCAGACATCTCCAATAAACCTTTTGCATCGCCTTGTTATCTTCACTTGTGATTGATGCTTAGGGTGAAGAAAGTTGTCCTTGGGGGGATCATCTTAAGTCAACATTCCTTCACATGTTTTTTTCATTGATTTCTCTCTTTTGGAGAGGAGTTTTCTCCAATGGATTTTTCTCATTTTCTCCCTTTGTAAGAGATCTTTTCTATATGTATACCTCATCAAGCCTAGTTGTCAGAACCCATCTTTGAATGTTTTTCTCTTTTCTTTCCTCACTAAGTTGTAATTAAGGGGGGTGTTGGTGTAAATAGGTCTATTACCTATATGGGTTCCCTCTTGGCTCTTTTTCACACCTAGTTAGTTAAGTTTACTTAGGGTATTTACTTTTTTCATCTCAAGTCATGTGATCATAACACTTGTCACAACCACATGTTGTCATATCTAACTCTTGCCTATATATATAAAAGGGTCTCTATGTTTATTTCAATCAATTGCATTATATTCTATTGTACTAATCATTGTTCAGAGACTCAAACTCGAAGAGTACTCAGCAAGCCCAAAATTTTTGACTCGGCAAAAACTAAACTTAAAAAAATACTTAAATTTCTTTAAAAAACACATTTTTTTGCAAAATTCAATTACAAAATGTATCAAATGAGAATTAAAAAACCATATGAATTGTTTTCTATCAGATTTGATTCTTGAATACATATGGATTACAAAATCACATCATCATGCTAAGTTGGATACAATAGCTAGCTAGTAACTGATAACTAATGAATTTATGATTATTGTCTTTGAAAATCATCATAAATTGCATATCTAGGCAAGTAAAAAATTACAAGTATTTACAATTTCCTCTTCCCCATTCTTGTGAAAATTTGGGCAGTAGAGGTATGGTCCTCACACTCAATTATGGCTCCCTACTTGGCCTAGAAGATTGTGCATGTGGCTTCACCTTGCTACTAGATGGCAATGACTCCTCTCTCATATCAATGTCATCCAATGACAATCCAATCTCCCTTACTTCTAGTGCAGCAACATCCTCCATAACTTGCCTCTCAAAATCAGCAATGTCATCCTTTGTAAACAAGAAGGTCTCATCATCCTGCATGATCCAATTACTGTACGGATCAATCTCATCCAAATCAATAGGTTGCTTTGATTTGTCTTCAACCTTTCTTGTGCGAAGCCGAAGGTTGTATTGCACAAAGACTAGATCATTGAGGGGTTGTTGAGTCAATGTATTACACTTCTTTGTGTGAATGGCATCAAACAAACTCCAATTGTGCTCACAGTCAAAAACACTACAAGGTTGAGGCAAAATTCGGAGGGCTAGCCTTTGCAGACTTGGGGTATTTCCACCCCAATCTTCCCACCAAGAACCTGCAAATAAAATATTCAAGAGTTTGTAAATAAACAATATTCTATTAATAATAGTATTTGTAAATTGCAAGATATAAGATTTCACTTTTTCTTACTTGGTGTTTGAATGGATCTTTCTTGCATAGCTAATGGTGAAGAAAAGAGTGTCCCCCTAGTTTGCTTATAATTATGCAACTCAAAAATGATGAGGTCTCTCTCCTCAGTATCAAGTGATCCTCTCAATGAATGTGGATAGGCCATCCATAACCTCTCCATTAGCATCTGTGAAGCTATCATAGAAGAAAAATTTTGGAGTTAAGATAGTACCCCATTGCGTGAATGGGTTGGTGGAGTTGATTGTTGCACATCTGATCAATGATCTCCCAAATAGGGGCAAATCTACTTGCACCCCCTATAGTAATTTTGGATGGCCTCATTAATATATCCCATTGGGTTTTGCTCCCCATCCACCAAGCACAAAACCCTCACCAATGATTCCAATACCTACAAAGTACAAACAAATTTAAGCTACAACTTAGTACTTACAATGAAACTAAATATTTTTAAAGTTTAAAAATAAAGGATTCAATTGAAAGTTTGAAGTTACCTTGACAATCTCTAAAGCTCTCTTCACAAAAACATCCTCAAAAACTATTTTTGTGATACTCTCTCCATCGGCCTTCTTTGAATAAGTTGAGTCTAGCCATGCTTCACTCACAAACATCTACTTCAAGGTAGTCAATAAACCAAAAATATTTTGAAATGTTAGAAAATTAGTTGTGAACCTTGCAACACCCAATCACACAAGCTCTTTCCCCTTGGTGTGATCTCTCATCAAGCTAAGAACCCACAGGTAATTATAAATATATTTTGTTATATTTCTAGCATCTTCTACAATTGGTCTCACCCAATCAATTTTTCCTATGTCCTTCAAAAGAAGGTGAAGGCAATGAGCTACACAAAAGGTCCAAAAAAGTGTTGGATGCCTCTCTTGAAGCGATCTTCCAACCACCACGTATGTTGCTATATTGTCAGTAGCAATTTGGACAAACATTTTGTATGCCCACCTCAAACAACCTCCTTCAACATCAAGCTCAAATTTTCTATATCTTTTATTTTGTTGGAGGCATCCGTTGACTTCAAAAAAATAACTCACTATTTGAAGCCACTAAAAAGATGATGAGGGTATGGTTCCGTCCATCCATCCACCCATCTGAAAGAATTGTGTATCCAAACTTTCATCATTGCTTCTTTTGATCTTTTGTAAGATCCCTAACAAGATCTACCCTAAAATTCTGATTTTTATTTTATGAATTCTGCCCTAGATTTTTGCACTTTAAATTTTTGCTCAAAACCCTAGAATCTGATTTTATTTTCTGATTACAAACAAGTGTGGACAGCGAACATATATGTATCTGAAATGCTCAAATAACATGCCAATAATGAACCCTTATGATAATAGCATCAATCATAAACTCATCCACAAGATATGATCATCCAAATGCAAATAAGATGACAAACAATTATGAAGTCTGAATATATCAATTTGCTGCTACGAATTAGAATAATTTGAGTTTGCAATCATATGCCAAACATGCCCAAACATAGGTCAGAAATCTGCCTTTACAAATCAGGTTTGTACGTACCACAAATGATGAACAATGATGTCACAAAACAAACCCTAGATGGGCAAACTCCTTCAAGTAGGCGGCACTCCCTTGGAAGTGGCAAAACACATGCAAATGAGGGTGGCAGCAGCTAGGGCTTGGCTCACAATGAAGTTGCCCTTTTTGGCACTCAACCTAGGGTGAAAACCATAGCATAAACAATGCAAAAACTCTCCAAAATGATGGCACTCCAAGTCTGATTTGAAATCTAAATATAACCTTTGATCCCCCAAATTGTATTTGGCACAAAACTCACAATTTGGCCTTAAGGTTTCTATAGAAACAAATATGCCTTTGTCGCTCCTTTCCTTGCAAATCTCCAATGAAGCACAAATATGAACTCCGTATGAGTCCACCTTCAAGATGAGATTGGGTTTTCGTCCAATCCACCTATATTCCTAAGGGTTTTCGTCCTTGGAATATGTTGAACCAAAAGTTGCAGCCAAATAGATAAATCTCCAAAGAAATTATATGAAATGAATGATGATCGAAATGCCTCAAATGACCTTATTTTTATACATGAATCTTCTTCTCTCCTCAAGTTGGCCGACCACCTCTCGTAATCATGTTTTATTTCACTTTTTCCCTCTCATAGGGCCAAACCTCATGCTAGGCACCCAAAATACAAAAGGAAATATTATATTTTATTTTTCTTCTTCTTCCTTGGTCGACCTAGACAGGATGTTTTATTTTTGATATTGTTTCTTTCCCTTCTCCAAATGGGGTGAACCACTTAGGCATCCTTTTATCATGTTTTTGACCTCAAATCAAGTCGTCCTCCTCCAAGCGAAATGTCATAAATTTTTCTTATTTTTCCAAAGGCATTTTTCCATCTATTTTCTTCTCTTTTTATTCTCCTCCTTGGTCGCTCATCATTAGGGCAAATTATCTTATGTGTTTTGACTTCATCTAAAGACTCACAAAAATATACCAAGTCATCTCCCATGATCAATTTGCCCTACAAAATTGGCTAAGTATGAAATCTAGCCAATTAGGTTATTCCCTTAGCCCTTCGGCTTAGCCTACGGGAATAGGATAGGCTAGCCAACTCCACTAGGTGATCACTCCGAAAATGGGCACATTACATCTTCCATAATTTGTTTTGCAGCTACAATAGCGTCTTGGAGCAACCTGCCACTTAACTGATTTGGAAAGTGTCTTGTACCCTTTCCCTACAACTGTCAATGTTGTCACCAAACACTCCCAATATGGACTCCTTGCCATGTTGAGGGAAGGTTGTTGAAATACCAAAAATTTGCACATGCCTTATATGCTTCTTTGTGCGCCTCCATGTTCCACCCTATAGCTTCCAATCAAGGTTGTGCTTCTGATACATTTCTAGGCACAAAAAACCCTATGTGTCTATCTCAACTCGAGCTAGCTGAGGTGGATGAGCCACATATGTGTGGACCGGGACTAGAGCCCACAATGCCTTGTGTATCTACATCGGATTCTATTGCCAAATTAGGAGCAATGGTTGCTTCTATGGTTGCTTGTGCCCTAGCCCTCTCCAATTTCTTTTCATCCAGTGATGCACGAAAGGCAATCATCTCTTGTTTCACCTCTTCTAGAGCTGTTGGGGATGGCTTGGAATCACGACTAAGAATGCATGCAAGATGGTATTTGAGGCGATTAATGCCTCCACTAGGCTTCTTTTGGTATTAAGTACAAATCACAAACCCTGCTACTAGTCCCATTACGACATGTTTCCAAGCAAAGTAACAGCGTCCAAGGGGTCTAGTTCCAATGGAACGACTTGCACTTGCTGGGTGAAAACCAGATGCAAAGCCACAAGCCATTGTGGTTATATATTAACCTGCAATATCGATAAGAACGAAAAAATACTGATTAAAAAAAATAACAATTTGAGGTTGAACATGATTTTTTTTAAATATGTACAATTTACATGCATTTAAAAAATTTAATTGTAATACGATATTATGGTAATTGAATAATTTGAAATTAACAAATTTCATTAAAATATCATCTTTTAACCCTAAAATGTAAACCCTATATTTAGAAAAAAAAAAATTTAAAATGAAAATTTTGAAAAAAAAAATCACTATAAATCATTTTAATTTTAATCAATCCACAAATTTAGATGAATTGAATCAATTCAATCCAACAAAATATGTAAATTTGACATGCTGAAAAAATTAAAAATGATTTACAAATTTAAATGCTTGAAAAAAAAAAGGAAAACAAAAAAAAATTGAACTCACCCTATGCAAATCAAAAATTGCAAAAATTTCTTCTTCGAATCCCCTAAAAATTCTTCCCAATTTGCTCTAGAATGTTTGCTTCTTCTTGTGTGTGGTCAAGTGGGGCGAATGGAGGTTTTATAGATAAAAAACCAAGTTCTTTTGGTGTCCAAACCGCGTTTTCCCCACATCTGCTCCTCTACACAGTTGCAGCAAGTTTCTAGCATAGACTCACCAAGTTTTAGCGAGTTTTTGCAACGAGTTTTTGCCAAAATCTCGACCAAAAACCCAACAAGTTCAACCTGAGAGTACTCGACGCCAAGAAAAACTCACTTGTGAACTATGGTACCAATATTGGCAATATAACATTCTTTCTTGCTTCTCTCTCTTGTGGACGGTTCTTTAGTGTTGCAAAAGACTCTTGCTCTTGTAAAGATTCATTGTCCACATGTATTTAGGCATGAACCATACGTAGTCAACAAGTGGTCCAAGCTCAAGCTTTAACCACATTTGTGTAATGGCTACCATGGTCTCTGTTCCCATAAGCACTTTCATGGTAATTTCATAGAGTTCAATTAAGGAACGTAGACTAGTAGAATGAAGATAACATAAGTACACATCCCAACCTGTTAAAAGGGCAACTCATATATTTGAATAACTTTATGAGGCGATCAACATGCATCGCATTAAATCAATCATGCAATTCAAACGATTAGAGAATGTCTTTAAGGAATTTCTTGAAGGGAATCGATGACTGCAAGTGTAATTATTTAAATGTACATTATGTTAAAAAACTTGGTATTACAAAGATATATTAGTTTTTATTTAGTGTTTCAATTACTAAGACATACATTAACATTTTGTTAAAGAAAAGTCTAAAAGCATTTAAAGACTATTCTTACAAACGTATGAATTATTGTACTATGATGCAGATGCAACATTGAATTGATATGAAGCTTATGGCTCTTTTATTTATGAGTTCTTCAAGATCAAAGATGTCACCTCATACACATTCCTTTATCCAACTAAGTCAAAAGAAGATAAAATAAATGAAAATAGATCATCTTAAAAACAATTATTATCAATGTAGGGAACCTTCTTAATCAATAGAAAATGCAGACCAAAATAGATACTTCAATTGCTATTTACCACTTTGAAGGAGCAACCTCCAATTACATTGCCACTTCAAGAGGCTGACTCCCCAATAATACTCAAATGTTAGGCATCCTTCATTGAATAGACAACTTCTACTTATAAAAGATAGTAAACTGTCACATGCCACCTGTATGTGGAATAAAAGGAAAAGATGAATTAAAAATAGCGAGTCTGAAGAGAAGAATAAGAGAGGAGACAGGATAAAAGAAAATAGAATAGGAGGTAGGGTATGTGGCAATAAAAAAAAATCACAATTTTTATTCTTCGTTTCCCTATCTGGATATCAATGTTATAATTTGTAGGGGATATCCCTCCCAAATGCCCTCTATCCTTCAATATGTTGCATCCCCCTAAAATATAGCCACTTAGATGCAATTTCGGCAGGCTGCATTAAAGATGCATGCCAGCTTCCATATCTGAGTTGCATTGTTCTCTAAAAAAGATGTTTAATTTCTACACAAAGATCTGAAGGTGACTTAGGCAATGAAAGATAATCATTACCGAGCCCCGTATGGCCTTCTTGCATTAATGGTGTAAAACACTCTCTTACCTTATGAGTAGCACTTTATGGAATTACTAATGGCTCTCTCATACCTAGTGATTTTACAATGTGTTTTCTTCTGCATAAATCAAAGTGGGGTACCCACTGGTTTCCACAACTAAATTAACAAAATCATGAAATATAATTTAAAATGAGACATGGACTAACCTAATATAACATGTGAATAACTATCCCATTTTTCTATTAAGCTGACAATTACACATACAAAACCATCTTGTTTGTTATGAAATAATGTTTAAAATGCAAGTCGACTATTGTCTAACCTGTTGTCAAAAGAAAGAAAACTTATTGGTATCGACTGAAACCTAAATGCCTGACAAGATCCTCTTATGGGAAATCATTCAGATGACAATAATTGTATTTGAAATGCATAGAAGCCAAGACAAGCCATCATACTTATTTAGTTTGAGATAAACTCCTAGACATGATGTACAAAATACAGCAAAAGTTATCTCGTTCTTAGAATTAGAAAGAAGTCTTAATAGAAACTTTTAAGCATCTGAATAATTCAATATTCTCACTTCATGCTTTAGCAGTGCAGTCTCTGCAAATATCAATATTGAATTTAGCATTGTACACACAACTGGTAGTAATTTTAAGCATTTTTGTTATACTTAGTACTCACATATGAAAAAAGACTCAGCAAAAACATTTTCATATATATACTAAGAAGATCCAAATTTGAAATTTGCATCAAATTCCAGAGAAAAAAAGTACATGTCTATTACCAAAAAATCTAAAACAGAAATACACAAATGTAATATTCAACTATTGAGGCTCAGTTTGAATTTGCCAGTCTCTTCGACACAGTGGGCAGTGTGGTCGATTTTGAGTACCAGTCCATTTAATTATACAGTGGAGGTGGAATGGATGATTGCACACGCCCCAAACTGCACAAGCATCATCACAAAGCAATTAGCCATTTAGAACATGGGGATAGAAAAATGCTGCAGTTCCAGTTTGAAAGATTATTTTAGATTATGTGAAATTTATAACCAATAATAATGATCAAACTTGATGAAACATATCCATGCTAATCTTCAGCTCTGAAAACACAATTCCACGTTCTTGATGATTAAACTGGAAGAAATCAGTTAAGAGGAGTTACAAGGTCTAAAAGCTGTATTACACAAAGAGCCAAAAAATAATAATTAAAATGTAATACATTTGTCTGGAAAAAGGCATTAAGTAATAAAACAAAGTTAACATGCAATGTGCATTGTCAATAAAAGTTCAATACAGATAAACCAAAGATCTGACAGAATTTTGAAGCTAAATATCTCATATTTAGATTTGAGTACCGATCACTGGTCCAGTAATTGGAGTTTATTACACCATAGAAAAAATTTCTTCCGAGGAAGAGGGGGTGTAAAATCAGTGCTGAATACAAGTGTATTTTTTTGCATGACAGTTATGCAAAGTGGTACTCAACTATTCAATTTTGGCAATTCATACTTATTTGTGTATGATAACAATGCTGATCATGTTGACAACATTGTATATTACATCATATTTTGATTGTTATGCTATATTTTGCTGATGTTGTCCTCTCTCACTCTGCTGACAGTTTACAGACACAGCTTTGTCCTCTTGCACATTTTTGAGCTTTCTCAGCTTGTGGTGAAAGTAAGTAAAATTAAGGTCACGTTCTTCAACACATCCAATGCTTCTTTATCCTGGTTTCAGTTTTCCTACAATGATGAGGATGTAAACATTACAATGGTTTATGCTTATTTGGGAGTCCAGTTCATGTTAGGATTAGGTGTTGTACACCTTGCAATTCCTAATGTTTGCATTCATTATTTACTTTGTATCCTAATGTGCCCACATGGAATATGGGTATCCCACTTGAGGTGGCACTCTATGCCACTTATAAAATGTATTATGATGTGTTGTAAGAGCATCTATGTCATGTAAGATGTGTAAGAGCATCTATAACATTGTAAGATGTGTAACAGATTCTATGACACATAAGAGCATGTAGGAGGGAGTTACAAAGTGAACTAGAAAAGTCATGAGAGACTTTTGACCAGCATATGACACATAAGAACATCTTGTAAGGTGGAAGCGTACAAAATGGAGCACCAAAGTTTGACGGAGGAATTTATGACATGAAGTTACTTCTATTCCTAGAATGTCGAATGCTGACTCATGATGATTTCAGCATTGGAATTTGTGCCATGAGTTGGGTTGCCACTTTTGGCCTCATGAATTTGTCACATGGTATTAGATGCCATTTTTGGTTTCTAGGTTTGGACTTGCCTATATAATAGACACACAGGTTGATGATTTTGAGGATGCACGTGTATTTGCAAGGGATATGATGCTAAATTGACTCTGGAAGCTGGTAGTTGAAGATGTTCTCTTTCTCCTGATAATATTGTGTATTGTAATGGATTTGTAGCTGATAATACCATAGAAGCAAATATCATTCTGGGGAATTTCTCGGCATCCCAAAATATAAAGATATTTTCAATTTCTTAGGATATTATCGGAAAAAAATCGAGAAAATATCGTAAACCCAAAAAATGCAATAATTTTTTTTTTTAAAAAGAGAGAAATAACTAGTGTTTTTTACATTTAAAGCCATACTAATTGCATAGAAAGTGACAGTGTGAAAGTAAACGAGAGTGTACACAATGAATTTTAAAACATGGATTTTTCTCATTAATTTTGAGATTGTTGATTACAAATAATGTAATATAAATCTCTTTAACAATGTTAATAAATGACTGCCAGAATGATAATGAACCCTTAATGCAATAGAACACAACTAATGTAAATACAACCTGTTAACCATATCGTTCTCCTTGACTATCAAGCCCAAGAGACTAATCTATACACAAAATGGTAACTACAGTTCACAACAAAAGTCTCCCTAACCTCTTCAAATACCTCTTAAATTTACAGCAGTGGCAAGCGTTTCAGGACAGCAATGCCCTTTATTAACAACGTTTCATATTAATCATTTTCATTAACATTTCCTAATATGTTGACAGCACAGCAGTATTGATGCCCATAACAATACTAATAAGGATGCTACTAAACACCGTACTGATCAAGAATGTATAGCTCACAATAATGACAGAATGCTATTGATCAATGATCATAAGAAGATTACTAATCACAAAAGGATAGTTATGTCAAAAGACAATGATGACGACAACAATCTCAACTGGTACAACATCATTAACAACTGATATGTAACAATGAAAATTGCCACACAATTGCCTCAATAATACAACTATTTTACAAATGAAATAACGACAACAATATCCATTGATAAGTACAAATGACAGCAAGTCCACGACAGCACTAACATCTATGATGCAATAATAATGACAAGTCAAAGGATAGTGTAATCATTTGACAGTTTTGTCTAGTAATGACTATGCTCACATATCATAAATAATGACAGCAGTGTTTGTTCTCAAAGGTAACAGTGAAAATTACTAATCACAATAACAATAGGCATGTTCCCTATTCACAACGTCTTCAAACCCAATTATACCAAGTGTCTTCACAACTGTAGATAACTACATTCATTTTTTAACAGAGTTGCATGGACACGGATACGGTATCGGATACGGATACGGCTATTTTTTAAGACCCCTAATATGGATACGGCTAGATACGACATATATATATGTGTGTATATATATAGATAGATAGATTAGCAATAAACAATATTAAATAATTTAAATTTAATATAACTAATATATATTTAACAAATATATTATATATTAATAAATTAAACTTAAAAAAAGTTAAATGTATTAAACTTAATAAATAAATAAAAGTTTACAATATAAAGTAAAACAAAAAAGCCAAAAATTAAAAAAGTATCACCAATTAATAAAATTGCCTCTTCCTCCGTTGCTTGTTGACACTATATCTCCAACTTTAGAATGAATGCGATTATTTGAGTATATACAATCGCATAAAAAGACATATTTCCATCGTGTGCGTGTTGGTCCAGAGTAGTTCCCTGCAACAAGAAATCAACATGCTAGGTCATGGAACAGTTGCTTGCGGCAATTTTTAACATTCTAGGGTTAATATTTTTGGGATAAGGCACAAATATCATGAGAATGCTGCATCTGCGTGTATCCGACACGGGAAAAAAATAGGGTCTTTTTTGGGTACGGCTGGATACGGTATCCAAGAAGTATCCGAGCCGTATCCTATGAGTATCCGTATCCGATACGGCGATACGGGTACCAAGGGAGAGGGGGTGAAGTATCCAGTAATTGTGTTTTTGAAATAACAACAATAATTGTTTCTACCCCTTTCCAAAAGATTTAACTGCTATGCAATAATGGCACGAAATCTTAACAACTACTTACACCATTCAAGGTCTATAACCCATTTATAAAAGTTTCAGAGAAAAATGATCAAAAAATTGTAGGTCTGATGCTTATATAGAAAAAAAACTAATTTATTGTGATATTATTGGTGATATATGATCAATAATTTTGCAATATATTGGTGAAAATTTTGGTCAAAGTCACAGTCAAAGATATTTTGAAAAACTCAGTGATATTTTCAAGAAAATGTCGGGAACCTTGCTGAGAAAAGATATATCGGAATATATCAGGATATTTTAAAGATATCTACTTCTATGGATAATACATTAGGTGTGCTTTGAAGGCTGGGTTTTTTCTCTACTATTATTATATAGATCTAAACTTATTTGCATTGCTTTTCTCATTGAGTTAATGTAAGGAATTGTCTTGTTTCTGTTCATTTAGTATTTGAGCTTAGTTTCAAGTTCTGATACTAGTGTGTTTGCAGGCACGGTTCTTTTCAGTTCACTGGACCATATTTCAAGAAAGCTCGCCTCAGTTTCACGCCTTTGTAAAGAATATGCCTCAGTTCCAGCTATTGAGTGCTAATGTTTTCAAATAAGTTTCCAAGCTCACTTTAATGTTGTTATGAAGCCTACAATTATTGATGGGACCAATGTTTGGAGCCCTAGTTTGGGTCTTCTCAATAAGCTTGTATAGACAGGGTCCAAAGTCTCATGTTTTAGTGTGTAATTCATTAAAAATGTACAGCTGTTACAGCTCTCAATGCTTCATCTAAGTAAAATTTTCCACCTAGCTCCTTTGCCTTGAGTATATCTTTAGACTTGATTTCTACACCCAGACTTAGATATTTACATGATTAAGCTTCACTTTGCATGAGATGCCGCTACTTGGCACGTTGTTCTTCAAAGAGGATTGCATCCTGTGGCCCCACTAAACATTGGCATTGTTTGCATCCTAGGAGCAATATGCTCCTTCAATCTATCAACATCTCTATTGATTGGCTTCCTCCATTTCGGTATTACTATTCTTACAATGCCCCTCCTTGCTTTCTTCCTACAAAAGCGATCATCAATAGTGCTGTTAGAGAGTATTTACTGATATTAAATTCATTTCAATTGGACTTCTTGAAAGCATGATAATGGTTTATCAGAACTTAAGCATGCAAGGCTATCAAACAATATGAAACAAATGGATGCAAGAATAGGACATAGAGTTGCCACAAATAGGACTGTAGATGGCATGATTGGTCAAAACTCAAATGGCTTGAAGCTTCCCCTTGGCTAGTTGAGAGTGTTGCCACCAGTCACACGTTGAGACCGAACATCTTATCTCTGTGAGATGATATATTGTCTCTACCCCCTCAAATGTGGAGATTGAGGAGAATTTATTTGTAAGTATCCTATTTACTATGGGAATATATTCCTGTCTATATTGAGACTCGACGGATTCTTATCCACCTTCTTTTAATACCTGGAAAATAGGTTCCTGGTCCTTTTTCTTTGGGAATTCATTATTCTATTAACTCCTTACAAAGAAATCCTAGACTTATCAAGTTGATTACTTCTTTCATCCCACTAACAGCATTGGAGGCATTATGCCCAATGAGAGAAGGCATAAATCATCTGAAATATCACCTTGCATGAATCCATTGCCGAGGTGTAGAGCCATGTACACAAGCAAGTCTGGAGGTTGAGAATGAGGTGAAAGATCTCCTTTCAGCATATGAGTAGAAGAAAGCAAAAAAAAAAAAAGAGGATGGCAAAGGCAATGGGAACCCCAGCCCCTTGTCTTTGTGCGGTACAACCTTTGATTGCATGAAAAGAAGGTACAGGGGCAAAATACACATCATGTGCTTGACCTCAATGACATTGATCCATATCCAAATTGAGTTATTGAGGATGTGGATCCATTGTTTACTGCTGATGTGATGGCTGATTTGGAGAGGGATGCAGCTGAATGGCGAGCAGATGTGGCAGCTTATGAGAAGGCAAAAGGCAAGGTTGGCAAGCCATCAAAGGCAAGTTCATTACATACACAACTTGATCCCATGCCTGAGGCTCCTGTTGAGGCTCTTGTTGAGGATACTGCAGTTGTACCATCTAGTTCCACGACACCCACACTACAGCAGCAAGCTTTTCTGAGCTTTAGCCATAGAAGAAATTTATGATTTGTAATTTTTATTGATATTGAAACTTGAAGTTCATATGTATTGAAAATTTGAACTTGTTTTTTGGCCTATGATGTCTATTAAACTCTAATTTTGATCTATTGTGAAGGAAATCTGTTGGAATGTGTTGTCATTGATGTCAAAGGCACGGAGTAATTAATGAGATCATTAATATAAGAAGAGTGGCCCGATATAATAAGAGTTACCCATTATATCCGTTAAATGTTACCATTGGAGAGTGTATGTTTAAATTAAAAGATTTAAACATTGGAGAGATAAATGTTAGAGGCCGACTCCCTTGAAAGAAAGACAAGGATGATATAAAAGAAGATTTGAATTCATTCCTAAATTACCATGCTTTGACATACACGTGCAGCGATCAAATTTGTATGGTACAAATTCTTTGTGAAGATCAGCGATTTCCTGTGTTATAACTTGCAAAGAGGAACAGCAATAATTAGTTGATATGATGCGATTTTATGAAGGAAGCTAGAGAACAAATTGTTTAGTGAATAAGACAAAGCACTAAGGACGATATGGAGAAGAAGACGAAACAGCTGAAGAACAAACTATACCAAAAAAAAAAGCAGCGATTATAATTTGAAAAGAGGTGTGATTTGTGCGAGAAGACAAACCAGTGACCTCACTAGAAGACAAAGCTATTTATTAAAAGCAACGATTTTATATAGGAAGGGCTGTGATTAGTTTTGGAGGGACAGCATGCCATGGAGAGTCACATTTATTCACAAAAGGCATAACATTTGAAAAGGTATAAGAGGGAATTGATGAAATTATTTGAAGACAAGCAATCAATGAATATTTTCTGAGTATAAGGAAGAGGAAGAGAAGAAATATGAAAAGTGAATCTGATTTATATAGAAGATATTTTGTGTGATAAAAGGAAAGGATATATGCTAGTAAATTGAATTGATAAATTCAGATTTGAGAAGGAAGAGATTAGTCAATTGAAATCAGATTTGTGTGAAAGGATTTATAGTTTGGATCAGATTTGTGTGAAGGAGTATATCATATCAGCCATTGAAGGATTAATAGGTTGGAGCCTATCAAATAGAGGTTGGAGCCTCTTGCTGGGTTGGAGCTCAGTTTGTGTTGGGGAGCCTCCAATAGATTGGTGCCTATAATTTTGTCAAGTGGAGATTGGTGTATCTTGTGAGTTGAAGCTCACTATTTGTATGTAAAGTAGGTTGGAGCCTACAAGAAAGAGAAGAAGATAAATAAGATATATGTAAGCAATATTTTTCCGTGGTTTTCTCCCGCAAGGGTTTCCACATAAAATCATGTGTTATCTTTGTGCCTTAAATTGCTAGATCTCATTTAAGCGGTTTATTGTGATTGATTAAGATTGAAAGTAGAAGTTTTATTTTATACCGATTCAACCCCCCCCCCCCCAGTGTCACTAAGTGCTCATCAAAATCAATAATATGTTCCACAAATTTAGTAATTTGTGTTTTTTTGAAGAGTTTTTTTTTTTAAATTTACATATTTTTAATATTCGATAAATTTGCTAAGTTATTGCCGAGTTTTTCCCCAAGTTTTTGCCGATCCGAAGTTTCTAGATCACAATAGCACTAGAATCACAAAAAATGGAGAGGTATGGTCAGCAAACAAAAAGAGAGGAAAACTCATGGCAAAGTTTTAAAAAAATTGCACAATGAAAACTTGACAAAAAATCAAGAATGATAGCAGCTACAGGCACATTTTATTAGTATATTAAAATAATATTAATAATGTGATAGTGTAACTCCTATTACACTTGTTTGTAATAGTCTTTTGTAACTGCTATTGTAACTTCTGTCATTATATTTTTTGTAACCGCCGTCTATTCTTAGACATTCTTCAATAATATGTGGATGTGATCTCTACCTAAGATGGCACGCCTCTTCTCTCATCTCATTCTTTTGTTCATGCTAACATTGGTATCATAGCCGCTATTTGGCCTAATGAAAGAAATCGGGAAGAGGAGTGGATGGTGAAGATATGGTTGCTCTAATCATCAACAACCTACCACCCTCCTTTGAAACTTTTGTGGAGTCTCTGAACCTGTTGGCAAAAAGCCAAACTTTGACCTTTGACAAGGTCAGTACATATTTGTTGCAAAAGGAATGACAACAAGAACAGTTGAGTGAAATTTCTTCTAGGAGTTTAGAAAGTGCACTTGCTAAACAATTTCAGGGTACAAACTACAATCCCCCTTCTCCCACTTCACAACCACAGAGAAAGGTGCAGTGCTAGTATTAGAAATTTGGGCATGTGAAGAAAGATTGTAGGAAAAGGCAGTATGATCTATCCCACAAGCCATAGAATGAAAATAATCCTAACCAGTTATAAAAAGAAACCTAGAATGAGGCTTTAAGTTGTTAACTCTGCAACCGTGATTTGAGACACTACAATTTTTTGGTTAAGTATCATTTTTGTTGAATGTTGGAAAGAGAAGATGGACAGGATAAGCATCACAAGATAATATTCAAAATTGGCCTTGGTATCCTTTCTCTTCTGACAGGTTGATTCTTGTAAACAAAATGATTTCGTTCTTTCTATGTTGGGTGATGTTAAGTTGTTTACTCTGCAACAGTGATTTGAGACAATACAATTTTTTTGGCTTAGTGCCATTTTTGTTGAATGTACAAAAGACAAGGTAGACATCATAAGCATCACAGGATGATAATCAAAATTGCCTTGTTATCCCTTCCCTTCTAAGGAATTGAATCTTGTAAATGGAATGATTTTATTCTTTCTATGTTGGGCAATGTAAGTTGAACAAGAAAAGAAATTAGGATGGAACAGATTGACTATAAACTTTGACTCAAATTGCACAATACTGCTATGGATCACAATTCCAACCAAATTTATAAAACATCAGGTATAAAATATACAGTGTTGCTCAAATTTTGGAAGTTCCGTCATCTTTAACACCCCTTTTTTACTGGCAAGGCATGTGACTTGGGAAAAGCCAACTCAACCTTACTATGATTAAATTTTTGCAGGATGTCATAAAACAACCCAAGTCAAAGTGAAGCAAGGGGAGTTATACATGACAATGATGGAGACTTCATGCATACATATGCAATCAACATTGGAAAAGCCACTAGGCTTAAGCATACATAACTCCTCTTTCATTTATTACAAACGGCAATGAATAAGGGCTATCACTACCTTCCCTAAGAAAATCACTCCTTATATGAACCAATTCTACTTTCCTTCTCTATAAAGTTAGCACAAAGGTTGAATCTTATCTCTCAAGAGACCAGAGCTTTACATGGTAAACAGGTTGAACACAAGTTTAACATCAATGGATTTTATATAAGTTGAGTGGAATGAGGAATCTCTCTAAAATGTCATGGATGTGGAAGATCACATTATCAAGCAGATTGGAAAGTTTTCTATCAAACTGATTTCACATATTTTACATCACTAAAGCAGATGAGATAAATTATTCAATTGATCTATTTTTAACAATGAATCAAATCTTAGATCTCTGGAGGAATTTTAGATAGGAATCTATGTATCAACCTTGGAAAGTGTGGAATCCATTCATTTTTCATATTACATGTGATGCAAAGCAAGCATGACACAAGCAATGGAAGGCAAAATCAATTGAAAATTGGCAAATAATTCTGTCAACATGTACTACGACTGTTGTGCTATTAAAGGTTTTACATTATCAATTTGATCTATACTCTTAATAAAAATCAGTCTAGTCTAAAAACCATCTCAATTTCCCCAAATCCATGGTTGTTTTCAGCCATACAAATTCAATCCCTCTACGAGTTTAAAGCATAATTGCCTACAATGTTGATTGCTTTGAAGGCAGATAATTAGAGGATTGATATCATGATTATCCTAATCTACGTTTTTCTGGCCATCCATTTTATCCCCTACCATTCCCGACTACTATACATACATTTATTGAGTTCCATAGTAGTCACCTTCCCTAAGGAATGTTTTATCCATATTATGTATACAAACAATACAATACATTCTCTCCACAAAGCTGAGCCAAAATCTATCAGCAACTTCACACATATGGTAACTTCACAAATTCCACCTTACTGTCTAGCACATATAATTCTCCTAGAGATGAAAAAGTGACTAAGCACTGAAATAATATAAATATAACTAGAGTGGTGTTGACATCAAACTTTGTATCTTCAAATGATCCCAACTAGCACCCTTAGTGCATTTTGACCATTTAAATCACATTCAAAGAAGTACATTATGTCTCTTTGCAATACTCTTAAAAAATTCATAAGTTACAGCCCCCTTCGCAGGTGGTGTCCAAAGGAATGAGGGGGGACGGCAGGGCAGGACAGGGCAATTGGTGGGAGTTTTATCCCCCAGGATATTCCCGTTCTGTGTGCCACAAAATTTACTGCAGGGACACTATCCCCAAGGAACACTATTTTTTTTTCTCCCAACCTAGCATAATAACTAGATGGTGGCTACCTCCCTTGCACATTGCAAAGAATTTTATTTGTTACTCCTATATGGAAATGCTAAGATATGACAGGAAATTCCTTCAGTCAAACTTATATTTTATCTCTCATATTTTTATTACAACACTTTGATTAGATAATAAAGCATTGATAATGGATTCCAGTTCAAGTTAGCAGGCCGAAATCAAAGGCGACAGAAGCTTCATCAACATTAACCAATCAAAAAAAATCAATTCCTCATTTTGAGTTTTGGGTTTTAATTATTTTTTATTTCATGTGAAATACAAAGTTAAACCTTTGCAAATCACTCTTCCATCCACTAAAGAAGTGCCTAATGGATGAAAATTTAAACAGTTCTTTTTATTTACCTTTGACGTGCTTAGAAATTTAACTTTGATGTGCTTAGAAGGTGTAAATCTATTTGATTCACCAAACATCTCAAATTTTCTGCTGCTTGTTAGAAAGTCGTTGAATTCAAATATCATCATTGAAATTTGATGAATGCAACAACTTAGTACAGAACTAAACTGATCCAACCCAATGAAGTACATTATGTCTCTTTGCAATACTCTTAAAAAATCCGTAAGTTACAGCCCCCTTTGCAGGTGATGCCCAAAGGAATGAGAGATGGGAAGGGGGCGTTTTGTCACTGTCTGACATCCCCAGGACATTCCCATTCTGTGTACCGCAAAATGTACTGTGGGGACACATCCCCAAGGAACACTATCTTTTTCTCTCTCAACCCAGCATCATAACTAGAATATTGCTACCCCCCTTGTGCATTGCAAAGAATATTATTTGTTATTTCTATATGGAAATGCTAATATGTGACAGGAAATTCCTGCAGCTAAACTTTCTTATATTTTATCTCCCATATTTTCATTTCAACACTTTGATTGGATAATAAAGCATTAATAATGGATTCCAGTTCAAGTTAGAAGACCAAAATCGAAAGAAAAAGAAACTTCATCAACATTAATCAATCAAAAAAAATTATTTCCTCATTTTTAGTTTTGGGTTTTACTTTTAATTATTTTTTATTTCATGTGAAATATAAAGTTACACTGCAAATCACTCTTCCATCCAATAAAGAAGTCCCTGATGGATGAAATTGAAAAAATTAAACAGTTCTTTTTATTTACCTTTGACATGCTTAGAAGGTGTAAATTTATTTGATTCATCGAGCATCTCAAATTTTCTGCTGCTTGTTAGAAAACCATTGATTTCAAATATCATCATTGAAACTTGATTAATGTGGCAACTTAGTACGGAACTAAACTGATCCAGCCCAGATCAATAAATGCACCCTGCATTGAACTTTTGGTACCATTCTATTATGTATAAACGTCAAGATACCAGGTCACATAGCCCATTAACAAAAGCACGTCCCTCATATAACCATGGTCCTATAACCAAAGACAAGTGCATAGAAATCACACTCCACAATTGTGATCTATGCTCTACGTATGGAATCAAACTTACAATGCATCAACAAAACACAAAGTGCACTAAAGATACAAAAATAATTTCACATACATGAGAAGCCAAAGACAAACACCAAATTGCGAAAATAAGGGTGGGTGGCCTGCTAGGTGGACGAGACTTCTTTATTAATCTTGAAAAATGTCTACATTATAAAAATGGCTAGTGGTTGCCCATACAAATGACTACTTAGATTAAACTACTTTGAACGGTTGGCCTGCAAGGTGGAAAAGACTTCTTTGCTAATCTTTTAAAATGTCTAGATAAAAAAAATGGTCAGTAGTTGCCCAAACAAATAACTACTTAGATTAAACTACTTTGAAACAAATCTGACTTACTTGTAACAATCTGTAATCTCCTAAGATTCAATTCTTCCTGGGAATTTTTAAAACATAAATGAAATACTACTTGAATTAACTTTGAATGACAGAGATTATAATGTATTTAGTAATGGAATCAGTATTCCTTAGTTATTGGTAGTTAAACAATGTTGCAATTGTATGAAACGACAAGAAACATCAACCACAAGTGAGATTGATACAAATTTTACCTTGAAGACCCCGTAATGGGGAAAACCAATTGGAAGTGGCAATAGGTTAGCTTCCTCTCCCTCCCTTGGCCAATAGTTACAAAGACCTCTTGATACAGCACGTGCAGTAATCTTCCTACTGTCACATTAACTCCTCTTTGCACCATACTAGTTTTGCTCCTACATCCAACTAAACTTGTTAACTCTCGTCCTCACACCCATATGTTTACAATTGGGCTTATGCCACTTATAACAAACATTAAAGGCGTACTTTTGTGAACAAAAGGACACGCAAATGTCATAGAACATGAAAAGTCATTATTTTACTACTACTTTGTTCGTAGGATTGCAATGGGCAAAGCCACCACAAATGTCAGGGCTGAACAATGTGTCACTGGACACTAATGAAACTATCAGGACAGTGACGAAACCATCACCCTAGTGTATTTCGTGGTTTTGTCACTAACAAAATTGCTCTCTATTTTCAGCTCTACTTTGATAAAATTCCTTGGTTGATTGATAAAGTAATTTGTTTTTTCAATCCTTATAGATCAATTCCTCCCCTTTCAAGAGGCTCTATTTTGCTCACCTTGGTGTCTTTCCCTTGCTGTTCATCTCACAAGAGTCGTTCAGTTTTGACTCTTTAACTTTCTTCTGCAACACCAGATCCTCCTTCAACTCTCCTTGACCATCCAAGGCTAAGTCTTCAAAAGAGGGTAATGGTTGCACATCTTCTTCATCCAACATAGATGCCTAATATAGATGCAAGTTTTCAAAACTGACTACTACGTACATCCATATGAATGAAGTAGTTAAAAGTTGTTATCCTTCTTGTTCCACAAGGTGGTCCAAAACTTCCACAAAACTCTTGAATCACTATCTCATACAATAGACTTGGAAAATCAAAATGCACCCATACATTAAAAAAAGGACAATTCAATTGTTCGTGTCCTTTATAGGAAAAGCAAAATGCACCCATAGCATAAGAAAAGAACAATCCAATTGCTTCATGCCCTTTTATTGTCTTCTTAAACAGAATTAACCAATGTTTCTCCAAGTTTTTGAGACAAGGGGACAAGGGGACATGGGGACGCAAAATTTTCCCAAATATTGGGGATGGCAGGGGGGCAGCGAGGGGGCGACTATTAAAATAACTTTAAAAGATTAAAAGTAGCTGAAATTTTAAAAAGTAAATACAATGTAATGCATTTGCAATAACAAATCCTCCCCTTTTAAGTTTTTAGCAGTTTTTAGCTTTTTTTCCTCTAAAATTTACCTTTTTTATTTTTATGCAACAAATGAAGCAGGGCATGTAGTCCTTAAAAAAAGAGACATTCCCTCGAAGTCCCCAAGACATCCGAGACATCACACAGACCTCCGGGGATGCATCCCTAGGGAACATTGAAATTAACACACATCTAGCTAACTCTATCTACCACAACATACAAGTAGTTATGTCTATGCTTAGACTAAGTGAACCCCTCACAAAATCCATAGAGATGCTATCCCAAGGTATGGTAAGCACATGTAGAGGCATATACAACTTTTCTTTCCTAATCTTAGTCTTTCTTGTGTAGTATACTTTACATCCTCTAATGAGTTTAAAGACATCTTGCATTTTGAGACAATACAATACAATGAGCCATAGTTTTGCCAACATCCAAATGACTTGAAAATTTAAGCGTATGTTCTCTCATGATGTGGGAGCATCTTGGTCCACAAGCAATATTGCATCACCAAAAGAATGTTTCTAATTTTAGTTGTTGTTTGTCTAGTAGGCTATTTTGTCAAACATGCATACTCAAAAGGCTGCTACAAGTTGTTATAGATTGGGTATAGGTTGTTGTAGATTGGTTATAGGTTGCAGCAGATTGGATACAAGTTACCTGTAGGTGTTCTCTAAGGCCATAGACCTACCTATAACCATGGTATAGGTTGCCTACATGTTGTCTACAGGTTGCTACAGGTGTTAAGTCTTGCACCCAAATGGTTTATGGTCTCTTAAGACTTGTTTCTTGACTTCTTACAGGGCATTGGGGCAACATTCTTCTATTGGGAACATGATTAGGACAATTTATATTTCTATCAGCAATTGAAGACTCGTTGGGGCAAAAGATTGAATGGGGGTGATTTGCATTTCATAAGCAGTTGGGTATTCTTACCTTGGCTGAGTTTGCCCTTTTATGTTGTTGTGTCAGTAGTGCCAACTAGGCTTCCTTCCTTAATTGGAATCATTATTTTTCTTGATGGTCAATTGACCTCTACCTTTTCCTAACTTGGTAGTGTTAGGGCATTGAGTCATTTCTTTTGGGCTGGCATTATTTCTCATAACCATAGTTCACATTCTTTACATCATTGGCGACTATTCCAATTTCCTTTAGGCGGCATTTTCTTGGTTGTTGCTTGTTGACAGCTGATTTAGAGAAGTGGGAGACCATTGTTACTTCATATGTGGGCCCTAGCAACCGTTCAACTTCCAAAGTAGCCAATGTGTCAATTTCTTGGTGGTAGCAGTTATCATTAATGATGGGGTGACATGATTTCCTAGTCTTGATTTTAACGACCATCCATCTTCAAACAGGGATCCTTCGGGTAAAATCACAGTGTTGCTTTTTAACAGGGGCAGAGAAGGGAACTATTAGTCTATTAAAACTCTACTATGAAGAGCGTGAACGGGAGCAGCAGGAGTGGGTGCGGGTTTTCAAACCCTGTTCAGGGCAGGAATGGGAGCGAACCAGAGGAAGGCGACAGCGAGGATGAAGAGAACGATAGTTCTGATGGTGCGGATTGGATCTACGAAGAAGATGAGGACGTGTGTCTGTTGGAGGTCTAGATGGAGGCTCAAAGCTTCGTTTCTCATGCTCCGGTGGCTTCCTTTGGTCATAAAGTCGCCGCTCATATGGCTAGAGATGGTGGGTTTGCCCAGGCACTGAAGCATGGCTTCTTTTCTAATTTGGATGCTTCGCTTTCCCCTGGTGTGGGTTCTATTCCTCCTCTTTCTAAGTCTGTTTGTGTGGATCATAAGTCCCCTGTTCAGAGGATTGAGGGCTTAGAGGAGTCCCCTCTCACGGGCCCTGTTACTACCCAGGTCGATGGCTTGGCGGTTGGATCTACTGGCTCGGTGATTGTTGTGGGTCTGAAGTCGAATGATACACATGATTTATGCCCTGTTGGTATGGTTACTGACAATTCTATGGGGTGTGGGTCACCACTAGACCAGGGATCGGGTTTCTTATCAGCGGATCAACTTCCATTGGGAGCTACAACTGGGGTTGCTTGTAAGATGCTACCCCTAATTTTTTTTTTTTTAAATGACATACAATGATAAACAATGTTAGCACAATTGAACTCCTCCACACTTCTGATCGCCAAGATCCCAAATTGGGCGAGGTGAGAGCATAATGTGCTTTGGATTACAAATTAAAACATTGTGCAAACAAGTAAACATTCATCTGCATATGTAGGCATCCACAAGCTATGGGAATTCACCACTTTCAGTGGGTAGAATAACAAGAAAAGTACAATGCCATCCACTTATTCAGTGGGAATACTCCAGTTTCCAATGGGTAAGGCAATAAAAAAGGGTTCATTCTCCACACTGGCAGTGAACCATCCAGGGGTACTTAATGTGAATGAATTACAATGAAGTACAAATATACTCAATTTAATCAAGATCAAGAGCACCAGAATTAGCATTTGATGAGCAATTTTCCCTAAAGATCATTGATGAGATACATACCCTGCATCATGATTAGCAAATATATTATCCAAGGACTAATTGAAGACTGCAATCCTGATAAAAACTGACTAAAACTCTGATTTTCAACTTGGCTGACTGTTTTGGCACTGTACGGCAACCATGAGATGCATCTAAAAAACTCATATTCCAAACCACACAACAAGGAACCCAAACTCTAATATTAACCTAATAATCTGACCACAATAACAATTTCTGAGCAATCAAATAATAAATAGATTGATGACATAACCCACAGTCAGCAAAGTCCCCTGATCAAGGCCATACAGCCAGGCAATGGTACGACAGTCTCAAAAAATCATATACAACACCAAAGTTTATGAAATTACTCTTAAATGAGGCATTTAGGGAGGACATTTAAGATGCAAACAACAGAGATTCCAATAGCTGCCTTATAAATTTTTTATAAACATTAGTCTCCTTCAACAGTTGTACAGCCATGCTATGTACAGTCATTTCCAGAATTTGCAAATCAGCACCAAATCAATTCAAATCACTTGCAAATGGGGCATCTATACAACAAAGAATCCAAAAACACCAACTTAATTTTCTGATGAACATCAATGTTTCAACAGGTGTATGGCTAGAGATGTACGGCCAAGGCATGAAAAATTCAACACACACAAATAATTCCAAAACCACAATGAATATGCATAGAAAAACATTATATTACACTCCAAAACTGATCACAATAATAAACTTCACAAAAACTCCAAAATCCATTGAGCAGCAAGGCAAACTCTGTATGAGCTTGCTCCCAATCCACCTTCAGCACAATGGTGATTCCTGTATGAAATCACACTCAACCTCAAGAGGGTTTTCGTCCTCAAGAGCATTCCACAAGAGGGGTTTCGTCTTCAAGAGAATATGGAAGAACACGCAGGTACAATCCAGTAAAGTAACAATACAAATCCTAGTGTGCCCTCCAAATGAGCTCTCCATCAGCATATAAAGGCATCTGGGAGTTACAAACTCCACTTTCTTGAAAATATAATCTTTTTTTCTCCTCCACTTTATAAAGTTCTCTTATTCCCAAAGTGGTGCTCACTTTAATAATAAGTTTAGGAGAAAAATATAAATATGTCCTCATCCCACACTTAAGTCACTTTATAAAATATAACATTATAAATTAAGTGCACCAACAACCTGATTAATTATCAATTTTCCTCCAATTACCAAAGTTGATAATTAAATATCTACTCCAAGGATCTGGAATGAGGATAAGTGGCTTCAAGACGACTAAATTGAAAATGGGGACATTACAGTCCCCCCTCCTTGAAATTGCTTGTCCTCAAGCAATTGGATCGCAATCTGATGCTCCACTCTGATAAACATACCATATAACTATAATACTTGAAGCAACTCGTTGCGATCACTGAGTACCAATGCATCACCTTGTCAATTCCTGGATCCCAAACCATCCTGTCCATCCAACTATAGGAGAAGAAATAGATATCTATTATGACCCAATCATCACATATCATCCATCTATATGGGTAAACCATCAAAAAGATCTAAAAATCAACTCCCATGTACACATAAGTCAAGTTATTAGGCCACCAAATGCCGCTGTTGTAACTCAGGCCAGCAACAAGAATGAAATCATAGGTGTCAACATATCCATGCATACTAAAGAATTCCATCAAATACTCAATGTCCATAAAAAAAACATGCCTCCACACACTCCTAAGCAGCTGAATGGCTGATGTAAACCATGAAAAATCAGAAAGTGCAATGGAATTCCAAGAAGGACAACTACTAACCCATGACGAATCAATGAAGATGAGGTCACCAATCAACAAATAAATGGCTGTCATATCATAATCAATTGGAGTCATAGCCAAAGATGAGTTATGGATGCCTTCAACACCCATCAAAGACAACTCTTGAGTGGCTGGTCCACTATGGGTGTCATCAACAAAATCAGCAACTGAAAAGTCTGAAATCTTCATTGGACCATCCAAATGATATGACTCAGTAATCTCATCACTACAAACATATGAACAACAAGAATTTTCATGATCAACCACAATAACATCATTTGTTAAAAAAAGAGATCTAAGATAAGTCTCCCTCTGTTGTCTTGATTGATCAAAGCGGTGAACTTGTTCCTTGACTTGCAGTAAATGTTGTTTTGCAAGGGCAGCCACTAGCTTGGCCTCCTTGGCCCTTTGTGACCACATTTCACACAAATTTTGGGTCTTTTCCACATCCACCCAAGTCTGATACAAAAAATCAAAACTCTTATGAATTGAGTTCACCACACAAATTTCATTTGTAACACCCAATTTTTGAGAGCCATCTAAAGAAAACTCTATGGTATTATCATCCTCATGTGAAAAGAGTGTTCTTTCATGATGGAGTAAAGAAATCTGACTACTGTCATAAAATTCAGAATATCTGTCAAACTCTTTTGCCATGTCTTCAATCTTCACAAGTGCATCTTCTTTGAAATTTTCATATCTAGCACTTGTACTTTGAATGCCAACATTTGTAGACTCTTCTTCCATCAGTTCTCCATGTGTCAAAGTAGCAATCTCATAAGGATGAGGAAGAATGTCACTGTCCCAAATCGGAACTTTGGAATCCTCTTTATTGAATTCATCAAACACCACCAAGTCTTGCTTTGTCCCAGCTTCTTCCCAAGTAATTAGGGATGGAAGTGGCTCAAAGAAGTCATCATTACTAAATATCACAAGGCTACAAGATTCATTATTATATGATTCTTCAATCCTTTCCTCATCTTGTTCAACTCCTACACCATTTGCCTTGTCATCTTGGACCATAGGGACAGCTGTTATAAAGGACTGATTTTCTGAATTATGCAACGATTGATTATGCCTACTCAAAAGTAGACAAAGATCAGCAATCTCTCTATCTTGATCTTTCACCAATTGGATAGCCCTGTCTCTATCTCCAACCATTTGTAAATAGTCTTCTTTTATTAACTCCAAAGCCTCTTTGAAAGGGAGCAAATGAGTATGAGAAATACCATATTCAATTCCTTTTTGTCTTTCCTCTCTTTGGCTGACCAAATGAGGTCTTCTAGGTGTTTGTGAGTGCTATCCATTCTTGACAATGCTTGAATTATTCTATCTTCCTTCACCACCATTTGATCTTGCAAGACTTCCCAAACTAAGGGCTTTTGTTTCAACTGTCTTTGGCTGCCATATTCTGATTTTTCATCATGTGTAGGTGGAGAAGCAATATGATCACCCAAAGAATCCATACCATTGCTACTCTTATCATTTACATGCTCTGAATCATCTGAGAAGTCAAACTGTGGTTCTTGTATGGGAATTTCCCACTCAAAATTGGGATTGCCATCATTATATTGATATTGAAGTTCCATGTTTAGTGCTGTCCCAAAAATTTCAGCAGCTTCAAATTCTTCAACTACTGCAACTCTACTTTCCTCAAATCCTTCAAAACTCTCAACTGCAACAATCTTAGGTTCACTTGATAATTTTCCTTCTAACATTCCATCAATCATTCTTACTTTTGTTTCTAGAGAATTGGCATCCTCATAGTCACTAAGCTCCTCGTCAAATTTAGGACTTGCAAAGTCCATTCTTTCAGCTTTCAGGTCTTTATTGACTTCATCAAGGAAACTCCAACACACTTCCACTACACTTGCCATAGGACTTTCAACTTTATGAATATCCATTACTCCACATGAAGACTCATCATCCCACTCAGCAGATTTATTTGATAATGACATGCTATCCACTTGCAGAGAATGAGGAACTTGTATACCAAAAGAGATTAACTCTTTTGCAGTCAGTTGATCCTTGAACTTCTCAATCTTCAGCTCCATTAGTTTAGATATGAAATCATATGCTATAGGATACATGTTCTTTCCTCCAAATGATCAACAAATCTGATTGCAACTGTGGGCAGACCTCATCACCTTCATCTAAAATCAGGGACATGATGCTGAGCATACTTGCTTTTACCTTATCTGAATGACGTTTCCTGATTCCAGAAATGAAGTATTCAAACATCTGGAGGATCAAATCATTACACCTGAAATCAATCAGCAAATAACATAACTTAATCTTTGCCATAATCTCCAAGATTTTTACCCTTTGATCAAAGGTAGGATTTTTTACATCATGCAACCCTTGGAAACTCTCCACCATCAGCTGTAAAATGACCTTCATAGTGTCATCGTCATAGGCTGCCTTAGGAGCTGAAATCCTTGCAACTTCACTAATGCAAGTGACAGCTGCAATCCTTATCTCTTCAACATGATGTCTCATCAATTCTGGCTTAACTAACACACCAATGGAGCCAGTGTTTTACACATTGCCTGAGAAGGTGATTGACCAACCTTACACAGACAACCTTCTGCTTCATCCAAATTTCTAAGAAGAACTTCTTTAGACCGAGGTAAATGTTCCAGTTTCTTACCCACAATCTTCAACTTCTCTTGAAAATTTGAGATGGCTACCTGTTCTTTGCAC
Organism: Cunninghamia lanceolata; assembly: GCA_027924645.1. Classification (NCBI taxonomy): domain Eukaryota; kingdom Viridiplantae; phylum Streptophyta; class Pinopsida; order Cupressales; family Cupressaceae; genus Cunninghamia; species Cunninghamia lanceolata. The sequence goes on from BSBN01000339.1 coordinate 6,737,862, forward strand.
CATCTCTCAAATCCTTCTGCAATGGAAAACTGATTCTGCTCTAGAGATTTGAACAAAACCTGCAGTGGCTTACTCTCAAAAGCCATGAAACCCAATTGAACTCTGAACTGACTTAACTAACTGCAACAAGATCAGTTACCCAACAGGCTGGCAGGATAACTGAAAGCTCTGATACCACTGTAAGATCCTACCCCTAATTTTTTTTTTAAAATGACATACAATGATAAACAATGTTAGCACAACTGAACTCCTCCACACTTTTGATCACCAAGATCCCAAATCGGGCGAGGTGAGAGCATAATGTGCTTTGAATTACAAATTAAAACATTGTGCAAACAAGTAAACATTCATCTGCATATGCAGGCACCCACAAGCTGTGGGAATTCACCACTTTTAGTGGGTAGAATAACAAGAAAAGTACAATGCCATCCACTTATTCAGTGGGAATACTCCACTTTCTAGTGTGTAAGGAAAATAAAGAAGGGTTCATTCTCCACACTGGCGGTAAACCATCCAAGGGTACTTAATGTGAATGAATTACAATGAAGTACAAATATACTCAATTTAATCAACATCAAGAGCACTAGAATTAGCATTTGATGAGCAATTTTCCCTAAAGATCATTGATGAGATACATACCCTGCATCATGATTAGCAAATATATTATCCAAGGACTGATTGAAGACTACAATCCTGATAAAAACTGACTGAAACTCTGATTTTCAACTTGGCTGACTATTTTGGCACTGTACGGCAGCCATGAGATGCATCTAAAAAACTCATATTCCAAACCACACAAGGAACCCAAACTCTGATATTAACCTAATAATCTGACCACAATAACAATTTCTGAGCAGTCAAATAATACAAAGATTGATGACATAACCCACAGTCAGCAAAGTCCCCTGATCAAGGTCATACGGCCAGGCAATGGTACGGCAGCCTCAAAAAATCATATACAACACCAAAGTTTATGAAATTACTCTTAAATGAGGCATTTCGAGAGGACATTTAAGATGCAAACAACAGAGATTCCAATAGCTGCCTTACAAATTTTTTATAAACATTAGTCTCCTTCAGCAGTTGTACGGCCATGCTATGTATGGTCATTTCCAAAATTTGCAAGTCAGCACCAAATCAATTCAAATCACTTGCAAATGGGGCGTCTATAGCAGCTAATAAATATGCAATCAACAAAGAATCCAAAAACACCAACTTAATTTTCTGATGAACATCAATGTTTCAGCAGGGCTAGAGATGTACAGCCAAGGCATGAAAATTCAACACACACAAATAACTCCAAAACCACAACGAATATGCATAGAAAAACATTATATTACACTCCAAAACTGATCACAATAATAAACTTCACAAAAACTCCAAAATCCATTGAGCACCAAGGCAAACTCTGTATGAGCTTGCTCCCAACCACCTTCAGCACAATGGTGATTTCTGTATGAAATCACACTCAACCTCAAGAGGGTTTTCGTCCTCAAGAGCATTCCACAAGAGGGGTTTCGTCCTCAAGTAAATATGGAAGAACACGCAGGTACAATCCAGCAAAGTAACAATACAAATCCTAGTATGCCCTCCAAATGAGCTCTCCATCAGCATATAAAGGCATCTAGGAGTTCCAAACTCCACTTTCTTGAAAATATAATCTTTTTTTCTCCTCCACTTTATAGAGTTCTCTTATTCCCAAAGTGGTGCTCACTTTAATAATAAGTCTAGGAGAAAAATATAAATATGTCCTCATCCCACACTTAAGTCACTTTATAAAATATAACATTATAACTTAAGTGCATCGACAACCTGATTAATTATCAATTTTCCTCCAATTACCAAAGTTGATAATTAAATATCTACTCCAAGGATCTGGAATGAGGATAAGTGGCTTCAGGATGACTAGATTGAAAATGGGGGCATTACATTGCTATAGTCAAGGGCACCCAACCTCACTGCCCTTCAGGCTCTATAGATAAGGGGCAAGATTGACGGATTTTCATTCCAGTTCTGGTCATCATCAAATCTTCCTCCATGTGGGCCAATGTCCTTGTGGGGAAATTTTTAGGAAATAGACCAAATGTGGACAACATCAGGACTTGGGCTACGAGGAAATGGAGGATAAAAGGCTTGTAGATAACTATGATGATGAAGGGATTCTTTCTCTTCTCTTTTTCTCTCCTTGAAGACAATGTGCAGATCCTGAAGGGTGGACCATGCTTCTTTGGAAGATCATGTCTCTTCCTAAAGAATTGGGAGCCAAGGTTAGATCTGAAAAAAGTCTATATTGATATTGTTCCTGTTTGGGTAAGACTCCCCAGTATACCCCTGGAATATTGGGATGAGGAAGTGTGGACATGTTGATGTGTTTTTTATGCACATGCAACTTAGAATAAATTACTAAGGTAATCTATCCTCTCTTGAACAAAGATACCCAAAAGCTAAACAATGTGATCCAATGGGTTATCTCCAAGGTTCTAGTACGTTGGTTCTCAACTTGCTCATAGGATAGCCTCAGTTGGTATGATGTGATATTGTTGTTTCCTCAAAGGGACTTACGTAGACTTCTTGCTTCACTCAGCTTATTCATCCTTTTAGTGTGGATGATGTATGCACGATGCCTCAATAGGCAGATGTAACAAAGGTTATAACCCAATAATAAAGAAAAGGAAAAAAAGATAAGGGTTTAGAAAAAGTAATCTAAGGTCAATGAGGCAATGATGATGCATGAATATACAAACTCCTTAAATAAACCTAACTCCACTTCGCCAAGAATGCCTACAACTACATGGAGTAGATGCAATCTCCTAAGGTTAGCGAATGGTTTTCAAATCATGAAAACTCATATAAGCACCCATTGGACGACGCAGCTCAAACAAGCATCCACAATCGAACTTAAGCAAATTATGATGAAGCTCAGACTAGCTTTACACAACACTCCACCAGCGATGGATGTCAAAAGCATGACCTAGGAGTTGATCAAATATTCAACACATACATGCATTACATCAATGAGCTACTACTACTCTACTTCTAATCTACTTAGAAACATCTCTTCATTTCATCAAGATACAAGAAACCATGTTATTCCACAAGACAACACTTAGCACCAAGCGAGCTCCAATGTCCTTGCATTATTCTTGAAAAATATTTACAACAATTTTCAAGTACTCTCAGATAATTTCGAGAGTCTCTTCCTACTCTACTCCTCTACTCTATTGGGAACTCTCTCTATGCAAACTCACTTTTCCTCTCCTCCGAACTAACTGTTACAAATGAGGCAACAAGGCCTTTATATAGTTTTCCAGAATACAACAAACGGCCAAGAATGATTTGTGAATGGACGGCCCAGATCTTTACAAGGCAACTATGCCTATTTTTAGTATTTTTCAAATATAGCGGACATATTTTGTACATAGAAAAGAAGGAATGACGGCATACTTCCCAAAGTGATAAAGATGATGAGTTGGAAGACCTCTCCCTTGAAGCGCCCTTATCCTCTTGTTTGTGCATGCAAGTACAATGTACTTAGACAAGGATGATGTGGCAACATTTGATTGGTGAGGATGATGCGCATGCCACATAGGTGCCACCTCAGCAACTCTTATGGATTCCAACAGTTTATTCAATTTGCTTTTGGGCATATTCCAAATTGCATCATCTATGTGATGTCTTCGAATGTGATTGCTTTGACTAACTTGAATGTTTGGGAATGTATCCTTGCTCATTTTGCCTTGTGTCTTTTGTAAGTCGGATGTGTATGATACATGTTGCTCATTTGCCTAACTCTGTGATACTTCTTCTCCTTACAAGATATATTGCCGATCTTTTTTGGATGCTTCTTCATAGAGAGTAGTGTGGATAATGATGCTTCCTTCATAACATGGAGTAGGAGACTTCTCTCAGAGACTTGAAGATTCTGGAAGAGCTTGAAGTTTGATGTATAAATGTCCTCTATGATGCAAATGATGAAGTGTACTGGCATGATGAACTTGAAGTGATCTCTTGGAGTGGTAACATGATGTCTCCCTTGCAGTGACTGCCTCCTGACTTTATTCCTTGCTTGAAGATGGTTCCAGTCGCCTTGCTCCTTGGATGACTTCTCAGCCCCATTGATGCTCCTGCAACATAGAGAAGGCAACATATTAAACCATTGATAAACATTCAATTTCATAGCACATAGGAATCATTCCCAAGCATATTCAACATGTTACTAGTCTAGGCGCAAATTTAGGTTTGAAGAGAGGTGAAAGTGCGCCTAGCATCCTTAGTGCGAATCTATGGCTTCAAACAAGTGTGGATGCCCAATGATACTCATTTTTGACAAAGTAAAGCCTCCTCATCATTGATTCATGCCCTTGTACCTGAGGCGCAAATTTATGGTTGTCCAAGTGCAAAAATGCGCTTTGCTTTGACAGGTGTTTATTTTGTGAGCTTGATCAATCTTGTGAACTCAAGGAATGTTATACCTCTTTAGGCGCAATTTATCATAAGTTTAGGCATTCTCATTTCAAGGCGCCAAAAGGTGACTCTACAGGTGCAAAATTGCGCCTAGCTTTGAGGGGGGGAATACTTCAACTTTTATGAATTCCAACCATTGTGTAGGTTCATTGAGAAGTCTTGACACTTAAATATCCTCACAATCCATGAATTCAAACATACTTTGACTTAGGCGCAAAAAGATGACTTTACAAGTGTGAAGTTGCGCCTTAGCTTACTTGAAGCAATCTTAGCTAAGTTTGAACCCTCAGTATGTCTCCAAATGCACATTTGTCATTGCCAATGATGATTTCACAGGTTCTAACTCTAGGTGCACATTTTGACTTCTACAGTGGTCTGAATGTGCCTTGACTTCCCTTTATAATTTTCCAAAAAATTTCTAAGTCAAATAGTTCATGTTGATCCTTGGGCGCAAATTGGAGTCCCTGGATGATGTTTCCCTCCACCAGGCCTAAGCGCACTTTGGTGATTCTTCAGGAATAAAACTGCGCCTTAGGCTCTAGGGTCACAATTCTTGAAAATTTCTTAGTTAGAACTCTTTTAATCACCATTTAGGTGCAAATTTATGATTGTCAGTAATAATTTTGCAAGATTTTACCTTAGGCGCACATAGGTGATTGATAAGGAGAAAATATGCGCCTAAAGTTATTGTGCCATTTTCTTGCAAAATTTCTTAAGTTCAAACCATTTTAAGGATTAAAATATCAATCTTTATTAAGGCGCCAAGGTTTCATGATAAAAACCTCCTTCTATATTAAGGCGAACTTTGCTCACTGTTCGACTCCTAAATTGCGCCTTAATGTATGCTTGTCCTTTGTTAAGATTTCGTCTAAGTCCAGAACATGAGGTTGACAAGAATGTAATATCCTTCTAAGGTGCAATAAGTTTTTAGGTTCATGTGGACCTTTTCACCTTTAGGCGTAATTCCCTACTTGCTTGGAGTCATTCAGCTATTTGAGGTGCAATCTACCTTATCATTACTAAGCACTTAGCTTCCACAGACTCAGAATTTGGCACACTCTAGGAAATTATGGTTTCCAGCACGAGGTTATAGATTCAAACAGCACCGACTCCATCATGAAAAAAAAAGTCCTAAGACATCATCCAAGACTCATGGCAAAGCATAGGAGCTCAAAAACAAGGGTCCCCATTTGCAATGGGGCGATGTTGTGAAAACGTCACAACAAGACAGTTATTGCCTCCTCCCTGGGTGATTTTATTGTGGCCAATAAGGTGACTAAATCTAAGAAGCAATTTCTATTTGCTAGATTTTGTGTCAATATTACTATTGACAAAGCTCTCCCCTCTTCTATCATTCTTTCATCAAAACTTGGTGACTGGGTGCAGCAAATTGTTTATGAGGAATCTCAGGAGATGGGTCTCATTTGCCACAAGCCAAGACATGCTTCAACGATATGTGAAGTATACAATGGAAGGAACCACAAGAAAAATCTTCAGCAGGGTCCTCTCGAAAAGGCTCCCCCGAAAGAGATTAGGAAACTAGACATCCCTCTTTTGGACCAGACTAACTCTAAGACTCTAGTGGTGGGAATGAAGGAAGCAGAGGTGCTTCCCCCTAATCATCGGAGTAATTCCTCCAGCAAGGAAAATTGCAAAGTGAAGACTTCAAACAAGAATTGTTGTGACTCACTCAATTTGAACCATGATCCTCAGTTGAAGAATCCTATCAGTAAGAGACATGTCCCAGTTAATTCTTGGGACGCCAATTGGAAACAAAGTTCCTGAAAACATTTGGGTTTAAACCAACTTGAATTGGTGCCCCTGTATTTTGGGTGTTGTCTTCCCCATGTGTGGGGCTTAGTTTTTTGTTGTTTGTTTCTTGCTTTGCTCCGTGTTGTTCCTTGTCGTTGGTTGAACGTCATTGGTGGTTTTAAGTTTTTGTTGGTGTCTTATGTCTCTCCTCTCATGAGACTCGTCTTGTAGCCTACGTGGCAAATGTTGTAATGGGTCTAGGCCCTTCATGTGTTACTTTAATTGAAAATAGGGGCAGAGAAGGAAAAAGGTAGATTCCCCAGGTTGAGAGGAGATGGAGGTAGGTCCTCCAAGTAGACAAAAATGAAAAGGAAAGAAAGAGGCATGTTCTCTTTGGAAAGGTAGTGTTGTTCCTTTGAGAGTAAGTGTGGAGAGGGATAGATGGTAGAGGAGGAAGGTCGAGTTGAGAGGCCAATTGTGCTAAGAGAAGAGAGAAATGACAGAGGAGTTGGGAATGGATCTCTAGTTTATCCATCTAAGGGAATGAAATAGTCCATCAGGTCATTTAAAAATTATATAGTCTAAATGCTCATATGAACATGTTTGTAAGCCTATTCAAGGCGGATTTACAATTTAATGCATGTAATATTGTTGTCTTGCTTTCATTGGTTGTGTGCATGTGTTGGTGAGTGATAGGCTACTAGGTTTAGGTTGGTCTTCACTAGACCCCCTTACCTAAACTACATCCAGTGGCAATAGAACAAGCTTTTCCTTGCAAAGTTGTGTATTGTGAAGCTTTAGTGAATTTGTTGCAGTTGTGAGAAAGTCCTATAATTGCAAAGAGCAGCATGAGAGAAAATGGTGCCAAAGAGAATGTGTCTTGTATGGGAGTGTGTTTGAATGCCCTCCAACAAAAGAGAACTAAGTAGAGGGTGTACGAACGTCCTCAGCTAAGTAGATAGTGGGTAAAAGAGGTTTTGGGAGTCTACATCTTCTAGTGAAAGTGTTGAGTAGAGGGCATGTGCAAGTTGGTTGAAAGAAAAACCAATTTTGAGTCAAAGTGTGTCTTTGGGATTGTGGTTGTGTGAGATTGAGTGTGAGGATGTCTTCTAGGAGTAGGACTGTAGAGGTCTTGAGGAGGCTTGTGAGGTTTCCATTTATGGAGCATAGAGAAAGAGCTCGTATGGAGAGGACTCTTGAGATGTTGAATGTATTGAGAACAAGGATGGATGTTCTTGAGGGGCAGAATATTGGTATCAATAAGATAAGAAAAAAGAAAAGAGAGGTGATGGAAGATATGGAGACACGAGTTGCTGATCCAACAAAAGTTTGTCTCTTACCTTTAGAAGAGATGAGTGTGACAAAAATTTTGTCAAATGGACCTAAGGAGAAGGGAGGATGTGTGCAGTCTGTGGAAGAAGAGATCCTCATCATAGAGGATATGAAGAAACAACTTAGTTGAGAGAATGCAACAATCGTATATCCTTTGGAAGGCATGGATTTGGTGATGAATGTGGAGTAGATGAACCCACAAATAGAGGCAAATCAGGAGTTGCAGAGATCCAAGCAAGGGATGTTTGGGAAAAGTTTGAGTCTTTTTGCATTTCTAACAGTGATTGTAGTAAAGGGAGATGGACAGAAAAATGAAGAAGAATTGATGGATAAATTATTTGATCCCATCATGTAGATTGAGTTGAGTCGAGTGAGATTTCGCACCTGAGGAGTTGATATATATTAACATAAATTTAGATAGTTTATAATGGTCATCTATTGTAATATTAGGATGTTTCTATTTTGATTTAGATTAGCTTTAATCTAATATAGAAACATCCATATTTTGTATATTTAGAAACGTCTGTAACTCTATTTAAAGAGCTTTGCTCTTTGTAAATAACATATCATTTTGATTATTTTGTTCACATGGTATCAAAGTGGGAATGATTTCCTGTGCTCTCTATATTTCGTACGTCGTATGGATTGTACGGCGCCGTACGAGCGGTCGTACCCGTTTGTTCTCTGCTCTCATTTTTTGATGGTCATTAGGGTTTCGTGGCCTTAGTTTTTGGTCATGCATTCCTTCCTGAAGTTGCGATTTTCATCAGAAGACTGTATTTTGGGTCATGATTCTTGTGTGGGACGTGACTCCTGTTTTATTTTTTTGGTCACGATTTCCTCTATTTGGGCATCGTTTATGATCAAATCACAAGCGGAATCCAATTCAAGGTCATGTTTTTGGTGTGTTCCTCTAATTCGTCGGATTTTATTTTCTGGGTTGCTAAGAGATCAGCGTGTTTAAGTCTTTGTGCTCGCGTTTTTTTTTGGCGCTCCTTTGATCGCGATCTGCAAGCTATTCGTGGTTCGTGGGTTTCTGCAGACGTTTTCGCGGTTTCTTTTTGTGGGTTTCTAGTTAAAAGTTTCGCCGAGTCTATTTCCTTTTTGTTCACTGTTTTTCTGGGTATTGGGCGCAATTTTTACCTCCAAAAGCTCGTGATTCAGTGTTTGTAGTCTAGGTGTTGATTTGCTTTTACCCACACTTTCAAAGACTATTGGTCGCGATTTCTGTGACCTTCACAGTTTTGCTCATCGCAATTTGCATCTGGGTCAAGGCGTTTTGCATCTATTCTGAGGGTCGCCATTTGAGATTTGTGATCACGCTTTGGGTCCTCCAGTTTCTGCTAATAAAAGTCTTCCAAATTGGCTTCTCAATATTGGTCAAAGCCTTGACTTCTTTCTATAGCTGGTTTCTTTTCTGGCGGGATTCAGTGGAGGTTGTTTGACGATGTTGGTCGCCGTTACTTCTATTCATTTGGTGGTCAGCTATGGTCAAAGTTTCAAACCATTAATCACAGTTTCTATGCATACCTGGCTGTCGGTCTTTGGTTTAAGGGTCATGTTTTGATCCTTTGATCAGTGTTGTTCATTCTATCTAGAGGTCGTGTTGTCTCCGATAAACCCTTGGCGGGTTCTGTGTTCTCTGCAAGCTCTTAAATTGGCGGCTTCTGTATTTGGTAATTCTTGCCTAGTCACAATTTGGAGACATTTCTGTTGTTGTCGTGCACACGCGGCCTTGTTTCCTCTTCTTTGGCCCTGCAATTCGGTGGTCATCTTCTGACCAATGCTCATAGTTTCGGCCTTAGGTCACCTGGCGACCAAGGACCAGTGCTCAGCACATTTGTTTTTTTGGCAGGCGACCATTCTGATTCTTCGGATTCCTTGGGATTTGCGTTTCGACACCCCTGCTCGGGTTCTATTCTCTGTTTGTGCCGTCCATCTGCCTCAAAAGGCAGTCTGTTTTAGGGAGCATCTTGGTTTTGTTGATAGATTGACCATTAAGGGAGGATATTAACATAAATTTAGATAGTTTATAATGGTCATCTATTGTAATATTAGGATGTTTCTATTCTGATTTAGATTAGGTTTAATCTAATATAGAAACATCCGTATTTTGTATATTTAGAAACGTTTGTAACTCTATTTAAAGAGCTTTGCACTTTGTAAATAACATATCATTTTGATTATTTTATTCACACTATACAAAATCTTGAGTGGAGTGGAGTAGTAGTATGTCCCTTGGAGGACATGAAAGTGTTGGTGGATGTGGTGTAAATGAGTGTAGAAGAAGAGGATGACAAGGCACCTAGGGGAAATCCCGCTTTTCATAATATTGTTTGTGTTGATTTGTGTGCAAGAGAAACAGTGAGTAGAAAAAGGAGACTTTTGGTGGAGGTGGACAGATAATAGTGGGTCAAATCCCACAAGAGGAGAGTGAAAGAGAAGGCATTTGGTGGAGGTGGACAAATAATGGTGGGTCAAATCCTACAAGAGGAGGAACAAAGAGGAGAGGCATTTGGAGGAGGTGAACAGACTATGGTGGAAAGAGACCCACAAGGGGAATGAAAATGAATGGCCAAGATTGGAAGAGGATAAGATATGGCCCAACCAAATGCTAGAAGAGGCAAAGGAATATGTTTCTTCTAATGTACTTGAGTTCAATGATGGAGCATGCTGAGAATTATTCGCAATTTGAAAAGGTGGTTACTCTACTTTGTGAGCACTATGCTCACAAAATTCTTACCTGGCATGTATGATGCAAGAACATCCCAATCCACAAGCAATCTTGCATCACCAAAAAAATTGTTTCTAGCTTTGGTTGTTTGTCTAATAGGCCTTTATGTCAAACATGCATACTCAGAAGGCTACTATAGGTTGCTATAGAATGGGTACAAATTGTTGCAGATTGGGTACAAGTTGCTACAAATTGGTTATAAGTTACCAATAGGTGTTACCTTGGGCCACAGACCTACCTATAACTATGGTACAGGTTGCCTACATGTCTACAAGTTGCTATATGTGTTAACTCTTGCACCCAAATGGTTTATGGTCTCTTGAGAGTTGTTTCCTAACTTCTTACAGGTTGTTGGAGTAACATTCTTCCATTGGGATCATGATTGGGACAATTTATTTTGCTTTCAACAATTGAAGTCATTGAAGCAAAAGATTGAACAAGGGCAGTTTGCTTTACATGTGTAGTTGGGTATTCTTACCTTGCTTGAGTTTGCCCTTTTATGCTAATGCGGTAAAAATGGAAACTATGCTTCCTTAGCGGGAATCATTATTTGTCTTGATGGTCAATTGACATCTTAAAAGGACCAAGCTTTTATCTTTTCCTGACTTGGTAATGTTAGGTCATCAAGTCATTTCTTTTGGGCTAGCATTCTTCCCCTAACTATGGTCATTCGCCTTCTTTACATCATTGGTGACTTCCTATTTCTTTCCAGTGGTGTTTTCTTGGCTACTATAAGTCGGTGACCAATTTGGAGGAGTGGGAGACAATTGTTACTACCTATGTGGGCATTGGCAACCATTCAATTTTCCTAAGCAAGCGATGTGTCAAGTTCTTAGGGACAACAATTATCATTGATGATGGGGCAGCATGATTTCATAATCTTCATTTCAGAAACCATCCATCTTCCAACAAGGATCCTTTGGGGAAAAAGCCAAGTGCTTTTTAATAGGGAGCAAAGTAGGGAAAGGGTAGATTCCTCAGGTTGAGAGGAAATATAGGACAAAGGTAGGCCCTCCAAGCAAAGGGAAAGGAAAAGGCAAGAGAAAGGCAAGTTCTCTTTTGAAAGGTAGAGATCCGTTAAGAGGAAGCATGGAAAGGGATAGAAGATCGAGGAGGAAAATTGAGCTGAGAGGTTGATTGTGCTTAGAGAAGAAAGGAAAATCAAAGGAGTTGGGAATAGATCTATAATTTATCCGTCTAGGGCAATGAAATAGTCCATTGGTTCATTTATGAACTATGTAATCTAAAGGCTCATATGAACATTTTGTAAGCCTATTCAAGGCATATTTTGCAATTTAATGCATGTAGTACTATTGTCTTGTAATGTCCCCATTTTCGAAGTGATCACCTAGTGGAATTGGCTAGCCTATCCCATTCTCGTAGGCTAAGCCGGAGGGCTCAGGGAATGACCTAATTGGCGAGTTTTCACACTTAGACAATTTTGTAAGGCAAAATGAGCATGGGAGATGACTTGTTATATTTTTGTGAGAGTTTTGATGAAGTGAAAACAATTAAGATAATTTGCCCTAATATAGAGCGACCAAGGAGGAGAATGAAAAATAGAAGAAAATATGGAGAAATGCCTTTGGTAAAAATAAGAATGTTTTATGATATCTCACCTTGAGGAGGACGACTTGATTTGAGGACAAAATCATGATATATCTTATGCCCAAGTGGTTCGCCCCCCTTGGAGAAGGGAAAGAAACAATATAAAAAATAAACATCTTGTCTGGGTCAGCCAAGGAAGGAGAAAAATAAAAATATAATATTTCTTTTGTATTGTGGGCGCCTAGAATGAGGTCGGCCCTAGGAGAGGGAGAAAAATGAAATAAAATGTAATTTCAAAGGGTGGTCGGCCAGCTTGAGGAGAGAGGAGGATTCATGTATAAATATAAGGTGTTTTGAGCTCATTTCATCATCATTCATTCCTTTCCTTTTCTTTGGAGATTTATCTCTTGGCTGCAACTTTTGGTTCAGCATCTTCCAAGGATGAAAACCCTTAGGAAGATACGTGGATTGGATGAAAACCCAATCACATCTTGGAGGACTCATACGGAGTTCATAATTGTGCTTCATTGGCGACTTTTGGAGGAGAGCTTGATTGCATATTCAGATTTTGGATCAGCATTGGAGGAGGTTTTCTTGTGGCATTTTGTGTTCATTTGGCATTAGAGTTTTACACTAGGCTTGAGTGCCACCTTGGAGGTTCATTATTGTGGCATTTTTGTGTGCACATTGCATTAGGGCTTGCCCTAGTTGGAGCGCCACATCTAGAGAAGGGCGACTTGACTTTTGGAGGCGGTTTCACCATTGTTGAGGGTTTCTAAACCCTAATCCTAGCAGCAGCCCAAGCGCCATCATTTTGGAGGGTTTGTGGAGCATCATTGTTCATCATTTGTGGTATGTACAACCTATGATTAGGTCTGATTTGTAAGGGCAGATTTCTGACCTATATTTGGGCATGTTTGGCCTATGTATTTGATGCAAGCGCAAACTCAGATTATTCTGATTTGTAGCAGCAGTTTGATAAATTCAGAAATCAGATTTGTTTCCCATTTTGTTTGCAATTGGATGTTCATATATTGTGGATGAGTTCATGGTTGATGCTATTGTCATAAGGGTTCATCATTGGCATGTTTATTTGAGCAATATTGCATATATATGTTCGCTGTCCACACTTGTTTATACTCAGAAAAATAAATCAGAATTCTAGGGTTTGGAGCAGAATTCTAAAGTACAGAAATCTAGGGCAGAAATCAGAAAAATATATTCAGAATTTTAGGGCAGATCCCATTGGGGATATTACATGTCTTGCTTTCGTTGGCTATGTGCATGTGTTGGTGAGTGATTGGTTGCTAGGCTTAGGTCATCCTTCACTGGACCCCCTTGCCTAGACTACACCTCATGAGTAGAACTTTCAATGTTTCTCAGAGTTAACAAGATGGAGATACATGTAGACTTGGGGATGCATTTCCAAGATGGAAAAGAAAAGTTCTCAAATTTTAGGGATGACAAAGGATGACAAATTATATATATATACAATTATTTGAATTTCATCTATTTAGAATATTTAATGATATTTAACAATTTAATGCTAAGTTGTCAGTTCTGGTTCGGATCCTGGTTCGGGTGCAGGTCCATCCATACTATATATATAGAATATATTATATATTTTTATACATATACTATTATATATAATAATATTAAAATATGATAATATATTTATTATTATATATATTAATATATGTAATATATTGTTATTATATATATTAAATATATTATTATATATATTAATATATATTAAAAATTATAAATGAATTAAAGTTATAATTAAATAGGTTAATTAAATTAGTATTAAAGATTAGATAAATTGTATATTATAAATTTTAATTATTAAATATATCTCACCCGAAACGTTAACCTATTATCAGCTACGAGCTAATTAGGGCTGCTTAAAGAATGCGGGGAAAAAAAGGTTCATGCGAGTGGTGGTAATAAAATGATGGAAGAAACACCATTCTACAGAGATCGTATAAAAAAGGCCAATTTTTTTTTTAAAATTTTCATTAAAAATCGTTGGGTTCCCCTTTGGTTCGACAAGATCCTCTCAAGTTCTCCCTGGGTTCGCCCAGGTTCACCTAGGACAAACTTGTCATGATTTTGCCGTGCCCTGTCTATACCCACAGGGGAACCAGACCGGATCACGAACCAGGTTTGAAACGGACCCGGATCTGGCCAGTTTCAAGTGAATCCAATAATTTATATTTAATAATATAAATCAAAAGTTATATATTAAACTAGTAAACATCATTAAACAATCTAAATAACTGAAATTCAAATAACAGTAACATTTATGATATTGAACATTGAACATTAAACCATAGCTCAAAAACTAGCAACTCGGGAAAACTCAACAAACCCAAATTTGACTCAGACTCGATGACTCAACAAAAACTTGGCAACTTAAAAAACTACCTAAATTCCTTAAAAAAAACATAAATTTTATGCAAAATACAATTACACAACGTATCAAATGAGTTGGTACATTGAATTTCAGCTATCTAGAATGTTTAATGTTGTTTAAACAAATGTTTACTGTGTTTGTTCCCTCTCCTATGGAAGACCACTTTCTTGTCATACAAATAAGGGCTTCCAAATACTACAGTACAAACATCCACAAGAGCAACATCTACCATAATCTCATCAACAAGCTTTCCAATAGCAAATTTCAGCCTACATTGTCTATCAATAAGAATTCGATTACCTTCTTTAATCCAACCCAAAACATATGGCTTAGGGTTTTGAAATGTCTTCAAACCAAGTTTCTCAACCAAGCTCTATGCAATCAAATTAGTTTGTGAACATGAATCAAACAAAGAATCAAATTTAACGTCTTTGACAAGGATCTTGACATTAAACAATGCTTCTTTCGTCAACAAACCAACCTGCTTAGTAATGCAAAAAAATTTGAAGTCTACCTCTAAAGTGTATTCATTTCCTCGACCTATTTATTCTTGCTAATGGAAATATTAGAATTCTTTTTATTCTTTTTGTGTGGATTCTTTTCTAGATGCAACTTCCAACATGACTCTACACGAACATCCCTACCACAATGACCACAATGTGCAGATTTCTTTTTAGTGTTTGTGGAATTTATTACCTTCTTGTCCTTTTCCTTAGCCTTTATTTCATTAGTCTTGAAAGAAGGATAACAATCTATCTCAAGATAATGAGCATGTGAGCATGCCTCATCTATGTCAACAAGCTTTAAGAGCAATACGAGATTGAGCATTTGAAAAATCATTACATCAAATGTTCGGCACACTACAATAAAGTACACTTATACTTTCTTCTTTCAAACTCAAAATAAGTACACTCTACAACTATCTTTACTTCTAAGATTTCTCATGATCTCATATACAAGCCACACTAACTTGTTTGCTTGCATGCTTCCCTCACTTTACCACCCTCACTCTTCCAAATTCTAAAAGCACCTATCTCTAACTTGGATTGAATATTTTAACTTCATGGTTCTTGCTTGTTGCAGGAAGACAGGAAAATGGGTGAGGATGATGAAATAGTTCACCTTCTAGCAACTACAAGATCTTGGGAGTTGAGTCCAAATCTATGCTATACAACTACAAATGAGTGAAGCAGTATTTCAAGATCAAGTTTCATTTTGTAAAATCTCAACATATTAATGCAAATGTATTTTGCCTTCTGTTTTAAATACACATATTAAATAGCATCAGGACTACAATCCAAAACCTTGATCCAAAAGAAATAAAACAGGGTGGCTGGTGTATCAAGGAAAGAGACACTTTGCTAAAACAAAGCTTTTAATGTGTAATGAGAAGGAAGCTAGCTCCCAAACAATTAACAAACAAGTTTGACCTACCAAAAGAGATAAAGTAGGCTAGATCTAGCATTAGATCTTCAGTCAGCTACAATCAGCTTTGGCAAGTTAAGGTTCTCATCAGTAGCCTTATGCATGCTGTTAAAGCTCAATATGAGTATATAAAAAATTCAACGAAAACCTGAAAAGGGCATTTTTATCATTGGAATTTCTCAAAAGGAAAGGTATAAATAATAAAAAATCAACTTGTTCGATGAACTCTCAGCGCCATGAATTCTACATTCACAAAGAACTACAAAAATGCATTCTACAAGTATGCTAATAGGAAATATTTATAAAAAATAAGGAACACATCTTAATTAGAACATCATTACCAAGTAATGAACGTTGAAGACAACATCATACAAAGTTTTAAAATCATAATATAAAAGCTCTCTAAGGAAGGTAATATGAACAAGATAAAGCAACTTACCTAAAGGACAGTCATCGCCAGGATACTTGCATTCAGTACAACAACCGTCAAAGGGTAGTTTACAAATTGCACATAGTTCATCTTTTGCATCCCATGTCCATGAAGCTACAGCATGCCACCTGTAATTATACAAAATAGTCACTCTGACTTTCTTTATCAGGCTCTCTAATCATTAAATTGTCCTACCTATTAAGTAACAAATCCAAAAAATAAAAAAATTTCCCCACATCTATCCTTTTGATCCATAATTTTGACTTTATATGAAACAATATATTATATTGGGAAAAAAAAAAATTGAAACAACAGTAGTTAAAAGAAAAACTTATGATTGATGTCATTGCTCTTAGAATCACACGACAATCAAATAATTTGTACTATAGTTATTTATTTTGTCGAAGATCCATCATTAGTTATATTCTAACCAAGGTTGGAAAACTCGTCCGGACTCGCCGCGGACTCAGCAGACTCGAGAGTCTACAAGCTGGCCGAGTCAACTCGACGCAGACTCGGGAGTCGAGTCCGGCTGGGACGTCAAAAAGAGGGTTTAAAACCTCTGTTTTTTAATTCTTTCCTCATTTCACTCCTCTACTTTGCCAAATACAGGTCTGCAACTTGAAGTGAGGTTGCAAGAAGCCGAGAAGACAAGGTAAGGAGATCATAATAGAGCCAGGTAAGTGATTTAGCTTCTCTTTTTTTTTGTTTTCGAACTAGAAAGGTGGAGGGTGTTTCACATAAGTCCATCGACTTGGATGATATTGATCCATATGGTGAATGGACTATTGATGAACAAAATGATGATGCTGATGTCTTCCTTATTGATGAGGATCTTTATAAATTGGAAAGAGCAGCAGCAGAAGAAGAAGCAGCAGGATTGGAAGCAATGGTAGAGGACGAAGACACTTTTGAAGATCAAGAAACCACTCCTCAATCTCCTCATTTGGATATTGTAGCACCTACTAGTTCTAGGCCTACAAAATTGACTTCCATTAGCAGGGGAAAGAGGAAGATATAGATTATATTTGGTTGTTAATGTTTTCCTCATTTTGACATATGATTATATGTAAACATTTATAAACTTATGATGTTGTTATACATTTTGAAAGTTTAAAACTATGAGTATGAATGATGAAATTTCAATTATTGAGTGTTTGATGATCATATGACGTGTAATCTTTGAATTATGACAAATTGATAATCAAATTACTCTTATGTTCTCTAAATGCATTGATTTCTTTTTTTTCTTAAAACTACGGTTTTTTTTTGCCGAGTCCTAGCCGAGTTTTTTCCCGAGTCCGTGCCGAGTCTCGAGTCCGCGCTGAGTCCGAGTTTTCCAACTTTGATTCTAACTATTTGCACTTAGTTTATTTTGCTCATTAAAGCATAGGATTATATATATGAAAAGTAAAATATGCACAAAAAGTATAGAAGCCAAAGCTTCACCAAAAAATTGTCACCCTATACTAACTTAAGACATAACCACTACCCAAACGCTGTCAACTAAACAAAACTTCAGATCCAGAAAATTACAAAGGATAGCCAACTGCTTATCCTAAACTTAACCCAATTTGCATAATACATTCCAAATGATGCAAAATGCCTCCATCTCCCAAATATAGCAAGAAATCATAAACATCATACGAGACCAATATTAACTAGAATAACACATAAGCCATTAAAGCATCGATACCCAAGCCATAAATGAGGGCCACATCTTTAGAAAGCATTTGCACAAGAAATCTTTAGATGCTCTCCCACACCTTGGAGCCTAAACAGAACAGCAATCATGTGATTGTCCACATCAATAAACAAACTATTAATGTGGTTTTTCACCACCTAGAGATGCCACAAAATAATGCATTGCAAGTCAAAACCATCCACTCTTCTAGCATGATCCTACATTGGGCCATCAAGATTACAGACAAAAAGAAAGGGATTTCCTCATTGCCAAACAATGTTTCAATCCATGGTATCTGAGTTCAACATGAGCATAATTGATGATCATCCTTGTTACCAGCCAATTGGTAGTTTTCTCCATGCCCATGAATTGATCTACCATGGCATCTTCTTTGTCTTTGTTTAGCTTGAGCACCATGTTCCCAAACCTCGTAGATTTCCCAATGCTTGTTAACCTCAGCATTGTCCTCTTGACACCCTACACTAGCCTAAACATCAGCAACATTCTAGTCTAAAATAATATTCTCCATTTGTGAGATAACCATTTCAATTTCATTGTCACTACCAGCATTCTCAACATTTGCATTCTTTGTTTGTCTTGCCAACATTTCCTTCGAACTTCCCTCCACTCTAAATTTATCACAATGGTAATACTTGCCTGAGGAAGTGGCCTAACTTCTTAAAGCTAACTATAAAACAGTTTGATAGATCCAACCACACTTGCAGGTTGTCAGGAGGAGTGACGATTTTAGAGCATGCAATAAAAAGAAACTGGTAGCTTGGTAGAAGTGTTTAAACAATCAAAGAAGCTGCCTCCCAAGTTGTCATAACGGTGATCCCTGCTTATTAATGCTAGAAATCCACCCCACTATCAAATATGGCCCAAAGCATGAAGTCTACAAAAATGCCATAACAAACAACTCAAGAGAAGACCTCTTCTATATGGTGCTATTCATTCTAGCAGCCACTCTGAGAGTGTGCACCTTATTTGGTTGGCAATTATCCAAATGAACTAGATTGTAGTTGTCCTTGTAATAAAAAGAACTGATGAAAGATTTAAGGCAGTAAATAACTGTTGGCAAGAGACACTGCTTTGTTGTATAATTGAGTGTTGTCATTGATGGCAACAAGAAAAGGAACAAGGATGGAACAGAAATTTTGGTCCAGTGAAGAAGACTTAGTCATTTTGGCTAAGTGTTGGCAGTGTACAGAGGCAGTGACAAAAAAATTGTATTTGGATTGGTATTGGTCCGCAGTTGAAGACCAAGTATTGCAGTTCTGGTATGATGTTCCTAAATCTCAAATGATCTTATATCCAAGGTTTCAGCTTTTGATCAGTTCCGGAAGTATATCCTCAAATGGCTAAGTCTGGTAGAACATAATACAGTGCCAATTAAAGCAGAACACACATTTGCTTTGGTCCGCATTCCTCCGGTGTTGTATATCTTGATATGCAGTTTTGAGGTGTTGTAAACACTTGTATGAAGTGTCTAAATCCATAGTTGTAGGTTCTGAAGTCCACCAGAAAGATAGTTACAAGTTGCTGAGTATTGCTACACTGTTTAACAGGATTTGACTGTGACAGGGTCTGAATTATGATGATCAGCATTTTGCCGCTAAAGGATATTTTGCTTTGTGGTTCTGAAGATATGATCTATGATGTCTAAGGAGTCTTTGACATGATTATGAGCAAGTATCGTGGTCTGCAATGGAAGTTGTGATCTGACAGTTAGACTGAGTTAGTAACAGTCTGTGTTTGAAACCGGCATGATAGTTTGATTTGTGTGCGGTAAGTTCTATTGATTAGAACTTTATCCCAAGTGGTTCTGTAGTTGGAGCCGACATATGGGGTGTTTCAAATGTTCTTTAGGTCCGCTATGTACTTTGGTGAGTGGATTTGGCCGACAAGCTACAAGTTTATTAACTATACGCTTCATCCAAATAGGCTGACTTAATGTGAAGATTTTAAGTGTTGCGGATATATATATATGGGATCGAATTCAGTGTTTGGGGGCTGTGGTATGCGAATGTGAATGTGCGACATGCAAAGTAAAGTGATTGTGTAAGAGAAGAAGAAGAGAGATCTTGCTCCTATGTAAAAGCAGAGCAGTCAAAGATGAAGAGTTTTGAGAGAGTATTTATGTGCTTCACTGACGCTGTAACCATGCATATGTAGATGCAATCTGAGCAGTTCAAATTGGCAGTGAGCCATTCTTCCTTCTTTCTTTCTCTGGGCAGTGAGCCTGTTTTGGCAGTGAGTGTTTCTTGCAGTGAGCATTTCTCTGGGCAGTGAGCCTTCTTGTAATTCGGTATTGTGCTATATTAATATATTGTGAGCTAACACTCACCATGGTTTTTCCCTTTTTGGGTTTTCCACGTAAAAATCCTAGTGTTCATGTGTTATGTCTTTATGGTTGTTGTTCCTATGTTTATTCTACTTTCATATTATTAATTTTGGAAATTGGATTAATAAACTTGTTAAGAAGTGGTTTTGTGGAATACTGATTCACCCCCCCCCCTCTCAATATTGCTTACTATCAACAATTGGTATCAGAGCAAAGTTCCTTGGAAGAAGCCTAACCGCTTGAGAAAGATCCGAGAGAGTTCACTCATGACAGCCTGGAGATTTGTAAATTTCTCAAACAATGTTGAACTAGAAGCAGCTCTTATTGATCTTGAAAAGTCTGAAGTAGAAGTGAAGGATCTGGAGGATAACTTACAAGACGCTGATGAATGTATTTTAAAGTTAAAAGAACAAGTCAAGAAATTCAAAGAAAAATACAAAGAGGTTAGTGATCAATTGATATCAGCAAATGAAACCCCGAATGATTTGGAAGTGGAAGTTATGGAAAGATCAAAACTAGAAGAAAATTTAAATCTAATGGTAAAAAGCAAGTCAAAAGATTGTGTCAAACTTGAAAAAGAAATTGTGAGCCTGAAAACAGACTTGGATAAAGCCAAGAGGTATGAAGAAAAGTTCAAGATAAACTCTACAAAACTTGATAAGATGATTGCTAGTCAAAAGAGTTCAGATGATAAGCAAGGCTTAGGATTTGAGAAAGGAGAAAGTTCAAGATCAGGTCAAGGAAATTTTCAGTTGAAGCAAAACAAAGGCAACCAGTTCAAAAATCAAAAAGGAAGACCTAAAAGATCTCCGGTCAGACAATCAAATGCTCAAAGGTACCCATCTTTCAATGGCTATTGTTTTAATTGCAAAAAGTTTGGTCATAAAGCTACTCAGTGTAGGAATAGAATAAATCAGAATGTTCCATCATTCTCTGGTCAATGTTTCAATTGCAAGAAAATTGGTCATAGATCAAATTAATGCAGAAATCCAGTAAGAAATGGCTTTCAAAATTCAAAGAATACTCAATCATTCAATGGAAGATGTTTTGCATGCAATAGATTTGGACACATGCCTAATCAATGTAGATCTAGGATGAATTCATTCAGAAGAAGGACTCAAGGACAAGGAAACATTATGTGCTACAATTGCAACAAATTTGGACATGTTGCAAGAGTTTGTAGAAGCAAGAATGTGAAAAGAAATTACTATGTTGAAGAAAGGAAAACAAAGCCGAGAAATGATAAGGGAAAAGAAAAAGTTGATCCGGTTGAAACTCAAAAAGAAATGGACAAGATCTGGATCAAGAAAGAAGTAATTGAAGTTAAGGATGGATCCGCACCAGCATCTGGTGCAGATACTTCCTCCAGGAAGTAAATTGGGTGCTCTAGCTCAAGGGGAGTTGTGTTGAAAATTCAAAACCCCCACCTAGTCAGCCAGTGCTGGAATCCGGCACGAAGATATGATGAAAAGAATCATATGACAGATTTTTTGAAGGAAGTTCCAGAAGAAAAGGATCAATTGTGGAGATTTGCGGAGTAATCTAAAGTGTCTGTGGTTGTCAGGAAGGTGCTTGACAGCTTTTTGAAAGACGACATTAATGACTTAGGTTTTGGCATGCGAAGGATAAAAGGAGTTGTATCCGAAGGAAAATCACTTTGCATTCTAAGCTCTAAAGTATCCAAGATAAACCGAAGCAAGATTCAAAAGCGACTACAGCATTCTCTAAAGGATTTCAAGTCAAGATCACGATCAAGGAAACCCTAATCCGACGAAAGAGGTATTTACAACTTAAAAACCCTGTTGTGAAAATTAAATTATTCTGGGAAAATGTTTACTCCTCACGTCATAGAGATAGGGAAAATGCCTCGGCCCAAGTTTAAGAAACAATTCTTCAAATCACTGGAAAACGATCCGTTAGGGGCATTCTCAATTACTCCACATGGGGTTATGCCTATGGAAGATGTCAAAGCATACGTTCGTATCAGTCTGGAAGAATATGATCACTTGAAGTTGGGAAAACTATATTTGGACGAACTAACTACTGTGGATGTTGTACTGAAAGATGAGTATAAAGTTCTAGGGGGAAAGAAATTTGACACCTGGTTGGATTTTCCCACAATTCCGAATGATGCATGGGTCAAGCTTATTCTAAGCAGAATTCATGATGAATTTCTATGGCATGATGAACCATATAAGATAACTAAAGAAGCTATCAAAGCTGTAACCGGTATGAACTCCTCCAGAAGGGTTCCAGGCATGAAGAAAATGAAGAACAATGTGGTAATGCAGCTAACATGAGCCAAATTTGATAAGAATGCCCTTACAGTAAATGATATTAAGAATCCGGCTGTCAAATTTGCATCAATGATTGTTGGATACAAAATATACTTTTCCAACAAGGAAAATTTTGTGTCTACATCAGCTATATACACAGCATATGACATGATCAAAAACGATACGGATTATGACCTCTGTGAATTGCTCTGAAGTGAACTAATAGAGACCTTGAAAAGAACAAAAGAAACTAATCATCCTTTCAAAAATGGAACATTGATTACATGTTTACTCTTTTACTTCCTAAGAGAGCTACCCAGCTTAGGAAATATTGTCTAGCTTGATCACATACCTGTAGCCACTCAAATAAGAAATCACTTACAAAGTTTGGGCAATGCAGATAAGCAGAACGAAATCTTATGGAAATACTTCAAAGACTTTCAAGAGAAAATGTCATGTAGATTCCAGATATCTGAAAATGTAGCGATAAAGTATGAGAAGGGTATTGTATTCATGGTGGGCAAAGACAAGTGCTTCATGGAAGCTGTGGAACCAAGAACTGTATGGGTCCCTGCACTAGGATATGAAGTTACAGAAGATGTTTTGACTGAATTAGCTGATGCACTACTAACCAAACCTAATGATCCCAAAGAGGACAGATTTGGGACATCCTTAGAATTATCTTCCAAAGTGTTTATGGAACCTGAGGAGTCAGAAAAAACATCAAATGAACAATCAAGAAAGGCAAAAACCAAATCAGGAGGATCAATGTCCATAAGTGCTCCGGTAGAATGGACATCAAACACTCCAAAAAGGAAAGATAAGAGATCTGAAGTGAAGAAACCAGCATCTAGTCCCAAAAAAAGAATAAGGACCTCATCTATTACAGAAGCCACAATTGAAGTAGAGAAAGAGAAGGAAGCAGAAAAGAAGAAAAGAAAGAAAGTTTCACTTGGTGAAGAAAAAGTGGCAAGAGACACTATTGCAAAACCCTTTGAAAAGCAACAAAGTGCAAAAATCCTAGATCTACCCAAGTTTCTACAAGAACCAATAAATCTAAATTCCTTGTCTCCGGAACAGAAATTTAAATTAGTATCATTTGTCCAAGCAAAAGCACAGGAAAAAATGATGAAAACGCACATGCAAGACAATAAGCTCATTACAACAGTATCTGATGTACTAGGAAAGTTGATGCCTAAATACCAAAAAGATACATCGTTATCATCAACTGATCAACTAAAAGGTATGATAAAATCAATCAGCAATCATTTTGAATCCTTTGAAAAAACTGCAGAAACAAAGGTCAGAAAAGAGTTTGATGAGAAAAGATTAGCTGAGTTAAAAATCATGTTGATCAATGATAAAATCTCTTTAGACCACGGAATAAGAGGTATACAAAGTGCCATAAAAAAAGCCTGTAACTTGTACAAATTTTGTTTATCTTGGCCAGAAGTTACAAGGGAATTAGAAAATAAAATCAAGGACTTGGAACTCAAACTGCTAAATATTTCTAAGACATATAATCCGACAGTTGAGTCATTAAGTACCAAAGAAATACAAGTTGCAAATATTCAAATGATTTGAACACTCTAATGAAGAAAAGGGAAGAAGTCAAAGATATGTTGTGCCAGCTAAGCAAGCTGATAAGTCCAAAAATTGATTCCATGACCAATCTGGCAGAAGAAGCCTTGAAATCACAAGCATCAATTGATACACCATCAGATGTGCAGAAGGCAGAAAAGCTAGTCTTTTTGATAAATGGCCACATCCATACTCTAGAAAGTGCAAGGAATAGATGGAATGGAGAGATAGTTCTGATAAAGACTATCTATAATGATGTTCTACCTTAAACTGTAAATTAAGATAGAAATGTGTATATGCGGCAAAATATGACAGTTTTTGAAGAATTTTTGACACATTTTTGCTTGTACACTCACCTTTGCCATTGATGTCAAAGGGGGAGAAGAAGATCAATGAAAAATGGGCAAACATCTCAGGGGGAGAAGAAATATAGAGTGTATATAGAAAGGGGGAGCAATCAAAGCAGTAGCAGTCAAGGCAGTCAAGCATTTTTCACTAAGTTTTGCCATCAATGCCAAAGGGGGAGATTGTTGGCAAGAGACACTGCTTTGTTGTATAATTGAGTGTTGTCATTGATGGCAACAAGAAAAGGAACAAAGATGGAACAAAGATTTTGGTCCAGTGAAGAAGACTTAGTCATTTTAGCTAAGTGTCGGCAATGTACAAAGGCAATGACAGAAAAACTGTATTTGGATTGGTATTGGTCCGCAGTTGAAGACCAAGTATTGCGGTTCTGGTATGATGTTCCTAACTCTCAGATGATCTTATATCCAAGGTTTCAACTTTTGATCAATTCCGGAAGTATATCCTCAAATGGCCTAAGTCCGATAGAACAGAATATAGTGTCAATTAAAGCAGAAAACATATTTGCTTTGGTCCGCATTCCTCTGGTGTTGTATATCTTGATATGCAGTTTTGAGGTATTGTAAACACTTGTATGAAGTGTCTAAATCCATAGTTGTAAGTTCTGAAGTCCACCGAAAAGATAGTTACAAGCTGCTGAGTATCGCTACACTGTTTGATAGAATTTGACTGTGACAGGGTCTGAATTATGATGATCCGCATTTTGCCGCTAAAGGATATTTTGCTTTGCGGTTCTGAAGGTATGATCTATGATGTCTAAGGAGTCTTTGATATGATTCTAAGCAAGTATTGTGGTCTGCAGTGAAAGTTGTGATCTGACAGTTAGACTGAGTTAGTAACAGTCTGTGTTTGAAACCGACATGATAGGTTGATTTGTGTGCGGTAAGTTGTATTGATTAGAACTTTATCCTAAGTGGTTCTGTAGTTGGAGCCGACATATGAGGTGTTTCAAATGTTCTTTAGGTCCGCTATGTACTTTGGTAAGTGGATTTGGCCGACAAGCTACAAGTTTATTAACTATACGCTTCATCCAAGTAGGCCGACTTAATGTGAAGATTTTAAGTGTTGCGGATATATATGGGATCAAATTCAATGTTTGGGGGGTGTGATGTGCGAATGTGAATGTGCGACATGCGAAGTAAAGTGATTGTGTAAGAGCAGAAGAAGAGAGATCTTGCTCCTATGTAAAAGCAGAGCAGTGAAACAGAGCAATCAGAGATGAAGAGTTTTGAGACAGTATTTTTGTGCTTCATTGGAGTTGTAACCATGCATGTGTAGATGCAATCTGAGCAATTCAAATTCGCAGTGAGCCATTCTTCCTTCTTTCTTTCTCTGGGCATTGAGCCTGTTTTGGCAGTGAGCCTTTCTTGCAGTGAGCATTTCTCTAGGCTATGAGCCCTAAGGCAGTGACCCTTCTTGTAATCCGGTATTGTGCTATATTAATATATTGTGAGCTAACACTCACCGTGGTTTTTCCCTTTTTGGGTTTTCCACGTAAAAATCCTGGTGTTCATGTGTTATGTTTTTATGGTTGTTGTTCCTATGTTTATTCTTCTTTCATATTATTACTTTTGGAGATTGGATTAATAAACTTTTTAAGAAGTGGTTTTGTGGAATATTGATTCACCCACGCCTCTCAGTATTCCTTACTATCAACAATACCTGCCTCCCATTCATCAAGTAAACAATTTTGTCACTACCTGCTACATCATGACAATTACTTATCACCTTTGAATGATAGACTTGTTCAATGGTTATCTGGATTCTTGATATGCTTACAAGTCAGCTCCTCCTCTCTTGAGTGACTCTTCATTTACACAATTCATCTATATAATTATATTCATCTCCAATGATGGAGCAAAGCATAACAAAGGTGGATTTATCTACAGTTTGGTATCATATAGTTCAACTTCACATGCAATCCACAGTTGTGTAGGGATGTAATGTCCCTTTTTTGTCCTCCTTAGTTGAGCCGACTTCTCCTAAGCCAAATTGAAGTTAAGTTGAGCCAATTTTGAAAAGTACTTTATAAAGTGACTTTATAAACAACTTGGAGAAAGGAAAGTCAGTTAAGTGTAGCAAAAGTGACTTGGCGAAAGTAAAGTCCGTTGAGTGAAACTTGGAGAACGGAAAGTCGCTTTATAAAAAGGAAAAATAAAATATAATAAAGTGACAAATAAAATATTATTTTATTTGACAAGTGGGCCGACCCATTTGATGGAGTGAAAAGTGAATTAAAAATAATATTTTATTTACACATGGTGGCGCACCTCTTGTGGACTCCAAAATTATATCAAATTGGGCAAAAGAGGTTGATCCTCTTGAAGGCTTTAAAAAGAGGTGTTTGGAAGTCCCTTTCATCATCTTGTATTTTGTCATTTGCATATTGGATATTTTCCTTTGAGCTGCAACACAGGTTCAGCCATTTCTAAGGACAAAAACCCTTGGAAATTCATGGATTGGACAAAAACCCAATGCCACTTGAGAGGTGAATCCATCCATGATTTGCTATAGATCTTATTTGCAAGTTTTGGCATAGATTTGGAGCTTCAAAACATATTATATCTGCAAGTTTATATCAGCTTTGAAGACCAAATTGATGAAGATTTGTTCCAAATATCAATTTGGATTGAGGCGATTTAGAGAAATATAGGCGCTAGGGTTTAGTTTATCATTATCATGCGTGCAAAGAGACTACAGCTGGCACAAGGAGTGAATTAGATACATCATATTCTGCAGATCGTGCACATTTTAGGTGGATTTATCTTCTATTTGCCATTTTATCGCCTA